>CAVLGL010000057.1:2864992-5264992 GCA_963668995.1 Parnassius mnemosyne
TTTGCAAAGACAAAGAATTAACTAACAACTGTAATATTGCACTATTTCATAATACACACGGTTCGAGTATTTTTGTTACATAATGAGGTCACGGTCAACACTGTCAGCTGTTGGCTTGGCTGGGTAAGCGGGCGCAGGTACTTAGCTATGTAACGGTAAATAAAAACAAGAGCGGGGGAGATGCGCTACAAGGTCACGAATGTGTGCGTGCATAAAACAGTAACCGTTAGATATTTATGAATTAAAGTCAGTTAAAATTTTTGAGATTTTTTTATTACTTTTTCTTCATTATTTGCCTATATTACTTATACCGAACCTTCTCTACATATTTGGCCCTGTTTATCGATATAAATATAGGCCTCATCAAAGAATGCCACAAAGCATGGGCCTAAACCACCTGTATCTATCGACTTCCTGCATAATTTACCATGTCGTCACTCCATATAGTGAAAGGCTGCCCTGCACGTCGCTTACCGGTACGGGGTTGCCACTCAAGTACCTATCTTCCTTTTGTATATCGGTTTTCCAAGCTGTATGGCTAGCCTTTGCCATTTCACTTTAATAATACGTTGGGCTATGTCAGTCACTCTTATTCCACAGCGGATGTCCTCATTTCTAACGCACGCGTTCATTGCCACGCAGAGAAACCCCTCTCCAATTTAAATTTTTTATAGTTTAAATAATTTGAATTAAATGATAATTTGTAATTTTTGAAAATAGCACTTAGCAAAGCATTATATTTATTTTATTCAAATTGTTTAATTTAAGTATGTACGGTCCAACCGTATATTTCTGCTGGCGTTAACATTTTATGCAGTTTGACAATTACAAAAATTGAGTCAGTTCACGTTTTCAGCGTAACCGCGACGGACGCGAACTCATTAACATAACATTTAACATTATAACATTAACATTTAGCATTATTTAACATAGTATAATCTTATATTTTTTTACTTGTTTATTAAACTGTTTTGACATAAAATTTAAATTATTATTATTGAATATCGTCCAATACCCAAACATTTTAGGTCCTTCGAGCGATAAATAAACATTTTTGGTTCTTTGAAAAGTGAATGGGACTCTCGAGAGCTTCAAGGACGGTAAGGTGACAGTGACAACTAGCGAACATTTTAAACTCATACATGACAGTGGTCATCTTGCTCAACATCCTCAACATTTGGCTTGGCCAAGCAGCAGCTGTTCTAGTCAAGAATCGACGTGTCGGCAAGTTGGTCAGCAGCATCAGCAGTAATCTTTCTATGTTGTAATTAAAATCAAACATTTTAACAGTTTTGATTTTAATAACAACATGGAAAACCTTCACGCTAATCAGGTTGAGATTGTAGGAGCTATTCGTAAAATGTTTCAATATTAAAAAAGATGCGTCAGAGCGTAAAACAATAGATTATTTTGAAACATAACATAACTTGTATAAATATTCAAATACTGTCGCAGAGTAAATATTTAATGATGGCGGGTTGTTAACAGTTGGTTTTTACAGGTGAAGTTTCAAAGAACATCACTGCTTACACTTATTTAAAATTATTTCGTTTTTACATAATTACAATGCCCTACTTTGTTGTTTTATAAAAAAAAATTAAAAGACACCTGGTGACTAACTTTTGCCTCCGAAACATTTTCTTTAAACTTCTTTCATAAACAAGATAAATTTGTTTAGGAAGTTATTAAAGAGTCTCTCATTTTTCACTTCGGAAATATTTTTAATCTTGTTGTGGCTTGAAATTGATTCAATGCTATTTTACAAATTGGATGAATGTCTATTGTAAAAACTAAGTCACGATGATGTGATCAAAACTGAATTATAAAATTCCATTATATTTATCAATACATATGTTAAAAAAGCAAAAGCACCAAAAACACGAAATTACGATTGACATTTATTACAATTTGTAACTATGAGGAGATAATTAAAGAAGTTCCGGAAAATGTTGATATATGAACGAGCTGTAAACAATAAATAATGAACATGGGCTAATTTTGAAGGCCTGCTTTTATCATCATCTTTTATTGCCAACTCCTTTAAATGGAGTATTTAATATAATTGAAGCTTGGCTGGGGGTTATAGTTCCATACGAATCACACACACCTTTAAAGCTGCTTCGTCTATTTTAGATATTAATTACGAATTGGAATTATTCTTCTGCTGAAAACGGTATGGTAATATCGTCATTTCCCGAAATCTAGGACCTGGAAATTCCCATAACGGGAATATTCCCTGAAGAGAGGAACGAAATGTGGTGTTGCGAATTATTCTTTTACGTCATTAATCTAATTAAGTAATATAATTACTACTAAATAAATATTATTATTGAGTGTCGCTTAGTAGCAATATAAGAGAATATCCTACTCCAAATGATATTGGGTGTCGTAAGAGGTGAAAAAGGAACACTGAAACAGGTGATGGGCTGCAGTAATTTCCTTATAATAAAAAAGTAATAAAAAAATCCTGGTGATATTTGACAGAGTAAACTTTGGGTATGTTCTATGTTCAGCAGTAAATTTTGACGGGTTGTAATGAATAAATGAATGAGAATATCTTTGATTTAAAGTCTACTGCTGTTGTTTTTGTTGCCTTAACTTATTAAAGGTTTGTATAAGATTAAAATATTTCCTTTTAATTTTCATGATTCAGAGTAGTATAGAGATAATACTTACACGGGAAATCTGCAGAGGGAATATAATAGGAAACAAAATTGAATCTGTTAAACGGGTTATGACAAAATATTATTTCTGCTATATCTTTGAATTTAAATAAAGTTGTTTCAATCCAATTTCCGTAAGAGATCTCTGAAGTAGTGAAGTTTTGCTTGAACTAAATTTTATCATTTAAACACAAACCTATAAACTCGTTAATACGTAGGACACTCAATAAGTTTTCCTTCTGAGTAGACCCCTACCGATGATTGCTTTCTATTTTCCGGATCATATTGATAGAGCCATATCTCGTCACCAGTACCGATTTCTGTAACAATACTAGATGCCCCGTTTTCAAAACGTAGACGCATTTCATGGCACCAATCCACACGAGTCTGTTTTTAGCTTTCGGAGAGCAAACGAGGGATCCATCGAAAACAATGCTTCCTCACTCTAAGATGTTGATGTATGATGGTATGAATGCTCCCCGAACTAATGCCTACAATCTTTATAGTGTTCGTATATGTGATTCGTGGGTCTCCTCGCACGAACATTTCAGTAGTCTATACATTTTCTGCCGTTACTGTTGTTTGCGGGACCCCGGTTCTTTGGTAGGAACTATTAGGTAGCTGATTTACGATAACTCTAGAAAATAATAATATATCGGTTATTAAAATATTTGTATATTATGTCGAAAGCAATGGAAATCTCTTTATTAAACTAAGATTCTTTTAAATATAGCTCAAAGCAAATTAAACGAAAAGGGTTACGATAGCGAGGCCTTGGAACTAATGAAAGGCTTTTATTTATGGCGTTTTTTTTTTGTAATTGCGAATTTCTTTGAAACAATAAGTAAAGTAGAACAATATTTACTGTTGACAAGTTTGAATATTTTTTATTAAAATATACAGTACCTTGTAGACTAAAGATTGTTTTTAATTTAAAAGCGAAAGGGCGACGTAAGATCTTATAAAGCCGGCCATGGATTTAAAACTGTTAAGAGAGAGATTTGCAAAGTTTTTGAAATTTATATATCGTTCGCAAAAAATTTGTCGATGCAAGCTAAGCTAGCGCCACTGAGCAAGCAAACAAGCGCGAGACGTCATCGGTGGAAGTGGGGAAATGATCATTTGCAAACTTTCTGATATGTTCTCTCTTCATAATATTCCCATCAACTTTTAGCCAACTTCTAAAAATGGAGAATTGGCTCAACTCTATTGTATGTTTCTAATGTGTGTGTGTGCCGATGATTTTTATTAATAGATTTTCTATTAAGTAGGTGGTGGTGACATTTGGAGAAAAATATCATACTTACCATTAAATCCACCGCCTTAGTACGTCCCACAGCTGGTCAATGGCACCCTCACATTTCTGTGATGGTATGAAGCAATAGTCCGTCGCGCTGATACAGTGTGTGTCGGTGAACTTCACATATCTTCAAATAAATTTATTTCTTGGACATGCAGGCTTCCTGACAATGTTTTGCTTCATTGCAGAGCACGTGGTAAAACAGCACATAAATTACAACTTGAGGAAAATGTGGTTACAGGCGATTAATTGAAGAATAAGTGCGCATCACCTTTGAGGAAACTTGAGAAAATTTGGGTTTGGTATGAGCCAAATTCAAAAAAAATTACATCAGCATATAAAAGTTATAAAACTTTGTTCCTGCTGGATTATTTATGTGTGAACCCCAGTTCATAAACGGGCTCAAGTTGATTTGTACAACAAAATTTTTTTAAAGTATGATCGCGGACATTCAAATGTTGTGTATAACATTGTGACAGGAGATGAAACATGGATATATTGTTACATTCGACATTGAAGACGACGGCAAGCTAATATTAAGGCAGGCAAGAAGCGTGTTTACAAGAGTGGCTCCCATAAATTTGACGAAAAACCATCCATAGGAGTGGACAAATAGGGGAGGATGATTTTAATATAACTATCTATGCAACATAAAACCAACGAATAAATTATAGTTTTTTTTTTACCATATACTTATTTTCATTATTAGGTAATTATAATTCTTTTTATTCGTATTTATAATCTTTCTCAATGTATGTGGTGTTTACCTTTAACGATTGTTACACTTAGTCACATAAGTTAGTTCTTAAGCCATTTTGTTAAATACCGTGTAATCAAACATTGGTAAACCTTAATAAATAAAATAAAAATAAAATAAACATTTTAGTTGTTACCTAAAGCTTGTTATATTACTTTGTCCACTCGTAGGCTGTAATGAACTACCATGTAATAATAAAATGATTCACATATCTTGCATCTTTAAATTACCCGCAGCCAAAAATCTTATAAAATTACGATGTGAATTCAATATTTAACAACAGAAACAACAGAAATAACATTTTCCTACCATTGCATTTAAAACAATGGTACGGCACACACTACCGAGATTACAATGCGTTAAGACAGTTTCATTTGGGATGTCAGTGTCCGTACGAGTTCCGAATAGCAAGGAGCTAGCTGAAAGCGTTTTCATCTGGATCAACTAGACAAAATAGCAGCCACATTGTATTGGACTCGGCAAACAGAATAGGGATAGATGTGGAAAACAAACAGAATTGTAAATTGTACATGTTCATGAATGAATTTGTTAACTCAATTTGTACGTACGATTTTACTCTAGCATGAATACATATCAAACTTCGAACTAAAATATACTTGATGAATTTTTATCCGACTGCAGCAGAATCTAAAAATTTAGTATCATTTTTGCTGATTAGTATTGAAAAATCATAAATACTTTGTCACAATTATGCGGATAACACAGGGTTTATGGCGTAAGTATAACAAATATTATTGTACGTGGTAGAGCCATGCTGCGGCTATATTAGTAGTATAGTTTTAGCACGAATGGGTCGGCTCGCTCGGGGAAGGACCACGCTCACACAGAATACCAGTGTAAAATAGCAGCTTAACTCTGATATGTTTCTTATGATGAGTGTAGAGAACCCGAGACCCTTTTTAACTGGAAACTAGGCATTCGAAGATAGATGTAGATGTCCATGGGCCACAGCAACTACTTACCATCAGGTGGACTGAGTGCTTGTTTGTCGCCCTTATCCCACATCAGCAACAGAATCGGCAACAACGCTGGGATCTTCCGGCGAGAAACAAACCCGCGCCTAAGCATAGGATGCAAAAAAGACCGCATCCCGTCCCAATCGGCCGACTTATATTACCAAACACGGCGGCAAGCTGCAGATCGCAACTGCGATGGGAGCGTGAGTGGCACCGTACTCCGGATCAGACAATGGTCCGAGATACCCAGAGGGGCATCGACGGAGACATGATATCCGTCAGGGAAGGTACATTTTCCTCCACATTTGGGACCCGCGTAGGCGATATAACCAGTTGTTTTAGACCATATGCCAAGTCAAAGTCATAGACAGATCTACCCGCATGATAGGTTAAACAGGAACCAAGCCATGCAGCGTGGTAGGCTTTAAAATCACCGAGTATCACGATCTCTGCGGGTGGGACCTGTTGTAGCACGGAGTCTGCAGCCATTTGGATGTGGATATGAAGTATCAGCCGGAGAGGACACCTGAGTCGCGGTTAAAAACAGCAAGGCCGGTTTCGCTGTCTCTAGATGGTAATAGACAGCGTTAAGGTAAGAATGAAGTCCCCTGATGTTGCAAAAATTTACGGATAGCGTGACAGGGGTCGCTTTGGTCTTATTGCTCCGCTTGCCCCGAGCAGTTTTAGTCGCGAGCGTAATTTTGCCGGAATACGCGGGGCAGCCTCGCTGAGGAGTGGAGTAGTTTGGTCGTGGATGCTCAGCGAGGGATTCTCCTGGGGTGTTGGTACACTCCTTGGGTAGTCTTCTGTTGAATTCCGCTACCATGTTGATGGGGGGGGGGGGGATTGGGCCTCCAGCCACCTGCACTCACCAAGCGCAACGCAGAGGCAAACCTCTACTTCACGCTGGTATTCTGTGAGGTCGTGGTACCACCCTGGTTCGGGCCGGCCCATCCGTGCGACAGCAAAAGCTGCCACGTGTCTCTACCACTGTTAAAATAATGAATGATTCTAAACTATTATTTATTGTATTTATTACTTGATGTGGCTTTTTTAATTCAATTAGTTTGATTGCTGTTTATTTAGAGTTTATATCTATGTTGTTTAGTTTTTTTTTCTAATAATGATGTATACACCTGTGAAGGCATATCCTTTGTTTAAAAAAAATTGTATTTCGTTTGAAATAATACATATTGATACGAGTATTGTCGATGGTGTATCTATCTTAATAAATAAATAATACGCCAGCCAAGAGTGACAAACATGACTATTTAGGAGAGGGGGGGGGGGGGGAATTGGTTACAGTGGTGGACATTTACGAGCTGATATAAAGAAGAAATGTTTACTGATTTTTATATTTTATAGAATAAGGGTGACAAGCAAGCACACAGCTTACTTGATTAGCGAATAAACATGCAAATGCGTTCTCACCCTTGAGGACTAAGATGAAATGCCTCGTATCCAGTAAAAACTGTGTTCGGTTCTTTATACTCACTATACGAAAAACACGGGTATTATATGATAGCGTAGTCTTGCCCCGGTCAAGCTCACCCATTCATACTAAAACCATAAAGCTGTACCATATATGTATACCCTAACTGGTATCGTACCGGAATATTGGAATTGATTTTCCAGCCCTGGGTTCTAGTAACAGAACCTTTAAATACTTCTGTATTATTATTTTGTTTCCTTACCTGATGTCCGAACCTTTTTAATATATGCAAAGAGGACCCCAGATGCGTTGTCATGCTTCAAAAATACGATGAGCTTTTCTTCCTTTTTCAAACCTAAAAATAATCTAAAAATAATTTATGGAAATTAATATAAATATTAAGTAACAATATTGGTACGTGTTATATATGTATAATGTCAATTTGCGTATGAAAATCATAAATGTTAATCACATCGCCGGCAGCAAAGGGAAACGTTGCGAGGGATGTCGATTTTCTGAGAAAAAAATCTTTATATCGTTAACATTCTTCCGTAATTTCTTAAACTTTTAGAGGTGTATTATTATAATCTATTTTGATATTAAAATTATTTTATTAAATACAAACTAACAAGCCTTAGATGCGACATTCTATTCTTTTATTCTACAGGCTGCAAAACTGAAGAGTCGCAATGATTTCTTATATTTACGCGAAATTTAAATTTAATTTTACTTTTTTTTTATTTCCCGACGTTTTGGGTGCATACACCCATGGTCATAGGGGTTCCTTCCGTGTCTATTGGTGCTGCAAAGCATCAAAAAAATAGTTTTCGTAAAATAGTTTTATTCAATGAACAGTCGTGATTTTGATTCCGTCATTCGATTACTGTCATAACAACACATTTAAGGCTCAGGTTAAGCGTTGAACGGGAGGGAAACGAACATGCGGCTCAGCTGATGGTAAGTGACTACCGCCGTCCATTAACAGCTATAACACCAGGGGAATTGCAGATGCATTGTCAGCCTTTTCAAAATAGTAGGCCTTTTCTTGCAGATCCCTAAGTTGTAAAATTCGCCGGTGGTAAACTATTCCACAGAAAGATTGTACGAGGAAGAAAACTTCTAGTAAAACGCAAAGTGGTGGACCGTCAAGCATCTAGATGGTGTGGTATCGTGAGCTTTGACGCGATGTGCGTTCGTGAAATTTGACGACTGGAATTAATCCGAACAATTCCTTAGAGCACTCCCCGTAATAGATGCGATAGAAAATGCATAGGAATGCAACATTCCTTCGCAGCGCCAGTGAATCGAGCCGATCGGAAAGAACACAGTCGTCGATGATTCGAGCTGCTCCTCGCTAGATGCGGTCAAGTGGAAGGAACTGGCACTGGGGTGCCCCGGCCCAGAAATGAGAACAGTATTCCTTGTGAGACAGAAATTGCGCCTACATTGTGAGGAAACCTGCATATCTGAGAAATAAGAAAAACAATATTTCGAAGGAATTTGCAGTTCACTAACACGCATTGGGACAGCGCGGTGAACATTTCCTTGTCCTAAATATCTATTCGAAATGAGAGGATACCTGACCTTACCAGTGGGCCGTATATAGGGTATTATAACTTTTTTTTACTATAGTCAATATCATTATTTTTTAATATTAATAGATATTTTTTATGAACTATGCTGCTATTTCATGCTGGTATATCATACCCCAGTGAGTCTGGCTGTATAATAGTTAAGCTTTTATTTTTGTAAATACAAATTGCATAATATATTTTGTATTCATCTTTTAAAGAATAAGGAGGACAAACCACCACACACCTGATGGTAAGTGGATGCTTGGATGCTGTGACGCATAGAAATCTAAATCTATCCTCGATTAAGAATAAAAACACAGTTGCGTCGTCACTCAAAAGGACTACAATGCGTCGTGACCAGTACAAATAATCTCTGGTTCTCTACATTCACTATACGAAATTCAGGAGAATAAAGCCACTATTTTACACAGGTATTTTCTAAGCGCGTGGTCCTCCCCGGTAGAGCCTACACATTCTTGCTTCAACCATAATATAGCTGGGTGTGCCATATTACTTTCTTCAAAATAATTGTTGAACTATACACTATTACGACACCAAATATCGATAATATCTAGTTTTAAATTTCCCCCTTTGTACACACCTAATGGAATAGAATAAAATAGAATATCATTTTATTCAATTCATATTACATGTGCAATTCTTATTGAAAGTAATTTTTTACTTTACCACTGGTTCTAAAAAAAACCCTTTGTCCTGGGAAGAACCAGCAAGAAACCCAGCGGAACATTGTTTGTAAAGTAAATTTTACATTTATGGTTGTACTAACTATTTACAAAATTTATTTTAGAATCTGCTTGGAAGCGACCACCTCATTTCCAGGGGTTGTTATCAGCCATGTTTTCATTTATATTATAGTAACCCTTTTTATAAATTTTCAGCTTAACAAAACATTTAAAATTGGTAATAGACAGAGCTTGTACACATTCCGGGACCTTGTTGTAATAGTGTATACATTGCCCCAATAATGAATTACTGACTCTGTGGAGTCGAGAAACTGGTATCACTAGTTTTTGTTTGTTCCTAGTGTTGACAGAATTTATATCACTCTTTTATACTAAAACTACATTAGTTTTTGTGAACATACATTAAATTTTCGTAAATACACTGAGAGGATAAAGTTAATATATTTATTTCTTTAAATATATCTCTAAGAGGCTCTCTCGGTTTTAGGTTGTAAATAACTCTAATAGCCCTCTTCTGTAAAATAAAAATAGTTTCTGATTCAGCTGCATTTCCCCATAGCAAAATCCCATAAGATTTTATGCTATGGAAATAACTGAAATAAACTAATTTAGCTGTCACGACACTAGTGAGACCTCTAATCTTTTTTACAGCATAGGCTCCAGAACTTAGTTTGCTTGCTAGTTTGGACATATGGGGGCCCCACTGAAGCTTTGCGTCGAGACTGATGTCAAGGAAAACAGTAGATTGAACAGGGCTCAGTTCCTCCCCATTTAAAAAGACATTGGTATTCAGATTTTTAAGATGATGTTGTAAATTTAATTAATTTAGTTTTATTTCCGATTAAATATAGATTATTAACGTTAAACCAATGCACTAATTGCAATAATTTCATATAGCGTTATTCACTTCGTCACATTTAAATGAATGACATTTAAGTTTAAAATTTTATTAAGATCCCCTACAAGGGAAGGTATGTCATAAATATATACTAAAAATAGCTGCTCTGCTGGATCTGCGCTTAACATCACACACTATAAAGTAATTTTTTCTTTATAGGAGAGGGGGCAAACGAGCATGCGGCTCACCTGATGGTAAGTGACTACCGCCGCCCATGAACATCTGCAACACCAGGGGAATCGCAGATGCGTTGCCGGCCTTTTAAAAAGGAGTACGCTCTTTTCTTGAAGGTCCCTAAGTCGTATCGGTCCGGAAAAATCGCTGATGGTAATCGATTCCACAAGGAGGTCGTGCGAGGAAGAAAACATCTTCTAAATCGCACAGTGGTGGACCGCCAATCATCCAGATGGTGTGGATTGTATCGGGAGTTCTGCCGCGATGTGCGTTCGTGAAATTTGGCGGCTGGGATTAATCCGAACAATTCCTCAGAGCACTCCCCATGGTAGATGCGAAAGAAAATGCAAAGGGATGCAACATCTCTTCGCAGTGCCAATGAATCGAGCCGATCGGAAAGGGCTCGGTCGTCGACAATTCGAGTCGCTCTGCGTTGGATGCGGTCAAGTGGAAGGAGCTGGCACTGGGGAGCCCCTGCCCAGAGATGGGAACAGTATTCCATGTGAGGCCGAACTTGCGCCTTGTAAAGTAGCAGGCGGTGTGCCGGCATGAAATACTGTCCCGCTCTGCTGAGCACGCCAAGCTTTTTAGAGGCCAATTTGGCCTTCCCTTCCAAGTGACCACGAAACTGCACGCCACTCGATATGTCGACTCCGAGGATACCGATACTGGCTGAGGCAAGAAGGGGAGTGCCTTGAAACTGAGGAGATACGACAAAGGGGTTCTTTTTAGCGGTAAACGCGCAAACTTGTGTCTTCTGAGGATTAAATTGGACTAGATTTAGTCGCCCCCAATCCGAGACTTTGTTCAGCAAAGACTCGACTTCAGACACAAGTTTGTTCCGGTACTCAGCGACGTTTTCCCGAGAAATATTGGCACGGCCGGTGTATAGAGCATCACCAGTGCTGTCATCCGCATAGCAATGAATGTTACCAGTTAGCAACATATCATTGATATGCAGAAGAAACAGCGTTGGTGATAGCACACAGCCTTGTGGAACACCAGCATTAATAGGCTTGTAGTCAGAGCATGCACCGTCTACAACGACCTTGATGCTCCGATCTGCAAGGAAGCTGGTGATCCAATTGCACAATTTCTCGGGAAGCCCATAGGAAGGGAGCTTCGAAAGAAGCGCTTTGTGCCAAACCCGATCGAAGGCCTTCGCAATGTCCAGACTAACGGCCAACGCCTCCCCCTTGGACTCTACTGCCTCCGCCCATCTATGGGTCAGGTAGACCAGAAGATCACCAGCTGATCGACCCCGACGAAAACCGTATTGGCGGTCACTAATAAGCTGGTGATCCTCAAGGTACCGGATGAGCTGGCAGTTAATAATGGATTCCATTATTTTGGAGAACAAGGAGGTGATCGCGATAGGCCTATAGTTGGATGGGTCTGAGCGGTCACCTTTTTTAGGGATCGGGTGGACAAAAGCTGTCTTCCATGAATTCGGGACTACGCCTTGGGAGTAGGAGTACCGGAAAAGACGCGTTAGGACCGGTGCCAACTCCGGAGCACAGGTCCTCAGCACAATTGGGGGGATTCCGTCAGGCCCACTCGACTTCTGGATGTCCAGGGAGAGCAGTGCTTTGCGAACCGAGCGCTGTGAGAACAGCACATCCGGCATGGAGCACTCACACCGCGGGATGGTCGGCGGTGTTTTCCCCCCGTCATCAAGAGTCGAGTTCGACGCAAAAAGGGAGCCTAAAAGGTCGGCTTTGTCTTTTGCGTCATGGGCCAGTGAGTCATCCTCCCTGTGCAGAGATGGTAGTGATGGCTTACAGAAATTCCCTTGGACAGCCTTGGCGAGAGACCAGAATGCACGGGTTCCCGAAGGAAGGCGAACTAGTTTCTCGCCAATTCTGCCTATGTGCTCTGACTTTGCCTTGGCAATAACTCTTTTGAAGGACCTGGAGGCGAAGTTATACTTCTTTTTAAGTGTGCTGGTATTTACATCCCGAGTCGCCGAAGCCGCAGCCCAGGCTTGATAACACTCCTGCTTACTGCGTAATGCAGTCTTACAGGAGCGACCAAACCAAGGCTGAGATCTGCCTCCGATGGGTACCACAGATGATGGAATAAATAGTTCCATTCCCTGTAGCACCACATCAGTGACAGAGTCAGCAACAGCGCTGGGATCATCCGGCGAGAAGCAAACCCGCCCCCATGGGTAGGATGCAAAGAAGGACCACATTCCGTCCCAATCCGCCGACCTGTAATGCCAAACACGGCGGCAACCTGCAGAACGCAACCGCGAAGGGAGCGTGAGTGGCACCACACTCCGGATCAGACAATGGTCCGAAGAGCCGAGAGGGGCATCGACGGAAACCTGATATCCGTCCGGATGAGAGGTCAGCAGAAGGTCCAACAGGGAAGGTGTATGATCCTCCACATCTGGAATCCGCGTAGGCGAAGTAACCAGTTGTGTCAGACCATATGCCAAGGCAAAGTCATAAACAGATCTCCCCGCATGATCGGTTAGACGTGAACCGAGCCATTCGGCATGGTGGGCGTTAAAATCGCCAAGGATCACGATCTCTGCGGATGGGACCTGTTGTAGCAAGAAATCTGTAGCCATTTGGACGTGGTCGATGAGTCGGTCTGTTTCGGCATTACCGCTATGGGACCTATAGAGGCACCCGTAGACGCGCGGATGGTCGTCGCTGTCTACGCGTAGCCAAAGGATGGACAGGTCCAAACCTTCAAGACTGCCGAGGCGTCGAGAACAGATGTCCTCTCTGACATACACGCAAACTCCAGCCCGAGGCAAAAAGGAATGCTCCAATTTGTACCCCGTGTAGGAGAGATACGAAATATCAGCCGGAGAGGAAACCTGCGTCTCGGTCAGAAAGAGCAAGGCCGGCTTCGCCGTCTCGAGATGGTAGTGGACGGTGTTTAGGTTAGAGTGAAGTCCCCTGATGTTGCAGAAATTCACGGATAGCGTGGCAGGGGTCGCCTTGGTGTTCTTGCTCAGTTTGCCCCTAGCAGTAATGCTTTTGAGCGGAATTTTGCCCCCCCCCCCAGAATACGCGGGGCAGCCTGAGCACCCACGCTCAGGATCGGAATAACATGGTCGTGGATGCTCAGCGAGGGATTCTCCAGGGGTGCTGGTACCCTCCTGGGGTAGTTCTTCGTGTAATTCCGCTACCATGTTGATAGGGGGGGGGGGGGGGGGGAATTGGGCCTCCGGCCACCTGCACTCACCAGACGAAACGCAGAAGCAAAGCTTCTACTTCACGCCGATATTCTGTGAGGTCGTGGTACCAACCCGGCTCGAGCCGGCCCATACATGCAACAGCAAAAACTGCTGCGTGGCTCTACCACCGTTGATGACCAAAAAAAAGTAATATAATTGTTGAAATACTACAAAAGTTGCTTGCCGCACTTGCCCCGTTCCCCATCGCCCCACGAACGCTCGCTTCTCAGACATAACATTTGTATACGTAAGTACTGGAAAGAACAGGCAATTATTTTAAAAGACCGACTGCTGTTGTTCGAGAGCAGCCATGTAATTTAGTTTAATATACTTGACATCAAAAGATGTGAGCTATAATATTACTGTCGAAGATAAAGCTGCAATCGCGGTCATTTCTTTTCCTAACGTGTACTTTCAGTCTTCTTATCAATTAATAATATTATTTATCCTCAATTCAGCCCCATGTACAATTTGTCTCTTGACTATAAGCTGCGTAGTTTAATTACATGGATAAGTAATTATTTTATACTGTTTTATCGACTTAATGAATAATAGCAAATTGTAGATAATATTCACAATATTAAAAATATAAGGAATAGAATTAAAAACGTATCAAGTTACATATCAAAATATTTACTTAATGTTAATTTATCTTCCAGTAAATTTATTATTATTATTACTTTTTGGAAATTTTTAGTATTTCGAAGTTTCCAACTTCGACTCGGACTTCGGACTGGATCCTACAGTTGAAGCAAAATCTTTCTACAACAAGAAAGTCTGATTATGAAGAAAAAGATTAAACTGACACTGTTAACTTGTTAACCGTAGATTGTAATACTGATATACATAGGCATAGTAGATTAACGACTGTATTGACAATCTAAATGGTAAAAACTGTAATTCAAAAAACCCAACTGCGTATAAAGGTCCCTGAAGAGAAACGTTTTACATCCTATGCCATTTCCACAACTAAGGCGAATCTCACGACACTTCATATGATGAAATCCGTCAAGCCAATTAGGATACAATGCGTGCCAAAGATATAGACACACACACACTCAAAAAACATTACCCTCCTTCTCGCAAAGAAAAAATATTGGTCTGACCTTGATCAAATTAATATGGGACTACAGCAGAAGTACCAGCTTTCAAATAAAAAAAAGAATCATCGAAATCGATTCACCCAGTAAGAAGTTATGAGGTAACACACATAAAAATAATTTAAAATTAAAAGTTTTGTACAGCCGATTTCAATATGAGTTATTAAGAATAACTTAAAAATTATTAGTCTGATTATGATCAAATTCATACGACTACAAGAGAAGTACCAGCTTTCAAATAAAACAAGAATCATCCAAATCGGTTCACCCAGTAAAAAGTTATGAGGTAACACACATAAAAAAAGTTGAGTACCGTCTCCTTTTTTGGAGTCGGCAGAAAATGGGTTAAGTTATTTAATTGCTCGTGATTACGAGCAGAGTTATTAAGACATCCCAAAACGGTTAATTGCGACTGTAAATATCTACATAAGTGATTGACACTTATTGATGGGAACAATTAAATTCCGCCCTCCATAGTGGCACTACACCGGAGGCGTGAAGCACAAGTTCGGTGGTCTTGTTCTTCAAGAAAGACGATAACGCTATCTTGAATAACTACAGACCGATTTTATTTTCAGAGCCGCGTCTACGTGCTGTTTTCGAGAGTCATTAAGAATTATCTCTCATGCAGACTCGATGACTTCCAGCCTCCCAAATAAGCCAGTTTCCGAAAAGGCTTTAGCACCATGGACTACATACATACCCTTCGGCAAATTGTACAGAAGTCCGAGGAATACAATTTACCACTATATCTGGCATATGTGAACTAAGAAAAAGCTTTTGATTCCGTCGAAATTCGCGGCGGAGCTGCAGTCCCTTTAGCGATGCCAAGTAGACACTCGGTATATCGAAGTGCTGAAGTGTTTGTACAGTAGGGCTACGATGGCTATCCGAGTACAGAACCAGAGTACGAAACCTATCCAACTGCAGAGAGGTGTAAGACAGGTTGATGTTATTTCCCCGAAACCCTTCACCGCTGTATTGGAAGACGTTTTCAAGCTTCTGGACTGGAAAGAATACGGTATTAACATCAATAGCGAGTACATCACTCACCTTCGATTTGTCGACGATATAGTTATTATGGCAGAATCGCTGGAGGACCTAAACACTATGCTCAATGATATCCACGTAGTAGAGCCTTGCTGCTATATTAACAGTATAGTTGTAGCACGAATGGGTTGGCTCGACCGAGGAAAGACCACGTCCTCACAGAAAACCAGCGTCAAATAATAGCTTAACACTGCTGTGTTTCGTATGGTGAGTTTAGAGAACCGGAGACCCTTTTTACTGGAAAAGAGGCATTCCATCTTAGTCCTCACGGGTAACAACGCATCTGCATTTGGATTCGCAAGCGAGGATAGATGAAGATGTCTATGGGCCACAGCAACCACTTACCATCAGGTGAACTGTGAGCTCGTTTGTCACCCTATTCTATGAATAAAAACCTCAAAAGTGCCTCCGAACGGATAGGTCTTAAGATGAACATCGATAAAACAAAGCATGGTCTTTGTTTTACATGTATAACGTCCATGTCACACCTATGCTGGTTATTGTTGGGAGCACTAAGATCGAAGTTGTTGACGAGTATGTTTACTTGGAAAAATGGTCCGACTAGGTAAGTCCAACTTCGACCGAGACGTCAATCGACGGATTCAAATCGGTTGGGCAGCGTTCGGAAAATTATGGTGCATTTTCTCGTCAGGTATACCTCAAAACATAGAAACGAGACTGTACAACCAGTGTGTTTTGCCAGTGATGACCTATGGAACTAAGACGAGGTCCTTCACTGCTGGCCGTATGAGGAAGCTCAAGGTCACTCAGCGGGCAATGGAGAGGGCTATGCTCAGAGTTTCTCTGTGTGATAAACTTAGAAATGAGGATATCCGCATTAGGACCAGAGTGACCGACATATCCCAACGGATAGGTAAGCTGAAGTGGCAATGGGCCGGCATTATAGCTTGAAGAACTGACTACCGATGAGAAAAAAAATTTCTCGAGTGGCGGACTTGTACCGGTGGACGAAGTGTAGGGCGTCCCCACTAGATGGAGTGACGACCTGGTAAGACATGTAGGAAGTCGCTGAATGCAGGTGGCTCAGGACCGTGCTTTGTGGCATTCCTTGGAGGAGGCCTATGTTCAGGAGTTGACTTGTGGAGGGCTGTAATGATGACGATGATGATGATGATGATGATGATGGGATCAATGACCGTTTACTTTACGCAATTAAAGTGATTGCCAATTTTACTATAAGGCATTAATGGCAAAAATGACAAAAAAATTGATTAACGTAATGTGGGCTAGTCATTTTTTACTTACCAGATGTCGCTGATTGCGACTGAGGTAAAGTTATTGGTAACACATTGTTAATATACACGAGAAGTTGCGCTACAAAAAAGAGTTTATCGGCTTCTAGAGTATGTAATTACGCAAAATAATGCCTCATAGGTTTTCTCTTTAATTTTTGATACATTTATTAAAACTCTTTCTAATATTTCTGCCTTAAGGAACTTATTTAGATTTACCAATTACTAATCTAATTACTAAAAATGTAAGTAATATTTTAGAACAAAATATTAACCCCTACATTAACTTCCCCCATCATGAAATCTGTCGAATATTGCACCTCATTCCTAAGTGGTGTATTCATTGTGACGCCGTGCATTGACTTTAAATGATAGCAAATATTAATCGTTTATTTGCGAGAAATACCATATCTGCGTTTATATGTAATGAGTAAAGCGATTACCCAAAACTGAGGCGTATGCAAACGATACCTTCAATTGGAGCTTCAATCGCTTATCATCTGAAACGTCCAATGCCGTAAACATTGACAATCACAATTTACCGCTCCGGGTTCACAATATTATGAGCATAGTTTCCGCGTCTAACATTCTGTTCCTTATTGGTCTAAGTTAAAATTATAGCTTTACATTATATTTACCAGACACTAAGCAATTTCTACATTTTGGAATTACAAATACATTTACCAGTGTGATATTTAACACAGGCCGTTTTTTAAATAATAACTTACGTACATATTTATTATACGAACTCTCCACTTCACATTTTGATATTAAAAGTTTGTAGAATATATTTTTCTAAGAAATGTATTTTTCATTGGATTAAATTGTAAATAAATATTCTATATAAAATAATAAATGAAGTGTGCGCACGAATGAGTGTAATATTTGTTATATTTAAAGTTTATATGGAGAAGGAGTGCAGGAAGATAAATTTTATACTATATTAAATATTACAAACTACCAATGTCAAACAAATAATTAAATCGTAGTGATTTTATACCCTTTCCACATTCTTCTTGCTGGGAAATGTTATGTCGTTTGTTGACTTACTGCCAATGTATGTTATTTTAAGGCTTCTGTCAAACACTTAATAGTCTGAGGTTAAGCAGTCGCACAAAGTAGAGATTGTCGCCAAAGAATTTTAAAATATTGCCAGTAAATAATTATTAACAGGTTGACTGAAAAAACTGTAAATTTTGAATGATTTCATGGCAAGGAAAAAAGAGTTTGTTTTGTATTTTTAATTATATAACATATCAGTTTTATATATTAGGGTGCAATTAAAAGTTGGTACGTTAAATATACAAACCTAAAAATTAAATTTATTACTAGGTGACCACTAGTATGTATTTAATAGATAATTAATTTATTAACATTACATCAAATATATTAGCCGTGTAGTGGCAGTTAAGAATATCCACTACCCCATATCTTCCCGTGGGTGTCGTAAAAGGCGACAAAGGGAAACAGGCAGCAGCATCTCCCTGATAACAGCAAAATTACAATAAAAAACTGCGGTTTCCAATCCGCTCGCCAAGCGTGGCAACTATGGCAAATACCCCCTATGATGAGAGTAACAAAGAGATTGCCCCCAGTCCCCGGCGGCCCTGCTATTCCTGGCTACGGTGGCGAACATGGTAACGGCGGGGCAGGGGGTGCTAAGAATCTCCGGTGGAGGTTCGGTTGCCACATAATACGACTCGACCTGGCAACATACAACGCACGCACCCTGAGGACTGACGAGAAGATCGTGTAGCTGGAAGAAGAGACAAGTTACGCTGACATATTATAGGATTATCCGAGGTCCTAAGATAAGGGGAGGAAACGGTAATCCTCGAATCCGGCAACTTGTTCTATTACCGGGAGGGCGACCATATGTCCCAAGGAGGTGTCGGATTTATTGTCCACAAGTCTCTCGTTAACAACGATGTAAAGATTGGGAGTGTGTCGACGAGGGTTGCGTATCTTATACTCAGAATCACCAAACGGTATTCGCAGAAGTTCATACAGGTTTACGCACCAACAGTAACAGACACAGGAATAGAAACTTTTTTATTCAATAATGATTTCTTATATTTGAGAGAACACTACACATTGAATAAAACTACTTTTACGGATTTTATCGCGTTTAATTAAGTTATTTTATATTCCCGACGTTTCGGGTGCTTTCCAGCAACCGTGGTCACGGGGGACTGAGGTGATTGACGTCCCGATGTCAAAGTTAACCCGGAGTACCTTCAGCTTTTTAATTATTAATTTTGGTCCGATCTACGCAGAATGAACTAACTGTGTCTTGAAGTCTTGCAGTGGTATGCTTGGGTTTAGTTTTAATTTTATGAATTACAGGATGCTTCACGTCAGCTATGTGAAGCACCAACGTTCCGGGAAGTCTGCAGTTTGTGATATGCAAATCATAAATGTTAATTTACAACATCGGCGGCAGCAAAGTAAAAAAGCGCGCGGGATCTCGACTTTCTGAGAATTTTTTTTTATCGTTAACTCACTTTCCTACTTATTTTATCTTTTAGAAGTATATTATTAAAATTGTTTTTGATATTAAAATTAAGAAATTAAATTCAAAAACTTATTAGCCTTACATGCGATAGTCTATTCTTTTATTAAAAAGGCAGCAAAACTGAAGAGTCGCAATGATTTCTTATATTTACGCGAAAACTACGCAATGAATAAAACTATTTTTACGGGTTTTATCGCATTTAATTTTACTTATTGTTTATTCCCGACGTTTCCGATGCTTCACGGAACGGTCACGGAAGAAACATCCCATGAACATTGTGGGATGTTTCTTCCGTGTTTGTTGGTGCTGCAAATCATCAAAAAAATAGTTTCCGCATAATAGTTTTATTCAATGAAGAGTCGTGAGTTTGAATCCGCCATTCGATTACTGTCGTTACAGCACATTTAAAGCTCAGGTTAAGCGTCGCACAGGAGTACTACTAAATTAATATTATAATTATAATAACACTTCAGTGTTTTCTGCGAGCTGGTTAATCTCATTGAACCTTTTGGATCTACTGAGGCGGCTGGACTGGGACATAACGAACAGCTACGGGTTCAAAAGCAGAAGTAAGCTCCGCGTCTTCCATCGATTTTTTTTTCAACGTAGCTCTCAGCACTTTAGTCTCACCTGCCCCGTAGTATCCTGTCTGTTTGGGTCATATCTATTTATAACCACCCAAGCCTATTAAAAGTTTATTGTTGATCATAGGCCCCCACAATATCGGGTCGTAAATATTCTCACACCACCTCTACACTGTTAGACTTATGGACCGGTTCCAGGATATATTTTTTATGATTTATTGCTATCACTTTAAGTAAAAGGGCCAGCTAGGATGAACCTAATACATTTTGGTATACCCTCTCAGTCACCCCTACGCATATAATCAATAAAATTGAGAACACAGAAACAATATCAATCAAAGACTAACCAAATTATATTAGAAAAAATTATTTAAATAAAAATGGCACACACTCAAGAAATATTTATACACACACTACATTCCATTTACATAACATATCTATTATTTTAAGTATTTTCGAAACTATACTCGACGAAATTTTATAACAGGAAAACTTTTTAGTATTCCTTAAAAATATAGATTAGTGGATACCCTATACCATATATACTATATGGCGCACTGCCACTTCAGCTTACTTATCCGTTAGGCTATGTCGGTTATTCTGGTTCTACTGCGGATATCATCATTTCTAAGTTTATCACGCAGAAAAACCTCGAGCATAGCCCTCTCCATAGCTCGCTGAGCGACCTTGAGCTTCCTCATACGGCCAGCAGTGAAGGACCACGTCTCAGATCCGTAAGTCATCACTGGCAACACGCACTGGTTGTACAATTTCGTTTTAAGGTTTTGAGGTATGTCTGACGAGAAGATGTGTCGTAGTTTCCCGAACGCTGCCCAGCCGAGTTGAATCCCGTAGAGATAATAACACCCGTATTCTATTAAATAATACTAATCAAAGACTACCAAATATTAGGCAAACTTATCAATATGAAAATGACATATACTCAATAAATATGTATACACATACTACATTCTATTTATTTAATTATATTTATTGCATAAATTCTATTAAGACTTGTATTTTATTCTATCGTGTTGATGTTTATGATATATTTTAACATAATATTATAAGTATTTTCGCAACCAAACAAAACGACAGTTTATGAAAAAATGCGTTTTAAGTATTCCTTAAAAATATAAATTTGTTGATGCCCTATACAAACGACAGATTCTTAACCGTAGATGCTCGTTAGTTGTAGTGGGCATTAATGTTGCAAACGTAAACAGTAATGACCAAGTCAACGCTTATCTGGAACATACCTAGCTCATTAACCTAGGAAACTTACGAGTTCGTAGCCATTGAAAATATTCTTAGTTGTGTTGCATAAGGTATTATTATGTGAAAACAGCGTTGGAGAGTAAAACGAGTATCTAATAATGAAAATAAATCTTTATTTAAATAACATTTTAACAGTGGTAGAGCCACGCGGCAGCTTTTGCTACATTTTGATTTGTAATAGAGGATAGATGTAGATGTCTATGGGCCGCAGCAACCACTTACCATCAGGTGAACTGTGTGCTCGTTTGTCACACTTATCCTATATATAAAAAAAAAATATAAACAAAGTATGGACATTGTACGCCTAATTCGAGGCAAACAAGGTTAGCAATTCAGCATTTCACAGCCAACCCCTATAACATCTCCGACGTCATTATGACCCATATAGTAGAAGAAATACAAAAAAATTGCTTGGCTTTTTTTAAGTTAAGCCATATTTATAACCTGTTCCTTTTATACAATAAGGATGAGAAAGGAACACGCAGTGAAGCAGCAGCAGGAAGCTGCGACCTACAGACATCTACATCTATTCACGGTTAGGAATCAAAATGCAGATGCGTTGTCATCCCTGAGATATAAATGGTATTCCTAAGGACTAAGATGAAATATCTCGTTTCCAGTAAAAAGTATCTCTGTTTTTCCACACTCACCATTAGAAACACAGCTGCATTAAGCTGCTATTTTAGCTGGTATACTGTGAGAGCGTGGTTCTACCCTGATCGAGCCGATCCATTCGTGCTACAACCACAATATAGCTAAGACAAAGCTCTTCCAATTAAAACAAAAATAAATATAATTATGACTTGGTTAAGATAAATTATTATTAAAACTTAAATAATTTATAAAATATAAATGCCAAAATATCTCTAATTTTAAAAACCCGTAGAAAATATTACGGAACCCACTAAGCTGACAAGCTTAAACACTTTCGGAACTTCTTGCTTTAATTTCAATAGTTTATCTGCTAGTATATAAGTATATTAAGAAGGAAACAATTATACACAAATATATATATATATATATATATATATATATGCATATATATATGCCGTGGTCCATAGAGACCAAAATTTATCCTTAATTAAGAAATATGTACATGCGTCTTCTCCAATAAGGACTAAGATATAATGTCATTTAGCATATGAAATACATCAGAACTGCTATTTCACGCTGGTATTCTATCCAGAAATAAATTGCTACCTAGCTCTACTACATAATGAAACGTATTATTTATTAACCAAAACAGGGAAGCCCCTGATACAATTCTTTCTTAACTTTAATGCTTTAAAGAATCCTTTTTGTAACTCAGTTAAATTAGATGAATTCCTTATAAATTATGTAAATAATAATTTAGAGATGCCTTGCTGCAGTATGATGGTTATAGCATGGATGGATCTGCTTAACTGGGGAAAGACCATGCTCTCACAGAATTCCAATGTAAAATAGCCACTTAATTTTGCAGTGTTTCTTATGGTGAGTAAAGAGAACCGGAGATCCTCTCTATTGGAAACATTGCATTACATCTTAGTTCTAAGGGGTGACACCGCATTTAAATTTTGATAGTTAATAGGATAGAATAAGTTTAAAATAAATGTAGATGTCTACGGGCTACAAAATTCACTCACCGTTAGGTTGCCTGTTTGCTCGTTTGTTACCCCAATAAAGAAAAAATATAATTAGGATAATTAATACAAGCTAGTCTCAAGTATAATTAGCTTAATAACATGTGCTAACACAAGATATTTTATGTTTACCGTTGAGCGAGATCATTATAACTATCTATTTAATGATGTTTAGGGAGTATTTTCATTTAATTACATCAAAATCAGGTAAAATATCAGTTAACTAACTAGATAAAAGATAATAATTATAATTTATTAAATAGATCGTAAATTCATTAACCATCCATTTTCATAAACAAATTTCAAAATAATTATCCTTTTTATCTATTTATTAATAAAATAATAACGTATTTATTCACATTTATAATGCTCTTAAACTTTACATTGAACTTTCAACGACAACATTCAGATGAGTCCTACTTGTTTTTGTATTTATCGTAAAGAAGATATTACGTTGACTAATATGTTTATGAATGGGGGCGATAATCTTCAACTACTAGAATAAAAAAGAAGAATAAAATGAGATCGATGGTGAAAATTAATGTGAATTAGCATTTTGTGGTTTTATCTCTAGAGTTATTTTTCTTGATTGATTATTTTATCACTTAAGTAAAGAGTAATGAAAACCGTTAAATTTATTTTAACTTAGGCCCAGCGAAGCGGGCCGGGTTTGCTAGTGTGCACAAAAAGGAATCCTAGCGTGAATGCAAATTTAACTAATACTCCTTTAGCGCACTGTTTAACTGAAATTTAAAAATTGTTTACACATTTCTCCGTAAGTCAGCTACATCCAGACAGATTAAATTATCACGTTTCTGCCATATTTCTTCCCACGCTACACTTAATGTCTCTTCTCAAAATAAATAATGGATTTTATGCGAAGTTTTGTAAAAAAAGAAATATTCATGGGTGATTGTTGAAATAAAGTTTTTGAATAACTGCATTTAGACTTGAATATATTTATGAATTTATTGCGCCCTTGAATGTTCTCCAAGTTTTAATAACATCGTGAAAACGTGCTATAAATTTTAAGGTCGTCTTTGAAATAAGGTTTTATACAGCACTTGATTTGTGATGGGCGGTTGTCACGATTATGTACAATTGTGTACATTTAATAAAGTATTAATATTTTTATGGACATGGGCTTAGGCTGTTGCATAAGGCTCTAATTATTAAAGCTGGAGTTTTTCAGAAGGTTGTTCTGTCTGCAATTAATTTACAATGACTCAAGTTGATGGGGTGGCAACTTTTCAGTAGTTTTCCTGTCTCTGCCTTTTACCAGGTATAGAGGGGCTAGATAGAATAACATCCTGATACAGGACATCACCCTTCGCTGCACTTGCTTGTGCAAGACTGATGCTCGAGAAATATTTTTCCGGTTGCCCACTTTAGAACCCTACTTCCCCAACGATTATTGGCCCTGTGATCTTTATGGCTAGCCCGTTCCCACTTCCCCTTACTTATCCGATGTGCTTAGCTGCAGCATAGCTATACCACGTATAAAACCAACAAAACAACTAAACAACTGAAAGGCTACAGCGGCTCCGGTGACACGCCCTGCAGCTAAGATCAACCAGTCAGTGACCTTCTACCCTCAGAAACTAATACCACACCACGTTGGGTTCGGGAACAACGAGGTGGGCGTGATCCCTGAAAAGGTTTGCCACTCAAGTCCAGTCTGCCCCTTTCTGAGAAGAAAGGTTAGACGGCTAAGATTACGGGTCCCTATGGAATGGTCTCGGTCTTGACGCCTATCATAATGGACTGGAACTTGCTTGAGGTGGATTTGGAATGCAGTCTTTTTTGCATCCTACTCATGGGGACGGGTTTGCTTTTAGCCGGATGATCCCAGCGCAGGTGAAAGCGAATATTAATATTTTTTTCAATTGTAGCATTATATGATATTAATAATAGATTAATCTCTTTTGATTTATTAACAAAACAGACAAAAGTAGGTTCTATTGTTAAATAAAGTTTATTTTAGCTTTATTCTCTATATTCAATAGAATTTTAAAGTTGTTAATTAAACAAAATTTAACATCAGCTACTTTACAAAACTATTTATACTTATACTAATAAATAATCTTAACTATAAATAATTAAGAACAAAATTTATGCAACGCAGTTTGATTAGGAATCTTTTGCCTGTTCCTAATGATGCATCGAAAAAAACGGGTTTTAAAGTTGTTAACTAAAAAAATAAAAAAAGATTATTCGCTATATTCAATATAAATTTAACATTGTTAATTAAAAAATATAGTGTCTGCTGATTTACAGAACTATTTATTTTGTCACTAATAACTAATCTTACTTATAAATAATTATTAATAAAATTTAATCCAGTCTGAATGAAGAAATATTTTGCCTGTTTTTCCTCGTGCATTGAAAAAATGTCCGCCTTTTTTGTTTTTTTTTTTTATAGGATAATGTGACAAACTAGCACACAGCCCACCTGATGGTAAGTGGTTGCTGTGACACATAGACATCTACATCTATCCTCAATAAAGAATCAAATGCGGATGCCTTGTAACCCGTGAGGACTATGATGGAATGCTTCTTTTCCAGTAAATAGGGTCTCCGCTTCTCCACACTCACCATACTAAACAAAGAAGTGTGAAGCTACTATTTTACGCTGGTGTGAGAGCGTGGTCCTTCCCTGGTCGAGCCGACCCATTTGTACTACAACTTTACTACTTAGTAGATTCAGGATAGCTCTACCATGTATAATTGTCACACGTATTATGAATTTACTTGTAAACATTCTTTTGATCAGCAATCAACTGCTTTACTTGAGTTTCCAGATATAGCCTTGCAACCAGCAAAGGCAATATATAAATTTAGACGGAAAATAGTAATATTCATAAATTTATCGCGCCTGTGAATGTTCTCTAAATTTTAATAACATCGTGTAAACGTGCTATTAATTTTTGAAGTAGTCTTTGTAATAAATTTTTATACATCACTTGATTTGTAGTCGGTGGAAGACTAATGGTTTTTTTTATGGACGTGAGTTGAGGCTTTTATATGTGATAGGGCCACGCTGCAACTATATTAATGTAGTAGCACTAACGGATCGGCTTTACCACTGTAGGACCACGCTCTCACAGAATATTAGCGTGAAATAGCACCTTAATACTGCTGTGTTTCGTATGGTGAGTATAGAGAACCAGAGAGTCATTTTACTGGATACGAAGCATTCTGAATCTTAGTCCTAAGGAGTGAAAACGCAACTGCATTTTAGTTCTTAATTGAGGATATATGTATATGTATATTGGCCACAGCATCCACTTACCATTAGGTGGACTGCGTGATCGTTTGTCACCTTTATTATTTAAAAAAAATCCTAGACATTAAGTCGCACAGTCTCATTACCACAAGAAATATTATTAAGTCATTACCTAAGGCTTATCAAAAGTCCATTGGTTAATCTAGGCCTCCCCCGTAGATTGTCTCATAAAGTTGTTTATTATTTGAGTTGTCATCAGGAAGACGCTGCTTACTACCCAAACAAATTTTCTTACCCTCTGACGCGTCTGATGACCTCGTTAAATACAAAATTCGGGATCCTTGGTCATCAAAAGCAAAACATACATTTTCACAATACATGTACTTTTAAGCCACGTTATATTTTATTCAGCTATCAATGTCACGGAAGCGACGTACCGTGTTGCAGGAAGAAATATGCGAGAGACGTGACAACCTTATTTGTCAGGAGCGGGGTAACGTCTATTAAGTTATTTACTCTTAAAAGAATTATTCTTTTAATATTCATTTTACTCCCTCATTGTGATGTCCCCATCCCTATAATTAGCTTAGCAAATATTTATTTCTGTAAGATCTTTCATTTTAACAAAACGATGTTAGTATATTTTTAAATGGTAATTTAGTTGAGTAAATATTTATGGTGCTCATATTATATTATATATATTAAGAAGTTGTATCTTTGTTACAACTTCTGCAACCTTCATGTTCGAATCTCACAAGGAACGAGCTTTTTTTTAAACAAATAATCTGCAAATAGTCTAACTGATGGTAAGAGAATGCTTTGATCAATTTAAATCTACATCACGCTCGATTAAGAATTAAAATGCAGATGCGTTGTCACCCCTGAGGATTGATAAATATACTTAATATTTAAATGAAGTAAAAAGCCGTGGTAGCTTGAAAGAAACGACAGAGGAAAGTAGACCAGGAGGTGGCCATCAGTGTCATTCTAATATCTAATACAACTAACTAATACACCTAATGGTAAGTGGATAATATGGTCCGTGGACATGTACATCTATCCTCGATTACGAATAAAAATGCAGATGGGTTTTCATTCTTGAGGACTTAGTTGGAATGCCTCATTTCCAGTAAAAGGGGTCTCTGGTTCTTTATCCTTACTATACAAAACACAGCAGCATAAGCTGCTATTTTACACTGGTATTGTGTGTTAAATGAAGATTTATAAAAATACAAAGGTATTTACTAATCAGTTATACTGATATAACTTGTATAAATATTCAAAAACTGTCGGAGAGTTAATGTTACATGATGGCGGGTTGTTAACAGCTGGTATTTACAGCTGAAGTTTCAAAGAAGATCACTGCCTACGCAGATTTAAAATTATTTCGTATTTACATAATTAAAACATTCTACTTTTGTTGTTTTATAAAAAATGGTAAGAGACACCTGGTGACTAACTTTTGCCTACGAAACATTTTCTTAAAACTTCATTCATAAATCAAGATAAATTTGTTTAGGAAGTAATTTAAGAGTCTCTCATCTTTCACGTCGGGAATAATTTTTGATCTTGTTGTTGGATATTTGAGTGTTTTAGAAAAAGATTCAAAGTAATTTTACAAATTGGATGAATTTCTACTGTAAAAACTAAATCACGATTTTATTCAATGTCGATTATTAGTGTAACACGACCCAGAAAATGTCGACACACGGACTATATGGGCTACTTCGGACGGTCTGCTTTTGTCATCATCTTCTATTATCAACTCCTATAAATAGAGTATTTAATATTATTATAGCTTGGCGGGGGTTACAGTTCCAAACGAATAACACACACCTTTGAAGCTGCTTCATCTGCTGGCAATTCCCATATTTGCTCCTGAAGAGAGAACGGAATGAAATGTGGACTAACGAATAATTCTCTTATGTAATAAAATAAATAATTTAATAAATTCTAAGTAAATAATATTATTATTGAGTGCCGCGTAGTAGCAACATAAGGGTATAACCCACTCCATATGATCTTCGGTGTCTTAAGAGATGACAAAAGAAAACTGAACCAGGAGATGAGCTGCAGCATCTAGTCATAGTATGGAACCTATGGCAAATATGGCATATATATGACATAATAATCTATGGGGACATTCTATGTTCAGCAGTAACTTTTGACGGGTTGTGAAGATATAATGTAATAAATCTATCTATAGATAATGATATAGTAATGATAAAATGTATAAATCTAATATAATATAATGTAATCAATGAATGAATGGATGAGAATATTTATTAATACTTTGATTTAAAGTCTACTGCTGTTGTTTTTGTCGCTTTAACTTTTTTCATAATTCCGAGTAGTATAAAGATAATACTTACATAGAAAATGCACAGAGGGTATATAATAGGAAACGAAATTCAATCCGTTTAACGGGTTATAACAAAATATCATTTCTGCTATATCTTTGAATTTAAATAAAGTTGTTTCAATTCAATTTTCGTTAGAGATGTCTAAAGTAACACACGTTTTGCTAGAATTCAATTTATAATATTATATATAATATCGCTGCTTACTTTTCTAATTACTATGTAAACTAAACCGAAGTAAGCCACCGCACAGTCTGGTGCTTTTGCTTGGCTGTAAGTGCGTGCATTTGAAGGATTTTAAAACGTAATTAAAATACCGCAAATATTTTGTGTTATATGCGCAGTTAAAAGAGTTACAGTTCAATTAATTACACTCGCTATTTATCAAGTGAGAATGACATTAAATAAAATCTTATAAAAGTTTACTGGGGCTATTTCTACCTAAAGGATACTTCCGTGGCAAATACCGTCCTCTTTCCTACTATCTAATTTAACCGCCAAGCGAGAGCTCCTAATGTTATGTTACGGTTAATCGGATAATAAATGTAAAATCTTTTTTTAAGGTTCCGTACCTCAAAAGGAAAAAAAGGAACCCTTATAGGATCACTTTGTTGTCCGTCTGTCTGTCTGTCTGTCTGTCAAGACCCCTTTTCTCAGGAACGCGTGGAGGTATCAAGCTGAAATTCATATCGAATACTTTAGTCTACGGTTCCTTGGAGTTGTGAAAAAATCAAATTTCTAAACAAACGCAATCAAAAGATACAGCCGTCTATGCCGCAAATTTTCAACATTCGCAAGGGAATCAATATATACAGGGTACTTACCGTGAACTCAGAATCTTAAAATTTGGTACGAAGCAACGTATTATAGCACAAATAAAGGAAAAATTGCGAAAATCATAAATTTTTAATTACGTAATATATATACTTTTAATAATTTTAAACTTATATACCTACGGATTTGTTCGGAACCCTCGGTGGAAATGAACTCGCACTTGGGCGGTTTTTTGTACAATAGGATGACAAACGAGGACACAGTCCACTTGATGGTAAATGGATGCTGTGGCCTATAGACATTTACATTTATTCTCAATTAAGGATAAAAAACACTGAAGAAGGGCGAAATAAATTACAATAAACAATAGAATAACCAATAGCACTATTAAATGTTATTAAAATGCATGGAATTTATAACAGACATAAAATGTGGAGAAATTAAAAGTTTAGATATATATGCATAGAGTTCAATTTCAAGGAGAAAATTCTTATTTTTATCTGGTTTTCCGATAACGTTAACAACTTAGGAAGCTCTAGACAGCGTTACAGACAGCGTCCTTTTTCATTTACAAGCGAAACTGGAAAATGGAGTTCGGTTTTTATGGGTAGTTTAGTAGTTTTGCAGTTGAGACAATGCTTAATTTGATATTTTCGTTTGTCTTTCTGCTATTAAAGTAAAAAAAAAAACTTTGAAATGAGTTTTTTATTATACTCCGAAATGTAAATTTTTAGTTTTTGCGTATTTTAGGGTAAATAAAAAAAGTTTATTAATATTTTTAAAATCTATAAGTTTATTAAAATATGGACAGGGGAACATGACATACTCGGAATATGTTTTTGCCTTAGATAGATAGAGAGTGAAAGACAAGAGTCCGTTTTGTTTTTAACCGACTTCAAAAAGGAGGAGGTTCTCAATTCGAGTGCATGTTTTTTGTATGTATTTTACGCGATATCTTCGCAGATTGTGAAAAAAAGTAATGATTCTTTTTTTATTAAATAGGTTATACTTCAAGGGTAGCTTCATGTAAATTTGGAGAAAAAATTTCACTCCTAAGGGTAGCATATAAATAATTTCCTTTTTAGCAATTTGAAGTCGGTTGTTACTTATTGTTAAAAGTTATAATTATAGTCGAAAAAGTACATCACCAGTTTAAAAAAAAGTTGTTTTGTATAGTTACTATAAAAAACCTGAGATAAACTACGTTTCTTTTTACCTGAAACTAGGATTCCATCTTAGTCCATCGAAATGATGTCTAAGGGCCCCAGCATTTATTCGAAGATGAATAAAATTTGAGAAAAAATTGTCTTATTGACTATTTCAAGCGTTTTTGATTACTAATGTTACGAAACGTTGCGTATTACTTTTTATTTTTAAAAGCCACTGGCCACTGTTAAAGGCATCAGAACTTAAAATAATTTAAAAAAATGACAATATATTTTTAGGGGGCAGTAACTCTTTTTTAGAATTTTTAGAGGTTTCTAAACACGAACAACAAAATAATATTTTGTATTATTTTTAAATAAAAAATAAATAATTATATTATTGTTTTTTTTTTTAAACGACAAAGCGTCTTTGAACCAAACTGACCATCTTTCTAGAATGTACATAACTGCGAGCGCAAAGAGGTTTTCGGAAAAATTCCCGTGCGTTCTATTGAAGTCATACGAGAGTAAGTGGAGTAAATTCATGTCTCCTGATTTTCTTTCAAGCGCTTTTCACGCTGCTCTGAAAGCGTTGTCAATATTTTGATCGCTGTCAATGGCCCTCTTTAGTAACGTCAGTAATGCAGTAAGTGCAGGCGGAGATTGTCCACGACCCGTTAGGTTAAAATCGTTCGAGTAACTGAAATTTTATCAATATTTTGTAATATCTATGTTTTACGATCACTTTAAACCATTCAAAAATATTTTTTAATTTTCGTAAAACGATAAGATTAAATCCATCTACCATCCATTACAGACTATAAGTCTGTTCAGCACGGCTCTGAGCCTTACTGCTCGCCTCTGCTTCACGGCATTCTCGCAGATTACTTGCCTTCTTCTCGACTGACCGCAGACTACAAGGCAATCCCAGGCACTTGCTCCGGCTCATCGTTCTCACCGGCATCACTTGCAAGTGCGTAGTATGGCATGCATTACACACCCGCATATCGTTCGTACCGGCGTCACTTGCCCTTATGCACACAGCATGCATTCCCACCGGTATTAAGTTCGTACCGGCAATCGGACTGCACTATCGACCTTAGGTCAGAACAGGGTGATGTGGCGGCGCTGTCGTCGCGCCACAAGCGAAACACATCGAAGCCTAAATCGCGCTAACAAATTTGCGAAGTTAAAGCAGTATATATAGAATAGCTCCGAACTACCAGTCGGAGCGTGGGCCGCTCCCCGGGCAGAACACTATGCCCGGCGGGAAATCTACCCTTTTCCTTCCTACGGCCACAAGTCCATTGCTGAACATAGACCTCCCTTATAGATTTTGTCATAGTTGCCACGCTTAACAGCCGGGTTAGCAACCGCAATTTTTTTATTTTCTAGTTAGATATTGCTAGTTGGGGTAAAACTCCATCGACTCTTAAGACGTACACGGTATGATATGAGCTAATATTTGTAATGAAATTATTTTTGATTGTTGGCAATATGAAAATATGCTGCAACGTTATGGGAAAATCTTTTACCTAATTCTGAATTGTGAAAATGTAGTCTAATTTTAAATTTCTGAAAAACTACCAGTTATGATTCCGGGTGACATTACTTTTACTTTTTGCTATGTACGAGTATCTCTCTGTGGGAATGTATAATATTATAATTTAAAATTAAAAATTTTGTACAGCCGAATTCAATATAAGTTTTTAAGAATAACTCAAAAACTATTTGTCTGACCTTGATTAAATTCATACGGGACCACTCGAAAAGTACCAGCTTTCAAATTAAAAAAGAATCAAATTTTTACGTGGTAGAGCCATGCTACAGCTATATTAGTAGTATAGTTATAGCACGAATGGGTCGGCTCGACCGGGGAAGCACCACGCTCTCACAGAAAACCAGCGTAAAATAGCAGCTTAACGCTGCTGTGTTTCGTATGGTGAGTGTAGAGAACCGGATAGCCTTTTTACTGGCAAAGAGGCATTCCATCTTAGTCCTCACGGGTGACAACGCATCTGCATCTTGCGTCTTTATTGAGGATAGATGTAGATGTCTATGGGTCACAGTAACCAGTTATCTAACCATCAGGTGGACTGTGTGCTCATTTGTCACCCTATCCTATAAAAAAAATCATCGAAATCGGTTCAAACCCTAAAAATTTATGAGGTAACACACATAAAAAAAAAACATACAGTCGAATTGAGTACCGTTTACTTTTTGGAAGTCGGCAGAAAATAAACACAATTCATTAATTCACACAATGCAATATTACTATAATCAGAACTGGTAATTACTTACAAATAAGCACAATTACGCCTGTGTCAAGTTGCTCACAATAGTAGTCGTATCAACATCATTACAAGAACCTGAACCTTTTTTTTATGGAATGCGTCATACCGTAGTCCGAAGCTACCTGCATTTATCCACTTCCTGCATCTTATATCAGGTCGTCTCTTCATATAGTGGAGAGCCAACCTGATGATGATACATTTCGCTGAACTGTACGAGACTGCCACTCGAGTAAAAAGTAGTAGTTTCATCAATATTAAATTTATCGAATGCTAAATTTTAACGTGCGACTATTTAGCTTGGCGCTCCACATCCTTAATTATTAGCCTGATGACTTACCATAGCTTTACAAAATAATATATAGGTTATAAAAACCTTTTATATGTGTCAAAAGCAATGGAAATCTTTTTATTAAACTAAGATTCTTTTAAAGATAGCTCAAAGCAAATAGTATGAAAAGGGTAACGATAGCGAGGTCGAATTTCGGCGAATTTCTTTGAAACAATAAGTAAAGTAGAACAAGTTTTAGTGTTGAAAAGTTTTAATATTTTTTATTAAAATATACAGTAACTTGAAGACAAAAGATGATTTTTAATATAATAGGGAAATGGCGACGTAAGTTTTTATAAAGCTGGCCATGAATTTAAAACTGTTAAGAGAATTTAAAAGTTCTTGATATTTAAAAATCGTTCGCAAAAGATTTGACTAAGCTAGCCAGGCTAGCGATACTGAGCAAGCAAATAATCAGGAGACGCTGTCGGTGGAAAATGGAAATGATAATTTGTAAATTTTATGGTATGTTCTCTCAATGTTCATAATATCCCCAAAAACTTTTAGCCAACTTCTAAAAATGGAGAATTTGCTCAAATCGATTGTATGTCTCTATTGTGTGTTTGTGTGCAGATGATTATTTATTAATAGATTTTTTATTAAGTAGGTCGATTTTATTAAATAGATGGTGACGGCATATGGAGAAAAATATCATATTTACCATTAAAGCCACCGCCTTAATACGTCCCACAGCTGGGCACAGGCATCCTCACGTTTCGTAGATGGTTGTCAAGCAATAGTCCGTCGCGCTGCTACATTGTGTGTTGGTGGAGTTTACATGTCTTCAAATAAATTTATTACTTGGTCATGCAGAGCAAGTGTTAAGTCAGCACATAAATTAAAACTTGAGGAAAATGTGGTGACAGTCAGACGATTAACTGAAGAAAACCAGCGCATCACCTATGAGGAGACTTGAGAAATTTTCGGTTTTGGTATGAGACGAATTCCAAAAATATTACATCAACATATAAAAGTCATAAAACTTTGTTTATTTTTTTTTATTTACTTTATTGGAGACAAAACAGAAACAAAAGATATGAAAGAAAACATACAAGTAAAATAAGACTGAAGATTTCCTAAAAACTGTCTCACTAAGAACATACATAATATTTATATTATGAAGCAGGTCGTAATTGGTATCGTCTGCACAACAAGCAGGGTAACAAGTCTGTACTTAAATAAGAAGAAAACAATCATCTGAAAACAATCATCTAACATGTACAATACTAAATACTAAATATCCTTATATATATAATTCATAATTGTTACTAGAGTACTTTTTAATTTAGTTTTAAAAGCTGAACGGGAGATAGAGAACATATCGTTGTCGTTAAGCATTTTATTGTGGAGGACACACATTCTGTGTACTGATGCTCTTTTACCAATATTGGTCCTGGTTTTTGGTATATGAAATAAATTTTTTGATCGTGTATTGTTGCCACTAAATTCATTATTTACACATCTCCGATCAAAAACGGGCTCAAGTTGATTTGTGCAACAATATGTCAATAAAATATGATCCTGAAAACAAACGAATCATGGATATATTGTTACATTTCAAAAAGAACGCAACAGTCTTCTGTTTGGGTGTTTGAAGTCGACAGCAAACTAATATTACTAGGCAAGAAGCCTGCCTACAAGAGTGGTTCCCACAAATTTGACGAAAAACCATCCATAGGGGTGGACAAATAGGGGATGAAATGTTTAATATAACTATATATGTAACATTTTAGTAGTTACATTACGTTATATTGAAAAATCCTAAATATATTCTAAGAATTGTGCGAATAAGATAGGATTTGTCGCGTCTTTATAAAATAATTATGGACGACATGAACTGTTAAAAACTTATAAAAGTAGTAAAACATAAAACACTAATGAGCAAATAATAATATCTTCCAGACAGAATTTCGGTCACGGCTGCGGCTGCCATTCTTAACCAGAGACCAGCCAAAAATCAAATTATATATTGTGTATGGTAATCATTCAACTGAATAATTAATAAATTATTTTATTTATTTGTTGATAATTTTTTTTAAATTAGGCACACCAGCAGTAGGTATACATATTTTTAATATAAAATTATAAGACGCTTATAATTTTTACGTAGAATTATGAGCGGCTCTAAAATTATTGACATGTTCTTATGCAGATGCAGCTTATGCAGTTTCTTATTCTTATGTAACTTTAATAGATATATATAATTTTTACTATAATTTAACATCAATATGGAAGACGCAGAAAATAAAACAATATAAGATTATGATATAATTAATAGAATCAGGCGTTACTTTGCGCAAATCCATTATATAACAGCTTGTAGAAAAATTTACTTCGCAAATATCCGCGTTATAAAATAAAATGATGTGTCTTACCTAGTATGAAGAGCACCTCCCGCCCTCCCTCAATTGCGTGCACTATCCCCGTCACCACTAATCCCAGCACCGCTACTCCCAACACCACTACACTATGCAAGACACACCACTGACGATAATACGACACGTGGTTCGCCTCTACACGAGACATCCTCAGGTGATATAGACTCTACGGTGGCTAACCGCTAAGACTTAGTGCGGATATTTGCGAAGTAAAAATATTTCTAAAAGCTTTTATATAAGATTATGATTTTTACTCGTACATATATTTACGCGAACATCTCATGTGTAGAACTACTTTTACGTACAATAACAAAAACTACTTTTACGTATTAACTTCAGCTTTTCTAATTATTATTACTCCGAGTAAACTCTGACATCGGGACGTCAATCACCTCAGTTCCCCGTGACCATGGGTGCTGTAAAGTACCCGAAACATCGGAAATCAATAAAAAAAAAAACAAGTTAATTAAGCGTGATCGAATCCGTAAAAGTGGTTTTATTAAATATTAGATTAAAACAAACAACAAAATATTAGATAGAAAACAACTAGTAGAAAGTAGGGAAATTCCGATTAGACCGAGGAGGACCTGCTCAAACCCCGACAGTTCGACAAAAAATGAGATTAACTTCATTATGACGACTAGACGCCATCTGTTCAGTTATGTCTCAGTGATCGCGAGGTTGAAAAGTGGTAGCGATCACCGAATGGTTAGAGGCACACTGAACCTAAATGTTAAATTGGAGAGGTGTCTTCTAATGAAGTCAACGATCCATCCCACTCCGGCTCTAATCCAAAGTTCTGAAACCTTTCAGCTCGAGATACAAAAGCATTTTAGTGCCCAGAAGATTGCAATGCAGTGGACGATATGAATAACAAGCTCGTGGAAACTGTTCATGCGGTCAGAGCTAATTTTTGCAAGACCCGCCGCAGAAGAACCCAAAAACTCTCCGATCACACTTTTAATCTCTTGGCTGTTAGACGGGAAATGAAGCTGCAGTCTTCAAGAGTTTTGGCAGCATACAGGCAACTGAATAGACAGATCTCCAAATATATGCGACGGGCCTTAACCAATATTAATACTGCTCATATTGGAGAAGCGATCGAGCGGAACCAGGGCTCCAAAGTCTTTGCTAGATTTCTTTCTACCAGAAACAGCCAACTGATGAAGCTGAAGACCGAATGTGGCAGTATCGTTTCCGGGACACCTGAAACTTCGAGTAAGATTGAGGTTCTATGAGCAGCTGTATATGTAATCGTTGGAGCCACACGCTAGTGTGAGTAACAATCCAAGGGCAAGTCTTTTCCGATACTATGCCGATGATATCCTGGACGTCTAAGCGAGATTAGAATGACTGTCCAGCACCATAAAAACGGCAAGTCCCCGGGCGAGGACTAAATTACAGCGGAGCTTCTGAAAGCGGGTTGAAAACCGGTACTTGAAGTACTTCAGAAGCTCTTTAATTCCGTCCTTCATAGTGGCACTACTCCGGAGGCGTGGAATAGAATTGCGGTGGTCTAGTTCTTCACGAAAGGCGCAACACTCTCTTGAAAAACTACAGACTGATTTTTTTTCTGAGCCGCGTCTACGTGCTATTTTCCAGAGTCATTACGAATCGTATCGCACGCAGGCTCGATGACTTCCAGCCTCCCGAACGAACTGGTTTCCGAAAAGGCATTATCACCATAGACCACATACATACCCTTCGGCAAATTATACAGAAGACAGAAGAGTACAATCTGCCACTTTGTCTTGCGTATGTGGACTATGAGAAAGCCTTTGATTTCATCGAAATTTGGGCGGTGCCAATTTACGGTATATCGAAGTGATGAAGTATTTTTACAGAAGGGCTACGAGGGCTATTCGAGTACAGAACCAGAGTACGAAACCTATCCAACTACAGAGAGGTGTAAGACAGGGTGACGTAATATCCTCGAAACTGGCTTTTCCAACACACGGCTCTTACTTACTCCATGGGTGTACACAAAATTAAGTAAAGCCTAGTATATCGTTTCACTGTTCAGCACGGGTATTACTTCTGAGAGGGTTATAGGGCAAGGAGGTGATGTGAAGACTTTTCGATTTATCAAACATTCAAGATTCCTCACGACGTTTTTTCACCGCCGAGCATAATTCAGTATAAAATTACAGTTAACAATTCCATTGGTGACGGCGAGGATCGAACCCGGGTTGCTTAGATACTGTGGAATTTACTGCAAGTGCTTACCTCTGAGCTACCATGGCTCTATGGAGGAAATGGAAAATTAATTATCTGATGCTGCCAGTACAGTATGGAATACTCTAATAATATGAAGTTCAAAACTTTTGCTATCTTTATTTTAGCTTAAAAACGTTTGTCAAGACTTAAAATATAAATCAAAAGGAAGTTGCTTACAAAGTAATTTTAAAAGAGAATCGTTATTCATGGGCGGGTGAAATAATACTCGCTCTCTAATATCGTAGGAAGAGATTACGAAGTTGTTTTTTCATTTTAAGGAAAATGAAAAAAAAAAAACAAATTTGGAACGACAAACTTTTGAATTGTCACTTTCAAAATCTTAGTCTTTCTCTTCTTCATCATTCCGTTAAACTCCATTGCTGGAAATATTTACTGTAATCATGATGTTTGACAGGTGGAATCTCGATCGCCGTACCAGTTTCGTAACTTTGACGTTGCTCCGTGTCACCAGTGAGTGTTTTACGCCTGGCGCAAACAAGCTTATACCGCCTTAACAACGCTCACAGAATGAAATATATGGGTTATTAATTTTTTTACGTCACCACCGCACTACTGATTTTAAAAATATTATTATCATTATAATAGTACTTTTTATATTAAGATATTTGGCTTGGATGCTTGTCCTTTAAGCTATGTCTTCATTTCTCTCAATATCAAGTGATAATAATCCTATATAGTACACTGCTTCACAATATGGTGATGCGTCACACTGCGTTGTTTTTGGGAATTTTCGACGGCAAATTGGCCAGCAGTCAGTTGGCGATAGTAATTTAAGGCGCCTTAGCAGATAGACACCTTATCTTGAGATTCATATCACCATCGAAACGTGTTTTGCATCGATACTACTAATATTTCACATGCGCAGAGATTTAATACATAAAATCTCATCACTTTGATATATCAAAATCTACTTTAAACCATTATTCAAGCAACAACATAGGAGCAACAGTCTGCCACTGGTCAAGTTTCTGCCATAACTATTTATAATACTACTTCAAAATATTACCACAGACTATATGTTCGTATTAATACTACCAACACCTACACATCAAGGCAAAGCAAACCCGTGAGACTGAGTTTGAGTTGCATTACTGGGATGACTACGAACAGACGTCGAAAATTTAGCTTATTTTTAGTTGAATATGTTAAGAGTATAAATGTATTAATTTTAATTTTAATTTGTGTTTTTTTTTTATAAGATAAGGGTGACAAACGAGCACACAGTCCACCTGATGGTAAGTGGTTGCTGCGGCCCATAGACATCTACATCTATCCTCGCTTGCGAATCAAAATGCAGATGCGTTGTGACCCGTGAGGACTAAGATGGAATGCCTCATTTCCAGTAAAAAGGGCCTCCGGCCACCTGCACTCACCAAGCGAAACGCAAAGGTAAACCTCTACTTCACGCTGGTATTCTGTGAGGTCGTGGTACCACCCCGGATCGAGCCGGCCCATCCGTGCGACAGCGAAAGCTGCGCGTGACTCTACCACTGTTTATGTAATATATTATAAGGTTTATTAAACCAACGAAGTAGATTTTGCCTTAACTATCACACTTGATGTGCGAATTGAAGATTGCAGTACCTTCTAGACGTCTCAAAACTTTCACGCTGATGCCCGTCGCCAAAGTTTTTTCCGCCGGGCGTAAACGCCATCTTTAAGCTTTTTTTATAGAATAAGGATGATAAACGAGCACACCATCCACCAGTTGATAAGTGGTTGCTGTGGCCCATAGACATCTACATCTGTAGCACACAACGCATCTGCGTTTAGATGCGTTGTCAGCCTAAGGACTAAGATGGAATGCCTCTTTGCCAGTAAAAAGGGTCTCCGGCTCTCTACACTCACTATACGAAACGCTATTCTGTGAGACCGTGGTTCTTCCCCGGTCGAGCCGACCATTCGCGCTACCACTATACCATTAATATAGCTGCAGCATGGCTCTGCGACGTATAAGCTGCCATATATTAAAAAAAGTAATTTTTTATTATTTCCCATAGTCACCTCTTACGACACCCAAGGGATGAAATAGGGCGACGAACTTTCTTATGCCATCACATTGCATATTTAGATATATACAATTTAGCAGATTAATGTATATTTGCTGACACGTTGAATGAAAACTTGCATCTGCTAAGTAACACATATGTCTGTATTTTGACAGTGCATGTTAATTATAATTGATTGATGGAGAGCACTGAATCGCAACCTACAACAATCAGGACTTAAAACGATAATTTACGAACAAATAAAATTGTTTATTAGTTTTAGTAGACTACAAAACTGTACAGTGGCGTTGTAAGAATATCCACTATCCCATATCATACCATGCGTGTCGTAAAAGGCGACAGAAAACTGAAACAGTTTTTTCTTGATAACAATTTGAAATTATAAAAAAAAAACTATGGTAGCCAATCCGTATGCAACGCGTGGCAAACATGACAAAACAGCTCTACTCAGTTAGCTAATCTACGAGAACCGTCGGTGCCTTTATTTTACCGGTAAGTGAGCGATACAAGTACTAACTTGAAATGGCTGTCATAAAATGATATTTTTGGTAAAAACAACATCATACAGATATAAATTTCTTTGTCCAACTCTTACATTCATGTAACGATCAAAGTAATAAAAATATTAACTGGCCAAGTGCGTGTCGGGCCCTGCAAAATGTAGAGGTAGGGTTCTCTGAGTAAAACTGCGGACGAACGGCCGGACATGGCGAAACTATAAGGGTTCCATCTTGTGTAACTACGGAACCGTAAATATGAAGATAAACCGCAACACCACGGACGATGTTTATTATAATTGGAACTCCAACATTTTTATGTTTTTGAAACCTGTATTTTAAAACTTAATCACACTGGAATAGTAATGAAATAGTGGAATTGGTTTTCAAAGTGTGGATTCTGGTACCACAATTTCTAAATACTGGTTCCTTGCCTGATTCTTAGAAACTTTTCAATCCATGCACAAAGAATTTCAGATGCGTTATCATGCTTGAAGAATACGATGAGCTTTTCTTCCCTTATTGTTATGTCTACCCACAAACCTGAAAATATTCTGTTTATACTTTTGGAAATGAATATAAATATTAAGGCAAAATATTTGTACATATTATATATGTACAATGTCAATTTACAATTATGAAAATAATAAATATTAATTACCATATCGCCGGCAGCAAAGACAAAAAGACCGCGGGATCTCGACTTTCTAAGAAAAAATATTTTTAGCGTTAACACACTTCCCTACTTTCTTTACTTTTTAGATGTGTATTATTAAAAATTGTTTTAGATATTAAAATTACTAAATTAAATACGAACGTCTTAGATGTCTATTCTTTTATTATACCAGCTGCAAATGCAAAACTAGAGTCATGATTATTTCTTGAATTTACTCGAACACTATACATTGAATAAAACAATTTATACGGATTTTAGAGCGTAGAGTTAATCAATGAAGAGTCGTAAGTTTGAATCTGCCATTCGATAACTGTCGTAACAGTACATTCAAAGCTCAGGTTAAGCATTGAACAGGAGTACTGCTACATTAATATAATAAAATAATAATTTAGTCTTTTTTGTAAGCGGGTTAATCCTGGTCAGCTTTTGGAACTAATGAACCGACTGGAACTCCGTGACCCCGCTTTGTGTTCAAATGCAGAAGAAAGTGCTCCTCGATTCCGTCCACATCGGCTACCGATTTCTTTGTTTGTCCTCCTGATCGAACACTGCTTCGATAGCCAAAAGCTTCCATCTGGTTACTTCTATTTATTTATTATCACAGTCTAACTAATGTTCAATGCTGAAAATAGACCTCCCCCATAGATTGCCTAAGTTACTTAGGGTGGACGGAGGAAGGACAGTTTTTAACAGAATACCAGCGTAAAATAGCAGCTCAATACTGCTGTGTTTCGTATGGTAAGTGAAGAAAACCGGAGACTCCTTTTACTGGTAATTGCCTCGTTCGCCTATGTTCGTACTAAGGGGTGACAACGCATCTGCATTTTGATTCTTGACTGAGGATAGATGTAGATGCCTATTATGGGCAACATAATCCACTTACCATCAGTTGGACTGTGGGCTCGTTTTTCGATAATAACACCCATCATTCATCATCATCATTACAGCCTTTCACAAGTCCACTGCTAAACATACGCCTCCCCCAAGGAATGCCACAAAGCACGGTCCTGAGCCACCTGCATCCATCGACTTTCTGCATGTCTTACTAGGTCGTCAATCCCTCTCGTGGGGGGTCGCCCTACACTTCGCCTTCCGGTACGAGGCATAGTTAGACTGTGATAATAAATAAATAGAAGTAACCAGATGGAAGCTTTTGGCTATCGAAGCAGTGTTCGATCAGGAGGACAAACAAAGAAACCTTTCTTCCTAATCGGTTGTCGGTTCTTCGAGCTATAATGGCTGGCCCACTGCCACTTCAGCTTACTAATCCGATGGGCTATGTCGGTTATTCTGGTTCTACTGCGGATATCCTCATTTCTAAGTTTATCACGTAGAGAAACCCCGAGCATAGCCCTCTCCATAGCTCGCTGAGCAACCTTGAGGTTCCTCATACGGCCAGCAGTGAAGGACCACGTCTCAGATCCGTAAGTCATCACTGGTAACACGCACTGGTTGTACAATTTCGTTTTAATGTTTTGAGGTGTCTGACGAGAAGATGTGTCGTAGTTTCCCGAACGCTGTCCAGCCGAGTTGAAACCTGTAGAGATAGTAATACCCGTATTCTATTAAATAATACTAATCAAACACTACCAAATATTAGGGAAACTTATCAATATGAAAATAACATAATATACTCAATAAATATGTATACACATACTACATTCTATTTATTTAATTATATTTATTGCATAAATTCTATTAAGACTTATATTTTATTCTATCGTGTTGATGTTTATGATATATTTTAACATATTATTATAAGTATTTTCGCAACCAAACAAAACGATAGTTTATGAAAAAATGCGTTTTAAGTATCCCTTAAAAGTATACATTTGTTGATGCCCTATACCTATACAAACGACAGATTCTTAACCGTAGATGCTCGTTAGTCGTAGCGAGCTTTAATGTTGCAAACGTGAACAGTAATGACAAACTCAACGCTTATGTGGAGCGTACCTAGCTCATTAGCTTAAGAAACTTACGTTCTCTTGAGTTAGTAGCCAATGAAAATATTCTCAGTTGTAATGGAAAAGGTATTACTATGTGTACACATCCTTGGACGGTAAGAATAAAACTTACTTGAAGTAACTACTGTACTAAAGTAGTACTGTAATAAAGATAATAAAATAATTTGTAATACTGTAATAAAGATAAATACATAATTTCGATCACGTTGTACTATCTGCGTGTGACAGGATATAAGTGCACGAATGTGTGCAAACACAAGTGCATTCTCTATTTTCTTATTGTCATATGGTGAAGAGATGGTAATTCGAGACGACCGGAAGGAGATTAGGCGCAGTCCAACGGATTTACGTAATTTCCGATGCATGGAGGTGAAACACTACCAACTTTCTTTCTTCGAGTTGCTACTAGCAATTTTTTGACAGAAAAACTCAATAACTGATTTTTGCGAATCTTTTTGATTGATTTTTCGTTGAACCGCAAGATTAGCACAACGTATGAATAGTAAATATGGTGGCGACGTTAGGGATTTCACTACCACATATCGTCCCGTGGATAGTAAGAGGAGTCTATTAAAAATACTGAAAACTTATTAAGATGATTCCCTATAGAAGATGGTGTAATAATCTACATTATGCCAAGGGTCAAATACGTAGGTAGACCTGCGACTGTGAGCAATGCCATGTTTATGTGTAGAAATCCTTCTAAGTAGGTATTACCCTATATCCTTGTACTACCAAATAAAGCAATGGGTTAACAACCGCTGTTTTTTTTGTAAAACTGAAGTGACAACAGCACAAATGTTTTGGTACTTAGACTTTACGGTTGCGTGGGCGTAAGTGAAGCTAGTCAATTGAATTTAGTAAAAAGATTTTTATTCATATTTCGCTTTGCACAGCACTCTTTTAAATGCAAGAAAGTTACATAATCGCTTTAACAAGTCCCTACTGAAGTAGAACTCACTACCACTCTACCGTTACTATTTAACCATATATAATCTTTATATATAAAAATTACGTGTCACGTTGTTTGTCCGCGATGAACTCCTAAACTACTGCACTGATTTCAGTGAAATTTTGAACACTGTGTGCATTTTGTTCCAACTTGAGGGATAGGATAGTTTTTATCCCGTTAAATGACCCACAAATTTTTTTATTGCGAATTTAAGGATTTTTATATTAAGGGTCGATGGAAAGGACAGAACAATGTCTGCCTGGCGAGCTAGTTTATACATAATTAAAAAATTCTAACGAAGCTCATTATGTCCAATTATTATTATTTATAAATAATCATGTAATATTAATTATTTAATCATTTCTTTTATTAGTTTTTTGTCGTGAATTTAAATAAATTAAAAGCGTAAAATGCAAATCTATAATGATGTAATGAATAAATGAACCTAAAACACATTAAAAAAGAAAATAAATCTTAATTTAAATAACAAATAAAAAAAACAAAAGTATGGATATTGTACGCTTTATTCGAGGCGAACGATGTTAGCAATTCAGCATTTCAGTGCGTCGGAAATCAATTTCAGACAAAGCACTGATTTTAGAGCAATGTATCTTCTCCGATAACATTATGACCCATAAAGTGAAAGATATACAAATAATTGGTTGGCTTGTTTTTAAGTTAAGACATATTTATAACCAATTTCTTTTTTTTATAGAAGAAGCGGAAAAACGAACAGGGAGTCTACCTGATGGTAAGTGAAAGCTGTGGTCCACAAACATGTACATCTGTTCACGGCTAAGATTCAAAATGCAGATGCGCTGCCACCCATGAGATCTAGGATGGATTTTATAGAAGGTTTCGTATACTCTCAAAACTACCTATACAACATTTCTATGCTTATTGGATTTTCTGTATTTTATTATTTTTATTTATTTTCTGCAAGGTCTTTTTCAACAACAGACTTTTATATAAGAAACTTATTAACAAAAGATTTGAAGTAACTTTTTTATTTAAAGAAACCTCAAAGACATTTATACGTTCTTCTCCACATAAAATAAAAGTAGACCGGCCGAGCTTTCAAGCTTTTAGTGTAGATTTTATTGCATCTATTAAAGTCGTCGGGTCAAATCTAAATTAAGTAACAAAGTTTCAGTGATTAAAATAAAATTAAAAGTTTGTCGTTGATCCAAAATAAAAATAAACCCTCACGTCTATTTACAGTCTTAACCCAGGGGGATAGGGAGAGACTAAGGACTTTCATTTGGCACGATCCTGGCTTACTTCTCTTGTCTGCTTCACGTTAATATACCCATTCATATATGCTCGTCGGTTAAGGGAACTCTTTGTTCTCCGGTTCTCTACACTCATTCTGTAAGAGCGTGGTCCTACCCCGATAGAGAAGAGACATTGGTGCTACAACCTCAAAATAGCTAAGGCATAGCTCTTCCACGTAAAATATATTTAAAAAAATATAGTTATAACTTGGTGACGATGAATTATTTTTAAAATTTATACAAAGTACTTAAGTGCCATAATGTCTTTAAAATTCTTAATTACTAAACCCGTAGAGAATATTACGGAACCCACTAAGCTGGCAAGCTTAAAACACTTTCGGAACTTCTTCTTGCTTTAGTTTCTCTACCGTAAATTTAATAATTTATGTGCGAGTATATAAATATATTAAGGTGAAAACTATTGTATACAAAAAGTAATTTATATATTTTTTATAGAATTGCAAAGATGTATTGGTTACTATCTAAGTAAATGTAAGTGTATGCTGGGGCCCATAGACGCCAACTTTTATTCTTAATAAATAAATACGTAGATGCGTCTTCTCTACTAAAGACTAAGATAGAATGTCATTAACCATATGAAACACACCAGAACTGCTATATCACGCTGTTATTCTATACGATCGTGGTCTTTCCCAGTCAAATCGCCCATTCGTTTTGCAGTAATAACTTACTGGCTAGCTCTACCACGTAATGAAACAGATTATTTATTAACTAAAACAGGGACGTCCCTTATGCATTATTTAGCAAACTTTTAATGCTTTAAAGAATCCTTTTTGTAACTTGCTTACATAAGATGAATTCCTTATTAAATATGTATATAATTAAGAGATGACTGTAGAGACTTGCTGCTGCTATATGATGCTTATAGCATGGATGAATCTGGAGGATCACGCTCTAACAGAATTCCAGTGTAAAATAGCCGCATAATTTTGTTGTGTTTCGTAATGCGAGTGCAAAGAACCAGAGACCCTTTTTACTGGAAACGTGGCATTACATCTTAGGCCTAAGGGGTGACAACGCATTTGCATTTTGATTCTTAATCGAGGACAAATGTAGATGTCTATAGGACACAGCATCCACTTATCATCGGGTGGACTGTGTGCTCGTTTGTCAACTTTATTCTATAAAAAAATCTGACTTTACGTAAAAACAAGTCAAGCAATTTTCGTATTTCCTTTACTATGTATGTTATAATGATATCGGAGATGTTACAGGGGTTGGCACTAAAATCAGTGCTGTGTCGTAAAGTGATTTCCGACGCAGCGAAATGCTGAATTGATAACCTCGTTTGCCTCGAATGATGCGTACAATATCCATACTTTGTTTTTCTTATTTCTCATTTAAATTAAGATTTAAGTTTCTTTTTTTATGAGTTTTAAGTAATTATAATATTATGTGTTTTTTTAAGAATAAGAATACACGAACATAATGATCTTCCTTAGACTTTTTATTTATGTATACGTTAAATACGATTAAATTTGAATAGAGTGGCAGTAATTAGGGACATTATTGCAAGCCACGTATTAACTTAATTTATTTTTTATTTTTTGTGAAAATTTTTATTCATATTTTCAAAATATAAAGGTACCTTTGAAATAGATATCCTGAAGTGTGTACTTTAATTATCTATACTAAAAATCATATTTATTTGGCTCAGTTAAGACAAAGTAAAATTGTTACGTCTATTCCATATTTATTTTCGCGCCAACATCACGTTTCTTCCTTGACAATAATGGGTAAATGAACAATGTATCGATATGTATAAGGTTTGAATAATCACATATCAAGAATAGATCTATGTAATAAAGAATAATAGAGTAGATATAGATATTTGAATCAACCATCTCAAAAACTATGAGACTTAAATATGTATAAGTACTTTTTACGTACTATATTATTGAGAAGCCTACAACTCAGAACGTCGTTTGTACTGATTAAACTTGTCCCCCCCTTTTTGCATTTATATTTTTGTAGGATATTAATTCAGTGTAGTAGCAGTGAAGATTTAAGAAATTACTGTGACGTAGGAAATAAAAAACCCTGTAGCACCTGGCGGCGGTGTAGGCTAAAAGAATTAGTAACCTATTTTATGCCATGAGTATAGCAAGAGGCAACTATGAGAAATTCTATACAATTTTGACGCTGTACTATCTAGTTTTCACCAATACCTAATATATCACATTGGGCGACGAGACAGCAGCGTCAAACAGTTATTGTACACAATAAATTAATTGTAAGTTAATATTAAAAAAGTCATTGTGGGTTTCTTACGGGTTCATCCGAGAAAAATTTTAGGGTTTGGCAACCGCAGTTATTTTTATTGATGCTCTTCCGTCTCCTGTTTTACATACCTCTGTCGCCTCTTACGACACACACGGGATGATAATATGGGGTCGTATAGTTACTTTTCGGCATAGAATGTACCATAGTCGAAATTTAAGAAACACTCCGGATGATCTAGGTTAGAATACCCTAGGCCATAACTACAGGGTAATTTTGTGTGATAATCGAATCTCAATAGCACTACACATGATACGAAAGACAAACGTCTAATGTAAACCACATAAGACGTTTGTTAGTGGATACCATGTGCCTTCAAATTTCTTAAGGCACTTTATCTGCGACTCATCATTGCTGTTGTTGTCAAGGGTGCTAGTTCTAAGATAGGCAAACGCAATGGTTCTAGAGTTATGTTATAATATACGTCATGTAAAAAGCAATAAGCACAGAGGATCAGTAAGGTGATTTCACAATAGGCAGAACAACCGTTAAGAAAGAAAGATTCTCAAGTGACAGCTAGAAAAATAGTTCTCAATCATAAGGCCGATGTCCTGTATCAGGTTGTTATTCTATCTAGCCCCAATATACCTGATATAATCTAATGCAGGATATGCAGAAATTCGTTTGATGTAAGTACCTGATACCATGTTTTGAGGCAGCAAAACTACTAAGACTATCGCCATATCAACTTGCGTAATTAGGAAGAAATTGCAGACAGAAAGAATCTCTGAAAAACTCCACCTTTAATCATTACAGAATTAGGCAACAGACTAAGTCTGTTGAAGCCATAAAAAAGCATTAATAGTCTTAAATGTATATAATTTTACCATTGCCATAAAACTTATAATCGTGAAAACTGACCATCACAAATCGAGTGCTGTATAAAAACTTATGCCAAAGGTGACCTTAAAATTTATAGCACGTTTTCACGATGTTATGTAGAGAGCATATAAGGACACAATAAATTTATAAATATATTAAAGTCTATTTGCAATCAACCAAAAACTTTATTTTAACAATTCCCCATGAATATTTCTTTTTTTACAAAACTCCCCATAAATTCCATACTTTATTTCGAGAAGAGACATTAAGAGTAGCGTAGGAGGAAATATGGCAGAAACGTGATAACTTAATCTGTCTGAATGTAGCTGACTTACGGAGAAATGTGTAAATAATTTTTATATTTCACTTAAGCAGTGTGCTAAAGGAGTATTACTTGAATCTGTATTCACACTAGGATTCCTTTTATAGCACTTTATGTGCTTATAACCACTTGTAACAAATAAAATATCTGAATCTGGCACTCAATTTATTTATATCATATCGCTTGTTGGAAACGTGAATTCCGCTTGTCTGTAAATAAAAATTAAAAAAGTTGCGCATGTACACACGTGCGAAGTAAAACTTCTTTTCAACATATAAGAATTCTTTTCAACATAACTTTTGTTACAAGAAAAGGTGGCGTTTTCTATTTTTTAAACCGTACAAAAAGATCCACTACGTTGATGAAGAAGTTTCACTTCAATAATTTTCCGTGTCTTATTCATCTCCTTCTTCTTTTTGTTATCAATCTGTAGAAGCTGTTCCCGTTTTTTGGGAGGGACGATTAACCATAAATCATTACGTTTGACAGTTGAATAATAGATCGCAATGCCAGATGTCTCGCAACATTGACGCTGCTCTCTGTCGATGATATGAATATTTAAAACCAAAAAATTGGGGGGGTTGGCTCGAACTTTAGGCATAGTCAGTTTGAATAACCTATCATGTAGAGAATGTCATGTTGATCATGGTTAATTATGGGCAAAAAGTTCTCATTACACTCCTCGGGGGTCAAAATGGCCAAAAACTAAAAAATTTAAAATCCTTATTTCGGCTATAACTCCACCTCTTTCGGAGGTTTTTACACAGTCTTTACTTCCCGCGCTTGTTACCTGAGACAAATATTTCGACTAGGTAAGTCCAACTTCAACCGAGAGGTCAAACACGGATTCTACTGGGCTGGGCAATATTCGGGATGTTACGGAACATCATCTCGTCAGGTACACATTAAAACTTGAAAACGAGATTGTACAACCAGTGCATGTTGCCAATGTTGACTTATGGATCTGAGACGTGGTCCTTCACTGCTGGCCGTATGAGGAAGCTAAAGGTAACCCAACAAGCTATGGAGAGGGCTATTCTCGAGGTTTCTCTACGTGTTAAACTTAAAAATGAAGATATACGCAGTAGAACTTGAGTAACCGACATAGCCAAACAGATTAGTATGCTGTAGATAGCTGAGATACAGCTCTTGAAGTACGTGAAGTAAGAAGAAGTAGTTTATCAGATCACTCACTTTAAGTACTTATTTAACACGCGTTCGATAGTAAAGGCTAACACGGAGATCAAAATGGCTGCTAACACGCACTTGGAGTAGTGCGGTGATCTAACTGCTCAACCCTTTTAGATAAAAAGGAAGAAGTGAGAAGTATACTTAGTGATTGTAAATTTTCCATTTACAACTAACATTAATACTCAACCGTTTTTGCAATAGAGGGCGGTGAGCGTGCAGCACTCAGCCATACCACAAAATAAATAATAGTACCATACGTACTGTAATGCAAGGTCAATCGTGAATATCTGTGAATACTACCTTGAATTTTTAATAATTTGTACTATTTGTCAATAAAAACATTATATTTAATAACATATTACATATTTCTAAATATATTTATTTAATAATACTTACTTAATTTGTGTAATTAAGAACTCATTAAATGAAATATTTATTGTATATCTTAATTTTTTGGAAGTAGATAGAAAAATAATTAGTATTTTATCTTTATAATGTGAATGTTTTTAAATATTAATTTAAAAAAAAAACTTTCATGAAATAACCAGAAAGACTTGCCAATTTACCGTAAGCATAAGGAAGCATTTCAAGCTAGGTAAAATCAACACATAGCTGGATATACGTTATAGTTTTCCACGCTAATGATCTAAGAACTTTCTAGATGAGAGGTGAGTTGGTCATTACTGTAAACGCTAGAAACATGCTCTGAAACTAATGAGCGCTTAGAAAGGTTTAGTTGGGACCTTTTAGATATGTTAAATGTTAACGATGTCTCAGAATGCACTTCAGACGAGTTTAGTGATGTTTTTACAAATATGTTTCGTCATCATCATCATCATTACTGCCCTTCACATATCCACTGTTGAACATAGGCCTTCTGTAAATAATACCACAAAATAAAGTGCTGAGCCACCAGCATTAATTGAATTCCTGCAAATCTTACAATGTCGTCAGTCATTAAATGAAATTATAAGAAATCATTAGGTCTTCAATCCATCTTGATTCAACTTAGACTTCGCTTAATGGTCCGCCACTTAGACTTGAATATAATGAGTAGTTTACAAATTTATTGTGCCTTTGAATGTTCTCAGAATTTTAATAACATCGTGAAAACCTGCTATAATTTTTTAAAGTCGTTTTTGGAATAAGTTTTTATACAGAACTTGATTTGTGATGAGCGGTAGTCATGATTATGAGTTTTATGATAATGGTAAAATTATTTACATTTAGGACTAATGTTTTTTATGGATATGAGCTTAGTTTTTTATATGTGATAGGGCCACAGTGCAGCTACATTATGGTTGTCGCACGAACAGATCGGCTTTACCGTGGTAGGACCACGCCCTCACAGAATACCAGTGTAAAGTAGCAGCTTAATCATCAGGTGGACTGTGTGCTCGTTTGTCACCCTATTCTATAAAAAAAATCATAGGGTAAGGTAGAGAATCGTCGTATAGTGTTTTATATTTATCATAATTTAATCATATTTCATAGCGTTGTGCAGTATGTATGGCGTGCATAAATAATTTTCTTTTTTATTTATTTCTAGTACAAAATTTTCAGGATCATAATAGACTTAAAGAAATCCATAAATAACTCAGTCTTGGTATTATAATATCGGGTATTACAAGCGTATACTAAGATATAGTTATGTGTTTTGTGGCCTTGGATTGCGGTCTTAATTAACTAATTAGTTATGTCAAACACAAAATTCCGCAATTGATGGCGGAACATATCTTATGGGCTACAATGACGGTGCGGAAGCTCAGTAATTAAAAAAAACATCTAGCTGCAGCGCTGTGGGTCACCGGTTCAATTTCCAAATGAAATAATTATTGGTTAGGCCTACAAATAATTGTTCTGAGGATGGGCGTTTGTCCATATACAATATATGTATGTTTAAGGCTCCCACTGTGCTGAATAAATCCCTTGTTTTGTTAACGTTTAAGGTATTAGTTACGTGGTAGAGCCACGCTGCACTAAGTTACGGTTGAAACATGAATGGTTCGGCTCGACCGGGATAGGACCACGCTCTCTCATAATACCAACGTAAAATAGAAACTTAATGATGCTATGTTTCGTATGGTGAGTGTAGAGAACCGAAAACCCTTTTTGCTGGAAACGAGGCATTCCATCTTAGTCCTCAGGGGTTACAACATATCTGCAATTTGATTCTTAATTGAATATTGATGTAGATGTCTATAAACCACAGCATCCTCTTACCATCGGACTGTGTGCTCGTTTGTCACCATTATCATATTATAAAAAAAACTATTGGAGTTGGATTATACTTTTTGTTAAAAGTCTAGATTGCTCGTACCGTTCGAATTGTACACAATCATACAGTGTAAGAGAGTGATAGAGGCAATAGTTTGCAGCAATGATGATTCAGATGGGAAATCTTTTGTATTCGCGTATTCCATTCCTATTTATAAAAAATAATACATTTCAGCATTTTAAAATTATAGCTTTTATGCAAATCTAAACACAACCTAGATAGAGTGTAGAACTAGTAACAGTCCCGAATTCAAAAACTATTATGTGGAAATTGTTAGGGTTCCGTACCCAAAGGATAACCAACGGGACCCTATTACTAAGTCCGCTGTCCGTCCGTACGTCTGTTTGTCAGCGGGCTGTATCCCATGATCCGTAATAAGTAGACAGTTAAAATTTTTACAGAATGTGTATTTCTGTTGAAAATTTAAATAAATTAAAAATTTAAAGGAACTCCCCCATTATAAACGTGTATTACGATGGTACGGCACCCTTCATGAGCGAGTGCAGCTCGCACTTGGCCGGTGATTTTATATTTTTTTTCTTTTAGCTGTCGGTTATGTGCGTGGTAAATTAATTTTATTAAATTAATAACATTAAATAACAATTTCATTGTTGGCGGCGGAGATCGAACCTGGGTGTAGCTATCACGACTCCACTGTTAATTTTTTTTCTTTAAAAAAAAAAACGTTACAAACACAAATTTCACAAGGACAAACATCCAGACCCGGAACAATTATTTGTTGGCCATACAAACACTTGTTCCGTGCGGGATTCGAACCCGCGCCCCCCGGCGCAGCAACTCATTGCTAAGCCACTGCGCCACGGAGCCGTCATAAATATAATGTTTTACAAGTCTTAAGTACTGTTGTTGTTGTTGGACGGTGGATCGAGTTCGTAGTTCGTACATTATATTAAATAAATAATGATAAAGTGTGTGAAATAGAGTAGAAGTGTTAAAAAGGAATAGTAATCAAAGTGTTTCCCTAGATATATTGTGGACAATGATACATCTGGACTGATAATCCTAAAAAAGAGTGAATAAATACATAGCATGTGCAAAAACTTTTTACAGTTAATTTCGTTATTTTGTGTCCGATCGGTGCAAATTAAAATGTATATTATATAAAAGACGGAATAATATAAAACAAGTGTAACTCTGGACAAAGTGATAACAGTGGAATAAAATTTGATCAATAACATAACCTAACAAAAACCGTTATTAACTACTAAAATATAATCTCCATACCAAGTGGGGCCATCTGCTGCGAGGTTAAGATACTATTAAGGCAGTCAATAACGACTAACTAACGTTTTGCAATATTAGGGAAACTTACGCCATCTATGGTAATATCAGCGAATTAAGATATACTTGAGAAACTTTATCAATCGATTGCAATAAAGGTTTCTAAGAACAGTACAAAATTAAAACAGAGGGCGCTACTAGTAAATAAAATAAGAAACCAAAAAAATTAAAAATAAAGAAATAAATAATGGAAGATCTTCAAAAAATTTTACTAGAATTAAAGAATGATTTTGAAAAAAAATTTAATTCCATGGAGTCAAAAATATCAAAAATGGAAAACCAAATTACCACAAAAATATCAAAACATATGGATGAAAAATTTCATACGATTGAGAAAGAGTTGGGAAATATTCGAATAAAAGAGGAAGAGCAAGAAAAAAGGTTAGATGCGCTAGAAAAGAACAATGTACAGAGAAACCTCGTATTTTTTGGAGTCGAAGAGAATGAAAAATCGTATTATGATCTTCAAGAAAAAATTATAGACATAATAAAAAACGACATAAAAGTTGAAATACAACAAAGTGAACTACAAGCATTAAGAAGATTGGGAAAAAAAGGACATAAAACCAGACCTATCTCTGTGATGTTTACTACATTAGGAAAGAAAATTAGTATTTTGAAAAACAAAAATAAATTGGAAAATACAAACATATACATAAAACACGAATTCCCTGCAAAAATTCTGAAAATAAGAGAGGAACTAAAAATTCAACAACAAAAAGAAAATGAAAAGGGCAATATAGCATACATCAAATACGATAAACTTGTTGTTAAGGAAAAATATAAAGATACAAGTAATAACAAGAGGCAATTATCTATATCTCCCCCAAAAACGTCACAAAGTACTCCTACTAGAGAGGCGCCAACAATGAATAACAAAAAACAAACACAAATAAATAAAAAATACAAAGCTAATAACAACACAATGACGTCTTATATAACCAGAAACGAAGATGTATGACTCTACGAAGCACCCTCCAACAGCACTCAAGAAAATAGTAATAATAACTTAAATAATTTAAACACTCCCTCAGTACGGGTGGTCGCCGCGAGGAAGTTAGACCAAAACCCTCCATCTCAAACTCAAAAATATACTAACCTGCACCTCCTCACATACAATGTAAGATCGCTTGTGGATAGCACAAGACTACCACAACTAGAACACAGTTTAAGAAATATAAAATGGGATGTTATAGGACTGTCAGAGATAAAAAAAGCCGGTCAACAGATAGAGGAACATGGAAACTTTGTACTCCTCTACTGTGGCGAACAAAGCGGAAGAAATGGTGTCGGTTTCTTAATACAAAATCACTTGAAAAAATATATTGACAACTTTAGTTTTTATACAGACAGAATAGTCCGTCTAGACATGAACTTTAACAATAATTATATAACCTTCATACAAATATATGCACCGACAGAAAAAGCACCAGAATCAGAAATAGAAAACTTCTATAATGACTTAAGAAAAGCGATGAAAGATATCAAAAAGGATACTTTTATCGTAGGCGATTTTAACGCTAAGATTGGTTTGCCAAGAGAAGAAGAAAACCTAGTGACAGGAAAGTTCGGATATGGGAGTAGAAACAGTAGAGGACAACGATTAATAGAATTCTGCTACGAGAATAAATTGACAATAACAAACACAAAATTTAGAAAGAACACAAAAAATAAATGGACCTGGCAATCTCCCGACGGAAACACAAGAAATGAAATTGACTACATATTAGCTAAAAATATAAAAATAGTTAGCGATACTGAAGTACTGAACATACCATTTTCATCTGACCATAGGGCTGTAAGGTGTACTATAAAGCTAAATAGAAATTTTAAACAAAGTAGGAAAAAATTCGACAACAAGAGAAAAAACTTTACGCCAATCGAACAAGACTTATTAAAAACGTCACTAAGAGATGAAGACAATGTAATAGGTGGAACAGCAGATATTACATATGAAAATATTATTAACACAATCGAAAAATGCGTAAAAAAACTACCAAATTCATATAAAATTGAAAAGAAGCATGTAGATATCAGTAAAGAACAAGATATTATGGAACTTATAAAGGAAAGGGAACAACTAAAAAAAATACAACATAGAACATTTAAGCAAAGGAAACGACTAAGAATACTACATAAAAAGATAAGACAAAAAATTAAAGATAAACAAAAAACTCATAGGCTTAAGATCATACAAGAAGAATTAGAGCTATCAGGGTCTAGTAAAAGAGCTTACAATAAAATTAGTAATACGAGAAATTGGATAATGAAATTAAAAGCAAAAAATAACAAAATAGTATCATCCAGAAGAGATATGTTACAAATAGCAACCGATTTTTTTAAAGAATTATACAAAGAACATAAATACAATATACAAAATAGTCTAAATAATACAATTACTCAAAATCAAAGTGAGGAAGTTCTCCCATTCCTACAATCAGAAATTAGAAATGGTATTTCCAAGATGAAGATAAATAAAAGCCCTGGTGAAGATGGCATAACATGTGACGTAATTAAAGCATTTGATGATTCGATTATTCCTTTATTAACTGCCTTATTTAACCAAGTATTGTTTCAGAGGAAAGTCCCCGATAAATGGAAAAGCTGCATAATCACTCTTCTGTATAAAAAAGGAGATCCAAAAAGTATAAGCAACTATAGACCAATAAGTTTGCTTTCGGTCATATACAAACTTTTTACATCCATACTTTTAAATAGAATATCTAGAAATATAGAAGAGAACCAAGCTAAAGAACAGGCTGGTTTCAGGAAAAACTTCTCAACTATCGATCACATAAATACAATTACACAGATAATAGAAAGATTTATAGAATTTAAAAAAACAATATACCTACTATTTATAGATTATAGCAAGGCATTTGATTCCGTGAAACATAATAAATTGTGGGAAGCCTTGGTCGAGCAAGGAATTCAAACAACATACATAGAATTGCTAGAAAATATATATACTAACTGCAAAGCGAAAGTGAAATTAGAAAAGCCAGGAGAAGAATTTTCCATACAGAAAGGTGTCCGCCAAGGAGACACAATCTCACCAAAACTGTTTATAGCTGTACTTGAGCACATTTTCAGAAAACTGAAGTGGAGCAAAGAAGGTATAAATATAAACGGAGAGTACCTATCAAACCTTCGTTTTGCGGACGATATTGTAATCATCTCTGAAAGTCAAGAACAGTTACAAAAAATGATTTATGATCTAAATGCCGAAAGTTCTAAATGTGGCTTGATAATTAATCTAGATAAAACAAAAATCATGACTAATGGGGAAAAAATACCAGTCCTTCTAGAAAACAAAACCATCGAATATGTGGATGAATATATATATTTAGGTCAAAATATCTGTTTCGTGAACAGGACAACAAAAGAAGTAGAAAGAAGAATAGCATTGGCATGGAAAAAGTACTGGTCCTTAAAAGAAATATTCAAAGGAAACTTCCCATTACAAATAAAAAAGAAAATTATGGACTCAAACGTTCTACCAACTCTTACTTACGGATGTCAAACTTGGGTCTGCAATGCAGAAATAAAAAGAAAAATAAGATCATTTCAAAGAGCTACAGAAAGAAGTATGTTAAAAATCAAACTACAAGATCGAATCAATAGCAGCAAAATTAGAAGGAGAACAAAAATTACAGATGCCCTAACGACAATAGCGAGGCTTAAATGGAAATGGGCGGGACATGTCATAAGATCCAGTGACGGTAGGTGGAGCGAGCGCATCCTACATTGGTTCCCTCGTGATGGTAAGAGAGACCGTGGTCGACCTCTTAGAAGATGGAAGGATGATAAAGAGGCAGTAGCGGGAAACCTGTGGACACGTACTGCAAAAGAAAGAGACAAATGGCACGAGATGGAGGAGGCCTTCATCCAACAATGGATGATCCCTGAATAGAAGATGGTAACCACATATTGAACCAACACGCAAATACTAGCATATTCACACAAAACACACACATACACGCGCAAACACACACGCGCGCACACACACACACACACACACACACACACACACACACACACACACACACACACACAGTTAAATTTGTTAAAAGTGGGAATAAAGGCTTTTTTATTTTTATTTTTATTTTATTTATTTATTTTATTTATGTTTCGTATGGTGAGTGTAGAGAACCGAAAACCCTTTTTGCTGGAAACGAGGCATTCCATCTTAGTCCTCAGGGGTTACAACATATCTGCAATTTGATTCTTAATTGAATATTGATGTAGATGTCTATAAACCACAGCATCCTCTTACCATCGGACTGTGTGCTCGTTTGTCACCATTATCATATTATAAAAAAAACTATTGGAGTTGGATTATACTTTTTGTTAAAAGTCTAGATTGCTCGTACCGTTCGAATTGTACACAATCATACAGTGTAAGAGAGTGATAGAGGCAATAGTTTGCAGCAATGATGATTCAGATGGGAAATCTTTTGTATTCGCGTATTCCATTCCTATTTATAAAAAATAATACATTTCAGCATTTTAAAATTATAGCTTTTATGCAAATCTAAACACAACCTAGATAGAGTGTAGAACTAGTAACAGTCCCGAATTCAAAAACTATTATGTGGAAATTGTTAGGGTTCCGTACCCAAAGGATAACCAACGGGACCCTATTACTAAGTCCGCTGTCCGTCCGTACGTCTGTTTGTCAGCGGGCTGTATCCCATGATCCGTAATAAGTAGACAGTTAAAATTTTTACAGAATGTGTATTTCTGTTGAAAATTTAAATAAATTAAAAATTTAAAGGAACTCCCCCATTATAAACGTGTATTACGATGGTACGGCACCCTTCATGAGCGAGTGCAGCTCGCACTTGGCCGGTGATTTTATATTTTTTTTCTTTTAGCTGTCGGTTATGTGCGTGGTAAATTAATTTTATTAAATTAATAACATTAAATAACAATTTCATTGTTGGCGGCGGAGATCGAACCTGGGTGTAGCTATCACGACTCCACTGTTAATTTTTTTTCTTTAAAAAAAAAACGTTACAAACACAAATTTCACAAGGACAAACATCCAGACCCGGAACAATTATTTGTTGGCCATACAAACACTTGTTCCGTGCGGGATTCGAACCCGCGCCCCCCGGCGCAGCAACTCATTGCTAAGCCACTGCGCCACGGAGCCGTCATAAATATAATGTTTTACAAGTCTTAAGTACTATTCAAAATATTTTTATTATATTTAAAGCTATGGTAACTAGTAAAGACAATGCAAAGAAGATAGCCCTTGCCTTAATCTCACCTCTTTTGTGATATTCGAGTAAAATTTGTCGATCGCGATGGTAGGCATTAGTTGCAATTTTAATGATAATTACAATGTATTCCTTCATCTGTCTTATCAGTTTTAATAATTGAAATTAACTTAGATATTCATTGCATTTCTACTTCAGCTTACTGATCCGATGGGCTGTGTCGGTTACGCTGGTTCTTCTGCGGTAATCTTCACTTCGCATCCTACCGTACGGACAAACTCCGAGCAAACCTCTCTTTAGTTCTTTGAGTGATCACATAGATACCATAAATTGTTAGAATCAATTAGGACAAAGAAATATGTTGTATGATCGGGATGCCCGCTATGTTAAACGTGCAGCGGGTCAGAGCTTTCAGCGTTCGTAAACAAGCACAGACTTCAATATTAGTGTTCTGCGTTTCGAGTGCTCGAATGGTTTTCGTAAGTGACGGAAGCCGGATATACCGCCGTACTTCTCCAAGAATTAAAATTGAATTAATTCCATAACGGAATATTTAAAAAGCGAGACACATGAAACGTGTTTTATGATTATATATAAATATATTAACTTCAACGCCGGGTAGAGTAAAATGAAACGGCAGATATTAGCAGTATCTTTGCGATAACATCTTAATATAAAAAATATAAATTATTGGTTGCCGATACGCCTTTCAATAGTGATAGTAATGAAAAATATACCCCATATGCGATAATCTATGATCTTGATCAGTGGTGAATTTGTAACTAGCTCTAAGGAATGAAAATATCAAAAATGCCTTACTTTTTAGTACGATATTTACGTCACAATAAAGATACGATGCGCAGCAGTATTTTCTGATAACCTCTCGTAATAATAAAAGGAACACGCCTACCAATCATAACAACTATAACAAGGGGGGATTTGTGAAGAGGCGATCTATGGAGTAGGCTCACGCACAGCGGTGGAGTTTTAATAAGTTGTAATAAATGAATATATCAAAAATACCTTACTTCATAGTACAGTATTTACTTCAAAACTGGGAAATACGATGGGCGTCAGCATCTTCCAAATAACATTTCAAAATTAAAAAGTAAACACTATGGTATCCAATACGCCAACCAATCGTCAAATCAAATATCCCTATTAAGAAATTATGTGGGAGATCTATATTCAGCACTGGAACTTTGATAGGCTCTAATAAATGAAAAGATCAAAAATACCTTACTTTTTAATATTTGACGTCACGACAAGGAAATAAAATTAAATCAGCGAGCAAAATTAAATTTACGGAATTGGAAATGGAAAGTGAACGTAAAGCCCTCTTAATCACAGTTGACGGCTACGACACGGGTCCGACCGTCGTGTAAACTAAGCTGCTATCAGCCGCTTCCAATAAAAGGACGCAAACAAGAAACTCGATCTTTTGGGCAGGTGTCGGAGAACAAAATCTTGAGGCTCCCCTGGGGCTGGCCCCTGTGCGTCAGCGTTTTGAGTGATCAAGTCATGAGAAATGTGACAAGAAGCGAACTAGTTATATTACGCGGTAGAAATGAAATGAAATATCATCCTCGATGTAAGAAAATTAAATTTCGTTTGTCAAATGTCTTTTTTTTTCAAATTGTCTGCCATAATGATTTCTTATATTTACGAGAATACTACACATACACCTCAGTCTCCCAGTACCCATGGGTGCTGTAATGTCCGGAACGTCTCAAGTTAAAAAAAGTTAACATTAAACGCGTTTAAATCCATAAAATTTGTAGTTTTATTGCATTATCTACCGTTCTAAAAGGAGATTCCTCTAACCGGGAAGTAACTACGAAAGAAACTCCATAGATTAAGATTTTAGGTGTCTGCAGTATTTAATTAACATCTTTATTAAATACTGCAGACAACTTAAATCTGAATATGTTCAAGGTCATCCCAGAGTAGGTATTTATGTAGACGATCCGGCACACTTCGCTGCTGCAAACAGACACAGTCACGCTGCAACGTATTACAGCTACAGCACAAATTAGTGGTGTTTTTGCGTAAGGTAAAATAATATAATAACGAAATGCATACGTTACTGATAGTAGGATGTAATGAATATAAAATTTACAAAGTTAATACACGGTCTGTATGATATGATAATTGTCGACGATGTCTTGGACGGAAGGCGTCGTCGCCTATGCAAACAGGTTCCGGATTCGGCTCGACTGAGAAAGTTTTGCGATCGCTTAAAATAGCAGTACATGGCTGCTGTGTTTCGTATGGTGAATGACGGGAACCGGGTACCATTTTATCGGTATCGTATTTTATATTACAATTTAGTTCTCAGGAATGATATCGCATCTGCATTGAGATTCTTAATCGAGGATAGATTTGGGTGTGTATGAGCCACAACATTGACTTACCATTAGGTTAACTGTACGTTATTTGAGATATATTCCATTGTCACTTCTTGTGAGTTGATTTATTAATTTCCACTTTGTGTTATTACTTCTCTATCTGTGTCTATAAAGAAGAGGTCTGAGTATGTTTAAAGCAACAACTTTATTTGTATCTTTTTTTATTACCTACCTACTTTTTTGTACTTTTTGTTTATACCACTATGAGTGACGACCGGGTAAAATGCATAAAGTCGATCAATGTAGGTGGCTCATACAAGAAAAAAATACCCACTGCTATTGTCAATTGTAGGCTGTAACTCTCAAAAATTGCAGTGCGTTAGGTATGTTTGCGCAAACGCGTACTGACACTTTTCCAGCGATCATTCGTAAGAAAACAGCCTCACTCTTGCAACGCTTACGAAACAGTAATAACAGCATCCTGAGAGCGATATCTTTAAGATATGACTGTCCCATACATAATCACTGGGTGGGCCTAGTCATAGGATTAAAATAATATGTAATTACTTACAATACTAACATAGTTTTAAGTCAATATTGTTACTAACAACATTACTAACAATATATGGACCATGGTCTGAAATAAAATGATTAATATTGGGGTTATCTATAAAGTTTTCTCATCTGGTTGGGCTGTTTAAATATATAATTGTAAACGAAATATATAAACATACATAAATATTAATAAAATAGAATAAATACACAAAAAATACATAAATATATAAAAAATCCAACCAGATGGTAGCCCTTGGCATGGAGACCAAACTACCGAGGGTTAGGGGGAAAGGGAAAGAAACCGGCGGACGATGCGGGCGGTATCGAGGAGCACCGCCTTTTGCATTTGAGCTTGGAGCGGCCCGTCACGGAGTCCCAGTCGCCTCAGATGACCCGAGAGGCTAACTGGGATTAACCCGTTCGCAGAAACGACCATAGGAATAATTTCGGCCGGTAGACCACCCCACATATCGGTCACCTCGTGAGCTAGGTCCATATATTTTGTCAGCTTATCTGTTTCGGCTTTCACAATGTTCTCGTCATAAGGAATGGTAATGTCGACCAAAAATATCCTTGAATGTACCCGGTCCATCAGCACAATATCAGGCTTATTCGCAAGAATAGTCCTGTCTGTGATGATGGCCCGGTACCAGTAGAGCCTGGCGCGGTCATTTTCGAGCACGGCTTCCGGCAAGTACTTATAATATGGCAGTTCCCGATACACGAGACCGTATTTCAGAGCGAGCTCCTGGTGTAGAATCCTGGCTACTAGGTTGTGTCTGTGCAAATACTCAGAGTTAGAAAGCGCCGAACAACCGGAGATGACATGCCTAAGTGACTCACCGGGATGGCGACAAGCTCGACAGATGTCGACGGTGCCATCCTTTAGGATGTATCTCCGATAATTGTTAGTCTTAATAACCTGATCTTTTATCGCACAGACAAAACCCTCGGTTTCCCTAAAGAGGTCACTGAAACGTAGTCAGTAGAGGGAGGTGACTGTGTCTACGAAAGGCTCATGTAGAGTCTTGTAGAACCTCTCGTGGAGCTCCTTCTCCTTCCATACGGTCTCCCGGTCGGAAATGCTCTGTACTGCCGGGTCTTGCCATTGCTCGTTGGCTAAGGATAGAGGGGTTAGCCCTTTATCACAAGAAATAACGTCCCTATAGTATGGGTCATCCGCTCTCGTCAGAAAGTAATTACGGAGGCTGCACACTTCGCGATTATGCATGGTAAGCGCGCTTAAAAAGCCGCGCCCACCATGCTTCCGCGGCAAGTACAGCCTCATTTCTGACGATCTCGGTTGATCCATCCTGTGGGACGTCATTATAGTGCGGACTTTTCTGTCCAGAGCGTTCAGTTCGGTCTGAGTCCACCTGAGTATGCCAAAGATATACATGAAAACAGGCATGATCCAACCATTATATGCGTGCGTCTTATTCACACCGGACAAAAGGCTATTAAGCACTTTGGCGTGCATAAAACACATCGCAAACTGACCGTTTCATACCCGCCTCATCTACACCGATATTCTGTGACATACCCAGGTATCGGTATGTTTCAGCCTCGGAAAGGGTCCTTATGCTGATGGGCTTAGATAAGTCTATGTCCTCAGAGTTAGCAACCCTTCCCCTTTCGAGATGGAGGATCACACACTTATCTGTCCCCAGCTCCATTCTAATAGAATTGCTAAAATCACAAGTGATGTTTAGCAATTTCATAAGATGAGAGCGACTGGAGGCGAATAATTTAAGAGCATCCATATAGAAAAGGTGGGTCACTTTTGTACCTCCTCTCCAAAGCTGAAATCCCCTCCCGGAACCCTTCAGTAAGGTACTAAGAGGGTTCAGAGAGAGGCAGAACCAAATTGGACTCAAACAATCGCCCTGGAAGATACCCCTTCTTATCCTTATGTGGTTCTCCGCAGCCGTCATGAGCTCGCCTAGATGACAAAGGATCATACTCCACTGCCCCATACACTGCCCGAGGAAGTCTCGAACTGTACAGTCAACCTTGTACAGCTCGAGGACCCTCATAAGCCATGTATGAGGCACCAAGTCGAATGCCTTTTTGTAGTCTATCCAGGCGGCGGAGAGGTTCCGACGGTTGCGTTTAACCACCTTGCCAATGACCGCGTCAATGGGGTGTAGTTTCTTGGTTCCACGACCACCGCCCCGACATCCATTTTGAGTGCGCGACATCACCTGGTTTGAGTTCAGGTGACGAATGTTTCTCGCGCTCAAAATGGATGTTAGTGTCTTGTATATGGTAGGTAGACACGTTATGGGGCGATATTTGCTCGGGTCTGTGGAATCCCAATCTTTAGGAACCAAATGAGTGATCCCAGTAATGAAGAGGCTCGGGAGCGATTTTTGGTCGAGAGCCTCTTGAAACTATCGGGCGAGCACAGCGTGACACATCATGAACCCCTTCAGCCAGTAGTGATGCAGTCCGTCGAGTCCCAGACTTTTCCAGTTCGGGGCCCTACGGATCGCCTCAGCTACATCATCCGGCGTTATGATGACGGGTCCTTGGGCGGAACATTCGCACACTGACTCGCCAAAACTTCCGTCTAAGGGTGGTCGCTGTGGTTTACGGGCTCTGACCACAGGCCCCGCCAGAATGCGATAATGTCGGCCTGATTCGGTGCTGGGCCCGCTCCACGTACCATTGGTCGCTCCAGTGATTCATAGAGCCTCTTCTGATCACTCCGGAAGATACGATTCTAGTTAAACCGTGTCGACCTCTCGGTATATCGCCGAATCCGCTTCCCCCAAGCAGCGATTCTCTGCTTTAGGTTGTCTATGCGCTCCGTCAGTTTTTACGTTATATCTGGCTGGGACAAACTGATATTAGTCCCAGCAAACGCCATCCTGACGGTGCGCACAATTCTCGGCCTATTATTGCCCGACCTGAAGCTTATTAGTCTGCCGATGAGGGCCCTTGCCTTTGCGATACGGTCCTCAATCCTTCTTCTCCAGGCTGGGATGGCACTACTTTGTCTAGTAGCGCGTCCAGCCGTGGGAACTTTGGCGCCAATAATGCGGCAAACTGTCAGTGCGGCGCCAAAAAGAATTGAGTCCGTCTCGCAAAGGTCCCAGCTGGCTTCCAAATATGTCACCAGCATTGGGTTGAGAGCCTTCACGATAGCTAAATTCTGCTTGCATAGGGGCATGCGCGGGAGTCGCGGTCAATTTTCAAGAGGCATACTGCGCGTTTCCACAATAGCCTCTTCCAATGTACTCCTTATTTGCTCAAGTTCTAGTTCCTGAGCGACTGTTCCATCATCGTCTGAACCAACCATAACTGAAAGATTCACTGTAGCATCCACGTGTGCTGGTTGCTCTGCAACTTGTGGCGCCGCATCCTCAGCCGTACCATTGTTATTCGATGAGGGTACAGCCTCACGTCGTAGCCGTTCGAGTTCGGTGCTATCGAATATGTTTGAGCGCAAGATATACCGAACTCAGTCTGCCAGGTTTTGCTCGGTGACGGTTATAGATGGCTTCAGCTCAGCAAAAAGTCGGTGCATCCTAGCCCGATATGCAAAACCTCCAATTTCTCTCCCTTTCGCCCTAAAATATGCCCGCAATGCGTTGTTGTTCATCTGCATTGACCAACGCATGCGGCGTACTCCACCAGTGGCGGGTGCTGATTGCTGGGCCCGTGAAGACCCTGCCAACACCAAGCCAGCTGGTGGGATGACGGATGCGAGGGGCTGCTAGGTGGTCGTGCAGCACCTCGCACTCGGCTGGCGGCCCGCATGCTGTCGCGTCCAGCGCCAGCTCCAGACACGTCCCGGTGACCCCCAGGTAGCGGCCCTAAATGCAGTCTATTTCTTTCCGTTATTTTTATTATTATTATATTATTATTTTTAAAAATTCCCATTAATTTCTTGCTTATTCGAGCTATATGACCGGCCATTTGGAACGTGAGCAAATTAATCCATTACATGAGATTAATAGTCATATATGCTTATAAATAATAAACCATGACAATTTCGATAATAACAATAAAATTCATTAATTATTAACACAAACTTTTAAAATATAAAATCGCCCGTTTCTTATTCCATGTACCATACAAAGATTCCTGACAAATTGAATCTTTCTCTGCTCGAGGCAAGACAAAAGGTCGATTCGCATTTTATTCGGCATCTGATTCCGTCGCCTTGGGGCGTACTTCATTTTCATCACCAGTAATGGGATTTCAATTACTAGAGCAGTGGGCGGAACATTCTCTTTTAGATATGAAATGATATAATATGTGTGCAAACACAATTGATAAATTTATATCAATAATAGCAAAAGTAATTTATATTATGTTATAGTACTGTGGTCGCGCTGTATTCGCAACATAAGCAAAGCCTAAGTCGCGCTATCAAAGTTCCGATGTACTTCGGTATATATAAAATGGCTCTGTAATACTAAATAGAGTATTAGCTGTTTCACGGGCTGATAACCTTGTCCGGCGGGAGATCTCCCGTTGTCCTTCAGAATTAGTTATCTCTATGCCTGTCACTTTCTATTTGCATTTAGTGAAGCGAGAGAGCACAAATTTAAGCACTCCCAAATTGACGTTTATATCTATGAGTCCTTACCCCGAGAGTCTTTAAATTCGAGTAAAAGCCGAAATCAATATTGTTATTCAAGGAAAGTATTTAATTGTTGGCATTATAGCCATAATTTGACGTAATTTACATTTATATATTGCTGTCTAATCAATTGTAAGTAAGCCTAAAATAAAAGGTCGATTTTAATGAAAGAACATTAAAATAATTTAAAAACGAAATTAATTTCGTCAAGTGTGAAATTAAGAGGGTATGTGGGGGCCTCTGTAGAATATTCATTTGTCGCCTAGCGACATTCTCCCTAAATACGTTGTCCCAACATAAATTGCCTCGCCACAAAGGCCGCGGCGTAATGGTAAACAGCGGGTTTCTGGTTTCACTTTCAGTGTGCGATTTTAAATGAAAGTTAACAGAAATCTGAATTTTAATACCCGTTGACCTTTAAAATGTTTAATGTATCCGAATCGTATCGCTCAATTTGCAAAGCTACTTTTAATTTAGGGCTTAACGACTGATAAATTACAGTACAAATGTGGTTCCTTTGTAATTCTGGTTGGTAGAGCTTTGGGTTGATTAGAATTTAGTACTGGTTTGTATCCCATTTTTTCCTGCTTCCGCCGTACCGACTGCTGTGTTCCAATCTGTGAAACAAACGAGCCTTTCATCATTCATCATAGTGCGAATAACGATAAGAATTAATAAACATTTTTTCTTACACTTTAAACTTTCTTATTTTAGACATCATATGTCAGTTAACCATGACAACGCGTTTTCATCTGGCGTAGCTATAATTTGCGGCCGACGGTTTGCCTGAGTTATTATACAATACTAATATTAACTAATAACCATAGAAGAGGGGTAATATTTTTAATGTATATTTCCGTATATATGAATATTTGTTTGTCTGTTTCCTATCTCAATACCTATAGCCCAGAAATCTTGGCGATTGTTTTGCCATGTGGTGACGGATTACTGAAATTCATCACCCGATGTTGTGAGAGAGGACAGAGGCGACTGTGGGATATGCCAGAAAAATATTATGATTGAGTCAGTATAACCATGTAAGGCGTGAAATACTCGTACCCAAATCGGCGACAAGGGGTTGAAGGTGCGAGACATCGCCGTCTTATTTGCTGCATAATTCGCCTGTGGACTTTGGACAGACTGCCGACCTGCCGACATTTTGGAGGACATTTAGAGGATAATCAGAATCAGATGTTACTGAGTGAGTCCGTTCCAATCTTTTCTTTTTCCTGCCTTTCTTAATTTCATTTATCAAGGAATTTAAAATGGTACTATATGGGTCACCGAACTGTTGGTCTCTTCATAAGTATCTAATTATTAAACTATTAAAGTTTATTCATATTAACTATTAAATTATCTTATTGTTTTCGCATTAATTTATATCGCATAGCATCCCTTTTATTAAGACTTTACGATCACAACGCCTTTTTTCACACTCAAAGTTTTATTTTACCTACGTGTTCGCCACACCTGTTTAGTTTTTTCTACGCTTCTACATTCCTTTCATTGTGTGAACTAATTAAAACCGTTTCTTAGCACTTGCAAAGTAACATCTGGCCGTTTTTTTTGCTTTCTTAGCCACCTGTTAAGGTCATCATTTTTTGCATTTTTATATTTTTATGCCTTTTCTATTGCATTGAAAAACGGTATAGTATTTTAGTTGTTTAATAAGACTTCTTAGAATAATGTCTGACGCAAAATTGAAAGAATTAGTTAGAAGACGTGGAAGCTTAAAAGCAAAGCTTACTCATTTTGTTACTTTTTTAAATTTAATTCAGCCTTGCACCAATTTAAGCTTCTCAATTAGCGGAATTGGATTTCCGTCAAAATATTCAAAATATTACGTTACCTGAAACTTCATTACAAACTTTCATCATTTACCAAATTAATCAGAACCTTAGCCTATATCAATAGTTTTATTCATAATTTCAGATTTGCAAATAACAAAATTTTATCTCACTTGTCTCATTCAGAATTACAGTCAGATCAGTCTCTCTCCTTTTATTGATTCTTGTTACATATTCTGTGTACGCGGACGCCTTCAGAACTCTAACTACATTTACGATATAAAGCATCCTATATTACTTTGTAGGAAACATCACCTCACTAAAATAATATTTAAATCGTACCACCTCTCTCTCTTTCTTGCAGGACCTCAACTACTTTTAGCAAATATAAGACTAACATATTGGCCGCTCGGTGGTAGAAACATAGCTAAAAAAATTGTACGAACTTGTATTCGATGTACTCGCGTAAAGGGCAAGCCCATTCAGGTCATTATGGGTAACCTACCTAGTGATAGGACGCAGCTTGATTCCCATTTTTTAACCACAGGCTTAGATTTTGCCGGCCAGTGCTAATAGCGGATCGTACAGGCAGAGGTTGTAAGCTATTGAAGTCATATATTTGTGTTTTTGTGTGCTTTACAGTTAGAGCAGTCCGCTTGGAGTTGGTCTCCGATTTAACAAAGGAGTCTTTTGAAGCCTTTAGTCGGTTTGTCGCACGTTGTGGCAAGCCTCAGCGCGTGTACTCCGACAATGGCACTACCTTTGTAGGAGCTTTCAACAAGCTTAAACGATTTTTACAATTATCTTACAATGATATATAGTCAGACATTACAAATCAAGGTATAGATTTTAAATTTATACCACCTTATTCACCTCATTTTGGGGGCATTTGGGAGGCAGCATTAAAGTCAACCAAACATATTTTACGTCGTACTCTTGGTCTTACTCATCTAACTTATGAAGAACTTTCGACGTGTCTGAGTCAGATAGAGACCATATTAACCTCCAGACCTTTGACCCCTCTATCCTCAGATCCTTCTGATCTTGCCTATCTTTCCCCTTCTCACTTCCTGATTGGACGACCACTCACATCAGTTCAGCATCCTCGGATCGCTGATAGCAACATCGACCGACTTCCACGCTACCAGAGAGAAAAGCTTCGGCAGCATTTCTGGCACCGGTTTTCTAATGAGTACATTACTACCTTACAACATCGAATGAAGTGGAAAACCGCTGATCAAGAGCTGAAGACAGGCACTATGGTCTTAGTAAAGGACGTCAATCGATCTCCTCTTCATTGGCTGATCGCCATAAGACCAGGATCAGATGGTCACACCAGAGTAGCTGACATCTTCACAACAAAGGGAAAAATCACAAGAGCATTTAATAACATCTGCCCTCTTCCAGTGTCTCCTGCGTCATCTTGAAGCCTTCTTGCTTCAACCCGGGGAATGTGTTCCTGACGTCACTGCCTATTATTTTCCCGGGCTCGTGTAGTCGGGCGGCGGACCTCAAACCGGTTCTGCGGGCGCTTCACGGCCCCACCCCGTTCATGGACACAACGCGGCATCACAACAACGCTGCTCTTGCTCGGAACCACCCGGTCGCGAACGCACGCATTAGGGCTACCTCTGTTATAGCAACCAATAAATTACCTTTATACAGTCTACATAGTGAAGTTCTTATTTTAGTCAAGATTTCCACCAGCACAATTGGAGCTTGATATTCAACAATATAGCAATACCAGATAGAGTCACCCTTCAGCTACATTATGGTTGCAGTACAAATGGGCAGGTTTGACCCAAGGAGAATTTTGCGTTCCTACATTGTACTAGTATAAAACAGCACCATAACGCTACTGTATTTCGTAAGTTTACAGTACGGTTGTTTTTTTTTCACAGAAAACAAGGCATTCCATCGTAGTTTTCGGGGATGAAAACGTAATCTGCATTTTTGTTCTTTTTAATTGAATAATTGAAGATATATAGGTGTCCATGCACCATAGCATTCACTTACCATCAGATAGACTGTGTCTCAATGTAACAAATATAAAAATAAGAAAAAATATTGGTAACGAAATTAAAAACTAACAAAAGGTTTTAAACACAAATGCCATAAATAAACACTGCGTATAAATTGTTCAAACACAAAGATCACGTAGCTTCTCATAAGACAACTCTCGTTCCTAACTCATAACATGCAAATTCAAGTGCTTTAAGTAAAAAAAATATTCCTTAATGAAATATTCAGTAGGCTGCGAGCGAGCAAGGTTATACCAAAACTTTTGTGCGATACGCCAAGGAATTAGGATATATGGAAGGGACATGTTAATATAATAAAATAGTAATAAAATACAGGCGAGAATTTATGTCAGAATCGTAACAAATGGCAGTTCGTAGGCTCTGCCTACCTCTCTGGGTTACAGGTGTAAGTTTATATATATATATATATATGTGTGTGTATGTGTGTGTGTGTGTGTGTTTGTAACAAAATACCTGATATAATGAGGGATCTCCTCCCTAATATAATAAGGGATAAATGATATTTCCCTCTTTAACAGGCTCTAAACCACGCGCCGCATTACCAACAGTGGTGCGTCTTTGCAGGTGTAGTAGTGTTAAGTTTAGTGGTGGCAGTAATAGTGAACCCGATTGAGAAGCCCTTCAAACAAGGCAAAATTCAAAATTGTTATTAGTTAAGATTTAACACGTAAATGCCTGAGAAATTAATAATAATATTTCAAAGCCATGTGAAATTTACCAATATTTAATAGGACTGCGTGTGTGTTTTTAAGAAATACATGAAATATCTGGTAATCTTTTATAAGAAGCCGTATAACAACCTTGCATTTTATTATTTATTAAATTGCCTGCGTCAAAATTGCAACACGTCAGGTGCCGCGTACTTGTCTAACATGGTTATTAAAATAACCCCTCTAGTTATGGAGAGACCGAATGGTTCATAAACTGATTCAGCAAGTTCCGTTTTTATATTTGAAAGAGAGCAAATCTTACTTTTAACTAAGGTTGTTCTAAATATGTGTATCAAACTTAAATACATACATACATACATAAACACTCACGCCTGTTACCCAGAGGGGTAGGCAGAGATTATGGACTTCCATTTGGCACGATCCTGACACACCTCTCTCGCTTCCTCCACATCAATATACCTACGCATACACGCTCGTCGGTTAAAGGTACTCTTGATTTGGCCCATTTTTAATATATCGCCAATTTGGTCGATAAACTTTCGCCTAGGGCGACCCTTCCCGACTATGCCGTTCACCTCTGCAACATAAATTTGCTTTGTTTTTTATCAAACTTAAATAAAACAAACTTAAATAAAACATTAAGTAAAAAGTTAAAGTTAATGCTGACTTTAAAAAACTAAAAAGTATAAAATTATTTCCAGAGTATTATTTTATATTCCAAAGGTTTTTTTTTATAGCATAAGGGTGACAAACGAGCACACAGTCCACCTGATGGTAAGTGGTTGCTGCGGCCCATAGACATCTACATCTATCCTCTATTACAAATCAAAATGTAGATGCGTTGTCACCCGTGAGGACTAAGATGGAATGCCTCATTTCCAGTAAAATTTCCGGCCACCTGCACTCACCAAGCGAAACGCAGAGGAAAACCTCTACTTCACGTTGGTATTCTGTGAGGTCGTGGTACCACCCCGGTTCGAGCCGGCCCATCCGTACGACAGCAAAAGCTGCCGCGTGGCTCTACCACTGTTATTATATTATTAGCCTCTGAAGTCGGTGCTCAAACATTGAGTTTAAAAGAATCAAGGCTTACCTATACAAATAAATAAAATTGAAGTGTCTGTATGTAACGTCAAAATAACAGCTTTTTATTAAATTCATACGAAAGTATGTACAGTACTTATAACAAAAACATCATTTGTAAAAATTTTATCTGTCTGTCTGTTTGTTCCAGCTAATCTACAAAATTGATGGACCTATTTTGTTAGGACTATCACTGGCAGATAGCTGATGTTATAAGGAGTAACTATGGCTACTTATATTTTAGAAAAATAATTAGGGTTCCACGCAACATAAATGAAACTCTAAATTACAGGCGGGCGAAGTCGCGGGGAACAGCTAGTAAAACAAATAAAATCATTTCCAAATAATCTATTACGTAGAAATTATTTTATTCTCCCGATTTTTATAATTTAATTTTTAACACTTTTGGAGTGGAAAGCCGCCACTTCATCAGCTCAAGGAAACTACAAAGTCATCCTAATAGTTACGTAGAAAATTGTAACCCCTATTTTAATGCACCCTTAGTGGTAAAAATTTTTCACTATATGGAACTACCTGTGAAGAATCTTAAATACTTATATACAAACATTGAGTTATAATATGTACTACGTACTAGAGAAGCCATTCCGAACATTGACTATGTTCAACTGAACTGTAGTGCAATCCATACAAACTAAATATTGCGTAAATTGAAGATTTGTGAATTCCATAAAATAATAATTATTAAATTTTATTTAGAAATATGTTTGTTTAGATTAAATTAAGATATTTTATATTAAATTCTTATATTTATTTTATAATAATATCTTATTTTATATTAAATTAAAGTCTTCGCGCATGCGCGACTACTACTACCGCGCATGCGCGAAGACATAGAGTAGGACACAATTTTTGTTTGGAATGGCTTCTCTAGTACGTAGTACATATAACTCAATGTATACAAACTTTTTATAAAAAAAATCATTAAAATCTGTTAACAATTCAGAAATATATCATACATAAACAAAACCATACATAAAAAAATACCATTAAGCCGAATTAAAGAACTCCTCCATCTCCATATAAATGTGCATTCCCGAAAAAAGAAATTAAAGAACTTAAGAAATGTAAAGTAACAGAAGGGAAAATTTAAATTTTCTATATCTTTGCTCTATATGAAAACTTGCGCTCTAACTCTGCCCATTCCTCAGGAGTGTCGCAAACTCGGGACCCGCTGTTATCAGTTGTCATACAGTCGGACGGAGTTTAACGAAGTTTTTCTACTAGTTCATTCTGAAAAGTTCTGTAACGTCCTCCTTTAGTAATGGAGTCAGTGCGGGTAATGGGCTTACGACTCGCTTGCCTTATATTCACCGAGATTATTACTGAGGAACTATGTGCTTATTCTACCATTTTTGCTCGCTATAAATTTTAAATTATGCTAGAAACCTAGCCTTTAAAAATTTTAAGCAGTTTGTTTTATGATATCACTAAAGAATAACTCTGTTCATAACGATCTAAGTTATTATATTATATAAGTCGTCGTTATACAGGGTTATTTATCAGAGTAGCCAAATTGTACAAATATATAAATAATGATATCTAAACCGTTATTGCAGTTTTTATGGGCAACATCTATGCATACACGCGCCGCTCTGTGTGCGATTCAATTCACAACATTTTGCCGACTGATCGAACTTCACGAATGTGTGCGTAAGTAGTAAAATAGTAGGCGTTAAATATTTATGAATGACTATCGGTTAAAATAATGCATTAACACGCGTATAAAATTTAAAATATAAAACACAACCAGCCAAGTGCGAGTCGGACTCGCGCATGAATTGTCCCGTACCATCGTAATACACTTTTTTAGTAAAGGATCCCCTTTAATTTTTTAATTTATTTGAATATTTATTACCGTAGCGGTAAGAGAAATAAAAATTCTGTGAAAATTTCAACTGTCTACCTATTACGGATCATGAGATACAGTCCACTGACAGACAGACGGACGGACAGAAGAATGGACAGCGGAGGCTTAGTAATAGGGTCCCGTTGATTACCCTTTAGGTACGGAATCCTAAAATGGATAGATTGTTTGAGATTTTTTTGCCTATATTATTTATTCTGAACCTTCTCTGTGAAATTGGCCGGTTATTACAAAATAACCCTGTATGTTTATTCATACGTAAAAACTAAAAAGGAGGAGGGGCATGGGCATGTTCTTAATAAAAAATCAAAATAATATAGAACTGTGGTTGCCATGTGTGGCATCTAAGGTAAATATAATAATCAGTGGACTTTGATCAGCAGTGATGAATTAATTAAAAGTAAAATACGTGGTAGACATGCTGCAGCGTATCATGTCTGCAGCTCGACCAACCCATTCATGCTGCAACCAAAGAACAGGAAATTACTAAGATCTTACAGATTACCGTTACAACCTTTTAAAATCCAAACAAGAACAAAGTCTCGGATTGGGGGCGACTATATCTAGTCCAGTTCAAACTCCGGAAGACACAAGTCTGCGCGTTTACCGCTAAAAAGAACCGCTTTGTTGTATTTCCTCAGTTTCAAGGCACTCCCCTTGCTGCCTCAGCTAGCATCGGAATTCTTGGGGTCAACATATCGAATTGTGTGCAGTTTCGTGGTCACTTGGAAGAGAAGGCCAAATTGGCCTCTAAAATGGATGGCGTGCTCAGCAGAGCGAGACAGTATTTCGTGCCGGCACATCGCTTACAACTTTACAAAGCGCAAGTTCACAAGGAATACTGTTCTCATCTCTGAGCCGGGGCACCCCAGTGCCAGCTCCTTCCACTTGACCGCATCCAGCGCAGAGGGGTTGAAATTGTCGACTACCGAGTTCTTCTGAATTGCTCGATACACTGGCACTGCGTAGAGATGTTGCATCTCTTTGCGTATTTTATCGCATCTATCACGGAGGGTGCTCTGAGGAATTGTTCGGACTAATTCCAGCCGCTCAATTTCACCATCGCACATCGCCACAAAACTCGCGTTACCATCCATACCATCTGGATGGTTGGCGGTCCACCACTGTGCGATTTAGAAGAAGTTTTCTCCTTCACACAACTTCCTTGTTGAATCGATTACCACCAGCGATTTTTCCGGACCGATACGACTTAGGAACCTTCAAGAAAAGAGTTTACACCTTTCTAAAAGGCCAGCAACGCATCTGCAATTCCCCTGGTGTTGCGGTTGTTCATGGGCGGCGGTAGTCACTTACCATCAGGTGAGCTGCATGCTGGTATGCCCCGTCTTCTATAAAAAAAAAACTTCTAAACACAGGCCTCCCTATATTGATATCCCATATTGATATTTGCCGTAGTTGCGACGCTTTGGCAAGTTGGCAACCACAGTTTGTTACTTTTAATCGTTATAATAAAGACGCTGCTGCCCGTTTCCTGATTTGTTTACGACACCCACGATGATATAGTGTAGTGAATATTCTTACACCTCCACTACACGGTAAACATTAAATTGTACCTACAGATTAATATAATGAAATAATAGCATTCTATGTTGTACGACAACTTTTCTAAGTAAGTACCACACTCTTAACTATTTTTGGTACCGAATAGAAATGCTGCGTTTCTTTCTGAAGGTTAACGAGAGCCATTATAATTACAGAGTTTGAGTATCTTAGTCTTCCTTATTTGAATTTGGTTAAACGTTTCCATGTACTACTGTCAAATCAGTTTATATAAAAGCCGGAAACTTGTTTACTGGTAACGATGCATTCCATCTTAGTCCTTAGGGATGACAACACATCTTTATTTTGTATTCTAATCAAGAATAAATTTAAGTCTGTAGGCCACAGCATTTACTTACCATTAGATGGGCTGTGTACTCGTATGACACCCTACTACTAAAAAATAAAGTTTTTAAATATAGATTATGTGTATAATACTGCATTCTTTTAATTATTAAATGTTTTCTGTTAGCATCTACGTATTTGCCAGAACGATTTAGACCAAGATAACAACTTACCGTATTAAGAATGGCAAACGAACACACATCCCACAAGATAGTATGGATACTATGGCCCATAGAAATCTACGTTTATCCTCAATTAGGTATCAAAATGCAGATGCGTTGTCACCCTTGAGTACTAAGATGGAATGGCTCATTTCAAGTAAACATGATCTACGGTTCTCTACACTCATCATATGAAACAAAGCAGCGGCTATTTTACGCTTGTATTCTGTGCGAGCATGTTTTTATGTTTCTATTATGGTTCTAGCAACTATTCGTGCTACAATCATAATAGTTATAAAAATATAATAAGTGATAAACATGTATTATTTAACGAAGAATTATAAATACAAAGTGTTTTAATAAAGGTTTACGATGCTGCGGGAACTCAGAGATATTCTCTCTCGTCTGGTTTAAATAATGATCGATACTTGTTAATATTCATAGGCCGACGACATGATCGGAGAGACGTTTACAGCGTTTACGCCGATTGGCTTTTTAATAGAATCAAAGTAAATGACGTAATAAATCATCATTGATCCACGCCTTTTCAAATTTTATTCTTTAAAGAACGGAAAATACTTATAAAGAATGTCTAAATTACGTCTAGGTCTTCATCACTTACCACCAAGTGGGATTTCAGTCAAGAAATGGTTTATATATAATAAAGAACAAGTTTGTAAAAAAAAATTGTCGACAAAATTTTGATTTTGATGTATAGGTATTAATATATTTAAATATTTGTTTATATGAGACATACATTTTTAATTAATATCGTACGATCATGCACACACAAATATTACTCAGTAGCTAGAATTGTAGTAATTGGGACTAGGTTGACATTCCAGACGTAGGTCATATTTAAACAAGAACACCAGCTATTTTATTTAATGCAATAGATATTTTGTAAAAAGCAAGGCAAAGTACATTTAACGAAATTAAAACAGGAGACGGGCAGCAGCATCATACACAAAATACTCAACTAATAAAACTGCGTTTGTTTACCCGCTTCTCAAGCGAAGCAAATATGGAGTAATCTATGAGGGAGGTTTATTTTCAGCAGTGGACTTTTAATGCTGTAATGTATGCTGTAATGATGACTGATGATGTTAATGGCGATTTTACATTTGCAAATTGACACCGCATTACGTTTAATTTTTTCATTTTTCACAATTCACAGCGTTCAGTTGTATTATAATCTATTACAATGATATCTCCATATATAAAAAACAATTTCTGTCCTTGCCAAAACTCAAAAACGGCTCGATCGATTACGATAAAACTTTTTTTTGTTTGAGTGGATCCCGGGAAGGCTTAGATTCCCCATTGCACCCGGTAGGTAGCGTTGTTGTCGAGACCGAAAAATCACCCGTACGAAGCTACAATAAATACAAAAGTACAAATAAATCACAATCAATTGCGGTGCAAATGGCTGATTCATAACGCGACTTGATTGCAACTATTACATTGTTAAAGGTTTTTTGTGTTGTGTTACATGTTAAAGGCATGTCGGATTACAAGAGGGGGCGGATTAGCCAGCGGTCCACTGATACAAAACGGAATAAAAGGAAAAATACATAACTTCGTTGTTATTTTATTTTGCTTGTATCATATATATATATATATATATATATATATATATATATATATATATATATATATATATACATAGCCGCGGGTTCCCGCACGGAACAAGTATTTGTAATGCCTACAAATAATTGTTCCGGGTCTGGATGTTTGTCCTTGTGCAATTTATGTTTGTAAACTGCCTCTACGACACAGGAGAAAATCCTAGTGTGGGGGTAACGTTTAAAAAAAAAAGAAGAAAGAAGAAGAATTATCCCAAAATATGTACTACATACACGCGAAAAAAGTCAGTAATAAACAAAAAACTTACACATAGCCATAAAACAAGGAACAGTTCATTCACAAAAACAGAATAAACCACAAAGTCTCATCACGTTTTTTTTAAATGAAAGGCTTTGCAATAGACCGATATTTAAATGTTGTCTGTATGATTTTTGTTTTATCAACGAGTTTTTTTTTTTTGGAAACAGTATTGTACGAGCGTTTCCGCAACGTCTGACATCAATGGCAGCAATATTATAACTAAAAATACAAACTTGAAAAGTAGAATGAAAAATCCCTCCATGTGTATATAGTAGGGCCAATTTTGGTATGAACAATAGATCCTTCGACGCGACAGATGCTTTATACTGGTATGAATACTTTTTTTGTTCGAAGTGCAACATTTATAGCCCATTCAGACCCAAAAACCCGTGGTCTTTTGTCTGCGGCTGATTTGCAAATAGTAGATGATTTGAGTGTTACACTGACTAATCGATCGTAGTTCGATCAACCGATCGAATTTATACACGTTATACTCATATAATAATTTATTTTTCGCATTCATTTATTTTATGACTGCCTTTGGTAAACGCAGCTGATGATCTTAAGTATCGTCAGGAAGTTGGTGGTGTTACATCACCGGGCCTCGGAAAACACGTAAATCCGGTTGGTCCTGCGCCCGATTTCTTTCCGGTCGTGTCGGGTTACCGTCCCATCGGACTTTGAGAGTGAGGGAATAAAGACTGCTTTTTCGCATACACTGGGGCGCTAAAAGCCTATACCGCGCAGAGGGCTAGTCTAGATATTCGGTCTGCATGACATTTTTTTAATAAGATTTTCTTCTATGTACAAACATGTACTCCTAAATAATATTTGAAGGCAAAAAATATTTTTCGATATGGGATTCCAACTTTTAGCACCTCACCCGAATTGTAAACCGCGTCATCACAGCCCTACGCAAGTCCACTGCTTCCCAAGTGCCTTCCAGTCCCCCTGCATGACTTACTAGTTTGATACTCCCCAGGGTGGGTGGTTGTCCTACACCCACTAACTTAACTTACTTTACTGTATCAAATGTATAAAATACTTTTTTTTAATATAGGAGAGGAGGCAAAAGAGCATACGGCTCACCTGATGGTAAGTGATTACCGCCACTCATGAACATCTGCAACACCAGGGGAATTGCAGATGCGTTGCCGGCCTTTTAATATGATTTAATTGAGTTTTTCTAACAGATTCGCTTTATATATATACTAGCTGGCCAGGCAGACGTTGTTCTTACCTTAGCGGTGAACCTATGTACTATAAAAATCCTTAAATTCGCAATAAAATACTGAGGGTCACTTATCGAGATAAAAACTATCCTACTCGTATATCTCAATTTGGACCAAACTGCACACAGTGTGCTAAATTTCGTTGAAATAATTTCAATGGTTTAGTAGTTTATCCTGGACAATGTGACACGTAATTTATGTATATATATATATATATATATATTTAACATAATCGAATGAAAGAGAAAATCTCAGGGAAATATTTTGTTAAGTAGAAGAAGTAACCACATTATGGTTACTAGTATTTCAAGGTGGTTGGACTCCTTCTCTATCTAGAAGTCCGTCAGTGTAGGTATCGACCCCTTATCTACTTCTGTTGCTTATATCTTTTTTTTTTTTATAGGAGAGGGGGCAAACGAGCATGCGGCTCACCTGATGGTAAGTGACTACCGCCGCCCATGAACAACTGCAACACCAGGGGAATCGCAGATGCGTTGTCGGCCTTTTAAAAAGGAGTACGCTCTTTTCTTGAAGGTCCCTAAGTCGTATCGGTCCGGAAAAATCGCTGATGGTAATCGATTCCACAAGGAGGTCGTGCGAGGAAGAAAACATCTTCTAAATCGCACAGTGGTGGACCGCCAATCATCCAGATGGTGTGGATGGTATCGGGAGTTCTGCCGCGATGTGCGTTCGTGAAATTTGGCGGCTGGGATTAATCCGAACAATTCCTCAGACCACTCCCCATGGTAGATGCGAAAGAAAATGCAAAGGGATGCAACATCTCTTCGAAGTGCCAATGAATCGAGCCGATCGGAAAGGGCTCGGTCGTCGACAATTCGAGCCGCTCTGCGTTGGATGCGGTCAAGTGGAAGGAGCTGGCACTGGGGAGCCCCTGCCCAGAGATGGGAACAGTATTCCATGTGAGGCCGAACTTGCGCCTTGTAAAGTAGCAGGCGGTGTGCCGACATGAAATACTGTCCCGCTCTGCTGAGCACGCCAAGCTTTTTAGAGGCCAATTTGACCTTCCTTTCCAAGAGACCACGAAACTGCACGTCACTCGATATGTCGACTCCGAGGATACCGATACTGGCTGAGGCGAGAAGGGGAGTGCCTTGAAACTGAGGAGATACGACAAAGGGGTTCTTTTAAGCGGTAAACGCGCAAACTTGTGTCTTCTGAGGATTAAATTGGACTAGATTTAATCGCCCCCAATCCGAGACTTTGTTCAGCAAAGACTCGACTTCAGACACAAGTTTGTTCCGGTACTCAGCGACGTTTTCCCGAGAAATATTGGCACGGCCGGTGTATAGAGCATCACCAGTGCTGTCATCCGCATAGCAATGAATGTTACCAGTTAGCAACATATCATTGATATGCAGAAGAAACAGCGTTGGTGATAGCACACAGCCTTGTGGAACACCAGCGTTAATAGGCTTGTAGTCAGAGCATGCACCGTCTACAACGACCTTGATGCTCCGATCTGCAAGGAAGCTGGTGATCCAATTGCACAATTTCTCGGGAAGCCCATAGGAAGGGAGCTTCGAAAGAAGCGCTTTGTGCCAAACCCGATCGAAGGCCTTCGCAATGTCCAGACTAACGGCCAACGCCTCCCCCTTGGACTCTACTGCCTCCGCCCATCTATGGGTCAGGTAGACCAGAAGATCACCAGCTGATCGACCCCGATGAAAACCGTATTGGCGGTCACTAATCAGCTGGTGATCCTCAAGGTACCGGATGAGCTGGCAGTTAATAATGGATTCCATTATTTTGGAGAACATGGAGGTGATCGCGATAGGCCTATAGTTGGATGGGTCTGAGCGGTCGCCTTTTTTAGGGATCGGGTGGACAAAAGCTGTCTTCCATGAATTCGGGACTACGCCTTGAGAGTAGGAGTACCGGAAAAGACGCGTTAGGACCGGTGCCAACTCCGGAGCACACGTCCTCAGCACAATTGGGGGGATTCCGTCAGGCCCACTCGACTTCTGGATGTCCAGGGAGAGCAGTGCTTTGCGAACCGAGCGCTGTGAGAACAGCACATCCGGCATGGAGCACTCACACCGCGGGATGGTCGGCGGTGTTTTCCCCCCGTCATCAAGAGTCGAGTTGGACGCAAAAAGGGAGCCTAAAAGGTCGGCTTTGTCTTTTGCGTCATGGGCCAGTGAGTCATCCTCCCTGTGCAGAGATGGTAGTGATGGCTTACAGAAATTCCCTTGGACAGCCTTGGCGAGAGACCAGAATGCACGGGTTCCCGAAGGAAGGCGAACTAGTTTCTCGCCAATTCTGCCTATGTGCTCTGACTTTGCCTTGGCAATAACTCTTTTGAAGGACCTGGAGGCGAAGTTATACTTCTTTTTAAGTGTGCTGGTATTTACATCCCGAGTCGCCGAAGCCGCAGCCCAGGCTTGATAACACTCCTGCTTACTGCGTAATGCAGTCTTACAGGAGCGACCAAACCAAGGCTGAGATCTGCCTCCGATGGGTACCACAGATGATGGAATAAATAGTTCCATTCCCTGTAGCACCACATCAGTGACAGAGTCAGCAACAGCGCTGGGATCATCCGGCGAGAAGCAAACCCGCCCTCATGGGTAGGATGTAAAGAAGGACCGCATTCCGTCCCAATCCGCTGAGCTGTAATGCCAAACACGGCGACAACCTGCAGAACGCAACCGCGAAGGGAGCGTGAGTGGCACCACACTCCGGATCAGACAATGGTCCGAAGAGCCGAGAGGGGCATCGACGGAAACCTGATATCCGTCCGGATGAGAGGTCAGCAGAAGGTCCAACAGGGAAGGTGTATGATCCTCCACATCTGGAATCCGCGTAGGCGAAGTAACCAGTTGTGTCAGACCATATGCCAAGGCAAAGTCATAAACAGATCTCCCCGCATGATCGGTTAGACGTGAACCGAGCCATTCGGCATGGTGGGCGTTAAAATCGCCAAGGATCACGATCTCTGCGGATGGGACCTGTTGTAGCAAGAAATCTGTAGCCATTTGGACGTGGTCGATGAGTCGGTCTTTTTCTGCATTACCGCTATGGGACCTATAGAGGCACCCGTAGACGCGCGGATGGTCGTCGCTGTCTACGCGTAGCCAAAGGATGGACAGGTCCGAACCTTCAAGACTGCCGAGGCGTCGAGAACAGATGTCCTCTCTGACATACACGCAAACTCCAGCCCGAGGCACAAAGGAATGCTCCAATTTGTACCCCGGGTAGGAGAGATACGAAATATCAGCCGGAGAGGAGACCTGCGTCTCGGTCAGAAAGAGCAAGGCCGGCTTCGCCGTCTCGAGATGGTAGTGGACGGCGTTTAGGTTAGAGTGAAGTCCCCTGATGTTGCAGAAATTCACGGATAGCGTGGCAGGGGTCGCCTTGGTGTTCTTGCTCAGTTTGCCCCTAGTTGTAATGCTTTTGAGCGGAATTTTGCCCCCCCCCCCCCCCCCAGAATACGCGGGGCAGCCTGAGCACCCACGCTGAGGATCGGAATAACATGGTCGTGGATGCTCAGCGAGGGATTCTCCAGGGGTGCTGGTACCCTCCTGGGGTAGTTCTTCGTGTAATTCCGCTACCATGTTGATGGGGGAATTGGGCCTCTGGCCACCTGCACTCACCAGACGAAACGCAGAAGCAAAGCTTCTACTTCACGCCGGTATTCTGTGAAGTCGTGGTACCAACCCGGCTCGAGCCGGCCCATACATGCAACAGCAAAAACTGCTGCGTGGCTCTACCACCGTTAAAAAATCTGCTCTGCTCTGCTCGCACTGCTGTACTTCGGCCTTGTGGATGTGAACAGGCGGTAAAATTACAGGCTGACTTTGTTTGAATTTGGCTGTAGGCTTACTAAAAAAGGGCTACCGAAATTGATACGTCAAAAAGTTTGTTTCTTAATAACATTTTCAAACACTTTTTCTTATGATAAATTATTTTCTCCTGCTTGCAACTCCTCAAACGCAAAATTAGTTAAGAGCCGTTGTCTTCCTTAATGTCGCGTATATAACGCTTATATTTACTTAAATTGCCTCCAATCATACTGATCGATATGAAACGGGTTTAACAAGAAAAGTGTTGCGTTCAACAACCACAAGTGCGTCATTTTATTTAAAGTAACATTTTTTTTTACTTTAAAACTTAAGTAGTTGTGGTAGCTATGGGGCTAAGCGGCCGCTGTAAATTTCACAAAATTTGTGTTTGATATTTGCTGACAATTAAATTCAATTGTAATTTTAAGTTATCACGTTTACAAATATCATCTTAAAGAAACCTACGTTTCTGAAAAATTAAAACATATATATATATATATATATATATATATATATATATATATATATATATATATATATATATATACTTCGAAGAAATGTGAAATCCGCAGACCCGAATTAGGGTAGTGCCATGGACACTTTTTGGAAAGACCCTTTGTAATGGAAATAAGGCGTTTCACCTTAGTCCTCAGGGATGATAATGCAACTTTTATTTTATTTAGAAAAACTTTGAAAATAACGCCTGGAAATGAAGTGATGCCGATGTGATGACGTGGCGCTACCATGTTGTTCCTTAATTTTTTCATACTCAAGTGTATAAAATATAATATTGTTAATTAATTTTAAAAAATCCTGCTAGTTCTTCCCAAGATGGAGGTTTATTTTCTGACCCAGTGATAAAGCTTAAATTGCTTATTAATTAATCTTGTAATCTATATTGAACAAAAATTATTCTTATCTATTCTATTCTGTCTATTGATTCTTAATCGAGGGTAGATGTAGATGTCTATGGACCACAGCAAATACTTGTATGGATTGGGTGCACGTTTATCACTCTAGTTTTATTATAAAGAAAATCGGTGCAACTATTGATGTTGTATGTGGTTTACTTCACTTAGCGTATTCTCTTATTACCATCGAGGTGCGAATAAGGGGTGGGCTAACGACGAACGACTTAAACGCGACGTTTTGACGCCATTAACCACATTGTAAGTGACGCAGCTGCAAACTTGTTTCAAACGGGTTAGTAAGACATTCAATAATTATTCATGACACTTTTAAAGATAAAGTACTGTTGGCGACGCGTTTAAAAATAGTTTGTCATTTTTCATTTCATTAAAAATAAATACTTTTGTGTTTTGAAGTTAATGCTATTAAATTATATAAGATGCAACAATTAAAAGTAAATAGATTCAATATAATTTCGAACGAAAGTTCGCGGTTCAATTCCCCGATCGAGAGTCAATTCCATGAAAGTTTGTTTATAGATTAATTTAGAGTGATGTGCTTTTTTTATAGATAAGGGGGCATACGAGCATGCAGCTCACCTAGTGGTGAATTACTACCGCCGCCCATGAACAACCGCAACACCAGGGGATTTGCAGATGCGTTGCCGGACTTTTAGAAAGGTGTAAGATCTTTTCTTGAAGGTCCCTAAGTCGTATAGGTCCGGGAAAATCGCCGGTGGTAAACAATTCCACAGAGAAGTTTTAAGAGGAAAGAAACTAGTAAAACGCACAGTCGTGGACCGCCAAGCATCCAAACGGTGAGTATGGTATCGTGAATTTTGACACGATGTGCATTCGTGAAATTTGGCGGCTGGAATTAATCCGAACAATTACTCAGAGCACGCCCCATGGTAGATTCGATAGAAAATGCAAAGGGATGCAGCATCCCTACGTAGTGCCAGTGTATCGAGCTGATCAGAAAGAACTCGGTCGGGGACGATTCGAACCGCTCTGCGCTGAATGCGGTCAAGTAAAAGGAGCTGGCGCTGGGGTGTCTCGGCCCAGAGATGAGAACAGTATTCCATGTGAGGTCGAACTTGCGCTTTGTAAAGTTGCAAGCGATGTGCCGGCATGAAATACTGTCTCGTTCTGCTGAGCATGCCAAGCTTTTTAGAGGCCAAATTGGCCTTCCCTTCTAAGTGACCACGAAACTGCACACATTTCTACATCTCGACTCCCAGGATTCCGATGCTAGCTGAGGCAGCAAGGTGAGTGCCTAGAAACTGAGGAGATACGAAAATGAGGTTCTTTTTAGCGGTAAACGCGCAAACTTGTGTCTTCTATAGATTGGACTGGACTAGATATAGTCGCCCCCAATCCGAGACTTTGCAAAGACTCAAATTCAGACACAGGTTTGTCCCGGTACTCGGCGACGTTTTCGTGAGAAATATTGGAACGGCTGGTTTATAAGGCATCACCAGTGCTGTCGTCTGCATAAAAATGAATGTTACCAGTTTGCAACATATCATTCATATGCAGGAGAAACAGCGTTGGTGATAGCACGCAACCTTGTGGAAAACCAGCGTTGAAAGGCTTGAGATCAGAGTATGTACCGTCTACTACGACCATGATGATCCGATCAGCAAGGAAACTGGTGATCCATCTGCACAATTTCTCGGAAAGCTATAGGAAGGAAGCTTTGAAAGAAGCGCTTTGTGCCAGACCAGATCGAAGGCCTTCGCTATGTCCAAACTAACGGCCGATGTCTCCCCCTTGGACTCTACTGCCTTCGCCCATCTATAAGTCACGTAGGCCAGAAGATCGCCGGCTGATCGACCCCGACGAAAACCGACCGAGCGGTCACTAATCAGCTGGTCATCCTCAAGGTACCTCATGGGCTGGCAGTTTATAACGGATTCCATTATTTTTCAGAACAAGGGGGTGATGGCGATAGGCCTGTAGTTGAAAGAGTCTAAGCGGTTGCTTTTTTTAGGGATCGGGTAGGCCAAAGCTGTCTTCTATGAATTCGGGACTACGCCTTGAGCGTAGGAGTACCGGAAAAGACGCGTTAAAACCGGTGCCAACTCCGGAGCACATGTCTTCAGCACAATGGGAGGGACTCCATCAGGCCCACTCGACTTGCTGAAGTCCAAGAAGAAGAGTGCTTTGCGAACCGAGCGCTGTGTAAACCGCACATCCGGAATGGAGCGATCACAAGGCGGGATGGTTGGCGGTGTATTCCCCCCGTCATCTAGAGTCGAGTTGGATGCAAAGAGAGAGCTTAACAAATCGGCATTCTCATTTGCGGCATGGACCAGTGAGTCATCCTCTCTGTGCAGAGATAGAGCTCGGCTGACAGAAATTCCCTTGGACAGCCTTGGCAAGAGACCAGAATGCACGGTTGCCCGAAAGAAGGCGAACTAGCTTCTCGCCAATCCTGCCGACGTGTTCAGACCTTGCCTTGGCATTGACGCTTTTGAAGGACCTGGAGGCGGAATTATACTTCTTTTTAAGAGCGCTAGTGTTTTCCTCAAGAGACGTTGATACGTCAGTCCAGGCGCAATAGCACTCCTGCTTATAGCGTGATGCTATTTTACAGGAGCGACAAAACCATGGCTGGGATCTGCCTCCAATGAGCACCACGGAGAAAGGAATAAAAAGTTTCATAACCTGAAGTACCACATCAGCAACAGAATCGGCAATCCGCCATCCCGCATCCCAACCTAATCGGCCGACCTATACTGCTAAACACGGCGGCAGCCTGCAGAATTCAACCGCGACGTTAGTGTGAGTGGCACCACGCTCCGGACAAGACAATGGTCCGACGAGGCTAAAGGAGTGTCAAAGAAAACCTGATATCCGTCCGCATGAGAGGTCAGCAGAGAAGGTGCAAGGTCCCACACGTCTGGAATCCGCGTAGGCAAAGTAACTAGCTATGTAAGACCATATGCCAAAGCAAAGTCAGAAACAGAACTCCCAGCGTAATCGGTTGAACGTGAACAGAGCCATTCGGCGTGGTGGGCGTTAAAATCGCCAAGAATCACTTTCTCTGCGGATGGGATCTGCAGCAAGGAATCTGTAGTCATTTGGACATGGTCGATGAGTCGGTCTGTTTCGGCAATACCGCTATGGGACCTTTAGAAGTACCCTTAGACGCAGGGATAGGATGCACAGGTCCGTACTTTACCACGTACAAATGCACGTTGCAATGATCGATGAGGCAACAACAAGAACAATTTTACTTTTGATGTGTATCTGAGCCCAGATAATATTGATCAGAAATGTTTTACCCGTTGGAAAAGGTAAGAAATGACTGATCAGCGTCTAAAACAGAATTTCACCTAAACCATTATCTACACTACTGCATACTATATCAAATACTGTTCGCTGTTCCATCGTCAGATTTTAGATGCCATATTGAAGTGTTTGAGCTTATTTCCCGGGATCGTAATTAATTTCAGATGCATATTCTCTATTTATGGATTCACCAGCGGCTTCTGATGTGGGCAAGCCATAAGAGAATGAGACTGTTGTCATCTATACTCTTGACTATACCTACCTTGAATAGCCAATAAAGATTAATTAAAATAATTTTCATGTAACCTTGACGGGAATCTCATTATCATTATTTTGATACAACAATCTTAAGTAATCTTCGGAAATGTGGTTTCGATATTTTTGCCACAACTGTACAGAATCCGATAATTCACAAAATGTCAGTAATACGGCAAATGAATGACGCAGGTGATGTAGACTATCGCTGAAACATACTTCGGTTAAAGTGTAATCCTAGTACTGCCTCTAATAAATGAAGTGCACGGCAAGCAGCCTGATATGTAGGATAATCAATATTGTTTACTTATCGGAGTTCTGTGAAAGACGTAGGCCCACGCACCGTACGTAGAAGAAGTTTGAAATAATAGCACTCCGAATTATTCGGGTGCACTATGTAGACCCTCCTAATCATGTATTTCTTGAAAATAGCGGGTTCACCCTCCACAGCAGTTTCACGTCTCCTACGATTAAAAATACCGTGGTTCGCAGAGCCGAAAAAATGCCAACAAAGTGGTTTCTGGCAACCTTTCTGTTACATTTTGCGGATAAAATACACTCGCTGGCCGCATTCTAGGTACACTTCAAGGTGTGTGACTGGAGGATATTTCTCGTGGATGGAAAAACTTGACTGCATCAGAAGAGCTTATGTATCGGCCAGATTGATATTTAGGGAATTCGTGATATTCTTGGTTTCCCAGTTCAATCACAGCTTGGTCACTTCCTTTATTGACACATTTACATATGTACTTGATAGATTCGACAATGTTGCAAATTTCGACGTTTACATGAGCTTGAAATGTTTTACATAGTACTGGGGAATAAGGCACTACCCATCTATTATCTAAAATAATTTCATGTCTACGCAATTTGAGAGTAGCTGTAGAACCACTGACACCTGACATCGTTTGTTCAAGAAGCTCTCTTTTTAGATACTTTTTAGAGCAATGCCCATTCTGCATGCATGGATAGTTCCTGTTTAACATGTATTGCGTATATATTGTTCTCTGCTTTCTTATAAGTTGATTGGTAGAGAATGCTTAAAAGCATTAAGTTCGCCTTGTACGTTTTAAAATGGAATATCTGTAAATCTGTCTTTCCATTCCATTATAATGTATTTGTTTTCAAGGCAAAAGTAGATAGACTTAAGTTAATTCAATGCGCTTTAGTTGCCCATTAGATGGGATACTTAGATGGAGAACTTTAAAGACATAAAATACGCTTAGAAAGTTTGCTAGGTAGGAGTCTTTTTTCTGAACTAAATATGATAGTTATGATGTATGTGGTTACTGCTAGCCAATGGACCGACTTTGAATAAAGAAGACTACAGAAGCGTATGCTGAGATCTAAGATGGAATGCCTCACAGCCTGTATTTTCTTTTCTTATTTTCTAGAAGAATACTAGTAACCTTATTCACATCATTAATAATCCCGTTAACCACTCTAAGTAAGCTCTACTTTATACGCGCGGGTCACAGGCGTGGCATATAATATTTTTGCAATTATTACGTAAATAATGTAAACAGAAATTCGCAACCTTTAATGTCTCCTTAATCAAATTTTAATAGAAGTTGGGGCATGCCGATCACCCACACGTGTGATAGACTGTCCATAAAAATGCTTTTGTTAAGGATGGCTCACCAGAGTAGTCAGATGATCAATTCGAACCTACGACTCTGAGCTATAGTTGCTTGTTATCCATCCATCCATTACAGTCAATAAAAGTCCACTACTGAATATAGGCCTCCCCATAGACTATCTTCTATACATCTTAGTACTTAAAAAGACTAGACTGTATAAAAGCCTGCGCTCACAGACGGCACGGCAATCCACGGTTTGGTAAGGCACACATCCTGTGGCAACCCGCGGCATGCCGAAGAATCCTGTGGCATCCCGCGGCATGCCAAAAGATCCTGTGGCAATCCGCATCCTTTCAAAAGCAGCAGTGTTCGGGCGCTAACTCAGTTTAGCACTGTGCTGTATAAAAGTGCAACTTTGTTTTAATTACTTAGCACAACACAAAGTTACCTGTGCGTTTCATGTGATGTGCATGCCTGTCTATTTGTTCGTACTAATATTCAAAATAGCAGAACCGATTTTTATGAAACTTTACGAACAGATAAAGGAGCAATGCCAGGATGTAGACTATATTTTTATCTAAAATACTTGATGTTTTTTTTTTTGAAGAAAACGAAATTTTGATATAATAACTGGCCTTTTAGTATGTTAAATCTAAATAACATTACATTAACAGATCAAAACCAGCCTAAGCCTACCGTCCTGCTAGTATGAAATAAAAAAAAGTATTTTTGCAGCTACTTGTAAATTTTTAAAGATATACACAATTCGCAATCCTTCCTCCGATCAAAAGATAAATAAGCACCCTTATATTTCACATCAAAGCCCGTACCGTACCGTTCGAAGGAATCAATGAAAGACGAAAATTTTGTTTACAAATGGTGTGTGCACAGCATAAATAAATTGTGTTGAGAATTTGCATGAACACGTCAAGAGATTTCTGTTATTGATTCACGTACCTACTAGCATTTTGTAACTAAAAGCATTTTCATTATTTATTTCAGGTACTTATCGACGGGGAAGTGCTAACAACTCCTAACTTACATTTTTTACGAAAACCACTTATGAATGCAGGTCGATATATAATTAATTGTGCGTCTACTGGTATATGAATTAAGTTGAAATTCGCAAAATTGACGTAGCTAAGGACCGAAGAAATATATCCTATATTAAGGTCCATCATATCCTGATTAATTTTGGCAGGAAATATATTCTAACTTACTAATGGAAACATCTCGTAACTTCATTTTAAATAAAACTTTGAAATAATATCTCCTATCTTCATGCGCAAATACAGAGTTCCCGCTCTAGGTAATGTTTAAGTCAATTATTCAATTAAATTTTTTGTTATCATTTTAAATTTTGGCTTAGCGATCATAAATTGTACATAAGTAAAGTTTTACGGATAATTAATACGATTAAAATCGTTGTCATAAACAAAATAATTAAGTCGATGCAGGTTTTAACAAGTACTCTGTGTTAGATAGATGTTGTTTCCTGCAGATACAAATAACGTTTTCGACCAACTTATTCTATCTTAACACACAAGTGTGTGTAAATTACAAGTAACTGATATTGTAGTACTTATTATGCCAGAAAAGAAACGACCAAATTGTACCTTGAACCGAATTTTCAGTCAATAAAAGAGCTATACAGATCCTATGCTACATATTGCACCGAAAAAGATTTACCGTCAGTTTGCAGCTATACGTTGGAAGACAAATTTCATGAAAAAAATTTATCTTTACACACATTAAAGAAAGACAAGTGCGATACTTGCTATGCGTGTGAAGCTGAGACCTTAAACAAAGAGGATTACCAAGTACATGTTATAAAAAAGAACCGAGCAAGAAAAGAAAAAGCTGATGACAAAAACAAAGGCGACAAAAAGTAAGTTATAGTTCTGACAATGAATTTAGAGGCTATCAAATCATTTCCATTTCTGACTGCAAGTCAATTGTATTTTAAACCGAAATTAGTGTGTCATTTTTTTTTTTTTTATAGGAGAGGGGACAAACGAGCATGCGGCTCACCTGATGGTAAGTGACTACCACCGCCCATGAACAACCGCAACACCAGGAGAATTGCAGATGCGTTGCCGGCCTTTTAAAAAGGAGTAGGCTCTTTTCTTGAAGGTCCCTAAGTCGTATCGGTCCGGAAAAATCGCTGGTGGTAAACTATTCCACAAGGAAGTTGTGCGAGGAAGAAAACATCTTCTAAATCGCACAGTGGTGGACCGCCAATCATCCAGATGGTGTGGATGGTATCGGGAGTTCTGCCGCGATGTGCGTTCGTGAAATTTGGCGGCTGGGATTAATCCGAACAATTCCTCAGAGCACTCCCCATGGTAAATGCGAAAGAAAATGCTAAGAGATGCAACATCTCTTCGCAGTGCCAATGAGTCGAGCCGATCGGAAAGGACTCGGTCGTCGACGATTCGAGCCGCTCTGCGCTGGATGCGGTCAAGTGGAAGAAGCTGGCACTGGGGAGCCCCAGCCCAGAGATGGGAACAGTATTCCATGTGAGGCCGAACCTGCGCCTTGTAAAGTTGCAGGCGTTGAGCCGGCATGAAATACTGTCCCGCTCTGCTGAGCACGCCAAGCTTTTTAGAGGCCAATTTGGCCTTCTCTTCCAAGTGACCACGAAACTGCACGCTACTCGATATGTCGACGCCAAGGATTCCGATACTGGCTGAGGCAACAAGGGGAGTACCTTGAAACTGAGGAGATACGACAAAGGGGTTCTTTTTAGCGGTAAACGCGCAAACTTGTGTCTTCTGAGGATTAAACTGGACTAGATTTAGTCGCCCCCAATCCGAGACTTTGTCCAGCAAAGACTCGACTTCAGACACAAGTTTGTTCCGGTACTCGGTGACGTTTTCCCGAGAAATATTGGCACGGCCGGTGTATAGAGCATCACCAGTGCTGTCATCTGCATAGCAATGAATGCTACCAGCTTGCAACATATCATTGATATGCAGAAGAAACAGCGTTGGTGATAGGACGCAGCCTTGTGGAACACCAGCGTTAATAGGCTTGTAGTCGGAGCATGCACCGTCTACAACGACCTTGATGCTCCGATCTGCAAGAAAGCTGGTGATCCAATTGCATAATTTCTCGGGAAGCCCATAGGAAGGGAGCTTCGAAAGAAGCGCTTTGTGCCAAACCCGATCGAAGGCCTTCGCAATGTCCAAACTAACGGCCAATGCCTCCCCCTTGGACTCTACTGCCAACGCCTATCTATGAGTTAAGTAGACCAGAAGATCACCAGCTGATCGACCCCGACGAAAACCGTACTGGCGGTCACTAATCAGCTGATGATCCTCAAGGTACCGCATGAGGTGGCAGTTTACAACGGATTCCATTATTTTGGAGAACAAGGGGGTGATGGCGATAGGCCTGTAGTTGGACGGATCTGAGCGGTCGCCTTTTTTAGGGATCGGGTGGACAAAAGCTGTCTTCCATGATTTCGGGACTACGCCTAGGGAGTAGGAGTACCGGAAAAGACGCGTTAGAACCGGTGCCAACTCCGGAGCACACGTCCTCAGCACAATTGGGGGGATTCCGTCAGGCCCACTCGACTTGTGGATGTCAAGGGAGAGGAGTGCTCTGCGAACCGAGCGCTGTGAGAATCGCACATCCGGCATGGAGCACTCACACCGCGGGATGGTCGGCGGTGTGTTCCCCCCGTCATCAACAGTCGAGTTGGACGCAAAAAGGGAGCCTAAAAGGTCGGCCTTCTCTTTTGCGTCGTGGGCCAGTGAGTCGTCCTCCCTGTGCAGAGATGGTAGTGATGGCTTACAGAAATTCCCTTGGACAGCCTTGGCGAGAGACCAGAATGCACGGGTTCCCGAAGGAAGGCGAACTAGTTTCTCGCCAATTCTGCCTATGTGCTCTGACTTTGCCTTGGCAATAACTCTTTTGAAGGACCTGGAGGCGAAGTTATACTTCTTTTTGAGTGTGCTGGTGTTTACATCCCGAGTCACCGAAGCCGCAGCCCAGGCTTGATAACACTCCTGCTTACTGCGTAATGCAGTCTTACAGGAGCGACCAAACCAAGGCTGAGATCTGCCTCCGATGGGTACCACAGATGATGGAATAAATAGTTCCATTCCCTGTAGCACTACATCAGTGACAGAGTCAGCAACAGCGCTGGGATCATCCGGCGAGAAGCAAACCCGCCCCCATGGGTAGGAAGCAAAGAAAGACCGCATTCCGTCCCAATCCGCCGACCTGTAATGCCAAACACGGCGGCAACCTGCAGAACGCAACCGCGAAGGGAGCGTGAGTGGCACCACACTCCGGATCAGACAATGGTCCGAAGAGCCAAGAGGGGCATCGACGGAAACCTGATATCCGTCCGGATGAGAGGTCAGCAGAAGGTCCAACAGGGAAGGTGTATGATCTTCAACATCTGGAATCCGCGTAGGCGATGTAACCAGTTGTGTCAGACCATATGCCAAGGCAAAGTCATAAACAGATCTCCCCGCATGATCGGTTAAACGTAAACCGAGCCATTCGGCGTGGTGGGCGTTAAAATCGCCAAGGATCACGATCTCTGCGGATGGGACCTGTTGTAGCAAGGAATCTGTAGCCATTTGGACGTGGTCGATGAGTCGGTCTGTTTCGGCATTACCGCTATGGGACCTATAGAGGCACACGTAGACGCGCGGATGGTCGTCGCTGTCTACGCGTAGCCAAAGGATGGACAGGTCCGAACCTTCAAGACTGCCGAGGCGTCGAGAACAGATGTCCTCTCTGACATACACGCAAACTCCAGCCCGAGGCACAAAGGAGTGCTCCAATTTGTTCCCCGGGTAGGAGAGATACGAAGTATCAGCCGGAGAGGACACCTGCGTCTCGGTCAGAAAGAGCAAGGCCGGCTTCGCCGTCTCAAGATGGTAGTGGACGGCGTTTAGGTTCGAGTGAAGTCCCCTGATGTTGCAGAAATTCACGGATAGCGTGGCAGGGGTCGCCTTGGTCTTGTTGCTCAGTTTGCCCCGAGCAGTTATTGTGTTGAGCGGAATTTTGCCCCCCCCAGAATACGCGGGGCAGCCTGAGCACCCACGCTCAGGAGTGGAATAGCATGGTCGTGGATGCTCAGCGAGGGATTCTCCAGGGGTACTGGTACCCTCCTGGGGTAGTTTTTGACGTAATTCCGCTACCATGTTGATGGGGGGGGGGAATTGGGCATCATGTCATGATTTTACGGTTTACAACTTAGGAAACTGTCATTGCACTTGTTATTGATTTAACGAAACAGCAACGGATTTGATAGCCAGTACATTGGTTTCATGCTTATTCGATTACATAGAGAGACCTTGTTTGCCCTTGAAAGTACCAATAATTATCTTTTCCGATGGCTCCACCTATCAAAATAGGAATACGGTTATGGCTAATGCTTTACTTGACCTTATTAAGAAACACGGAGTGGTTATTACCCAGAAGTATCTGGAGCCGGGCCATACGCAAATGCAGTGCAATTCCGTCCACAGTAATATTGAACAAAACCTCAAAAATCGCGAAATTTGTTTGCATGAATGTTTTTCAACTCGATAATGATTTCGTCAAGGATTTTGCTAATATTAAAACTTGGTGTTATAAAAGCATCAGACTTGGTCGAAAAACAGGTGAACCACAAGTAGTGGACATCCGTGCCATTCGATACAATCTTAATTCTACCATCCAAGTCAAGCTAGATTTTCACTCTGAATGGATGGCTCTACCCCAGAACAGCTTTGCTATTCCTCAAACTATTCACGTCAATCTTCATGCGGCACCAATACCTATAAAGTTATCGAAATATATCCATCTTCAGCAGTTGAAATCAGCCCTGCCACGTGATTGTCATTCCTTTTGTGACAACCTGCCTCATAAAGAATTATATTATATAATAATTAATATAATAAAAATTAACATTATACTTTTAACAAAAAAAAATTGTTCCTTTATCTTAGTCATGTTTTCGATATTCTTAACAGAAAGTTTATTAAGTAGTGAGCTAAAATAGTATTAAACTGTTACATTTTTATAGTTAATTTACGTTTGTAAACGGAGGGACTGAAAAAGATTCTGCATATTTTTATAGTCTTAAGAGTCATTAGTTATCATTAGTCATTAAAGAGTTACCAGAGTAGAATATATTTCATACGGGTACTCACTTCCCTAAAGTTAGATCATATACCTAAAGTTAGAAATGTGAAACTAAAATATTGGAGTATATATAGCTCTCCATAGTTGCAATGTAATGAGGAGCTTGAATTCGCAAGTAGATTGCAACAGGATTAGTCAATAATAAAAACAAAGTTATTGTTTACGTTCTTTTTAAAGAAATTAGTAAGTGATCCTAATAGTATTTAACTGCATTAAATAATTACCTGTTCCATTTTTATAGTTAACTTACGTTTGTAAGGATTAGAACTGATAAACTTTATACATATTCTCATAGTTCCTAGGCGATAAGATCATGAGAATTCCTAAATGCATAATATAGTGTGAGCTATACTGTATTTTCTTTGATATTATTATTATTTTTATGCCGCTTTCTCAATTTAGAATGCTGACCTAAAGCATTCAATTTTGTTCTCTTTGATTTAGTTTTAGAAGTGGGACTGTTTTAATTTAAGCGTTATCTTTTTGGTAGGATGTTTTCATTGATAAATAATGTTACAGTAATTAAAGGATTATAATTTGAAACCCTATACATAAACATTGCGATGAATAAAAATTGATTTCTCAGAATTATAACAGTATTTCATTTTGAAAATATCTCCTATCTTAACCGATATGGTGGTGATGATGGTGATATAGAAAGGTAATAACTCCTTCAAAAAATCGCCTATTTTGAGTATTTGGTCTATTTTTTGTAATTTTTAGATTACTTTATTATATTATCGCTGAATATGATTGAAAACTTCAACGAAAAATAATAATTTTCAATGATTTCTGTTACTTTTTTGAAGTATAGAAATTACTCCTATCTTTAAATTTTCAGCCACACCAGCTTGGTGATACCTCCTATTTTACATTATCTCGCTAAATACTAATTCCAAATAAATTTTGATTATTTCTTTACAAGCTGGGAAAAATAATAAACGGTTTCTTTCGCCTCCTGTAAAATTTGGTTTTTGCAAGTTAGGAGTTGTTAGCACTTCCCCGTCGTTATATGTATAGTACTATTATGGAATTTTATTAATTTTATGGATTTTACCGCGATAAATTTCACCTTTTTTAACTCGCAATGTTTCTTTACAGCATTTATGGTCGCGGAGGGTGATTGAGGTGTTGTTTGTTAATTTTTGGTCCGATATACGCAGATCGAGCGTAAAGTATCTTAAAGTATTTTGAAGATTTGCAGCAAGTAGTATGGGTTACAGTAATAGTACTTGGGTTTGGATATAATTTTATTAATAACGAGATCCCAAGCAGATGTTAGCACCCAGCCATTTTTTCTATTGAAGATAGCATTTTATTTAATTTCAATAGCCTTGAAAACCATCTTTGGTAGAAACCGGTGTTTTTTTCCGAGGATTTGTGGCCTATCAAATCTAATATAATGATTGGAATGATTCTGAATATGTTGACATACTGCAGTCTTCCCGAAGCGTTGGTACTGCACATCAGCAATATATTCTTGTCAAACTCTTCAATCCCCTCCGTGACAATGGGTGCTGTTAAGTGGGCGAAATATTGTGAATTAAAAAAAAACTAAAATTAAACGAGATGTATTCCATAAAATTAGTTTTAATCATTCGAAGTCCTAATGACACCATAAATTTTTTGCCTCAATTGACATTGATTTTACTTTGTTTCCTGCCAGCTTGATATTTATATAGAAAAAACTTGTTTTTTTATAAAATTAAATATCAAAAATACTAAATCGGTCATTCAGCAACTAATAAGCAACTATTTTTCTACAAATTCAGGTGCAACTTTAATTAAATTCTGTGGACTTTCTCTGCTAGATAAATAACATTATAGCATGACGAACTACTTTTCTAAATGACAGTGGACGGAAAAAGGTGTTTGACGAGTGAAGTTTTTGTTTCTTATATATGCGGAATAAAAATACATTTCATGTAAGGGCACATTAAATTTGTAATATTTTTTGTTTGAAGTTGGTTGTACGTGCTTATGGACTATATAGCCACTTTGTCACTACAATATTATTCAAAATGTTTCCTAAGGCATTAAATCGCTTGTTTAAGTGTGATATGATATATATTCGAAACATAAAAATCACTTCTGCAGAAGCTATTACATTATTTGAAAACAATTTTATAATTATTAGTTTGATCAAGTCAGTTTTCCTTTTTTTTGTATAATGAATTTTCTATAAATTTTATATATAAGTTTAATTATCCGACCATTTTGAAACTTCATTATTAGTCAAAATTTTTTTAAAAATTTAAATAAGGCCACCCTTGATGGCCTATTAATGTGTATACATTCTAATCCAATCTTTGACTACAATCCAACTTGATAATAAGTGTTGATGCAAATGAAAATGGTAAAACACACTGACTTGATGTAAAAAATAACTATTCACTTTTGCCTAGAAGACACACTGTAATCGAACGGAAAGCTGGCAAATTATTTCACTCTTTTGCAGTACGTGTGACGAGCGACGAAGCAAAACGTTTGGTTTGAATTTATGGTACGACAACTAGAAAGATGGTAAGCTGGCCGGGAGACTGGTTGTACTATAGTAAAAGGAATAGAGAGAGGGGTAATTTATAAAAATAGATTATTTAAATTGGTTCAAAATAGGTGAGGATATTCCGTAACAAACAGTCAAACTCAGTCGAATGCAAATCTTATTCCGTTTTTAAGTAGGCAAAAATTTTGACTTCCAATCATTTTCTCAAAATTCATCTATTAATAAAGGAAACACATTTCAGTACCTGAAAGCTACTAATTTAGTAAATATATTTCCTGAAAAGCTAATTACGCAAAAATGGAAAACACCTGATAAAATATGACTTTTATCTGCATGTAAAGTCAAACTATAAATAACATTTGTTATGGCGGTTTTTAACTTAGTTCAAAAACCGGCTTCATTTCCAGTGTATTTCTCTTAGTGCTGTTAGATTTATGCTTTAAAATATCATTTCACAATTCTTTTGAAATTTTTATGTTCGTATGAGAGATGGTTATAAATTATTTTGAAGCTATAATGAATATGTATTAATAAAACAAGTTTTTAGGCAAAATTAATTTTTTGATGTACATATATTTACAAAAATAAAGCTTAAATTAGACTTAACTAAAAATAAAAAGACGACTTCACACAACTAAAAGAATCAAATAATTTGCACATAATAGTTTCCGAAGTTGGTACCAAGATACACTTTATAGCCTTAGTGCAAAGAAGAATCAAGGCTCCGATTTCAGAGTTCTTATTTCCTATTAAAAGTTGTTTGTTTTGCTGCATATCCTAAGCTCAAGGTATCGTCTATTTATGAGACTACGTCTGAATTATATATATATTTCCACTTAATACAAATTGAATCATTAAAATCGGATAAAGCGTAACATTCATAAAAACATGCACTCGAAATGAGAACCTCCTCCGGTTTTCAAGTTCCATTGATAGTTTCAACTATTTTTGTGTACTTGATCAAATGTATCCCTTTGGAATCCCAAAACACTGTGGCATGACCTTATCGACTGATGGAGTGACTTTAAACGTCTTGGGCGAGTTTAATCTCTTTTTTATATATATATTTTATATCCCTATTGCATATACTCCTGTTTACCACACAGCTCTAAAAACTCCCTACAACAGTCGATCTGCAACAGCTTTTGAAGTGCAGTGAGCATTCGCAGCACCCATCTTGCACTGACTTTATTAAGGTTCAGATAGTCATGCAATATGGTACGTATGGTATCAACGGATAGGTCCATTTCTGCTAACATCTTAATTCTTACTCGTGCATCTTCTTATACAAGTTTCTCAATCATTTTCACATTTTCTTCTGTAAACGTGGTGATTGGCCTACCCGGGCGGGGGTCATCTTTGATACTTTCACACGGTGTTTTATTTTTTTCAAAATTGTCTTGTCAGTCATTCCCGTCGCCTATGGCCGAAGGTTACATAAGAAGTAATGAAGTTATCCAGACGAAATTTCATTTTAATACCCTCAAGTAAAGTCGTTAGCTAATGATTTTTTAAAATTACCCACATTTTTAGCAAATCGCCCTAATACCGAGAATACATTGAACGCCCCGTGTAACAATTAATAGTATTATCGCCGCATGAGCGACATATCCATTAGCTTATTAAATGAAGTCTACATATTTGTGCAATTTGCTGTAAAGACTATCGGTTCGTGGGGTTCACGTACAGTGAAATTACTAGAGGAACTGTATCCGCGACTGATTGTTGCTGCTGAAGTATAGCACACGACACCACGAACCACATAGCAGCACGATACCGCGGGAAGTACGAATGGATGATAATTTAAGTTTTTAGTTTTAGTTTTTCTTTATTATAGTTTTGTAATATTGTTTATATTTGATGTCATCATCATCATCATTGCAGCTTTTCATAAGTCCACTGCTAAACATAGGCCTCCCCCAAGAAATGCCACAAAACACGGTCCTTAGCCACCCGCATCCATCGACTTCCTGCATGTCTTACCAGGTCGTCACTCCATCTAGTAGGGGGTTGCCCTACACTTCGCCTACCGGTACGAGGCTGCCACTCGCGAACCTTTCTTCCCCATCGGTTGTCGGGTCTTCGAGCTAAATGCCCGGCCCACCGCAACTTCAGCTTACTAATCCGTTGTGCTATGTCAGTTACTCTGGTTCTATTGCGGATATCCTCATTTCTATGTTTATCATGCAGAGAAACCCCGAGTATAGCCCTCTCCATAGCTCGCTGAGCGACCTTGAGCTTCCTCATACGGCCATCAGAAGGACTACGTCTAAGATCTGTAAGTCATCACTGGCAATACGCACTGGTTGTACGATTTCGTTTTCAGGTTTTGAAGTATACGTGACGATAAGATGTGTCGTAGTTTCCTGAACGCTGCCCAGCCGAGTTGAATCCGTCGATTAACCTCTCGGTCGAAGTTGGAATTACATAGTCGGACTATTTGTCCCAGGTAAACATACTCGTCAACAACTTCGAGCTTAGTGCTCCCATCAACTACCGGCATAGGTGTGACATGGACGTTAAACATGATTTTTGTTTTGTCCATGTTCATCTTAAGACCTATCCGTTGGGAGACACTATTGAGGTCATTGAGCATAGTGCTTAGGTCCTTCAGCGATTCTGCCATAAGGACTATATCGTCGGCAAATCGAAGATGAGTGATATACTCGCCATTGATATTAATACCCCGCATCCTTTCCAGTCCAGAAGCTTGAAAACATCTTCCAATGCAGCGGTGAAGAGTTTCGGGGATATAACGTCACCATGTCTTACACCTCTCTGCAGCTGCATAGGTTTCGCACTCTGATTCTGTACTCGGATAGCCATTGTAGCTCTACTGTACAAACATGTCACCACTTCCATATACAGATAGTCAACTTGGCACCGCTAAAGGGACTCCATCACCGCCCAAATTTCGACGGAGTTAAAGGCTTTCTCAAAGTCCACATACGCAAGACAAAGTGGCAGATTATACTTCTCTGTCTTCTGTACAATTTGCCGAAGGGTGTGCATGTGGTCTATGGTACTAAAGTCTTTTTGGAAACCGGCTTGTTCGGGAGGCTGAAAGTCGTCGAGTCTGCGTGCGAGATAATTCGTAATGACTCTCTAAAACAGCACGTAGACGCGGCTCAGAAGGGAAGAACAAGACCACCGCAATTCTGCTCCACGCCTCCGGAGAAGTGCCACTATGAAAGACGGAATTAAAGAGCAAAGTTACTCACACTTGCGTGTGGCTCCATCGATGACGTGTACAGCTGCCCATAGAACCTCTCAATCTCACTCAACCTGTTAATAATTATTTACTGGCAATATTTTAAAATTCTTTGGCGACAATCTCTACTTCGTGCGAATGCTTAACCTCAGACTATTAAGTGTTTGACAGAAGCCTTAAAATAACATACATTGGCAGTAAGTCAACAAACGACATAACATTTCCCAGCAAGAAGTATGTGGAAAGGGTATAAAATCACTACGTTTTAATTATTTGTTTGACATTGGTAATTTGTAATATTTAATATAGTATAAAATTTATCTTCCTGCACTCCTTCTCCATATAAACTTTAAATATAATAAATATTACACTCATTCGTGCGCACACTTCATTTATTATTTTATATAGAATATTTATTCACAATTTAATCCAATGAAAAATGCATTTCTTAAAAAAATATATTCTACAATCTTTTAATATCAAAATATGAAGTGGAGAGTTCGTATAATAAATATGCACGTAAGTTATTATTTAAAAAACGGCCTCTGTTAAATATCACACTGGTAAATGTATTTGTAATTCCAAAATGTAGAAATTGCTTAGTGTCTGGTAAATATAATGTAAAGCTATAATTTTAACTTAGACCAATAAGGAATAGAATGTTAGACGCGGAAACTCATATGCTCATAATATTGTGAACCCGGAGCGGTAAATTTTGATTGTCAATGATTACGGCATTGGACGTTTCAGATGATAAGCGATTGAAGCTCCAATTGAAGGTATCGTTTGCATACGCCTCAGTCGATTGTTGAACTTTTTGGCTTTATTCATCTACACTATATTTTTTATTACTATTATAAAGAGGAAAGATTTGTTTGTTTTGTTTGAATTGAATAGGCTCCGAAACTACTGGACCGATTTGAAAAATTTTTTCACCATTAGAATCCTACATTATCCCTGATGAACATAGGCTATGTAATATTTTCAAAAAAGTTAGGGATCCGTATGAAAACTTCGTTAATGTAACCCAAGGTGTGAAAAAAATACCAAAAAGAATCCTTATATCGCGTACGCTTCGGAAACTATTGATAATAGAGCAAAGTAATGTACTTCACTTTTATAGAGGATATTAATCTCTACAAAAAACTCTGCGATACCATATGTTTAACTATTACAGTTATGTCACAATAACTACTTTTTCATGTTAAAATGTGAAATAGTAACGCCGGTACAAATACTACTAATACAAGTACGTACTGATACGAAAAATGTGGCCTAGACATTATTCGTATCAGTACCTGTATCACCAATCAACCACCAATTACGTTAACCATGTAATTTTAGTAACATAATTCACTTTTTAAATCTTAGTTTATTTAGCAACCGTCCGTCGTGATGTCTCTCTCGAAGTTGCTCAATGACCTCAATAGTGTCTCCCAACGGATAGGTCTTAAGATGAACATGGACAAAACAAAGATTATGTTTAATGTCCATGTCACACCTATGCCGGTAGTTGTTGGGAGCGCTAAGCTCGAAGTTGTTGACGAGTATGTTTACCTGGGACAAATAGTCCGACTAGGTAATTCCAACTTCGACCGAGAGGTCAATCGACGGATTCAACTCGGCTGGGCAGCGTTCGGGAAGCTACTTACTTACTTACTTACTTATCTTCACGCACAATCCCTGACGGGGTAGCCAGAGAGAACAGATCGCCAAGTGTCACGATCCTTACATATCTCTTTCGCCTCTTTCAGATTCATTATCTTCTTCATACATGCACGTCTAGGTATCCGAGTACTCTTGACCCTACCCTCTTCGAGCAATTTGCTCACATGGTCTTCGAAAGTTAGTCTCGGTCTACCTCGACACCTTTTAATATTAACTTTCGCGCTATATATTTTCTTCACCATTCGGTCTTCACTCATTCGCTCAACGTGCCCAAACCACCGAAGCACGCCCTTATCAATTTTTGTGATAAGGTCATCTTTCAAACCTGCCATATTGCGAATCTCTTCGTTTCGCTTTCGGTCGGCCATAGTAACGCCGCACATTTTACGAAGAGATCGCATCTCCACTGCATTCAACTTACTTTTATGCTTCTTCTGGCATACCCAGGTTTCGCTGCCATATAACAAAGTCGGTACCAACACTGCGTTATGTATTGCAAGGCGTGCACTCTTCGCTACGCCTTGCCTTTTGACTAACGCAGTCAGGGCACCATTGACTTTGTTCCCGGCAGCGACACGCCTGTCCACATCTAAATCACATCTTCCATCCCGGCTAAAAGCACTCCCCAAGTATACAATTTCATTTACCTGTTCTAGACATTCCTGATTTACCCATATTTCACACTTCGTTCTCTCTTCGTCCCTTTCAAATACCAGAACCTTAGTTTTATTAGCATTCAAACGGAGACCTTTAATTTCACATTCCTCTTTCATACACGTGACTAATGCCTGCAGTTCTGCCTCTGATGGTGCAATAAGCACTGCATCATCAGCATACAGCAGACAATTTACTTTTATGTCACCCAATTTCACACCCAAACAGCTATCTTTCAGCTTTTGTAAACAGCTGTCGAGATACAGTATGAACAGCCAGGAAGACATGACACAACCCTGTTTTACGCCCGTTTGGACGCTAAACATGGGTGACAGGTCATGCCCTACCCGCACACAGGCTTTACAGTCACAGTAAAGAGACTGCACAGCCCTTAGCAATCGGCCATCCACACCATACCCCGGCAACAGTTCCCACATTTTCTTCCTTACAACCTTATCAAATGCTTTCTCAAGATCCACAAAAGCACAGAAAATCTTCTGGTTAACAGCCAGAAGCTTTTCCGTGATCATACGGAGAGAAAACATTTGATCCGTGCATCCTCTTCCAGGTCTAAATCCGCATTGTGCCTCCCATAGAAATCTTTCCGATTTCTCTTGCATCCTACGTGTCAAAACCTTCGAGTAAACTTTACTTGCTAAACTGGTCAAGCTGATCGCCCGATAGCACCCGCAGTCAAAATGTGAACCTTTACCTTTATATAAAGGCACAATGACTGCGGATCGCCAATCATCCGGGACATCCCCCTTCCGCCAGCACAAATTGCACAGCAGATGAAAGCTGTCCCAGACGCGAGGCCCACCATACTTGACCATTTCAGCAGTAACTCTGTCTAGTCCCGCAGCCTTACCACATTTCAAACTTCGAATCGCACGTTCAATCTCTTTCATACTGATGACCTCAGTGTCATCGAGGTCCGGGTCTGGCGTGCCAGTCACGGCGTCATCCCCGGATCCCTCACTAAGATCATCACACGCATACATTTCTCTATAAAATTCGCTCCATCGCTGCATGACGTCCGATTTTTCTGAGAGGACGTCATTAGTTCTCGAAAGCACTTTGTTCATTCTTAAGGCCGTCGCACCACTTCGGGTCCTTCCAACCTCTTTCCAGAAGAGTTTGGAGTTCTCCTTAAAGTTGTGCGACAACCTTCCATCCGCTTCCATTCTACACCTTTCACGCACTTCCTCAATCAATGCTTTCGTGTGAACTTTCTGCAGCTTATATCTTTCTTTCATCTTCTCTCTCATATCCTTATCATTACTAGAGGCCAAGTAGTCTAACCATGCTTTCTTCTTCTTCTTTACAGCTTCTTTCACTTCATCATTCCACCATGCATCTCTTCTTTTACTACTGCCTCTTTTTATTGTCCCACACACTTCTTCCGCTGCACTTACCATTCCATCCCTAAGGTTCTGCCATGTTCTTTCTACACATTCGTTTCTGACATCGATGGTGTCAAGCTTTTCGGCTACCCTCGCATGATATTTGTCCCTAGTATCCGTTTCCTGAAGCTTCCAGCTTCGGATGCGACAGACCGACTGTGGTTCTGTCACTGTCGTCCGGTAGCGCCAACCCGCGAACAGACCCCTAAATCTAGTAATCACTAGATAGTGATCCGTTCCCAGGTCAGCACCCCTGAACACTCGCGTATCCATAACCTGTTTTCGTAGTCGGTCATCCACCAGGAACAAATCGATAATACTTCTCTCATTCTTTCTTTCTCTAGTATACATATGGATTTTCTTGTGATTAAACATAGTGTTTGTCACAAGAAGACCCTTTTCCTTGCATACCGCCAGTATAAGCTTGCCAGCATCATTAACCCTTTTATCGCCAAACTTTCCAAGTACCGACTCGTACCCTGGTCGAGCGGTACCAACCCATCCATTCAAATCACCACATACAACAATCCTTTCGTTTCCCCTAGCCAAATCTAGAACTTCTCTTACATTCTCCCAAAATTCCTCCAGCTCAGCCCTGGACGACGAAGCCACCGGCGCATAAACAGCCAAAAGGAATAACTTCGTCAGTCCCAATTTAAAGCGAACCCAGAGAAGTCTTGAGTTCACAAACTTATATTCAGTCATAACATCGACCAACCGAGAAGACAGCAGCACCCCCACTCCCTGGCAGGCGTTCTCGCTCTCCGGGACTCCGGACCATAGAGCTAACGCCCCGCCAGGGAGCTCTTCAGTACCACTGCCCTTCCGTTTGGTCTCCGACATACACACGACATCTAATTCTCTTTCTTTCATTATTTCGATCAACTCATTCGTCTTATCTCTCATGCCTCCTCTAACATTCCACGTGCCAACTCTGCACTCCGTCCTCCACCTTCCGCCATGTCGGGCTGTGCGTGACGGGTGGCGGTCCCCATCGCCGCTTTGCGCGCTGCATTCCACACCAACGGGGACGAGCTGGTGTGCGTCGCCTTGGGGGGACGCCCTAACCCTCGTTGACATGGGTGCGCAGCTGAGTAGAATTGCAGCCCTGAAAAGGGCTGGCAGGGGTCGCGACGAGCACGCTTCTACAATGACCCCGGGAAGCTACGACACATTTTCTCGTCAGACATACCTCAAAACCTTAAAACGAAATTGTACAACCAGTGCGTGTTGCCAGTGATTACTTACGGTTCTGAGACGTGGTCCTTCACAGCTGGCCGTATGAGGAAGCTCAAAGTCGCTCAGCGAGCTATGGAGAGGGCTATGCTCGGAGTTTCTCTGCGTGATAAACTTAGAAATGAGGATATCCGCAGTAGAACTAGAGTAACCGACATAGCCCAACGGATTAGTAAGCTGAAGTGGCAGTGGGCTGGCCATATAGCTCGAAGAACCAACAATCGATGGGGAAGAAAGGTCCTCGAGTGGCAGCCTCGTACCGGTAGGCGAAGTGTAGGGTGACCCCCCACGAGATGGAGTGACGACCTGGTAAGGCATGCAGGAAGTGGATGGATACAGGTGGCTCAGGACCGTGCTTTGTGGCATTCCTTGGGGGAGACCTATGTTCAGCAGTGGACTTATGAAAGGCTGTAATGATGATGATGGTGATGACAATGCCAACTTAATTAAAAGAACAAAAAGATATAGTAGATATGTGAGTGAACAGCTGTAGGTTTTAGAAGAAGAAATCACGGAATAGCACAAAAGCATATTATATTACAATGCAACGTTTAATTTATAAATATGGAATATAATTTATGGAACTGTGGTCAAAATCTTCGTTTCGTACTATCTTTGCAAATGTGACACATCAAACTCATTTTATCACATTTTTGCGAACTATAAAACCTCAGACAAGGTTGTATGGGCGTAGATGCCTTTGCTTGTAACTAAGTGTAAAAATTTAAGTGTCATTGTCATTACAAATTTACAAATGACATAAAATTTATTTTCGTATTTTATTTTAATCACTAAAATAATCAATATTCTACGAAGAAAATACCTGACCGAGATAACTTTAAAGGATAATGTTGTAATTGGTTCTTAAGCTATGACTACTCAATATAAAAAATTTACGAGACTTATAGCTAAGTGGTCACTCGATAGTACAAAAGGCGATAGGTTAGCATTGTATAAACACCAAACGGTTACTAACCCAAGAAATATATTATACAGAATATAAAGGCTCTTTCCTTTCAATATAGACTAGAAGAATACTTAATATATCAATATATTATTTTAAATATTATTACAAATTCATGTGATTTAGAAGTTATAGTCGTTGTATTGACATATTTTTTTTACATTGTCTTTCAGGGACTTGGGAAAGTTTATCCGTGATAAAGTAAAAGCAGCATTTGAGACTACAGAAAAACAAAATTTGGACTCTGAGCTTTGCAACCGCCAATACAACTCTCTCAACCGAATAGCTGATAATTATTATAAAAATAAGTACAAACGGCTTAGAACCAGCACAGCCACTGGTCTTAGTACTGAGGAGTGTAATTTAATACTGTCTAACGAAGTACTTGCATACTTAAAAGAAGAAAATAAAGGTTTTTTTAAGAAAATATTTAATAAAGAATAAAAATGTTGCTGCAACCAATTAGAAAACTTTATTCTTCCCTTCTCAAGTGTAAATTCTCAACAAAAGCTATCCAGTATAAAGATCATACACCTGTTATGCTAAAAGAAGTTACTAAATACCTAAATCCGGCAGATAATGAGTTGTATATTGATATGACATTTGGTGCGGGCGGTCATTCAAGGCAAATACTAGCCTATGCTGACTGTAGGTTGATTACTCTAGATAGGGATCCCATAGCATATGAAAAGGCTAAAGAATTGGCAACAGAATTCCCAAATAGAGTAATACCTTTGCTTGGAAAATTCAGTGAACTACTCTCGCTTTTAAAAGAGATAAATATAAAGCAGGCCTCCATAGATGGTATACTATTTGATTTTGGTTGCTCATCAATGCAGTTAGACAATGGAGAAAGAGGTTTCTCTGTTAGTAAAAATGGCTATTTAGATATGAGAATGGATGCCGGAAGGGATCCAAATCAAATAACTGCCAGAGAAGTGTTAGCTACAGCAAATGAGCAAGAACTTTATAAAATATTTAAAATATATGGAGAAGAGAAGAAAGCCGCAAAAATTGCACAAACAATAATACAAGCTCGGTATATGATCAAGAATATTGAAACAACACAAGAATTAGTTGATATAGTTGACTCTTGCTGTCCAAATGAATTTAGGCTTGATAAATTACAAAGACCACAGTCGAATGCTACAAAAGTGTTTCAAGCACTAAGAATATTTGTCAACAATGAACTCAATGAATTAAGCTATGGCATGGTGTTGTCAAAGTATTATCTGAAGCTCCACGGTAGACTTCTTACAATATGTTTCCATTCGCTTGAAGACACAATTGTGAAAAGGCATATTGCTGGGAATATTATTAATGAAGTAGCAAATCCTGTGCCACTTAGGTATCTGAACCCAGCTGTAGTACAAGACCAAGACACAATTAATCAGTTCCTGGATAGTCCATGGAAGGCAATTAATAAACATGTGGAAGTACCATCTGATGAGGAAGTGGAAAGAAACCCTCGAAGTGGAAGTGCAAGATTGCGAGCAGCAATAAAGATAAAATGATATTACAAATTTAATAAACAATGTTGATAATTTATAGTAGGATACAATTATTTTTATAGACAATTTTTCTGTTTTATTTTAAACAACAAATGTTACCCACATTGATAAACACAATAAGATTTTCTACTGTATTGTGGAGGCGTTTTACATACACTACACTTTGTAAGGATAAACATCCAGACCTGGAACAATAATTTGCTTAGCAATACAAGGATTTGTTCCATGTGGGATTCAAACCCCCAGCCATGCAGCACCTCAACCAAAACTTAGCCACTGTGCTCTAGACCATGAAACCAATATATTCAAAGTATAATTGTACTTCAGAATATTTTTGAACTGAAAACTTTAGAATTATTGTAATTGGAAACTCGATTAAACTAAAATGAGACAAACATATCTATCTATCTATAGGATTTAGCTTACGAGAAAATGAGATAGAGTACAGTATATAGTGTTTCCTATTATGTATGGTCATTATGCAGTATCTATGAGCAGTAATATTTTTAGTACTTATGTTGATGAAATTGAAAACTGAATCAATACTATACAATATGTAATGTAGTAAATGTTGTATATAATATATAGGTGGAATAAAATCTACACTACTATTATAAAGAGGAAAGATTTGTTTGTTTGTTTGAATTGAATAGGCTCCGAAAGTACTGGATCCATTTGAAAAATTTTTTCACCATTAGAATCCTACATTATCCCTGATGAACATAGGCTATATAATAATTTCAAAAATGTTAGGGATCCGTATGAAAACTTCGTTAATGTAACCCAAGGTGTGAAAAAAATACCAAAAAGAATCCTTATATCGCGTACGCTTCGGAAACTATTGATAATAGAGCAAAGTAATGTACTTCACTTTTATAGAGGATATTAATCTCTACAAAAAACTCTGCGATACCATACGTTTAACTATTACAGTTATGTCACAATAACTACTTTTTCATGTTAAAATGTGAAATAGTAACGCCGGTACAAATACTACTAATACGAATACGTACTGATACGAAAAATGTGGCCTAGACATTATTCGTATCACCAATCAACCACCAATTACGTTAACCATGTAATTTTAGTAACATAATTCACTTTTTAAATCTTAGTTTATTCAGCAACCGTCCGTCGTGATGTCTCTCTCGAAGTTCGCATGTCGCAAGTCGCAGATGCGTGATATACGCGGGTGAAACCGCGGGGCACAGCTAGTTACATATAAACGCAGATATGGTATTTCTCGCAAATAAACGATTTGTATTTGCTATCATTGAAAGTCAATGCACGGCGTGACAATGAAAACACCACTTAGGAATGAGGTGAAATATTCGACAGATTTCATGATGGGGAAGTTGATGTAGGGGTTAATATTTTATTCTACAATATCACTTACATTTTTAGTAATTAGATTAGAAATTGGTAAATCTAAATAAGTTACTTAAGGCAGAAATATTAGAAAGAGTTTTAATAAATGTATCAAAAATTTAAGTAAAACCTGTGAGGCATTATTTTGCGTAATTACATACTCTAGAAGCCGATAAATTTTTATTTGTAGCGCAACTTATCGTATATAACAACATTGTGTAACCAATAACTTTACCTCAGTCGCAACCAGCGACATCTGGTAAGTAAAAGATTATTAGCCCACATTGCGTTAATCAATTTTTTGTCATTTTTGCCGTTAATGCCTTATAGTAAAATTGGCAATCACTTTAATTGCGTAAAGTAAACGGTTATTGTTCCCATCACCATCATCATCATCATCATCATTACAGCCCTCCACAATTCAACTGCTGAACATAGGCCTCCTCCAAGGAATGCCACAAAGCACGGTCCTGAGCCACCTGCATTTATCGACTTCCTACATGTCTTACCAGGTCGTCACTCCATGTAGTGGGACTTCTGTACAATTTGCTAAAGGGTATGTATGTAGTCCATGGTACTGAAGCCTTTTCGGAGACGGTACTCAATTCGTAAAACTGAATGGTTTTTTTTCTGCCGACTTTCAAAAAGAAGTACCGTCGTCTTTTTGGAAGTCAATTCGACTGTATGTTTTTTTTTTTTGTGTGTGTTACCTCATAACTTTTTACTGGGTGAACCGATTTGGATGATTCTTTTTTATTTGAAAGCTGGTACTTTTCGTGTGGTCCCATATGAATTTGATCAAGGTCAGACCAATAGTTTTTCTTCGCGAGAAGGAGGGTAATGTTCTTCGAGTGTATGTATGTCTATATCTTTGGCACGCATTGTATCCTAAATGGCTTGACGGATTTTATCATATGAAGTGTCGTGAGATTCGCCTTAGTTTTGGAAGTAGCATAGGATATAAAACGTTTCTCGTCAGTAACGTTTTTACGCAGTTGGGTTTTATGAATTACAGTTTTTACCATTTAGCTTGTCAATACAGTCGTTAATCTACTATGCCTATGTACTCGTATATCAGTATTACAATCTACGGTTAACAAGTTAACAGTGTCAGTTTAATCTTTTTCTTCATAATCAGACTTTCCCGTTGTAGAAAGGTTTTGCTTCAACTGTAGGATCCAGTCCGAAGTCCGAGTCGAAGTTGGAAACTTCGAAATCCTAAAACTTTCCAAAAAGTAATAATAATAAAAATTTTACTGGAAGATAAATTAACATTTAAGTTAATATTTTGATATGTAACTTTATACGTTTTTAATTCTATTATATTATTTTTATATATTATATTATATTATCTACAATTTCCTATTATTCATAAAGTCGATAAAACAGTTTAAAATAATTACTTATCCATGTAATTAAACTACGCAGATTATAGTCAAGAGACAAACTGTTTGCAAGATGACGTTGTGACAAGGATTAAGAAAGGAATGCTTCGGTGGTTTGGTCACGTAGAAAGAATGAACGAGGAAAGAGTGACAAAGCAAATTTATGTTGCAGAAGTGAACGGCAGGGTCGGGAAGGGACGCCCTAGACGAAGGTTTATCGACCAGATCGGCGATACATTGAAAATGGGCCAGATTAGGAGTACCCTTAACCGACGAGCGTGTATGCGTAGATATATGGATGTGAAAGAGGCGAGAGAGGTGTGTCAGGATCGCGCCAAATGGAAGTCCGTAGTCTCTGCCTACCCCTCTGGGTGACAGGCGTGAGTGTTTATGTTTTTATGTTTTTTTTTACAAACTGTACGTGGGGCTGAATTGAGGATAAATAATATTATTAATTGATAAGAAGACTGAAAGTAAACGTTAGGAAAAGAAATGACCACGATTGCAGCTTTATCTTCGACAGTAATATTATAGCTCACATCTTTTGATGTCAAGTATATTAAACTAAATTACATGGCTGCTCTCGAACAACAGCAGTCGGTCTTTTAAAATAATTGCCTGTTCTTTCCAGTACTTACGTATACAAATGTAATGTCTGAGAAGCGAGCGTTCGTTGGGCGATGGGGAACGGAGCAAGTGCGGCAAGCAACTTTTGTAGTATTTCAACAATTATATTACTTTATAGTGTGTTATGTTAAGCGCAGATCCAGCAGAGCAGCTATTTTTAGTATATATTTATGACATACCTTCCCTTGTAGCGGATAATCTTAATAAAATTTTAAACTTAAACGTCAATCATTTAAATGTGACGAAGTCAATAACGCTATATGAAATTATTGCAACTATTGCGTTGGTTTAACGTTAATAATCTACATTTAAACGGAAATAAAACTAAATTTATTAAATTTACAACATCATCTTAAAAATCTGTATACCAATGTGTTTTAAAATGGGGAGGAACTGAGCCCTGTTGAATCTACTGTTTTTCTTGGCATCAGTCTCGACGCAAAGCTTCAGTAGGGCCCCATATATCCAAACTAGCAAACAGACTAAGTTCTGCAGCCTATGCTGTAAAAAAGATTACAGGTCTCACTAGTGTCGAGACAGCTAAATTAGTTTATTTCAGTTATTTCCATAGCATAAAGTCTTACGGGATTTTGCTATGGGGAAGTGCGGCTGATTCAGAAACTATTTTTATTTTACAGAAGAGGACTATTAGAGTTATTTACAACCTAAAACCGAGAAAGCCTCTTAGAGATATATTTAAAGAAATAAATATATTAACTTTATCCTCTCAGTATATTTACGAAAATTTAATGTATATTCACAAAAACTAATGTAGTTTTAGTATAAAGAGTGATATAAAATCTGTCAACACTAGGAACAAACACAAACTAATGATACCAGTTTCTCGACTCCACAGAGTCAGTAATTCATTATTGGGGCAATGTATACACTATTACAACAAGGTCCCGGAAAGTGTACAGGCTCTGTCTATTACTAATTTTAAATGTTTTGTTAAGCTGAAAATTTATAAAATGGGTTACTATAATATAAATGAAAACATGGCTGATAACAACCCCTGGGAATGAGGTGGTCGCTTCCAAGCAATTTCTAAAATAAATTTTGTAAATAGTTAGTACAACCATAAATGTAAAATTTACTTTACAAACAATGTTCCGCTGGGTTTCTTGCTGGTTCTTCCCAGGACAAATGGTTCTTTTTCGAACCAGTGGTAAAGTAAAAAATTACTTTTAATAAGAATTGCTCATGTAATATAACTGGAATAAAATGATATTCTATTTTATTCTATTCTATTAGGTGTGTACAAAGGGGGAAATTTAAAACTAGATATTATCGATATTTGGTGTCGTAAAAGTGTATAGTACAACAATTAAAGTGTTCAACAATTATTTTGAAGAAAGTAATATGGCACACCCAGCTATATAATGGAATTTCGTATAGTGAATGTAGAGAACCAGAGATTTTTGTACTGGTCACGACGCATTGTAGTCTTTTTGAGTGACAACGCAACTGTGTTTTTATTCTTAGTCGAGGATAGATTTAGATTTCTATGCGTCACAACATCCAAGCATCCACTTACCATCAGGTGTGTGGTGGTTTGTCCTCCTTATTCTTTAAAAGATAAATACAAAGTATATTATGCAATTTGTATTTACAAAAAAAAAGCTTAGCTATTATACAGCCAGATTCACCGGGGTATAATATACCAGCGTGAAATAGCAGCACAGTTCATAAAAAATATCTATTAATATTAAAAAATAATGATATTGATTAAAGTAAAAGAAAAGTTATAATACCCTACATACGGCCCACTGGTAAGGTCAGGTATCCTCTCTTTTCGAATAGATATTTAGGGCAAGGAAATGTTCGCCGCGCTGCCCCAATGCGTGTTAGTGAACTGCAAATTCCTTCAAAATTATTTTTTTCCTTATTTCTCAGATATGCAGGTTTCCTCACGATGTAGGCGCAATTTTGGTCTCACAAGGAATACTGTTCTCATTTCTGGGCCGGCGCACCCCATTGCCAACTCCTTCCGCATCCAGCGCAGAGCGGCTCGAATCATAAACGACCGTGTTCTTTCGGATCGGCTCGATTCACTGGCGCTGCAAAAGGATGTTACATCCCTTTGCATTTTTTATCGCATCTACAACGCGGAGTGCTCTAAGGAATTATTCGGATTAATTCCAGTCGTCAAAGTTCACGAACGCACATCGCATCAAAACTCACGATACTACACCCTCTGGATGCTTGGCGGTCCACCACTTTGCGTTTTAGTAGAAGTTTTCTTCCTCGTGCAATATTTCTGTGGAATAGTTTACCACCGGCGAATTTTACAACTTAGGGATCTGAAAAAAAGGGCTACTATTTTTAAAAGGCTGACAATGCATCTGCAATTCCCCTGGTGTTATAGTTGTTAATGGACGGCGGTAGTCACTTGCCATCAGGTGAGCCGCATGTTCGTTTCCCTCCCGTTCAACGCTTAACCTGAGCCTTAAATGTGCTGTTATGACAGTAATCGAATGGCGGATTCAAAATCACGACTGTTCATTGAATAAAACTATTTTACGAAAACTATTTATTTTGGATGCTGTGCAGCACCAATAGACACGGAAGGAACCCCTATGGCCATGGGTGTAAGCACCCAAAACTTCGGGAATAAACAATAAGTAAAATTAAATGCGATAAAACCCGTAAAAATAGTTTTATTCAATGCGTAGTTTTCGCATAAATATAAGAAATCATTGCGACTCTTCACTTTTGCAGCCTGTAGAATAAAATAATAGAATGTCACATTTTAGGCTAATTAGTTTGTATTTAATTAAATTATTTTAATATCAAAATAGATTTTAATAATACACCTCTAAAAGTTTAAGAAAGTACGGAAGAATGTTAACGATAAAAAGATTTTTTTCTCAGAAAATCGACATCGCAACGTTTTACTTTGCTGCCGGCGATGTGGTTAACATTTATGATTCTCATACGCAAATTGACATTATACATATATAACACGTACAAATATTGTTACTTAATATTTACATTAATTTCCCTAAATTATTTTTAGATTATTTTTAGGTTTGAAAAAGGAAGAAAAGCTCATCGTATTCCTCGAGCATGACAACGCATCTGGGGTCCTCTTTGCATATATTAAAAAGGTTCGAACATCAGGTAAGGAAACAAAATAATAATAAAGAAGTATTTAAAGGTTCTGTTACTAGAACCCAGGGCTGGAAAATCAATTCCAATATTCCGGTACGATACCAGTTAGGGTATACATAGAGGTAAAGCCTTATGGTTGTAGTATGAATGGGTGAGCTTGACCGGGGCAAGACTACGCTCTCACATAATACCCGTGTTTTTCGTATAGTGAGTATAAAGAACCGAACACAGTTTTTACTGGATACGAGGTATTTCATCTTATTCCTCAAGGGTGACAACGCATTTGCATGTTTATTCACTAATCAGGTAAGCTGTGTGCTCGCATGTCACCCTTATTCTTTGGCAAATTGGCATACACAGTTTGTTACTTTTAATCGTTATAAGAAAGACTCTGCTGCTCATTTCCTGATATGTTTACGACACCCACGATAATATAGAGTAGTGAATATTCTTACACCTCCACTACACGGTAAACATTTAGTTGTACCTACAGATTAATATAGTGAAATAATAGCATTCTATGTTGTACGACAAATTTTCTAAGTAAGTACCACACTCTTAACTATTTTTGTTACCGAATAGAAATGCTGCGTTTCTTTCTGAAGGTTAAAGAGAGCCATTATAATTACAGAGTTTGAGTATCTTAGAGTTGCTGCAGCGAGTCTTCCTTATTTGAATTTGGTTAAACGTTTCCATGTACTACTGTCACCTCAGTTTATATAAAAGCCGCAAACTTGTTTACTGGTAACGCTGCATTCCATCTTAGTCCTTAAGGATGACAACACATCTTTATTTTGTATTCTTATCAAGAATAAATTTAAGTCTGTTGGCCACAGCATTTACTTACCATTAGATGGACTGTGTACTCGTATGACACCCTACTACTAAAAAATAAAAAGTTTTTAAATATAGATTATGTGTATAATACTGCATTCTTTTAATTATTAAATGTTTTCTGTTAGCATCTATGTATTTGCCAGAACGATTTCGACCAAGATAACGACTTACCGTATTAAGAATGGCAAACGAGCACACATCCCACAAGATAGTATGGATACTGAGGCCTATAGAAATCTACATTTATCCTCAATTAGGTATCAAAATGCAGATGCGTTGTCACCCCTGAGTACTAAGATGGAATGCCTCATTTCCAGTAAACAGGATCTACGGTTCTCTACACTCATCATACGAAACAAAGCAGCGGCTATTTTACGCTTGTATTCTGTGCGAGCATGTTTTTATGTTTCTATTATGGTTCTAGCAACTAACATAACATAAACACTCACGCCTGTCACCCAGAGGGGTAGGCAGAGATTATGGACTTCCATTTGGCACGATCCTGACACACCTCTCTCGCTTCCTCCACATCCATATACCTACGCATACACGCTCGTCGGTTAAAGGTACTCTTGATTTGGCCCATTTTTAATATATCGCCAATTTGGTCGATAAACTTTCGCCTAGGGCGACCCTTCCCGACTATGCCGTTCACCTCTGCAACATAAATTTGCTTTGTCACTCTTTCCTCATTCATTCTTTCTACACGGCCAAACCACCGAAGCATTCCTTTCTTAATCCTGGTCACAATATCATCTTGCAAACCACACTCTTCTCTTATTAAACAATTTCTCACTCTGTCATTCAGCTTCATCCCTAACATACTCCCTAGCAACTATTCGTGCTACAACCATAATAGTTATAAAAATATAATAAGTAATAAAAATGTATTATTTAACGAATAATTATAAATACAAAGTGTTTTAACAAAGGTTTAGGATGCTGCGGGAACTCAGAGATATTCTCTCTCGTCTGGTTTAAATAATGATCGATACTTGTTAATATTCATAGGCCGACGACATGATCGGAGAGACGTTTACAGCGTTTACGCCGATTGGCTTTTTAATAGAATCAAAGTAAATGACGTAATAAATCATCATTGATCCACGCCTTTTCAAATTAATTCCTTTAAAGAAAGGAAAATACTTATAAAGAATGTTTAAATTACATCTAGGACTTCATCACTACTTATCACGAAGTGGGATTTCAGTCAAGAAATGGTTTATATATAATAAAGAACAAGTTTGTAAAAAAAAATTGTCGACAAAATTTTGATTTTGATGTATAGGTATTAATATATTTTAATATTTGTTTATATGAGACATACATTTTTTATTAATATCGTACGATCATGCACACAATAATATTACTCAGTAGCTATAATGTAGTAATTGGGACTAGGTTGACATTCCAGACGTAGCTTATATTTAAACAAGAACACCAGTTATTTTATTTAATGCAATAGATATATTGTAAAAAGCAAGGCAAAGTACATTTAACGAAATTAAAACAGGAGACGGGCAGCAGCATCATACACAAAATACTCAACTAATAAAACTGCGTTTGTTTACCCGCTTCTCAAGCGAAGCATATATGCAGTAATCTATGAGGGAGGTTTATTTTCAGGAGTGGACTTTTAATGCTGTAATGTATGCTGTAATGATGACTGATGATGATAATGGCGTATTTACATTTCCAAATCGACACCGCATTACGTTTAATCTTTTCTTTTTTCACAATTCACAGCGTTCGGTTGTATTATATTCTATTACAATGATATCTCCATATATAAAAAACAATTTCTGTCCTTGCCAAAAATCAAAAACGGCTCGATCGATTATGATAAAACTTTTGTTTGTTTGAGTGGATCCCGGGAAGGGTTAGATTCCCCATTGGACCCGGTAGGTAGCGTTGTTGTCGAGATCGAAAAATCACCCGTATGAAGCTACAATAAATACAAAAGTACAAATAAATTACAATCAATTGCGGTGCAAATGGCGGATTCATAACGCGACTTGATTGCAACTACATGTTAAAGGCATGTCGGATTACAAGAGGGGGCGGATTAGCCAGCGGTCCACTGATACAAAACGGTATAAAAGGAAAAATACATAACTTCGTTGTAATTTTCTTTTGCTTGTATCATATATATAGCCGTTTCAGTTGTTGCGCTGGGGGCCGCGGGTTCGAATCCCGCACGGAACAAGTATTTGTATGGCCTCCAACAAATTGTTCCGGGTCTGGATGTTTGTCCTTGTGCAATTTATGTTTGTAAACTGCCTCTACGACACAGGAGAAAATCCTAGTGTGGGGGTAACGTTTAAAAAAAAAGAAGAAAGAAGAAGAATTATCCTAAAATATGTACTACATACACGCGATAAAAGTCACAGGTACAGCTAGTAATAAACAAAAAAAAAATACTCATAGCCATAAAACAAGGAACAGTTCATTCACAAAAACAGAATAAACGACAAAGTCTCATCACGTTTTTTTTAAATGAAAGGCTTTGCAATAGACCGATATTTAAATGTTGTCTGTATGATTTTTGTGTTATCAACGAGTTTTTTTTTTGGGAACAGTATTGTACGAGCGTTTCCGCAACGTCCGACATCAATGGCAGCAATATTATAACTAAAAATACAAACTTGAAAAGTAGAATGAAAAATCCCTCCATGTGTATATAGTAGGGCCAATTTTGGTATGAACAATAGATCCTTCGACGCGACAGATGCTTTATACTGGTATGAATACTTTTTTTGTTCGAAGTGCAACATTTATAGCCCATTCAGACCCAAAAACCCGTGGTCTTTTGTCTGCGGCTGATTTGCAAATAGTAGATGATTTGAGTGTTACACTGACTAATCGATCGTAGTTCGATCAACCGATCGAATTTATACACGTTATACTCATATAATAATTTATTTTTCGCATTCATTTATTTTATGACTACCTTTGGTAAACGCAGCTGATGATCTTAAGTATCGTCAGGAAGTTGGTGGTGTTACATCACCGGGCCTCGGAAAACACGTACATCCAGTTGGTCCTGCGCCCGATATCTCTCCGGTCGTGTCGGGTTACCGTCCCATCGGACTTTGAGAGTGAGGGAATACAGACTGCTTTTTCGCATACACTGGGGCACTAAAATCCTATGCCGCGCAGAGGGCTAGTCTAGAAATTCGGTCTGGATGACATTATTTTTTTTAATAAGATTTTCTTCTATGTACAAACATGTACTCCTAAATAATATTTGAAGGCAAAAAAAAATTTCCATGTGGTATTCCAACTTTCAGCACCTCAACCGAATCGTAAACCGCGTCATCACAGCCCTACGCAAGTCCACTGCTTCCCAAGGGCCTTCCAGTCCCCCTGCATGACTTACTAATTCGATAGTCCCCAGAGTGGGTGGTTGTCCTACACCCACTAACTTAACTTACTTTACTGTATCAAATGTCTAAAATACTTTTTTTAACATAGGAGAGGAGGCAAACGAGCATACGGCTCACCTGATGGGCCGCCCATTGAACATCTGCAACACCAGGGGAATTGCAGATGCGTTGCCGGCCTTTTAATATGATTTAATTTAGTTTTTCTAACAGATTCGCTTTATATATATATATATACTAGCTGGCCAGGCAGACGTTGTTCTGTCCTTAGCGGCGAACCTCTGTACTATAAAAATCCTTAAATTCGCAATAAAATACTGAGGGTCACTTATCGAGATAAAAACTATCCTATATCTCAAGTTGGACCAAACTGCACACAGTGTGCAAAATTTCAATGAAATCTTTTCTGTGGTTTAGGAGTTTATCGCGGACAAACAATGTGACACGTAATTTATATATATATTTATTTATATATTTTTTTAACATAATCGAATGAAAGAGAAAATCTCAGGGAAATATTTTGTTAACTAGAAGAGGTAACCACTTTATGGTAACTAGTATTTCAAGGTGGTTGGACTCCTTCTCTATATAGAAGTCCGTCAGTGTAGGTATCGACCTCTTACCTACTTCTGTTGCCTATATCTTTTTTTTTATAGGATAAGGGTGACAAACGAGCACACAGTCCAACTGATGGTAAGTGGTTGCTGTGGCCCATAGACATCTACATCTATCCTCTATTACAAATCAAAATGTAGATGCGTTGTCACCCGTGAGGACTAAGATGGAATGCCTCATTTCCAGTAAAAATGGCCTCCGGCCACCTGCACTCACCAAGCGAAACGCAGAGGTAAACCTAAAGCGAAACGCAGAGGTAAACCTAGAGGTTTACCTCTGCGTTTCGCTCACAGAAAACCAGCGTGAAGTAGACTTCACGCTGGTTTTCTGTGAGGTCGTGGTACCACCCCGGTTCGAGCCGGCCCATCCGTGCGACAGCAAAAGCTGCCATGTGGCTCTACCACTGTTATAATATCTGCTTGCACTGCTGTACTTCGGCCTTGAGGATGTAGACAGGCGGTAAAATTACAGGCTGACTTTGTTTGAAGTTGGCTGTAGGCTTACTAAAAAAGGGCTACCGAAATTGATACTTTCAAAAGTTTGTTTTTTAATAACATTGTCAAACACCTTTTCTTATGATAAATTATTTTCTCCTGCTTGCAACTCCTCAAACTCAAAATTAGTTAAGAGGCGTTGTCTTCCTTAATGTCGCGTATATAACGCTTATATTTACTTAAATTGCCTCCAATCATACTGATCGATATGAAACGGGTTTAACAAGGAAAGTGTTGCGTTCAACAACCACAAGTGCGTCATTTTATTTAAAGCAACATTTTTTTTTACTTTAAGACTTAAATAGTTGTGGTAGCTCTGGGGCTAAGCGGCCGCTGTAAATTTCGCAAAATTTGTGTTTGATATTTGCTGACAACAATTAAATTCAATTGTAATTTTAAGTTATCACGTTTACAAATGCCATCGCAAAGAAACCTACGATTCTGAAAAATTAAAACATATATATATATATATATATATATATATATATATATATATATATATATATATATTATATATATATATATATATATTATATAATATATATATATATATATATATATATATATATATATATATATATATATACTTCGAAGAAATGTGAAATCCGCAGACACGGATTAGGGTAGTTCCGTGGACACTTTTTGGAAAGACACTTTTTAATGGAAATAAGGCGTTTCACATTAGTCCTCAGGGATGATAATGCAACTTTTATTTTATTAAGAAAAACTTGTTTAATGAGGTTTATTATACTATTAAAGAGTATACTCATATGATTGAAAATAACGCCTGTAAATGAAGTGATGCCGATGTGATGACGTGGCGCTACCATGTTGTTCCTTAATTTTTTCATACTCAAGTGTATAAAATATAATATTGTTAATTAATTTTAAAAAATCCTGCTAGTTCTTCCCAAGACGGAGGTTTATTTTCCGACCCAGTAATAAAGCTTAAATTGCTTTTTAATTAATCTTGTAATCTATACTGAACAAAAATTATTCTTATCTATTCTATTCTGTCTATTGATTCTTAATCGAGGGTAGATGTAGATGTCTATGGACCACAGCAAATACTTGTGTGGATTGGGTGCTCGTTTATCACTCTAGTTTTATTATAAATAAAATCGGTGCAACTATTGATGTTGTATGTGGTTTACCTCACTTAGCGTATTCTCTTATTAGCATCGAGGTGCGAATAAGGGGTGGGCTAACGACGAACGACTTAAACGCGCCGTTTTGACGCCATTAACCACATTGTAAGTGACGCAGCTGCAAACTTGTTTCAAACGGGTTAGTAAGATATTCAATAATTATTTATGACACTGCTTTAAAGATAAATTACTGTTGGCGACGCGTTTAAAAATAGTTTGTCATTTTTAATTTCATAAAAAATAAATAATTTTGTGTTTTGAAGTTATTGCTATTAAATTATATAAGATACTCCGAATAAAGAGATAATATATGTTAAAAGTAAATAGATTCAATATAATTTCGACCGAAAGTTCGGGGTTCAATTCCCCGGTCGAGAGTCAATTCCATGAAAGTTTGTTTATAGATTAATTTAGAGTCATGTGTTTTTTTTTATAGATAAGGGGGCATACGAGCATGCAGCTCACCTAGTGGTAAATTACTACCGCCGCCTATGAACAACCGTAACACCAGGGGATTTGCAGATGCGTTGCCGGACTTTTAGAAAGGTGTAAGATCTTTTCTTGAAGGTCCCTAAGTCGTATCGGTCCGGGAAAATCGCCGGTGGTAAACAATTCCACAGAGAAGTTTTACGAGGAAAGAAGCTAGTGAAACGCACAGTCGTGGACCGCCAAGCATCCAAATGGTGAGTATGGTATCATGAATTTTGACACGATGTGCGTCCGTGAAATTTGGCGGCTGGAATTAATTCGAACAATTACTCAGAGCACGCCCTATGGTAGATTCGATAGAAAATGCAAAGGGATGCAACATCCCTACGTAGTGCCAGTGTATCGAGCCGATCAGAAAGAACTCGGTCGTAGACGATTCGAACCGCTCTGCGCTGAATGCGGTCAAGTGAAAGGAGCTGGCACTGGGGTGTCTCGGCCCAGAGATGAGAACAGTATTCCATATGAGGCCGAACTTGCGCTTTGTAAAGTTGCAAGCGATGTGCCGGCATGAAATACTGTCTCGTTCTGCTGAACACGCCAAGCTTTTTAGAGGCCAATTTGGCCTTCCCTTCCAAGTGACCACGAAACTGCACACATTTCTAGATCTCGACTCCGAGGATTCCGATGCTAGTTGAGGCAGCAAGGTGAGTGCCTAGAAACTGAGGAGATACGAAAAAGAGATTCTTTTTAGCGGTAAATCTATAAAATAATAAATCTAATCTCTTAAATCTAATCAAATCTAATAAATCTATAGAAAACTTGTGTCTTCTATAGATTGAACTGGACTAGATATAGTCGCCTCCAATCCGAGACTTTGCTTCAGACTCAAATTCAGACACAAGTTTGTCCCGGTACTCAGCGACGTTTTCCTGAGAAATATTGGAACGGCTAGTTTATAAGGCATCACCAGTGCTGTCGTCTGCATAAAAATGAATGTTACCAGTTTGCAACATATCATTCATATTGTAACGAACCCCCCCCCCCATCTTTTTTCTTTTCTACTATATCCCACTTATACTTGTATTTCTTTAGAATCTATATCTGTAAGATATATAAATACATCTAATTTACGTGACCAGTATAACTTGATCTTTCTAAAGGTTTAAATATAGGCCGTTTAATAAATTTATGGCGTGATCGTCTTAGTTAGGACCCTTTTTTTTTTACGTTGTGTTTGTATAGTAACTTAGTTCTTTTAGGTGTATCTTGGAAGAATGAATATTCACGAGAGCAATCGAAAGCTGTTGGTAGAGTCTTATAAGCTAAAGAACCCCGTTCACGAAGACAGAGCTCAAAAAGGTTAAGAACAATAAATTGTCCCTATTCCACTTGTATCTGGTTCACAACAGTCAATTCCTTATTAATTAATCCCTTCCCGCTTGGAAAAGGCTCACAATATTTATATCAAATACCAGTTACAAGGGCTTCGCTCTCCCACATTTAAAAAAAAATGTGGAGGAGGTACACGGCCCCACACACGCCGCGCACGGTGAGCGCCAACCATTTTAATGCGCTCCCCCCGAAGGGTACGCAAAGTTGGGAACTGGACCGTAGTCCACAGCAAAATAACTGGCGAACCAGTAAAAGAGGACTTGGCCCCTTGATAGTGCGTAAGCACAAACATCGACCGAAGTCGCGCATGTCAATGCGTGTAAACGCCATACAGAATACGATCAAATCCAGCCACAGTGAAATGTACGTCACACGGGTTAGGCAACAATCGGCACACTGGCCATAAAAAGCCTTCCGTGAGCGCCACCACCTGCCAGACCTCCGTTCCTGCAGACGTGATGTAAGTGTAAGGCATCACCACCAATTGCATGGTCAGCACGGCCAATTGGCCGCAGAGCGTGTCATGAGTCTACCGCTCACCTCAAGGGAATGGGGTCCCACGTTGCGCGGCTTTCGGCCGCAGCCTTGAGAGCCTCCTCAGATTCTCCCTCCAGCTACCACCCGCATGAGGTCAACACATATGCTCCACCAACCAATACAATGGCAGATATAGCCAATAGGCAGTTATAAGATAATATTAATAATTCGCCATCAGAAAGGGTTTGTGTCACTGACGTTGAGTATATGCATTTTTCGATCATGTTTGTCTCACCCACCAACAAGTTGCCTTCAATCTCTCAAAGGTGGGAACTTTATAGAGATATATTATTAAGTTGTTATATAAAACATCATGGAGGGCAGACAGTCTGCAGCCCCGCTATGAAGGGACCCGACTTGGGCAAAGCTACTTAGGTTGTGAGTCAAACCAAGACGCAGAGAGCGCCATTGAGAATAGCGACCCGCCAAACAACCATCGTAGAGACACAATGCTACAGAATGCAACAAGCATCAATACGACTATCGTCGGGCTTACACCATCCCAAGGTCCCCCATACAGTCCCAGCAGACATCACCACCCGCATACCTCCATCGACCAGAACCACAAGATGCATCGAATCAGGTGCAGTACACCCGCAGATCCATCACAAGACGCAATACTGCAAGTAGCAGTAAGCATCAATGCAACTATCATACGGATGGCGCCCCCTCACAACACACCCACATGATCCCTATCGACTTTGGTAACAAAATTTGATAATGTTGTTAACTAAAAATACCACCGACGTATCATAGTAGTACGGTACTAAGACGTCAGTAGCCAATACTCCACGTATCATAGCGCTATTGCACTAAGACATGAAGTTGAGTATGCTTGCTGCACTTAAAAGTACTACCAAACACACTCACCCTAATCCGAAAGATAGCCGACGTATCATAACGCTATGCGCTAAGACGCCGCCCACAACCGGTAGGGGTGTGCGATGTCCACGGGCAAGTCGTATTGCTACAACAAACCCGCTTACCACCGGCACTAAGATGATATGTCTAGGACACATCGGTTAGTGAGTCCAAGTTTACCTCGGTCTCAGAGGCTGCGAAGCAACCTACACGCCACTATAATAATCCTTTTCAAGTCCCATTTCTTTCAATATAATGCTTTTACATATTTGAGACCTTCCACATATTTGCTTTATTTCATAGACCATACTACTGTATGTCTTATTCATATGGGACTTCAAGTCATAACTCTGCTATCATAATGCTTATGCATCATAGAGACCTTCTATATTAATGCTTTGGTTCGTCAGACCTTACTATGTTAAGTCCCTAATATAGGACTAGTCATTGTGCAACCTTAGTACTAGCAGTCGGTCAGCCGACCACCCCATATATATGTACAACCTTGGGTATGTGTCTCCGACAACGCCCCAATATAAGGGAACATTACAAGAACACGTTCATTAACTTAGAAATTTTCCAATTATTACACGAACACCTTCATCAACTTAGAAAATTTTTATCCATTTTTTTCTATTATATTACAAATGTTATTTATCTTTGTTATTGCAATATAATCGACTTGTATTTATATGATTTGATATATTTTGAACATTTTAAGCAGGTTTTTAATAAATTTAGAGATTTTTTGAGACATTTTATGCGTTTACTAATATATATAATATTCAATATTCCAAATGGATATTTTTGAACTCTATGCTTATTATTTGCATTTTATTGTTTAAATTATAATTTCTATGACATTTTTAAATGTCTGTATAATGAATTTAATTATTATTTATTAATAATAATTATGAGGCGTCACAATCCACCCCCAAATTTTATGTTAATGATCCACATAGTGGAGTCGTTAATATAAAATTTTAGTATTTTGAGAGCATATTCACTACACTCAAATAATTGTTTATATATCTGTTCTTTCCTCTTTTAATCTGTTACAATACGGCATATGTTATCAAATCCCCCTGCCCCAGAGAATGGCCGCCACCAACACCCCTTCAACCACAATTATCACAATGTGATAACACCATAATTCAAGTTATTGTATATCGTGTTGTTAATAAAGTTTGCAGTCAATTGTCGATTTCTTATTCTATTAATTTATCTTTAAATCTTTGAAACATTATTTCGATAGAGTCACACTTTATGTGCATACAATCCAGTTTGATATTTGTTGAGGTCAGTTCGATACCACATAGGATAAATGTGTTTGAGCCATTCGCCCTGACCCAACTCCCATATTTATTTAATAAAAATGATTACAAAATTATCTTACGATCTATATTTACAACTCTTCATTATATATTAATAACGTTCTACTATCATATAACAAATCTCTTGCTCATAACTTTAATAATTTTAGACCTTTAACTTAAACAATTATTTCCATGGGCCACCCACAAAACCCTTTTATGTTACAATATTTATTTAATTATTTTATTTTATACAAAAAGAAATTATTATTTAAAATATTTTAATAAGTGAATAGCATTAAAAATTCCTCTAATTTCGTTTGTCTCTGGATTTGCTAAGGTATATACATTGTCAAATGGTACGGCTGCTATTACATAAGGTCCTTCATATGCCAAATTGAACTTACTCATAACTTTATTATCAGCGTCTGATCTACTAGATCTTGAAATTTTTACTAAGTCACCAATATTATATTTTATTAATCTATTTCGCTTATCAAATTTTGTGTTTCTTATTCGACTTGCCTCTTTTAAATTTTTACGCACTTGTTGTCTAATTTGTTCGACATTATCTTTGTCTTTACGTTTGGAAATTACTTTGTCAAAAGACATCTCATTAGACTCACCATAAAGAATCTCACAAGGCGTGAAGCCTGTACTATTGTGATAAGAATTATTATACAATTCTTCTAATTTCGGCAATATTAACGCCCAATCTTTGTGGTTAGTATGACAAAGCGTCCTAAATAATCTGCTCAACTCTTTATTTACTCGCTCTGTTGTATTTGCTCTAGGATTTCTAACTGTGGTATATATTGGCTTTATATTTAATTCACTCATTGATTGTTTCCAGTGATTACTTACGAACTGTTTTCCATTATCTGTCATTATTGCCTTGGGCTTTATAATCTCAACAAAATGCTTTACTTTTGTTACAACAGACTTTGCTGTTGACTGTTTTAAAGGATATAATTTGATAAATTTACTGAATGAATCTTGAATGACAAATATGAAAGTGTACCCAAAGGTACCTGATACAAGTGGTCCATATAAGTCTGCCATGACTATATCGCCAATGTTTTCTGTTATTATAGATTTGCAGGGACCCACATATGTTATATTGCTTTTCTTAGATAACTGACATAAATGACAAGCCCTTAATTGGTTTTTAATATCTTTTGTTAAACCTTTCCAAAAGAATCTGTCTCTCACATATTTAATTACCTTATAGGGTCCTTGATGACCCATTTCGACATGCACTTGATTTATAATATCTTGTCTCAATGCTTTAGGTAAATATATTACTTCTTGTAAATTCGTTTTGTAATATAATACATCATTTTTCAAACTATACCTTTTAAATTTATTGTTTTGTTTTATTATGGAAGTATTTAATGTCTTTAACTTTTTAATAATAGCCAACGACTCTGAATCTTGTAATTGATATACTGATAAGGATTTTAATTTTTCTATCAACTCAATATTCGGTTCGCTCTCTGTGTAAGCAATTTCTAAACTATTATTTTTATCCTCTTGTATTAAATCGCCATCAGGAGGATAACGTGATAGCACATCTGCAACAATATTACGTCTACCCGATATATGCTGTACTTCATAATTAAATTGTTCTATATACAAAATCCATCGGGTTACTCTACCATTGAATAACTTCATATTATTAATAAACAATAATGCTTTATGATCAGTTAGTATTATTACTTTACTGCCCCGCAAATATGTTTCAAATTTCTTTAGGCAGCTTATTACAGCATAAAACTCTTGTTCAGTAACAGACCAATTTAATTCGGGGCCTTTTAAGGCTTTACTATGATAGCCTAAAATTCTCATTTCATTATTATCATCTATCTGATATAGTACTCCGGCCATACCCACACCGGAACAATCTGTTTGTAAATAATACGGCTTATTAAAGTCTGGATGATGCAATTGTATTGTATTAATAAATTGTTGTTTTATAAAATCAAATGCCTTCTGTTCTTTACCGCTCCATTGGAACTTTCGTCCCTTTTTAAGTAATTCACAGAGCGGTATTATGCTCTCGCTGTAATTTGGTATAAACCTTCTATAAAAATTGCATAGACCTAAAAAAGCCCTTAATTGTTTAATCTTTTTAGGTGCTGGAAACTCTTGGATCGCTCGAATCTTATCGGGATCTGTCTTTATGCCTTCTGTTGAAATTATAAAACCCAGCATTATAATTTCTTTACAAATAAATTCACATTTCTGCAAGTTACACGTTAAGCCAGCTTTGTTCAATTTACTTAAAACAATATCAATGTGCTCCAAATGTTTATCTAACGTTCCTGTTGTAATAATGGCTAGATCATCTAAATAGTTCACACAAAATTCTTGGACTTCTGGTCCTAATATTAAATTCATGGCTCTGCTAAAGCTTCCTACTGATGTTTTTAATCCTTGCGGCAAAACATTATATACATATGACTTTCCATTGAATGTGAATCCAGTATATTTTCTACCATCTTTATTTATCGGAATTTGAAAATATGCATTATTTAAGTCAATGGTAGTGATATAATTCGCTCCGTGAAATGAATTCAAAACATCTAATTGTATAGGTGGTTTCTCTGTTTCTGCAACCATTTTCTTATTTATGCTTCTGGCATCAAGCAGAACTCTAATTGAGCCGTCTTTTTTAAGAGTGAATGTCAATGGACTACTGTAAGGCGTTGATGACTTGTGATGATACCAGCTTGTTCCATTTCATTTAACTTTTCTTCCATTTTCGCTCTATATGCATATGGAATGGGATAGGACCTAGTAACTATAGGTTCATCATCGATCATTTCAATTTTATGCTCATAGCAATTGGCTCTTCACAACATATTCTTATGCTTTTCCAAAACCTTACTAAGTTTTGCCCTTTCAGAGACCTCCAATGTAGATCCTATTTTTATATTTATTAAGGGATCATCGGTACATTGTTTGATGCAGTTATTATGTAATACAGATTTATTATTATATTTGAAAGGTATAAAGTAGTCTTTGTTTTTCACTTTAAATTCTATTCCAACAGTAGTATTTCTCAAATCAATCAATATTTTATTTCTCTTGAGCCAGTCAAAGCCTAATATTAAAGGTCTTATTAAATTACCTACAATTAAAGTTTGTGTTTCAAAGACTACTTCATCTATCTTTATAGGCAATATGATCATCTGTTGTATTTTTGGGCTGCGCTGCCCAACAGCACCTTTTATTTGCATTGCTTTAACTGGCATTATTGATATTTTACGATTATTTTGTTTAATTTGTAAATATAAACTTTCTGAAATGCATGTAACATCGCTCCCAGTGTCGAGGAGCGCGTCTATTTCTTTGTCAAATATTGAAACTTTAATTTCAGATCTCATATTCCCTATAAATTCCCTTTGATATTTATCTTCGTCTTCCTCGAAGACGGTTTGCACGAATAACTCCGTTATGGGCAAGTCCGACCTGGCTTTTAAGGTGTTTAATATGCTATTTACATTGTCGTTATAACCAAGGCCTTCTCTGTTAAAATTTGCTTTTAAAGTAATAGGTTTTCGCAACCCTCTATTGTTTTTACCCAATGTTTGACCAGGTCGCCAACCCAGTTTTAATAACATATTTAATGCTTTGTTCCCTTTTACATTGTAAGAGGTCGAATCGGGAACTAGTTCGACCTCTACAGCTCTAAATTTGGCTCAGGAGCCGTAACATCAGGTTGGTCATTAGTGAAATGTATTTCATGTACTTCATTAACCTTCTTTTTTCCCTCTTCGGGTTTACGCCATGTTTTGTATGATTGTTGTATTTCTTTATGTTTTTGCTCCGTATTATTATTAAACTTCCTCCTTTTCTCATTATAGTAAGGTTCACGACCTTCATCTTGTTTGTCGATGTCATCTAAGTTTCTTAAGAAATCTGTTGTGTCTATTATTGTCTCAATTTTAGCTATTCTCCATAATTGCTGCACAGTTTTAGGATAATGTCTGATGACATCAGTTACTAATTGTTTTTCAGGTATCGGATATGATAATGTTTGTGCCTTCTCAACCACATAAAGAAAATAACTAACCATGGTGGGGTGTGTACTTCTATTCCATTTATTTTGCACAAGGAATCTCTTTACTTTATTTTGTTCTTCTTCACCCCAAAACACTCTTAGGAAGTCAGCTTTAAAATCATCAAAAGTTGTCCAACGCACATTATTAATGCGAGCCCAATACTTGGCTTCACCTACTAAGCACTCTTGTGCAATCGAAATTTCGAGACCATTAGATGGAACTTTCTTTAAATAATTGGTGAGATCTTCCAAAAATGATACTGGATGAGTATTTCCATTTCCAAATTTCGGCTTTTCTATTCTTACATTATGTACATTATATACAATATTTTGTCTAGGATCATTTACATGAGAGGTGCTCGCTCCGGACACCTCTCCTTGATTTATTTTAATTTGGTAATCTTTCGTTTGGTTAATAAATTTTTCCTCAAGATCCTTTATTTTAACCTCAAAGGTTTTCACTGCATTCTTAATTAATTTCTGAAGCATTTTCATCTCATCTTTAGACTTAGCCTTAATTGAGGTTGATTTTTTCTTATTTTTAGCCATTTTTAATTTTTATTACCACTTGTTTTTTTTTTTTAAATTATAATATATAGTATTGCAGTTTTTTTTTTTTTTTTTTTTAACACCTGTTGTGTCCTTCACTTAGTTTAATTGAGTCTTTCCACTTATTTCACTTTATAATATATAGTATTGCAGTGTTTTTTTTTTTTTTTTTTTTTTTTTTTTACACCTGTTGTGTCCTTCACTTAGTTTAATTGAGTCTTTCCACTTATTTCACTTTTTATTATTTCGCTCCGTTATGCACACACCTCCTATATTATTACTCCATTTTAATATTTAAGCCCCACCCCCAGACTCTCAATCACCCCCAGCAAACACCACTCTCCAAGACACCTCTCCATTTCACGGACAACAAATTGTAGGCATATAGCCTACCTCATAATTTTATATTACCGGCCTCCTATTTAAAATTTAACCTCTATCCTGGTCACGGCACCAAATTGTAACGAACCCCCCCCCCCCATCTTTTTTCTTTTCTACTATATCCCACTTATACTTGTATTTCTTTAGAATCTATATCTGTAAGATATATAAATACATCTAATTTACGTGACCAGTATAACTTGATCTTTCTAAAGGTTTAAATATAGGCCGTTTAATAAATTTATGGCGTGATCGTCTTAGTTAGGACCCTTTTTTTTTTACGTTGTGTTTGTATAGTAACTTAGTTCTTTTAGGTGTATCTTGGAAGAATGAATATTCACGAGAGCAATCGAAAGCTGTTGGTAGAGTCTTATAAGCTAAAGAACCCCGTTCACGAAGACAGAGCTCAAAAAGGTTAAGAACAATAAATTGTCCCTATTCCACTTGTATCTGGTTCACAACAGTCAATTCCTTATTAATTAATCCCTTCCCGCTTGGAAAAGGCTCACAATATTTATATCAAATACCAGTTACAAGGGCTTCGCTCTCCCACATTTAAAAAAAAATGTGGAGGAGGTACACGGCCCCACACACGCCGCGCACGGTGAGCGCCAACCATTTTAATGCGCTCCCCCCGAAGGGTACGCAAAGTTGGGAACTGGACCGTAGTCCACAGCAAAATAACTGGCGAACCAGTAAAAGAGGACTTGGCCCCTTGATAGTGCGTAAGCACAAACATCGACCGAAGTCGCGCATGTCAATGCGTGTAAACGCCATACAGAATACGATCAAATCCAGCCACAGTGAAATGTACGTCACACGGGTTAGGCAACAATCGGCACACTGGCCATAAAAAGCCTTCCGTGAGCGCCACCACCTGCCAGACCGCCGTTCCTGCAGACGTGATGTAAGTGTAAGGCATCACCACCAATTGCATGGTCAGCACGGCCAATTGGCCGCAGAGCGTGTCATGAGTCTACCGCTCACCTCAAGGGAATGGGGTCCCACGTTGCGCGGCTTTCGGCCGCAGCCTTGAGAGCCTCCTCAGATTCTCCCTCCAGCTACCACCCGCATGAGGTCAACACATATGCTCCACCAACCAATACAATGGCAGATATAGCCAATAGGCAGTTATAAGATAATATTAATAATTCGCCATCAGAAAGGGTTTGTGTCACTGACGTTGAGTATATGCATTTTTCGATCATGTTTGTCTCACCCACCAACAAGTTGCCTTCAATCTCTCAAAGGTGGGAACTTTATAGAGATATATTATTAAGTTGTTATATAAAACATCATGGAGGGCAGACAGTCTGCAGCCCCGCTATGAAGGGACCCGACTTGGGCAAAGCTACTTAGGTTGTGAGTCAAACCAAGACGCAGAGAGCGCCATTGAGAATAGCGACCCGCCAAACAACCATCGTAGAGACACAATGCTACAGAATGCAACAAGCATCAATACGACTATCGTCGGGCTTACACCATCCCAAGGTCCCCCATACAGTCCCAGCAGACATCACCACCCGCATACCTCCATCGACCAGAACCACAAGATGCATCGAATCAGGTGCAGTACACCCGCAGATCCATCACAAGACGCAATACTGTAAGTAGCAGTAAGCATCAATGCAACTATCATACGGATGGCGCCCCCTCACAACACACCCACATGATCCCTATCGACTTTGGTAACAAAATTTGATAATGTTGTTAACTAAAAATACCACCGACGTATCATAGTAGTACGGTACTAAGACGTCAGTAGCCAATACTCCACGTATCATAGCGCTATTGCACTAAGACATGAAGTTGAGTATGCTTGCTGCACTTAAAAGTACTACCAAACACACTCACCCTAATCCGAAAGATAGCCGACGTATCATAACGCTATGCGCTAAGACGCCGCCCACAACCGGTAGGGGTGTGCGATGTCCACGGGCAAGTCGTATTGCTACAACAAACCCGCTTACCACCGGCACTAAGATGATATGTCTAGGACACATCGGTTAGTGAGTCCAAGTTTACCTCGGTCTCAGAGGCTGCGAAGCAATCTACACGCCACTATAATAATCCTTTTCAAGTCCCATTTCTTTCAATATAATGCTTTTACATATTTGAGACCTTCCACATATTTGCTTTATTTCATAGACCATACTACTGTATGTCTTATTCATATGGGACTTCAAGTCATAACTCTGCTATCATAATGCTTATGCATCATAGAGACCTTCTATATTAATGCTTTGGTTCGTCAGACCTTACTATGTTAAGTCCCTAATATAGGACTAGTCATTGTGCAACCTTAGTACTAGCAGTCGGTCAGCCGACCACCCCATATATATGTACAACCTTGGGTATGTGTCTCCGACAACGCCCCAATATAAGGGAACATTACAAGAACACGTTCATTAACTTAGAAATTTTCCAATTATTACACGAACACCTTCATCAACTTAGAAAATTTTTATCCATTTTTTTCTATTATATTACAAATGTTATTTATCTTTGTTATTGCAATATAATCGACTTGTATTTATATGATTTGATATATTTTGAACATTTTAAGCAGGTTTTTAATAAATTTAGAGATTTTTTGAGACATTTTATGCGTTTACTAATATATATAATATTCAATATTCCAAATGGATATTTTTGAACTCTATGCTTATTATTTGCATTTTATTGTTTAAATTATAATTTCTATGACATTTTTAAATGTCTGTATAATGAATTTAATTATTATTTATTAATAATAATTATGAGGCGTCACAATATGCAGGAGAAACAGCGTTGGTGATAGCACGCAACCTTGTGGAACACCAGCGTTGAAAGGCTTGAGAGGCTTCAGCCGGAGAGGACACCCGAGTTTCGGTTAAAAAGAGCAAGGCCGGCTTCGCCACTGCTTTTCGATTTGCCATACTGCATTCATCCCAAATTAGAAGGCAATAATCCCGTAAAACTGTATAATATACACCAGGCTTTCTGTGTGATCCAAGTTGATTTGTATTTTAAATATTGTATGTGCAATTTTGCCACTAGGTAGCAAAGTGGTTTTTTTAATAGAATATGCGGGACAAACGAACACACAGTCCGACTGATGGTAAGTGGTTGCTGTGGCCCATAGACATCTACATCTATCTTCGTTTGCGACTTAATATGTAGATGCGTTGTCAGCCGTGAGGACTAAAATAGAACGCCTCTTTTCAGTAAAAAGGGTCTCCGGTTCGCTACACTCACCATACAAAACACAACAGCATTAAGCTGCTATTCTGTGAGAGCGTGGTCCTTCGCTGGTCGAGCCGACACATTCGTGCTACAACTATACTTTTAATATAGCTGCAGCAAGGTTTTACCACGTAAAAATGTACGTTGCAATGCCCGATGAGGCAACAACAAGAACAATTTTACTTTTGATTTGTATCTGAGCCCAGATAATATTGATCAGAAATGTTTTACCCGTTGGAACAGGTAAGAAATGTCTGATCGGCGTCTAAAACAGAATTTCACCTAAACCATTATCTACACTACTACATACTCTATCAAATACTGTTCGCTGTTCCATCGTCAGATTTGAGATGCCATATTGAAGTGTTTGAGCTTATTTCCCGGGATCGTAATTAATTTCAGATGCATATTCTCTAATTATGGGTTCACCAGCGGCTTCTGATGTGGGCAAGCCATAACGAATGAGACTGTTGTCATCTATACTCTTGACTATACCTACCTTGAATAGCCAATAAAGATTAATTAAAATAATTTTCACGTAACCTTGACGGGAATCTTATTATCATTATTTTGATACAACAATCTCAAGTAATCTTCAAAAATGTGGTTTCGATATTTTTGCCACAACTGTGCAGAATCCGATAATTCACAAAATGTCAGTAATACGACAAATGAATGACGCAGGTGATGTAGACTATCGCTGAAACATACTTCGGTTAAAGTGTAATCCTAGTGCAGCCTCTAATAAATGAAGTGCACGACAATCAGCGTGATATGTAGGATAATCAATATTGTTTACTTTTCGGAGTTCTGTGAAAGACGTAGGCCCACGCACCGTACGTAGAAGAAGTTTGAAATAATAGTACTCCGAATTATTCGGGTGCACTATGTAGACCCTCTTATTCATGTGTTCCTTGAAAATAGCGGGTTCACCTTCCACAGCAGTTCCACGTCTCCTACGATTAAAAATACCGTGTTTCGCAGAGCCGAAAAAATGCCAACAAATTGGTTTCTGGCAACCTTTCTGTTACATTTTGCGGATAAAATACACTCGCTGGCCGCATTCTAGGTACACGTCAAGGAGTATGACTGGAGGATATCTCTCGTGGATGGAAAAACTTGAAATACGCCAAACTACCTCAGAAGAGCTTCTGTATCGGCCAGATTGATATTTCGGGAATTCATGATATTCTTGGTTTCTCAGTTCAATCACAGATTGGTCACTTCCTTCATTGACATATTTACATGTGTACTAAATAGATTCGACAATGTTGCAAATTTCGACATTTATATGAGCTTGAAATGATTTACATAGTGCTGGGGAATAAGGCACTACCCATCAAATAATTTCATGTCTACGCAATTTGAGAGTAGCTGTAGAACCACTGACACCTGACATCGTTTGTTCAAGAAGCTCTCTTTTTAGATACTTTTTAGAGCAATGCCCATTCTGCATGCATGTAAAGTTCATGTTTAACATGTATTATATTGTTCTCTGCTTTCTTATAAGATGAATGATAGAGAATGCTTAAAAGCATTAACTCCGCCTTGTACGTTTTCAAGTGGAATAATTTGCTGTAAATCTGTCTTTCCATTCCATTATAATGTATTTGTTTTCAAGGCAAAAGTAAATAGACATAAGTTAATTCAATGCGCTTCAGTTGCCCATTAGATGGGATACTTAGATGGAGAACTTTAAAGACATAAAATAGGCTTAGAAAGTTTGCTATGTAGGAGTCTTTTTCTGAACTCAACTCACTCACTGATAGTTATGATGTATGTGGTTACTGTTAGCCAATGGACCGATGCCACTGACTTTGAATAAAGAAGACTACAGAAGCGTATGCTGAGATCTAAGATGGAATACCTCACAGCCTGTATTTTTTTTCTTATTTTCTAGAAAAATACTAGTAACCTTATTCACATCATTAATAATCCCGTTAACCACTCTAAGTAAGCTCTACTTTATACGCGCGCGTCACAAGCGTGGCATATAATATTTTTGCAATTATTACGTAAATAGTGTCAACAGAAATTTGCAACCTTGAATGTCTCCTTAATCAAATCTTAATAGAAGTTGGAACACGCCGATGACCCACACCTGTGATAGAGTGTCCATAAAAATGCTTTTGTTAAGGATGGCTCACCAGAGTAGTCAGATGATCAATTCGAACCCACGACTCTGAGCTATAGTTGCTTGTTGTCCATCCATCCATTACAGTCAATAAAAGTCCACTACTGAACATAGGCCTCCCCATAGACTACCTTCTATACAACATCTTAGTAGTTAAAAAGACTAGACTGTATAAAGGCCTGCGCTCACAGACGGCACGGCAATCCACGGCGTGGCAAGGCACACATCCTGTGGCAACCCACGGCATGCCGAAGATTCCTGTGGCACACCGCGGCATGCCAAAAGATCCTGTGGCAATCCGCATCCTTTCAAAAGCAGCAGTGTTCGGGCGCTATCTCAGTTTAGCACTGTGCTGTATAAAAGTGCAACTTTGTTTTAATTACTTAGCACAACACAAAGTTACCTGTGCGTTTCATGTAATGTGCATGCCTGTCTGTTTGTTCGTACTAATATTCAAAATAGCAGAACCGATTTTTATGAAACTTTACGAACAGATAAAGGAGCAATGCCAGGATGTAGACTATATTTTTATCTAAAATACTTGATGTTTTTTTTTTTATTTTGATATAATAACTGGCCTTTTATTATGTTAAATCTAAATAACATTACATTAACAGATCAAAACCAGCCTAAGCCTACCGTCCTGCTAGTATGAAATAAAAAAAGTATTTTTGCAGCTACTTGTAAATTTTTAAAGATATACACAATTCGCAATCCTTCCTCCGATCAAAAGATAAATAAGCACCCTTATATTTCACATCAAAGCCCGTACCGTACCGTTCGAAGGAATCAATGAAAGACGAAAATTTTGTTTACAAATGGTGTGTGCACAGCATAAATAAATTGTGTTGAGAATTTGCATGAACACGTCAAGAGATTTCTGTTATTGATTCACGTACCTACTAGCATTTTGTAACTAAAAGCATTTTCATTATTGATTTCAGGTACTTATCGATGGGGAAGTGCTAACAACTCCTAACTTACATTTTTTACGAAAACCACTTATGAATGCAGGTCGATATATAATTAATTGTGCGTCTACTGGTAAATGAATTAAGTTGATATTCGCAAAATTGATGTAGCTAAGGACCGAAGAAATATCTCCTATATTAAGGTCCATCACAACCTGATTAATTTTGGCAGGAAATATATTCTAACTTACTAATGGAAACATCTCGTAATTTCATTTTAAATAAAACTGAACTAATATCTCCTATCTTCATGCGCAAGTACAGAGTTCCCGCTCTAGGTAATGTTTTAGTCAATTATTCAATTAAAGTTTTTGTTATCATTTTAAATTTTGGCTTAGCGATCATAAATTGTACATAAGTAAAGTTTTACGGATAACTAATACGATTAAAATCGGTGTCTTAAACAAAATAATTAAGTCCATGCAGGTTTTAACAAGTACTGTGTGTTAGATAGATGTTGTTTCCTGCAGATACAAATAACGTTTTCGACCAACTTATTCTATCTAAACACACAAGTGTGCGTAGTTAGTTTGAATTTGTACATTGTTACGGATAATAAATTACAAGTAACTGATATTGTAGTTCTTATTATGCCAGAAAAGAAACGACCAAATTGTACCTTGAACCGAATTTTCAGTCAATAAAAGAGCTATACAGATCCTATGCTACATATTGCACCGAAAAAGATTTACCGTCAGTTTGCAGCTATACGTTCGAAGACAAATTTCATGAAAAAAAAAATTATCTTTACACACATTAAAGAAAGACAAGTGCGATACTTGCTGTGCATGTGAAGCTGAGACCTTAAACAGAGAGGATTACCAAGTACATGTTATAAAAAAAAAACCGAGCAAGAAAAGAAAAAGCTGATGACAAAGACAAAGGCGACAAAAAATAAGTTATAGTTCTGACAATGAATTTAGAGGCTATCAAATCATTTCCATTTCTGACTGCAAGTGCATTGTATTTTAAACCGAAATTAGTGTTTCATGATTTTACAACATGAGGTTTACAACTTAGGAAACCGTCATTGCACTTGTTATTTATTTAACGAAACAGCAACGGATTTGATAGACAGTACATTGATTTCATGCTTATTCGATTACATAGAGAGACCTTGTTTGCCCTTGAAACTACCGATAATTATCTTTTCCGATGGCTCCACCTATCAAAATAGGAATACAGTTATGGCTAATGCTTTACTTGACCTTATTAAGTAACACGGAGTGGTTATTACTCAGAAGTATCTGGAGCCGGGCCATACGCAGAAGCAGTGCAATTCCGTCCACATTAATATTGAATAAAAACTCAAGAATTGCGAAATTCGTTTGCATGAATGTTTTTCAACTCGATAATGATTTCGTCAAGGATTTCGCTAATCTTAAAACTTGGTGTTATAAAAGCATCAGACCTGGCCGAAAAACAGGTGAACCACAAGTAGTGGACATCCGTGCCATTCGATACAATCTTAATTCTACTATACAAGTCAAGCTAGATTTTGACTCTGAATGGATGGCTCTACCCCAGAAAGCTTTGCGATTCCTCAAACTATTCACGTCAATCTTCATGCGGTACCAATACCTATAAAGTTATCGAAATATATCTATCTTCAGCAGTTGAAATCAGCCCTGCCACGTGATTGTTATTCCTTTTGTGACAACCTGCCTTATGAAGAATTATATTATATAATAATTAATATAATAAAAATTAACATTATACTTTTAACAAAAAAATTGTTCCTTTATCTTAGTCATGTTTTCGATATTCTTAACAGAAAGTTTATTAAGTAGTGAGCTAAAATAGTATTAAACTGTTACATTTTTATAGTTAATTTACGTTTGTAAACGGAGGGACTGAAAAAGATTCTGCATATTTTTGTAGTTTTAAGAGTCATTAGTTATCATTAGTCATTAAAGAGTTAGCAGTGTAGAATACATTTCATATGGGTACTCACTTCCCTAAAGTTAGATCATATAAAATGTGAAACTTATATAAAATTTGTAATGAGAAGCTTGAATTCGCAATTAGATTGCGACTGGATTAGTCAATAATAAGCTTAAAGTATCTTGAAGATTTGCAGTAAGTAGTATGGGTTACAGTAATGGTACTTGGGTTTGGATATAATTTTATTAATAACGAGATCCCAAGCAGATGTTAGCACCCAGCCATTTTCTCTATTGAAGATTTTTTTTAATTTCAATAGCCTTGAAAACCATCTATGGTAGAAACCGGTATTTTTTTCCGAGGATTAGTGGCCTATCAAATCTAATATAATGATTGGAATGATTCTGAATATGCTGACATACTGCAGTCTTCCCGAAGCGTTGGTACTGCACATCAGCAATAATATGTTCTTGTCAAACTCTTCAATCCCCTCCTTGACAATGGGTGCTGTTAAGTGTGCGAAATATTGTGATTTAAAAAAAAACTAAAATTAAAGGAAATATATTCCATAAAATTAGTTTTAGTCATTCAAAGTCCTAATGACACCATAAATTTTGACCAATTATTTGCCTCAATTGACATTGATTTTACTTTGTTTTCTGATAGCTTGATATTTATATAGAAAAAACTTGTTTTTTTATAAAATTAAATATCAAAAATACTAAATCGGTCATTCAGCAACTAATAAGCAACTATATTTCTACAAATTCAGGTGCAATTTTAATTAACTTCTGTGGACTTCCACTGCTATATTAATAACATTATAGCATGACGAACTATTTTTCTAAATGACAGTGGACGGAAAAAGGTGTTTGACAAGTGAAGTTTTTGTTTCTTATATATGTCGAATAAAAATATTTTTCATGTAATGTCACATTAAATTTGTAATATTTTATTGTTTGAAGTTGGTTGTACGTGCTTATGGACTACATAGCCACTTTGTCACTCCAATATTATTCAAAATGTTTCCTAAGGCATTAAATCGCTTGTTTAAGTGTGATATGATATATATTCGAAGCATAAAAATCACTTCTGCAGAAGCTATTACATTATTTGAAAACAATTTTATAATTATTAGTTTGATCAAGACAGTTTTTCTCTTTTTTTTATTATGAATTTTGTATAAATTTAATATATAAGTTTAATTATCCGACCATTTTGAAACTGAATTAGTGAAATGTTTTTTTTTTCAAATTTAAATAGGGCCACTCTTGATGGCCTATTATTGTGTATACATTCTAATCCAATCTTTGATTACAATCCAACTTGATAATAATTGTTGATGTAAATGAAAATGGTAAAACACACTGACTTGATGTAAAAAATAACTATTCACTTTTGCCTAGAAGACACACTGTAATCGGACGGAAAGCTGGCAAATTATTTCACTCCTTTGCAGTACGTGTGACGAGCGACGAAGCAAAACGTTTGGTTTGAATTTATGGTACGTCAACTAGAAAGATGGTAAGCTGGCCGGGAGACTGGTTGTACGATAGTAAAAGCAATAGAGAGAGAGGGAATTTATAAAAATAGATTATTTAAATTGGTTCAAAATAGGTGAGAATATTGCGTAACAAACAGTCAAAGTCAGTCGAATGCAAATCTTCTTCCGGTTTTAAGTAGGCAAAAATTTTGACTTGTAATCATTATCTCAAAATTCATCTATTAAAAAAGGAAACAAATTTCAGTACCTGAAAGCTACTAATTTAGTAAATATATTTCCTGAAAAGCTAATTACGCAAAAACAGAAAACACCTGATAAAATATGACTTTTATCTGCATGTAAAGTCAAACTATAAATAACATTTGTTATGGCGGTTTTTATCTTAATTCAAAAACCGGCTTCATTTCCAGTGTATTTCTCTTAGTGCTGTTAGATTTATGCTTTAATATATCATTTCACAATTCTTTTGAAATTTTTATGTTCGTATGAGAAACGGTTATGAATTATTTTGAAGCTATAATGAATATGTATTAATAAAACAAGTTTTAAGGCAAAATTAATTTTATTATGTACATATATTTACAAAAATAAAACATATACATATATATATGCAATGCAATATATTTATATTGCATTGCATATATATATGTATATATATGCAATGCAATATAAATATTATATATGTATATGCATTATATATATATATATATATATATATATATATATATATATATATATATAATGCAGATGTAGTCTCATAAATTTGGTGAAAACTTATATAAGACTACGCCTCATAATCTCTCTAAAAATATAGGGATGAAATTTTAAGTAACTTTTTAGACGAAACCTTGAGCTTAGGATATGCAGCAAAACAAAAAACTTTAAATAGGAAATAAGAACTCTGAAATCGGAGCCTTGATTCTTCTTTGCACTAAGACTATAAAGTGTATCTTGGTACCATCTTCAGAATCTATAGGTATTATGTGCAAATTATTTGATTATTTTAGTTGTTTGAAGTCGTCTTTTTATTTTTAGTTAAGGCTAATTTTAGTTTTATTTTTGTAAATATATGTACATAATAAAATTAATTTTGCCTTAAAACTTGTTTTATTAATACATATTCATTATAGCTTCAAAATAATTCATAACCGTTTCTCATACGAACATAAAAATTTCAAAAGAATTATGAAATGATATATTAAAGCATAAATCTAACAGCACTAAGAGAAATACACTGGAAATGAAGCCGGTTTTTGAATTAAGATAAAAACCGCCATAACAAATGTTATTTATAGTTTGACTTTACATGCAGATAAAAGTCATATTTTATCAGGTGTTTTCTGTTTTTACGTAATTAGCTTTTCAGGAAATATATTTACTAAATTAGTAGCTTTCAGGTACTGAAATTTGTTTCCTTTTTTAATAGATGAATTTTGAGATAATGATTACAAGTCAAAATTTTTGCCTACTTAAAACCGGAAGAAGATTTGCATTCGACTGACTTTGACTGTTTGTTACGCAATATTCTCACCTATTTTGAACCAATTTAAATAATCTATTTTTATAAATTCCCTCTCTCTCTATTGCTTTTACTATCGTACAACCAGTCTCCCGGCCAGCTTACCATCTTTCTAGTTGACGTACCATAAATTCAAACCAAACGTTTTGCTTCGTCGCTCGTCACACGTACTGCAAAGGAGTGAAATAATTTGCCAGCTTTCCGTCCGATTACAGTGTGTCTTCTAGGCAAAAGTGAATAGTTATTTTTTACATCAAGTCAGTGTGTTTTACCATTTTCATTTACATCAACAATTATTATCAAGTTGGATTGTAATCAAAGATTGGATTAGAATGTATACACAATAATAGGCCATCAAGAGTGGCCCTATTTAAATTTGAAAAAAAAAACATTTCACTAATTCAGTTTCAAAATGGTCGGATAATTAAACTTATATATTAAATTTATACAAAATTCATAATAAAAAAAAGAGAAAAACTGTCTTGATCAAACTAATAATTATAAAATTGTTTTCAAATAATGTAATAGCTTCTGCAGAAGTGATTTTTATGCTTCGAATATATATCATATCACACTTAAACAAGCGATTTAATGCCTTAGGAAACATTTTGAATAATATTGGAGTGACAAAGTGGCTATGTAGTCCATAAGCACGTACAACCAACTTCAAACAATAAAATATTACAAATTTAATGTGACATTACATGAAAAATATTTTTATTCGACATATATAAGAAACAAAAACTTCACTTGTCAAACACCTTTTTCCGTCCACTGTCATTTAGAAAAATAGTTCGTCATGCTATAATGTTATTAATATAGCAGTGGAAGTCCACAGAAGTTAATTAACATTGCACCTGAATTTGTAGAAATATAGTTGCTTATTAGTTGCTGAATGACCGATTTAGTATTTTTGATATTTAATTTTATAAAAAAACAAGTTTTTTCTATATAAATATCAAGCTATCAGAAAACAAAGTAAAATCAATGTCAATTGAGGCAAATAATTGGTCAAAATTTATGGTGTCATTAGGACTTTGAATGACTAAAACTAATTTTATGGAATATATTTCCTTTAATTTTAGTTTTTTTTTAAATCACAATATTTCGCACACTTAACAGCACCCATTGTCAAGGAGGGGATTGAAGAGTTTGACAAGAACATATTATTGCTGATGTGCAGTACCAACGCTTCGGGAAGACTGCAGTATGTCAGCATATTCAGAATCATTCCAATCATTATATTAGATTTGATAGGCCACTAATCCTCGGAAAAAAATACCGGTTTCTACCATAGATGGTTTTCAAGGCTATTGAAATTAAAAAAAATCTTCAATAGAGAAAATGGCTGGGTGCTAACATCTGCTTGGGATCTCGTTATTAATAAAATTATATCCAAACCCAAGTACCATTACTGTAACCCATACTACTTACTGCAAATCTTCAAGATACTTTAAGCTTATTATTGACTAATCCAGTCGCAATCTAATTGCGAATTCAAGCTCCTCATTACAAATTTTATATAAGTTTCACATTTTATATGATCTAACTTTAGGGAAGTGAGTACCCATATGAAATGTATTCTACACTGCTAACTCTTTAATGACTAATGATAACTAATGACTCTTAAAACTATAAAAATATGCAGAATCTTTTTCAGTCCCTCCGTTTACAAACGTAAATTAACTATAAAAATGTAACAGTTTAATACTATTTTAGCTCACTACTTAATAAACTTTCTGTTAAGAATATCGAAAACATGACTAAGATAAAGGAACAATTTTTTTGTTAAAAGTATAATGTTAATTTTTATTATATTAATTATTATATAATATAATTCTTCATAAGGCAGGTTGTCACAAAAGGAATGACAATCACGTGGCAGGGCTGATTTCAACTGCTGAAGATAGATATATTTCGATAACTTTATAGGTATTGGTACCGCATGAAGATTGACGTGAATAGTTTGAGGAATCGCAAAGCTTTCTGGGGTAGAGCCATCCATTCAGAGTCAAAATCTAGCTTGACTTGTATAGTAGAATTAAGATTGTATCGAATGGCACGGATGTCCACTACTTGTGGTTCACCTGTTTTTCGGCCAGGTCTGATGCTTTTATAACACCAAGTTTTAAGATTAGCGAAATCCTTGACGAAATCATTATCGAGTTGAAAAACATTCATGCAAACGAATTTCGCAATTCTTGAGTTTTTATTCAATATTAATGTGGACGGAATTGCACTGCTTCTGCGTATGGCCCGGCTCCAGATACTTCTGAGTAATAACCACTCCGTGTTACTTAATAAGGTCAAGTAAAGCATTAGCCATAACTGTATTCCTATTTTGATAGGTGGAGCCATCGGAAAAGATAATTATCGGTAGTTTCAAGGGCAAACAAGGTCTCTCTATGTAATCGAATAAGCATGAAATCAATGTACTGTCTATCAAATCCGTTGCTGTTTCTAAAAAGTTACTTAAAATTTCATCCCTATATTTTTAGAGAGATTATGAGGCGTAGTCTTATATAAGTTTTCACCAAATTTATGAGACTACATCTGCATTATATATATATATATATATATATATATATATATATGCCGTGTAGTGGCGGTTAAGAATATCCACTACCCCATATCTTCCCGTGGGTGTCGTAAAAGGCGACAAAGGGAAACCGGCAGGAGATGGGCAGCAGCATCTTCCTGATAATAGCCAAAATAACAATAAAAAAACTGCGGTTGCCAACCCGCTCGCCAAGCGTGGCAACTATGGTAATATACCCCCCATGAGCAATGACAATAATAAACGGCCCCCAGTCCCCGGCGGCCCCGCTATTCCTGGCTACGGTGGCGACCATGGTAACGGCGGGGCAGGGGGTGCTAAGAATCTCCGGTGGAGGTTCGGTTGCCACCTACGACGACTCGACCTGGCAACATACAACGCACGCACCCTGAGGACTGACGAGAAGATTGTGGAGCTGGAAGAAGAGATAGACAAGTTACGCTGGCATATTATAGGATTATCCGAAGTCCGAAGAGAGGGGGAGGACACGGTAATCCTCGAATCCGGCAACTTGCTCTATTACCGGGAGGGCGACCATCTGTCCCAAGGAGGTGTCGGATTTATCGTCCACAAGTCTCTCGTTAACAACGTTGTAAAGATTGAGAGTGTGTCGACGAGGGTTGCGTACCTTATACTCAGAATCACCAAACGGTATTCGCTGAAGGTCATACAGGTTTACGCACCAACCTCGGCACAACCCGATCAGGAGGTGGAGGAAATGTATGAGGATATCTCTAGAGCCATGCATTCCTCCAAAACCCAATATACGGTGTTAATGGGAGACTTCAATGCAAAACTAGGCACAAGAGAGAACGGTGAGCTGAAAGTAGGGAAATTTGGAATAGGGCATCGGAACCCAAGGGGCCAGCAGTTGGCTGACTTCATGGAGAAAGAGGGACTCTTTATGATGAACTCTTTCTTCCAGAAGCGGCCCCACAGGAAGTGGACCTGGTCGAGCCCCGACGGTTCGACAAAAAATGAGATTGACTTCATTATGACGACCAGACGACAACTGTTCAGTGATGTCTCAGTGATCGCGAGGGTGAAAACCGGCAGCGATCACCGAATGGTTAGAGGCACACTGAACCTAAACGTTAAGTTGGAGAGGTCTCGTCTAATGAAGTCAACGCTCCGTCCCCCTCGTGCTCTAATCCAAAGTCCCGAAACTTTTCAGCTCGAGTTACAAAACCGTTTCAATGCCTAGAAGACTGCAATGAAGTGGACGATTTGAATGACAAGCTCGTGGAAACTGTCCATGCGGTCGGAGCTAAGTTCTGCAAGACCCGCCGCAGAAGAACACAAAAACTCTCCGATCACACTCTTAATCTTATGGCTGTTAGACGGGAGATGATGCTACATTCTTCAACAGATTTAACAGCATACAGGCAACTGAACAGACAGATCTCCAAATGCATGCGGCGGGACTTACGCAGATTCAATACAGCTCGTATTGAAGAAGCGATCGAGCGGAACCAAGGCTCCAAAGTCTTTGCCAGAGATCTGTCTGCCAGAAAGCGCCAACTGTCAAAGCTGAAGACAGAATGTGGCAGCATCGTTTCCGGGGCACCTGAGATTTTGAGTGAGATTGAGAGGTTCTATGGGCAGCTGTACACGTCATCGTTGGAGCCGCACGCAAGTGTGAGTAACGATCCAAGAGCGAGTCTTATCCGACATTATTCCGATGATATCCCGGACGTCAGTCTGAGCGAGATTAGAATGGCTCTCCAGCACCTTAAAAACGGCAAGGCCCCAGGCGAGGATGGAATTACAGCGGAGCTTCTGAAAGCGGGTGGAAAACCGGTACTTGAAGTCCTTCAGAAGCTCTTTAATTCCGTCCTCCATGGTGGCATTACACCGGAGGCGTGGAGCAGAAGTGTGGTGGTCTTGTTCTTCAAGAAAGGCGACAACGCTCTCTTGAAGAACTACAGACCGATTTCCCTTCTGAGCCGCGTCTACGTGCTGTTTTCGAGAATCATTACGAATCGTCTCGAGCGCAGACTTGACGACTTCCAGCCTCCCGAACAAGCCGGTTTCCGAAAAGGCTTTAGCACCATAGACCACATACATACCCTTCGCCAAATTGTACAGAAGTCCGAGGAGTACAATTTGCCACTATGTCTGGCGTATGTGGACTATGAGAAAGCCTTTGATTCCGTCGAAATTTGGGCGGTGCTGCAGTCCCTTCAGCGATGCCAAGTTGACTGTCGGTATATCGAAGTGTTGAAGTGCTTGTACAGTAGGGCTACGATGGCTATCCGAGTACAGAACCAGAGTACGAAACCTATCCAATTGCAGAGAGGTGTAAGACAGGGTGACGTCATATCCCCGAAACTCTTTACCGCTGCATTGGAAGATGTTTTCAAGCTTCTGGACTGGAAAGGATACGGTATCAACATCAATGGCGAGTACATCACTCATCTTCGATTTGCCGACGATATAGTCCTTATGGCAGAATCGCTGGAGGACCTAAGCACTATGCTCAATGACCTCAATAGTGTTTCCCAACGGATAGGTCTTAAGATGAACATGGACAAAACAAAGATCATGTTTAATGTCCATGTCACACCTATGCCGGTAGTTGTTGGGAACACTAAGCTCGAAGTTGTTGACGAGTATGTTTACCTGGGACAAATAGTCCGACTAGGTAAGTCCAACTTCGACCGAGAGGTCAATCGACGGATTCAACTCGGTTGGGCAGCGTTCGGGAAATTACGGCACATCTTCTCGTCAGGTATACTTCAAAACTTGAAAACGAGACTGTACACCCAGTGCGTGTTGCCAGTGATGACATACGGAACTGAGACGTGGTCCTTCACTGCTGGCCGGATGAGGAAGCTCAAGGTCGCTCAGCGAGCTATGGAGAGGGCTATGCTCGGAGTTTCTCTGCGTGATAAACTCAGAAATGAGGATATCCGCAGTAGAACTAGAGTGACCGACATAGCCCAACGGATTAGTAAGCTGAAGTGGCAATGGGCCGGCCATATAGCTCGAAGAACCGACAACCGATGGGGAAGAAAGGTTCTCGAGTGGCAGCCTCGTACCGGCAGGCGAAGTGTAGGGCGTCCCCCCACTAGATGGAGTGACGACCTGGTAAGATATGCAGGAAGTCGATGGATGCAGGTGGCTCAGGACCGTGCTTTGTGGCATTCTTTGGGGGAGGCCTATGTTCAGCAGTGGACTTGTGAAGGGCTGTAATGATGATGATGATATATATATATATATATATATATATATATAAGGTATATTCCACTTAATACAAATTAAAAAAACATAAAAAACATAAACATAAACACTCACGCCTGTCACCCAGAGGGGTAGGCAGAGACTACGGACTTCCATTTGGCGCGATCCTGACACACCTCTCTCGCCTCTTTTACATCCATATATCTACGCATACACGCTCGTCGGTTATGGGTACTCCTAATCTGGCCCATTTTTAATGTATCGCCGATTTGGTCGATAAACCTTCGTCTAGGGCGTCCCTTCCCGACCCTGCCGTTTACTTCCGCAACATAAATTTGCTTTGTCACTCTTTCCTCGTTCATTCTTTCTACATGACCAAACCACCGAAGCATTCCTTTCTTAATCCTTGTCACAACGTCATCTTGCAGACCACACTTTTCTCTTATCACACTATTTCTCACCCTGTCATTCAGATTCAGCCCTAGCATACTCCTTAAGGAACGCATTTCTACAGCATTTATTCTACTCTCATGCTTCTTCTGCCAGACCCAACTTTCACTACCATACATTAAAGTAGGGACTAACACAGCATTATGAATTGCCATACGTGCCTTAGTTGACACATTCTGACTCCTCATAATAGCGTGTAGAGCCCCATTCACTCTATTTCCTGCGTTCACTCGTCGTTCTATATCCTTATCATATCTACCATCCCTGCTAAATAAACAAATTAAATTATTAAAATCGGATAAAGCGTAACATTCATAAAAAACATGCACTCGAAATGAGAACCTCCTCCGTTTTTCAAGTTCCATTGATAGTTTCACCTATTTTTGTGTACTCGATCAAATGTATCCCTTTGGAATCCCAAAACACTGTGGCATGACCTTATCGACTGATGGAGTGACTTTAAACTTCTTGGACGAGTTTGATCCCTTTTTATGCTATTGCAAATACTCCTGTTTACCACACAGCTCTAAAAACTCCCTACAACAGTCGACCTGCGCCTGCTTTTGAAGTGCAGTGAGCATTCGCAGCACCCATCTTGCACTGACTTTATTGAGGTTGAGATAGTCATGCAATATGGTATGTATGGTACCAACGGATAGGTCCATTTCTGCTAACATCCTAATTCTTACTCGTGCAACTTCTTATACAAGTTTTTCAATAATTTTCACATTTTATTCTGTAACCGTAGTGATTGGCCTACCAGGGCGGGTGTCATCTTCGATATATTCCCTTCCTCTTGAATTCATTTGACTACTTCTGTATGGTTGACATTGCAAGAACAGAGTTTTGATAAACGGTCACCATTTTTTTCATGGATGTTTTTTATTTGAGTTTTTCCTTGTTTAGTGAGAAATTTAATGACCACACGGTGTTTTATTTTGTTCAAAATTGTCTTGTCAGTCATTCCCGTCGCCTATGGCCGAAGGTTACATAAGAAGTAATGAAGTTATCCAGACGAAATTCCATATTAATACCCTCAAGTAAAGTCGTTAGCTAATGATTTTTTTAAATTACCCTCATTTTTAGCAAATCACCCTAATACCGAGAATACATTGAACGCCCCGTGTAACAATTGATAATATTATCGCCGCATGAGCGACATATCCATTAGCTTATTAAATGAAGTCTACATATTTGTGCAATTTGCTGTAAAGACTATCGGTCCGTGGGGTTCACGTACAGTGAAGTTACTAGAGGAACTGTATCCGCGACTGATTGTTGCTGCTGAAGTATAGCCCACGACACCACGAACCACATAGCAGCACGATACCGCGGGAAGTACGAAGGTATGATAATTTAAGTTTTTAGTTTTAGTTTTTTTTATTATAGTTTTCTGATATTTTTATATTTAATATCATCATCATCATCATTGCAGCCTTTCATAAGTCCACTGCTGAACATAGGCCTCCCCCAAGAAATGCCACAAAACACGGTCCTTAGCCACCTGCATACATCGACTTCCTGCATGTCTTACCAAGTCCTCACTCCATCTAGTAGGGGGTCGCCCTACACTTCGCCTACCGGTACGAGGCTGCCACTCGAGAACCTTTCTTCCCCATCGGTTGTGGGTTCTTCAAGCTATATGGCTTGCTCACTGCCACTTCAGCTTACTAATCCGTTGGGCTATATCGGTTACCCTGGTTCTACTGCGGATATCCTCATTTCTATGTTTATCACGCAGAGAAACCCTGAGCATAGCCCTCTCCATAGCTCGCTGAGCGACCTTGAGCTTCCTCATACGGCCAGCAGTGAAGGACCACGTCTCAGTTTCGTAAGTCATCACTGGCAACACGCACTGGTTGTACAATTTCGTTTTAAGGTTTTGAGGTATGTCTGACGAGAAGATGTGTCGTAGCTTCCCGAACGCTGCTCAGCCGAGATGAATCCGTCGATTAATCTTTTGGTCGAAGTTGGACTTACCTATTCGGGCTATTCGTCCCAGGTAAACATACTCGTCAACAACTTTGAGCTTAGTGCTCCCAACAACTACCGGCATAGGTGTGACAAGGACGTAAACATGATTTTTGTTTTGTCCATGTTCATCTTAAGACCTACCCGTTGGGAGACACTATTGAGATCATTGAGCTTATTGCTTAGGTCCTCCAGCGATTCTGCCATAAGGACTATATCGTCGGCAAATCGAAGGTGAGTGATGTACTCGCCATTGATATTAATACCCCGCATCCTTTCCAGTCCAGCAGCTTGAAAACATCTTCCAATGCAGCGGTGAATAGTTTCGGGGATATAACGTCACCCTGTCTTACACCTCTCTGCATTTGGATAGGTTTCGCAATCTGATTCTGTACTCGGATAGCCATCGTAGCTCTACTGTACAAACATTTCACTACTTCGATATACCGATAGTCAACTTGGCACCGCTGAAGGGATTGCATCACCGCCCAAATGTTGACGGAATCAAAGGCTTTCTCAAAGTCCACATACGCAAGACAAAGTGGCAGATTATACTTCTCTGTCTTCTGTACAATTTGCCGAAGGGTGTGCATGTGGTCTATGGTACTAAAGTCTTTTTGGAAACATGCTTGTTCGGGGGGCTGGAAGTCGTCAAGTCTGTGTGCGAGATGATTCGTAATGACTCTCGAAAACAGCACGTAGACGCGGCTCAGAAGGGAAGAACAAGACCACCGCAATTCTGCTCCACGCCTACGGAGAAGTGCCACTATGGAGGAAGGAATTAAAGAGCTTCTGAAGGACTTCAAGTACCGGTTTTCTATCCGCTTTCAAAAGCTCCGCTGTAATTCAATCCTTGCCCGGGGACTTTCCGTTTTTAAGGTGCTGGAGAGGCTTTCTAATCTCACTCAGACTGACGTCCGAGATATCTTCGAAATAGTGTCGGGTAAGACTCGCTCTTGGATCGTAACTCACACTTGTGTGTGGCTCCAACGATGACGTGTACAGCTGCCCATAGAACCTCTCAATCTCACTCAAAATTCAGGTGTACCGGAAACAATGCTGCCACACTTGGTCTTCAGCTTCAACAGTTCGCTCTTTCTTGTAGATAGATCTCGGGCAAAGACTTTGGAGCCTTAGTTCCACTCGATCGCTTCTTCAATACAAGCTTTATTGAAGTTGCGTAAGTCCCGCCGCATGCATTTGGAAATCTGTCTGTTCAGTTGCCTGTATGCTGTCAAATCTGTTGAAGAATGTAGCTTCATCTCCCATCTAACAGCCATGAGATTAAGGGTGTGATCGGAGAGTTTTTGTGTTCTTCTGCGGCGGGTCTTGCAAAACTCAGCTCTGACTGCATGGACAATTACCACGAACTTGTCATTCATATCGTCCACTTCATTGCAGTCTTCTAGGCACTGACAACTGCTTTGTTACTCGAGATGAAAGGTTTCGGAACTTTGGAACAGTGTACGAGGGGGACGGAGCGTTGACTTCATCAGACGAGACCTCTCCAACTTAACGTTTAGGTTCAGTGTGCCTCTTACCATTCGGTGATCGCTACCAGTTTTCACTCTCGCGATCACGGAGACATCATTGAACAGTTATCGTTGTCATAATTAAGTCAATCTAATTTTTTGTCGAACCGTCGGGGCTTGACCAGGTCCACTTCCTCTGGGGCGGCTTCTGGAAGAAAGAATTCATCATAAAGAGTCCCTCTTTCTCCATGAAGTCGGCCAGCTGCTGGCCCTTTGTGTTCCGTTGCGCTATTCCAAATTTCCCTACTTTCAGCTCACCGTTCTCTCTTGTGCCTAGTTTTGCATTGAAGTTTCCCATTAACACGTTATAGTGGGTTTTGGAGGTATGCATGGCTCTAGAGATATCCTCATATATTTCCTCCACCTGCTCATCGGGGTGTGTCGAGGTTGGATGATAATAACCCCTGGAAATGAGGTGATCAAATGATCATATTAGAAATAGCTACCAAGCTATTTCTAATTTGTTGTGTTGTTAATTTTTGTAACATACATGATTGTAAGATGTTATTTAAAAAAAAAGGTTCTTCCCAGGACAGAGGTATTTTTTCGAACCAGTGTTAATTAAACAAAAGAGTGACTTTCAGTAAATATTATTTATAATCTTTATTGAATAAAAAAGTTTCTATTTCCGTTTTGTGTTTCTGTTGGTGTGTTAACCTATATGAACTTAAGCGAATACCGTTTAGTGATTCTGAGTATAAGGTACGCAGCCCTCGTCGACACACTCTCAATCGTTACAACGTTGTTAACGAGAGACTTGTGGACATTAAATCCGACACCTCCTTGGGACAGATGGTCGCCCTCCGGTGATAGAGTAAGTTGCCAGATTCGAGGATTATCGTGTCCTCGCCCTCTCTTAGGACCTCGGATAATCCTATAATATGCCAGCGTAACTTGTTTATCTCTTCTTCCAGCTCCACGATCTTCTCGTCAGTCCTCAGGGTGCGTGCGTTGTATATTGCCAGGTCAAGTCGTCTTAGGTGGCAAACCGAACCTCCATCGGAGATTCTTAGCACCCCCTGCCCCGCCGTTACCATGTTCGCCACCGTAGCCAGGAATAGCGGGGCCGCCGGGGACTGAGGGCCATTTCTTTTTTACTCTCATCATAGGGGATTTTGCCATAGTTGCTACGCTTGGCGAGCGGATTGGAAAACGCAGTTTTTTTATTGTAATTTTGCTGTTATCAGGGAGATGCTGCTGCCTATCTGCTGCCTGTTTCCCTTTGTCGCCTTTTACGACATCCACGGGAAGGTATGGGGTAGTGGATTTCCTTAACTGCCACTACACGGCGAATTTATTTAATGTAATGTTCATAAATAAATTATCTATTAAATACATACTAGTGGTCACCTAGTAATAAATTTAATTTTTAGGTTTGTATATTTAACGAACCAACTTTTAATTGCACCCTAATATATAAAACAGATATTTTATATAATTAAAAATACAAAATAAACTCTTTTTGCCTTGCCATGAAATCAATCAAAATTTACAGTTTTTTCAGTCAACCTGTTAATAATTATTTACTGGCAATATTTTAAAATTCTTTGGCGACAATCTCTACTTTGTGCGACTGCTTAACCTCAGACTATTAAGTGTTTGACAGAAGCCTTAAAATAACATACATTGGCATTTCCCAGCAAGAAGTATGTGGAAAGGGTATAAAATCACTACGTTTTAATTGTTTGTTTGACATTAATAATTTGTAATATTTAATATAGTATAAAATTTATCTTCCTGCACTCCTTCTCCATATAAACTTTAAATATAACAAATATTACACTCATTCGTGCGCACGCTTCATTTATTATTTTATATAGAATATTTATTCACAATTTAATCCAATGAAAAATGCATTTCTTAAAAAAAATATATTCTACAATCTTTTAATATCAAAATGTGAAGTGGAGAGTTCGTATAATAAATATGCACGTAAGTTATTATTTAAAAAACGGCCTCTGTTAAATATCACACTGGTAAATGTATTTGTAATTCCAAAATGTAGAAATTGCTTAGTGTCTGGTAAATATAATGTAAAGCTATAATTTTAACTTAGACCAATAAGGAACAGAATGTTAGACGCGGAAACTATGCTCATAATATTGTGAACCCGGAGCAGTAAATTGTGATTGTCAATGTTTACGGCAATGGACGTTTCAGATGATAAGCGATTGAAGCTCCAATTGAAGGTATCGTTTGCATACGCCTCAGTCGATTGTTGAACTTTTTGGGTAATCGCTTTACTCATTACATATAAACGCAGATATGGTATTTCTCGCAAATAAACGATTAATATTTGCTATCATTGAAAGTTAATGCACGGCCTGACAATGAAAACACCACTTAGGAATGAGGTGAAATTTTTAAGGGGAAGTTAATGAAGGGGTTAATATTTTGTTCTAAAATATCACTTACGTTTTTAGTAATTAGATTAGAAATTAGTAAATTTAAATAAGTTCCTTAAGGCTGAAATATTAGAAAGAGTTTTAATAAATGTATCAAAAAACCTATGAGGCATTATTTTGCGTAATTACATACTCTAGAAGCCGATAAACTTTTATTTGTAGCGCAACTTCTCGTGTATAACAACATTGTGTAACCAATAACTTTACCTCAGTCGCAACCAGCGACATCTGGTAAGTAAAAGATTATTAGCCCACGTTACGTTAATCAATTTTGCATTTTGCTATTAATGCCTTATAGTAATATTGGCAATCACTTAAATTCCGTAAAGTAAACGGTTATTGTTCCCATCATCATCATCATCATTACAGCCCTCCACAAGTCAACTGCTGAACATAGGCCTCCTCCAAGGAATGCCACAAAGCACGGTCCTGAGCCACCTGCATTCATCGACTTCCTACATATCTTACCAGGTCGTCACTCCATCTAGTGGGGACGCCCTACACTTCGTCCACCGGTACAAGGCCGCCACTCGAGAAACTTTTTTTCTCATCGGTAGTCAGTTCTTCAAGCTATAATGCCGACCCATTGCCACTTCAGCTTACCTATCCGTTGGGATAAGTCGGTCACTCTGGTCCTAATGCGGATATCCTCATTTCTAAGTTTATCACACAGAGAAAGTCTGAGCATAGCCCTCTCTATAGCCCGCTGACCGACCTTGAGCTTCCTCATACGGCCAGCAGTGAAGGACCACGTCTTAGTTCCATAGGTCATCACTGGCAAAACACACTGGTTGTACAGTCTCGTTTCTATGTTTTGAGGTATACCTGACGAGAAAATGCACCGTAATTTTCCGAACGCTGCCCAACCGAGTTGAATCCGTCAATTGACCTCTCGGTCGAAGTTGGACTTACATAGTCGGACCATTTGTCCCAGGTAAACATACTCGTCAACAACTTCGATCTTAGTGCTCCCAACAACTACCGGCATATGTGTAACATGGACGTTATACATGTAAAACAAAGATCATGCTTTGTTTTGTCGATGTTCATCTTAAAACCTATCCATTCGGAGGCACTTTTGAGGTTTTTATTCATAGAATAGGGTGACAAACGAGCACACAGTCCACCTGATGGTAAGTGGATGCTGTGGCCCATAGACATCTACATCTATCCTCGCTTGAGAATCCAAATGCAGATGTGTTGTCACCCGTGAGGACTAAGATGGAATGCCTCTTTTCCAGTAAAAAGGGTCTCCGGTTCTCTAAACTCACCATACGAAACACAGCAGTGTTAAGCTGATATTTGACGCTGGTTTTCTATGAGAGCGTGGTCCTTCCCCGGTCGAGCCAACCCATTCGTGCTACAACTATACTACTAATATAGCAGCATGGCTCTACTACGTGGAGATTATTGAGCATAGTGTTTAGGTCCTCCAGCGATACTGCCATAAGAACTATATCGTCGGCAAATCGAAGGTGAGTGATGTACTCGCTGTTGATGTTAATACCGTATTCTTTCCAGTCCAGAAGCTTGCAAACGTCTTCCAATACAGCGGTGAAGGGTTTCGGGGAAATAACATCACCCTGTCTTACACCTCTCTGCAGTTGGATAGGTTTCGTACTCTGGTTCTGTACTCGGATACCCATCGAAGCCCTACTGTACAAACATTTCAGTACTTCGATATACCGTGTGTCTACTTGGCATCGCTAAAGGGGCAGCAGCTCTGCCTCAAATTTGGACGAAATCAAAGGCTTTTTCTTAGTTCACATATGCCAGATATAGTGGTAATTTGTATTCCTTGGACTTCTGTACAATATGCCGAAGGGTATGTATGTAGACCATGGTGCTAAAGCCTTTTCGGAAACTGGCTTATTTAGGAGGCTGGAAGTCGTCGAGTCTGCATGAGATTTGATTCTTAATGAAAAGCTTTAGAAAAATTTACTTCTCCATATATAGATTCTTAATGACTCTCGAAAGCAGCACCTAGACGCGGCTCAGAAAAAAAATCGGTCTGTAGTTATTTAAGATAGCGTTATCATCTTTGTTGAAGAACAAGACCACCGAACTTGTGCTTCACGCCTCCGGTGTAGTGGGAGGGCGGAATTTAATTATTCCGATCAATAAGTGTCAATCACTTATGTAGATATTTACAGTCGCAATTAACCGTTTTGGGATGCCTTAATAACTCTGCTCGTAATCACGAGCAATTATATAACTTAACCCATTTTCTGCTGATTTCCAAAAAGGAGACGGTACTCAATTCGTAAAACTGAATGTTTTTTTCTGCCGACTTCCAAAAAGAAGACGGTACTCAATTCGACTGTATGTTTTTTATGTGTGTTACGTCATAACTTTTTACTGGGTGAACCGATTTGGATGATTCTTTTTTATTTGAAAGCTGATACTTCTCGTGTAGTCCCTTATGAATTTGAATATAATCAGACTAATAATTTTTGAGTTATTCTTAATAACTCTTATTGAAATCGGCTGTACAATTTTTTTAATTTTAAATTATTTTTATGTTTGTTACCTCATAACCTTTTAATGGTTGAACCGATTTCGATAATTCTTTTTTATTTGAAAGCTTGTACTTCTCGTGTAGTCCAATATTAATTTGATCAAGGTCAGACCAATAGTTTTTCTTTGCGAGAAGGAGTGTGATATAAAACGTTTCTCTTCAGTAACGTTTTTACGCAGTTGGGTTTTTTGAATTACAGTTTTTACCATTTAGCTTGTCAATACAGTCGTTAATCTACTATGCCTATGTATATCGGTATTACAATCTACGGTTAACAAGTTAAAAGTGTCAGTTTAATCTTTTTCTTCATAATCAGACTTTCCCGTTGTAGAAAGGTTTTGCTTCAACTGTAGGATCTAGTCCGAAGTCCGAGTTGAAGTTGGAAAATTCGAATCCTAAAATATTCCAAAAAGTAATAATAATAAAAATTTTACTGGAAGATAAATTAACATTTAAGTTAATATTTGGATATGTAACTTTATACGTTTTTAATTCTATTCCTTATATTTTTAATATTGTGAATATTATCTACAATAACCTATTATTCATAAAGTCGATAAAACGGTTTAAAATAATTACTTATCCATGTAATTAAACTACGCAGATTATAGTCAAGAGACAAACTGTACGTGGGGCTGAATTGAGGATAAATAATATTATTAATTGATAAGAAGACTGAAAGTACACGTTAGGAAAAGAAATGACCGCGATTGCAGCTTTATCTTCGACAGTAATATTATAGCTCACATCTTTTGATGTCAAACATATTAAACTAAATTACATGGCTGCTCTCGAACAACAGCAGTCGGTCTTTTAAAATAATTGCCTGTTCTTTCCAGTACTTACGTATACAAATGTAATGTCTGAGAAGCGAGCGTTCGTGGGGCGATGGGGAACGGGGCAAGTGCGGCAAGCAACTTTTGTAGTATTTCAACAATTATATTAGTTTATAGTGTGTTATGTTAAGCGCAGATCCAGCAGAGCAGCTATTTTTAGTATATATTTATGACATACCTTCCCTTGTAGGGGATAATCTTAATAAAATTTTAAACTTAAACGTCAATCATTTAAATGTGACGAAGTGAATAACGCTATATAAAATTATTGCACTTAGTGCATTGGTTTAACGTTAATAATCTACATTTAAACGGAAATAAAACTAAATTAATTAAATTTACAACATCATCTTAAAAATCTTAATGCCAATGTGTTTTTAAATGGGGAGGAACTGAGCCCTGTTGAATCTACTGTTTTTCTTGACATCAGTCTCGACGCAAAGCTTCAGTGGGGCCCCCATATATCCAAACTAACAAACAGACTAAGTTCTGTAGCCTATGCTGTAAAAAAGATTAGAGGTCTCACTAGTGTCGAGACAGCTAAATTAGTTTATTTCAGTTATTTCCATAGCATAAAGTCTTATGGGATTTTGCAATGGGAAATGCGGCTGATTCAGAAACTATTTTTATTTTACAGAAGAGGGCTATTAGAGTTATTTACAACCTAAAACCGAGAGCCTCTTAGAGATATATTTATAGAAATAAATATATTAACTTTATCCTCTCAGTATATTTACGAAAATTTAATATATGTTCACAAAAATAAAGGTAGTTTTAGTATAAAAAAGTGATATAAAATCTGCCAACACTAGGAACAAACACAAACTAGTGATACCAGTTTCTCGACTCCACAGAGTCAGTAATTCATAATTGGGGCAATGTATACACTATTACAACAAGGTCCCGGTAAGTGTACAGGCTCTGTCTACCAATTTTAAATGTTTTGTTAAGCTGAAAATTTATAAAATGGGTTACTATAACGTAAATGAAAATATGGCTGATAACAACCCCTGGGAATGAGGTGGTCGCTTCCAAGCAGTTTCTAAAATAAATTTATTAAATAGTTAGTACAACCATAAATGTAAAATTTACTTTACAAACAATGTTCCGCTGGGTTTCTTGCTGGTTCTTCTCAGGACAAAGGGTTTTTTTTCGAACCAGTGGTAAAGAAAAAAATTACTTGCAATAAGGATTGCACATGTAATATGACTTGAATAAAATGATATTCAATTTTATTCTATTCTATTAGGTGTGTACAAAGGGGGAAATTTAAAACTAGATATCATCGATATTTGGTGTCGTAAAAGTGTATAGTTCAACAACTAAAGTGTTCAACAATTATTTTGAAGAAAGCACACCCAGCTATATTATGGTTGAAGCAAGAATGTGTCGGCTCGACCGAGGAAGGACTACGCGCTTAGAAAATACCTGTGTAAAATAGTGGCTTTATTCTCCTGAATTTCGTATAGTGAATGTAGAGAATCAGAGATTTTTTGTACTGGTCACGACGCATTGTAGTCCTTTTGAGTGACAACGAAACTGTGTTTTTATTCTTAATCGAGGATAGATTTAGATTTCTATGCGTCACAACATCCAAGCATCCACTTACCATCAGGTGTGTAGTGGTTTGTTCTCCTTATTCTTTAAAAGATGAATACAAAATATATTATGCAATTTGTATTAACAAAAACAAAAGCTTAACTATTATACAGCCAGACTCACCGGGGTATAATATACCAGCGTGAAATAGCAGCATAGTTCATAAAAAATATCTATTAATATTAAAAAATAATGATATTGATTAAAGTAAAAGAAAAGTTATAATACCCTATATACGGCCCACTGCTAAGGTCAGGTATCCTCTCATTTCGAATAGATATTTAGGGCAAGGAAATGTTCGCCGCGCTGCCCCAATGCGTGTTAGTGAACTGCAAATTCCTTCAAAACATTTTTTTTCTTATTTCTCAGATATGCAGGTTTCCTCACGATGTAGGCACAATTTTGGTCTCACAAGGAATACTGTTCTCATTTCTGGGCCGGCGCACCCCAGTGCCAACTCCTTACACTTGACCGCATCCAGCGCAGAGCGGCTCGAATCATAAACGACCGTGTTCTTTCCGATCGGCTCGATTCACTGGCGATGCGAAGGAATGTTGCATCCCTTTGCATTTTCTATCGCATCTACCACGAGAAGTGCTCTTAGGAATTGTTCGGATTCCATTCAATTCCATTCGTCAAAGTTCACGAACGCACATCGCGTCAAAGCTCACGATACTACACCATCTGGATGCTTGGCGGTCCACCACTTTGCGTTTTACTAGAAGTTTTCTTCCTCGTACAATCTTTCTGTGGAATAGTTTACCACCAGCAAATTTTCTAGACCGACTTAGGGACGTGCAAGAAAAAGGCGTACTCTTTTTTAAAAGGCTGGCAATGCATCTGCAATTCCCCTAGTGTTATTGTTGTTAATGGACGGCAGTAGTCACTTACCATCAGGTGAGCCGTATGTTCGTTTCCCTCCCGTTCAAGGCTTAACCTGAGCCTTAAATGTGCTGTTATGACAGTAATCGAATGGCGGATTCAAAATGACGACTGTTCATTGAATAAAACTATTTTACGAAAACTATTTTTTTGGATGCTTTGCAGCACCAATAGACACGGAAGGAACCCCTATGGCCATGGGTGTAAGCACCCAAAACGTCGGGAATTAAATAAAAAAGTAAAATTAAACGCTATAAAATAAGTATAAATAGTTTTATTCAATGCGTAGTCTTCGCGTAAATATAAGAAATCATTGCGACTCTTCAGTTTTGCAGCCTGTAGAATAAAAGAATAGAATGTCGCATCGAAGGCTAATTAGTTTGTATTTAATTAAATTATTTTAATATTAAAATAGATTTTAATAATACACCTCTAAAAGTTTAAGAAAGTACGGAAGAATGTTAACGTTAAAAAGATCTTTTTCTCAGAAAATCGACATCCCTCGCAACGTTTTCCTTTGTTGCCGGCGATGTGGTTAACATTTATGATTTTCATATGCAAATTGACATTATACATATACAATACGTACCAATATTGTTACTTAATATTTATATTAATTTCCATAAATTATTTTTAGTTTATTTTTAGGTTTGAAAAAGGAAGAAAAGCTCATCGTATTCCTCAAGCATGACAACGCATCTGGGGTCCTCTTTGCATATATTAAAAATATTTGGACATCAGGTAAGGAAACAAAATAATGATAAAGATGTATTTAAAGGTTCTGTTACTAGAACCCAGGGCTGGAAAATCAATTCCAATATTCCGGTACGATACCAGTTAGGGTATACATATATGGTAGAGCCTTATGGTTGTAGTATGAATGGGTGAGCTTGACCGGGGCAAGACTACGCTCTCACATAATACCCATGATTTTCGTATAGATACGAGGCATTTCATCTTAGTCCTCAAGGGTGACAACGCATTTGCATGTTTATTTACTAATCAGGTAAGCTGTGTGCTCGCTTGTCACCCTTATTCTATAAAATATAAAAATCAGTAAACATTTCTTCTTTATATCAGCTCGTAAATGTCCACCACTCCAACCAACTCCCCCCCCCCTTTCTTAAATAGTCATGCCTGTCACTCTTGGCAGGCGTATTATTTATTTATTTAGATAGATACACCATCGACAATACTCGTTTCGATATGTATTATTTCAAACGAAATACAATTTTTTTAGACAAAGGATGATGTCTTTACAGGTGTATACATCTTTATAAGAAAAAAAAAACTAAACAACATAGATATAAACTCTAAACAAACAGCAATCAAACTAATTGAAGTAAAAGTACCACATCCAGTAATAAATACAATAAATAATAGTTTAGAATCATTCATTATTTTAACAGTGGTAGAGACACGAGGCAGCATTTGCTGTCGCACGGATGGGCCGGCCCGAATCAGGGTGGTACCACGAACTCACAGAATATCAGCGTGAAGTAGAGGTTTGCCTCTGTGTTGCGCTTGGTGGGTGCTGGTGGCCGGTGGCCCAATTCCCCCCCCCCCCCCCAACCCATCAACATGGTAGCGAAATTGAACAGAAGACTACCCAAGGAGGGTACCAACACCCCAGGAGAATCCCTCGCTGAGCATCCACGACCAAACTACTCCACTTCTGAGCGTGGGTGCTCAGGCTGCCCCGCGTATTCCGGCAAAATTACGCTGGCGACTAAAACTGCTCGGGACAAGCGGAGCAATAAGACCAAGGCGACCCCTGTCACACTATCCGTAAATTTTTGCAACATCAGGGGACTTCATTCCTACCTTATCGCTGCCTATTACCATCTAGAGACAGCGAAGCCGGCCTTGCTGCTTCTAACCGCGACTCAGGTGTCCTCTCCGGCTAATACTTCATATCCACGTCCAAATGGCTGCAGACTCCGTGCTACAACAGGTCTCACCCGCAGAGATCGTGATACTCGGTGATTTTAACGCCCACCACGCTGCATGGCTTGGTTCTCGTTTAACCTATCATGCGGGTAGATCTGTCTATGACTTTGACTTTGCATATGCATATCTAACACAACTGGTTACTTCGCCTACGCGGATCCCAAATGTGGAGGAAAATGTACCTTCCCTGATGGATATCAGGTCTCTATCGATGCCCCTCTAGGCTTCTCGGACCATTGTCTGATCCGGAGTACGGTGCCACTCACGCTCCCATCGCAGTTGCGATCTGCAGCTTGCCGCCGTGTTTGGCAATATAAGTCGGCCGATTGGGACGGGATGCGGTCTTTTTTTGCATCCTACACTTAGTCGCGGGTTTGCTTCTCGCCGGAAGATCCCAGCGTTGTTGCCGATTCTGTTGCTGATGTGGTACTTCAGGGTATGGAATTTTTTATTCCATCCTCTGTAGTACCCATTGGAGGCAGATCCCAGCCATGGTTCGGTCACTCCTGTAAAATAACATCACGCTACAAGCAGGAGTGCTAACGGGCCTGGGCTGACGCATCAACGTCTCGGGATGTAAATACCAGCGCACTTAAAAATAATTATAATTCCGCCTCCAGGTCCTTCAAAAGCGTCATTGCCAAGGAAAGGTCTGAGCACATCGACAGAACTGGCGAGAAGCTAGTTCGCCTTCCTTCGGGAACCCGTGCATTCTGGTCTCTCGCCAAGGCTGTCCAAGGGATCTTCTGTCAGCCATCTCTTCCATCCCTGCACAGAGAGGACGACTCACTGGCCCATGCCGCAAAGGAGAAAGCCGATCTTTTAAGCTCTCTCTTTGCGCCCAACTCGACTCTAGATGACGGGGGGAATAAATCGTAAAGCAATCTTCTCCCTGGACGTCAGCAAGTCGGGTGGGCCTGATGAAGTCCCTATCATTGTGCTGAAGACGTGTCCTCCGGAGTTGGCACCGGTTTTAACGCGTCTTTTCGGTACTCCTACTCCCAAGGCGTAGTCCCGAATTCATAGAAGACTTGGTCCAAACGATCCCTAAAAAAGGCAACCGCTCAGAACCATCCAACTACAGGCCTATCGCTATAACCTCCTTGTTCTCCAAAATAAGGAATCCATTATAAACTGCCAGCTCATGAGGTACCTTGAGGATCAACAGCTGATTAGTGACCGCCAGTACTGTTTTTGTCGGGGTCGATCAGCTGGTGATCTTCTGGTCTACCTGACTCATAGATGGGCGGAGGCAGTAGAGTCCAAGTAGGAGGGAAGTTGATCGTTAGTTTGGACATAGCGAAGGCCTTCAATCGGGTCTGGCACAAAACGCTTCTTTTGAAGTTCCTTTCTATGGGCTTCGCGAGAAATTGTGCAAATGGATCATCAGTTTCCTTGCTAATCGAAGCATCAAGGTCATAGTAGACGGTGCATGCTCTGATTTCAAGCCTATCAACGCTAGTGTTCCACAAGGCTGCGTGCTATCACCAACGCTGTTTCTCCTGCAATATCAATTATATGTTGCAAACTAGTAACATTTCATTTTCATTAACATTTCATAAACATTTTTTTTAGAATTTATTACCCTTTTCTTCCATAAAGCCATGGTAGCTCGCGCTTGCCGTAAATTTCACTGTACAAGAGTAACCCGCGTTCGATCCTTGCCGACACCAATGGAATTGTTAAATGTAATTTTATGTTGATATATCAAATCGGCGGTGAAGGAAAATAACGTGAGGAATCCTGCATGTCTTAAAAATGAAAAAGTCTCTAAAACCCACTCATAAATGAGAAGAGGCATGTACACAGCAATGAAACGATATAGAGTAAGAAAGATATGTCTACAGGAAAAGCCAGAAAGATCCCACAACCTCCGACAAATTCAAAAGTTATTCTTGCAAACAACACGAGAGACCAATTTCCAGCAATGCATTGCAGGTACTTTTGTTCATAAATAAGAATACCCACTACCACATATCTTCCCGTGGGTGTCATAAGAGGCGACAAAGGAAAACTGCGATTACAAACATGCTCGCCAAGCGTTGCAATATACCCTTATGAGCAAGGATATAAATAAATACAACCCCCCCCCCCTCCCAGTCGACGGCTGCCCCGCTTTTCCTGACTCCGATGGTGACCATGGTAACAACGGGACAGGGGATGCTAAGAATCTCCGGTGGAGGTTAGTTTGCTTCCTAAAACAATTTAACCTGGCTACATATAACGAGGACTGACGAGAAGATCCTGCAGCTGGAAGAAGAGAAAGACAAATTACGCTGGGATATTAAAGGATTATCTGAGGGGCAGGGCACGGTAATCCTCGAATCCGGCAACTTGTTCTATCAACAGGAGCCACACGCAAGTATAAGTAACGATCCAAGAGCGAGTCTATCCGACACTAGTCCGAAGATATTCCGGATGTCTGTCTGAGCGAGATTAGAATGGCTCTCCAGCACCTTAAAAACGGCAAGTCCCCGTGCGAGGATGGAATTACAGCAGAGCTTCTGAAAGCAAGTGGAAAACCGGTACTTGAGTCCTTGAGAAGCTCTTTAATTCCGTCATCCATGATGGTACTACTCCGGAGGCGTGGAGAAGAAGTGCGGTAGTCTTGTTCTTCAAGAAAGGCGATAACGCTGTCTTGCGGAACTACAGACCAATTTCCTTTCTGATCCGCGTCTACGTGCTATTTTCGAGAGTTATTACAAATTGTTTTACACTCAGGCTCGATGACTCCTAGCCTCCCAACAAGCCGGTTTCCGAAAAGGCTTTAGTACCTTAGACCACATACATACTCTACGGCAAATTGTAAAAAAGACCGAAGAGGACAATCTGCTACATTTTCATGCGTATGTAGTATATGTTCAGAATATAGAATAAAACACATTGGTTGAATATTATATAAGTATATATTAATAAGAATAACAATAAAATAAATATAAAATTATTTACCTATAAAATTAGGTGGCATTGGTGTGAGAAATCTTTCTAGCGTTGCATTGCCTGCTTTTCTTGCTTCCGTGCTTAGTGTCAGTGACTTATGTAACATAATTTTAAATAATAAAGTAGACCTATGCTTTGCTACGAAGGCAGGGCAGACATGGCAAACGCTCTGTCCTGGTGAATATTCCACTGGAAGTTAACCAACAAAAACAGTGGGATATTCCGTTAGTACAGGGCGTGCAGAAGGATTTGTTTTATAATTTCCATAGTGACCAAGATAAGGCACGCCTTCTAGCTGTTTCGACTAAGGAATCTAGTCACTGGTTACACGCTTTACCATCAAGTAATCTCGGCACATTACTTGATAGGGAAAGCTTGCGTATTGCCGTAGGAATCCGACTAGGAGCGGCGATTTGTCAACCCCATCAGTGCCCCTGTGGTAACAGCGTCGACAAGTTTGGGCTCCACGGACTTTCATGTAAGAAAAGCGCTGGTAGGTTTTTACGATGTCATCCGAAGGGCTCTTGCATCTATAAATGTTCCCTCGGTTTTAGAGCCTTGTGGAATATTTAGAGACGATGGCAAGAGACCCGACGGTATGACATTGGTCCCTTGGGAGAGAGGTAAAGCCCTAGTGTGGGATGCTACTTGCGTAGACACTCTGGCGGCCTCTCATCTCAGGGGTACCTCGTTTAAAGCCGGGCGGCATCAGAGGCAGCTGAGCTAAGTAAGTGGCGCAAATATGAGTCTCTGAGAGATGACTACATATTTGTGCCATTTGCTGTAGAGACTATCGGTCCGTGGGGTCCACGTGCGGTGAAGTTCCTAAAGGAACTCCATCCGCAGCTGGTCATTGCTGCTCGTGATAAGAGGCCTGGTTCTTTCCTCGCTCAAAGGCTAAGTATAGCCATTCAGCGGGGAAACGCAGCCAGCGTTCTTGGCACGATACCGCGGGGAGTAGGACTATATGATAATTAAATTTCTAGTTTTAGTTTTTTTTTTTATTATCATAGTTTTTAATAAGTATTATGTAAAATAAGTATTATGTAAAATTGTAAATAAAGATTTATAAATCTTTGAATATGACATGTAGACTATGAGAATGCATATGTTCCGTCGAAATTTTAGCGGTACTGCAGTTCCTTCAGCAGAGCAAATTTGAATATCGATATATCAAAGTGCTGAAGTGTTTGTACAGTAAGGCTACGATAGCTATTCGAGTACAGAACCAGCATACGAAACCTATACTACTGCAGACAGGTTAACGTAATATCTCCGAAACTCTTCACCGCTGCAATGGAAGACGTTTTCAAGCTACTTAACTGGAAAGGATACGGTAGTAACATTATATGTATACCTACTGTTGGTGAGTGTATTAAAAAAACCAATTAAAAAAACAATACAATAGTTCATTAATTAATAAATTATCAATATCATTTAAATAAATCATTATTTACCATACACGATATATTATTTGATTTCCGGCTAGTCTTCTTGGAGTCTGGCCGCCGTGACCGAAATTCTGTCTGGAGGACGTTAGTATTTTATGTTTTATTAATTTTTATTTTCCCAATTAACAGTTCATGTTACCCATATTTTTCTGCCGACTTCCATAAAGGAGCCGGTACTCAATTCGACTGTATGTTTTTTTTTTTCGTTTTTTTTTTTATGTGTGTTACCTCAGAACTTTTTTCTGGGTGAACCGATTTCGATGATTCTTTTTTTATTTGAAAGCTGGTACTTCTCGTGTGGTCCCATATGAATTTGATCAAGGTCAGACCAATAGTTTTTAAGTTATTCTTAAATAACTTATATTGAAGTCGGCTGTACAAAATTTTTAATTTTAAATTATTATAGAATAAGGACGACAAACAAGCACTCAGTCCACCTGATGGTAAGTAGTTGCTGTGGCCCATGGACATCTACATCTAACTTCGAATGCCTCGTTTCCAGTTAAAAAGGGTCTCCGGTTCTCTACACTCACCATAAGAAACATATCAGAGTTAAGCTGCTATTTTACACTGGTATTCTGTGAGAGTGTGGTCCTTCCCCAATCGAGACGACCCATTCGTGCTACAACTATACTACTAATATAGCCGCAGCATGGCTCTACCACGTACAATAATATTTATATTATACTTACGCCATAAGCCCTGTGTTATCCGCATAATTGTGACAAAGTATTTATGATTTTTCAATACTAATGAGCAAAAATGATACTAAATTTTTAGATTCTGCTGCAGTCGGATAAAAAATCACACAGTCTATTTTAGTTTGAAGTTGGATATGTATTCATGCTAGAGTAAAATCGTACGTACAAATTGAGTTAACAAATTCATTCATGAACATGTACAATTTACAATTCTGTTTGTTTTTCACCTCTATCGCCATTCAGTTTACCGAGTCTAATACTATCTAGCTGCTATTTTGTCTAGTTGATCCAGATGAAAACGCTTTCAGCTAGCTCCTTGCTATTCGGAATTCGTACGGACACTGACATCTCAAATGAAACTGTCTTAGCGAATTGTAATCTCGGTAGTGTGTGCCGTACCATTGTTTTAAATGCAATGCTAGGAAAATGCTATTCCTGTTGTTAAATATTGAATTCACATCGTAATTTTATAAGATTTCTGGCTGCGGGTAAATTAAAGATGCAAGATATGTGAATCATTTTATTATTACATGATAGTTCATTACAGCCTACGAGTGGACAAAGTAATATCACAAGCTTTAGGTAACAACTACAATGTTGCATAAATAGTTATATTAAAATCATCATCCCCTATTTGTCTACCCCTATGGATGGTTTTTCGTCAAATTTATGGGAACCACTCTTGTAAACACGCTTCTTGCTTGTGTTAATATTAGCTTGCCGTTCAATTCAATGTCGAATGTAACAATATATCCATATTTCATCTGCTTTCATATGTCATACACATCATTTGAATGTCCGCGATCATACTTTAATAACATTTTGTTGCACAAATTAACTTGAGCCCGTTTATGATCTGGCGTTAACACATAAATAATCCAGCGGCAACAAAGTTTTATAACTTTTATATGTTGATATAATTCTTTTGGAATTTGGCTCATACCAAAATCTCAATTTTCTCAAGTCTCCTCAAAGGTGATGAGCAGGTATTCTTCAATTAATCGCCTGACTGTAACCATATTTTCCTAAGTTGTAATTTATGCCCTGTTTTACTACGTGCTCAGCAATGAAGGAAAACATTGTGAGGAAGCCTGCATGTCCAAGAAATAAATGTATTTGAAGACATGTGAAGTTCACCGACACACACTGTATCAGCGCGACGGACTATTGCTTCATACCATCACAGAAATGTGAGGATGCCAGTGACCAGCTGTGGGACGTGTGGGACTAAGGCGGTGGATTTAATGGTAAGTATGATATATTTCTCCAAATGTCACCACCACCTACTTAATAAAAACCACCTACTTAATAGAAAAACTATTAATAAAAATCATCGGCACACACACACTTTAGAAACATACAATCGATTTGAGCCAATTCTCCATTTTTAGAAGTTGGCTAAAAGTTGATGGGAATATTATGAAGAGAGAACATAGCCGAAAGTTTGCAAATGATCATTTCCCCACTTCCAACGAAGACGTCTCGCGCTTGTTTGCTTGCTCAGTGGCGCTAGCCTAGCTAGCATCGACAAATCTTTTGCGAACAAATTATAAATTTCAAAAACTTTGGAAATCTCTTAACAGTTTTAAATCCATGGCCGGCTTTATAAAATCTTAAGTCGCCCTTTCCCTTTTAAATTAAAAACAATCTTTTGTCTACAAGTTACTGTATATTTTAATAAATAATATTCATACTTGTCAACAGTAAATCTTGTTCTACTTAACTTATTGTTTCAAAGAAATTCGCAGAAATTACAAAAAAAAAACGCCATGAATAAAAGCCTTTCATTAGTTCCATGGCCTCGCTATCGTAACTCTTTTCGTTTAATTTACTTTGAGCTATCTTTAAAAGAATCTTAGTTTAATAAAGAGATTTCCATTGCTTTCGACACATATACAAATATTTTTATAACCGATATAATATTATTTTGTAAAACTATGGTAAATCAGCAGGCTAATAGTTCAGGGTGTGGAGTGCCAAACTGAATATTTGCAGGTTCAAATTCAACATTTCATAAATTTAATATGAAACCATTACTTTGTACTCGAGTGACAGCCTTGGCACCGTTAAGCGAAATGTAGGGCGGCCCTCCAATAGATGGAGAGACGACCTGGTAAGAGATGCAGAAAGTGGATAGATGCAGGTGGCTCCGGACTATAGTATGACGCATTCTATAAAAAAAGGTTCAGGTTCTTGTAATGATGTTGATACGACTACTATTTTGAGCAACTTGACACAGGCGTAATTATTATGCTTAGTTGTAAGTAATTACCAGTTCTGATAATAGTATTATTGCATTGTGTGAATTAATGAATTGTGTTTATTTTCTAGCGACTTCCAAAAAGGAAACAGTACTCAATTCGATTGTATGTTTTTGTTTTTTTTTATGTGTGTTACCTCATAACTTTTTACGGGGTGAACCGATTACAGTGATACTTTTTTTATTTGAAAGCTAGTATTTTTCGTGTAGTCCCATATGAATTTGATTAAGGTCAGACTAATAGTTTTTGAGTTATTCTTAATAACTTATATTGAATTCAGCTGTACAAAATTTTTAATTATAAATTATACAATCATACGTTTACACAGAGAGATACTTAGCAAAAAATGAAAGTAATATCACCCGGAATCGTAACTGGTAATTTTTCAGAAATTTAAATTTAGACTATATTTTCACAATTCAAAATTAGGTAAAAGATTTTCCCATACCGTTGCAGCATATTTTCATATTGCCAACAATCAAAAATAATTTCATTACAAATATTTGCTCATATCATACCGTGTATGTCTTAAAAGTCGATAGAGGTTTACCTCAACTATCAATAACTAGAAAATAAAAAAATTGCGGTTGCAAACCCGCCTGTTAAGCATGGCAACTATGACAAAATCTATAAGGGAGGTCTATGTTCAGCAATGGACTTGTGGCCGTAGGAAGGAAAAGGGGAGATCTCCCGCCGGGCAAAGTGTTCTGCCCGGGGAGCGGCCAACGCTCCGACTGGTAGTTCGGAGCTATTCTATATATACTGCTTTAACTTCGCAAATTTGTTAGCGCGATTTAGGCTTCGATGTGTTTCGCTTGTGGCGCGACGACAGCGCCGCCACATCACCCCCCCTGTTCTGACCTAAGGTCGATAGTGCAGTCCGATTGCCGGTACGACCTTAATGTCGGTGGGGAATGCATGCTGTGTGCGTAAGGGCAAGTGACGCCGGTGCGAACGATATGCCTGTGTGTAATGCACGCCATACTACGCACTTGCAAGTGATGCCAGTGAGAACGATGAGCCGGAGCAAGTGCCTGGGATTGCCTTGTAGTCTGCGGTGAGTCGAGAAGAAGGCAAGTAGTCTGCGAGAATGCCGTGAAGCAGAGGCGAGCAGTAAAGCTCAGAGCCGTGCTGAACAGACTTTTATAGTATGTAATGGATGGTAGATGGATTAAATCTTACCGTAATACGAAAACTAAAAATTATTTTTGAATGGTTTTAAGTGATCGTAAAACATAGATATTACAAAATATTGATAAAATTTCAGTTACTCGAACGATTTTAACCTAACGGGTCGTGGACAATCTCCGCCTGCACTTACTGCGTTACTGACGTTATTAAAGAGGACCATTCAGAGCGATCAAAATATTGACATCGCTTTTAGAGCAGCGTGAAAAGCTCTTGAAAGAAAAGCAGGAGACCTGTTTTTACTCCACTTACTCTCGTATGACTTCAATAGAACGCACGGGAATTTTTCCGAAAACCTCTTTGCGCTCGCAGTTACTTACATTCTAGAAAGATTACAAACTTGAGCCGTTGCTTTTCAAGGAATATTCAAAGCAGTTTGGTTCAAAGTCGCTTTGTCGTTTAAAAAAAAACAATAATATAATTATTTATTTTTTATTTCAAAATAATATAAAATATTATTTTGTTGTTCGTGTTTAGAAACCTCTCAAAAGTTCTCAAAAATAGTTACTGCCCCCTAAAAATATACTGTCTTTAATTTAAATTATTTTAAGTTCTGATGCCTTTAACAATGGCCAGTGGCTTTTAAAAATAAAAAATAATACGCAACGTTTCGTAACATTAGTAATCTAAAACTCTTGAAATAGTCAAAAAGACAATTTTTTCTCAAATTTTATTCATCTTCGAATAAATGCTCACTTTGACAGACTAAGATGGAATCCTAGTTTCAGGTAAAAAGAAACGTAGTTTATTTCAGGTTTTTTATACTAACTATACAAAACACTTTTTTTTTCAAACTGGTGAGGTATTTTTTCGACTATAATTATAACTTTTAACAAAAAGTAAAAACCGACTTGAAATTGGTAAAAAATAAATTATTTATATGCTACTCTTAGGAGTGTAATTTTTTCTCCAAATTTACATGAAGCTGCCCTTGAGGTATAACCTATTTAATAAAAAAAGAATCATTACTTTTTTTTCACAATCTGCGAAGATATCGCGTAAAATACATACAAAAAACATGCACTTGAATTGAGAACCTCCTCCTTTTTGAAGTTGGTTAAAAACAAAACGGAAACTTGTCTTTCACTGTCTATCTATCTAAGGCAAAAACATATTCAAAGTATGTCATGTTCCCCTGTCCATATTTTAATAAAGTTATAGATTTTAAATATATTAATAAACTTTTTTTATTTACCCTAAAATACGCAATAACCAAAAGTTTACATTTCGGAGTATAATAAAAAAACTCATTTCAAAGTTTTTTTTTACTTTAATAGCAGAAAGACAAACGAAAATATCAAATTAAGCATTGTCTCAACTGCAAAACTACTAAACTACCCATAAAAACCGAACTCCATTTTCCAGTTTCGCTTGTAAATGAAAAAGGACGCTGTCTGTAACGCTGTCTAGAGCTTCCTAAGTTGTTAACGTTATCGGATAACCAGATAAAAATAAGAACTCTCCCCTTGAAATTGAACTCTATGCATATATATCTAAACTTTTAATTTCTCCGCAGTTGATGTCTGTTATAAATTCCATGCATTTTCATAACATTTAATAGTGCTATTGTTTATTCTATTGTTTATTGTAATTTATTTCGCCTTTATTGAGTTTTTTTTTATCCTTAATTGAAAATAAATGTAAATGTCTATAGGCCACAGAATCCACTTACCATCAAGTGGACTGTGTCGTCGTTTGTCATCCTATTCTACAAAAAACCGGCCAAGTGCGAGTTCATTTCCACCGAGGGTTCCGAACAAATCCGTAGGTATATAAGTTTAAAATTATTAAAAATATTTTTAATATATTATGTAATTAAAAATTTATGCTTTTCGCAATTTTAGATTTATATATTATATCATTACTATATCATTATCTATAGATAGATTTATTACATTATATCATTACATCCCGTCAAAAGTTACTGCTGAACATAGAACATCCCCATAGATTACTCTGTCATATATATGCCATATTTGCCATAGGTTCCATACTATGACTAGATGCTGCAGCTCATCTCCTGGTTCAGTTTTCTTTTGTCACCGCTTAAGACACCGAACATCATATGGAGTGGGTTATTCCCTTATGTTGTTACTACGCGGCACTCAATAATAATATTATTTACTTAGAATTTATTAAATTATTTATTTTAATTACATAAGAGAATTATTCGCTAGTCCACATTTCGTTCCGTTTTCTCTTCAGGAGCAAATATGGGAATTGCTATATCTTATAGATTAAGAGAGATAAACTGTATCACCATACCGTTTTCAGCAGACGTATAATTCCGATTCGTAATTAATATTCAAGATAGATGAAGCAGCTTCAAAGGTGTGTGTTATTCGTTTGGAACTGTAACCCCGCCAAGCTATAATAATATTAAATACTCTATTTATAGGAGTTGATAATAGAAGATGATGACAAAAGCAGACCGTCCGAAGTAGCCCATATAGTCCGTGTGTCGACATTTTCTGGATCGTGTTACACTAATAATTGACATTGAATAAAATCGTGATTTAGTTTTTACAGTAGAAATTCATCCAATTTGTAAAATTGCTTTGAATCTTTTTCTAAAACACTCAAATATCCAACAACAAGATCAAAAATTATTCCCGACGTGAAAGATGAGAGACTCTTAAATTATTTCCTAAACAAATTTGTCTTGATTTATGAATGAAGTTTTAAGAAAATGTTTCGTAGGCAGAAGTTAGTCACCAGGTGTCTCTTACCATTTTTATAAAACAACAAAAGTAGAATATTTTAATTATGTAAATACAAAATAAATTTAAATCTGCGTAGGCAGTGATCTTCTTTAAAACTTCAGCTGAAAAAACCAGCTGTTAACAACCCGCCATCATGTAACATTAACTCTCCGACAGTTTTTGAATATTTATACAAGTTATATCAGTATTACTGATTAGTAAATACCTTTGTATTTTTATAAATCTTCATTTAACACACAATACCAGTGTAAAATAGCAGCTTATGCTGCTGTGTTTTGTATAGTAAGGATAAAGAACCAGAGACCCCTTTTACTGGAAATGAGGCCTTCCAACTTAGTCCTCAAGAATGAAAACACATCTGCATTTTTATTCTTAATCGAGGATGGATGTACATGTCCACGGACCATATTATCCACTTACCATTAGGTGTATTAGTTAGTTGTATTAGATATTAGAATGACACTGATGGCCACCTCCTGGTCTAGTTTCCTCTGTCGTTTCTTTCAAGCTACCACGGCTTTTTACTTCATTTAAATATTAAGTATATTTATCAATCCTCAGGGGTGACAACGCATCTGCATTTTAATTCTTAATCGAGCGTGATGTAGATTTAAATTGACCAAAGCATTCTCTTACCGTCAGTTAGACTATTTGTAGATTATTTGTTTAAAAAAAAAAGCTCGTTCCTTGTGAGATTCGAACATGAAGGTTGAAGAAGTTGTAACAAAGATACAACTTCTTAATATATATAATATAATATGAGCACGATAAATATTTACTCAACTAAATTACCATTTAAAAATATACTAACATCGTTTTGTTAAAATGAAAGATCTTACAGAAATATATATTTGCTAAGCTAATTACAGGGATGGGGACATCACAATGAGGGAGCATAATGAATATTAAAAGAATAATTCTTTTAAGAGTAAATAACTTAATAGACGTTACCCCGCTCCTGACAAATAAGGTTGTCACGTCTCTCGCATATTTCTTCCTACAACACGGTACGTCGCTTCCGTGACATTGATAGCTGAATAAAATATAACGTGGCTTAAAAGTACATGTATTGTGAAAATGTATGTTTTGTTTTTGATGACCAAGGATCCCGAATTTTGTATTTAACGAGGTCATCAGACGCGCCAGAGGGAAAGAAAAATTGTTTGGGTAATAAGCAGCGTCTTCCTGATGACAACTCAAATAATAAACAACTTTATGAGACAATCTACGGGGGAGGGCTAGATTAACCAATGGACTTTTGATAAGCCTTAGGTAATGACTTAATAATATTTCTTGTGGTAACGAGACTGTGCGGCTTAATGTCTAGGATTTTTTTAAATAATAAAGGTGACAAACGATCACACAATCTACCTAACGGTAAGTGGATGCTGTGGCCAATATACATATACATATATCCTCAATTAAGAACTAAAATGCAGTTGGGTTTTCACTCCTTAGGACTAAGATTCAGAATGCCTCGTATCCAGTAAAATGATTCTCTGGTTCTCTATACTCACCATACGAAACACAGCAGTATTAAGGTGCTATTTCACGCTAGTATTCTGTGAGAGAGTGGTCCTACAATGGTAAAGCCGATCCGTTAGTACTACTACATTAATATAGTTGCAGCACATATAAAAGCCTAACCTAATGTCCTTAAAAAAACCATTAGTCTTCCACTGATCACAAATCAAGTGATGTATAAAAATTTATTACAAAGACGACTTCAAAAATTTATAGCACTTTTACACGATGTTATTAAAATTTAGAGAACATTCACAGCCGCGATAAATTTATAAATATTACTATATTCCGTCTAAATTTATTTTGATATTGCTTTTGCTGGTAGAGCCCTGCAGCAGTTTTTTGCTGTTGCACGTATGGGCCGGCTCGAGCCGGGTTGGTACCACGACCTCACAGAATACCGGCGTGAAGTAGAGGCTCTGCTTCTGCGTTTCGTCTGGTGAGTGCAGGTGGCCGGAGGCCCAATTCCCCCCCCCCCCCCCCCCCATCAACATGGTAGCGGAATTAGACAATAGACTACCCCAGGAGGGTACCAGTACCCCTGGAGAATCCCTCGCTGAGCATCCACGACCATGTTATTCCAATCCTGAGCGTGGGTGCTCAGGCTGCCCCGCGTATTCTGGGGGGGGCAAAATTCCGCTCAAAAACAAAACTGCTCGGGGCAAGCTGAGCAACAATACCAAGGCGACCCCTGCCACGCTATCCGTGAATTTCTGCAACATCAGGGGACTTCACTCTAACCTAAACGCCGTCCACTACCATCTCGAGACGGCGAAGCCGGCCTTGCTCTTTTTGACCGAGACGCAGGTTTCCTCTCCGACTGATATTTCGTATCTCTCCTACCCGGGGTACAAATTGGAGCACTCCTTTGTGCCTCGGGCTGGAGTTTGCGTGTATGTTAGAGAGGACATCTGTTCTCGACGCCTCGGCAGTCTTGAAGGTTCGGACCTGTCCATCCTTTGGCTACGCGTAGACAGCGACGACCATCCGCGCGTCTACGGGTGCCTCTATAGGTCCCATAGCGGTAATGCCGAAACAGACCGACTCATCGACCACGTCCAAATGGCTACAGATTCCTTGCTACAACAGGTCCCATCCGCAGAGATCGTGCTCCTTGGCGATTTTAACGCCCACCATGCCGTATGGCTCGGTTCACGTTTAACCGATCATGCGGGGAGATCTGTTTATGACTTTGCCTTGGCATATGGTCTGACACAACTGGTTACTTCGCCTACGCGGATTCCAGATGTGGAGGATCATACACCTTCCCTGTTGGACCTTCTGCTGACCTCTCATCCGGACGGATATCAGGTTTCCGTCGATGCCCCTCTCGGCTCTTCGGACCATTGTCTGATCCGGAGTATGGTGCCACTCACGCTCCCTTCGCGGTTGCGTTCTGCAGGTTGCCGCCGTGTTTGGCATTACAGGTCGGCGGATTGGGACGGAATGCGGTCTTTCTTTGCATCCTACCCATGGGGGCGGGTTTGCTTCTCGCCGGATGATCCCAGTGCTGTTGCTGACTCTGTCACTGATGTGGTGCTACAGGGAATGGAACTATTTATTCCATCATCTGTGGTACCCATCGGAGGCAGATCTCAGCCTTGGTTTGGTCGCTCCTGTAAGACTGCATTGCGCAGTAAGCAGGAGTGTTATCAAGCCTGGGCTGCGGCTTCGGTGACTCGGGATGTAAACACCAGCACACTTATAAAGAAGTATAACTTCGCCTCCAGGTCCTTCAAAAGAGTTATTGCCAAGGCAAAGTCAGAGCACATAGGCAGAATTGGCGAGAAACTAGTTCGCCTTCCTTCGGGAACCCGTGCATTCTGGTCTCTCGCCAAGGCTGTCCAAGGGAATTTCTGTAAGCCATCACTACCATCTCTGCACAGGGAGGACGACTCACTGGCCCAAGACGCAAAAGACAAAGCCGACCTTTTAGGCTCCCTTTTTGCGTCCAACTCGACTCTTGATGACGGGGGGAAAATACCGCCGACCATCCCGCGGTGTGAGTGCTCCATGCCGGATGTGCTATTCTCACAGCGCTCAGTTCGTAAAGCACTTCTCTCCCTGGACATCCAGAAGTCGAGTGGGCCTGACGGAATCCCCCCAATTGTGCTGAGGACGTGTGCTCCGGAGTTGGCACCGGTCCTAACGCGTCTTTTCCGGTACTCCTACTCCCAAGGCGTAGTCCCGAATTCATGGAAGACAGCTTTTGTCCACCCGATCCCTAAAAAAGGCGACCGCTCAGACCCGTCCAACTATAGGCCTATCGCGATCACCTCCTTGTTCTCCAAAATAATGGAATCCATTATTAACTGCCAGCTCATCCGGTACCTTGAGGATCACCAGCTGATTAGTGACCGCCAATACGGTTTTCGTCGGTGTCGATCAGCTGGTGATCTTCTGGTCTACCTGACCCATAGATGGGCGGAGGCAGTAGAGTCCAAGGGGGAGGCGTTGGCCGTTAGTCTGGACATTGCGAAGGCCTTTGATCGGGTTTGGCACAAAGCGCTTCTTTCAAAGCTGCCTTCCTATGGGCTTCCCGAGAAATTGTGCAATTGGATCACCAGCTTTCTTGCAGATCGGAGCATCAAGGTCATTGTAGACGGTGCATGTTCTGACTACAAGCCTATTAACGCTGGTGTTCCACAAGGCTGTGTGCTATCACCAACGCTGTTTCTTCTGCATATCAATGATATGTTGCTAACTGGTAACATTCATTGCTATGCGGATGACAGCACTGGTGATGCTCTATACACCGGCCGGGCCAATATTTCTCGGGAAAACGTCGCCGAGTACCTGAACAAACTTGTGTCTGAAGTCGAGTCTTTGCTGGACAAAGTCTCGGATTGGGGGCGACTAAATCTAGTCCAGTTTAATCCTCAGAAGACACAAGTTTGCGCGTTTACTGCTAAAAAGAACCCCTTTGTCGTATCTCCTCAGTTTCAAGGCACTCCCCTTCTTGCCTCAGCCAGTATCGGTATCCTCGGAGTCGACATATCGAGTGACGTGCAGTTTCGTGGTCACTTGGAAGAGAAGGCCAAATTGGCCTCTAAAAAGCTTGGCGTGCTCAGCAGAGCGGGACAGTATTTCATGCCGGCACACCGCCTGCAACTTTACAAGGCGCAGGTTCGGCCTCACATGGAATACTGTTCCCATCTCTGGGCAGGGGCTCCCCAGTGCCAGCTCCTTCCACTTGACCGCATCCAGCGCAGAGCGGCTCGAATCGTCGACGACCGAGCCCTTTCCGATCGGCTCGATTCATTGGCACTGCGAAGAGATGTTGCATCTCTTTGCATTTTCTTTCGCATCTACCATGGGGAGTGCTCTGAGGAATTGTTCGGATTAATCCCAGCCGCCAAATTTCACGAACGCACATCGCGGCAGAACTCCCGATACCATCCACACCATCTGGATGATTGGCGGTCCACCACTGTGCGATTTAGAAGATGTTTTCTTCCTCGCACAACTTCCTTGTGGAATAGTTTACCACCAGGGATTTTTCCGGACCGATACGACTTAGGGACCTTCAAGAAAAGAGCCTACTCCTTTTTAAAAGGCCGGCAACGCATCTGCAATTCCCCTGGTGTTGCGGTTGTTCATGGGCGGCGGTAGTCACTTACCATCAGGTGAGCCGCATGCTCGTTTGCCCCCTCTCCTATAAAAAAAAAAAAAAAGGAAATATCTGGAAACTCAAGTAAAGCGGCTGATTGCTGACCAAAAGAATGTTTACAAGAAAATCATAATACGTGTAACAATTATACATGGTAGAGCCATCCTGAATCTATTAAGTAGTAAAGTTGTAGTACGAATGGGTCGACTCGACAGGGGAAGGACCACGCTCTCACTAAATACCAGCGTAAAATAGTAGCTTAACACTTCTTTGTTTAGTATGGTGAGTGTCGAGAAGCGGAGACCCTATTTACTGGAAAAGAAGCATTCCATCATAGACCTCACGGGCTACCAGGCATCCGCATTTTGATTCTTTATTGAGGATAGATGTAGATGTCTATGGGTCACAGCAACCACTTACCATCAGGTGGGCTGTGTGCTAGTTTGTCACATTATCCTATAAAAAAAAACAAAAAAGGCGGACTTTTTTTTCAATACACGAGGAGGAATAGGCAAAAGATTTTTCATCAGACTTGATTAAATTTTATAAATAATTATTCATAAGTAAGATTAGTTATTAGTGACAAAATAAATAGTTCTGTAAATCAGCAGATACTATATTTTTTAATTAACAACGTTAAATTTATATTGAATATTGAATATATCTTTTATTATTTTTTAAGTTAACAACTTTAAAACCCGTTTTTTTCGATGCATCATTAGGAACAGGCAAAAGATTCCTAATCAAACCGCGTTGCATAAATTTTGTTCTTAATTATTTATAGTTAAGATTATTTATTAGTAAAAGTATAAATAGTTTTGTAAAGAAGCTGATGTTAAATTTTGTTTAATTAACAACTTTAAAATTCTAATGAATATAGAGAATAAAGCTAAAATAAACTTTATTTAACAATAGAACCTACTTTTTTCTTTTTTGTTAATAAATCAAAAGAGATTAATGTATCATTAATATTATGCTAAAAATGAAAAAAAAATATTAATATTCGCTTTCACCTGCGCTGGGATCGTCCGGCTAAAAGCAAACCCGCCCCCATGAGTAGGATGCAAAAAAGACTGCATTCCAAATCCACCTCAAGCAAGTTACTGTCCACTTATGGTATCCGTCAAGACCGAGACCATTCCATAGGGACCCGTAATCTTAGCCGTCTAACCTTTCTTCTCGGAAAGGGGCAGACGGGACTTGAGTGGCATAACTTTTCAGGGATCACGCCCACCTCGTTGTTCCCGAACCCAACGTGGTGTGGTATTAGTTTCTGAGGGTAGAAGGTCACTGACTGGTTGATCTCAGCTGCAGGGCGGGTCACCGGAGCCGCTGTACCCTTTCAGTTAATTAGTTTATTGGTTGGTTTTATACGTGGTATAGCTATGCTGCAACTAAGCACATCGGATCAGTTAGGAGAAGTGGGAATGGGCTAGCCATAAAGATCACAGGGCCAATAATCGTTGGGGAAGTAGGGTTCCCAAGTGGGCAACCAGAAAAATAGTTCTCGAGCGTCAGTCTTGTACAAGCAAGTGCAGCGAAGGGTGATATCCTGTATCAGGATTTCATTCTATCTAGCCTCTCTATTCCTGTTAAAAGGCAGAGACAGGAAAACTACTGAAAAGTTACCACCCCATCAACTTGAGTCATTGTAAAGTAATTGCAGACAGAACAAACTTCTGAAAAATTCCAGATTTAATCATTAGAGTCTTATGCAACAGCCTAAGCCCATGTCCATAAAAAATATTAATACTTTATTAAATGTACACAATTGTACATAATCGTGACAACCGCCCATCACAAATCAAGTGCTGTATAAAACCTTATTTCAAAGACGACCTTAAAATTTATAGCACGTTTTCACGATGTTATTAAAACTTGGAGAACATTCAAGGGCGCAATAAATTCATAAATATATTCAAGTCTAAATGCAGTTATTCAAAAACTTTATTTCAACAATCACCCATGAATATTTCTTTTTTTACAAAACTCCACATAAAATCCATTATTTATTTTGAGAAGAGACATTAAGTGTATCGTGGGAGGAAATATGGCAGAAACGTGATAACTTAATCTGCCCGGATGTAGTTGACTTACGGAGAAATGTGTAAACAATTTTTAAATTTCAGTTAAACAATGCGCTAAAGGAGTATTAGTTAAATTTTCATTCACGCAAGGATTCCTTTTTGAGCACACTAGCAAACACGGCCCGCTACGCTGGGCCTAGGTTAAAATAAATTTAACGGTTTTCATTACTCTTTATTTAAGTGATAAAATAATCAATCAAGAAAAATAACTCAAGAGATAAAACCATGAAATGCTAATACACATTAATTTTCACCATCGATCTCATTTTCTTCTTTTTTTTATTCTAGTAGTTGAAGATTATCGCCGTCATTCATAAACATATTAGTCAACATAACATCTGCTTTACGATAAATACAAAAACAAGTAGGACTCATCTGAATGTTGTCGTTGAAAGTTCAATGTAAAGTTTGAGCATTATAAATGTGAATAACCTAAAATACGTTATTATTTTATTAATAAATAGAAAAAAAAGGATAATTATTTTGAAATTTGATTATGAAAATGGATGGTTAATGAATTTACGATCTATTTAATAAATTATAATTATTATCTTTTATCTAGTGAGTTAACTCATATTTTATCTGATGTTGATGTAATTAAATGCAAATACTCCCTAAACATGATTAAATAGATAGTTATAATGATCTCGCTCAACGGTAAACATAAAATATCTTGTGTTAGCACATGTTATTAAGCTAATTATACTTGAAAGTAAAATTTAATTATCACGTAGATTGTATTAATTATCCTAATTATATATTTTCTATATATTGGGGTAACAAACGAGCAAACAGGCAACCTAACGGTGAGTGAATTCTGTAGCCCATAGACATCTACATTTATTTTATAGTTATTCTATCCCAATAACTATCAAAATTTAGATGCGGTGTCACCCCTTAGGACTAAGATGTAATGCAATGTTTCCAATAGAGAGAATCTCCGGTTCTCTATACTCACCATAAGAAACACTGCAAAATTAAGTGGCTATTTTACACTGGAATTCTGTGAGAGCATGGTCTTTCCCCAGTTGAGCAGATCCATCCATGCTATAACCATCATACTGCAGCAAGTCATCGCTAAATTATTATTTACATAATTAATAAGGAATTCATCTAATTTAACCGAGTTACAAGAAGGATTCTTTAAAGCATTAAAAGTTAAGAAAGTATTATATCAGGGGCGTCCCTGTTTTGGTTAATAAACAATATGTTTCATTATGTAGTAGAGCTAGGTAGCAATTTATTTCTGCATAGAATACCAGCGTGAAATAGCAGTTCTGATGTATTTCATATGCTAAATGACATTTTAAAGCAAGAAGAAGTTCCGAAAGTGTTTAAGCTTGTCAGCTTAGTGGGTTCCGTAATATTTTCTACGGGTTTTCAAAATTAGAGATATTTTGGCATTTATATTTTATAAATTGTTATAAGTTTTAATAATAATTTATCTTCACCAAATTATAATTATATTTATTATATTTATTTTTGTTTTACTTGGAAGAGCTATGCCTTAGCTATATTGTGGTTGTAGCACGAATGGATCGGCTCGATCAGGGTAGGACCACGTTTTCACAGTATACCAGCTAAAATAGCAGCTTAGTGCAGCTGTGTTTCTTATGGTGAGTGTGGAAAAGCAGAGATACTTTTTATTGGAAACGAGATATTTCATCTTAGTCCTTAGGAATACCATTTTATATCTCAGGGGTGACAACGCATCTGCATTTTGATTCCTAATCGTGAATAGATGTAGATGTCTGAAGGCCGCAGCTTCCTGCTGCTGCTTCACTGCGTGTTCCTTTCTCATCCTTATTCTATAAAAGAAACAGGTTATAAATATGGTTTAACTTAAAAAAGCCAAGCAATTTTTTGTATTTCTTTTACTACATGAGTCATAATGACATCGGAGTTGTTATAGGGGTGGCAGTGAAATGCTGAATTGCTAACCTTGTTTGCCTCGAATGAGGCGTACAATGTCCATACTTTGTTTATATTTTTTTATATAGGATAAGGGTGACAAACGAGCACATAGTCCACCTGATGGTAAGTGGTTGCTGCGGCCCATAGACATCTACATCTATCCTCTATTACAAATCAAAATGTAGATGCGTTGTCACCCGTGAGGACTTAGATGGAATGCCTCATTTCCAGTAAAAAGGGCGTCCGGCCACCTGCACTCGCCAAGCGAAACGCAGAGGTAAACCTCTAATTCACGCTGGTTTTTTGTGAGGTCGTGGTACCACCCCGGTTCGAGCCGGCCCATCCGTGCGACGGCAAAAGCTGCCGCGTGGCTCTACCACTGTTAAAATGTTATTTAAATAAAGATTTATTTTCATTTTTAGATACTCGTTTTACTCTCCAATGCTGTTTTCACATAATAATACCTTATGCAACACAACTAAGAATATTTTCAATGGCTACGAACTCGTAAGTTTCCTAGGTTAATGAGCTAGGTATGTTCCAGATAAGCGTTGACTTGGTCATTACAGTTTACGTTTGCAACATTAATGCCCACTACAACTAATGAGCACCTACGGTTAAGAATCTGTCGGTTGTATAGGGTATCCACTAATTTATATTTTTAAGGAATACTAAAAAGGTTTCCTTTTATAAAATTTCGTCGAGTATAGTTGCGAAAATACTTAAAATAATATAGTGTAAATATAAAACATAATACTTTTTATAGTTGAGTAATGGAATGTAGTATGTGTATAAATATTTCTTGAGTGTGTGTCATTTTTATTTAAATAATTTTTTCTAATATAATTTGGTTAGTCTTCGATTGATAGTGTTTCTGTGTTCTCAATTTTATTGATTATATGCGTAGGATTGACTGAGAGGGTATACCAAAAGGCATTAGGTTCATCCTAGCTGGCCCTTTTATTTGAAGTGATAGCAATAAATCATAAAAAATATACCTGTATCCTGGAACCGGTCCATAAGCCTAACAGTGTAGAGGTGGTGTGAGAATATTTACGACCCGATATTGTGGGGGCCCATGATCAACAATAAACTTTTAATAGACTTGGGTGGTTATAAATAGATATGACCCAAACAGACAGGAGACTACGGGGCAGGTGAGACTAAAGTGCTGAGAGCTACGTTGATAAAAAAATAAATCGGTGGAAGATGCGGGCGGTGTCGAGGAGCGCTTACTTCTGCATTTGATTCCATAGCTCCAGTCGCCTCAGTAGATCCAAAAGGTTCAATGAGATTAACCAGTTCGCAGAAAACACTGAAGTGTTATTATAATTATAATATCAATTTAGTAGTACTCCTGTTCGACGCTTTACCTGAGATTTAAATGTGCTGTAGCGACAGTAATCGAATGGCGGATTCAAACTCACGACTCTTCATTGAATAAAACTATTATGCGGAAACTATTTTTTTGATGATTTGCAGCACCAACGGTCACGGAAGAAACATCCCATAATGTTCATGGGATGTTTCTTCCGTCACCGTTCCGTGAAGTATCAGAAACGTCGTGAATAAACAATAAGTAAAATTAAATGCGATAAAACCCGTAAAAATAGTTTTATTCAATGCGTAGTTTTCGCGTAAATATAAGAAATCATTGCGACTCTTCAGTTTTGCGGACTGTTTAATAAAAGAATAGACTATCGCATGTAAGTCTAATGAGTTTTTGAATTTAATTTCGTAATTTTAATATCAAAAACAATTTTAATAATATACATCTAAAAGATAAAATAAGTAGGAAAGTGTGTTAACGATAAAAAAAAAAAACTCTCAGAAAGTCGAGATCCCGCGCGCATTTATACTTTGCTGCCGGCGATGTTGTAAATTAACATTTATGATTTTCATACGTAAATTGACATTGTACATATATAATATGTACGAATAATTTTCCTTTAAATTTATATTGTTTCCAAAAATATCAACAGAGAATATTTTCAGGTTTGTGGGTAGACATAACAAAACTGGAAAAAAAGCTCATCGTATTCCTCAAGCACGTCAACGCATCTACGCATATACGCCCTCTTTGCATATATTAATAAGGTTTTAACATATCAGGTAAGGAACCAGTATTAAGAGGTTTTCGTCAAAACTCACGTTACCATCCTCACCATCTGTTCTGGATGCATGGCGGTCCACCATTGTGCGTTTTACTAGAAGTTTTCTTCCTCGGACAACATTTCTGTGGAATTGTTTACCATCGGCGATTTTTCCAGACCGACACGACTTCAGGACCATCAAGAAAAGATCCTCTTCTTTTGTAAAAGGCCGCCAACGTACCTGAAATTGCCCTGATATTTCAGTTGGTCATGGGCGGCGGTAGTCAGGTGAGCCGAATGTTCGCTTGCCCATTCTTCTATAAAAAAAAATGTTTTCCTTCACCGCCGAGCACGCGGTGAAACGTAGTCATAGCGATTGGCTTTATTTATATTTTTTTACTTTCTTTACAAAAGTTTATATTCCAATAATTAGTGGCAAAGTGCACTGGCGTTTTACTGCAGCAATGCGGACTAATTGCTCGAATCCTGCACGAAACAACTACTTGCGTTGCGCAATTCATTGCTTCAATTCTGGATATTCTTCTAGGTATAATTTATATAAAATTATATTTATATAAGTTCCACTTTTGTAAAGTGATTACTTTTGTTTTAAATTTGCATTTATGGAAAGTCTATGTAAAATCTTATTTATATAATATGACTATAATTATAATGTACAAAATGTTTGCTGATATATAAAATAATATATTATTATTTTAAACAACCAACCCGCCCCGGCTTTGCCTAGGTAAGATATATTAATGTGGCGTTAGTTACATTCAAGATAATCATAGACTATTTCTTATACCAATTTTCATCTTCATTTTCAAAAATTATATCCATGTTTTTCATATGTAATATAGCCTAGCTCACTTGTGTCATTTTTCGTGACGTTTTATTACAATCAGTTCAGCTATTAGGCAAGATTAGGCTGGACCGACAGATAAATAGGCAAACAGGCATATGAAAACTTTAAATATTCTGTAAGAAATTATTCCATTTTCTAGTTAGAAACTATTCTTAAAACTATTTAAATAAAAGAATATTACTCGTATTAGATTTTACTCTGAAGGTTAATTGTTAAGAACAACAAAATTGTGTGAGCGGATGTTCAACTTGCTCTCTTGCTTACGCAATTAATCATTATCAGAAATGACACAGAGTACTGCACTACAAATTCAGCATAGAGCAAACACCAGTTTGACCAACCGTAATATGTCCCCATGACGATGACACACTGGTGTAACGTGGATGATATAATTACATGATAACATCAAAGTATACAAACCAACAGCAACACCATACATCTAAATGCATTACATGGCAGCCTCTCAGCAACACGATGTTCCTTGCTTACGTTAGAAGAACAACCACAACGAAAGAACCACGTCGTATGTCTAATTTAGGCAGAATATCAGTTTAGAGGTAATGTTTTAGCCCAACGGGCATAATAACTATAATGCGACTCGTAGAATTACCGACTCATCCCTCTTTGTCGCCTCCGCGATAATAATAATAATAATAATAAATATTTATTTCATTTCGAATTACACATGTTGACATACAGGAATCAGAATGATTACAATTAATAAAGTAACAATAAGTCTAACAAAAATAACATGCTATGATAAAATTAAAACTATGTGTAGCTAAATAATGTAGAATCTACAAAAGAAGATAGAAAATTCATATTTATAATATTAGCTACCTGCCTGAACTAGGTTGAGTACCTGTGTTTCAGACATCACTTATACAAACGGTTTAATAATGTAGGACATAATCATCATTATTTCAGCCCTTCACAAGTCCACTGCTGAACATAGGCCTCCCCCAAAGAATGCCACAAAACACGGTCCTGAGCCACCTGCATCCATCGACTTCCTGCATGTCTTACCAGGTCGTCACTCCATCTCGTGGGGGGACGCTCTACACTTCGCCTACCGGTACGAGGCTGCCACTCAAGAACCTTTCTTCCCCATCGGTTGTCGGTTCTTCGAGCTATATGGCCGGCCCACTGCCACTTCAGCTTACTAATCCGTTGGGCTATGTCGGTTATTCTGGTTCTACTGCGGATATCCTCATTCCTAAGTTTATCACGCAGAGAAACTCCGAGCATAGCCCTCTCCATAGCTCGCTGAGCGACCTTGAGCTTCCTCATACGGCCAGCAGTGAAGGACCACGTCACAGTTCCGTAAGTCATCACTGGCAACACGCACTGGTTGTACAATTTCGTTTTAAGGTTTTGAGGTATGTCTGACGAGAAGATGTGTCGTAGCTTCCCGAACGCTGCCCAGCCGAGTTGAATCCGTCGATTGACCTCTCGGTCGAAGTTGGACTTACCTAGTCGGACTATTTGTCCCAGGTAAACATACTCGTCAACAACTTCGAGCTTAGTGCTCCCAACAACTACCGGCATAGGTGTGACATGGATATTAAACATGATCTTTGTTTTGTCCATGTTCATCTTTAGACCTATCCGTTGGGAAACACTATTGAGGTCATTGAGCATAGTGCTTAGGTCCTCCAGCGATTCTGCCATAAGGACTATATCGTCGGCAAATCGAAGGTGAATGATGTACTCGCCATTGATGTTGATACCGTATCCTTTCCAGTCCAGAAGCTTGAAAACGTCTTCCAATGCAGCGGTGAAGAGTTTCGGGGATATGACGTAACCCTGTCTTACACCTCTCTGCAATTGGATAGGTTTCGTACTCTGGTTCTGTACTCGGATAGCCATCGTAGCCCTACTGTACAAGCACTTCAACACTTCGATATACCGACAGTCAACTTGGCACCGCTGAAGGGACTGCAGCACCGCCCAAATTTCGACGGAATCAAAGGCTTTCTCATAGTCCACATACGCCAGACATAGTGGCAAATTGTACTCTTTAGACTTCTGTACAACTTGCCGAAGGGTATGTATGTGGTCTATGGTGCTAAAGCCCTTTCGGAAACCGGCTTGTTCGGGAGGCTGGAAGTCGTCAAGTCTGCGCGCGAGACGATTCGTAATGACTCTCGAAAACAGCACGTAGACGCGGCTCAGAAGGGAAATCGGTCTGTAGTTCTTCAAGAAAGCGTTGTCACCTTTCTTGAAGAACAAGACCACCGCACTTCTGCTCCACGTCTCCGGTGTAATGCCACCATGGAGGACGGAATTAAAGAGCTTCTGAAGGACTTCAAGTACTGGTCTTCCACCCGCTTTCAGAAGCTCCGCTGTAATTCCATCCTCGCCTGGGGCCTTACCGTTTTTAAGGTGCTGGAGAGCCATCTTAATCTCGCTTAGACTGACATCCAGGATATCTTCGGAATAGTGTCGGATGAGACTCGCTCTTGGATCGTTACTCACACTTGCGTGTGGCTCCAACGATGATGTGTACAGCTGCCCATAGAACCTCTCAATCTCATTCAAAATCTCAGGTGTCCCGGAAACGATGCTGCCACACTCTGTCTTCAGCTTTGACAGTTGGCTCTTTCTGGCAGACAGATCTCTGGCAAAGACTTTGGAGCCTTGGTTCCGCTCGATCGCTTCTTCAATACGAGCTGTATTGAAGTTGTGTAAGTCCCGCCGCATGCATTTGGAGATCCGTCTGTTCAGATGCCTGTATGCTGTCAAGTCTGTTGAAGAATGTAGCTTCATCTCCCGTCTAACAGCCATGAGATTAAGAGTGTGATCGGAGAGTTTTTGTGTTCTTCTGCGGCGGGTCTTGCAGAACTTAGCTCCGACCGCATGGACAGTTTCCACGAGCTTGTCATTCATATCGTCCTTTTCATTGCAGTCTTCCAGGCACTGAAAACGGTTTTGTAACTCGAGCTGAAAGGTTTCGGGACTTTGGAACAGAGCACGAGGGGGACGGAGCGTTGACTTCATTAGACGAGACCTCTCCAACTTAACGTTTAGGTTCAGTGTGCCTCTAACCATTCGGTGATCGCTACCAGTTTTCACGCTCGCGATCACGGAGACATCACTGAACAGTTGTCGTCTGGTCGTCATAATGAAGTCAATCTCATTTTTTGTCGAACCGTCGGGGCTCGACCAGGTCCACTTCCTGTGGGGCCGCTTCTGGAAGAAAGAGTTCATCATAAAGAATCCCTCTTTCTCCATGAAGTTGGCCAGCTGCTGGCCCCTTGGGTTCCGTTGCCCTATTCCAAATTTCCCTACTTTCAGCTCACCGTTCTCTCTTGTGCCTAGTTTTGCATTGAAGTCTCCCATGAACACCGTATATTGGGTTTTGGAGGAATGCATGGCTCTAGAGATATCCTCATACATTTCCTCCACCTCCTCATCGGGGTGTGCCGAGGTTGGTGCGTAAACCTGTATGACCTTCAGCGAATACCGTTTGGTGATTCTGAGTATAAGGTACGCAACCCTCGTCGACACACTCCCGATCTTTACAACGTTGTTAACGAGAGACTTGTGGACGATAAATCCGACACCTCCTTGGGACAGATGGTCGCCCTCCCGGTAATAGAGCAAGTTGCCGGATTCGAGGATTACCGTGTCCTCCCCCTCTCTTCGGACTTCGGATAATCCTATAATATGCCAGCGCAACTTGTCTATCTCTTCTTCCAGCTCCACGATCTTCTCGTCAGTCCTCAGGGTGCGTGCGTTGTACGTTGCCAGGTCGAGTCGTCTAAGGTGGCAACCGAACCTCCACCGGAGATTCTTAGCACCCCCTGCCCCGCCGTTACCATGGTCGCCACCGTAGCCAGGAATAGCGGGGCCGCCGGGGACTGGGGGCCGTTTCTTTGTTACTGTCATTCATAGGGGGGTATTTGCCATAGTTGCCACGCTTGGCGAGCGGGTTGGCAACCGCAGTTTTTTTATTGTAATTTGGCTATTATCAGGAAGATGCAGCTGCCCATGTCCTGCCTGTTTCCCTTTGTCGCCTTTTACGACACCCACGGGAGGATATGGGGTAGTGGATATTCTTGACTGCCACTACACGGCAGGTGTAGGACACTAGATATTTAAATAATTAAACTAAATTGTATAATAAATAAAATAACTAAATAACAATTATTTATTGCCTACAATTAATACAAACTATTTTAGTATATCTAACAACTTCTCTGTGTCTTCGTAATTTAATTTATTTAGAAATTCCCTTACACTTATATTACAGTCCTTATAACTTAGACTATATACCTTTAGTGACTTGTTGAGCTTGTTATATAGAAAGGGTCCTAAAAATATGTAAAATTTGTTCACAAATACGTGTTTGGTTTGAAGGTTTACACAAACTAAGTCCATTCTTCTCCTGTTTATGGATTTTAAGTTAAATGGAAGTTCGGTATGTTGTTTTAATATGATTTTCAGGATAAACAACTGACGGACAGTTAGTACACTACATGCCAAGTACAGTTGATGTGTAGGAAACATAAATGGACGGAAAGTGGCTACCTTTAGAACTGCTCTCTGAGCACGTTCTAGTGGGAGCAATATTGTTTTAGAAGCACCACCCCAGGAAGTAATGCCATAAGTGAGTATGGATTGACACAAAGCTAAATAAACCTGTCTTATCAATTTGAAGTAAGCGATGTTACGAAGATATTTAAAAATATATATTAATTTACGAATTCTAGCACAAAGTAAATCGATGTGCTTGCGGAAATTTAAATTTGTGTCAAACGTGATACCTAGATATTTTATATTGTCTGTTTTTGTTAAAGCGGGACATGCACATGCAATGTCGTCATACGAGTTACAATGATGAGCGTAAATATTAAGGTCAGCAGGTATGTTATTATTTCTCATTAAAAATAACATATATTGTGTTTTATCTGCGTTTAAACTTAGTAGATTATTTATAAGCCAATTGGATACTATATTAAAGCCTTGCTGAGCGTATTTATAAACCTCATCTCGTGATTTAGCTGAGAATAACAGGGCTGTGTCATCCGCATAAGACATTATGACACCATTTTGAAGTTGAAGATTGCATAAGTCATTTATATAAATTAGGAACAATGTAGGCCCCAGGATACTGTGGTATTCCAAAAGAACTGTTTTGTAATTCAGTACTTGTATACTCACCGATTTTTACACATTGAAAGCGATCACTTAGATAATCGGAAAAAATTTGTAGTTGAGTTCCCCTTATGCCAAGTGTTTCAAGCTTTTGCAATAGTAAAGGGCAAGAGATAGTATCAAAAGCTTTGACAAGGTCTAGGAAGATCCCAATTGAGTATAAACCATTGTCAAGATTACTTGTGACATACTCTGTCAATTGGTGCAAGGCATCATTACAAGATCTCTTAGGCCTAAACCCAAATTGTCTGTCTGACAGCAAGTTATTAGTTTCCAGATATTTTATTAACCTGGTATTTATGATCTTTTCTAAAATTTTGGATAAACCAGATAGAACTGAAATCGGCCTATAGTTATTAACTAAGTTTTTATCACCAGCTTTGTGAATAGGAGAAACCACTGCTTTTTTAAGCAGTTTCGGGAAAATACCATTTGTTAGGCATAATTGAAAGATATGTGTTAACGGGGCGGCCAGTAAATGTTTAAATCTTTTCAGAATGCGATTAGGTATATTGTCCTATCCAACTGCACAATCTTCTTTTAAGCCAGATATTATACTTAAAATCTCATCAATATCGGTATTTAACAATACAAAAGAATTTAACTTAGAAAAGGATGTGGGCATAAAAATTGGATTACGAGTGTTGCTTAATTTTAAAGTTGTCTCTGCTATTTTTTTGCCAATATTAATAAAATAATTATTCACTTTATTGGTTGCTTCATTTGGGCTTTTGTCTAATAACAGTAGATCAAGTGGGGGTCCAAGATTTTTTGAACTGAAGGAATTATTTTTAATGAACTTCCATACAAGTTTACTGTTTTTACCGGCCTTTTGTAAAACATTTTTGTCATATTGTATTTTGAGGTTTTTAATAGTTTATTGCAAAAATTCCTATATCTTTTATAAGTAGTAGAAAGTATTAAATTATCAGGAGAAAGTTTAGATTTTAAATGAAGTTTGTCTCTATTTCTTATACAGCGGACGAGACTAGGTGTTATCCAAGGTTTAATATTATAATACTTACATAATAGTTTTATTGTTGATGTATTATTCATTATTGCATATTGTAAAGAATTTATAAAGTAACTCAAGGACGTATTTGCATTGTCAGAGCAGTAAACAACGTCAAAATTAATGCTACGAATGTGATTTTCAAGGTTCGTCATATGGACTTTAGTGTCGTTGCGTATGCAGTTTTTCCTAGGTAAGGCTAATTGTAATGTTAGTAAAATTGCTTGATGATCAGTAAGCAAGGAATTAGTAACTAATGTTAAAGAAGGTTTATGTGATTTAATCACAAAATGGTCTAAACGAGAGCCACTTTGATGTGTAGGGTGGTAATGTGTTGGTAATAGTCCATGAAAAGAGCAAATATTTAGGTAGTTATGTGCATGGTTATCTGTTTTTCCAGGGGTAATGTTAATATTTATGTCACCCGTTAAGATTATATTTTTATACGAGCTAAGTTTGTTTAAGGTACTCTAGGAATCTATCAATATTTTGTGAAGGAGGTCTGTAAATTGCGATAACAATAGTCTCGGAATTAATTCTAATGATTAAGCAATTACTATCCTGGAATGTAGGTTCTGTAACAGTTACTTTTAAATTATTTTTAACATAGATTACTAAACCGTCATTTTGATTTATGTTTTTTTCGGTTTTGTGTAAAGAATAGCCATCTAGAATCGGTAGGTGGGGTGGGAGGTTTGACAGCCAACATTCTGTAAGGACAATAATATCACATTTTATATCCAGTCTATGCAACAAGACTTCAAACCCGGTTATATTCCGATTTATGCTTCTAATATTTTGTGTAAGTAAGACTAACTTATTTTCAGTACGTGCAAGGAAGTGTTTACAGTCATCAACATTACACGTTTTAGCGTCAGACACAGAAAAGTTTTCTAGGTCATTGAGTAATTGATTCGCCATACTTAAACTTAAGGATAAACTAAAACTAGTGTTTAAGAGCTAAGTAAATAATATAATACACGGCGCTCTTAGGCGCCCTCATAGTCTATGGAGTTGATATATTTCTCCTCTGCGAATTTACGTGCTGGACAGCTTTCATCACCAGTTTTGTGGTCGCATTTTCTTTTAAAACGTTTACACGTCGCGCAAACGGGGGCGTGCGCTTTGTTATTACATTCTTTAAAGGAATGCCCAAGCTCTCCACAGTAGTTACATGTAGGGCAACTTTCACGACAAAATTTGGCTGAGTGACCAAACTGCTGGCAGTTGAAGCATCTTGTTACTATTGTAAAGTCATGAGGTCCAATTAATATATATTCGTCCTTGATTGATAAGGGCCTTCCTGATGCTAGGTGACACTTCGATAATTTACATGTAGGAAGGTTTTTCTTACCTGATTTATGGCTCAGTTTGACTGTTGCCAGGAAAGAATCACGCGTGGCTTTGAGAAATTTATCGGCAATATTTTGTTCGAAGATACACTCGAACACTTCTTTATCCGTGAGGGCTAAAGGGACACCAACAATTGCAATCCTCGGACGTCGTTTAGTCGGCTCTTCCATGGTAAGGCCAGAAGATACAAGCTTCTCGGAGTTCTTTAATTTGTCGATATCCCCTTTTGTCTCAGCGCTAATTATAACTCCCCCATTTTCGACCTTCCTCATGCCCCGGACATGTAATTTGAGTTCTTCTGGGGATATTATTTTTTGTAAGAGGCACTTCGTGTCATCACTGGATTTGGACTTGTCCCTCGGATAAATTGCTAGGGTACTAAGATTGTTTGGGCGAATGAGGGTTTGGCCACCTTTTTTGACCATGTCCGCAAAAGAGGTTCCAGAGTCCGGTTTTGATGACTCTTCGATACTATACTTGAGTTCCTGCAGCTTTTGGGACAGGTCAAGTTGATTCTGTAGACAAACGATGGATGTCTGGGCTTTAGTGGCATCTATTTTGAGGGACATGTACTGGACTACCAATTGTGATGTACTTTGGCCTACTTTGCCATTGAGTTGATGCGCATTTTTTGATCCGAGTTTAGTTTTCCTTCTGTAGCGATGGAGCACACCTCGTTAAGGCACAGGTCAATGCTTGTCATCCACTGCTGCAACTCAGGAGTTGGAATTGTTTTGATTGGTTCGCTTGAGGTGGGTGTCTGCATGACAGTGGGTGGGGTTGATGGAGGCGGGGTGCGAGTGGTTCTGGCACTCCGGTTGAAAGGACTGTTCTCCATTTTAGTACCTATACTAGATTAAGCTAAAACATTTCAACAATATCACTAACACAAATATAACTAAAGTATGTCACAGTTACTACCGGTATTGTTATAACGAGGTCACGGCTAAGCACATACTTATTTAATTATTTTAATTACTATATGACACGTCTGTACACAATAACGTGCACTTTAGATCTCCCCATGCGATGCTTTATATAGCTAGAAAGAGTGGTAGAATACAGTTCCAGCCTCAAGACCTCAATTTTTTATTTACTATTTTAAACTAATTTTTACAATAGTTATTCATGTCGAATAAAACAATTTTTTTACGGATTTTATCGCGTTTACTTTATTATTTTAACTCCCGACGTTTCGAGTGCTTTGCAGCAACCCATGGTCACGAGGGGGACTGAGATGTTTGACGTCCCGATGTCACAGTTAGCCCGACTACCTTCAGTTTTTTTTAAATTAATTTTTGATTCGATTTACGCAGAATGAACTTACAGTATCTTGGAATCTTGCAGCAGTCTTGCAGTACGTAGACGACACTTTCACTTGCTTGTAAAAGTGGCGTCAACGTACCGGTTGTAGAATCTTGGATTTACAGGAGCAGTAAGAAGGGCTTTCTCCTCGAAGTCCTCCATGAATTACTCGGCGACTATGGGAGATACAGGTGTGCCCATCGCCACTCCATTTACTTGCTTGTAAAACTCCTCCTTCCAAAATAGATAGCCAGATGTAAGGCAGTGTTTGAGTAATACTGCATATTCTGTAGGCATGTTGTAGCTTCCTGGTTACAATTGAGATGCAGTCTTCAATAGGTAAGCAATTAAAAAGTAATTAGGTAAGTAATTATAAACCACCCGAAACGTCGGGATCCCGCTCAAAAACATAACTGTTCGGGGCAAACTGAGTAACAATACTGTCACGCTATCCGTGAATTTCTGCAACATCAGGGGACTTCACTCTCACCTAAACGCCGTCCACTATCATCTCGAGACGGCGAAGCCGGCCTTGCTCTTTCTGACCGAGACGCAGGTTTCCTTTTCGGCTAATATTTCGTATCTCTCCTACCCGGGGTACAAATTGGAGCACTGCTTTGTGCCTCGGGCCGGAGTTTGTGTGTATGTCAGAGAGGACATCTGTTCTCGACGCCTCGGCAGTCTTGAAGGTTCGGACCTGTCCATCCTTTGGTTACGCGTAGAAAGCTACGACCATCCGCGCGTCTACGGGTGCCTCTATAGGTCCCATAGCGGTAAAACCGAAACAGACCGACTCATCGACCACGTCCAAATGGCTACAGATTCTTTGCTACAACAGGTCCCATCCGCAGAGATCGTGATCCTTGGCGCTTTTAACGCCCACCACGCCGAATGGCTCGGTTCACGTTTAACCGATCATGCGGGGAGATCTGTTTATGACTTTGCCTTGGCATATGGTCTGACACAACTGGTTACTTCACCTACGCGGATTCCAGATGTGGAGGATCATACACCTTCCCTGTTGGAACTTCTGCTGACCTCTCATCCGGACGGATATTAGGTCTCCGTCGATAACCCTCTAGGCTCTTCGGACCATTGTCTGATCCGGAGTGTGGTGCCACTCAAGCTCCCCTCGCGGTTGCGTTCTGCAGGTTGCCGCTGTGTTTGGCATTACAGGCCGGCGGATTGGGACGGAATGCGGTCTTTCTTTGCATCCTACCCATGGAGGCGGGTGTGCTTCTCGCCGGATGATCCCAGCGCTATTGCTGACTCTGTCACTGATGTGGTGCTACAGGGAATGGAACTATTTATTCCATCACCTGTGGTACCCATCGGAGGCAGATCTCAGCCTTGGTTTGGTCGCTCCTGTAAGACTGCATTACGCAGTAAGCAGCAGTGTTATCAAGCCTGGGCTGCGGCTTCGGCGACTCGGGATGTAAACACCAGCACACTTAAAAAGAAGTATAACTTCGCCTCCAGGTCCTTCAAAAGAGTTATTGCTAAGGCAAAGTCAGAGCACATAGGCAGAATTGGCGAGAAACTAGTTCGCCTTCCTTCGGGAACCCGTGCATTCTGGTCTCCCGCCAAGGCTGTCCAAGGGAATTTCTGTAAGCCATCACTACCATCTCTGCACAGGGAGGACGACTTACTGGCCCAAGACGCAAAAGAGAAAGCTGACCTTTTAGGCTCCCTTTTTGCGTCCAACTCGACTCTTGATGACGGGGGGAAAACACCGCCGACCATCTCGCGGTGTGAGTGCTCCATGCCGGATGTGCTGTTCTCACAGCGCTCGGTTCGCAAAGCACTTCTCTCCCTGGACATCCAGAAGTGGAGTGGGCCTGACGGAATCCCCCCAATTGTGCTGAGGACGTGTGCTCCGGAGTTGGCACCGGTCTTAACGCGTCTTTTCCGATACTCCTACTCCAAAGGCGTAATCCCGAACTCATGGAAGACAGCTTTTGTCCACCCGATCCCTAAAAAAGGCGACCGCTCAGACCCGTCCAACTATAGGCCTATCGCGATCACCTCCTTGTTCTCCAAAATAATGGAATCCATTATTAACTGCCAGCTCATCCGGTACCTTGAGGATCACCAGCTGATTAGTGACCGCCAAAAAGGTTTTCGTCGGGGTCGATCAGCTGGTGATCTTCTGGTCTACCTGACCCATAGATGGGCGGAGGCAGTAGAGTCCAAGGGGGAGGCGTTGGCCGTTAGTCTGGACATTGCGAAGGCCTTCGATCGGGTTTGGCACAAAGGGCTTCTTTCGAAGCTCCCTTCCTATGGGCTTCCCGAGAAATTGTGCAATTGGATCACCAGCTTCCTTGCAGATCGGAGCATTGAGGTCGTTGCAGACGGTGCATGTTCTGACTACAAGCCTATTAACGCTGGTGTTCCACAAGGCTGTGTGCTATCACCAACGCAGTTTCTTCTGCATATCAATGATATGTTGCTAACTGGTAGCATTCATTGCTATGCGCATGACAGCACTGGTGATGCTCTATACACCGGCCGTGCCAATATTTCTCGGGAAAACGTCGCTGAGTACCGGAACAAACTTGTGTCTGAAGTCGAGTCTTTGCTGAACAAAGCCTCGGATTGGGGGCGACTAAATCTAGTCCAGTTTAATCCTTAGAAGACACAAGTTTGCGCGTTTACCGCTAAAAAGAACCCCTTTGTCGTATCTCCTCAGTTTCAAGGCACTCCTCTTCTAGCCTCAGCCAGTATCGGTATCCTCGGAGTCAACATATCGAGTGACGTGCAATTTCGTGGTCACTTGGAAGAGAAGGCCAAATTGGCCTCTAAAAAGCTTGGCGTGTTTAGCAGAGCGGGACAGTATTTCATGCCGGCACACCGCCTGCGACTTTACAAGGCGCAGGTTCGGCCTCACATGGAATACTGTTCCCATTTCTGGGCAGGGGCTCCCCAGTGCCAGCTCCTTCCACTTGACCGCATCCAGCGCAGAGCGGCTCGAATCGTCGACGACCGAGCCCTTTTCGATCGGCTAGATTCATTGGCACTGCGAAGAGATGTTGCATCCCTTTGCATTTTCTTTCGCATCTACCATGGGGAGTGTTCTGAGGAATTGTTCGGATTAATCCCAGCCGCCAGATTTCACGAATTCACATCGCGGCAGTACTCCCGATACCATCCACACCATCTGCATGATTGGCGGTCCACCACTGTGCGATTTAGAAGATGTTTTCTTCCTCGCACGACTTCTTTGTGGAATCAATTACCATCAGCGATTTTTCCGGACCGATACGACTTAGGGACCTTCAAGAAAAGAGCGTACTCCTTTTTAAAAGGCCGGCAACGCATCTGCAATTCCCTCCCTGGTGTTGCAGTTGTTCATGGGCGGCGGTAGTCACTTACCATCAGGTGAGCCGCATGCTCGTTTGCCCCCTCTCCTATAAAAAAAAAGATAAGTAATGTATTTGTAAGAACTCACTTAATAACTTTTTATATAGAATAAGGCTTCATCTATACTTCATATATTTTCAATAAAGAATCAAAATGCAGATGAGTTATCACTCCTAAAGACTAAGATGGAATGCATATCAGTATTTAATGTGTTTCTTTGTATGAACGTATAAAGATTTAAAAAAGTAAGAAATAAATTGATGCATAACTATTTAAGAAAGCCGAGCGCTCGCTGTAAATTTGACAGTAGGCGAGCAACCCGAGTGCGATCCCCGCCAGCACTAATGAAATTGTTAATTGCAATTTTAAGTACTGATTTACTACGTGATTGGCGGTGAAAGACAACATCGCAAGGAAACCTGAATATCTGAGAAATAAGAAAAAAATAGTTCGAAAACATGTGAAGTGCAACAATTGAGGCAGCGCGGTGGACATTTCCGTCCCCTAAAACCCTTTCAGAAACGAGAGGAGGCCTAGCAGTGGAAGTATATATACTGTAACTGAAAAAAATCTAGTTGATCATCCTAAATGGGGAGCCGGGAGATCCATAGCACAGGGTATCCTTGTTTGGATTCCCGTCTCCCACAAATTTATGCACTCTGTTTTGTTTATAAAAAATATATAAATGTTTTTGAAATATAAAATATGCAATGTATAATTTGTGGGAGAAAAAAACTGTATTTTTTACGAAATCAAAGTTTTTTTTTTGACTAAATAAACATATTTTTATAATTATAGATTAAGCTATATTTTCTTCGTTCTTTAAAAAGGTAAGTATATTTCACTATGATTTTGAAATACAATACAGCTCAATGTTAACATCTTATCGTTTTATCTTCACGAAGAAAATCCTTTGCTCCCAACTACAAATAGATTACGCTCATCTCATTGCAAATTGCTTCCAATAAACTTGATCAAAATTCAACAGGTAGAAATAATCAAAGGACTCTTTTAAATCAAGGAAATTATTCTTTTACGTACGTTACGAATCAGTAGCTTTATTACTTTGTTTAAAACTAAAAATTAAAGTAACAGCCATACGTCCCACAACTGGGTACAGGGGTCCTCTTATTTCACAGATGTGTATGGAAGAATAAGTCCAGCCGCGGTTTTAATGCATGTTGGCGGACTTCATTCAAAATATTTTTATTATTCGGATAATATGAAGGCTCATCACGAGGATTTTTCTCACCACACGCGGAAAAATCAGCCGGTACCGGTGGGGCGGGGATCGAACCCCGATGTATCGCGTACTATGAAATTTACAGCGTGCGATTTGCTCCTGAACTACCACGCCAAAATTAGGCAAAAGTAGTTTTAACTAATAACGGTGGTCACTACCACTTTTAACTAATTTAGTTTTAGACTAAGGACGTTGTTGCTTGGGTGGCACAACGCATCTACTTTTTGGATATTATTCGAGGATAAATGTAGATTTGGACCTAAATTCGCCAACTGGTTATGGGACAACAATATTACTGTAAGATTATCCGACCCTCGTTCTGAACGCTTTAATATCCGTTGCACAGGTGGAAATCAAGGCCGTTTAGGAAGGAGCGCTTTGTTTCGGTGTCTGAGGGGAAGAATTAGCAAAGGCTGCTTCTGATGGGTACGCAAATTTATCCAAAGACGTCCCTGTACCATAGTATGCTTAGGTAAAACACCGTGGAGCTTTTGTCGATGCAAGAAACATTCAATATTTCCTTGACTACACATAGTGGGTATGCGTGGGTATTTCCCCATGGAGAAAGGAAAGCTATGGGAAAAATATAACTTTAAGTAATGTAACCAGCTAATACTATTTTGAAAGGCACCTTGGCATTAAATTTAAGCCTACTGGTAAAAAATTAAGCGTCGTCTGATAGACTTAGTATAATTACCTAATTGGCTGATCAACCTCATTGAGGGGCAATTTGTTAGAGTATCCAATTAGGAGATTAAATTTTTATTATGGCTCATTTAGTGTTTTATAATGAGCTTGCAGATCTACAGGCCATCTGGTATTTTCTATCCTCTTTTTGTTTGAGGGTGCAGCGCGGTGAATTGATCAACGAGGGTGATAAAGCTACTTTTGTGTTACTGGTTTTATAAAGGGAATGAGTGAGAAAAAAAGGCAATTTATGCTGCAAAAGTGAACGGCAGTGTCGGCAAGGAACGCCCTAGACGGAAGTTTATCTACTGGCAATATGCTGAATATGTCAAACTAATGTATGCATAGGTATATGGATGTAAAGGAGGAGAGAGAGGTGTGTCAGGATCATGCCTAATGGTAGTGCGTAGCCTTTGCTCACCCCTCATAGTGACAGAAGTAAGTATTCATTCAAACACAAAAAAAAATTTTTTTCAAAGTTTAATAACATTTACTTAAACTATAAATATGTCATTTTCATAGATAACTTGTTGCTGTCTTGTAGATAGTGACATAATCTCGTTGTTATAGAAATATTGGAATTATTGATTAAAATATGCAACAAGTAGTTTTGACAGTCCTATTTTGATGTTAACAGAACTACCCAAAGAATTCTGAAGAGACCAGAACAGGTGAAAATCTAACGGCACAAGGTCAGGACTATATGGTGGACATCCACCATAAACACTGCCAAACCAAGCTGCCTCAATTTTTGCTGAGTGTTCAAAGATATGTGTTGTCTGGCTTTATCACGACGAAATACCACTCCTTTTCTGTTGGTCACTTCGGCCCGTTTTTTTTCAATTTCTTGCTTGAATCTCATTATTTTTTTACAGGAGAGATCCGAGTCAATGGTTTTGTCCAACATCATCTTTCCACAACATCTTTCTTGTTGACTTAAATGACATCGAAAGTCATAAAAACTTGTACGTAAATTTTCTCGCGTTAAATTCATGCTGACGTGACACAGGCAATTTTAAATTTGCCGCCAAACCGTATATACACAATAATATTGGCAAAGAGTTCCGTTTTCAAAATTTGAATTTATTTTTTATTATATCGTTTACAAGTGCCCAGTTCTAAAAACTTTCAGTGTCGCCCTCGTAAGTATACATAAAACTACGAAATACTGAGAAACATATTAATTGAAATTAGCACGATAACATTATACGCATTTAGCATTGCAGTGGCTAACAGTTTTTTTGCAAAGCTTAGGGCCGTGATTTCAATATTCGCTTGGAACACATATTTGTAAGACTTGTATAATATAATGGATCTCCGAGATAAAAGATAAATTCTTAATGTTTCTATTTATTTTATAGTAACTAAATCTCTCAAACAGAAAATAAATTTAAAAAAAAAAGCTACGTTAAGGATACCAACCTGAGACGCACTGCTGATGCTGCTTAATGCTAATCTTAATCCTTTAAGGGTCTCCCTGAATCAAAACATTCATTTATTTACTTACTCTAAATTATTGAGGTACAATATCTTATATAACATTTTTGGAACATTTTGAAGGAGAGTGCAATATACAATACACCAACAATATCTTAACAAGACAAAGGGTCCTACTGTGTAGAAAAACTGATGCCGTGCTTAATGACTGAATTTATTTGTCTATTATCTGAAGTTACAGTGTGAGAAAATATGCAAATCTATAGAGTATTATAAAATGTATTTCCAACTACTTAAATCATCATTAAATTAAGATAAGAAGGTTTCTGGAGTGGCAGCCTCGTATCGTTAAGCGTGTGCCAAATGGAGTGACTATCTAGTAAATTCGATCGACAACCTAACATAATTTTGAATTTCAAAAACTAAATGTTTAATAAAAAATTAAAACAGACTTTAAAGAAATAAATAGAAAAACTAGTGTAAATGTTTTTTTGTAAAGCCAAGCTTAGAAGACTAACAATATAAAATGGTACGTCTCGTAAGTGTACTCTTATTTTACAAAGGAGCAAATTTTTTTGTGCTAATTAGTTTTGTTTGTGTTAAATCTTTTATAATAATAATATCATCATTAAAGCGGCTTCAAAATTTAAAGTGACCTATTTTCAACAATGGAGTTCAGCTGCTACGCTTCTGGTTTCTGATGATGTTAGTGCTGTTAGCCTTTTGGCTCTTACAGCTTCATCGGACTTGGGACTCTGCTAAGCTTAGGCCTTCTACAGGACACGGCTCTGATACAAAACACGATTATTGATCATCTCCCGCGTTCTAATCTATTTTATGGCCAAAATCACTTATTGGGGTTTACTGGCAAAACATTCTCAGTATCAGCCCTGAGTCAGGAAGTTAGCTGTACGCATGACGAACGATGCAGCAAGCCGTTTGGTTCTAATATGTGGAAAGTTGACAACGAAAGGGTGATCAAGCGTCTGTTTTTCTGGTGGTGGAAGCGAAAGTGAGAAATAAAGTTATGCAATTCCTATGCAAATTCTCCATATGTATCCTGTAGACATTCGTAAGATTATCTTATTTGTGCCTGTGTCCAAGACTAGTGAGGTTGGTTTAACCAGATTTTGATCACCAATAAGTCTCTTAAAACGCCTTTAAATTGTGTCAAAACTGCTAGGTGGCATTGAATCACACAGTTGCCATGAATGGATTATAGATTGACCAACATATTAAGAGGAAATGCGGGTGGTCTTTTCTCCATATAAACGCTCTCGCCTGTTTTATTTCTCTTACACACACACACAGTTCACCTGATGGTAAGTGGTTACTGTGACCCATACACACAGTACATCTATCCTCAATAAAGACTCCAGATGCAGATGCGTTGTCACCCGTGAGGACTAAGATAGAATGCCTCTTTACCAATAAAAAAATATCTGTTCCCCTACACTCACCATACGAAACACAGCAGCGTTAAACTGCTATTTTACGCTGGTTTTCTGTGAGAGCGTGGTTCTTCCCCGGTCGAGCCGACCCATTCGTGCTACAACTATACTACTAATATAGCTGCAGCATGCCTCTACCACCTTATAGCAATAATTTTTTACGATAAAAATAAATATGTCCCTATGTTTTGCTTTTTTATGACACATTATATTTATAAGCACTAGAATCCTTACAGAAGTCTTTGTGTTCAAATTTGATAACTAATACTGAAAAAAGATAAACTTAGGGACACAGCGTATATCCTTTTTATTCAGATTATGTAATATCTTTTAAATTTGTCAAATATTGGAGGAAAAAATGACAGATAGCCAAACTTAGAATTATGCAATTTGTACCGACTTCAAAAAAGAGGAGGTACTCAATTCGACTGCATGGTTCTTAGAATAGAATAGAATAGAATATTTTTTAATCAATATACATTACATGTGTAATTCTTATTGAAAGTCATTTTTTACTTTACCACTGGTTCGAAAAAAACCCTCTGTCCTGGGAAGAACCAGCAAGAAACCCAGCGGGACTTTTTTTTTAAATACATTTTACAATATAAATGATTACAAACTATTTACAAAATTTATTTTAGAAACTGCTTGGAAGCGATCACCTCATTCCCAGGGGTTATTATCAACCATGTATTCATTTATACTATAATAACCCTTTTTGTACAGTTTCAGCTTAATAAAACATTTAAACTTGGTAATAGAGAGAACCTGTACACTTTCCGGGACCTTGTTGTAATAGCGTATACATTGCCCCAAGAATGAATTATTGACTCTGTGGAGTCGAGAAACTGGCATCACTAGCTTGTGTTTGTTCCTAGTGTTTACAGAATGTATATCACTTCTTTTACTAAAACTATCTTTGTTTTTGTGAACATACATTAAATTTTCGTAAATATAATGAGAGGCCAAAGTTAATATAATGATTTCTTTAAATTTATCGTATTCGTCGTGTAAAACAAAAATAGTTTCTGAATCAGCCGCATTTCCCCATAGCAAAATCCCATAAGACATTATGCTATGAAAATAACTAAAATAAACTAATCTAGCTGTCTCGACACTAGCGAGACCTCTAATCTTTTTTACAGCATAGGCTGCAGAACTTAGTCTGCTTGCTAATTTGGATATATGGGGGCCCCACTGGAGCTTTGCGTCAAGAGTGATGCCAAGAAAAACAGTGGATACAACAGGGCTCAATTCCTCCCCATTTAAAAACACATTGGTATTCAGATTTTTTACATGCGTTGTTGTAAATTTAACACAATTAGTTTTATTTCCGTTCAAATGCAGATTATTAACGTTGAACCAACGCACTAATTTTGATATAGCATTATTCACTTCGTCACATTTAAATGATTGACGTTTAAGTTTAAAAATCAAGGAAGTATCATCAGCAAATAATACTATATCATGACTATCCCCTACAAGGTGAGGTAAGTCATTAATATACACCAGAAACAGGAATGGACCGAGAATCGAGCCCTGAGGTACACCCATTAGTACAGGTGACCCGGAAGAACTTTTACCATTGATAATAACCTTCTGTTTTCTATTACTTAAATATCAAATAATAAGTTTAAGCGCTGTGTTCTTGACACCATAGTACTGTAGCTTCCTGATTAATGTCTCATGGTGAACACAGTCGAAGGCCTTGGAAAGGTCACAAAATATACCCAAAGCATCCTCTGAATTCTCCCATGCACAAAAAATATGTTTAATAAGCTCAACTCCAGCGTCAGTTGTCGAGCGACCCCTTGTAAAACCGAATTGATTATTATGTAGCAATTTATTAATATTAAAGAAACTTAACATCTGATCTAAAATAATTTTTTCAAAAATTTTACTTAATGTTGGTAGTACAGAAATTGGTCTAAAATTGGCGGGGTCTAATGTACTACCAGATTTAAATATAGGTATGACTTTACTATGTTTCATTAAATCAGGAAACACACCAGATTCGACGCTTATATTAAATATAGTGGCTAGATAAGGTGCTAATGTATCTATTATAGATAAAATAACTTTAACGGAAATCCCCATAAGTCTGCCGTTTTCTTAACATCAATAGTTTTAAAATATTTAACGATATCTTTTGGCAGTACCCTATGGAATTTAAAAGTATTTGAACAAGCCTTTACATTTTGTTTGAGCAATGATTCGGCGACAGTAGGAGAAGAATTTAATGATTTTGTTGTCAAAAAAGGAACATCGGTAAAATGTTTCTCAAAAGCCATAGCAACTTCTTGATCAGATCGCGTTAAATTATTGTTAATATTGAATTGAAAATCCGAGTTGCGCGGTTTGTCCTTGCCCGTTTCACTATTTATTATTCTCCAGGTCATTTTAATTTTGTCGGATGCAGTTTTAATTTTGTTGCTTAAATGTAAAGCCTTAGCAGTGGAGCACACTTTTTTAAATATTTTAGAATATTTTTTTACATAATCTCTAAATATAACACTACTATTATATGATCTTTCATCATAAAGCTCGTATAACCTTCGCCTACTTTTATAAATTCCTACTGTCGCCCATTCATTAAATGATTTGCGACTGTTAAAAGAGAAAGTTTTAGAAGTAAATATTCTACTAAATTCACAACGTATAATTTCAAATAATGTAGCATACAAATAATTATCACTATTTTTAAATGAAAGTGATGGAAGTCTTTTTATTATATTACTTCTAAACCTCTCCAAGCGATGTTCATTTATTGGAACAAACACAACTTTCTTATTTTTCTGTTTTTTGTGTATGTAAGGTAGTGATACTAACTGTCCACAGTGATCTGAACTTAAATTTTGAATAATTGATTTATGCAAGGGCTTAACATCTGTAAAAATGTTATCTATACAGGTTGCACTAGGCCCAGCAATACGTGTTGGTTCTAAGAATAAATTTACAAGATTATACGATTTAAACAATGAGCTAAACTTAATACTAATGGAAGAAGTTTCAAGGAGATTGATATTAAAGTCTCCACACATTACAACAGACTTGTTCTGTTTACTAAGTTTGAGTAAAACTTCTTCCACAATCCTTAAAAATGGTCATAAGTAGCACATGGGGGTCTGTAAACACTTACAACAATGAGGTGCTCGAGCTCGACACAAGCCATTTCTACAGTTCGTTCAACAGAGAGGCTCACAATATCCTTACGTTCTTTATATAATAATGATTTATCTGCTAATATTAAGGAGCCACCACGTAAACTTTTTTCTCTATTGAAGGAACTGACCACCTGGTGATTTCTGAAATTAAACATGAAATTATAATCTTTTAGCCAATGTTCAGTAATACAAAGGATGTGTATATTGTTACTATTTAAAAACAATTCAACTTCCAATTCTTTGCCCAACATGCCTTGTATATTTTGATGCACCAGGTGTAAACAATTTTTATTACTTATTTGTGGGCTGTATTCAAAATTAATTAAACTCTTATTATTGCTAGAGATTGCCTCTATTGTCACATTCACTAATTTAAATTAGTTGGAACTGATTCCAAATTAAATGTCAAATGATTATGCTCAATAAAAGCATTCTTGGTAGCCAAAAACTTGGCTGAGTTAAAAAGTAAATAATAAGATAGCACATTTGCTATCAGTCTTAAATTATATTTGGATAGGTAATACCTATCTTTTGTCCAAAACTTTTTTATTAAATTATTTATGTCAATTACATGAAATTTATGATTATTATCATTAGAATTATATGTCAAATTTAAATTATTATTACATATTAAATTATGCATTTGTATATTTAAATTATGTCTTAAATTATTTTTTTGTGGCAATCCCTGTATATAAGGCAGTGTGAACAAGACAATTTTGTGTACATTTAAGTTATTAAGTTGTTCAATATATCTTAATAACTGTTTGTTGTTGATACTGCCTCTTCTACCAACAAAAATTATTATTGTACTATTTGGGCAAAATTTAGTAACAATAATTTTATTTAGGATGTCACTAAAAGATGCTCCAGGCATGCAGCAATTTGTAACTTTTTGTCCCTATATGTGAGTTACCTCATAACTTTTTTCGAAGTGAGCCGATTTCGATGATTCTTTTTTTTATTTGAAAACTGGTGCGTTTCATGTGGTCCCATATAAATTTCATTAAGGCCTGACCAATATTTTTTGAGTTATATAGTATATAAAATATAATTTTTGTTTGTTAGTATTTTATGGGCTGCCATGCAGTTTATCACATTGCGATAAAACTTTGTCAACTTATTGCTTGCACTTGTGAGAAGTTTATAGGCATAGTACAATTAACTTACAATAGGTGGTTCACGTATCGTACCAACAAATTTATTTGCAAGTTATACATCACTCAACTTCAATTAATGTATTATCGTCCCTTATTAAACAATATAACTCTTCCAAATTTAAAACTATATTTCGTTAATTATTTTTTCTGTGGCAATTATACGCCATGTATCAGCTAGTGCTTAATAATTTGTATTGAAGTCGGTTGTACAAAATTTTCAATTTTAAAATATTTAACTTTAGTTCGATTCAAGGTAACAAAAGCATCTATAGAAGCAGTGGTTATAAAATTATCCAAGACAATCTGCTTGAACCCCGTTTAATTAGTCAAAGTGGATCCCTGGGAATACAAACGGTTTTGTCGTGAAGTTTTGTTAAAAGATTAAAGAAAAAAAAATTTTCTTTATTCTTACAGCTAAAAATTTCTTGCCCTTGAATTATACTGTAGTATTTTTCGAATTATTTTTAATTTAGAATTTTAATATCGACGTGTCTTTGATAATAATATCTGCTCCATTGTTATGTCGGCCGCATTAGGCTGAATACGCCTGTGTCTGGGTAGACGTTGTTTATAACTATACCAAGTCTCAATCATCTCATCATTATCTCTCTCTCAGAAATAAACAACATGTCAAAGATAGACAGACATCCTCGCAATCGTTCCATATAGTAAGGTAGAATTGGGTGATCTGCATCACTTCACCTCGCTGCGGTGGGTTCGTACTGCAGAAGCCCCAATTCTACCCACCTATTACCCGATATGGCGGCTCGAACTGCAGAATCATGTAATATTGTTTACTGAGTCATGATCTGCTTCTTAATCTGACGGAGAGACCGAGCCAAATTTATATCCCTAAAAAGCATTAAAATATCAGTTAGTTGGTTCAATTTATTAATAAGTGTCTAATCAATGGGTACCAATATAAGTAATACCTATATTAATAAGCACCAAGTTAGGTAATTTAATAATTGACATTTATGTATTTGCGCAATAAATATTAGATTTATTTTTGAGATTTTTAATAGAGATAAGGTAATTGAAAATAATAAATAATAAACTAATTTCAACAACCACTTATATTTTTTTTGTAAATATTACACCATTTTTAAACATTTAACATTTTTAGTGCACAAAGTAAAGGATGATAAATATTATTAAAAATATCATCACAAAACCTATATTCTTGATACAAACTTTATAAACTAGGACATTTAACTTTTTCTAAAGCACACAATTTCTTTTTGTACGGAGAATGGGCAAAACACTAATTGTGCCGCAACTTAATAAAAAACATGTCGATTTGTTCCTTATAATGTGTAGATTAAAATAGTACGAGTAATATTAGTTTTATCTTAGTTAACGGGAATACTGAGAAGTTAACAGCAATATATGAATATCGCAATAAACAACCTCTTTAATTGAAAGGAATATCTTGAGACGTTAATATTCCACGTTTGACAATAATACATAATTTAAATTATTACTATCTAACGATTATTAGTGTTATTTTGTGACTACGTTTTAGAGTTTAAATTTTTCAGTTTTGTGATTTTAGCTTTTAGTTTTTGAAACAGAAATGTATAGTTAATTTTTAGTATGGATGTATAATAATAATACAATACTAACGTTTAGTTGTAAAATATTTGTGATTAAGTTTAATATATATATATATATATATAAATATTTTTTTATTAACTTTTGGGTTTCAGTTTTGGGGTTTTAGCTTTAAGGTTTTGCTGAATTAAAGATGCACGGTTAATTTATGATGCAGGTATATGACAATAATAATACAACCAACTAAAAATTGAGTAAGCAAGAAAATAAGTAGTTATACGTATAAATATAGACATATTCAATGCGTTTTATTTTTAAAACATACCAAACAATTTATTAAATTTTAGTGTTAGATGGATACAAAACGGGTTAAATAGACTCGTATTCTTCTTTAGCAGCCGCAACTAATCGCGTGACGGCTTTTCAGATCCTCGAGCCCTCAGTAATACTCGTAGCAGAACATAACGTGACCAAGGCCCGTTTCCATCGTTCCTTTTCCAGGGACTCAATTTCCTTGGTGTTACACACCCGTTTTTTTAAAGATTAAAACCAAAAACAAACAGCGTTTACTTTTTAATTTATTAGGAAGTTGTAAACACTAAGCAATGGAACAATTTTGCTGTCGTGACGCAGGTGTAACATACTTCTGTCAGCCAATATCTATTGGTTGACAGAACGCTTAGTGCTACTGTTTCCAGTAAGGGTGTAATAGAAACGCAGCGTCGCATAGTCGCGCCATTTGAGACCAAATTCTAGAAAGATGAGTTAAACTATAGAAATAAGCTATAATGTTACTTATATTGGTTGAAAGAGGTATGTAAGGATCGTGACACTTGGCGATCTGTTCTCTCTGGCTACCCCGTCAGGGATTGTGCGTGAAGATAAGTAAGTATATAGGTTTCTATTGATATTGAGTGCAAATCCTTTAGGAAAACCAAATAACATTGAACTCCAAGCAATATGATATTGTAAGAGGTCATCACAATATGGGTTCAGGCTTAAAACATACTATGTACTCGTAAGTACAGTATAAAATGAATTAAGGATTGTAAAGTAAACAGTAGTATAGTTAGACTGGTCATGTGTGAGATGCTTTGGATAAATTGACCCGATTCACTAACGCTCTCATACTTGTTCCATTGTCAACCACGCACGTATGTTCTCTAGTTGTAATTAGGGATTGGGCGACCCGAAAGCAACTTTAGACATCATCGCATGGGTTAACTACCAACCTATCAACTATATAACCAAACAAGTATCAATTAATAAATATCACATCAAACTAAGCGTTGGGGAAATGTACACATACACAACAAATTATCACATGCCACTGTACCACTGTATCAAGTAAAAGACATCTCCCATAATGCAAATATAGATGAATTCGCAGCGATCATTCGAAAGCGAGTCGCGTTCCTGATGCACCACGTACGGGACGGCTCAAATAGCTACATGCAACTGTTCGCCTGGTGGATCGATCTGGATTGCCCTATAATGCGACACTGGACCAGGCTGCATGTTGAGCACTCCGTATCTAAACCTAAATTTAGATTACGTTAGAAGTGTGTATCTGTTGTGTTGTGAATGTTAAGAATTTAAGTCATTGTAATAATTTAATTTAAATGAAATATTTTTTTAATGTAATTGATATAAAATTGCCACTATAACTTAGATTTAATATTTTAATTTCGATGTGTATGTATGACGTGTGATATGTACTAGTTCGGAAATAATTTTTATTTTTTTTTTTATTTTAATAAATTTCAATTATTAAATTTTAATTACGTACCTAACTTGGTACCTATTAATATAGGTATTACCTAACTTGGTACCTATTGATCAGGTATTTATTATATATTGAACCGTCTGACTGATATATTAATGGTATTTAGGGCTATACATTTGAATCGTTCTGTCTTTCAGATTAAGGAGCAGAGCATCGCTCAGTAAACAATGTTAAAGTATTCTGGAGTTCGAGCCCTCCTATCGGGTAATAGGCGGGTAGAGTTGGGTAGCTTGGAGAGTATTAATTATCATAATTTCATTAAAGTTGGTAAATAATTACTTCGCGTACATCCGCTCGATAAAATTAAATGATGTGTCTTACCTAGTTTGAAGAGCACCTCCCACCCTTCCTCAACTGCGTCCACTATCACCGTCACCACTAATCCCAGCACCACTACTCCCAACACCACTACACTAGGAAAGACATACCACTGACGACAATACGACACGTGTTTCGCCTCTACACGAGGCATCTTCAGGTCTGGTGATCTAGACTCTGCGGTGGCTGACCGCTGAGTGATAGCGTATATTATATAATGTATATTATCGTATATATATAGTGCACGCAATTGAGGGAGGGTGGGAGGTGCTGTTCAAGCTAGGTGAGACACATCATTTTATTTTAACGATCGGATGTATGCGAAGTAATTCTTTACCAACTTTAATGTAATGGACTTCCGCTAAGTAACGACTGATTCTATTAATTATATCAGCATTTCATTTTGCTGCGCTCAGCTCATGCTGTAGAACCCTCAATTCTACCTTTCTATATACGATTAAAATTTTAATGAATTTGGCACGGAATACACCATAAGGTCCGTGTGGTAAGAGCGTAAAGAGTGGGTTCTCTCACATTTGTTCTTTATTGAAGTAAGGATGATAGACGAGCACAATGTCCACCTGATGGAATTCCTTCTATACGTAACCTCGATTAAGGTTCAAAATCCATATGTGTGTTGAGGACTAAGATGATACACCTCGTTACCAGTAAAAAGAGCCTCCCGTTCTCGTTATTCACCATGCGCAACAGAGAATATTTAAGCTGATATTTCACACTGGTATTATCTGAGAGCGTGGTCCTTTCTCGTTCGAGTCGATCCATGCCTGCTGCATAATAAACCGGGGTTGTGATAGGCGACTAAGAAAAAATCCAGAAAATTTAGATTTCGGATATGGCCATCTCATTTACGCGTACCAAAAATATAAATTTGTCATAAATCAATCGGACTGATATTAATCGAACAATGTTTACAAAAACAGAAATAAAATTGAATAATTATGTGAGCAGAAGCAACTTTCAACAAAATTATAAGCTTGCTTATTACCTTTGCGACTGCAGCATTAAACTATCGCCGTAATTACGCCTTGAGGCATCCGCAGTTAACAATAACGCTGAATTACCATATTATTATAGGGTAATAAAATAATAAAGCAAGTGAGAATTGCGGTGTTATAAAAATTGCAAAGAAGGTATAACAGAGAGCTAAATGTTTTCAAATTACAACTTTTTCGTTGTCCTCCGACTTTAAGAAATAAGGAAGTGTGTATATCACAAGATATTATTATGTTCACCGATTGTGAACCGATTTTACTTATTCTTTTGTTTAATTGAATACGATTAGGGTGGTCCCATTGAAATTAAAAATGAAACTCCCGCGTATTAGAGTTGGAAATAGGGAATTAAACTTTTTATACAACATCGATGATGTTTTATTTGTCTTCTAAATTTGTGTTATTGTTTAGAGGGTTAAATTTTTTGCCGTCGGACACCTGAATTGAGAAGAAGGAGATTGAAAAAGGGAAATTATTTACAGAAATGAATAGTCATTGATAAAATCAAAGCCTGATCATTTTTGTACCTCAATATTACTAATATACATTGAACATATTAAATGACAGCTCTGAACATTACTAGTATGAGAGAAGGTTATGGATTATTTTGAAGCTGTATTAAATACATATAATGAAAATAAGAAGTAAGTCAAAATGAATTTGATGATGTATATTTACAAAAATAAAGCTAAAATTAACCTTACATAAAAATAAAAAGACGACTTCAAACAACTAAAAGAATCAAATAATTTACACATAATAGCTTCTGAAGTTGGTACCAAGATACATTTTATAGCCTTAGTGCAATGAAAAATTAAGTTGTTTTTTTGCTAGTGACTAATGAACATCCCAAGCTCAAGGTATCGTCTAAAAAGTTACTTAAAATATCATGCCTATATTTAAGAGAGATTATGAGGCGTAGTCTCATATAAGTTTTCTCAAAACTTATAAGAGATTACGTCTCAAGTCACTCCATCTAGTGACTTCAGATGCCTACTAGACTAGATGGAGTGACGAACTGGTTAGACATGCAGGAAGTCAATGGATGCCGGTGGCTCAGGACCTTGCTTTATGGCAGTCTTCGGGAGAGGCTTCTGTTCAGCAGTGGACTTGTGAAGGGCTGTAATGATGATAATGATGACGTCTGAAGTATCCTACTTAATAATGACCGGCCAAGTGCGAATCGGACTCGCGCATGAAGGGTTACGTACCATTTTAAAACACGTTTCTAGTAGAGGAGACCCCTTTAACTTTGCTTTTGGAAGCTTAGTAATAGGGTATGAAATCCTAAACAATGAATGATTAAAATCGGATATCCCGTGATATTCATACAAAAAAATTACAATTGAACTTAGGACCTCCTCCATTTTTCAAGTTACATTGATAGTTTCACGGATTTTTATGTACTCGATCAAATATATTCCTATGGAATCCCAAAACTCTGTGGCAATGAGCTAACTGGCTGATGGAGTGGATTTCAACTTCTTAGGGAGGGGGGGGGGGTCTAATCCCTTTTTAGGCAATTGCATAGACTCCTGTTTACTCTCATGGTCATAGTGGTGAACTCGCGTTTCATCTCATGTAACTCTCTATTGAAAACACTTGTTGGGTCGTCACCACACAGCTCAAGTACTCCCTACAACAGTCAAACCGTGCCTGCTTTTGAAGCGCAATAAGCATTCGCGGCACCCATCTTGCACTGACTATTGTGAGGTTAAGATATTCATGCTATATGGTGTGTACGGTACCAGTGGACAGGTGAGTCATTTCTGCTAATATCTTAATTCTTACTAGTACATCTTCTAATACTAGTGTTTCAATCATTTTCACATTTTCTTCTGTAGAAGCTGTGATTGGCCCACTCCGGTGGGGGTCATTATCGATGCTTTCCCTGCCTCTTTTGAATTTATTTGACCACCTCTGTATGGTTGACGTTGAAGGAGCACAGTTTTAGTAAACGATCACCATTTGTTCATAGATGTTTTTTTTTTAGTTTTTTCTTATTTAGTGAGGAATTTAATCACTGCACGGTGTTCGATTTTTTTAACATTGCCTAGTCAGTCATTCCCGTCGTCTATGACTAAAGGTTATATAAGAAGTAATGAAGCTATCAAAACGAAATTTCATATTTATACCCTGAGGTAATGTCGTTAGCTAATGACTTGTTTATTTGCCCACATAATTAGCAAACCACCCTAGTACCGAGAATAAATTGCGACATTTCTATAAGCATAATGAATGAAGACTAAATATTTGTGTAATTTGCTTCAGAGACTACCGATCCGTGGGGTCCATGTGTAGTTTAATTCGTAAAGGAACCGTATCCGCGACTGATTATCGCTGCTGAAGTATAGACATTCAGCGATGAAATGTAGCCAGCGTTCTTTTCACAACACCGCGGGGAGTATGATCATTTAAATTTTTAAATTATTTTTTATTTTTATAGCCCTCTAATGTTGTTTATATTTCATTTAATATTAATAAATTAATTATCTATTAAATAAGTACATACTAGTGATCGCATAGGGGTCGAAATTCGACCGTAATTAATTAAAATTTTAGTTTGTATTGATATATTTAACAAGTTAACTGTTAATTGCGGAATTATAAATAAAACAGATATTTTATATAATAAAATGCCTTGACATACACTACAAAAACTATTAAAAAAGAAACATATGAAATTATTGAAAATTCACAGTTTTTTCAGTCAACTTGTTAGTAATAATTTGTTGGTAACATTTTAAAACCCTTTGGTGACAATCTCTACTCTGTGCGACTATTTAACCACAAACTATTAAGTGTTTGACATTAGCCTTTGAGAAATAACTTACATCGGCATTTTGTTACATATTACATATATACGAGTACTATAAAATTTAGCTTCCTGCATTCCTTCTCCGTATACACTTAAACTATCCGGAGACACTGTAGTGTCTCGTGCCAAGTACACGTTCTACATATTATTTATATGTATATAAACGTGTAGCCGTGAGATCACAGTGTTTATATTCTCAAATCCGATATCAACATAACTCCATCAAAATTTTAACTTCATATTTTTAATTATTAACGAAACGTCAACACTTTATACAGTCATTTCTCATTTTGTATATTCAAGTTGTCTAAAAATTTAAAAAATGTCAAGTTGGATGATCGAAAGTCTTAATCATGCACACCAAGTACCAAAATTTTTTTTTATTAATACTTTTTTCCAGCAAATTATTTTTTCGCATCTAAAACGGATATCTACTTGGTTTTTTTATTTAATATTTTTTGTAAAAATGTAAACATCATTTTTTTAATTATAATTGAAAGTGTATTTGCCGCGATTTTTTACAGTGAAACTGTTTTTGTTCACGTACCAAATATTATACTCCTTTGTGCGCGAAATATGATTGAAAAGGAGTTAAAAGTTTTCCCTTCTCATATTATATATAGAAGATTCATTCACTATTTCATCGAATGAAAATATATTTTTAGAAAACAATATTCTACGTTTGTAGAATATATTTATGTAATAAATGTAACAATTTGTTTAATATAAAAATGTGAATTGGAGCGTTCAGAGACATCGATTAAATAGGGTAAAATAAACATTAACGTACGTTATTATTTAAAAAAACGGCCGGGGAAATATTCAATTGGTAAATGTGAATGTATTTGCAATCGCAAAATGTATAAACTGCTTAGTGTCTTGTAAAATAATGTAATGCTATAATTTTAACTTAGATCAATAAAGAACAGAATATAAGACGCAGAAACCATTCTCAGAACATTGTGAGCCCGGAACGGTCAATTGTGATTGTTAAGTTTACGTTGAAACACCAATTGCAGGTATCGTTTGCGTACATCTCAGTCGACGGCTGAACTATATGGGGTAATCGCGTTACTTATGGAGTTATCTCATTGAAAGGACTTAGTTTATGGAAGTATCGAGGCTGGGTTATGGGTGTCAGAGTGTAACGTACAGATCAGAGATCAGAGCGAATAACTCAAGTGTCCCACAGGGTAGTATATCGGGGCCATTACTCTTCCTTCTTTACATCAATGACCTTCCAAAGTGCATCGCACTCTATGCTGACGATATTTCTATAACTATACATAAAAAACCTAACACTGACTATAATGATGAAATAAGTAATGAAATAAGAAATATAACGAATTGGCTAAAATATAATACAAGCAAAACAAAGTATACACAATTTTACAACAAAAATGGTAAACCAACAACTATCGATACAGCATGGTAACGATCCCATTGTTATGACTACATAAGCGACCTTTCTCGTTATTGTGATTGATTCCGAACTCATATGGCAGAATCACGTTAACACTGTAAGCCAGAGGATTAACAGGTTTGTGTTCGCTCTGTATTGTCTGTCGAAATTAGCTAACCTTAAGACAGTTCTGATGGCATACCATTAAAACGTTGGTTCTATACTGAGATATGGACTGATTCTGAGGGGAAATTCGACACAGATTGCATGTAGAATAAAGACACGAGGTCTTTATACTACACGTATTGTGTTTTTTAGACACGAGGTCTTTATACTACAGAAGAGTTCATACACACTGCACTACTATACAGTTTTTTTTTTTGAGAACTCGGGGTCACCAATTATATGTGGGGATTCGAATAATCAACACACCACATATATTAAATAACCGTTTATTTCTACGAAGTTTAAAGTCGTGGATCGGAGCGCGGACGAGCGCCCTCACGGCGTCGGACGGTCACATCGACTGGCGAGGCGGCGAAAACGAACCGGTTGCTCCAGCGTAGGCGAGGGCTTCCGACGATTGCCGAACGGTCAACAGCTACGGCCGTGCTGCCACATGTTTTTTGTCCAACGTTTATACGTGGTAGATCCATGCTGCAGCTATATTAATAGTATAGTTGTAGCACGAATCGGTCGGCTCGACCGGGAAAGGACCACGCTCTCACAGAAAACCAGCTTAAATAGCAGGTGTTAAGCTATGAAGTGTGCTGTGTTTCGTATAGTGAGTGTAGAGAACCGGAGACCCTTTTTACTGGAAAGGAGGCATTCCATCTTAGTCCTCACGGGTGACAACGCATCGGCATTTTGATTCTTAATCGAAGATAGATGTAGATGTCTATAGGCCACAGCAACCACTTAGCATCAGGTGGACTTTGTGCTCGTTTGTCACCCTCATTCTATAAAATAAAACGCATGCGGCGTCCTCCACCAGCGGCGGGTGCCGTTTGCCGAGTCCGAGAGGATTCTGCCGACACAAAGCCATCTGGTAGTGATTATGGATGCTAGGTGGTCGTGCAGCAACCCGCACTCGACAGGCGGCCCGCATGCTGTCGCATCCAGCGCCAGCTCCAAACGCCCCCTGGCGAACCCTATGCAGTGGCCCTGTGCGCGGTCTATTTTTTTCCATCATTTATAAAATTGGCTACAGTTAAAGGGAGACGCCCAGGCCCGGCATCGTTTCATGGTTTGGCCGTAAGCACAAACGGGTCCAAATTAGCACCCTCAATTCTGCCGAGGCACTGTGCTCACACCTCTAGGAGAGGCGCTGACTGACTGCGCCGACGTAGCAGTTTTGTCACTTAACTGTTACGTCTTTACTTCCCTACACCTATTTATTATACAATATTATTATTATTAAAAATATAAATGAAGATATGGTATACTCGCAAAAACATCTATTACCATTTGCTATCATTGAACATCAATGGAGGGCGTGACAATGACGTTTTGTTCAATCCACGACTTTTTCAGCCATCAGGGCGGCACTATTTAGGAATAAGGTGAATTATTTGACAGATTTCATCGTGGGGGAAGTTAATGTGGGGGTTAATTTTTTTTTTCAAATATTAGTTATATTTTTAGTAATTAGATTAGAAACGGTTAAATCGAACTACGTTCCTTAAAGCAGAAAAATTAAAAAGAGTTTTAATAAATGTACCAAAAATTTAAGAGAAAACCTATGAGACATTCGAAAGGTTTGTATAGCTATGGAAGAGCGGGAGTCTCTGACACAAGTGCCTTAAGGTGCTTAAAAGACGCTCCCTACCTTATGCAAATCGTGAAATGCTTAATGAAAAAAAAAAGAGATTTGAAACATTATTTTGCGTGTTTACATTTTTTATAGGGTGGGGTGACAAACGGGCACGCAGTCCACCTGATGGTAAATGGTTGCTGTGGCCCATAGATATCTACATTTATCCTCGTTTAAATAAGAATAAGATGGAATGCCTCTTTTCCAGTAAAAAGGGTCTCCGGTTCTCTACACTCACCATACGAAACACAGCAGTGTTAAGCTGCTATTTTACGCTGGTATTCTGTGAGAGCGTGGTCCTTCCCCAGTCGAGCCGAGCAATTCCTGTCACAACTATACTACTAATATAGCTGCAGCATGGTTCTACCACGTATAAACATACTCTAGAAGCCGATAAACTTTCACTTGTAACGCAACTTCCCAATTATAATGAAATTGTGTAACAAATAACTTCACCTCAGTCGCAACTAGCGACATCTGGTAAGTGAAAGATTACCACACATTGTTCAATATTTTTTTGTTATTTTTGCTATCATTGCCGTATAGTAAAATTGACAATCCCTTTAATGGCACAAAATAAGTGTCAAAATGTGTGTCATTTGCGTAGATATGACAGTCGCAATTAACCGTTTCGTGGACCTTTAAGAACTTTGCATACAATCACGGGCAATTAAACACCTTAACCCTTTTTTCAAATAGCTTTTTACTATCCTATGCGCTAGATGGAGGGTAATGTTATCCAAGTATATGTATGTATGTCTATTCATTTGGCACGTTTTGTAGCCTCAACGGCTTGATGAATTTTATCATATATCGTTAGATTTGTCTTAGTTGTGGAAATGACAATGGATGTATATAAACTTTCTTTTCTCAATAAACCTTTTTTACGCAATCGGGTTTTTTTAATTACTGTTTTAAACATTTAGCTTGTCAATACAGTAATTAGTCTACAATATCAGTATTATACTTTATTATTAACAAGTTAACAGTTTTATTTTAATCTTCTTGTTCTTCATAAGCCAGCATAATTCCACTCCTGGACATCAGACTTTCCCGTTGTAGAAAGGTTTGGCCTCAACCACTTGATCCAGTCCCCCTCATCTTCAAATGATTCCTCGAGTTGGAACCTTCGAATTCCTGAAATGTTCCAAAAAGTAAAATTAATAAAAATATTTACTAGAAGGTAAATTTACATTTAAGTTAATATTTTATTATGTAATTTGATACGTTTTTAATTCTAGTCGTTATATTTTTAATATTGTTAATATTATCTGTAATTTTTCTATTCTTTATACAGTCGATAAAACAGTTTAAAGTAATTACTTATCCATGTAATTAAACTGCACAGAAAACTATCAAGAGAAAAACTGTACGTATGACTTAATTGAGGATAAATAATGTTATTAATTGATACGAAGACTGAAAGTACATGGTGGGAAAAGCAATGACCGCGATTGCAGCCTTATCTTCGACACTAATATTATGGCTCAGAGCTTTTGATGTCAAATATATTAAACGGAATTATATAGCTGCTCTTGAACAACGGCAGTCGGTCTTTTAAAATAATGGCCTGTTCTCTCCAGTACTTACGTATACAAATGTAATGTCTGAGTAGCGAGCGTTCGCAGGGCGATGGGGAGCGGGGCAAGTGCGGCAAACGACTCGTGTAGTCTTCGACACAATGTTACCTGAGTGCACGCTGAACATAGGCCCTAAAGCTGAATATTGCGAGTAACCTAACCTAATATTTAATTTTGTGCACAATTTCTAATTTTAATTTACTTATAAGTTATATAAATACATAAACTATTAGATCATTATTTTTTTATACCTAAAAACGCCGTGAACTCCTTAGAATACCAAAGTTCATGTATAAAAGTCTTAAACATTGATAAGTGCCATTTCTATAACTTACTTCACGCTACAAAATCTAGGCTTATATATGGTTACTTAGACACTTTAAATTTGGCCACAAGGTAGATCATTAGGCTTATACTATCTAGACATAAATATTTTTTTATGTATTACAACATATTATATATAACATTAATGTAATTAGGTAAATATTATTAGGAAAATATTATTTCAATAAATAATAAATGAAATAACTGTTGCTTTTATACAAATCCACTGAATAACTTAATATTTCGTTAAACTTAAGAAATTAAAAAATTATATAAATCATGATTTTAGAAAAAAACCTCTATGACGTTTTTAACGTAATCAATGTTTTTTTTTCCTAATTTAAGATATTTTTGCAATTACATTTAATTATGCTTTCGAAATACAATAGAGCTAAATGCTAAAATCATGCCGGTTTCCATTTTATCTTCACGGAACAAAATCCTTCGTTCCCACCTACAAATCGATTACGCTCATCTCATTGCAGATTGCTTCCAATAAACTTGATCAAAATTCAACAGGTAGAAATAATCAAAGGACTCTTTTAAATTGAGGAAATCATTATTTTACGGTAGTATATTGTGTAGTTATCAGTATCTTTATTGCTTTTTTGAAGTAAAAAGTAAAATAACAGCCTATATGCGTCCCAACATTGGGCAAAAGCCCCCTCTTATTTCTTAGAGAATTAGGTTTTAAGAAGAATTAGTTCGTCCAACGATTATTATTCAGATAAAATGACGGATATATCACGAGCGAGTATTTTCTTCACTAAAAAATTCTTTATGCGCTTGCGATGAAATTAAGTGAAATGAAAGAAAATTTTGCAATTAACAACGTCATTGGTACCGGTGGGGCGGGGATCGTATCCCGGTGCGCTTCGTAATATGAAATTTACAGTGTGCGTTTTGCCCTCCTTTTTATATCTTTTTTAAAAATATTTAATTAAGATTCGTTAAATATTTCATAATGAGTTTTCAGATCTACAGGCCATCTGGTATTTTCCATCCTTTGATTAGATGAGTGCTCACCCTGTTCGAGAGTGTAGCGGAGTGAATTGATCGACGAGGATGATGAAAACTACTTTTGTGTTTCTGGTCATGTTTAAAGAATGAGTGAGGAAATAGTGACAAAGCAAGCTTATGCTGTAGAAGTGAGCGACTGTGTTGGCATAGAACGCCCCCAATCGAAGTTTATCATCCAAATAGGATGTTGAAGATGTGCCAAATTAAACCTTAAATTAACTAGCCCTTAACCGACGAAGCAAATATATGTGGATGTAACAGAAGCGTGAGAGGTGTGTCAGGTTCATGTCAAATGGACGTCCGTAGTCTCTGTCTACCCTTCTGTGCTGTGAGTGTTGTGAATGCTGTGTTATGTTATGTATGCTGTGTAACAGAATCCTCAGTAGTGGCCGATCGGTACCACACGCTATTCCACCTGGCGGCTGATGTAAACGATATGGTTAAACTTTCATCTATCGGAAGTCATATCATTTTATCATGAAGAGTATAAGGAGACGTGTTACCACAGGCTGTGAGGCATGCTATCATTGTCCTCAGAGGTAATAACAACAATGTCCTCCGAAACTCGGTCTGAGTTTCGGCCACAGTGGCTAGTTTGAACCGAGACTAGCCAACAGCGCAGAAAAACATAGTATACATGTTAGAATATTTATAGTGCAAGGGTGTATGCGCAATCACAAGTCCACTCTCTATTACCACATTTTCATGGGCCATAAGACTATTATCTCACACGACCGGAGAGAGAATAGACGCAGAAAGAACGGATTTACTTACTTTCCGCAGCACTCAGGTGACCAACCTTCCAACCAAGCCAACTTCCTGACTTCGGGCTGCAGTTGAGAATTTCTCGACAGAAAATCCAAAAATCCTGACCTGAGATTCAAACCCAGGATCTGAAGATCAGCAACCGCGTTAACGGCAACTAGATCAACGAGGCAGTCCCTCTTCAGAGGTGACGCATCTGTAGTCTTTTTTTGTTTGTTGCTGCTGCTCATCTTTTGTTTCAGTTTCCCCGATGAATCGTAAACATTTTTCGATTATATCCCTTATTCTTCTCTTCATATTTTTCTGTATTTCTTGAATATTTTTCGATAATGACTGGTTAGCAAGACATTAAATTAAAAGTAAGTTATAAACCTATGTAAGTTATCCATTAAGAATAGGTCCCCAGGTGATCTTTGAATGAGTGAACGGACAGGCGGAAAATTTAGGCGGGCGTAATGGTCCACGTCAAGAATGTTTTGTACAGTGAAACAAAACGCCAACATTACGGCCTGAGTGGAAATTTATCATGGACCCTTTTTGTTTAGTTTCCTCTACTTTAAGAGAAGGTCACTGTTTATTTTTTTGTAAAAGAATTTTAAATTGATTTGTCTATCTGTAATAAAGAAATAGCTGTCTTATATTGAGCGGGGGGAGGGGGGGGGGGGGGGGTTCTCTCTAACCTATGAGACATAATTTTGCATGTTTACATTTTTTTTATAGAATAGGGTGAAAAACGAGCACACAGTCCACCTGATGATAAGTGGTTGCTGTGACCCATACACATCTATATTGATGAGTCGTCATCCGTGGGGACTAAGATGGAATGCCTCATTTCCAGTAAAAAGGGTCTCCGGTTCTCTACACTCACCATACGACACACAACAGCGTTAAACTGCTATTTTACGCTGGTATTCTGTGAGAGCGTGGTCCTTCCCCGGTCGAGCCGACCCAATCGCGCTACAACTATACTACTAATATAGCTGCAGCATGGCTCTACCACGTGAGGTAAGGTAACATATTATTTTTTTATATAGTTTTCATAACGTGGTAGAGCCATGCTGCAGCTATATTGCTGGTATAGTTGTAACACAACTGGGTCGGCTTGACCGGGGAAGGACCACGCTCTCACAGAATACCGGCGTAAAATAGCAGCTTAATGCTGCTGTGTTTCGTATGGTGAGTGTTGCTTTTACTAGAAACGAGGCATTCCATCTTAGTCCTCACGGGTGACAACGCATCTACATTTTGATATTCGTAATCGAGGATAAATGTAGATGTCTATGGGCCACAGCAACTTACCATCAGGTGGACTGTGTGCTCGTTTGTCGCCCTTATCCTATAAAAAAAAATACGGGTTCGGCTGTATAAATATATAAATGTAAATGAAAATAATAAATATACAACAAATATCAATAAAAGGTAGGGGAGACCAAACGGCAGGCAGACCAGTTAGGAACAAAGGGAAGGAAGCCGCCGGACGATGTGGGCGGTATTGAGGAGCGCCGCCTTCTGAATCTAAGTCCGGAGCGGTCCGTCGCGGAGTCCCAGTAGCCTCAGATTATTATTATTATTATTACGGACTACCAAGGCAGGCCCATTGCTAAAAATGGGCCTCCCCAACAGATTTCAAAACTACCTCATTCTGAAACACCTGCTTTAGTCGAATTTTGTATGCTTTATCTATTCGTCACTAGTAGATTTTATCTAACACTGCGCTTGCGGGTATATCTTTCACATTACTTTCACATTATTTGTGGTCCGTTCTTCTTGTAACGGAGTGTTCGGACTTATATAAAACTTCAATCTCGATATGATAGTGATTTAAAATCCAAAAGCAGCGTTGTTTAACAAAATGTTATGTTTTTTGTTGATTTTTTTCAAATTAATATTAAAATATTTAGTAGGTATTCATGCAAGGGATAATCTTCCATTGTTTTTTTTTTGTTTTCGTCTTTTTTAATTTATTTTCTTTAGCGTGCAGTTTCTTCTTGGCCACTATGTTTATAGTCAGCAAAAATTCAAAAATTAATTTGCAGTCATAAGCTATAACACGGGGGCTATGTTATGGGTTACATAAATTATTATCCTTATATTAATTATAACTCGATTTTTTATAACTCTTTGTGGTGCAACTATTATGACATTCCTAGGTATAATTATTGACAAAATATTAAGGTGGAAAGAACAAGTTTGTAAAATATGAAATAAAATAAAACAGGTTTACATATTATGCGCTTTATAGACTTGCAAAAGTGGCAAGAAAACAAACTGCATTTATGACATATTTTGCATATATTGAGTCGAGTATCCGCTACGGGATTATAACTTAGGGCAACAGTGCATATAATGACAAAGTTTTTTTGCACAAAAATATTTATTCGTGCCATTCATGGTGTTGGCCCAGATGTCTTATGCCGACATCTATTTAAGACATACAAAAGATACATAGGATATTGGATATTACCCGTGCTATGTTTGTATATATTAAAAGTTGCTTAGTTTGTAAAATAACATGGGAAGAGTTTTTATAAACTTAATAAAGAAGTGGTATATATGAACACGAGATACCCACATCGGATAGTAATTAGCGAAATACCAAAAAGTAAACGCCAATAGCTGTTACTGGATGGGTAAAATAATATATAATAAAATAACAAACATGATTAAATACCTTTCTATATAAACATTTAAAAAAATTATACCAGCGGCTTTTTCAAATTACATTTTACTCGGTAAATGCGTTTTTAAATTACTGATGTCAACTTTTTATAGGACTATAGCTCATAGGAGTACTTGACATTTTCTGTTATTATATGACATGGTATATAATATTGTTTAATTTAATTTCCTTTATTTGTTTATTATATTTTTTTGTAATTGAAATTTTGATATCTTTAGAATATAATTGGATGAATTGTTTGTTGTTGCTAATTTAATGATTTAGTAATGATTAATTTTGATGTGTTAATTTTGTATAACTATAATTTCTAAGAATAAATAAATTTGCATGTATTCGTTAGGCACTTAGTACGTATACATAGTATTTTACAGAATCTCATGTAAGATACATTGTCAAATCAACGTGTCGTGTCAAATTGTCATCAAAATCGTTTCAGTCATTTAGGAGGAGTTCAGTAACATACACATGGTCAGTATTTATACTCGTTCATTCACTCATTACAGCTTATTAAAAGTATATATTTTTATAAATATATTTTATATATTTATATGTAAATTTATACATATATACCTAGTCAGGTCATAAGTATTGTCACACAGTAAAAACTTTTCTTTTAGAATGCTGGCCACAAAAAAGTTTATTGAATTCCGATTTCGAATTGTTCATGAAAATAAAACTGTATACTTTTTAGAATTTTACTCATTTTTAAATATGGAGTGGCCGCTTAAAGAAGACCGTGTTGCAGTTATTGCGTAGCATCGTTGCAGTTACGCGCCAATTCAAATTTTTGACATACTGAAAAATTTGAATATAACCAAAAAATTCGTTTATCGTACCATCAAACGATACAATAAAGACTCTAGTGTAGATGACAGGTCAAGAAGTGGTCGCTCTCGGTCTGTTAGGACTCCAGCAGTGATAAAAGCTGTGAAGGCGCGAATTCAAAGAAATCCCAAACGTAAGCAGAAACTGTTGGCCCTTCAGATGGGGTTAAGCAGAATCACGGTGAAAAGGATATTAAATGAAGACTTAGGGCTTCGGGCATATTGAAAAAAAACAAGACATCGTTTGAATGCTCGTCTAATGGACTTGGGACTAAAGAGATGTCGCGCTTTGTTGAAGCGGTACGCGGGAAAAAAATATCGGGAAATTCTTTTTTCGGATGAAAAAATGTTTACCGTAGAAGAGAGCTACAACAAACAAAATGATAAGGTGTACGTACACAGTAGTGAAGAAGCGAGCAACCGTATTCCGCGTGTCAAACGAGGTCATTTTCGATCCTCGCTCATGGTATGGTTGGGAGTTTTTTATTGGGGCTTAACAGGTACATTTTTGTGAGAAAGGTGTAAAAACGAATGCAGTTGTGTATCAAAATACAGTCTTGACTAACCTTGTGGAACCTGTTTCTCATACCATGTTCAATAACAGGCACTGGGTATTCCAACAAGATTCGGCGCCAGCTCATAGAGCGAAAAGCACACAAGACTGGCTGGCGGCGCGTGAAATCGACTTCATCCGGCACGAAGACTGGCCCTCCTCCAGTCCAGATTTGAATCCGTTAGATTACAAGATATGGCAACACTTGGAGGAAAAGGCGTGCTCAAAGCCTCATCCCAATTTGGAGTCACTCAAGACATCCTTGATTAAGGTAGCCGCCGATATTGACATGGACCTCGTTCGTGCTGCGATAGACGACGAGCCGCGCAGATTGAAGGCCTGTATTCAAAATCACGGAGGTCATTTTGAATAAACTTTAGTGTCATAAGAATCTATGTTTTGTTAATTTCATTTTTGTATATAAATGGTTACATAATGAATAAACTTGTTTCAATTATTTTATATTAAACATGTGACAGAATTTATGACCTGACTAGGTATAAATAAGTATGTATGTATTTATTCTATCTATGTACTTATATACCATTCTATATATCTATTTTATGGCTTTAATAAAAATAATGTTATTTTTGTCATCAAACCACACACGTTTTTATTGTTTTCTTACAATCCTGTCCATCCAAAAGTTGTCTGGAAAAGATCTCTCTTAGCGATAAGACCACCCATTGTACCACATTTATTTTTCTCATTTTTTGTTATTTATGTTATTTTTGGCGTACAATAAAGTGTCATCTATCTATCTATCTATCTATCTAAAAGTCCAAGCTTAGTATGAGTAGGCCACTCCCATACATACAGCTATCCTATGCCAAATATACGGGTAAATGTGCAATAAGTATTTTTTTATAGGATTAGGGTAACAAACGAGCACACAGTCAACCTGATGGTAAGTGGTTACTGCGGCCCATAGACATCTACATCTATCCTCCATTACGAATTAAAATGCAGAAGCGTTGTCACCCTTGAGAACCAAGATGGAATGCCTCGTTTCCAGTAAGAAGTATAAATAAAATTTCAAAATACAGAGAAATCTAGTCACTGAAATTAGCATGATGACATTAAACGGATTTAACAACCCAGTGGCTAACCCTCTTTCTGCAACGCTTCGGGTGTGTGTCCGTGATTTTAATATCCGCTCGGTACACATATTTGTAAGACCTACATATAATATTTCGTGCAAGAGAGAAGCCTGCTAGATGGGAAACAAATTTCTATTCATTTGACGTGGTAGAACCAAGCTGCAGCTATATGTAAAATATAGTTGTAGCACGAATGGGTCGGTTTGACCGGGGAAGGACCACGCTCTCACAGAATACCAACGTAAAATAGCAGCTTAATACTGCTGTGTTTTGTATGGTGAGTAAAGACAACCGGAGACCCTTTTTACTGGAAAAGAGGCATACCATCTTAGTCCTCAAAGCTGACAACGCATCTGCATTTTGACTCGCAAACGAGGATAGATGTAGATGTCTATGGGCCACAGCAACCACTTACCATCAGGTGGACTGTGTTCTCGTTTGTCAGTTTTGTTCTATAAAAACATATTTTATAGAAACTAAAGCCTCGTTCAGGGTTACAACCTGAGACACAGCTGCTGATGCGGCTGTGTAAGGGTCCTCCTGAATTGAAACTTTCACTTATTTACTCTAAATTATTGAGGTACAATTTCTTTTATAGCGTTTTTGGAACATTTTGACGGAGAGTACAATATACAATACACCAACAATATCCTTTCAAGACAAAGGGTCCTACTGTGTAGAGAAACAGATGCCGTGCTTAATGGATGACTGAATTTATTTATCTATTATCTTAAATTACAGTGTAATGAAACATATAAATCCACAGAGTAATAAAAAAGGTATTTCTAACTATTTAAGTAATCATTAAATAAAAGGAAGAAAGGTTCTCGAGTGGCAGACTCGTATCGGTAAACGAAGTATAAAGTGGCCCTCCGCTAAATAAATTAACTATCTGGTAAATTTGTGCTAGTTAGTTACTTGTTTCAAATATTTTCTATACAAAAGTATTAAATTATATTTTATTCACCACATATGTTATAAATAAAAATTGAGAACGTATTATAATATACTTTTATTTTTAATTTTTTTTTACTATGATTTTAATTTACTATGATTTTAATTTTTTTCAAACTAAAAACGAGTATAAAATGCTTGTCTGTAAAGCCAAGCTTAACAGACTGACAATAAAGCGTATAATTAAAAAAAGGTTACTACGTCTTTTTTTTTAAATAAAAACGTAACGTCTTATAGGTGTATTTAACGAGAGAGCAAGTTTTATGTGCTAATTATGTTTGTCTATACAAAATCTTTTAATAATCTATAATTTTTTTTTCGAACCAGTGGTAATCATACAAAAGAGTGACTTTCAATAAGTATTATTTATAATCTATATTGAATAAAAAAGTTTCTGTTTCATAATATTATCATTAAAACCCTTCATAATTGTCTAAAGGCCTATGTTCAATTGAATTACACTGCTAAACTAAGACCTCCTACAAGAAACGCAATAAAACACGGTCTTGAGCCACCTAGCTGCAGGTACCTGACTACACCTACCTAACTTTTACCCGCATGTCTTAACAGGTCATCTCTTCAGAAGGAATATCCTTCATAATATCATGTAGCTTGCTATTACTATACTACATTAGAATAATATTTTTTATTTTTATTTTAGTGTAGACAAATAATAACAAAATATATTTTCTTTGATCAATAAAATTCAAATGCCATTCCAAAAATAGTGTTACGTGCTAGAAATAAATCAATAACAAAAACAAACCGAATCAATCTACTTCCCAAAGCAGGTCGCAATAAGCCTTCAAACGACTCAACATCTAACATCAAAGTAGTCCAACAAAGCAATTAAATGAAAAAAGCGGAAACCTCTACAAAACCTGTTTAATCCGCATAAAAGAAAGGGAGATAATAAGCTGAAATCAGGTGCAATTGTTTGATATTAACATATCGATTCGTTTAAAAGAATGAAACGATGAGACTGCGAAACGAAGCACATAAACGTTATCGCTTAACTGGACTAGAGAAGCATAAAAATTGTTAGGAATAACTTAAACATGCTGAAACTCAGCGTTATATCGCAAAAAACAGGTCTATTTCAATCAGCATATCAATCACAACTTAACTATTTCTAAAGCTCTTTGGAACAATCTTAAACGGACAATAAAGATATCAGAAAAATCTAGAGACTATGTAATTCTTGACCATCTAAACATGACATTAATTCTCACTTTTGTTCTATACCCGGAAATGATTCAACTCCCATTTTAGAATAAAAGAAAACAATATCACACTTTCATAGATGATAAGGTCCAAATTTTAATAGTCTTTTTTTGAGTACATCATAGAACATACTTCAGTTAGCAGGGTCTGTTGTCGTTTACCTGTTGTCGTGTTTCTTGCATATATGATATGTAATATTAATTTTAAAAATAGACAAAAACAGCAAAAAAACTACTTTTTTCGCATATTATTCCATCTGAGAATCCTCATTTTGAAACGTTAATAGATTAAGAAGATTAAAAGAATACATTTGACGAATGTAATTTATTTTCTAACTACGAAGAAAAAATTAAGTTAATTGTAATGGAATGAAAAAATAATATTTTATTCCATTACAATTAAAAAACATACACCCACACACATAGCCCCCCCCCCCTCATAGACTGCCTCATAGGCGAATTTGCCATAGTTGCCACGCTTGGCAATCGGGTTGGCAACCACAGTTTATTTTTATTTTTAGTCGTTATTAGGAAGACTCTGCTGCCCACCTCCTTATTTACTTCCCACTATCACCTCTTACCTCATGTGGTATACGAGATCAGGCGGAACAAAATTAAGACTAATTTTTAGCCTAATCTAGGATTCAAGCCCAAGTCGTCATAATCAGCAGTCGCATAAACGGCCACTAGACACGGCAGTCAGTGTTTAAAATAAACCATCGTATGAAGGCTGGATGAAGGATTTCAAGCTAATAGTTATCCCATTTAAACGTAGAAATTATACGACAAATGACGGATGAGGATTAATCTTATCAAGACTCGGATTTTAATATTTCTTTCCGACATAATTTGACGTACGGATGACGTTGAAAAATGCTTTCGTTTCATTACTATCGAATAAAGTTTTAAACTATCCATTTCATTGCTGAAAATCCATCAAAACGTCTTGAAAATACATCATAACATTGATGAAAGCAAAATTCATCTGCTGAAAGCATATTTTTATCGCCGAATATCCACTGATGTGAGTATAAAATAAGGCAACCGTAAACATTTATTTGAGCTAATAACGCACGTGCAAATATCAATCGTCTAAAACTTCTGTATAATGCAAAGATGAAAGTACAATTTGAGTTCAAATGAAACTTTTTATAATCGTGAGCTACTAGTCTATTTATGTTTAGCTTATTAAAATCCATTACCTTTTATCCAAATGGTTTTTACAGGTGGTAAAGCCATGTTGCAGCTATATTACTGGTATAGTTGTAGCACAAATGGGTCGGCTCGACCGGGGAAGGACCACGCTCTCACAGAATACCAGCGTAAAATAGCACCTTAATACTGATGTGTTTCGTACGGTGAGTGTAGAGAACCGAAGAACCTTTTTACTGAAAACGAGGCAATCCACATTGGTCCGAAGTCCAAGTGTTGAGCGCGTAAGGGATGGGGGTTCTCACCAATGGGTTATTTATTGAAGTAAGGATGACAGACGAGCACAATGTTCACCTGATGGACATCCTGCTATATATGATTAATTGATGAATGACTAAGATAGATCGCTACCAGTAAATAGAGCCTTCGGTTGTCTTCATTCACCATACGAAACACAGAAACATTAAGCTGCTACTTCACGTTGGTATTATGTGAGAGAGCGTCCTTCCTCGGTCGAGCTGACCCATGTCTGCTTCATTATAAAACGAGGTCGTAAAAGGCGTCTAAGAAAAAATCCAAATAAATTAGATTTCGGATATGACAATCTCATTTACGCTTATCAAAAACATACATTAACAGTGGTAGAGCCACGCGACAGCTTTTGCTGTCGCACGGATGGGCCGGCTCGAACCGGGGTGGTACCACGACCTCACAGAAAACCAGCGTGAAGTAGAGGTTTACCTCTGCGTTTCGCTTGGCGAGTGCAGGTGGCCGGAGGCCCTTTTTACTGGAAATGAGGCATTCCATATTAGTCCTCACGGGTGACAACGCATCTACATTTTGATTTGTAATAGAGGATAGATGTAGATGTCTATGGGCCGCAGCAACCACTTACCATCAGGTGGACTGTGTGCTCGTTTGTCACCCTTATCCTATAAAAAAAAAAAAATACATTCTCTATACATTCTTGGGCCCAAGTTTTAACAAAATGAAAGTAGGACCATTTGAAAGCGTATATACAAACAATTCATAGCTGAAAATCTGGCAAGATTTGTCAATCTAGGAGCTGAGTTATTGTAGAATAAGTAAAAGTGAGATTATCTACTACCCACACTATAACAGGTGATTTATTCACTGTTATTACTCATAACAGGCTCTTTTTCACTATAATTAATTTAAGATATAAAAGCAGGATCAGTATAAAATCACCAAAAAACTGTGGTTAATAATGAAACGAAATGGTGAAACGATGAACGAAAGTTAAAACAACAACAACTAAGTGAAGTGAATATTAGGGATATCGATCTGTGATCGATTATTTTAATTGTTGTTGTAACTGTTACTTGTTTCAATGTTGATATTTTGTATTTTTTATTATTATTTTGTAGATATGTACGCAATTATTTTTATCTCCTTAAAACAGAAAAATAATTGGTCATCCGGTACCTTGAGGATCACCAGCTGATTAGTGACCGCCAATACGGTTTTCGTCGGGGTCGATCAGCTGGTGATCTTCTAGTCTACCTGACCCATAGATGGGCTGAGGCAGGAGAGTCCAAGGGGGAGGCGTTGGCCGTTAGTCTGGACATTGCGAAGGCCTTCGATCGGGTTTGGCACAAAGCGCTTCTTTCGAAGCTCCCTTCCTATGGGCTTCCCGAGAAATTGTGCAATTGGATCACCAGCTTCCTTGCAGATCGGAGCATCAAGGTCGTTGTAGACGGTGCATGTTCTGACTACAAGCCTATTAACGCTGGTGTTCCACAAGGCTGTGTGCTATCACCAACGCTGTTTCTTCTGCATATCAATGATATGTTGCTAACAGGTAACATTCATTGCTATGCGGATGACAGCACTGGTGATGCTCTATACACCGGCCGGGCCAATATTTCTCGGGAAAACGTCGCCGAGTACCGGAACAAACTTGTGTCTGAAGTCGAGTCTTTGCTGGACAAAGTCTCGGATTGGGGGCGACTAAATCTAGTCCAGTTTAATCCTCAGAAGACACAAGTTTGCGCGTTTACCGCTAAAAAGAACCCCTTTGTCGTATCTCCTCAGTTTCAAGGCACTCCCCTTCTTGCCTCAGCCAGTATCGGTATCCTCGGAGTCGACATATCGAGTGACGTGCAGTTTCGTGGTCACTTGGAAGAGAAGGCCAAATTGGCCTCTAAAAAGCTTGGCGTGCTCAGCAGAGCGGGACAGTATTTCATGCCGGCACACCGCCTGCAACTTTACAAGGCGCAGGTTCGGCCTCACATGGAATACTGTTCCCATCTCTGGGCAGGGGCTCCCCAGTGCCAGCTCCTTCCACTTGACCGCATCCAGCGTAGAGCGGCTCGAATCGTCGACGACCGAGCCCTTTCCGATCGGCTCGATTCGTTGGCACTGCGAAGAGATGTTGCATCTCTTTGCATTTTCTTTCGCATCTACCATGGGGAGTGCTCTGAGGAATTGTTCGGATTAATCCCAGCCGCCAAATTTCATGAACGCACATCGCGGCAGAACTCCCGATACCATCCACACCATCTGGATGATTGGCGGTCCACCACTGTGCGATTTAGAAGATGTTTTCTTCCTCGCACGACTTCCTTGTGGAATCGATTACCATCAGCGATTTTTCCGGACCGATACGACTTAGGGACCTTCAAGAAAAGAGCCTACTCCTTTTTAAAAGGCCGGCAACGCATCTGCAATTCCCCTGGTGTTGCGGTTGTTCATGGGCGGCGGTAGTCACTTACCATCAGGTGAGCCGCATGATCGTTTGCCCCCTCTCCTATAAAAAAAAAAAAAAAAAAAAAACTACAAATCGATTAAGCTCATCTCATTGCAGATTGCTTCCAATAAACTTGATCAAAATTCAACAGGTAGAAATAATCAAAGGACTCTTTTAAATTGAGGAAATCATTATTTCACCGTAGTACATTGCGTAGTAATCAGTATCTTTATTGCTTTTTAGAAGTAAAAAGTAAAATAACAGCCTATATGCGTCCCAACATTGGGCAAAAGCCCCTTTTTATTTCTTAGAGAATTAGTTTTTAAGAAGAATTAGTTCGTCCAACGATTCTCATGCGTGTCAGCGGGCTTCATATGTCTACGAAGTATTTTTATTATTCAGATAATATGATGGATATATCACGAGCGAGTATTTTCTTCACTAAAAAAACCTTTATGCGCTTGCGATGAAATTAACTGAAATGAAAGAAAATTTTGCAATTAACAATGTCATTGGTGCAGGTGGGGCGGGGATCGTATCCCGGTGCGCTTCGTAATATGAAATTTACAGTGTGCGTTTCGCCCTCCTTTTTATATTTCTTTTTAAAAAAATTATTTAAGATTCGTTAAATGTTTCATAATGAGTTTTCAGATCTACAGGCCATCTGGTATTTTCCATTTTTTGATTAGATGAGTGCTCACCCTGTTCGAGAGTGTAGCGGAGTGAATTGATCGACGAGGATGATGAAAACTACTTTTGTGTTTCTGGTCATGTTTAAAGAATGAGTGAGGAAGTTTATCATCCAAATTGGATGTTGAAGATGGGCCAAATTAAACCTTAAATTAACTAGCCCTTAACCGACGAAGCGAATATATGTGGATGTAACAGAAGCGTGAGAGGTGTGTCAGGTTCGTGTCAAATGGACGTCCGTAGTCTCTGCCTACCCTTCTGTGCTGTGAGTGTTTATCCTGTGTTATGTTATGTATGCTATGTAACAGAATCCTCAGTAGTGGCCGATCGCTACCCCAAGCTATTCCAACTGGCGGCTGATGTAAACGATATGGTTAAACTTTCATCTATCGGAAGTCATATCATTTTATCATGAAGAGTATAAGGAGACGTATTACTACAGGCTGTGAGGCATGCCATCATTGTCTTTAGAGGTAATAATAACAATGTCCTCCGAAAATCGGTCTGAGTTTCGGCCACAGTGGCTAGTTTGAACCGAGACTAGCCATCAGCGCAGAAAAACATAGTATACATGTTACAATATTTATAGTGCAAGGGTGTATGCGCAATCACAAGTGCATTCTCTATTACCACATTAAAATGGGCCATAAGACTATTATCCCACACGACCGGAGAGAGAATAGACGCAGAAACAACGGATTTACTTACTTTCCGCAGCACAGAGGTGACCAACCTTCCAACCAAGCCAACTTCCTGACTTCGGGCTGCAGTTGAGAATTTCTCGACAGAAAATCCAAAAATCCCGACCTCAAGTTCAGCAACCGTGTTAACGGCAACTAGATCAACTAAGCAGTCCCTCTTCAGAGGTGACGCATCTGTAGTCTTCTTTTGTTTGTTGCTGCTACTCATCGTTTGTTTCAGTTTCCCCCATGAATCGTAAACATTTTTCGATTATATCCCTTATTCTTCTCTTCATATTTTTCTGTATTTCTTGAATATTTTTCAATCGATAATGACTGGTTAGCAAGACATTAAATTAAAAGTAAGTTATAACCTATGTAAGTTATCAATTACGAACAGGTCCCCAGGTGATCTTTGAATGAGTGAACGGACAGGCGGAAAATTTAGGCGGGCGTAATGGTCCACGTCAAGAATGTTTTGTACAGTGAAACAAAACGCCAACATTACGGCCTGAGTGGAAATTTATCATGGACCCTTTTTGTTTAGTTTCCTCTACTTTAAGAGAAGGTCACTGTTTATTTTTTTTTTGATATATTAATGTAAAAGAATTTTAAATTGATTTGTCTATCTGTAATAAAGAAATAGCTGCCTTATATTGAGCGGGGGGGGGGGGGTATATTTTCATGCCATTAAGACACGAAAAACCATTTTTAAAACTTTTCTCTGGTTTTCTATCTAACCAATGGGACATAATTTTGCATGTTTACATTTTTTTAGAATAGGGTGAAAAACGAGCACACAGTCCACCTGATGATAGGTGGTTGCTGTGACACATAGACATCTATATTGTAACACGAATGGGTCGGCTTGACCGGGGAAGGACTACGCTCTCACAGAATACCGGCGTATAATAGCAGCTTAATGCTGCTGTGTTTCGTATGGTGAGTGTAGAGACAACTGGAGACCCTTTTACTGGAAACGAGGCATTCCATCTTAGTTCTCACGGGTGACAACGCATCTACATTTTGATATTCGTAATCGAGGATAAATGTAGATGTCTATGGGCCACAGCAACCACTTACCATCAGGTGGACTGTGTGCTCGTTTGTCGCCCTTATCCTATAAAAAAAAAACTGGTTGGGCTGTGTAAATATATAAATGTAAATGAAAATGATAAATATGCAACAAATATTAATAAAAGGCAGGGAAGACCAAACGGCAGGCAGACCAGTTAGGAACAAAGGGAAGGAAGCCGCCGGACGATGTGGGCGGTATTGAGGAGCGCCGCCTTCTGAATCTAAGTTGGGAGCGGTCCGTCGCGGAGTCCCAGTAGTCTCAGATTATTATTATTATTAATACGGACTACCAAGGCAGGCCCATTGCTGAAAATGGGCCTCCCCAAAAGATTTCAAAACTACCTCATTCTGAAACACTTGCTTTAGTCAAATTTTGTATGCTTTATCTATTCGTCACTAGTAGATTTTATCTAACACTGCGCTTGCGGGTATATCTTTCACATATAAGGTCCGTTCTTCTTGTAACGGAGTGTTCGGACTTATATAAAACTTCAATCTCGATATGATGGTGATTTAAAATCCAAAAGCAGCATTGTGTAACAAAATGTTACGTTTATTGTTGAGTTTTTTCAAATTAATATTAAAATATTTAGTAGGTATTCATGCAAGAGATAATCTTCTATTGTTTCTTTTTTGTTTTCGTCTTTTTTAAGTTATTTTCTTGAGCGTGCAGTTTGTTTTTGGCCACTATGTTTATAGTCAGCAAAAATTCAAAAATTTATTTGCAGTCATAAGCTATAACACGGGGGCTATGTTATGGGTTACTTAAGTTATTATCCTTATATTAATTATAACTCGATTTTTTTATACTCTTATTATTATAACTCTTTGTGGTGCAACTAACATGACATTCCTAGGTATAATTATTGACAAAAGATTAAGGTGGAAAGAACAATTTTGTAAAATATGTAATAAAATAAAACATGTTTACATATTATGCGCTTTATAGACTTGCAAAAGTGACAAGAAAAAAAACTGCAATTATGACATATTTTGCATATATTGAGTCGAGTATCCGCTACGGGATTATAACTATGGGCAACAGTGCATATAATGACAAAGTTTTTTTGCACATAAATATTTATTCGTGCCATTCATGGTGCTGGCCCAGATGTCTTATGCCGACATCTATTTAAGACATACATAAGATACATAGGATATTGGATATTACCCGTGCTGTGTTTATATATATTAGAAGTTGCTTAGTTTGTAAAATAACATGGGAAGAGTTTTTATAAACTTAATAAAGAAGTGGTATCTATGAACACGAGATACCCACATCGGATAGTAATTAGCGAAATACCAAAAAGTAAACGCCAATAGCTGTTACTGGATGGGTAAAACGGACGGCTCCGTGGCGCAGTGGTTTAGCAATGAGTTGCTGCGCTGGGGGGCGCGGGTTCGGATCCCGCACGGAACAAGTATTTGTATGACCTGCAAATAATTGTGCCGGGTCTGGATGTTTGTCCTTGTGCAATTTGTGTTTGTAAACTGCCTCCACGATACAGGAGAAAATCCTAGTGGTGGGGGGGGGGGGGGTATCGTTTAAAAAAAAGATTAAAAACACAATAAAAAAACAATATATAATAAAACACCAAACATGATTAAATAACTTCCTATACAAACATTTGAAAAAATTATACCAGCGGCTTTTTCAAACTACATTTTATTCGGTAAATGCGTTTTTAAATTACTGATGTCAACTTTTTATAGGACTATAGCTCTTAATTGATATTTTTTGTTATTAACTGACATGGTATATAATATTGTTTAATTTAATTTTCTTTATTTGTTATTTATATTTTTTTTTGCAATTGTAATTTTGATATCTTTAGAATATAATTGGATGGATTGTTTGTTGTTGCTAATTTAATGATTTAGTAATGATTAATTTTGATGTGTTAATTTTGTATAACTATAATTTCTAAGAATAAATAAATTTGCATGTCTCCATTAGGCACTTAGTACGTATACATAGTATTTTACAGAATCTCATGTAAGATACATTGTCAAATCAACGTGTCGTGTCAAATTGTCATCAAAATCGTTTCAGTCATTTAGGAGGAGTTCAGTAACATACACATGGTCAGTATATATACTCGTTCATTCACTCATTACGGATTATTAAAAGTTTATATTTTATAAATATATTTTATATGTAAATTTATACATATATCTTAATAAGTATTTATGGATTTATTCTATCTATGTACTTATATACCATTATATATTTCTATTTTATGGCTTTAATAAAAATAATGTTATTTTTGTCACTAAACCACACACGTTTTTATTGTTTTCTTACAATCCTGTCCATCCAAAGGTTGTCTGGAAAAGATCGCTCTTAGCGATAAGACCACCCATTGTACCACATTTATTTTTCTCATTTTTTGTTATTTATGTTATTTTTGGCGTACAATAAAGTGTTATCTATCTATCTATCTATCTAAAAGTCCAAGCTTAGTATAAGTAGGCCACTCCCATACATACAGCTATCCTATGCCAAATATACGGGTAAATATGCAATAAGTATTTTTTTATAGGATTAGGGTGACAAACAAGCACACAGTCCACCTGATGGTAAGTGGTTACTGTGGCCCATAGACATCTACATCTATCCTCCACTACGAATTAAAATGCAGAAGCGTTGTCACCCTTGAGGACTAAGATGGAATGCCTCGTTTCCAGTAAGAAGTATATATAAAATTACAAAATACAGAGAAATCTAATCACTGAAATTAGCATGATGACATTATACGGATTTAACAACCCAGTGGCTTTTTCTGCAACGCTTCGGGTGTGTGTCCGTGATTTTAATATCCGCTCGGTACACATATTTGTAAGACTTACATATAATATTTCGTGTAAGAGAGAAGCCTGCTAGATGGGAAACAAATTTCTATTCATTTGACGTGGTAGAACCAAGCTGCAGCTATATGTAAAATATAGTTGTAGCACGAATGGGTCGGTTTGACCGGGGAAGGACCACGCTCTCACAGAATACCAACGTAAAATAGCAGCTTAATACTGCTGTGTTTTGTATGGTGAGTGTAGACAAACGGAGACCCTTTTTACTGGAAAAGAGGCATACCATCTTAGTCCTCAAAGCTGACAACGCATCTGCATTTTGACTCGCAAACGAGGATAGATGTAGATGTCTATGGGCCACAGCAACCACTTACCATCAGGTGGACTGTGTTCTCGTTTGTCAGTTTTGTTCTATAAAAAAATATTTTATAGAAACTAAAGCCTCGTTCAGGGTTACAACCTGAGACACAGCTGCTGATGCTCCTTAATGTAAATCCTTTAAGGGTCTTCCTGAATTGAAACTTTCACTTATTTACTCTAAATTATAGAGGTACAATTTCTTTTATAGCGTTTTTGGAACATTTTGACGGAGAGTACAATATACAATACACCAACACTATCCTTTCAAGACAAAGGTTCCTACCGTGTAGAGAAACAGATGCCGTGCTTAATGGATGACTGAATTTATTTGTCTATTATCTGAAATTACAGTGTAATAAAACATATAAATCCACAGAGTAATAAAAAAGGTATTTCTAACTATTTAAGTAATCATTAAATAAAAGGAAGAAAGGTTCTCGAGTGGCAGACTCGTATCGGTAAACGAAGTATAAAGTGGCCCTCCGCTAAATAAATTAACTATCTGGTTAATATTTGCTCGTTAGTTACTTGTTTCTAATATTTTCTATACAAAAGTATTAAATTATATTTTATTCACCACATATATTATAAATAAAAATTGAGAACGTACTCTAATATTCATTTGAATTTTATAAACTAAATTTAAAAAAAGTTAAAATCGAATTCAACAAACTAAAAACGAGTATAAAATGTTTGTCTGTAAAGCCAAGCTTAACAGACTGACAATAAAGCGTATAATTAACAAAAGGTTACTACGTCTTTTTTTTTTTGAAATAAAAACGTTACGTCTCATAGGTGTATTTAACAAGAGAGCAAGTTTTTTGTGCTAATTATGTTTGTTTATACAATATCTTTCATAATATTATCATTAAGGCCCTTCATAATTGTCTATAGGCCTATGTTCAGTTGAATTACACTGCTAAACTAAGACCATCTATAAGAAACGCAACAAAACACGGTCTTGAGCCACCTAGCTGCAGATACCTGACTACACCTACCTGACTTTTACCCGCATGTCTTATCAGGTCATCTCTTCAGAAGGAATATCTTTCATGATATCATGTAGCTTGCTATTGCTATACTACATTAGAATAATATTTTCTATTTTTATTTTAGTGTAGACAAATAATAACAAAATATATTTTCTTTGATCAATAAAATTCAAATGCCATTCCAAAAATAGTGTTACGTGCTAGAAATAAATCAATAACAAAAACAAACCGAATCAATCTACTTCCCAAAGCAGGTCGCAATAAGCCTTCAAAGGACACAACATCTAACATCAAAGCAGTCCAACAACGCAATTAAATGAAAGAAGCGGGAACCTCTACAAAACCTGTTTAATCCGCATAAAATAAAGGGAGCTAATAAGCTGAAATTAGGTGCAATTGTTTGATATTAACATATCGATTCGTTTAAAAGAATGAAACGATGAGACTGCGAAACGAAGCACATAATCGTTATCGCTTAACTGGACTAGAGAAGCATAAAAATTGTTACGAATAACTTAAACATGCTGAAACTCAGCGTCATATCGCGAAAAATAGGTCTATTTTAATCAGCATATCAACCACAACTTAACTATTTCTAAAGCTCTTTGGAACAATCTTATACGGACAATAAAGATATCAGAAAAATCTAGAGACTATGTAATTCCTGACCATCTAAACATGACATTAATTCTCACTTTTGTTCTATACCCGGAAATGATTCAGCTCCCGTTTCAGAATAAAAGAAAACAATATCACACTTGCATAGATGATAAGGTCCAAATTTTAATAGTCTTTTTTTGAGTACATCATAGAACATACTTCAGTTACTGGTGGGTCTGTTATCGTTTACCTGTTGTCGTGTTCCTTGCATATTATGTTATGTAATATTAATTTTAAAAATAGACAAAAACAGCGAAAAAACTAATTTTTTCGCAATTTATTTCATCTGAGAGTCCTCTTTTCAAAACGTTAATAGATTAAGAAGATTAAAAGAATACATTTGACGAATGTAATTTATTTTCTAACTACGAAGAAAAAATGAAGTTAATTGTAATGGAATGAAAAAAGAGATTTCATTCCATTACAATTAACTTCATTTCCCGTTACCGCTACAGCCTATTAAAATCCAATGCCAAACATAGCCACCCCCCCTCCATAGACTGCCTCATAGGGGGATTTTCCATAGTTGCCACGCTTGGCAATCGGGTTGGCAACCACAGTTTATTTTTATTTTTAGTCGTTATTAGGAAGACTCTGCTGCCCATCTCCTGATTTACTTCCCACTGTCACCTCTTACCTCGTGTGGTATACGAGATCAGATGGAACAAAATTATTACTAATTTTTAGCCTAATCTGGTATTCAAGCCCAAGTCCTCAAAATCAGCAGTCTCATAAACGGCCACTAGACACGGCAGTCAGTGTTTAAAATAAACCATCGTATGAAGGCTGGATGAAGGATTTCAAGCAAATAGTTATCCCATTTAAACGTCTTAATTATACGACAAAGGACGGATAAGGATTAATCTTACATATCAAGACTCGGATTTTAATATTTCTTTCCGACATAATTTGACGTAAGGATGACGTTGAAAAATGCTTTCGTTCCATTATTATCGAATAAAGTTTTAAACTATCCATTTCATTGCTGAAAATCCATCAAAACGTCTTGAAAATACATCATAACATTGATGAAAGCAAAATTCATCTGCTGAAAGCATATTTTTATTGCCGGATATCCACTGATGTGAGTATAAAATAAGGCAACCGTAAACATTTATTCGAACTAATAACGCACGTGCAAATATCAATCGTCTGATACTTCTCTATAATGCAAAGATGAAAGTATAATTTGAGTTTAAATGAAACTTTTTATAATCGTGAGCTACTAGTCTATTTATGTTTAGCTTATTAAAATCCATTACCTTTTATCCAAATGGTTTTTACAGGTGGTAAAGGCAAGTTGCAGCTATATTACTGGTATAGTTGTAGCACAAATTGATGAATTAATATTTATATGGGTTGTCACTGCTGAGGACTAAGATAGATCGCTACCAGTAAATAGAGCCTTCGGTTGTCGTCATTCACCATACGAAACACAGAAACATTAAGCTGCTACTTCACGTTGGTATTATGTGAGAGAGTGGTCCTTCCTCGGTCGAGCTAACCCATGCCTGCTGCATTATATAACTGGGTCGTAAAAGGCGTCTAAGAAATAATCCAAATAAATTAGATTTTTAAATAAAACTAATTTTACGGATTTTATCGCGTATATTAATCTATTTTTATATTCCCGACGTTTCGGGTGCTTTCCAGCACCCGTGGTCACGGGGGACTGAGGTGTTTGACGTCCTGCTGTCATAGTTAGCCCGGCTACCTTCAGTTTTTTTTAATTATTATTATATATTATATTTAATTTAATATTAAAAAACTGAAGGTAGCCGGACTAACTATGACAGCAGGACGTCAAACACCTCAGTCCCCCGTGACCACGGGTGCTGGAAAGCACCCGAAACGTCGGGAATATAAAAATAGATTAATATACGCGATAAAATCTGTAAAATTAGTTTTATTTAAAAATGTGTAGTGTTCGCGTAAATATAAGAAATCATTATGCAAATAAATTAGATTTCGGATATGACAATCTCATTTACGCGTATCAAAAACAAACATTCTCTATACATTCTTGGGCCCAAGTTTTAATAAAATGAAAGTAGGACCATTTGAAAGCGTATATACCAACAATTCATAGCTGAAAATCTGGCAAGATTTTTCAATCTAGGAGCTGAGTTATTGTAGAATAAGTAAAAGTGAGATTATTTACTACCCACACTATAACAGGTGATTTTTTCACTGTTATTACTTTATAACAGGCTATTTTTCACTATATTTATTTAAGATATAAAAGCAGGATCAGTATTAAATCACCAAAAAAACTGTGGTTAATAATGAAACGAAAAGGTGAAACGATGAACGAAAGTTAAAACAACAACAACTAAGTGAAGTGAATATTAGGGATATCGATCTGTGATCGATTATTTTAATTGTTGTTGTAACTGTTACTTGTTGGAATGTTGATATTTTGTAATTTTATTATTATTTTGTAGATATGTACGCAATTATTGTCATCTACTTAACACAGAAAAATAATCTAAAATAGATATTAAAATGCTCAATTTAATCGAGAATCGATTATATTGCGCTCGTTTCAAATTGAATCGAAAATCTGTCTTTTTCTTTTAAGTAAATAGTTTGAAGTTTGAACTGTCAAGACAAGTTTCAAAACAAGAAGATTTTACTAGTGTATTCTTTATGGTTATCGATTTATTGCCATAAAGAATACACTACAATCGATTTTCTATCTTATTTTATTGTTTTTTCAAATTCTATATTGTAAAAAGAGCTACTTTTTTGTATTTTACTTTATAAAAATATGACCAATTTTTTAAAGTATAAACCAATTAGTTAACTTCAGGCCCGAAAATCCCATTCTCCTTTATTTTAAATCAATTAGACTGATATTAATTGATCATTGTTTATTTATTTATTTAGGTACACAAAACAGAATAACATCAAAACATTAACAATTGAACATAATAAATGCAAAATAACAATCTGGATGGTATTCCAAAACATGTGCACACAACATGATATTAGGTTACAGTAACGAGTTTACAGCGCAAATACTTATAATCTTACTTATAAACTTAAGTTGTGGAAAATTTAGAAAAATTAATTCTTTATTAAAAATATTGCCTTATTTACAAAGTATATCTAATACAGATTTTTTGAAATTGTTTACTTTGCCATTAAATATGTCGATATTTTTACTATTATTAATCAATAAGTCATTGTAGAGGCGACACATTCTTACTAGAGGATTATAATAGGACGTATTATTTCTGTAAACTTGCAAAACAAAAGTGTTTAGGAAAGTATAGCGACGATGGAGCTTAGTATTAATCTTGACAAATGAAAGGAGGGTGGGGGAATCAATAAGGGAATGAATAATTTTGAAAAGGTAAGTCATATACTGATATTTACACCGGGTTTGTAGTGACATAATGTTAAACTTCTTAAGTTTGTCTTCATACGAGGGCAGAATTCTATTTAAACTATACCTATAGCACAAGATTGATAGAAATTTTTTTTGAACACGTTCGATACGATCTATGTGGACAGCGTAGTATGGAAACCAAATAATTACGTTGTACTCTAAAATACTGCGTACTAGAGAACAGTACAAAATGAGAAAGCTTCGCGGATTTTTAAAAGTATTGGTAGTTGTGAATATAAAACCAAGAAGTTTTGTACTTTTAGATACCACATGATCGTAATGATCGCGGAACGTAAGCTTTTCATCAAACAGTATTCCAAGATCCTTAACTACGGATTTTCTATCAAGTACCTGTCCATTTATTTTGTAATCAAAAGTAAGCCTGTGTTTCTTATTGCTAATTGATATGACAAAGCATTTTCTTGTATTTAGATGCATGTAGTTTTCTTTACACCAATTATGAATGGAGTCTAAATTCGACTGAAGATTGGACGAATCGCTGGGTGTATCGATAACAGAAAAGAGCTTCAAATCATCTGCATACAACAGGCATGGACATGTTAATTTATCAATAAGATCGTTGATAAATGTTATAAAAAATAAAGGATCTAAATGGGACCCTTGTGGCACACCCGATGTCACAGGGGCGGGTGAGGATTTGAAACCTTTTATAGTAACTAACTGACTCCTCCTGTTGAGGTATGATTCAGTCCATCTCAACAGATTCCCATGTATTCCGTAACATGCTAATTTGATACATAAAATATTATGATTTACTTTATCAAATGCTTTCGAAAAATCGGTATATATACTATCAACCTGTTTTCTCTTGGCGAAGACACTACAAAGATAGTGTTTGTATTCAAGTAAATTAGAAGTTGTCGATCTGTTCTTAATAAAGCCATGTTGTCTGAGCGACAGGAAGGGTTGAATATGGTGGTAAAGAGAATCATACACCAATGATTCAAACAATTTACCGAGGCAAGACAAGATGCTAATGGGTCGATAATTTTCGCAATTAGACCTGTCGCCGGATTTATAAATCGGAACGATATGAGCTATTTTCCATACTGAAGGAAAAACACCTGTCTTAATGGATGCATTGAAAAGAATACATAAGGGATTACTTAATTCCTTACCGCATTTCTTAATCAATAAAGGAGGAAGACCATCCGGTCCAGGGCCTTTTCTTTGGTCTAGTTTCGAAATCTTTTGCTGTATTTCTTCTTGTGTGATTACGATATCACTTAAGATACAATTACTACGATTGGATGATTCATTATGAGAATATAAACTAGGTTCCACTGGATTTACAAAGACGGAACTGAAATAATTAGAGAAAAGCTCACATATTTCTTTTTCATCGGAACAGATGTGATTACCATATTTCATCGTTTTGGGAATGCTATTAGAATTATTTTTCTTATCGTTAACAAAACGCCAAAAGAATTTTATGTCACCATCTAAAGAAGATTCGACAGACGAAACAAAATTTTTATAGTCATTACTAATTTTATTTTATTTTATTTTATTTTATTCACAAAATCCACAGCTTGTAACAATCTATTTACACTCAAAATCTATAAAGTAGGTCTTGAAGCCAATTATGGATTTACAATATACTTATTAAGCTAAAAATCAACATATAACGTCACAAAGTATTCACCACCTTACATAAAAATAGAAGTATGAAATATAAAAACATTTAAAGGTAACCAAAGCGCTCGAAATTTGTTTAAGTGCGGAAGAGTGTGTATGTTTGTGTGTGTATGTGAGAGTGAGTGAATGTGAGTTTGTGTATGTGTGTTTGTGTATGTGTATGTGTGTGTGTGTGTGTGTGTGTGTGTGTGTGTGTGTGTGTGTGTGTGTGTGTGTGTGTGTGTGTGTGTGTGTGTGTGTGTGTGTGTGTGTGTGTGTGTGTGTGAACGTAATACAAAGTTTAATTAAATAACGAAATTTTAAAAATAAATAGAAAAATGTAATAAATATAAACATGATGTATGTAAATTATAATGTATATTTATGTATCCAATTAGTACCTGCTATAAAAACTTTCTTGCATTTATATTATTACTGCTATTTACTATTTAAATTTATAGATTAGTTTATAATCTGACATATTCTTACAAATTACCTTGGCAACTTCACGTTTGAATGAAGTTTTACTAGAGTGAAAGATATCAATTGTATTAAATGTTTTATTATAAATTCTGTGAAGCCTATTGACAATCGAATTTTGAGCATAGTTAGTTTTTTTAAGGGCAGTAGCAAAAAGTTTTGTATGTCTAGTTCGTGTTTTTGGAACACAAAAATTTAAAATTTGTAACGCTAATTCACAACAGTCTATGTAGTTATTACATATACCATGTAGAAAGGACATATCAATTAAGGTTCGTCTACTTTGAAGAGGCATGCAATTGTAGTGGAGACTAAACTCGCTGTCATCTGAAAAGCGGCGAGAAAATCGAAAGTGTAGGTGCTTTAAAAATTTTAACTGAATATTCTCCAGCTTTTGAATATACGTCACATATTGAGGGTTCCATATTATGCTACTATACTCAAGAATACTTCTGACATATGCAAAGTATAGTACTCGTAAACATCCAATGTCTGAAAAGGGCTTACTGACTCGTAAAACAAAACCTAAATTTTTGTATGCTTTCGCCACTATTGTATCGATATGTTCGGAAAATGTTAGTTTTGAATCCATTTTTACCCCTAGGTCAAGTACACTATTCAACTCAGATAAAGTAAAATTATTTATTTTATAATTGTATTTAATTGGATTAGTTTTTCTAGTGAATGATACAAGACAACATTTCTTTAAATTAATACCAATACGATTTTCAATATAATAAGAGTTTAATCTATCTAGATCGGCTTGAAGGTTAATACAATCAGTAATTCCATTAATTTTCATAAAGATTTTTGTATCGTCAGCATACATTAAAAATTTTGCATACTTAAAGCATCTACCCACATCATATAAGTACGTGGCATACAACAATGGTCCCAGGATGGAACCCTGCGGTACGCCATATGGAACCTCTAAAAAGTTGGAGCGTGAACTACCTACCACTACAGCTTGAGAACGATTGCGCAGATATGACTCGAACCATCTCAACAAATTACCGTGGATACCCAGTTCAAATAGTTTACGCAGTAGGATACTATGGTCAACACGGTCAAATGCCTTCTCAAAATCCGTATATATTACATCTACTTGTGACCCACCGTCTATACTATTAGATACATAGTCTACAAAAACTCCTAGGTTAGTTGCAGTTGACCGGCCCTTTATAAATCCGTGTTGTTCAGAGGGAATCGAAGTGGCAATTATTGGATATATATGAGCATGGACTACTCTTTCACATAGTTTACTAAGTACGTTCAGGATCGAAATGGGGCGGTAGTTCTCAATTGTTGATTTAAGACCTTTTTTATGAATTGGTACAATATGGGCTGTTTTCCAAATGTGAGGAAAGTAGCCTTCCTGAAAACATCGATTGAAAATAAGTGAGATAGGAAGAGATAGAGAATCTGCACACTTGATGAAAAATATTGTTGGAATATTGTCGCTACCCGCACCTTTTGATATGTCGAGATTGTTAATTAGCTTTAAAATATACTCTTTGGTAATTTTAATGTCATGTATAGTAGCAGTTTGCAATTGATTATTATGCGTATCTTGTAAATATAGATCAGAGGGTTTATTAAAATTTGTCTCAAAAAACTTATTAAAAGCGGAACAAATGTCAAGATTGTTACTGATAACTAAATTATTGTATGTCATCTGTTGAGGATAATTACAAGTATTTTTTCTTTTAGATTTTACATAGGACCAGAAGTATTTGGGGTTATTTTTAATTTTTTGTTGTGAAAATTTTATGAAAGAATTATAACATTCGGACTGCATTTCTTTTTGTCTACATTTTAGGGTTGAAAATTGAGCATAGTCGTTTGGGTTTTTGTATTTTTTCCAGTGTTTGTGAACTTTAAACTTTTCTTTAATTAACTTTATTAACGGCCTGCTATACCAGATGGGATAAGTGTGCACACCAGAGTGGTAAACCTGAGGAACATATGTTTTTATGCAGTTATTTATAATTGCATAAAAACTGTCTATTATAGTCTCAATATTTGTGTTATTATCTAATATAAACGACCAATCCTGTTGATTTAACATTTCATTAATAATATTAAAGTCAGCACGCCCTTAAATATACTTTGATCGCAATTGTGTTTTCAAGGGAGGTATGAGGAAATCTGACGCAGTGATAATGAGTGAAGGGTGGTGACAGTCTTCTTTAACAAGGTGGAAGTTGGATCTACTTACAGTGACGGACGAGTCTGAAAAAATTAGGTCTAGTATTTTATTACTATTATTTAAGATGACATTATATTGCGTAAGACCTATGAAAGCCGTATGGTCAATGAGCTGTGATGCCGAATTCTGGACTTCAACAGGGCCTTTCCTAAGTATGACAGGTCCATCTTGTGTCCAGTCTATACACGGTAGGTTAAAGTCGCCTGCAAGTATAAATTGATCGTTGGGATGATTATTACGTATTTGTGAAATAAGATTTACAAACAGTCTTGTTTTTTCTGAGAGTGAAGAGTTAGGGGGTATGTAACCCACTGCTATGTGGAGGTCGTGCTCTAATCCCACAGCATTAGAAGGAACCGTCACCCAAACACACTCAAGGTTATCACAATGCCATTCGGATCTCATACGCGCCTGCAAGTATGGTGCACACATTAACATGACTCCACCTCCCAACGACCCACGGTCACGACGAAACACATTATATTTATCATTACATAATTCTGAATCCAGGATTCCGTCGTAAAGCCAAGTTTCTGTTATCATAACAACATCATAATCAAGTAATAGTAAATTATTATAAAATTCATTAGTCTTAGTCCTCAATCCCCGTACGTTCTGATAATAAAGTTTTAATTCTTTCAGTGTAGTATCCATTGAAAAACAACTTGATGATGCCAGTACTTATAATAGTTATAGCGAACAATTACATATTCAAGGTACCTAAAAATGTAGCAAGGTATAGGCGTTAGGTATGAATAATTATAGTTAATAAAAGTTTTTAAATTACTTGTACTTAGGATTAAGGAATAATTGGTAAATACATGTGTAAATTTTACTTGTAAATATGTTATTATTAATCGAAAATAAATTATGTCATTATATATTTTATAGAATATTCTGTATTTATATTTGAGAATGTTATAAATATATGTATATAAGTAAAGCGTTAGGTGAGTGCAGGTATATGTGATTTTGGTAATGTTTATTAACGTTTGTGAGAATAATGTATGATACGTGTGTGAGTTTTTGATGTGTGTATTAATAGTGTATAGTGTGTCTAGTTGTGTTAACTGATAAAAAATCTTAGAATTTGTAACAAATGCATACCTTTTCACAAGTAATTTACGAAAATGTTTCAAAGTATACAGAATAAACAGGTAAACAGATCTTAAACAATTTTCACAATATCTGCCGAGGAAGATATGCAGATTGGAGGTGAAGCCTCGTTTTTTCGAACGAATATACGGCAGTTTTTTGTCCAAATGAATTTGTAATTTAGTTCCTTTACCTTTCGTTTGCACTGTGAAAGAAGCATTTTATTTTCTTTTGTTAGATGTTCATTTACAAAAATCATACTATTTTCACATCCAAACCCCATATCACTGGTGTTTAAATTGCCTGTTTACGTGCAGCGGCCATTATTTTGTCTTTAATAAAACGATGCTTCAACCGGGCGACAATAGGGCGCGCACGCACGGTGCTTGTGGCACGCCGCGGCTGCACGCGATGCGCAAACTCCACTTCAGAGGGTTCGATTGAGACTCCAATATGCTTCGAAATCTTTTGTACAATAGTTAATGTATTCTCATCCTTATCTTCTGGTATGCCAGCGATTTCAATATTTTGCAATCTGGCCCACTGTTGTTGCTTCATGTTATCATCTTCCAGGGTCTTCACACGAGTTGTGAGATGATTTAATTGTTCTTTGAGGAATTTGTTCTCATCCTTGAGGCAATGCATATCCGATGTGGTGGAGTCTAGGTGCTTTTTTAAGTCGTCATATTGTCCAGAAATATAAGTCATAGACTCTTGAAGTTCGACAAAGCGACTATTTATATCCTTCAGCTGAGTTGATACCATTCGAGTCAGTATTTTTTCAAGCATGATCTCAATTTCTGTTATCAGTTCTTTTTTTAGGATTTCTTTGAATTTTTCTTGAGTTAGGTGTGAGTCCACTGAACGATTTCTTCGCATACTAACATTACAATCTTCAGATAGATACTCGGGTTTAACTTTGTCATCAATCTTGGAGTGACTAGCAGAGCGAATTGGTGTATCTATGTTGCCTGTCTTTGGTTGCTTGCTTTTGCACTCTGAGCATTTCCATTGAGTTTTAGCTTCTCGATTCATTTTTCTAAACCGCTTCGGTGACAAGTTCGCACACATCAAATCGTATTTGAGCTCACAACCATAACAAGTTATAAATTCATTACTTGCTATATCACTTTTACAACCGGCGCAGCTATATGAATCCATCTTTTAGACTTGATAACTGTGTGGACGGCCTAACGATGCAGTGAGCCCGTCCACGTTACAGCGAACAAGCGGCGAGTTGTCGTAGGTCACAGTTTTATACAGATCACCACGTTTTAGAAAATGTTTTGGTTAAAAACTCAGTAATTACTGCACGAATCGTTTTCACTTAAAGTTATACTAATTATTCACACAATAGACTACACTTATGTGAGGGATTTTGGTAGCGCACTTCACTTTAAACACGGAATAATCATTAATTTCAACGGACGAAACGTATTGGATGTTTACTAAGTGACGGTACGGTACGAATGTTGTATGTTGTTAATAATAAGTTTTTTACATCTGTTGAGTAACATGGAAAATGTATCATAATCCCGAGGATTCTTATATTTTTTGAAACGACAATGATATTTTCGCTTTTCTTTTAAGCTTTGCTTCAAAGCAGGTGTGAACCATACTGGATAATTGTTTGTGTCACTTTTCGTCATAGGTGTATGTTTTGTAATAATATTCCTGACCTCTGCATAAAATGCGTCAGTCATGCTATCAATATCTTCATGAGTTGACAATATTTTATGCCATTCAACTGATTTTAATTCAAGATTTATTTTTGGAAAATTACTTTTGAAAAAATTAGGTCGTTTTAGGTTTTTGTTCTTAAAGTTATTTGAGTTTATTTCAACAAAATTTACATCTGCAACTAATGGGGGGTGGTGGTGATCTAAGCGGCTCAATGGTTGCATTTCATAAACCTGAATGCTGTTCGAACTGAAAAGAATTAGGTCTAAAATAATACAATTTAATTAATGTTTACAAAAACATAAATTAAATTGTATTATTATGTGAACAGAACCAACTTTCAACCACAATATAAGCTGACTTATTACCTTTGCAACTGCAGCATTAAAACAATCGCCGTAATTACGCCTTGAGGCATCCGCAGTTGACAATAACGCTGTATTACCATATTATTAGGGTAATGCAATCATAAAACAAGTGAGAATTGCGGTGTTATAAAAATTGCAAAGAAGGTATAACAGAGAGATAAATGCTTTAAAATTACATCCTTTTCGTTTTTAACTGACTTGAAAAAATAAGGATGTATATACATAAGTCATAAGATATTATTATTTTCGCCAATTGTGAACCAATTTTACTTATTATTTTGTTTAATAGTGATGAAAAAAAACTTCCGTGTATTTGGGTGAAGAAATAGGGGATGAAACATTTTTACAACATGTTTTATTTGTTATTTAAACTTGTGTTTTATTTTACTCGGTTAAAGTGTAGCTATCAGACACCTTTGTAGAGAGTTGAGAAGACGAAGATTGAAAAAGGAAAATTATTGACAGAGATGAATAGTTTCTTAATTGATTCATGATTTTATGAATAAAATCAAAACCTCAATAACTTGCACTGTACATATGAAATGATAGCTCTGGACATTACTTTGTCTATGTAGGACGTAGGTTTAAATTATGTCGAAATTTATAGCTTATAGCCACTTACCACAGTTGGCCTTAGGCCTTCCCTTGCTTATAAGATGGTAATGGAGCAATTATCTGCAGCGCTGCTCAAACACATGTTGGCGGATTTAACGTGTCCGTAAAATATTTTATTCCTTAGACATGCCGGTTTCCTTGTGATAATTCCCTTCACTTTTACATAAGCACTTAAAACTGTAACTAACATAACCACCAAAGAAGTAATTATTGTTATATCGAGCAATTGTTAATTGAAATTTTTATGTGCTGATTTATCACGAAATTTAAAGACAGTCAAGAAGAATTTACGCGCAGCGGCCTCTTCCATTTGTCCTCAATCTCTCAGAAGTATAGTATAGAGCTAGAGACTTCAACAAACGAGACCTATGCCTAGCAATGGGACGTGTACTTTCATTAATCCATCACAGCCTACAAAAGTCTATTACTGAACATAAGCCTCCCCCAAAGATTGCCTCATAAGAATATTTTGCCATAGTGTCCACGCTTGGCAGGCGGGTTGGCAACCGCAATGTTTTATTATTTTATCAGTAAAGTGCTAGTCTTAGGTAGTCTGTCGCCACTTATAACGATAAATCGTAATCAGTTTTCAATCAATATCGATTATCATTCTCATAACATCATTCTATATTTCTTGCGTTCAATTGACAATGACTGGTTAGCAAACCGTTAATCTAAAGGTAAGTTACAACCTATGTAAATTATCCATTACGATAGGTCCCCAGGTGATCTTTGAATGCATGAATGGACAGGCGGAAAAGTGGGCGGGCGTAATGGTCCACGTCAAGATTGTTTTGTATAGTGAAACAAAAAGCCAACATTATGGCCCGAGTGTAAATTTGTCATGGACCCTTTTTGTTTGGTTTCCTCTACTTTAAGATATAGGTCACTGTTTATTTTTTTTTTTATATATCGATGTAGTGTCTGTCTGTAATATTGAAATAGCTGCCTTATATTGAACTCTTTAGATTTGCATGCCATTAAGAGATAAATATCCATTTTTAAAAATTTTGTCTGCCTTTGTTTGTTTGTCTGTCCAGGCAAATATTTGGAACAGCTGAACCGTTTCTAACATAATTTCACGGACAATAGAGAACAATGCCAAGAGTGATCTAGATTATATTTTATCCGAAAAGCTTGGAATTTTTTTAAAGGAGATGTATGAAATTGGGTTCTTGACATCATTCGTAACAGTTATAAAAAATATGTAGGTAATATAAAGATTAATTATAAGCATAATTAAATGGTTTTTATTTCTGTAGTGTATGCGACAATTATAAAAATATTTTTTTATAACTGAAAAACGAAAACTAATGATTTTACCATAGCAAAAACAAAACGTTTTTAAATATTTTTATGTATTTTGTCTATGGCATTAGATAATGAAGGCTGTTTAATAAATAAGCCTTCAGTATCAAAAAAAAATCTCATAATAATGAAACGTTGAGGCGAATTTGTAGAGATTAATACTGAGTAAAAGGAATCTTTTTAGAAAATCGATTGAATAGGCTACGTAATTAAACTAAACAAAATATTTTAATAATATCGGACACAATTGAATAGGCTGTATGGCCGTTGATCATTGCATGTTTCGAAGGAGACTTGGTAACTTCTAGTTTAAGCTTGTCATACGCATTTGGCATTGTGGTTGTGTTTGTGGATATATTACGTGTTTTTATTTTCGAGAATTAATATTTCTATAATTGTATTATATATTTCTATTTCTTGATTTACAGGACAGTAGATTGTTGCGCCCACATAATGACAATAATGTGTTACTTGGGTTTTGAGAGAAATAGAACAAACAATGTACAGCCTCAGGCTGCTTTTCGACATGACATTTTATTAATAATTGCAGAAAATAATTAAACAATGAAAAAAGTTTGAGTTCTATTTTATTTTATTAAATAATAACTAAAAAACTGCATCCCTTTGTGTCCTTTCAATTTATTGAAACAACTTATTCCAAGAACGAATGATTTTACTACATAACCTACAAATAATAAACCAAAATAAAAACAAAACCCCAGGTCTTACAAAAATATTTATTGTCATAAGTAGCAAATGTTTGAATCTTTAAAATAAAATATATTAAAACTTTGTTTACGCCGGGCCCAAGCTTGTATGGAACCAAGTTCATCTCCTTTTATGAAATCGAAAAATTACAATAATAAGTGGTTTTGATGATTATCTTAAATTTTAAATAACGCCAAATTAAAATATTCAAACCAAACAAAGCCGGGCGGGTCACTAGTAATATTATTTAAAAAAAATTGAATGAAAATGAATTTTCAATTATTATTATTATTATTACAGACTAAAAAAATGCTGAAAATTGGCCAACCCCACACATTAAAAAAAAGCCTGAACCTAAGCCACTTGCTTCCACTGACTCCCGTATACAACAACAGGTAATCACTTTTGTGTCGTGTCGAAACATCGCGCTTGCTCGAGAAACTTGCTGTCAAACTCAGTTTTCGGTTCTTATTATTATCACTGGGGGCTAAGACTTTAATAAAACTTCAAACTCGATATGATTGTGATATAATATCCAAAAACAATGGTTTCTCTTTAAGATATTTTTTTTTAATGTAGAGTATGTATAACAGACTAACTAGTAGATTCTACATGAATTTATGTATTTAGGCAAGCGACAGAGGACGTTGTTCCGTTTTTTGTTTTCTTCTTTTTTACAAATTTACTTTTACATGCAGTTTCTTTTTGGCCAGGTTTAATTAACAGCAAAATTTCAAAAATGAATGTTCAGTCGCAAGCGGTAACACGAGAAGAGAGATCTTATGGGTTATATAAGTTAATAACATTATATTAAATATCATCATCATCATCATTACTGCCTTTCATAAGTCCACTGCTGAACATAGGCCTCCCCCAAGGAATGCCAAAAAGCACGGTCCTGAGCCACCTGCATCCATCGACTTCCTGCATGTCTTACCAGGTCGTCACTTCATCTCGTGAGGGGTTGCCCTACACTTAGACTACCGGTACGAGGCTGCCACTCAAGAACCTTTCTTCCCCATCGGTTGTCAGTTCTTCGAGCTATATGGCCGGTCCACTGCCACTTCAGCTTACTAATCCGTTGGGCTATGTCGGTTACTCTGGTTCTATTGCGGATATCCTCATTTTTAAGTTTATCACGCATAGCTCGCTGAGCGACATTGAGCTCCCTCATACGGCCAGCAATGAAGGACCACGTCTCAGATCCGTAAGTCGTAGTTTCCCGAACGCTGCCCAGCCGAGTTGATTCCGTCGATTGACCTTTCGGTCGAAGTTGGACTTACCTAGTCGGACTATTTGTCCCAAGTAAACATACTCGTCAACAACTTCGAGCTTAGTGCTCCCAACAACTACCGGCATAGGTGTGACATGGACATTACACATGATCTTTGTTTTGTCCATGTCCATCCTAAGACCTATTCGTTGGGAGACACTATTGAGGTCATTGAGCATAGTGATTAGGTCCTCCAGTGATTCTGCCATAAGGACAATATCGTCGGCAAATCGAAGGTGAGTGATGTACACGCCATTGATGTTAATACCGTATTCTTTCCAGTCCAGAAGCTTGAAAACGTCTTCCAATGCAGCGGTAAAGAGTTTCGGGGATATGACGTCACCCTGTCTTACACCTCTCTGCAATTGGATAGGTTTCGTACTCTGGTTCTGTACTAGGATAGCCATCGTAGCTCTACTGTACAAACACTTCAGCATTTCGATATACCGACAGTCAACTTGGCACCGCTGAAGGGACTGCAGCACCGCCCAAATTTCGACGGAATCAAGGGCTTTCTCATAGTCCACATACGCGAGACATAGTCGCAAATTGTACTCCTCCGACTTCTGTACAATTTGCCGAAGGGTATGTAAGTGCTCTATAGTGCTAAAGCCCTTTCGGAAACCGGCTTGTTCGGGAGGCTGGAAGTTGTCAAGTCTGCGCGCGAGACGATTCGTAATGACTCTCGAAAACAGCACGTAGACGCGGCTCAGAAGGGAAATCGGTCTGTAGTTCTTTAAGAGAGCGTTGTCACCTTTCTTGAAGAACAAGACCACCGCACTTCTGCTCCACGCCTCTGGTGTAATGCCACCATGGAGGACGGAATTAAAGAGCTTCTGAAGGATTTCAAGTACCGGTCTTCCACCCGCTTTCAGAAGCTCCGCTGTAATCCCATCTTCGCCTGGGGCTTTGCCGTTTTTAAGGTGCTGGAGAGCCATTCTAATCTCACTCAGACTGATGTCTGGGATATCTTCGGAATAGTGTCGGATAAGACTTGCTCTTGGATCGTTACTCACACTTGCGTGTGGCTCCAACGAAGACGTGGACAGCTGCCCATAGCACCTCTCAATCTCACTCAAAATCTCAGGTGCCCCGGAAACGACGCTGCCACACTCGGTCTTCAGCCTGGATAGTTGGCTCTTACTGGCAGACAGATCTCTTGTAAAGACTTTGGAGCCTTGGTTCCGCTCGATTGCTTCTTCAATACAAGCTGTATTGAAGTTGCGTAAGTCCCGCCGCATGCATTTGGAGATTTGTCTGTTCAGTTGCCTGTATGCTGTCAAATCCTGTTGAAGAATGTAGCTTCATCTCTCGTCTAACATCCGTGAGATTGAGAGTGTGATCGGAGAGTTTTTGTGTTCTTCTGCGGCGGGTCTTGCAGAACTTTGCTCCGACCGCATGGACAGATTCCACGACCATGTCATTCATATCGTCCACTTCATTGCAGTCTTCTAGGCACTGAAAACGGTTTTGTAACTCAAGCTGAAAGGTTTCGGGACTTTGGAATGTTATTAAATATAATATTTATATTTTATTATGTATATAAACCTATCAAAAGTCCAAGTTTAATATAAGTTTGCGCTCGTGGATCCACATACCCTATGACAAATATACCGGTAAATATGTAATAAATATACTTAGAACTAAAAGTACACGGCGAAATCTAACCCTAAAAATTTACAGGTTAACTTATTGCAAACATTTTGACGAATTACGAGTAACAACGCTGTGGCGGACCCTTTCTCTGCAATGGTACGGGCAGTGATTTTGATATTTGCTTGGAACAAGTAGTAATAAGACCTATAAATACTGCATTTGGGTCTCCGCAATATTGAAGATATTCCTAGTGCAAAAAAGAAGCCCCCCAATATTAGAGAACGAATTTCTATTTATTTTATAGAAACTAAATCCCTCTGCAGAAAATTTATCTATACATCTATATTCTATAAAAATAAATGAAATTGAAGTGTCTGTTTGTAATGTCATAATAACAGATTTTTACCAAATGCATGTTAAATTATAAACGGTAGTTATAACAAACAAAAATTTAAATTTTTCTCTGTCTGTCTGTCTGTTTCTTTCGACTAATCTGCGAAACAGCTGGACTGATTTTTACGGGACTTTCACTAATAGATAGCTGATTTTATAAGAAGTAACTTAGGCTACTTTTATTTTAGAAAAAGAATTAGGTTTCCGAGCAAAAAAAAAATAAAAGCTTAATGGCTTTTCATTGTTTTATCCAATCATAATAAAATTCACGCGGGCGAAGTCGAACAGCTAGTTTTTTAATAAAATCTACTTTCAGAGTACTAACCTAATATGCAGCTGTTGATGCTGATTAGTGTGAATCTACTAGTAATTTGATTCAGAAGGACACCTGATTCGAAACGTTCATTTACTTAATCTTAATTATTAAGGTAAAATTATTTTTATAACATTTTAGAACATTTCGAAGGAGAGTACAATATACAATACATCAAATATTCCCTTATGTAGATGATGGTTTGTTTAATGGATGACTGAATTTATTCGTCTATTATTATCTGAAGTTACAGTGTAATAAAACATGTAAATCTATAGAGTTATAAAAAAGTATTTCCACCTACTTAAATTATAATTAAATTGATAAAAGAAAGGTTCTCGAGTGGCAGTCTCGTACCGGTGAAATAAGTATAAGTTGGCCCTTCACTGGATAGAGTGACTATCTCGTAAATCTCTGTTCGCTTGTCACTTCTTTAAAATATTTTCTATTCGTGTTTTAAATGTTATATTATTCAGAAAATACGTTTTAAACAAAAACTACTTATTACTACTACTTAAGAAATATTCTTTCAAATTTTAAAAATTAAAATAAAAAGCGAAAACTTCAAAGAACTAAAAACGATAAAAAACGTTTGTCAGTAAAACCAAGCTAAGAAGACTGATAATATTACGTATTAACAAAAGGGTACGTTTCACAGGTGTATTTAACAAAAAAGTAAGTTCCATACGCTAATTATATTCTTTATAGGACAGAGGGTTTTTTTCGAACCAGTGGTAAAGTAAAAAATTACTTTCAATAAGAATTACACATGTAATCTATATTGAATAAAAAAATATTCTATTCTATTCTATGTTTGTATATTCAAAATATTTCATGATATTATCATTAAAGCCCTTCACAATAGTAATAGTAAGGGAGCTACGTTCAGCAGTAGAAATCCATTGCTATACTTAGACCTCCTACAAGAAACGCAACAAAACACGGTCCTGAGCCAACTGCATCCTGCACCTGCTCCTCTGTCACCTGCATGTCTTATCTAGTCATATGTCCTCAAGGAATATCTTTCATGTGATATTCTTTATCTTGCTTTAATACTAAAATAGAATAATAAATATTTTGAATACAATGTAGATTACAAATGTTGTAGATTCAAGTAGGTTATTAGTCAGAGAAAAATACTGGCAGCTATTGCCTATGGTTATACAATATATATATATTACTTTTTATTCTGACTTTGATCCATGATGTTTAAAAAATGAAAAAGTAACGATAGGATGTTTTAATGGACATGAAGAAAATATTATAATTAATAACTGTTTTAACTTGTTGTCTTGGTTATATTGATTAAAGTAATTAACAAAGAAAAGTCTTTAATTGCAACTATCACATATGGCGACCGTGAGGCAAAGAATTTAACTTATTAAAAGTCCGGAATGTCCGCTGTAGTTTGTGCTCAAATAAGGAAGTCTGATTAAGATTATAATAAAATAAGTAGTTTGGAAGATTTGAGTACATATATTAAATAAAAATGGAGACTGCAGCGGCGATTAAAGAGAACCGGGAGAGAGAGCAACTAAGAAGAATTTTCAACCGAAAAGCGACGAAGCTAGAAGCTGATATCAAAGTCGAAAATTTCTCGCAAGTGTTGATCGACATTGAATTTCTTAAGAGTAAGGTTGAACGATTAGAAGCTTTAGATAAAATGATACAAGACCTCATGTTAGAAAGCGACAGTTATGATGAAGAATCCTTCAGCATTGAAATTGATACAGCGGACACGTATAAATACAGATGGCACACAATTAACAATCAGATAAAGACAGGTATGTCGTCAAAAATTCCTCTTGATAAGATTGAAAATGTAAAGCCAGCCAGGAATTACAATTTACCTAAGTATGAGCTAAAGAAATTTGATGATAACCTGAAGAACTGGTTAGCTTATTGGGGCCAATTTAAGAAAATTGACGAAGATCACTCATTGTCTGGAGAGGATAAGTATCAGTACCTCCTTCAATCATTAAAGGAAGATAGTAACGCTCGAGTATTGGTGGAAAGTTTCCCTCCGTCTGCTGAAAATTATACAAAGGCTATTGAACAACTCAAGGCAAGATTTGGACGGGAGGATCTTCTCATACAGGTTTATGTTAGGGAATTATTAAGTTTAGTTTTAAACAATAATAAAAAACAAGTATCTATTAGACTATTATATGACAAAATTTCAACATATTTGATGTCTTTAGAAACGTTAGGTATTGTTAAACAGAAATATGAAATAATTTTGTATCCCCTTGTAGAATCAGCAATTCCCGAAACAATTCTTATTGCTTGGAATAGATGTAACACTGATGCATCTCTTGGTAACCAATTGACAAGTTTATTAAATTTTCTTAAAAACGAAGTAGAAACAGAAGAGCGAATTAATTTAGCGAGGTCCGATTTTAATTGTATTGGTACTAATCACACTCTCCACAGGGAACAAATAAGCAGCTTACCAACAGCAGCATCGTTAGTATCAAATATAAAACCAAAGGAGTCAGGTAAAGTAGTCAATGTTATTTGCTGTTTTTGTGACAAAAGCAATCATAGTTCTTTTGAATGTAGTAGAGCTAATAAGATGTCCCTAGAGGATAAAAAGGAGGCAATAAAAAAGAAAGGCTGCTGCTACATATGTCTTAAAAAAGGTCACATGGCTAATAAATGTAAAAGTTTTGTTAGATGTTTATCATGTGAAAAAAGACACTATGTGATTTTATGTCCGGAAATTCATAAGAAAGAAAAGAGTGGAACATTGGAAAATGTTTCGTTATGTGCCAGAACTAATATGACAACTTTGTTACAAACACTCATTGTCAATATCACCTATCAAAGAAAAATCAAGAAGGTGAGAGTTTTGTTAGACAGTGGTTCTCAAAGGTCGTATGTAAAAGCCAAAGTTGTTGAAGAATTAGGATTGCATGAGACTGGCATAGAAATAATAGGTCACACATTATTTGGGGGTGTGGATCAGCCTGCCAAGGTATATAAATGCTTTGATGTTTTGGTAAGTAGCTTAGACAATAGGTTTTCTGTTAGAATCAATGCACTACAGCAGTCTGATTTATGTGGGCACCTGCCAAAAATTAATAATGAAAAAATATTAGAGAAGTTACGGGACTTGAATATTGTGATCAGTGATTTTGATTATACAGATACTGAGATAAGTCTCTTGATTGGGTCGGATTACTTAGGATCCATCATACATAATGAAACGGTTAGTTTAGGTAACAACCTGATGGCTGTTAATACCAAGTTAGGATGGACATTACAGGGACCAATAAAAGTTCAAAGTACAGTCAATACATCAAGCACTACATGCTTTTCAAAAACAAATCTTTCTGATTTGTGGAATATTGAGTTATTAGGAATTCGAGACCCTTATGAAAATAAGTCTAAAAAGGATACTGAAGTCGAGATTTTGAAAACTTTCAATGATAACATTTCAGTAAATGCACAAGGACGTTATGAAGTCTCATTGTTATGGAAAGAGGGGTGTGCAGGACTCAAGACAAATTATGAAGTTGCATTTAAACGATTGGAATCAACCACAAAAAAGTTAAAATCAACTGGTAACCTAAAAATGTATGATCAAGTTCTTCAAGACTGGAAGAAAAATGATATCATTGAGAGGGTTATAAATGATACAAATACAGGCCACTATTTGCCACATCATAGTGTTATTAAATTATCTAGTATGACAACACGTGTACGTCCAGTATTTGATGCTTCTACAAAGGACAACAATGGATGGACTCTTAACGGTTGTTTAGATAAAGGTATTAATATGATTGAATTGTTACCAAAATTATTAATACAATTTAGAAAAGGTGCTTATGGAGTTATATCTGATATAAAACAAGCATTTTTACAGATATCTATTGCAGAAAAAGATCGAGATTACTTGAAATTTCTCTGGTGGGAAAATATAGAAACTTGTAATGAATTAGTTGCATATCGACACAAAAGAGTGGTTTTTGGAATTACGTGTAGTCCATTTTTGTTGAGTGCCACAATAATGTATCATTTGAGTAAGTATTCAGAAAAGTACAGGAAAACTGTTAACAAATTGAAAAAATCTTTTTATGTAGACAATTGTGTTGCAAGTTTTGATAATGTAGATGAAATGAATATATTTATATCGGAATCTAAGGAAATAATGGCAAAAGGTATGTTTGATCTGCGTGGATGGGTAACAGCACCTCACAGAATAGATAGCATTGTTGAAGTTCCTGTGCTTGGGATGACATGGAATACAATTCTAGACAATTTAAGATGTAATGTCAACATAAGTGAAGCAAGATCGGAGAAAATAACGAAAAGGTATGTGATTGCTGTGGCACAACATATATTCGATCCACTGGGACTTGTTTGCCCAGCAACTTTAATACCCAAACTTATTATGCAGAAAATTTGGGAACATAACATAGATTGGGATCATGAAATACCCGAAGAGTTAGCCCAAGAGTTCAAAATCTGGTTAAGTAAAGCACATTTCATCAATCAATGTCTGTTCCCTAGACATATCTCAATCGCACCTTTAGAAAAATGTCAGACAAGTCTTCATATATTTTGTGATGCCAGCCTAACATCTTTTGCTGCATGTTTGTTTTTAAGAACAAAATTAAACGAACAGGTAAAAGTCCAATTAGTTTTAGCAAAAAATCGGGTAACCCCAGCTAAAAGAAAAATGTCTTTACCAAGACTAGAACTTATGGGGGCGCTCATTGCAACTCGACTATACAAAGAGGTTTTAGAGTCAAGATTGCTAACAAAATGTAAGGAATACAAGGTTTATTTTTGGACAGACTCTGCTGTGGTGCTATCATGGCTAAAAAGACAAGCACATTGGAAACCATTTGTTTCCAATAGAGTGAAAGAAATATGCTCAACAACCAATCGTGACGATTGGTACCATCTACCTGGTGAGTACAATCCATCAGATCTTCCATCACGAGGTTGTGACGCAAAGAAGCTTATGGAAAGTAGATGGTGGGAAGGCCCAGCATGGTTGAAGCTTAATGAGAAGGATTGGCCAAAATCAAACATTATAAATGTCAATGAAGAGATTGTAGAAGCAGAAGTAACCAAAAACGCCAAGATTAATACAAATGTCACAATAGAACCATTCAGTCAAAAATTGACATATTTTTCAAAATATAACCGCATAGTTAGACTTGTGGCATGGATATTACGTATGAATTGTAAAATAAAAATAAAGTTTGACATAAAGGAGTCAGACATAACAAATGATGAATATATCAATGCAGAAAAGACACTAATTAAATTATTACAGAAAGAGAATTTTACAGAAGGGTTTTCGTTACATAATATAAATACAGAAATAGATGCCGATGGGGTGATAAGAGTAAAAACACGTTTAGATTTGAGTAAAGAAGACAAGAATTTTGTAAGGCCAATACTTCTACCAGGAAAAAATGAAATCGTACAGCGGTTAGTGCGACAGAGACATGAAAAGTTAAATCATGGAGGAACTCAGCTCTTAGTATCCAACCTCAGAAACAATTTATGGATTTTAAACCTAAGACGTCTTGTTAAAAGCGTTGTTTCTAAATGTGTTATATGTAAGAGATACAAGACAAAACATTACGAGGTTCCTGAAGCACCATTGCCATCAAAGAGAGTTGAGGCAAATGCAGCATTCCAGATAACTGGTATAGATTTAGCGGGACCTCTACATCTCCGTGACCAAAGCAAATGTTGGATAGTATTATTTACTTGTGCTACATATAGAGCAGTTCACCTAGAGCTTGTGGAATCTTTATCCACAAATAGTTTCTTGATGGCCTTACGTCGTTTCATAGCTCGAAGGGGCCGCATAAACATTATATATACTGATTGTGGTACGAATTTTCAAGGTTCAGCCAATTTATTAAAAGAGGTTGATTGGGCAAAAGTCGAAGCAGCAACTAGCATAGTTCCACCAGCTATCAAGTGGCGTTTTGTACCTCCACGTGCGCTCTGGTGGGGAGGATGGTGGTAAAGGTAGTAAAGGAAATGTTAAGAAGAATCTTGGGAAAACAATCCTTAACTTTGATTGAATTATCAACAATAATTTGTGACTGCGAAGCAATCATTAACAGCCGACCATTGACATACGTAGCAACAGCTGATGACTCTCTTAAACCACTTACTCCAATGATGTTTCTACATCCCTTAGATAATAGTGAGATGCCTGATTTAGATCTGATTGATGCAAAAAACATAAATATTCGTTTACAATATCTAAACAAATTACGTGCAGATTTTCGACAACGTTTTAGAAACGAATATATTGCTTTAATTTGTAGTAAAGATAGACGTAAACAAAATTTGCCGAAATTAAACGATATTGTTCTTATTGAAACTGACACTAGTCGGCTATATTGGCCATTAGGTATTATAAAGGAGTTAATTATAGGTGCTGATGGTAATTGTAGAGTTGCAAAAGTACAAACAGCTACCGGTGAATTGGTTAGAGCTGTACAAAGTCTTTACCCACTGGAATTAACAACAGTTACAAACGAATGGCACAGGGCCAGTCCATCTACTAATAGAAATAAGACAGAGACTAACCCTAACATTAAGGATTATAGTTCCCAGGCGACTTTGAATTCGGACATAATATCATCTGATTTACCTCAAACATCTTCTATTAGTACTAGACATGGTAGAGTAATTAATGTTCCAAGAAGATTCTTAGATTAAGTTGATGAAATGCATTTAGTCAATTAGTTAGGAATGTTTATTTAAAATAATGCTCTCTAATTAACATTAAAAATTGAAGAGGTTGAATTCATCTATATTTGTAATGAATGTGTGAATACACTTAAAATTAACTTAATTCGATTACATGTTATGTTTAAGTATTTTGAATTATATTATATCGACTCTACTATCATATTTTTCTGTGTGGGGAGGATGTTGTAGATTCAAGTAGGTTATTAGTCAGAGAAAAATACTGGCAGCTATTGCCTATGGTTATACAATATATATATATTACTTTTTATTCTGACTTTGATCCATGATGTTTAAAAAATGAAAAAGTAACGATAGGATGTTTTAATGGACATGAAGAAAATATTATAATTAATAACTGTTTTAACTTGTTGTCTTGGTTATATTGATTAAAGTAATTAACAAAGAAAAGTCTTTAATTGCAACTATCACAACAAATAATAAAATACATTTTTCTTTAATCATCAAAATTTTGATTCCATTCCAAAAATAGTATGTTATGTGTAAGAAGTAAGTCAATAACACAAACAAACTGAATCAATCTACTTTCCAAAGCAGGTCGCAATAAGCCTTCAAACGATTCAAAATCTAACATCAAAGCAGTCCGTCGAACCAATTAAATGAAAGAAGCGGAAACCTCTACACACTCTATTTAATCCGCAGAAAAGAAAGGAAGCTAATAAGCTGGAATCGGGTGCAATTGTTTCATATTAACATTATATTGGTTTATGTTAAAGCTATTATTTTATAAAAGACAATACCTAAGTTTGATAATTTAAAAGTAATTAATTGTTTTTAGAAAATATGAACAATTTTTAATTATGGTAAAGATTTTAAGTTTACTTTATGTCACAGACCAATTAATAAGATAGACGGAGCAAGTAAAGTTAAAAATGAAGCTAGGATAAAATGCAAATTCAGTATCCCTTAGATTGGGTGATGACTTTTCATATATATATATATATATATATATATATATATATATATATATATATATATATATATATATATATATATATATTCATATACTTATATTTTTTAACTATACAAATATAAAATTGAAGGTGCAAAAATTATATTACATACCTCCGTGAACGCTGTGGGCTGCTAGTATTTTGCTAGATCCCGGGTTCAGAATTATGTTTCTAGGTCTAAAATGAAATGGTAGCTAGCTAGCTATACAAGTTCTCTAATTGACACTCTTGGCGAGCGGGTTGTCAACCACGATTATTTTTATTATTTTGATTGTTTATTAGGAAGATGCTTGCTACCTATTACCAGTATAAATTCTCTTCTGTCGCTTCTTACGACACCCACGGGACGAAATGGGGTAATGAATATTCTTACACCACCTCTACATGGCACGAGGGTTGAACACCGTCAAATGTGTGATTCAAAAGAATTATTTTTGGACTGATCCGAGGTTCGATCTCAGGACCACGTGATCAGAATTCAAATTAACGGCCACTAGACCGAGACAGTCAAAGTTTAAAATGAACCGTCGTATTGCTAGATATATATTATATGTTATTGTATATGATATATGTTATACCCCACACTAATAATTCACACAACAAGAGATAGAAGAAGAGATAAATTCCACTATAAAATCAGTTATATCATGGCTAGAAGATAATAATTTACAAGTCAACACTAAAAAAACGAAATATATTCAATTTGGAAATTATAAAACAAAACCACAAAAATTAGTCTTAACATATAAGGGTGAAAGTTTGGTAGAGGTAGAAGATACACAATTCCTAGGTGTTGCTATTGACCAGCATGTCAACTGGAAATAACACATTAATAAGGTATGCAAAAAAATTTATCAATTTGTTTATGCACTAGGTAGACTTCAAAATGTAGCAGGTCCGCAAGCAGCGCGTGTTGCTTACTACGGGTACGTTGAATCCGTCTTAAGATATGGATTAATCTTGTGGGGCAACTCAACAGACGCAAACAGAGCCTTTCTAAGCCAGAAGAAATGTATTCGTGCACTGTGTAACGTAGGCCCTCTACAGAGCTGTAGACCCCTGTTTAAGGAAAAAAATATTCTCACTTTAACTGGGTTATATATATAAGAAATCTGCGTTTTTGTAAAAAATAATACAAATCAATTTGTTACCGTGCAGGAAAATAATAAATTTGCAAAAAGAGATCCGACACGTCTACTGATGCCACCTTGTAGAACTGCATTATTCCACAGAAATTGTCTCGTAATGTGTATCAAGATAAAGTTCCTAAAAATATTCGTGAACAGCCATTAACGCGAATGAAAAAAAGTTAAAAGCAGTGTCTAATAAATACTGCCTTTTATAACATCAAAGAATTCTTTAACTATAAATTTTGATTTTGCTTTTGATTTCTTTTTTGTTGATTTTGCGTAGCTAAGTAAGTTACTATAGATCCAGGATTTGGCGTGATACTTCTCAATTGAATTAAAGGTTATTTTTCGAATTTTGTTATGTTTATCTAAAAACAAATGTAATCATTACAAAGTAGTAGTTAAATACTGGAATATTATGTATATATTTCTAATGTTAGTTCATTTGTTCTGAACACATTTATATTTAAAAAAAAATTTTTTTCGCATGCCACAAATGGCAAAATATGTGGAAACAAGTATTGACTCTGTATCCATCCGTCTGTACCCATGTTTTCAGAGAAATAAATGATTTGATTTGATTTGATTAGGACTACAAGCTAATGATTATCCCATTTTCAATGCAGAAACGAGAGGACGGATGAGAATTAATCTAATCAACATTCGGATTTCAATATTTCTTTTCGACGTAATTTGACGTTCGAATGACGTTGAAAAATGCTTTCGTTTCATTATTATCTAATAAAGTTTTACACTATCCATTTTATTCTTGAAAATCCATCAAAACATTTTGAAAATTCATCATAATATTGATAGATTTATATTTAGAGCATATTTTTTATCGCCGAATATCTACTGACGTGATTATAAAATAAGGCAACCGTAAACATTTACTTGAACTAATAATGCACGTGCAAATATCAATTACCTGATACTTGTATATGATTTAAAGATGAAAGTATAATTCGACTTCAAATAAAACTTTTTACAATACCATATTATTGAAGAAATGTCAATAGTTTTTTTGTATGACAGTTCTAAGCTATCCCACCTGATGGTAAGGGGTGATGAAGCTGAAGACAGTAAAGTGCACTGACTAAACAAACGCCTATTGACTCTTGCCTTGAAGACACTCACGTTTTAAACTGATGAAAAAACAGATGCTTATACTTATGCAACTTATTCTACTCCTTTGCTGTACGCATGACGAACTATGAAGCAAACCGTTAAGTTACATATTTAGTAAGAATACGTCGTAAGTCGACAAAAAATGGTCATCGACCGTCTGGTTGTTCGATGATGGAAGGAGAGGGAGGAATTAAGTTACGGAATTCCTGTGCACACAATCCGAAATGTATCCTGTTGAAAACCGAATGGCTGGTATTCTAGACCGGTGAGATTAGTTTTAAGAAGATTCGGGGTCACCAATATGCCTCTTAGCACGCCTTTTTAGAGTCCATAGCTTCTAGTTGGCATTTAATTACAAATTTACCACGAATGGATTATGGATTGACCATAGTAATAATTCAAAATTAATATTTTTTTAAAGTTGGGAATGAAAGATGAATACGCGGAGTTGTTTGTTAGGTATTTACAATTGATTTTGTTCTAGATTTTAATTTTAATTTCACATTAAAAATGTCACGAACAAATATTTCTACAACTCATTAAAGAATCACAAATAAAAGAGAAACAACATGTAATAAAATATCTTAATAAATATTTAAATAAACTTTTTTTTACTTTAGTTTGTTCCAAGTTAACAAATGAATTGGTAACAAAATAGAGGTTAAATACAATTTTCCTAGACAATGCTTGAATCCCATTTCATTAGTCGGAGTGTGTCCCTGGGAATACAGAATGGGTTTTGTCGTGAAGTTTTTTTAAAAGATACAAGAAAAATAATGATTCAAGCTTTAACGAAAATTTTCTTGTACCATAACCATACTGTAGTTTTTAAATAAATTATTCTTGTAACTTTGATATTTGTGATATATTCGTTACCTTACATACTCGCTACCATTAAAAAGAGCCTCTAGTTCTCTTTATTTACCATACGAAACACAGCAGAATTATGCTGCTATCGCACGCTGGTAGAGTACCAGTAGTGCGAGTCTGGTACTTTCTAATTCAAGCGTACCCACACTCCTGCGTGCGGCAACCATAAAACGCTGCAACGAGGCTTAACACCGATTAAAACGGGGGAGGCAACTAGGAGGACTTATTGTACTGCGATTGTCAATCCGTCTGTCAAACTTGGTGATTAAGACAAATCTTCCCTACGGCGGGAGAGGTCTCAATCCGGCAGACTTTACTTGTTGACAGAGAAGAAGAAGACTCATAACAGAACTAGGAGCCGTGGTAGCTCTAAAACTAAGTGCACGCTGTAAATTTCACAGTACGTGAGCAACCAGCGTTCGTTGCCCGCCGGCACCAATAAAATGTTTTTTTTTTTTAATTTTAAGTGCTGATTTATCACGTCGTCGTTGAAGGAAAACCTCATAACAAAAACAGCATTTCTTAGTAATAAAAATTTCCAGAACATCTGAAGGCCAACCAACACGCGTACAAGTAGTGTGATGAGCTACTTGCTCCATAACTCTTTAGAATGAGAGGAGGCCTGTGCCCAGCAGCGGAATATATCATCATCATCATCATTAAAGACCTTCACAAGTCCACTGCTGAACATAGGCCTCCCCCAAGGAATGCCACAAAGTACGGTCCAAAGCCACCTACATCCATCTACTTCCTGCTTATCTTACCAGGTCGTCACTCCATCTAGTGGGGGGTCGCCCTACACTTCGTCCGCCGGTACGAGGCCGCCACTCGATAACCTTTTTTCCCCATCGGTTGTCGGTACTTCGAGCTATATGGCCGGCCCATTGCCACTTCAACTTACTAATCCGTTGGGCTATGTCAGTCACTCTGGTTCTACTGCGGATATCCTCATTTCTAAATTTATCACGCAGAGAAACTCCAAGCATAGGTCTCTCCATAGCTCGCTGAGCGACCTTGAGCTTCCTCATCCGGCCAGCAGTGAAGGACCACGTCTCAGTTCCCATAGATCATCACTGGCAACACGCACTGGTTGTACAGTCTCTTTTTCAAGTTTTGAGGAATACCTGACGAGAAGATGTGTCGTAGCTTCCCGAACGCTGCCCAACCGAGTTGAATCTGTTGATTGATCTCTCGGTTTAAGTTGCACTTAACTATTCGGACTATTTGTCCCAGGTAAACATACTCGTCCACAGTGCTCCCAACAACTACCGGCATAGGTGTGATATGGACATTAAAAATGATCATGTTTTAAATTGTCTATGTTCATCTTAAGACCTATCCGTTGGAAATCACTATATAGGTCAGCATAGAGCTTAGATTCACCAGTAATTCTGCCATAAGGACTGTATCGTCAGCAAATCGAAGGTGAGTGATGTACTCGCCATTGATGTTAATACCGTATCCTTTCAAGTCCAGAAGCTTTAAAAATGTCTTCAAATGCAGAGGTGAAGAGTTTCGAGGTATAACATCACCCTGTCTTACACCTCTCTTCAATTGGATAGGTTACGTACTCTGGTTCTGTACTCGGATAGCCATCGTAGCTCTACTGTACAAACACTTCAGCATTTCCATATACCGACAGTCAACTTGACACCCCTGAAGGGATTGCAGCACCGCCCAAATTTCGACGGAATCAAAGGCTTTCTCAAAGTCCACATACGCTAGACATAGTGGCAAATTGTACTCTTAGGACTTGTTTACAATTTGCAGAAGGGTATGTATGTGGTCTATTGTGCTAAAGACTTCTCGGAAACCGGCTTGTTTGGGAAGCTGGAAGTCGTCAAGTCTGCGCACGAGGCAATTCGTAATGACTCTCGAAAACAGCACGTAGACGCAGCTCAGAAGGGAAATCGGTCTGTAGTTCTTCAAGAGAGCGTTGTTACCTTTCTTGAAGAACATGACCACCGCACTTCTGCTCCACGCCTTCGGTGTAATGTCACCATGTAGGACGGAATTAAATAGCTTCTGAAGGACTTCAAGTACAGGTTTTCCACCCAATTTCAGAAGTACCGCTTTAATTCCATCCTCAACTGGGGCGTTGCTGTTTTTAAGGTGCTAGAGAGCCATTCTAATCTCGCTCAGACTGACGTCCAGGATATCATCGGAATAGTATCGGATAAGACTCGCTCTTGGATCGTTACTCACACCTGCATGTGGCTCCAACGATGATGTGTACAGCTGCCCATAGAACCTCTCAATCTCACTCAAAATCTCAGGTGTCCCGGAAACGACGCTGCCACATTCGGTCTTCAGCTTCGACAGTTGGCTCTTTCTGGCAAACAAATCTCTAGCAAAGACTTTGGAGCCCTGGTTCCGCTCGATCGCTTCTTCAATACAAGCTGTATTGAAGTTGCGTAAGTCCCGCCGCATGCATTTGTTCAGTTGCCTGTATGTTGTCAAATCTGTTGAAGAATGTAGCTTCATCTCCCTTCTAACAGCCATGAGATTAAGAGCGTGATCGGAGAGTTTTTCTGTTCTTCTGCGGCAGGTCTTACAAAACTTAGCTCCAACCGCATGGACAGTTTCCACGAGCTTATCATTAATATCGTCCATTGCATTGCAATCTTCTAGGCACTGACAACGGTTTCGTAGCTTAAGCTGAAAGATTTCGGGACTTTGGATTACAGCACAACGAGGACGGTGAATTGACTTCATTAGACGAGACCTCTGCAACTTAACGTTGATGTTCAATGTGCCTCTCACCATTCGGGGATCGCTGCCGTTTTTCACCCTAGCGATCACTGAGACATCACTGAATAGTTGCTGTCAAGTCGTCATAATGTCAATCTCATTTTTTCTCGAACCGTCGTGGCTCGACCAGGTCCAATTCCTTTGGGGCCGCTTCTGGAAGATAGAGTTCATAATAATGAGTCCCTCTTTCTCCATTAAGTCGACCAGCTGCTGGCCCCTTGGGTTTCTTTTCCGAATTGTTCTTATTCCGAATTTCCTTACTTTTAGCTCACCGTTCTCTCTTGTCCCTAGTTTCGCGTTGAAGTCTCCCATTAACACCGTAGGGTGGGTTTCGGAGGAATGCATGGCTCTAGAGATATCCTCATACATTTCTTCCACCTCCTCATCGGTGTATGCCGAGGTTGGTGCGTAAACCTGTATGACCTTCAGCGAATACCGTTTGATGATTCTGAGTATAATGTATACAACCCTCGTCGACACACTCCCAAACTTTACAATGTTATTAACGAGAGACTTGTGGATAATAAATTCGACACCTCCTTGGGACAGATGGTCGCCCTCCCGGTGATAGAACAAGATGCCGTATTCGAGAATTACCGTGTCCTTCCCCTCTCTTCGGGACTCGGATAATCCTATGATATTCCAGCGCAACTTGTCTATCTCTTCTGCCAGCTCCAGGATCTTTTCTTTAGTCCTCAGAATACGTGTGTTATAAGTTGCCAGGTGGAGTCATCGTAGGTGACAACCGAACCTCCACCGGAGATTCTTAGCACCCCCTGCCCCGCCGTTACCATGGTCGCTTACGTAGCCAGGAATAGCGGGGCCGCCAGGGACTGTGGGTCGCCCCTTCGTTACTGTCATGGGAGGTATATTTCCATCGTTGCCACGCTTGGCGAGCGGGTTGGCAACCGCAGTTTTTTTATTGTTTAAAAGCTCTTAGAAAAATTTACTTATAAAATAAAAATTTTTTAAAAGCTTTTAATATAATGGATTTCCGCAAAGTAACGCCTGATTCTATTAATCATATTTTTTATTGTTATTTTGCTGTTATTAGAAAGATGCTGCTGGCCATCCTCTGACTCAGTTTCCCTTTGTCGCCTCTTTCGGTACCCACGGGAAGATATAGGGTAGTGAGTATTCTTACTCACCACTACACGGGGCATATATAACCCAGCAGCGGAGTATATACAGTTTCCCAATATTTTTTTTTGACCAGGGACCACTTTGATTTTTTTAAGTTAGCAGGGACCACAAAATGAAAGAAAAAACTGTGTTAAAATATTAATCACAGCATTTAACATAATTATACTTAGTCGGGTCATAAGTTCTGTCAATTTTTTTAATAAAATTAATGAAACACTTTTTGATCATAATATAGAAATTATATATGAAATGAATAGTAATTTAATTTACAATACAATTTTATTTACATTATTCAAAATGCCCTCCCCTATTTTGAATACATGCCCTTAATCGACGCAGCCAATCATCAATCGCAGCACGCATCACATTCATATCTATTTCTGCCGCTGCTTTAGCCAAAGATGCTCGGAGAGATTCCAAATTCTAATGAGATCTAGCGCAGACTTTCTCTTCCAAATGTTGCCATATCTTGTAATCCAGTGGGTTTAAATATGGACTAGAAGAGGGCCAGTCTTCATGTCCGATAAAGTCAATTCCACGGGCGGTCAACCAGTTTTGCGTGCTTCGTGCCCTCTGAGCTGGTGCAGTCCTGTTGGAATATCGAATGTCTGTTTTTGAACATTGTTTTAGAAAGAGGCTCCATTACGTTTGTTAAGACGGTATTTTGGTACACCTTGCCACTGTTTTTACACCTTTTACACAGAAAAACACCTCAGTTTAGCCTGAATATGAGACTGCAAGCCAAACCACGAGTGACGAAGGATAATGTCCTCGTTGAACCCTCGTAATACGCGTGCTGGCCTCTTCACTACTGTGGGCATACACCTTATCATATCGTTTATTATAACTTTCTTCGATGTTAAAAATGTTTTCATCCGAAAACAAACTTTCGAGGCATTTTTTTCCCGCGTAACGCCTATATTTTCCAGCCGATCTATCAAGTTTTTTCCAACGCTCGTTCAAAAAATGCCCGGTCTTCTTACGATAGGTTCGTAGTCCTAGGTCTTCATTGATCACTCTTTTGATCGTGGTTCTGCTTAGGCCCATCTGAAGAGCTAAGAGATTTTGTTTACGAAGAGATGGATACGATGAATGGAGGATAATGTCCTCGTTGAACACTCGGAATACGCGTGCTGGCTTCTTCACTACTGTGGGCATACACCTTATCATTTTGTTTATTATAACTTTCACCGATGTTAAAAAAAAAAATTCATTTGAAAACAAAATATCGCGGCATTTTTTCTCGCGTACCGCCGTAACAAAGCGCGGGATCTATCCAGCCTGATTTTTTTTCAAACGCTCGTTCAAAAAATGTCCGGTCTTCTTACAATAAGCTCGTAGTCCCTAGATCTTCATTAATAACTCTTTTGACCGTGGTTCGGCATAGGCCCATCTGAAGAGCTAAGATTTTTTGTATACGAACAGGATTTCGTTGGTTTCGCGCCTTCACTGATTTGATGATCACGGGTGTCCTAAATGTGCGAGGTCAGCCGGTCCTCTGACGATCTTCGATGCTTAAATCTTCAGTGAATCGTTTGATAGTGCGATAAACAAATCGTAGGGTTATTTCCAATTTTTGTAGAATATTGAAAATCTCTTTCGGCGCGTAACCACAGCGGTGCAACGTGATAACCGTTACTCTATCTTACTTCTTCGACGACTCCATATTTGCTAATGAATGAAAATTAATGTCTTTTTTATTTTCGGCAAGCGCAAACATTATATTTTTAAAATTGGTGAAGTTCATCTAGCCAGTATTCAAAAGTTTTAAATAATAAGGTTTTGACAGAACTTATAATAAACCGACTAAGTATAATAAACTGAAAATAAATTCATGTACAATTTTATTTATTTTGTGTATTTATTGTTAAAGTTAGTAGGTAATTAACAACGTAACGTGTTGCACTGCCCGCGTGACAAGAAAATAATAAATGTCGTATTTAAAACAAATAGGTAGGTAAAATATTTAAATCTTTCGCGGACCATATTTAAGCTCTTGCGGACTACTGGTTGGGAATCACAGTTTTAGATAAATAATTTTTTTTACATTTAACCTTTGTTTCGGTTTAACCAAAAATTATTGTTGTCTTGTGCTGCAAATGCCACCTGAGAGACTTATTGGGAACCTTGATTTGTTTGAAACCAATCTCGTCCGCCTCAAGCACAAAGTAGCTAGTCTCTCGGTATTCTATATGATGCAATTTGTTTTTTTCTTCTTTGGTAGGCTCTTTCTTCATTTTTTTTTCAAAGTTTAATTACTAAAATATTAATCATCCCCTTATCATTTAAAAATCTACCGTATTTCACCTTTTCTGGTTCTTTTCCGGAGAAAGAGAGTGGGCGCAGGAATTACACGCTTTAATTCCTCCCTCTCTTTTCCACCAAGGGACAACCAGGTGGTAGGTGGGTCTGCACCCCTTTGTTGTCGATATTCCAAGCATTAGAACCAAAACATTGCTTCGACTTTTGTAATACGTAGAGCAAAGGAGTGCAATAATGTGCTGGCGTCTATCTTTTTGTCATAGGCATAGGCTTTTGTTACAAGACAGTGCGATTTTCCATCTAGGGTTACATCACCACTTACCACCAAGTGGGATTGTGCCCAATGTTGGAAAATATTTACAATAACCGAAATTAAATTAAATTATTATATGAGCAGAACCAGCTTCCAATAATATTGTAAGGTAAGCTTCAACTTACAATATTATTGGAAGCTGGTTCTTTACCTGCTTTGCGACGGCATTATTAAAACTATCGCAGTAATTATGCCTTCGGGCATCCGCAGTTAGCGATAACGCTGCATTACCATATTATTATAGGGCAGTAAAATCATAAATCAAGTGAGAAATGCGGTGTTATAAAAATTGCAAAGAAGATGTCACTAAATGTTTTAAGATTACAGCTTTAACGTTTTTAACTGACCTTAAAAAAGAGAAGGTGTTTCTTAACTTGACTCGTGACTTTGAATGTATATCATGAGATAATATGTTTGCTGATTGTGAACCGAATTTAATAATTCTTTCTTGTTAAGTGTCATATCTTTCTTCTCGCTTTCCTGCAATCATTGGGAGTGATTTTGTGGAAAGTAACGGAAGTACGTAATAGGAAGCCGGCGAAGCGCACGCTATTTGATATGACCCGTGAGCGGTGCGCGGTGGTATAGTTGGCCGACAGTTATTAACGCAGTGTTTTAAGGGTTTTTAAATATTTTTACATCACAAGTATATGTCTCATATTTTAGTTATCTTACGTCTATTGTTTCCGCTATCCCCCAAATTAAATAGAAATAACTGTCTTCAATAAAAATTTTCATTACTCCTTGTTTGAGAGCAAAGAGCAAAGTTTAAAATGGATCAGTTTTTTTGTTTTATTTTGTAATTTTAGATGGCGCTAGTTATACTTTGATACAATATATTACTAGACAGTCGTAAAATGCAATAAATGAAAAAATTAAAATGATGCATAAGTACAAAAATACTAAAGGCTTCCAGTGTACATATTTGCAAACCGTTATCCTTTCTTGTCAATTTATCTATGGAGCAAGGAACTTTTCCTCATGTTCTAAAAACATCAGTTATAAAACCGTTATATAAAAAAGATGATCCAAATGATATTAAAAACTACAGACCGATAGCACTAATTCCAGTTTTATCTAAGATATTTGAAAAGGTAATTTTAGAAAGATTTCAAAATTATGTTGATAAAAACAAAATATTATGTCGGGAACAGTTTGGATTTAGAAAAAATAGTTCTACTTCTTTAGCATGTTTCGACATGGTAAAAGAAATAATTCAAGCTTTTATTGAAAAAAAACCAGCAGCCACTATATTCCTAGATATGAGCAAAGCATTTGATTTTGTGGACCATCAATTACTCTTGTTTAAGTTGGAGAAATATGGCATAAGAGGAATTGCTAAAGAATGGGTTGCAAGTTACTTAAATGATAGATATCAGTATGTGGAGATTCATAAAATGATAAATCAAACACGAAACTCATATAGGTCAGAGAAAAAAGTTAATAAATCAGGTGTACCACAGGGAAGTGTGCTCGGTCCATTTTTATTCCTCTTATATATTAACGATTTACCGAGATCAGTGAAACACAAAACAGTTTTATTTGCAGACGACACGACGATTATTATTAAATGCACGGACAAAAATACATATGAGAGAGATATAAATACAGCATTACATAATATAGTAAAATGGTTACAAAATAATAATCTGAAAATAAACTTAGTAAAAACAAAAATAATTCAATATTATACAAAGAATTGCACCAAAATTAATCTAGACATAAAATGTAATGATCAAGTAATCGAACAGGTAAAACACCATAAATTCTTAGGTGTTCTGGTAGACGAAGGTCTAAAATGGGACAGTCATATTGAATATACTTGTAATAGGTTAAATCGTTTCGTTTACGTATTACGTCGCCTAAGAGATACTGTATCTATGAATGCTGCAATAAATGCCTACCATGCATATATATCGTCGATACTCTCTTACGGAATAATTCTTTGGGGACAGTCTTGCGAGGTGCGGAAAGTATTTGTAGCACAAAAGAAATGTATCCGGGCCTTGTGCGGATTACATCAAAGGGACAGTTGCAAACCAATGTTCGGTAAATTACGTATCCTTACACTAACCTGCATATATATAAGAGAAGTATGTTTATTTGTTAAATACCACCCAGAATATTTTAAAAAGAAAGGAGAAGTAAATTCGCATATGTTAACGAGGTATCAAAATAAACTGCACTTTCCAACATGTAGAATAAATCAAGCAAAAAATAGTGTGATATTTATGACTATTACAATATATAATAAAATACCGGATAACTTTAAGAATCTCCCAGTAAATATATTCAAGAAGAAACTGACGAAATGGTTAATGGAGAAACAATTTTATGATATTCAAGAACTTATTACATTGCGGAATCTGTGAAGGAATTAGTGACGTTTAACAATAGTGACGCGAAGAATCTGTGTAGTGTTGGAGTAGTGTAATTTAATTAACTTATTTCCATTTAAATATTTGCACACCCAAATAGTGGGTAGAATGTATTAGCGCCTTAATATTGCAACAACACCTTTTTTGTAACTACATTCTTGTAAATAAATGAAATTTGAATTTGAATTTGAATTTGAATTTGAATGCTCATTATATTTATCCAGATTACGTATCATGGCGTTATATTTACCCGTTACGTCATCCCTTACAGTAGTAGTAGTAATAGAATACTCCTAGAGTGTTTATTAAATAAAACACAATATTCTTTAAAAATAATTATCTTTAGTTTCGTTACGAAAAATCAGGTCATAATTCAAATAATACTTGATTAATTTTCTCATGATATAATGTTAATGTTGCATAATACTAAGGTGAGACATCAGATGTTACGTTCTATACGACTAGCTATTTTTTTTTATTTGATATATATCTTGAGGTTGATTCCATTTAAATTTAATTTAATAAGACTTTTTATAAAACATCGATGTTGTATTATTTTACACGTAAACTTGTGTTAACATTTAGACCTTTGTAGAGAGTTAAAGAGGGAGAAACGAGGAATACGGAGTGGAAAATTATTGATAGAGATGTATAGTTTTTGATACAAGGTTTTATGAATAAAACCATTTCCTACCGACTTCAAAAAGAAGACAGTACTCAATTCAATTGTATGTTTTTTTATGTGTGTTACCTCATAACTTTTTACTGGGCAAACCGATTTCGATAATTCTTTTTTTATTTGAAAGCTGGTGGTTCACATGTGGTCTCATATAAATTTGATTAAAATCTGAGTTTTTGAGTTATTCTTAATAATTTATATTGAAGTCGGTTGTACAAAATTTATAATTTTAAATTATTTTACCTAAATGTTACTAATACTAATTACATTGATAACTCTGAAAATAGGAGGTAGTTTTAAGTAATATCTGCTGAGAAATAGAAAAGAAGTAGGTAATGACAAAGAGAGTTAGAAGGAAATTTACAACCTATAGCCATTTACCAAAGTTGGACCTATCTTTATTTCTGAGAGGGTTATGGAGCAATCAGTCTTTTGCGCTGCTATAATGCGTGTTAGTGGAATTCAAATCTTCTCGAAATATTTTTCGGGTTTCCTTGCGATGATTATATGCGATGATACACAATAATCATTATTTTCAGGGAATCGAGCAATTGATAATTAAATATTTTATATGCTTATTTATCACTATGTTTGAAGTTCGCCAACGAGCACTTACGCGCGGGGAAATTTTTATTACTTCTTAACCTCTTGGATATCTAGTAGAATTACTAAATTTTTAATTTCATAAATGAATAAATTAGCAAATTATAAATAATCTACCGTGATGTTTTATATAACTAAAACTACGAAGATTCATAAATCGATAAAATTACTTTATTTTAGAGTAACGTGGCAAGTAGGATAATATTTTCCTCCAGAATGAATTTCTAATTAATACTTATTTATTACTACGAATTACTACCTACTTACAATAGCCATCTGTGCAGAACAGAATTATAGTTCTGGGAGTGTGCGTAAGCACAGGTCTATCTTTATTCACTCAATCTCATAGTCCAATGAAAAGGCAATCCGTTATGACTGGAGAGAGATCAGGCGCAGGACCAGCTTTATGTATTTTTTTATAGGATAAGGGTGACAAACGAGCACACAGTCCACCTGATGGTAAGTGGTTACTGCGCTCCATAGACATCTACATCTATCTATTACAAATCAAAATGTAGATGCGTTGTCACCCGTGAGGACTAAGATGGAATGCCTCATTTCCAGTAAAAAGGGCCTCCGGCCACCTGCACTCACCAAGCGAAACGCAGAGGCAAACCTCTACTTCACGCTGGTTTTCTGTGAGGTCGTGGTACCACCCCGGTTCGAGCCAGCCCATCCGTGCGACAGCAAAAGCTGCCGCGTGGCTCTACCACTGTTAAAAATTACAACATTACAATTACGAGGCTCGCCTATAAAATACTCAATTTCCTGATTTGAGGCTAGTAGTGATAATTTCTTGATAGAAAAACCTGATTCTGATTTTGGTCTGACCCGGGATCAAATGATCAGCACTCGCACGTCTACAATTCCAACAAGGAAAACAGTTTAATATTTTATAATCAATTTTATCAAATATCCATAAATGATTGACGTATTTAAAAATAGATAAAAATCTACTTCAGTCTTCAAACATCTGTAATAGATTTATTTTTATCTTTGCCCACCCTAAGATACTTAATATACTTTCTATTTAACCTCAGTTGGTTCCAATTCAGACTGATATATTTTTTGGCCAAACACACAGGACCGTCATTTGTTCCAGGCCACTTCCTGCGTGACATCCTTCGCCGGAAACCGGAAGCTACAATGCCGCCGACTAATGGGTCGAGAGAGCCTTGATAAATATCGAGGGGGATATTGAAAAATTGTTTTAATGTATGGAGAGATATCCATTTTCCTGTGTCACTTGTATATTACATGGGTAAAATTATTTCATATTAATATTTACAGTACGTGAGCAATACGAGTTCGATCCATGGCAGCAACAACGTACTTGTTTGTTGCAATTTTAAGTACTTATTTACCGCGTGCTCGGCGGTGAACGGAAAGATCGTGAGGAAACCTGCATATCTGAAAAATAATATATTTTGAGGAAATTTGAATTCCGCTAACCTTTGAAACTGTAAGGATATGCTTTCAGGGCACTATTTTGTCTCTTTTTATCACGGTATATGTGTAGAATTTCAAAGTGGAAAACTACACTTTTCCAATAACACGCTACATTTTGTTGTTGGAAAAATGTAGTTTTCCTACTACTAGTAGATGCTGGAAATTCGGACAAATTATTAAAGCATACCATTCTTGTTTGTATTACTATTGACGCAAAGCTTCAATGATGGGAGCCCCACATATGTGAATTAGCAGGCAAACTTAGTTCTGCAGCATAATTATGCTGTAAGAAATATGAGAACTCTCATAAATTGTGCGACAGATAGATGAGCTTATTTTAGTTACTTTCATAGCGTGATGTCTTATGGAATTTTGCTATGGGGTAATACGCCTGACATTTAAGCTATATGTGTTTTGCAAAAGAGAGCCGTACGGGTGATTTATAACTAAAATTGTAATAAGTCCCTTAGAGAAAATTTTTAAGAAATAAACATATTAACTTTGGCATCGCAATATATTTATGGATATGTAATGTATGTACATAAAGACATAAATAGCTTTGATATGAATAAAAATCTTCATACTTTAAACGCTAGGAATAAACATATGCTTGTATTTGCAGCTACTAAGCTCCACATAATTAGTACTTCATTTATGGGGCAATTCTTTTACAACCAAATCCCAGAAAATGTTCAGTTTGTCAATAAATAAGTTTAAAAGTTTTATTAAAAAAAATTGTACTAAAAGGGTTATTATAATATCAAAGAAAACATAAATGAAAATAACCCCTGGGAATAAAGTGATCGCTACCATACTGGTTCTATGAAAATTCATTTATAAAATCGTACAAACAAAGTGTTTAAAAAAGTCCCGCTAGGTTTCTTGCTGATTTTTTCCAGGACAGACGTATTTTCCGAACCAATGGTAATTATAAAATGACTCTCAATAAGTATTATGTAATAATCTGTATTGAATAAAAATTATTCTATTCATGCCCGGTTCAAAAATATGGAAAACGGTTGACCCTGCAGGCCATCCCTGGAACTTCCCGCTTAACATGAACAATTATTTACAAATTTTCATTGGCAATATTTTTGAACGCTTCGTTTGATTTTGACTTGCTTGGCGGCATTCGACGCAGTTTTTCTTTTAAGTACAAAAAAGAATTTCTGACTGACTTCAAAATCTAATCAGCTTGAAGTCTCAATGAACATTTTGGCGCCCATCTCGATCGGTTGATTCGTTCTAAAGACATAGTACTTACATCACACACACACACACCACACACACACACACACACACACACACACACACACACGCACTCACGCACGTACGCACGCACGCACGCACGCACGCACGCACGCACGAACGCACGCACGCACTCACGCACGCACGCACGCACGCACGCACGCACGCACGCACGCACGCACGCACGCACGCACGCACGCACGCACGCACGCACGCACGCACGCACGCACGCATGCATGCACGCACGCACGCATGCACGCACGCACGCACGCACGCACGCACGCACGCATAGAATAGAAATAGAATGAGATAGAATACAGTATATACAGAATACAGTATATATTGCGATGTACATAAAATTATCTTGTTTACATTGCCTTACATACAGGGTTGGCCGCAGGAAAATAAAATAAGATATGATTTAAATTTATTAATGAATAACTTTTCATGTAATAATAATTTAAACTTGACATTTAATTGTTACAATTATAATGATAGAATTAATTTAATAGATATAAATAATTTAATTAAGAAATTTTTGACTAGAGATAGGTATTACCTATCAAAATATAATTTAAGACAGATAGCAAATGTGCTATCTTATTATTTATATATTAACTCAGCCAAGGACTTGGCTACACAGACATCTGCTTCTTTTGAGCAGTGTAATGACTTAATATGCAATTTGGAATCAGTTCCAAGTAATTTAAATTAGAAAATGAGACAATAGAGGTAATCTCTAGCAGTTATAATAACTTAAATAATTTAGAATGTGGCTTACAAATCTTTAATTGTATGACTCCACAGAAAGATAATGAAAATTGTTTACACCTGGTGCATCAAAATATACAAGGCATGATAGGCAAAGAGCTAGAAATTGAGTTGTTCTTAAATAGCAACAATATTCATATCTTGTGTATTACTGAACATTGGTTAAAATCTTATAATTTAATGTTTAACTTCAGTAATCACCAGGTGGTCAGTTCTTTCAATAGAGATACGGTTTTAAGAGGTGGCTCCTTAATATTAGCTAGTAAATTATTATCATGTAAAGAACGTAAAGACATTGTGAGCCTCTCTGTTGAGCGAACTGTAGAAATGGCATGTGTTGAGTTTGAGCACCTCATTGTTGTGAGCGTCTACAGACCCCCATGTTGTACATATGATACTTTTGAAAACATTATGGAGGAAGTTTTTGCTAAGCTTAATAAACAGAATAAATCTGTTGTAATATGTGGAGATTTTAATATCAATCTCCTAGAAGCTTCCTCCATCAATATTAAATTTAGATCATTGTTTAAATCATATGGTCTTTTTAATTTATTTATAGAGCCAACGCGTATTTCTCAATCTAGTGCAACATGTATAGATAACATTTTTACAAATGTGAAGCCGTTGCATAAATGTATAATTCAAAAATTAAGTTCTGATCACTGTGGACAAGTAGTTTCGTTACCTTATGTTCACAAAAAGCAAGTAGATGAGAAAGTTGTGTCTGTTCCAGTAAATGCACGTCGCTTGGAGAAATTTAGAAGTAACATAGTGAAAAAACTTCCATCACTTTCATACCAAAATGATCCTAATATTTTGTATGGAACATTATTTAAGCTTATTTGCAATGAATTTAATAATACTTTTACTTCTAAAACATTCTCCTTGAACAGTCGGAAGTCATTCAATGAATGGGCGACAGTAGGAGTCCATAAGAGCAGGCATAGGTTATATGATCTTTACCATGAAAGGTCATATAATCATAGCGTCGAATTTAGGGAATATGTAAAAAAATATTCAAAAATATTTAAAAGAGTGTGCTCCATAGCCAAGTCTTTGCATTTGAGCAACAAAATTAAGACGGCTTCCAATAAAATTAAAATGACATGGAGTATAATTAATAGCGAAACTGGTAAGATCAACTCTTGCAATTCAAATTACCAGTTAAGTGTTAACAACAAATTAACTGTATCAGATCAGGACGTAGCAATGGTTTTTGAGAAATATTTTACTGATATTCCGATCTTGACCACTAAGTCACTAAATTCTTCTCCTGCCGTCGCCGAATCATTACTTAAACATAATGTAAATGTGTGTACAAAGAATTTTACATTTCATAAAGTGACATCAAAAGATATTGTAAAATATTTTAAAACTATTGATGTTAAGAAAACTGCGGATCTGTGGGGGATTTCCGTTAAAGTTATTGCGTCTATAATAGATACAATCGCGCCTCATTTAGCTATTATTTTTAATACTAGTATCGAATCTGGTGTGTTTCCTGATTTAATGAAGCATAGTAAAGTAATACCTTTATTTAAATCTGGTAGTACATTAGACCCCGCCAATTTTAGACCTATTTCTGTACTACCAACACTTAGTAAGATTTTTGAAAAAATTGTTCTTGATCAAATGTTAAATTTTTTTAATATAAATAATTTACTTCATAAAAATCAATTTGGTTTCACAAGGGGTCGCTCGACAACTGATGCCGGTGTTGAGCTGATTAAATATATCTTTAATGCATGGGAGAATTCACAGGATGCTTTGGGTATATTTTGTGACCTATCCAAGGCCTTCGATTGTGTTCACCATGAAACATTAATCAGGAAACTTCAACACTACGGTGTAAGAAGTGATGCCCTTAAATTAATTATTTCATATTTAAGTAAGAGAACGCAAAAAGTTGTCATTAACAATATGAGCTCTTCCGGATCGATGGTACAAATGGGCGTGCCTCAAGGCTCAATTCTCGGCCCCTTTCTGTTTCTTGTATACATTAATGACTTACCTTACATAGTAGGGGATAACCATGATATAGTATTATTTGCAGATGACACTTCTTTAATTTTCAAATTAAGTCGACAGTTACTAAAATATGACGAAGTAAATAATGCTATATCTAAGTTAGTAAATTGGTTCGATGTTAATAATTTGCATTTAAATGGCACTAAAACAAAATGTATGAAATTCGTGACTCCAAATGTCAAACAATTAAATACTAATGTAATTTTAAATGGGGAGAAACTGAGTCTTGTAGATACCACCATTTTTCTTGGAATCACACTAGACGCGAAGCTTCAATGGAGCCCCCATATATCAAAACTAGCAAGCAGACTTAGTTCTGCAGCATATGCTGTAAAAAAGATTAGAAGTCTAACCAGTGTTGAAACAGCTAGACTAGTTTACTTCAGCTACTTCCATAGCATAATGTCGTATGGTATTTTGCTATGGGGACACGCAGCTGACACTGAAATTATATTTGTTTTGCAGAAGAGGGCCATAAGAGCAATTTATGATTTAAAGCCTAAAGAGTCGCTGCGACAAAAATTTAAGGAAATTAATATATTAACTTTGGCCTCTCAATACATTTATGAAAATTTAATGTACGTACACAAAAATAAAAGTAGTTTTATAAAAATAAGTGATATTCATTCTGTAAATACTAGGAACAGACACAAGCTAGTAGTACCAGTTACTCGACTCCATCGAGTCAGTAATTCATTCTTGGGGCGATGTATACGCTTTTACAACAAAATTCCAGAAAATATACAAAGTTTGGCCTGTTCAAAGTTCAAAAACTTTATTAAACTAAGTTTGTATAAAAAGGGTTATTATAATATTAAGGAATTTATGGATGATAATAACCCCTGGAAATGAGGTGATCGCTACCAAGCTATTTCTAATTTGTTGTGTTGTTAATTTGTGTAACATCATGATTGTAAGCTGTTATTTAAAAAAAAAAAAGTCCCGCTGGGTTTCTTGCTGGTTCTTCCCAGGACAGAGGTTTTTTCCGAACCAGTGGTAATCAAACAAAAGAATGACTTTCAATAAGTATTATTTATAATCTATATTGAATAAAAAAGTTTCTGTTTCTGTTTCTGTTTCTATAGGGTCTCTTCTTTGTGCAGTACTTTAAAGATGGTTAATATAACTTTTAGCTGTTAAAATAAACAGTTAAAATAATAATAAATTTAACAGATAACTAGAATTTATAAATGTCTATTCCGTTCCTAACAATCCTAGATTTCATAACTTAGCGATTTATATTAAATTGGTCGTTTTAGGCCATCTAGCGTCTATTTTATGTATCACCTTGAGAGTCAATCAAGTCTTGTTTGGTAAAATTGAAGTTATTTTAAATTTATTTTAATTAATGCACTAAATTTTGTGTATATATACTAAACACATACATACTTAGTCGGGTCGTAAGTTCAGTCAAAACTTTTTATAAAATTAATAATACACTTTTTGATAGTTATATAGAAATTACATATGAAATGAAAGTTAATTTAATTTAAAATACTTTTTTTATTTACATTATTCAAAATGCGCTCCTCTATTTTGAATACATGCCCTTAATCGACCCGGTCAATCATCAATCGCAGCACGCACTACTTTCATATTATCTATTTCTGCCGCTGCTTTAGCCAAAGATGCTCGGATAGATTCTAAATTCTAATGAGATTTAGAACAGACTTTCTCGTCCAAATGTTTCTTTATCTTCTAATCCAGTGGGTTTAAATCTGGATTAGAATAGGGCCAGTCTTCATGTCCCATGAAGTCAATTTCAAGGGCGGTCAACCAGTTTTTTTTAGTATGTAGAGTAGTTGTAGTAGTTTAGTTTATTTTAGATATACGTGCTTCGTGCCCTATGAGCTGGTACAGTCCCGTTGGAATATCCAGGTAATATTGGTACACCTCGGCACTGGTTTTTCACCTTTGTTTTCACAGAAAAACACCTCAATTAAGCCTGAATATGAGACTCAAAGCAGAACTATGAGTGACGAAGGATAATGTCCTCGTTGAACCCTCGGAATACGCGTGCTAGCTTCTTCACTACTGTGGGCATACACCTTATCATTTTGTATATTATAACTTTCTTCGATGTTAAATAAAAAATCATTCGAAAACAAAATTTCGCGGCATTTTTTTCCCGCGTACCGCCGTAACAAAGCGCGGGATCTATCCAGCCTAATTTTTCTCAAACACTGGTTCGAAAAATGTCCATCATCATCATCATTACAGCCCTTCACAAGTCCACTGCTGAACATAGGCCTCCCCCAAAGAATGCCACAAAGCACGGTCCTGAGCCACCTGCATCCATCGACTTCCTGCATGTCTTACCAGGTCGTCACTCCATCTCGTGGGGGGACGCCCTACACTTCGCCTACCGGTACGAGGTTGCCACTCGAGAACCTTTCTTCCCCATCGGTTGTCGGTTCTTCGAGCTATATGGCCGGCCCACTGCCACTTCAGCTTACTAATTCGTTGGGCTATGTCGGTTATTCTGGTTCTACTGCGGATATCCTCATTCCTAAGTTTATCACGCAGAGAAACTCCGAGCATAGCCCTCTCCATAGCTCGCTGAGCGACCTTGAGCTTCCTCATACGGCCAGCAGTGAAGGACCACGTCTCAGTTCCGTAAGTCATCACTGGCAACACGCACTGGTTGTACAATTTCGTTTTAAGGTTTTGAGGTATGTCTGACGAGAAGATGTAGTCGTAGCTTCCCGAACGCTGCCCAGCCGAGTTGAATCCGTCGATTGACCTCTCGGTCGAAGTTGGACTTACCTAGTCGGACTATTTGTCCCAGGTAAACATACTCGTCAACAACTTCGAGCTTAGTGCTCCCAACAACTACCGGCATAGGTGTGACATGGACATTAAACATAATCTTTGTTTTGTCCATGTTCATCTTAAGACCTATCCGTTGGGAAACACTATTGAGGTCATTGAGCATAGTGCTTAGGCCCTCCAGCGATTCTGCCATAAGGACTATATCGTCGGCAAATCGAAGGTGAGTGATGTACTCGCCATTGATGTTGATACCGTATCCTTTCCAGTCCAGAAGCTTGAAAACGTCTTCCAATGCAGCGGTGAAGAGTTTCGGGGATATGACGTCACCCTGTCTTACACCTCTCTGCAATTGGATAGGTTTCGTACTCTGGTTCTGTACTCGGATAGCCATCGTAGCCCTACTGTACAAGCACTTCAACACTTCGATATACCGACAGTCAATTTGGCACCGCTGAAGGGACTGCAGCACCGCCCAAATTTCGACGGAATCAAAGGCTTTCTCATAGTCCACATACGCCAGACATAGTGGCAAATTGTACTCTTCGGACTTCTGTACAACTTGCCGAAGGGTATGTATGTGGTCTATGGTGCTAAAGCCCTTTCGGAAACCGGCTTGTTCGGGAGGCTGGAAGTCGTCAAGTCTGCGCGCGAGACGATTCGTAATGACTCTCGAAAACAGCACGTAGACGCGGCTCAGAAGGGAAATCGGTCTGTAGTTCTTCAAGAGAGCGTTGTCACCTTTCTTGAAGAACAAGACCACCGCACTTCTGCTCCACGCCTCCGGTGTAATGCCACCATGGAGGACGGAATTAAAGAGCTTCTGAAGGACTTCAAGTACCGGTCTTCCACCCGCTTTCAGAAGCTCCGCTGTAATTCCATCCTCGCCTGAGGCCTTACCGTTTTTAAGGTGCTGGAGAGCCATTCTAAAAATTAGCCATTCGAAAAATGTCCGGTCTTCTTAAAATAAGCTCGTAGTCCTAGGTCTTCATTGATCACTCTTTTGACCGTGGTTCGGCATAGGCCCAACTGATGAGCTAAGATTTTTTGTATCCGAACAGGATTTCATTGGATTCGCGCCTTTACTGCTTCAATGATCACGGGGTGTCCTAACTGTACGAGGTCGGCCGGTCCTCTTAAGATCTTCGTAGCTTGAATCTTCAGTGAATCGTTTGATAGTGCGATAAACAAATCGTACGATTATTTTCAATTTTTGTAGAATATTGAAAATCTCTTTCGGCGCGTAACTACAGCGGTGCAACGCGATAACAGCTATTCTATCTTCTTTCTTCGACCAGTTCGTATTTGAAAATGAATGAACATTAATTTTTTTTTATTTTCGGCAAGCGCAAACGTTATATTTTTAAAATTGGTGAAGTTCATCTAGCCAGTATTCAAAAATTTTAAATAATAAGGAATTGATAGAACTTATGACTCGACTAAGTATATACATGTCTAAAATTAAGGATTGTAACATTTAGTTGTTATAAAATTAGTATTTTATCATATATTTTATGCCGCACGTGTGGTGTGAAAATTATCATATTTAATAAACCACTTGCTGTCAAATATTTTTATTTTATATTTTAATTCATTTAAGGGTTTCACTTCTACCGCGTGACTGCACACTTGTTTTGTAATAGGTAAATAATATTACCTACTCAAAGACGAATGAAGTTATGCTGTTTAGCACAAAAAGTAAACAGTAAAAAGATACACATTAATGTAAATTATGTAAATTAGTCAAAACACACTAATCCCCAGGCGCAGCAAAATAAGGTTACGAGCGGTCTAATAGGCGACGTCAAGACTTCTTTGAACAATGAAACAAAATGCTACTATTACAAGCTAAACACACTTAAGTGAATAATGAACCTTTCTTTATTATTGTTATACTACGAAAAAATGTGACTTATTCTGTTAATTCGTTTTAAATAGAAAAAAAAATTACTTGCACGCCATAATAATCATTATCATTACAACGCTTCACAAGTCCACTGCTGATCATAAGGTTGCCAGAATGCCACAAAACATATTCCTTGTGTATATTGCCAGTATTGCGATTGTGTAACTCTATTGAACACCTGCACAGAGGTAAGAACAGTATTTACTACATGTAAAGCCAAACATGCGCCATGTAAAGTTGCAAGCGGTGCACCGGCATATACTGCTCTGTTGAGCACGCTAAGCTTTAGAGGCCAGTTTAGCCGCCTTCCAAGTTTTGATTCCTCGTCAATTCTCTTTTATTAGCTGTCATTTCCTCACTCACTTTTTACACACGGATATTATTTCTAAATCAGTCCATACACCTTTTCTTAGGCCTCCCTTTACTCTTATATTCATCTAATTTTGCACAACACAAATATTTGTTGCGTAATTTATTACTCGTAGTTTACATAAAGATATTGTCAAAATTAAAAAAAAATATAATCTGATTGCCACCGGCAAACTATACCTATCATAGTAACATAAAAACATGCCGTTACACCTACTCTCTAGTAAAAGGCTGTACTACGGGTTCCACTCAAGGATCCTTCTGCCCCGCTGCTTGTTGATTCTTTAAGCTGTCCGTCTGCACATTTCCACTTCAGCTTAAAAATCCGTTAAGCCTAATCGGTTGCTCTGTTTTACTATAGGTACCATCACTACAGATTCTGACATGCATATATTATACAAGAAAAAATCTGATTGTGTCCGCTCTTCATTCAGTTAAAAATTATAATCGTTTGTCTGTGAATGTAGAGTCAAGCTATAGCTCTGAATTTTTGTCGAAATGTAGATCAGTTCGACTGAAGTAAGACCATGCTTTTGAACTTATAAAAAGTACTAAAATTGCAACAACATGCTGTTCTGTTGCGAATGTTTACCTAAGTAAACCAGAAACTACTTCTTATATTTCCAGTAACGAGGTATTCTATTTTAGTCCTCACGAATAACAACAAATTTGTATTTTGATTGTTAAATTGAGAAAAGATGTAGATCTCTATGGGCATTCACTTCTTAAATACTTTTTAAGGATTTTATCGTGTTAAATTTGTTAACATTAAATACATATTCCTGAGCTAGTTGCATCTTTTGATGCTTATTTATTCTTTCTTGGTGTCTCAAATCAAAAGGTGTCGTAAATTAATTAGGTTATCCAAGTATGCTGAGGTGACTAAATTTTTGAGCTGGTTTTTTTTCTAGTAAATGTATTTTTGGTTGAGCACGATGATTTAACACCTTTATAAATTTATATTTTATTTGCTCAGTGGCAACAACCGACAACAAATGGAAAAGGTTCTCGAGTATAGGGTGGCTTGAAACTATATGTAATGACCTGGTAGATGGATGCAGGTGACTCAAGACCATGCTTTGTTGCACTTCTTGGAGGAGGCCTATATTCAACAGTGGAAATGTGATTTGCTGTAATGATGGTGATGATGATGATTGCTCAAACTTCTCTATTTAAGACAATTTAGAATCTACATATTGTAACAATATCCCAAAACGCTTTGTACACAAGAAGAATACAGAACTTTAATACGAAATAACGTCCTCCAGACCTAATTTTATTCGCGGCGGCCAGTCTTCAATAGAGATTAGCCATTTGTGCAGGACGCGCAGAACAGGATTATAGTGCCTAAAAGTATGCGTAAGTACAGGTGCACTCTCTATTCCTTCACTCTCATAGTCCTATGAGACTGTAATTCGACACGATCGGAGAAAAATCAACCGCAGGATCAACGGTTTAACGTGCTTTACGAGGCTCGAAGATGAATGAAATACCGCCAAATTCCTGGTTGATTTTTGGTCGTACCTGGGATTTAATAAGCTATAAATATCTATAAGCTATCTACATATTTATATATAGAAATTGGGTTTCATATTCTTTTTTTTTAGGATGAACTCCGATGCTACCCAGATAATTTAAATGAAATTTTTTAAATGTGTATTGCATACTCCAATTTGAGTGATAGGATAGTTATTATCCCGATAAGTGACCCTTATATTTTATTGCGAATTTAGAGATTTTTAAAGGACGAAGTTTCGTCAAAAAGAGCAGAACAAAGTCTGCCTGGCCAGTTAGTAATATTATATAATAAACTACTGACCAAACTTTATACGTGGTAGAGCCATGCTGCATCTATATTATGGTTGTAGCACGAATGGGTCGGCTCGACCGGGGAAGGACCACGCTCTCACAGAATACCAGCGTAAAATAGCAGCTTAACGCTGCTGTGTTTCGTATGGTGAGTGTAGAGAACCGGAGACCCTTTTTACTGGACAAGAGGCATTCCATCTTAGTCCTCACGGGTGACAACGCATGTGCATTTTGACTCTTAATCGAAGATAGATGTAGATGTCTATGGGCCACAGCGACCACTTACCATCAGGTGGACTGTGTGCTCGTTTGTTACCCTTATCCTATAAAAAAAAACCAGCACCGGCTTCGCTTGGGTTAAAAATTATCGCTACGACTTAGCGGTCAGCCACTGCAGAGTGCACTTTACAGTTGATTATAAATAAACAAAACAAAATTAAACTGCCATTTACATTTTCACATAATAGATGAAGAGATTAAAAAATAGATTGAATTAAACAATTGATATTTTCTAAAGCTATCGCGTTTACCACTCCACGCGGACTTAATAAATCTACACCATAAACCACTAAAACCACGTTATTATGTAAAAATAGCAATTAATCGATTTAAAAAAAAATTAATAAGTTCAACAGTCATTTATCTTTCTGACAATGTGCTTTTTATATCACTTATATGTTCAATATGATTGTTAGATACGATTTTATACGACAAAACATTAGAATCTTGATTTTTAGAACAACTACCTACGCGCTTTGTGCTTAAGGCATGCAAAATGGCTATTCATGTCTTTATAGCATGCAAGTAACTAACTGAGCACAATAAAAGGCGGTTATTTCGATATTACAGAAGGATACTTCAGTTTTATTTATATGTATAGATTAAATTATGTACATTTTTTATAGGACATCGGTGACAAACGAGCACACAGTCCACCTGATGGTAAGTGGTTGCTGTGGCCCATAGACATCTACATCTATCCTCGATTACGAATCAAAATGCAGATACGTCGTCACCTATGATGACTGAGATGGAGTGCCACGTTTCCAGTAAAAAGGATCTCCGGTTGTCAAAACTCACCATACGAAACAGCAGCGTTAAGCTGCTATTTTATGCTGGTATTCTGTGAGAGCGTGATCCTTCCCCGGTCGAGCCGACCCATTCGTGCTGCAACGATACCAATAATATAGATGCAGCATGACTCTAACACGTGAAAAAACGTACATACAGTAATATTAATATTATCGTTGATGCGTCTATTAGTGATTGTGTAAGTTTTGAACAACTTAACTGATTGAATTCACATTCAAAAAATAATACATTTTTTATTGATACAATTGTTCATAGCTTTAGCTTTAGTAAGAAATTAATTTATTTAATTAAAGCCACGAGAGGCAGAAGGATTTGTAACCGCAGTTTCTTTATTATTTTTTTTGGTTGTTATCAGGAAGATGCTGCTACCCGTCTTCTGTTCATTCTGTTCTACCACGGCACGGGGATAATTGCTGACGTTGATATTCTGACGCCGCCACGATGCAGCGATTATTAATAAAATCTTTATTTAAGGATCAAAGTTACTCATATTCACATTATGTTAGTACAAACAAAAAATATTTCATAATTTGAACCTGATAGGTGGCGTTGTGGTCAAGGCATTAATAAATTTAATATTTACAATGTAAATAGTGAATTTGAAATGAAACTCACTGCACTACATATCGGAAAGAACGCAACAATATCCACCGAGCCAGATAGATTTAGATCACAAACTCTTAACGTTGGTTTCATAAATAAAATATGCGACGCAATAAGTCGTGAAGTCCACCCAGTGCTATGTTTCACTTAGGGGCGTTAACATCGTGACGTAAAGTAATGGGTAGTCGCGAATTTATGGAGGGAGACCAATTTATCATAAATCGTGCATCTTTTTCCGCTTGGGTGGTCCAACGTATCCGAAGGACTGGTAAGAATTTAATATTTTTTAAAGAGTTAGTGTGACAAACGAGCATACTATTCACCTCATGGTAAGAGGACGCTGTGGCTCATAGACACTTACATCTATCTTCTATTAAGAATGAAAATTCAAATGCGTTGTCACCCCCGAGGCCTAAGATGGAATGCATCGTTTCGAATAAAAAGTGTCTTCAGTTCTCTACCTCACCTTAGTCTATTTCACATTGGTTTATTGTGAGACCGTGGTCCATCCCCGGGCGGGCCGACTCATTCACGCTACAACTATGATAAAGCTGCAGCGTCGCTCTACCACGTTTAAAAATTATACAATTAATGGGTGACCACTTGGTGGGTACGTGGTGTGACGACTGGGTAAGACATTCAAGAAGTCAACAGATACAGGTGGCTCACGTGTTTTGAGTCGTTCCGTGAGATTTAACTGCCATCTATCCATGAGATTTTTCTGGCATGTCCCATAGTCCTCTCACGCAAACATGGGAAGAAACATGTCAGAAAAGGAGTCACACCAGATAGGGTAGTTTTACTTCGTATACTGAATGAGTTGTGTTAATTTTCTAATGTCGACACTTTTCACTTTAAAATACCTTTTTATTTAAACTTAAATCAATTTAACATTAAACATGAAAATTATAATAACATGTTTCATTTAATCCAAAATATCAAAATATTAAATATCTTTTTTCGTTATTAAGGGTGAAATAATTAGGCAATTTGCAGATAAGACGACTCGGAGAGGCAATGTGTCCCAATGTCCAATCAGCAAATTAAAATTAATATAAAACAGTATTAAGGCTACGCAGCGCCTCTGCAAACCTCATAATGTCTGTTTCGGCCTTTTTTGGAAATTGAGACCGGTCTTTTTATTGTGATTAAAAAAGGTTGGACGTTAATTAAATTCTTAATTTTAATTTATATATATTGTTCAAAAAGGTCTATAGGGATATAATCAAGATCTCCATTTCCATTATAATTAAGACCCATCACTACATTTAATATCAGAATCAGCTTACACTGTACTTTCAGGAAAGTGATTACCACTTAAGTGTTTGGGTTTGTGTCCACTGCCCACTGTTATTTTATTGTATTTTCTACCTTGAATTGTTGCTGAACCATTTTTGTAAAGCCATTTCGGGCGTGTGATTGACTCAGTAAGTCAAATGCCTTATGAAAAATTCCCTATGATTTGAATAAATATTTTAATTTTTTAATTGGAATGTATTTTTTTTATAGGATAAGGGTGACAAACGAGCACACAGTCCACCTGATGTTAAGTGGTTGCTGCGGGCTATAGACATCTACATCTATCCTCTGTTACAAATCAAAATGTAGATGCGTTGTCACCCGTGAGGACTAAGATGGAATGCCTCATTTCCAGTAAAAAGAGCCTCATCATTGTCTGGATTGAAAATTAACTAAGACATAATTAAAAACACTATCGCTGTTGTATTTTTTGCAATCAAATCTATAGATTTTTTAAGAAATTTAAAATTAAATAACAATTGCGGAGTATGAGTTATTTCCACACTTCATATCCTCAATAAATTGATATCTTTAACGGTGGGCCTTTTTGTAATGAAATTTCCTAAATAAGTTTTTTTTGAAAGTTTTGTGTTAGATTCTAGCAATGTACAATAAGAAGCATATATCTAAATGTTGCTACCGATACGGTTCCCGTTACAGGCTAACTAAAGTCGGCGGGTCGGTGACCTCAGTTTATTTTTTATTTTTAATTGGTATCAGGAAGACACTGCCGATCATCTCCTGTTTCGTTTCCTTCTGTCGCCTCTCACGACACCCACGGGAAGATATGGGGATAGTGGATATTCTTACACCACCATCATACGGTATTTGTCAGTGTTGCTAAAGATTCTATTCTTTGCACTTAATTTTAATAATAAATGTAGTGCCATCCATTGATTACAGTCTAAAAGTCTACAGCTGAACACAGGCCTCCTGCATGAATTTCCTTATAAAGGGGATTTCGAAATAGAGGCCACGCTTGATAGGTAGATTGATGCTGCTTTTTTATAATTTTGAGTCGTTAAACCCAGTTGAGTAATTATTTAGAACTGTTTATAAATTAGGAATTTAAAAATAACCATACATGTTTAAAATAAGAATTAGATTTACCTTGTAAACAATTTTACGCTCGCTCAACCCTAAACAGAAAGAAAGGTACACAATAATCGACGTAAATTATCCGAAAGACAAAGGTCCCCAGGTGATCGTTGAACAAATGAATGAACGGCGAGGCGGGGTAGGGTGGGGTTAATGGGCCCTGTCAAGACTGTTTTGTGCAACGAAACAAAACGCAAACATTATTGTCTGAGTACATATTAATCATGGACCCTTTTACTTCAGTGGTTTTCATTTCACTCACCGAAATGGATTAATCCTTGGAACAATTCTAGTAGTTTTAATTTTAATGACAAGGCTGTTTTTGAGCCTTACAAAACATCCCCTCAAAATTCCATTGTTAAACAGGCGTCTCACCTAAACCATCTGCGTCCATCAATTTCCTGCATGTCTTATTTGGTCACCACTCCGTTTAGTGGGGCCGCCATATACTTTGCTTACATGTATGAGTTTGCCACACGAGAATTTTCCGTCCCCAACGGTTGTCGGTTTTTGGAGCAATATGGCCGGCCTATTGCCACTTCGGCTTACTGATACGATGGATTATGTGAGTCACTCTGGCTCTATTGCATATATCCTTATTTCGGATTTTATCATGCAGAGAAACTTCGAGAATAGCCTTCTTCATAGCTTGCTGAGCCACCTTGAGCTACCTTATACGGCCAGCGGTGAAAATACACGTTGCAGATCCAAAAGTGATCACTGGCAACACTCACACACACTGTTGTTTTACGTTTACTAGAGAAAACTTGAATTGTGAGATACAGCGTTACACATATGTCGGTAGTGGTTTGGGAACTACGCTCGAAGTCGTTGACGAGTATGTTTTCAAGGACTTATTTTGTCTTACTAGATAAATTCTACTTTATCCAAGAGCTGACTAGGCAGCATTCGGGAGATTACGATACTTTTTCTCATTATATATTCCTCAAGACTAAAATACTATATATTATAATTAAAAGTTTCGATGTGTCTTTTTTATAGAATAAAGGTGACAAACGAGCACAAGGTCCACCTGATGGCAAGCGGATGCTATGGCCTCTAGACATCTAAATTTATTCTCAATTAAGTATTAAAATACAGATGCGAATTCACCCCTGACGACTAAGTTGGAATGACTCGTATCCATTAAAAAGGGTCTCCGAACGAAACTGGAATGTCGAAAGCTGGTATCGTGTGATAGCGTGGCTCTGCCCCAGTCAAGGTGACCCAGTCGTGCTACAACCATAATATAGCTGCAGCGTGGCTCTATCATATATGTTATATTTCTTGATTGTGATATTTCTTAATCCACTCAAAAGGGTAAAATGATTAACTTTAAATTAAAAGTAAAATAATAATATAATAATATTATAGTGCTCTTTTAATTACTGTTTGTATTTTCATATACAGGAAAATCACCTTCTTTTTCTACAGTATCCGAAGTTGTATACAAATTTAATTTGCATATAAAAAGTAGAACGGTTAAAGCATTTTAAGTAAGTACTTAAATGTAATTAAAAAGAAATACACAAAAGACTAAATTCCAAGAAAAACACTAGAATATAAACGTCGGACTCCAATATAGTAGTAAGTATAGTAACAACCGGAAGGAGGTCCTCTCGCTCCTTCAGATAAACTTTCAGTACAAGCGTTGTTCAGGAACCGGGTATAGTCGACCATTAAGAAACAGCGCTATAAAGACGATTTCCACAATTAAACTGCCTGACTCTTTTTCTCATTCAAGTGGAGAAATAAAAATTAAAACGTAAAGATTTTTACTTACTTTGATAGTTGTACTTTTAATCTCATAGTATAACTTCTGTTATTTATATTTTCAAACAATGATAGGTTTCAATGGAAAAACAGCCGTCTCGAAAATAAAAAGACAGGGAAAAGTTAAAATTTGGAGTTCTTTAAAAAGATTTTTGATTGCTCGAAAGCACCTTTTTTTGAGCTTTGATTACTTATTTATATTCAATTTAATTTATATTCTTCTGAATACAAAAAAAGTACCCACTAAGTTGTATTTAAAAATTATAGTGAACCCACGGCCCTTAGCATCGTAACTCATTTCAAAGTCACTGCGCCACGGAGCCGTCAAAGTTATCACTGTACTTACCCGTGTAAGGGTAGATTAGAATTAATCTCTTGCACAACAAAATATAGATATTACAGAAGGTGACTTTTGGCGTTAGTAGGAACCTAAAATGCCCATGCCATTCCATTACTGTCTATATAATTCCACAGCTGAAAATAGGCCTCCCTCATAGATTGCTTCATGGGAATATTTTGCCATAGTTGCCACGTGTGGCAAGCGGGTTGGAAACCGCAATTTTTTTTAGTTGTTATCGGGAAAATGCTGCTGCCCATTTCCTGTTTTATTTTCACTCTGTCACTTCTTACGAAACCCCCGGGACACGCCTATAATGCCCGTCGGCAAAAATTGGAAAAATATCATTATAATTGGTTCATGATCGAAGAAGATATCGCGTAGCATACACGCAAAAAAGCAGCCGATGTGGAAACCACCCCATTTTCTGAAATCTATCAAAAAATAAACATTCATAGTTTTAGAGGGTAAAACGTTAAACGACCGTACCGTACGTTTGGCCTTTTACGTACCAAGATAAAGCATCCGTCATGTATTTGCGAATACAATAAAAGGGACGAGATATTTTGGGTTTTTGTGATTTTTGAATATTTAAAATAACAGAATTTAGGGGTAGAACATTATTTCCAAATATATTTGTGACTATCTGAAACATAACCTGTATAATAAAAAAGGTACCATTTAATTGGCTCACAATTGACAAAGTAATCGCGTAACACACACAAAAACACACAGCCGAATGGAAACTTCCTCCTTTTCCGAAGTCGGTTAAAACAAAAATAAGCTGAAACATTCTCTACATCGGTTTTGAGGCCGATGCTTTGAAATACTATACTGCATTTGAGATTTTCATGTATCGTGATAAAGCTCATTCACCATGTAATTGCGGATGCAATAAAAGCGATTGGGACCCAAGATTTTAACGTTGTGATTTATCAATACTTAATGAAACAGTTTTTTTTTTTATAAATATGCACTGGCTGCTACATTATTTTTATATTACTACTTGTTTATTTACTTTATTTATTTATTTATTTATTAAATCTTTCATACAAAAAGTTGTACATATGGCGGACTTAATACCATAAGTCATTCTTTCCCAGTCAACCATTAGGCTAAACAGAGATATACAAACAAGAGTTGGTGCAGCAGTATTCAAAATAGAAAGCGCTAAAAAATATTCTATATACATATATAATATAAATATACATATACACATACATACATAGACATATATACTTAAATACACATAATATATACATATATAAATACATACATACACATATACAATAGTGACCTCAATAGTGTTTCCCAACGGATAGGTCTTAAGATGAACATGGACAAAACAAACATCATGTTTAATGTCCATGTCACACCTATGCCGGTAGTTGTTGGGAGCACTAAGCTCGAAGTTGTTGACGAGTATGTTTACCTGAAACAAATAGTCCGACTAGGTAAGTGCAACTTTGACCGAGAGGTCAATCGACGGATTCAACTCGGTTGGGCAGCGTTTGGGAAATTATGGCACATCTTCTTGTCAGGTATACCTCAAAATTTTAAAACGAGACTGTACAACCAGTGTGTGTTGCCAGTGATGACCTACGGAACTGAGACGTTGTCCTTCACTGCTGGTCGGGTGAGGAAGCTCAAGGTCGCTCAGCGAGCTATGGAGAGTGCTATGCTCGGAGTTTCTCTGCGTGATAAACTTAGAAATGAGGATATCCACAGTAGAACCAGAGTGACCGACATAGCCCAATGGATTAGTAAGCTGAAGTGGCAATGGGCCGGCCATATAGCTCGAAGAAGCGACAACCGATGGGGAAAAAAGGTTCTCGAGTGTTAGCCTCGTACCGGCAGGGGAAGTGTAGGGCGTCCCCCCACTAGATTTATAAATGTATCTGATAGAGTTGTTAAATTGACGATCCAATGTATTAAGATGATGTTGAGATAGGTCTGAGCAACACACATCGACATAATTAATAATCGGAACGATAAGTGACTGGACAAGTAAAATCTTAGTATTTGTGGGAATAATTTTTTTAACGATATAGCGATCGCAAAGTTCTAGTAGTTTTGCGACTCACCTCCTTTATATATTTGTTCCATGTTAAGCAACCACCAACGTACAGACCAAGGTTATTTACATGGGGAGAGAATGATATGATATTATTTTAAAACCTAATTGATGGTAGGGTGGGAATATCTAGTTTCGATAATAATCGTGGGCTACCTAAGATTATTGTTTGGCACTTAGACTGGTTCGCGTTTATTCCATATACAGTGGGCCATTCGGAGATGTATGTATGTATTCAAGTCATCATTTAATAATGAGATTTATCCTTTTTTATATTCACTATATTATATCCATATTACATCCCTATTACAAAATAATACAAAGGACGAACTCTATGACGTTAGTCGTTCATTCTCTACCAGTCAACACAACATAGGATGGTAAGAATTTGATGGAGTTAATGTACGCGACAATATAATTTACGATGACATATAAACTCTTGCGATTTCGTATGGTCCACCATCAACCATGTACTTTGGTCTTGGTATTGATAGAATCGTTTAAACCCGTGTTTTTATAGAATAAGGGTGCCAAATGAACACACAGTCTGCTTGATGGTAAGTGGATGAGGACTAAGGTTGAATTAATGAATGAAATATACTTTATTGTATACCAGAAAAACATAAGAGTAAAAATATAAACGACAAGTTATTTAAAGGTACAATTGTTGGTCTTATCGCTTAGAAACGATCTCTACCCAGGCAACCACTGTGAGAAAGAGTAACGAGTACGTAAGTTCTTATATAAAATATACACGAGATAGATATTATTATATACTCTATAAATTCAAACACAATAATATATTAAATAAATACATTTCAATTACAAAAATATAGAAATACATATACAAGAGCGGAAAGGAGTAAAAAAGTAAGTGAAATAAAAGCCTTAACGTAATGAAAATTGCCTCGTTTCCCAAAAAAATCTGCAGTTGCTGATAATAGGTACTTACTGGGTTCGAATCCCAGGTAGGACCAATATCTGCAATTGGATTTTTCTGTCAAGTAATTCTCAGTAGCAGCACATAAGTAAAGACATCGTACCGTACACAGGCAAAGCTTCATACAACTGCGCTATTATAGATACACTACTACAAGCTTGAGACGCGTGTGTGCGTGAGCACTGGCGGCTCATCACATACAGAAAGGAACTGCTTTAAACCGGCTCCCCCAGTGCTCAAACTCAGGGTTGTGTAAAAATAATGTGTCAAATTTTTATTTTTTAAAGAATAGTTCGTATCAAATGAAATATAAAAAAGTGTAAATATGGTTTACGTAGATTTAAATCTTATCGATGTTGCCGCAAGAGGTACATATTTATAAAATTAATAATTTGATTGATTTCTTAAACTCAAGTACACTACGATCTCCTAATAAATATCAAATAGCTTTTCGACGCGATAGTTATCAAATTGAGTTTTTAGAAGAAATGCTAACATTTTTCAGGAAATTAAAATCAATAAGTAGTGATTGGTAGAAATACGTTACAAATAGTATTAATTTAATTCAAAATCTTCAATAAAACTTCATGAAGAATTAAAATCATAAGAAATTAAATTAATTTATATTTACGAGCCGTCTTAATAAAGATTGTCTCGAAAATTTCTTTGTAAAAGTCAGACAGGTGAATTGTAACTGCCAGAAACTAACATGTAGTCTAGTAAGTATTGCCTGCAATAAGATTAAGGAAACTTTAAAATACTAAGTGTATACGATTTCGATATGTCACTTATGAAACCAGCCGATTGTTGTATTTTAATACACCATCACCGCAACCTGATAATATTACTGCCCCTGTGACAACATTAACAACAATTGGTTATCTATTTGAATTACCAGAAAAAAAATGGTTTAGTTTATATGTCGGGATATTTGTATAGAGAATGTTGTCTCGAACACCACAAATGTAAGAAAATAAAATTGTACGTTAATACATCTAAACAACCTATAAATATGGGAAAATATTATTTTTCCAGGCATTACAAGGATTTTAATAAAGATAGTGTTCAATTGGGTTTTTAAATCATACTTCCTGACAATTTTATCAAGTTTGTTGAATTGCTTGAGCGAAAATTTCGCAAATATTTTGACGTCGAAAGACACATTGGTCGTGAAATATTACGGCTTTAACTAGCCTGAATGACCTTGACGAAACGGCGATCGCAGAGATTTTAGCCGATGTCAACACCGTCTAGCAACTACGTTCTGTATTACTTATAAAAGGGCAAAGATTAATAGACTGCAGACATGACAATTATATTAGTGACATACTGCCTGTTATGCTTGCGCATCACTGATAATTATGTCGCGGTTACGCATCTTCAATTACATTGTGCTGTAGCTTTGTCCGGTAGGCGTCACGAGCTATCAAGTGTTCAAGTTTCAAGTACGTAAGAGTTTTTTATTATATATGTTAAATCGTATTTATTTGTATCGTGTTAATAGATCTGGGTCAAAGCGTTCGCTGTAAATTTTCCCGGGTTTGATCTCCGACAGCACGAATGAAATTTGTAATTGCAATTTTCATCAACACGCACTGGGGAAGCACGGCGGGCATTTCCTTGCCCAAAAACCCTCTCAGAAATAAAAAAAGAGTCCTGTGCCCAGTAGAGGGACTTGTATAGCCTATTACTTTACTTTGTAGCAATATTTATATTCGTTTCAGATATAGAAGGGTACCTTATGCTGACAAAAATATCATGTGGAGGCGACGAAAACGTAAAACATCTTTGTACCTAGATAAAACGTTCGAAAGATTGTCAGTCATGTCATACGCCACATTTTCTATAGAGCGTAGAACTTTGCAGATAGGGCAAAATAAAAAATAATCCAAAATATTATGGGAACGATTTATTAATAATATATACATTTATAGATATTTATAATAAAAATAATGAACAAGCTGCAAGGTTCAACTAATAATGTTTTTTGTAAACACAATCGTAAAATTCCTGTTTTAATTTTTACCAATGGTTAATTGATGAAACGTAGTCAAGATCACTTCATATAAAATATATTTAATTAAAATTGACACGTGACGTATTTGGCCTTATACTTACAACTCGGCGGAAATTTGAAAAGAAGATTTTGTCTTTTCACACAAGTATTGTTTACAACTGGTGTGGTTCCGAAAAGCGTGATTAAGTGTCAGCGGTAAATAATCAATTAAATATTGAACTTTTTTGAAATTTATTTTTTTGTTTATTTTTGTTATATCTTCTTAAAAACTGACGCCATCTCACTATTTTATTATTTGTTTTTTTTTGTAACGCATAAGGATAAGTTAGACTAAGTCAGATTAACTTGGAAAAGTTTATAATTTTTTTAATTTTATCACAAAATTTCCGCAATAAATTATTACCTTTTCTACAGTGATTCTCTCTTCTTAGTTTCGGCGTGACTGTAGGATGTTATAGTGAGTCACCGTCAGTTACTAAGCGGCAATCAATTATTATATGTATGTATAGACATACATATATACATTTTTCGATTTTAATATTTATGTTTTTTGAACTTTGATTTATTTTTTGAAACGTGGTAAAATTATTTTTTTCCATACAAATTGATGGGCCTGAGTATAAAGCCAGTTATGCTCTTTGGCTGAAGTTATTTTTTATTTTATGCTCAATTGCAGACAAAACAATATTGATTGCGCATTTCTAAAACAAAATTTTACCTCTTCTCCTTCTAATAATAGCTCCTGCACCTAACACGGCGGAATAGTTATTATTATCTATAACACCATTTGCGGTAACAGTTTTTGTTAACAGTTATGAGTGTAACATTTTATCAGCTGCATTGTTTATAGTGCCTTGAGCAACACTTTGCCGGTTTCTGTACAGAAAATGATGCTGGCTTTGCATATATCGATGGCCGCTACCATTGAATATAATACCCGCTATGTTACACTTATTTACATAGAAACTTTAATTATCCTTTGCATAAAATTCTTTCAAGAAAGTAAACTTTTAGATCAGTCCATCTTGTTTTTCACTAATTCAGTGAAAAGTAAAACAAACTAATATGTCCGTGATTTAAAAGTTTTTAAAATTTTTATAGAAAAGCATGACCTTATCATAATATAATAGTCAATCATTTAGCCATGTGATAAAACTTTTAAGTGTGTCAGTCACACATTAATGATGATATTCGGGTTATTATACTGGAAATAGTCTTTTAAATATTTTGTAGTACATTTGATAATCTTCAGTATGAATGACCATGTATATGACTTTTATAAGTCTATGTTATTTTTGATGAAAATTATTATTGCAGATAAAATCCCTTTCACATTTATTTTAGTCTCGAATTAGATAATTCAAAATGAAAATAATAACTTTGGCTCTTTATAACTGATCTTTAAATGTAAAACACTGACTTGAAATTAGATAATTATTGGCATTTTTTTAATTCATTGAACTATTTTAAGATTTTGTTGAAACTCTACTGGTAAAAAAAAAACAAATATATATATTATAGTTCTTGATGAAAATAATCTATGTGCGTTACATCGCATCCCATCAAGAATTTCTAATGTAATTCTTTTACATTTACATACAAAACATTTACAAAAATACTTGCTTTATAACCTAATAAATATTATTTGACCGTAATAAAATAAAACAAGGTAGTCTTCGGCATGAAAGTGAAAATAAATATTTTCGATTATTTTTTCAATATCTAATAGCCGGATCAGCACGCGATTCTGATCCATCTAAAGATGCTAAATTTCAGCAAGCACTGTCAAATTTCAATAGGAGTGGCAGGAAAACGGTATATGATATAGAAAGGTAAATAAATTATTTAACATATAAAGTAAAATCACTTTATTACAAATCAAAATAGCCCAATAGCTTTATTAACATGGGACACATAATTACTGTACGAGTGCTTACAATACTTAACATTATTTTACTGAAATCTCAGAAAGTTTTTTTAAATAGAATAAGGGTGGCAAATGAGCACACAGTCCACCTGATGGTAACTGGTTGCTACGGCCCATAGACATCTACATCTATTCTCGATTACGTATCAAAATGTAGATGCGTTGTCACCCGTTAGGACTAAGATGTAATGCCTCGTTTCCAGTAAAAAGGTTCTCCAGTTCTCTACACTCACCTTACGAAACACAGCAGGGTTAAACTGCTATTTTACATGTTATTCCGTGAGAGCGTGGCCCTTCCCCGGTCGAGCCGACCCATTCGTACTACAACTATACCTACTAATAATATATCTGCAGCATGGCTCCACCACTTAAGAAAAAATTGACGTTGAAAATTTAAGTATTTTTAGAAGCCACACGTGAAATTACAAAACGATCCCTGTTGAAGCGCCTGTCAAATTATATTAGCAGTTCTCATGCCAATATTAGTCCGTAAGCTGTGTAGGTATGTTTAAAAAATGTTGTACCTGTCGTCGTTGTAAAATTTAGAGATCAAGTAAAGGTCGATTGAGCAAATTACTGCATTTTACTATTAAAAAGAGATCAAATTCCTATTCATGGTCCTAAATCGAAGCCGGATTTGAAAAAACGTAATTGGACAAGATATTATTTAGTGGAATACGCTTGGGAAGTCTTAAATATTCGTTGTGGAAATACCACCGAGGGAGTGAAGATATTTAACCAAGAAATCTGGAGTCTTAGCCCCTTAGATATTGGACTATTATTTAATTTATTTAACCCAGCACTCATTATCAGGTAGTATTTTGTGTAAATCGACTGCTAATTTATCAGGTTAGTACCAAATTACCTATAAAATAATTACGTATAACTTAAAGTATTTAATCGGCTAAAATTCATTTAATATTGTTTTATATAGTTTCTAATAACCGTCAAATCATGATTAAATCAAATTATAAAGCTTAGTTAAATTATATTGACGATATTATAATTTTTTTTTCTCTTTATTGGTTTAAACTGTTTTTTAAAAAATAAGTCAAGAGAGTGTATAATTGAAAAAATTGCATAATATTATTTATTACATACTAAGGCATACCTGTGAAGCTGTTTGATGGTCTGAATTGTATTTGTTACCCTTAATTGTTGTTAATTATAAAGTTAAATATCAAGGTAGTACATGTACCATTTTGTTTAATTATTTAAGAGTTTGAAAAATAAGTAAGGGAATTAGTTTTCATTTCTTTACAACTGTAAGCAAAATTGTATAAAACTACTTATGAATTATATTTTATAAAATATAAACTTCTTGTTTGTATAAATTTCAGGCATTTGCACTAGTCTCCCAATACCAGCCAGCATGCCAGAAGATAAGGAGCAAATTAGGAAACGAGCTAGTTACAAGGGACAAATAACAGCTTTTTCAAATTATTTAAATTCACTGAAGGTATCTTCATTGGCTGCTACTGAGGTAAATGAGTTGCAATTACGTATTAGTAGGATTGAGTCAATGTATGAACGATATGATGAGGTACAATTATCCATCGAGTGTAATACTGATAATATAGACGCCCAGATATCAGAACGAACTGATTTTGAATCCCTGTATTTTAAATCGCTTTCTCTTGCAAAAAGGATCTTAGCAGATTGCATTAAGTCAGATGACGTAAGCAGTGACGGTGGCTCTCATTCCGGCAATCATAAATTTGTTAAACTGCCCACTATTCAACTACCTAAATTTAATGGTTCTTATGATAATTGGTTAGAGTTTCATGACACGTTCATGAGCCTCATACATTCAAATGACGAGATAGATGACATAAATAAGTTTCACTATCTGAGAGCGTCGTTGGAAGGGCCCGCTGCTGTGGTAATACAGTCAATCGAATTCTCGGCAGCTAATTACACCGTCGCATGGACTATATTATGTGATAGATATGATAATAAAAGACTACTAATTCAAAATCACGTGACAGCCTTATTTAATATAGCACCAATTAATAAAGAATTGTCTGTCAACTTAAAACGTCTTATTGACCAAATAAATAAAAATTTACGTGCACTAGAATCTCTCGGTGAGCCAACTAAACAATGGGACACACTTCTCATTCATATTATTACTCAAAAATTAGATGCTAAGACATATCGTGAATGGGAAGAGTCTAAAGGTCGTTTGGAGAAAGATACACCTATTACGTTCGATATATTTTTGATGTTTTTAAAAAATCGAGCCGATTTAATCGAAACACTAGAAATGTCTAATTCTGGTGCTACTAACCGTTTAAATTCTTCTATAAAATATGCTCCAAAAGTTAAGGCAATGGTTTCAGTGCGGGATACCGGTAATAAAAACGGTTCGGCCTTTTCCGCCAAACTGTGTCCTAAATGTAAGGGTGACCATAAGTTAAGCAGTTGTCCTCAGTTTCTTGGATTAAGTAACGATGTGCGTCTACAGTTACTGCCAGAGTATAAAGTATGTTTCAATTGTCTTAATTCAGGACATTATGCAAATCACTGCAAAAAGCCAGGATGCAAAATATGCCACCGAAAGCATAACACTCTCGTGCACGTCGCAGATTACCAGTCAAAACCAATTACAGATATTAATACATCTAACACGAGTAGTGGTAATAATAAGCCCGTTATGCAAGGTCATTTCGAACAAACAAACAGTTCGACAGGCTCACAGTTGTCATCCAATTCTAACGCACATCTGTCATTATCCGCAAAGGTAGGCACTGCATCGTGTAGTGAACAAGGCGACGTATTGTTATCGACGGCATTAATTAAAGTTATAGGTAAGAATGGTTGTCCATATATTGCTCGTGCTATTCTTGATAGTGGCAGTAACGCTTGTTTAATAACTGAAGAGTTATATCAAAGGCTAGGTTTGCCCGCTCAAAATGTAAATCAGTCGGTAGTCGGTATTAATAATGCTTCGGCACACATCAAGAAGATTTGTAAGGTATCGATAAAATCATTGAATGATAACTTCTCTAGTAATCTTCATTGTTTTGTCCTACCATCAATAACCCAAAATGTACCTACTAGATATGTTAATTTGTCAAACTTAAAAATTCCATCTAATATTTCTCTGGCAGATCCTAATTTTCACTCACCTGCTCCCGTTGACATGCTTATAGGTGCTGATGTCTTTTGGGACTTAATAGGAACGCAGAGATTAAAATTAGGGGACGGTCAGCCGATTCTTTGTGAAACTAGCTTAGGATGGTTAGTATCAGGTCCGATAGATTATAGATATGTAAAGAAAGGGGTTAACTTTATTAAATGTAATTTTACAAGAATATTTCAAGATGAGGCTAGTAAAGATTTAGATGAAGATATACAAAAACAATTAGTACGCTTCTGGCACCTCGAAGAGGTAAGCCCTGCGTCTCTTTATTCAAACGAAGAAAAATTATGCGAAGAACACTTTTTAAAAAACACCACGCGACTGGCAAATGGTCGATTTTGCGTGAGGATACCCTTAAAACATAATCCTGACGTATTAGGTGATTCTTGGCCACGAGCTAAAAAGTGTTTACTATCGCTAGAGCGCAGGTTAGCAGGTCAATCTCAGGTCTATGAAATGTATAAAGAATTTATGTCAGAGTATGAAAGTCTGGGTCATATGGAGAAATGTGAGAATGATAATTTACCACGTAAGATGCATTTTATACCACATCACGGTGTGCTTCGGGAAAGTAGTACTACTACTAAATTAAGAGTCGTTTTCAATGCTAGCAGTCCGACTTCTTTTTTTTCTTTTCGGCCGATCATATTTCTCGCGGTGTGAGTTGTAAGGATATTTCATCCATGAGTAAGTGGTGGTCAGGACCTGAATTTTTAAAGAAAGAGGTCTCTCACTGGCCTGCAAATTTCTTAAGTATTAATCACGAGTTGCCTGAGATTAAATCGTCAAATGTTATCCTCCACGGAATACTTCATTCTAGCAACAATGAAGATTTAGGTGGGAATAAATTAATTGAATTTAAACGCTTTTCTAAATATACTAGATTAAATCGGACCGTTGCTTATGTGCTGCGTTTTATTAATAATTGTAGAAAGCAATCCGTTCACGGTCCTCTAAGCAATCAAGAGTTGCAAACCGCACTCAATGTTATTATAAGAATATCCCAGAGTGAATCATTTGAGGAATACACCATGTTAATTAAAAATAAAAGTTTACCCACTAAAAGTCCGTTGCATAAATTTAATGTATTTCTCGATGATAATAAAATAATGCGTGTTGGAGGGCGTCTTGAAAATTCCGATTACTGTTATGAGAAAAAACATCCCATACTTATACAGTCCACTCATTATTTTACCAAATTGCTCTTCAATTATGAGCACATAAGGTTAATGCACGCGGGACCACAGCTAATGTTGGCCACTATAAGAGAGATGTACTGGCCGATTAGAGGTCGTAATTTGGCCAGATCTTGTTATCGACAATGTGTAAGATGTAATAGAATGAAAGGAAAAACCATCTCTCCAATAATGGGCAACCTACCACACCAACGCATCCTTTCTGGTTTTCCATTTCAAAATATTGGATTAGACTATGCGGGACCAATTCAATCTGTTTCTCGCCATGGCCGTGGTTGTAAAATTGTAAAGGTGTATATAGCTATTTTTATTTGCTTCGCGACTAAGTCAATTCATCTTGAATTAGTGGGTGATTTAACTAGCAATACCTTCATATTAGCTTTGCGCAGATCTATGTCTAGAAGAGGGAAACCTCTTAATATTTATTCGGATAATGGTACCTCCTTTGTAGGCGCATACAATGACATTTCAAAATTTATTAGGACGTATTGTAATTCTGTATCTGAGGTAATGGCAAATGAAGGAATTAATTTCCATTTCATACCGCCTTATTCTCCCCATTTTGCTGGGCTTGCGGAGGCTGGTGTCAAATGCATTAAATATCATTTAGTTAGAGTGCTGGGCAATTGTAATGTGACTTACGAGGAACTAAATACCACATTAATACAAATTGAGGCTATACTTAACTCCAGACCACTCACACCTTTGTCAACGAATCCTGAAGACTTGCTACCACTAACGCCCGGTCATTTTTTGATTGGACGCCCCTTGACTTCCTTGCCGACACCAGACTATAAAGATCATTCCGTAAGCTCTTTAACCCGATTTCAACGAATAGAACAATTACGTCAACATTTTTGGGCTAGATGGAGCAAGGAATATATATCAGAGCTTCAACTGCGGATGAAATGGCGTTCCTGTAAAGGCTCTTTGAAGTTAAATTCACTGGTACTCCTAAAAGAGGAGAATTCACCGCCATTAAAGTGGAAGATGGGTCGCATCGTCGCAGTCCATCCAGGCTCGGACGGCGTATCAAGGGTGGCGGATATCAAAACATCGACCGGTATAGTTCGCCGATCATTTAGCAAAATTTGTCCGCTTCCTGAACCTGAAGAATCTGGTTGAAAGGTAGACTTTCAACGCCGGGGGGCATGTTGAAGCGCCTGTCAAATTATATTAGCAGTTCTCATGCCAATATTAGTCCGTAAGCTGTGTAGGTATGTTTAAAAAATGTTGTACCTGTCGTCGTTGTAAAATTTAGAGATCAAGTAAAGGTCGATTGAGCAAATTACTGCATTTTACTATTAAAAAGAGATCAAAATCCTATTCAATCCCCATGCATTTCAATGTGGCTCTATTTAGCCTCTTAATATGAACGTACCTCGAGATTCAGAGATTTTAAAAGTTTTCATGCGTAAATAATGGAAGATATAATATTATATTATTACTGTCCCGTGTGAGGTAACCTTTATACTTATATATATATATTCTCATCATATTTTTATGGTTGGTTAGAAAAATTATATCTAAATGCAAACTTTCACAGGTGAATTTTTTTTTTACTATTTTTACCCAGCAAGTAGTAAAGCAACTACAATCCAATCGGTAAGTGGTTATGTAGTCTAAGACGGTGAATTGCACTGACTTAACAAAAACCTATTCACTCTTGCCTAATAGTACTAGGTAAGTATTATTTGCGACCTATTTGTGTGTGTGTGTGTGTGTGTGTGTGTGTGTGTGTGTGTGTGTGTGTGTATGTGTGTATGTGTGAAGAAAAGCGTATGAGAATACGTGAAGAGGAATAAAGGTTGAGTACTAATTCGCTTACCTGTAAGAGGTTGCCACTCGAGGACCTTTCTTCCTATTTTTTATCTGTTTTCCAAGTTATATAGCTAGCCTATTGCCATTTCAATGTAATATTCCGTTGGGCTATGTCAGTTACTCTGGTTCTAATGCAAATATTTTCTTTTCTAACTTTATCACGTAGAGAAACCCCTCTCCAATTTAAAATTTTTACATTTTTTTAGATGATAGTTTGTCTAACATAAAAAAAAAAACCATAAACCCTACAATGTCTTTACATAGTTATTTATACTTAGGTAAGCACCATTATTTTATTTATTTAAATTGTTTGATTTAATTTGATAACAGTGTACCTAAATGTACTTACATCTTTATTTCCCTCCCCAATAATATTTTATAAAGTCATACTCATAAAAACAGCGTTTTATTGTAATACATAATTATAAAATTCAGTATCTACGAATTAATAAAAATATGCAACAATAAAATTACATAGGTATTAAAAACTATCGAAATCTAAGTAACGAGAGCATGTTCGTCGTTCCACATCTAAATTATATAAAAATGCATTTTTCAATTTCACTAATCAACGTCGCAGCGACCATTTATTCTTCTTTGGGCACTTTAAAAATTAATTTATTTAGAAAATACTATTTACAGTTACCAGTGTACAGATATTAACTAAATTAAGTATTTCTAGTCATAAAAATATTTATAATTGAGTATAAACTTTTAAAAAACTAATATATATTTGAACGAAGTCTCTCCAACACCGACGTGCGGTCCACCCTCGACGATGTCCGAAAACGGACTGTGACAGAGCTTACATGGCGACGGAGCATGCGCGCTCGCGTAAATATATTCAATTTCAGGGAAAAATGATATATTCTCTTATAAAACGGGTAATAAAAATAAAACTCTCAAATAAAAATATTAATATTTTTAAGACCTTTCTTTTAGTGTAAGAACTATTTAAAAAGCTTGTGCCGTTTTGGAGAAATTTTGCAAAATATGACAAAGATAGGTACTCGTTGGGGATTTTTTTTCTAATAAGGGGTTGACAAAAATACAATTTTGTTAAATGAAAAACATTTACCAAATCTTCTTCTCTTACCTTGTATTTTTTCTTTGTGGATTAAATGAACAGTTATTGAGATTTTTTTACTTAAATATCCTAGATTTAGGCATTTCAACCACTGTTAAGGCCTTAAAACGTGTGCAAGATTTTATAGTTGTTACGAAATGCGAGTGCTTTGCAATAGATGATTTAAAAAATTAAAAGCCACAACAAATTGTTGAAGAACAATAATTATAAAAGTAAATTATTGTTTAGAATACGTAGTTTATAAAATAATATTATATCTTAAGTATATATTAAAATGTTAATAAACGTTTTTTTTTTTATTTAGATTATATAGTTTTATCCTCCTGTGCGAACCCTACCAAAATATGTAAAAAAAATTGACTCTGTACAGTTTCTTTACTCATGTGGTAGCAGCCCGGAGTCGGGAAGTTGGCGGTGTTTCAACCCCGTGCTTCGGAAAACTCGTAAATCCGAGGTTCTGCGCCTGATCTATGTCCGATCGTGTCGGCTTGCCATCCCGTCAAACCACGAGAGTACACTTATGTTTGCGCATACACTCAGGCACTATAAACCTGCCCTGCACGGATGCTGACCGAAACTCGATCTGAAAGATGTTATTATTATTAACCATGCACTGAATTATAGAGATAGATGGAAGATTCCTTGTATAAAATTTAGAAGATTTAAGGTTAATATTTTATAGAGATATTGTATTCCTCTATAGGATAATATACGTCAGATTAAAATTATAAAAATTAAATAATATATTTTATAACGTTTTATTATACGGTTTGCTTAATCGTCCTTCAAGTGCACAGCAAAGGAGTTAAAAAAGTTACGAGCATCTGTCCTTCCATGTGATTTGGATATCTTAAAGGCAAGATTGAATATATTTTTATTAAGCCACTATGCATTTGTAAGGAGTTTTAGTTCTTGCAATTCAAGAAGTCGAGTGGGCTTAACATGTGGTAAACATGTATCTGTGTAATACGTGTCAGTGTGCGTCAGAACAAAAACTGATACGGCGACGGCAGGTTTGCAACTGATCAAATATAATGATTATAATCTATGCAACTGATCGCTCTGTCAGACACGTACACTATCACAATGTGCATGTACACGTTTAACCACAAGTGAAGTCTGCTCAACTTCGTGAATTGCAATAACTATATTATGTTTTTCTTTAATATATTGTTTCCTCACGTCATTTGCATTGTTTGACTACCTTGTTGGTCTAGTGATAAGCGCGACGGCTAACCATGTAGTCTTGCGATTGTAGTGTGCGAGTGAATGCGCAAGCACCTACATTTTTAAAAGCTTTTACTTAACTTCACTTGTATAAATTTTGTAATCAGTATTTCTCCCACTTCCACTGAAGCTATCGGGTTAAAATTTGGCACACACGTTTGTTTGTCGCGACAATGCACGATTACTTCAATGATGCTATTTTTAATCCAATATGGCGGACGGTACAAAATAGCGATTTATTATTTCTGCAGCAACCCCTATGATATGGGTATAAAACTAAAGGGCTTGAAAAGCTAAACACAAGAAATAAAGTGACGTTATTCTAAATTCAATATAGAGGACGTCACAAAATGGCGATGAATAATTACCATAATAACTCCTATGTATGGGTATTAAATGAAAGGATATCATTCTAAATCCAATATGGTGGTCATCTAATATGTCATAATATTATGACATATATAGTTGATCCAATGAAGGAGCTGGATCTGAGGAATGTGGATATGGCGAAAAAGGCGGAAAACAATATGGGCACCATACCAGTTTTAAAGAGTTATAACTTGGCAAAGGTTAGATATAGTTTGCTGGTGCTCGAACAAATGTTGTAGGGAACAAGGGTTGGGTATACTGCTGGCAATAAAAAAAATTCAAGATGGCGGGTTTAGGTTGGCGACCAAGAACTTAGTTTCTCCAATCGGCCTATAATTTTATTATCCCGGGGGTTTTGGAGTTCCCGATTACGATTTTGAGTCGAAATGTTTGAGTCAAATTTTGCAACTGAATTTTAAAAGTACGCCTAGCTAAGTGATGTAGTTCTGAATCCAATATGGCAGACCGGCCAAGAAGGTGAACTAGTTATTTTTATAAACTCTCATTATATGGGTATTATATGACAAAGTTGGCTAGAAAGAATACGAAAAGTAAAATGATGTCCTTCTAAATCTATTATGGTGGACTACCAAAGATGGCAAATAATGTTTTTTTTTTACTGGGGGTATATGGATATCAAATGAACATATGGATTCAAATTATGGTTACAAGATGGACCCTTTGTTCGTTGAAAAGAATACAAATCAAATGACGTCTGCGTTCAACTCTTCGAGGAGATGGTGTACCACTGCCCAGCAAAACGGTGAGACTAAGCGGGGTCGTGTCTAACTAATATTAATCTACACCCTGGGCAAGTTCTAGCAGTGGTGAAAAATAAATGGCAGAAAAGAAGATTGCCGCTATACCAATTTTAATAACTTATAACCAGGCAAAGGTTAGGGATAGTTTGGTGGTGCTCGATAAAATGTTGTAAGGAATGACAAGGGTCTAAGATGGCGATCAAACACCAACAATGATGTATTAAAGGAAATGAACAGTCTTAGAAACATGTCCAGCGATAAAAAAATTATGTATATGGAATATATAAAAGCTTTTCGCAAGATTTAACTATTTTAACTATATCTAACAAGAGTTACATTTCGTATTCTTGTTTACAAGTAAATCTCGCAACAAGCTTTTAAATCATATAAATTGTGTATAATAAATTGATGGGTTAGTTTTAATTTAAAGTTTATTTTCTTTTTTTCAGAGCATTTGAATAAAAGCTTGTTTTTAAAAATTTTTTAACTATTAATTTTATTGTGCGATCCAACGGCAATTCAATACGTTCACAGAGAGAGATATCAGGCACAGAAGCAACGCCTTTAAGTGCTTTCCGAAGCACAGGCGCGAAACAGCACTAACTCCCGACTCCGAGCTGCTACTTACCTTAACAGAAAAATCTAATCATTGATTTTGACCCAACTCGAGATTTGAACCGGGGACCAAATGATCATTATGTGCACTTACGATCACTAGGCCAACGAGGCAGTCAAGATATTTTATATGGCGGCTGCCAATACTCGTAGTAATTGACTTTGCTGCATTTTTGAACAATAATAATTGCTTCTCGTTTCACAAAAGTTACGTAAAACTTCCCCCCTGAGCTTGTTACAAACAAAGTTAATACGTTTTCAATTACAACAGCGGAGGCAAAGGCCAACGAGAACTTTCTCATAAAGTCCGTACTATAAACTTCGGCTTCGTGTTCGTTCGAGAGACGACTGAGTTGGTTAAATTAAAATCTTTAGTTGTAGTTGCTTGTACTTCTATACAGTATTGTTTTAACTTTAGTGCCTCTTACTTTTCTCCATTTGCTTCATGACAACTCTTGAAACTTTATTTTTATTTATTGTTAAATAATGGTTAAAAGTGTGCACGGTTCACCTGATGGTAAGAAGATGCTGTGGCAGATAGATTTAGGACTGAGATAAAATGCCTCGTTTCCAGTAAAAAAAGTCTCCGTTTCTCTACACTCACCATACGAAACGCGGCAACATTAATGTCCCATTTTACGCTGGGATTCTTAAAAAGTGTGGTGCCACCCTGGCCGAGCCATCTTATTCGTGCCATAACTAATAACTACCAAATATAATATACTAGCTGTCCAGGCAGACGTTGTTCTGCCCTTAGCGACGAACCTCTGTACTATAAAAATACTTAAATTCCCAATAAAAAATACTGAGCGTCACTTATAGGGATAAAAATTATCCTATCTCTCAAGTTGGACCAATCTGCACACAGTGAGCAAAACTTCATTGAAATCATTTCAGTGGTTTAGGAGTTTATCGCGGACAAACAATGTGACACGTAATTTTTATATATAAAGATAATCCACGTCTTTGAATTATGTTGGTTTGACGTAATACGTAGAATAAAAAATACAAGGATAGTTCATAGCAACATTTTAGTGTAATTTTGAAGAACTGAAGAAATCTTATTTTCGAATATTATGCTCGCCTGTTTACTTAAAATTTTTGTCGGCTATTTAAATTCGTGGTTTTTGTATTCCACCCAAATAACCATTATATTATGCAAATTTTAAAATGCATATTAAATTCAAGCAATTTGAATATTTAAATTTGGCGAAAGGTTACAAAAGTTTTTGAAATGTGTTAATACTAGACTAAACTGGACCCGGTTTTAATAAAGTACTTTTATTTTAAAACTTTATTTTCACAGAATATACTTTTATGTTAATTTACTTTTTAAATAACTTTAATCAACATATTTTAATTTATAAATAATAACTCGTACAATTTTCTTTAATTAGCTTTATACCTCTTTAATGTTTTTTTGCAACACCTGTAAAAGGCAAACTTACTAATGATAATTACCATTTGTAATTTGCATTGAGACCTTATTGTATAAATAATGAGCAAACAAATACTTGAATACTTAAACTCCAATTTAAATTAATATAAAAAAAAACCAACAAAATATTTTTGAAACTAAAACGTAATAATTTAAATATGCATGTTCTTTGCATATAGCAGCTAAACATTTGAAGCAGCCATTCAGGGTCTTCCTGTCTTTGTTTCTAGGACAGAATGAACATCTTTGAGGCCTTCTTAGCTGCTTTGGTGATGGTCCTAGAACTTTTTCCTTTAGAATTTCATGCACGTGTTTTCATATATCGCGTGGTACATGTGGTTTAACGTTGCTTGAGACTCATATTCCTCCAATAACAATGCCGCAATACAATCAACATTCATCATTGTAGGTTTATTGAATATCTGCATCTGCAATAAATATAATATCGTATACATAAAACACCTATTGTAGGTGTAAATAACATAAAACCGAAGAAAGGTATACTTACTTTATAGAGACTTCATGTACAACGTGGGGTTAAAAATGCCCGGGAATCACTTTATGCGCGTGCACACACGACCGCGGTGCGCGGAGTATTGACACAGATCTGTTAATTGACGCGGCAGTTCTTAAAATTCAGCTACTGAGAAAATCGAGTCATTTGGTTGTGTTTTTATTTTAAATGTTAAAATAACCCCACGTGGTACGCCAAAGGTTAAATATTAATGTTTACACAAATACCACGAATAAATCAATTATACCGTCTTTAGAATAAACACTTTCGAGCAGGTTTCAAAATTCTACTTAAAATCCTTCGGGTAAATTTTATCGTTTTTTTAATTAAAATGTCAATTAATCATCGGTCTGCCTGGTAGAAATCAGCTACACCACATGAACTCCTGCAATCAAATTTACACATAGTGAGCTACAAATATTTTACCATCGCTGATGACTTAGAAAGGTCTTACATACTGTAATTGTAGTGGCTCTCTATACATTTCACATCCGAACTGAGAAGTGCATGGGTGGGGTGGTATATCATCATATTTTTTTTGTAAACACGAATAGCTTTCATAAGAATAAACATATAGGAACAAACCTAAGCATTTAATTCCAGGTCCTAGACTCTACAAAATTAGTAAATTTAATAGTGGTTGCCCCATTGCATACGCTTTTATAACAAAATCCCTGAAAATATTCATAGCTTAAATATCAAGGAAAATATAAATGAAAATAAATCCTAGGAATAAGTTGGTCAGATACTATGCTGGTTCTAATATAATTTATAAAAAATGATACAAGATTATTGTAATATGTCTAAAAAATTTTTAGGAGAGGGTATTTTCTGAACCAGTGGTAAATAAAAAATGATTTTCATTAAGAATTATTTAATATACATACTGTATTCTCTTATATTCCATCTTATTCTATTCTACTTTATTCTGTTCAGGTTGTTATTAGCCGCCTTGCGCAGATCATCATTTCTTCTAGTCAAGGACGTCCCAAACAACGTTTGCCTAGGCATGGTCTTCTCTCCATAACACGTCTACTGAAGAAGTGACAACCGGTGATCACTTCTTCGACAGACGTGACTAGCCCACTGCCACTTCATTTCACAAACATGGATGGCCATATCAGTAATCGTGCTTCTAAAGTGGATTGTTTTGCTACGTTTTGCTAAGAGTAATTCTGAGTATAGTGAATTCCATTGCTTGCTAAGCGACTTGAGCTTTTGATGTAGCCGACATTTTTACTCCATAGGTGAGGAGAGACCGAACACATTGGTCAAAGACTTATGTCTTCAGACTTTGTGTGTATGGGCGACTTCATCTCAAACGTTTTTAATCACAAAAAATTCAAGAAGATTAGGATTAAAAGATGCCGTATATATGTACTTAAATATAAATTCAAAGGATGTCTACCATTTCATTGGTGTATGAAGACTGTAACTTACCATCAGCAATACGGCTCCACAACCAAATACAGTAAATACCGTTATCTTAACCGTTACAGCCTATTAAAATTCACTGCTGAAAATACGCCTCCTTCATAGATTACCGCAAAAGGAGAATATTTGCCATAGTTGCTTGGCAAGTGGGTTGGCAAGTGCAGTTTTATTTTTAGGTTTATTAGGAAGACGCTGCTGACCATCTCCTGATTTGTTTCCCTTTGTACAGTTAATGTTAATAATTAATTCTGACAAAAACACAAAAACACTTAAATTTGTTTTATTAATCAATATTGCCCGTGAAAAGTTTAACGTAAACTTTAAATCTTGATATAGACTTCAAAATCATGGACACACTAGCGCCCCGCCCGGCTTCGTATAGGTCATCATTTAGATTTAAGATTATCATCAACGACCATTTTTATTTCATAATTTTTTAAACCACAAAAAATTCCTAAGATTTTTGGAATAAATATGACTTAGATTTTTTTATAGTAAACGAGCGTATTCGCAGGGCCAGTTAGTAACCAAGATAACTAGCGACCACACCTAACCTTCGGGAACCCGTGCATTCTGGTCTCTCGCCAAGGCTGTCCAAGGGAATTTCTGTAAGCCATCACTACCATCTCTGCACAGGGAGGATGACTCACTGGCCCATGACGCAAAAGACAAAGCCGACCTTTTAGGCTCCCTTTTTGCGTCCAACTCGACTCTTGATGACGGGGGGAAAACACCGCCGACCATCCCGCGGTGTGAGTGCTCCATGCCGGATGTGCTGTTCTCACAGCGCTCGGTTCGCAAAGCACTGCTCTCCCTGGACATGCAGAAGTCGAGTGGGCCTGACGGAATCCCCCCAATTGTGCTGAGGACGTGTGCTCCGGAGTTGGCACCGGTCCTAACGCGTCTTTTCCGGTACTCCTACTCCCAAGGCGTAGTCCCGAATTCATGGAAGACAGCTTTTGTCCACCCGATCCCTAAAAAAGGCGACCGCTCAGACCCATCCAACTATAGGCCTATCGCGATCACCTCCTTGTTCTCCAAAATAATGGAATCCAATATTAACTGCCAGCTCATCCGGTACCTTGAGGATCACCAGCTGATTAGTGACCGCCAATACGGTTTTCGTCGGGGTCGATCAGCTGGTGATCTTCTAGTCTACCTGACCCATAGATGGGCGGAGGCAGTAGAGTCCAAGGGGGAGGCGTTGGCCGTTAGTCTGGACATTGCGAAGGCCTTCGATCGGGTTTGGCACAAAGCGCTTCTTTCGAAGCTCCCTTCCTATGGGCTTCCCGAGAAATTGTGCAATTGGATCACCAGCTTCCTTGCAGATTGGAGCATCAAGGTCGTTGTAGACGGTGCATGCTCTGACTACAAGCCTATTAACGCTGGTGTTCCACAAGGCTGTGTGCTATCACCAACGCTGTTTCTTCTGTATATCAATGATATGTTGCTAACTGGTAACATTCATTGCTATGCGGATGACAGCACTGGTGATGCTCTATACACCGGCCGTGCCAATATTTCTCGGGAAAACGTCGCTGAGTACCGGAACAAACTTGTGTCTGAAGTCGAGTCTTTGCTAAACAAAGTCTCGGATTGGGGGCGACTAAATCTAGTCCAATTTAATCCTCAGAAGACACAAGTTTGCGCGTTTACCGCTAAAACGAACCCCTTTGTCGTATCTCCTCAGTTTCAAGGCACTCCCCTTCTTGCCTCAGCCAGTATCGGTATCCTCGGAGTCGACATATCGAGTGACGTGCAGTTTCGTGGTCACTTGGAAGGGAAGGCCAAATTGGCCTCTAAAAAGCTTGGCGTGCTCAGCAGAGCGGGACAGTATTTCATGCCGGCACACCGCTTGCTACTTTACAAGGCGCAAGTTCGGCCTCACATGGAATACTGTTCCCATCTCTGGGCAGGGGCTCCCCAGTGCCAGCTCCTTCCACTTGACCGCATCCAACGCAGAGCGGCTCGAATTGTCGACGACCGAGCCCTTTCCGATCGGCTCGATTCATTGGCACTGCGAAGAGATGTTGCATCCCTTTGCATTTTCTTTCGCATCTACCATGGGGAGTGCTCTGAGGAATTGTTCGGATTAATCCCAGCCGCCAAATTTCACGAACGCACATCGCGGCAGAACTCCCGATACCATCCACACCATCTGGATGATTGGCGGTCCACCACTGTGCGATTTAGAAGATGTTTTCTTCCTCGCACGACCTCCTTGTGGAATCGATTACCATCAGCGAATTTTCCGGACCGATACGACTTAGGGACCTTCAAGAAAAGAGCGTACTCCTTTTTAAAAGGCCGGCAACGCATCTGCGATTCCCCTGGTGTTGCAGTTGTTCATGGGCGGCGGTAGTCACTTACCATCAGGTGAGCCGCATGCTCGTTTGCCCCCTCTCCTATAAAAAAAAAACCTTAATACACATACCAGCAGATTTATACATAATGAGTCCAATTGGCCGTGAGAAGTTTTTTTTTATAGATTATGGGTGAAAAACGAGCACTAACCTGTTGGTAAGTGGCCCATAGACATCTACATCAATCCTCGATGAAAAAACAAAATGCAGATGCATTGTCATCCCAAAGAACTAAGATAGAATGCCTCGTTTCTAGTAAATAGGATCTCCGATTCTCTACAGACACCATATAAAATACCGCGGCGTTAAACAGCTATTTTTAAAACACCGTCAATTCGTCAGTGTCATGAAAATGTCAAATTACGAGAATAGCAGAAAGAAATATTGAAATTCAGGCTTTGATAGAATAAGTCGCCAATCGCCATTCATCTTTCCAAATGTAATTTAAAAGACAAAAAATTTTGACCGTAACTTGTTAAGATTATATTACAAACAAATATATATATATATATATATATATATATATATATATATATATATATATATATACATCGTTACAAACCTTCACAAGTCCACTGCTGAACATAAGCCTCCCCCAAAGAATGCCACAAAGCACGGTCCTGAGCCACCTGCATCCATCGACTTCCTGCATGTCTTACCAGGTCGTCACTCCATCTCGTGGGGGGACGCCCTACACTTCGCCTACCGGTACGACGCTGCCACTCGAGAACCTTTCTTCCCCATCGGTTGTCGGTTCTTCGAGCTATATGGCCGGCCCATTGCCACTTCAGCTTACTAATCCGTTGGGCTATGTCGGTTACTCTGGTTCAACTGCGGATATCCTCATTCCTAAGTTTATCACGCAAAGAAACTCCGAGCATAGCCCTCTCCATAGCTCGCTGAGCGACCTTGAGCTTCCTCATCCGGCTAGCAGTGAAGGACCACGTCTCAATTCCGTATGTCATCACTGGCAACACGCACTGGGTGTACAGTCTCGTTTTCAAGGTTTGAGGTAAACCTGACGAGAAGATGTGCCGTAATTTCCCGAACGCTGCCCAACCGAGTTGAATCCGTCGATTGACCTCTCGGTCGAAGTTGGACTTACCTAGTCGGACTATTTGTCCCAGGTAAACATATTCGTCAACAACTTCGAGCTTAGTGCTCCCAACAACTACCGGCATAGGTGTGACATGGACATTAAACATGATCTTTGTTTTGTCCATGTTCATCTTAAGACCTATCCGTTGGGAAACACTATTGAGGTCATTGAGCATAGTGCTTAAGTCCTCCAGCGATTCTGCCATAAGGACTATATCGTCGGCAAATCGAAGGTGAGAGATGTACTCGCCATTTATGTTGATACCGTATCCTTTCCAGTCCAGAAGCTTGAAAACGTCTTCCAATGCAACGGTGAAAAGTTCCGGGGATATGACGTCACCCTGTCTTACACCTCTCTGCAATTGGATAGGTTTCGTACGCTGGTTCTGTACTCGGATAGCCATCGTAGCCCTACTGTACAAGCACTTCAACACTTCGATATACCGACAGTCAACTTGGCACCGCTGAAGGGACTGCAGCACCGCCCAAATTTCGACAGAATCAAAGGATTTCTCATAGTCCACATACGCCAGACATAGTGGCAAATTGTACTCTTCAAACTTTTGTACAATTTGCCGAAGGGTATGTATGTGGTCTATGGTGCTAAAGCCCTTTCGGAAACCGGCTTGTTCGGGAGGCTGGAAGTCGTCAAGTCTGCGCGCAAGACGATTCGTAATGACTCTCGAAAACAGCACGTAGACGCGGCTCAGAAGGGAAATCGGTCTGTAGTTCTTCAAGAGAGCGTTGTCACCTTTCTTGAAGAACAAGACCACCGCACTTCTGCTCCAAGCCTCCGGTGTAATGCCACCATGGAGGACGGAATTAAAGAGCTTCTGAAGGACTTCAAGTACCGGTTTTCCACCCGCTTTCAGAAGCTCCGCTGTAATTCCATCCTCGCCTGGGGCCTTACCGTTTTTAAGGTGCTGGAGAGCCATTCTAATCTCGCTCAGACTGACGTCCGGGATATCTTCGGAATAGTGTCGGATGAGACTCGCTCTTGGATCGTTACTCACACTTGCGTGTGGCTCCAACGATGACGTGTACAACTGCCCATAGAACCTCTCAATCTCACTCAAAATCTCAGGTGTACCGGAAACGATGCTGCCACATTCTGTCTTCAGCTTTGACAGTTGGCTCTTTCTGGCAGACAGATCTCTGGCAAAGGCTTTGGAGCCTTGGTTCCGCTCGATCGCTTCTTCAATACGAACTGTATTGAAGTTGCGTAAGTCCCGCCGCATGCATTTGGAGATCTGTCTGTTCAGATGCCTGTACGTACAAAGTTTATATATATATATATATATATATATATATATATATATATATATATATATATATATATATATATATATATATATATATATATATATATAAACTTTGTACTCTCAATTTATTCAAAATATACCCAACTGGTTTTCAAATCTGAATTGACAAACAAATTTATATTTCACCTGATGGTAAGTCCTGACAGCTACTGAAGCCCATTAACACCTGCAACCCACTTTAAACAAAGAAGGCTAAGTATGCTTTGTCGCTTATGAACACTTTAATCTAATACCTCACTACGCGTGTGTACTGGCTTTATATACCCTTATATAAATAGGTAAGAGTAATACCTACCCAGACAAACTCGTAGACAGGAAAGAAATATCATCATCTAGAAGATCTTTTTTTACCGTATATTTGAGGAATATACCTTATAACAAACATAATATAATGAATGAATTTTTTTTAATTGCAGGCCTTAAGCGCAAAGCGCGTAGGTATGTTCTACTAGCGCCTAAAAATCAAGATTCCAACGTTTTTAAATGAAACAAATTTTACGGATTTTATCGCGTATATTAACTTATTTTACATTTCCGACGTTTCAAGCACTTTACAGCACCCATGGTCACGGGGGGGACTGAGGTGTATGACGTCCCAATGTCATAGTTAACCACGGCTACCTCCAGATTAAAAATTATTAATTTTTGTTCCGATCTACGCAGTATGAACTTACAGTATCATGAAGTCTTGCAGTTGTATGCTTGGGTTGGGATTTAATTTTATTAATTATGGGATCCCAAGCAGATGGTAGTACCCAGCCATCTTCTCTATTAAAATTAGGATGTTTTTTGATTTCAATAGCCTCGCGAATCATCCTTGGAAGGAATCGGTGTTCTTTAGCGAGGATTTGTGGTCTATAAAATCTAATGTAGTGACGGGGGCGATCCTGTACATGTTCACAGACTGCAGACTTCCCGGAGCGTCTATTCTTCACATCAGCTATGTGTTCTTTAACGCGGGTTTTTATGGATCTTTTAGTTTGTCCTATATAAGAGAGACCACATTCACAATCCAGCTTGTACACTCCTGCATCTTGCAGAGGAATATTACACTTGACTGATGGTAAAAACTGACTAATCTTCTTCGGCAGCTTGAAATATGTTTTAATGGAAGCACGCTTCAAGATGTAGCCAATCTTGTCAGTGACACCTCTGACATATAGCAGTACAGCAGGCACTCGCTCGACTGTGGCCGGCTTCACTCGTTCACTGTGACGTAGGCGCGGGACCCGAAGCTTATTGTCGTGCAAAACTTGCTTGACGTGTTGGAGCTCGGCGGCCAGGTGTTTACTGTCACAGATCCCTCGTGCTCTCTGAAACAAAGATTTACCCACGGTAGCTAACTGTGAAGGATGGTGGTGAGAATCACCGTTTAAATATCTATCTGTATGGGTCTTTTTTCTATACACAGTGTGGCTCAAGGTGTTATCAGGATTCCGAATTACTAATACATCTAGAAAAGCTAAAGAATTGTTTGCCTCTAACTCCATTGTGAACTGAATTTTAGAATTTAAGGAGTTAAGATGGTCTAAAAATGCAGTTACTTTATCTAAAGGTAGAATTGTGAAAGTGTCGTCTACGTACCGCTTGTAGAATCTTGGGTTTATGGGAGAAGTAAGCAGGGCTTTCTCCTCAAAGTCCTCCATGAATATATCGGCGACAATGGGAGATACAGGTGAGCCCATCGCCACTCCATCTACTTGCTTGTAGAACTCCTCCTTCCACAAAAGGTAGCCAGATGTAAGGCAGTGTCTGAGTAATACTGCATATTCTACGGGCATGTTGTTTTCCTCTAGCCTTCTAGTAACAATCGAGATGCAGTCTTCAACAGGTAGGCATGTGAATAGAGACTGCACATCAAAACTCACCATAGTTTCATTGTCTGCCAGATGTAGGTCTTTAATCTCGCTGACAAATTGGTAGGAATCCTTTGTGTGTGCTCTTGTATGTCCCTTGAGCGGTGAGAGTATATTCGCTAAGTATTGAGCCAATCTGTAAGTTGGTGAATCGATTTGGCTCACTATAGGACGTAGTGGAGCATTAGGCTTGTGTATTTTTGGTAACCCATACAACTTCGGTGGTTTAGCACACGTAGGTATTATCGATTTTACGTCTAAATTTAATTTTTCGGAGTTTTTCTTTATGAGATCACTAGTTGTTTTAAGTGTGTTATTTGTTGGGTCATTTTTAACCTTTTTATACGTACTTGCATCCGACATAAGTTCTTGTATTTTAGAATTATAATCTGACGTATCCATAACTACCGTGGCATTTCCCTTATCTGCGCGGAGAATCGTGAGTTCTGGTTTATTGCGTAGGTTAGTCAACGCTTTGAATTCGTCTTTAGGTAGATTCGGTTTTGGCGCTGAACTTCGACGTAACATAGACGAAATGTCTTGACGTATCGCTTCCAAATCCTCCTTTTGCATATTGTTTTTAAATAAACAGTCCTCGACACTACAGATAATTTGTTCGTACGGTAATTTTTTCGGTGTTATAGCAAAATTAAGACCTTTCGATAATACTCTAATTGTTGCATCATCCAGAGTTTGTTTAGACAGATTATAGACCGCGTTTAATCTATGATCCGCGTTTGTAGTCGACGGTTGCGTTTCGTTCTCACGTCGACGCAGATGTTTGACATTTAATTTAGTCGTTAATTTTTGATATTTTATTATATGTTTGTTTTTGCATTCATTATATTTATTAATTTCTCGTTTATTTAACGTTTCGATGCAAACATTATAATCAAATGTCGTTAAAACTGCCTTTAAATCACTGAATGATGTGTCTATGGATTTGTTTATGGTATGTAGATCGGAGCGTTTTTGTTGGATTACCGTTCGTAACAACTTTTTACTTGCCTCATTTAAGATCTTAGCGCTTCCTCGAATGTCCTTTTTAGTGGATATTTTGACACACGTAGGGATGATATTATTATCACGACAGCGTTTTAAAAAGTTTAGTGCTGTTATATATCTTGCGCGCTTAGTCACGAGATCTTCTAATCGGCGAATTTTATTTGCAATTACCAGTCCGTACTGGTTCACATAGTGATTTCTTATATTTACGCGAACACTACACATTTAAATGAAACTAATTTTACGGATTTTATCGCGTATATTAACTTATTTTACATTCCCGACGTTTCTCCGATAAACCCAAGATTCTACAAGCGGTACGTAGACGAAACTTTCACAATTCTACCTTTAGATAAAGTAACTGCATTTTTAGACCATCTTAACTCCTTAAATTCTAAAATTCAGTTCACAATGGAGTTAGAGGCAAACAATTCTTTAGCTTTTCTAGATGTATTAGTAATAAACGTTAAATAAACGAGAAATTAATAAATATAATGAATGCAAAAACAAACATATAATAAAATATCAAAAATTAACGACCAAATTAAATGTCAAACATCTGCGTCGACGTGAGAACGAAACGCAACCGTCGACTACGAACGCGGATCATAGATTAAACGCGGTCTATAATCTGTCTAAACAAACTCTGGATGATGCAACAATTAGAGTATTATCGAAAGGTCTTAATTTTGCTATAACACCGAAAAAATTACCGTACGAACAAATTATCTGTAGTGTCGAGGACTGTTTATTTAAAAACAATATGCAAAAGGAGGATTTGGAAGCGATACGTCAAGACATTTCGTCTATGTTACGTCGAAGTTCAGCGCCAAAACCGAATCTACCTAAAGACGAATTCAAAGCGTTGACTAACCTACGCAATAAACCAGAACTCACGATTCTCCGCGCAGATAAGGGAAATGCCACGGTAGTTATGGATACGTCAGATTATAATTCTAAAATACAAGAACTTATGTCGGATGCAAGTACGTATAAAAAGGTTAAAAATGACCCAACAAATAACACACTTAAAACAACTAGTGATCTCATAAAGAAAAACTCCGAAAAATTAAATTTAGACGTAAAATCGATAATACCTACGTGTGCTAAACCACCGAAGTTGTATGGGTTACCAAAAATACACAAGCCTAATGCTCCACTACGTCCTATAGTGAGCCAAATCGATTCACCAACTTACAGATTGGCTCAATACTTAGCGAATATACTCTCACCGCTCAAGGGACATACAAGAGCACACACAAAGGATTCCTACCAATTTGTCAGCGAGATTAAAGACCTACATCTGGCAGACAATGAAACTATGGTGAGTTTTGATGTGCAGTCTCTATTCACATGCCTACCTGTTGAAGACTGCATCTCGATTGTTACTAGAAGGCTAGAGGAAAACAACATTCCCGTAGAATATGCAGTATTACTCAGACACTGCCTTACATCTGGCTACCTATTGTGGAAGGAGGAGTTCTACAAGCAAGTAGATGGAGTGGCGATGGGCTCACCTGTATCTCCCATTGTCGCCGATATATTCATGGAGGACTTTGAGGAGAAAGCCCTGCTTACTTCTCCCATAAACCCAAGATTCTACAAGCGGTACGTAGACGACACTTTCACAATTCTACCTTTAGATAAAGTAACTGCATTTTTAGACCATCTTAACTCCTTAAATTCTAAAATTCAGTTCACAATGGAGTTAGAGGCAAACAATTCTTTAGCTTTTCTAGATGTATTAGTAATTCGGAATCCTGATAACACTTTGAGCCACACTGTGTATAGAAAAAAGACCCATACAGATAGATATTTAAACGGTGATTCTCACCACCATCCTTCACAGTTAGCTACCGTGGGTAAATCTTTGTTTCAGAGAGCACGAGGGATCTGTGACAGTAAACACCTGGCCGCCGAGCTCCAACACGTCAAGCAAGTTTTGCACGACAATAAGCTTCGGGTCCCGCGCCTACGTCACAGTGAACGAGTGAAGCCGGCCACAGTCGAGCGAGTGCCTGCTGTACTGCCATATGTCAGAGGTGTCACTGACAAGATTGGCTACATCTTGAAGCGTGCTTCCATTAAAACATATTTCAAGCCGCCGAAGAAGATTAGTCAGTTTTTACCATCAGTCAAGTGTAATATTCCTCTGCAAGATGCAGGAGTGTACAAGCTGGATTGTGAATGTGGTCTCTCTTATATAGGACAAACTAAAAGATCCATAAAAACCCGCGTTAAAGAACACATAGCTGATGTGAAGAATAGACGCTCCGGGAAGTCTGCAGTCTGTGAACATGTACAGGATCGCCCCCGTCACTACATTAGATTTGATAGACCACAAATCCTCGCTAAAGAACACCGATTCCTTCCAAGGATGATTCGCGAGGCTATTGAAATCAAAAAACATCCTAATTTCAATAGAGAAGATGGCTGGGTGCTACCATCTGCTTGGGATTCCATAATTAATAAAATTAAATCCCAACCCAAGCATACAACTGCAAGACTTCATGATACTGTAAGTTCATACTGCGTAGATCGGAACAAAAATTAATAATTTTTAATCTGGAGGTAGCCGTGGTTAACTATGACATTGGGACGTCATACACCTCAGTCCCCCCCGTGACCATGGGTGCTGTAAAGTGCTTGAAACGTCGGGAATGTAAAATAAGTTAATATACGCGATAAAATCCGTAAAATTAGTTTCATTTAAATGTGTAGTTTTCGCGTAAATATAAGAAATCACAATTCCAACGTTCTGTTACATAAAATCGTATCTAACAATCATATTCAATATATAAATGATATAATTAATAGAATCAGGCGTTACTTTGCGGAAGTCCATTATATTAAATTTGACAAAAAATTACTTTGCGTACATCCGCTAGATAAAATAAAATGATGTGTCTTACCTAGTTTGAAGAGCACCTCCCACTCTCCTTCAATTGCGTGCACTATCCCCGTCACCACTAATCCCTGCACCACTACTCCCAACACCACTACATTAGGAAAGACACACCACTGACGACAATACGACACGTGTTTCACCTCTACACGAGGGATTCTCAGGTGATATAGACTCTACGGTGGCTAACCGCTAAGTGAGCGGCGAGCCAAAACAACTGCCTTTTATACAGACCGATGACGCAACCGCTCCCTACTTAAGGACCGAGCGACTGCGTCATGCGATCAAACATGCGACCAGTCACCGCCAGAATTACGCAGCCGTTTGTAAAATTAAAAACATACCGCCGCGCAACGCCCGCCTACCCTCCAACCACGCAACCAATCGCCGATCACCGTGACGGTGACAAACGATCATATTGCGAGGCTGTCTGTTGTTAGAGAGCAGGCTAAAAGATGAGAGTGGCGCGAGATACACAAGATGAAAATGGTAGATGGCATGGGAAGCTATAAAGATCTTTCTATCATTACCCAAGTCTCGTCATACGTCATCCTATGGGCGATATGGAATGTTGCATTCTCTCTTTTTCTCTCTTATTACCATGTTTATTTTCATTCGTATCATAGGAGAGGTGAGTTAGAAACATTTGTTTGTTTATTCAGCAGTGCAACGTTACTGTTATTACACGTATGTAAGACTTTAAAGGAGTGGTCGTTGGCTAAGTTGTGTCCAGTGTCCAAAAGATGTTTAGCAAAATGTGATTCATCGGGATTGCAATTCCTGTAGGTGGCTTAATGCTCTTTATAATGTGTTTCGAAGTTGCGACCAGTTTGACCCACGTAAACGGCGTGGCATTCGTCACAAACAAGTTTGTAAACACCTGACTTTTGACGAATATCCAACTTATGTTTATTATTACAGATATTTCTGAGAGAATTGTTTGTTTTGAACGCCACATAAACGCCGTTTTGTCGAAGAGTCTTACTACTTTTTTAGATATGGGGCCTAAGTAGGTCAAACTGCTCACATATCGATGAACACTTTGAGGTTGAACCGCGTACAGAGAGTTGCGTACAACATGCTTTTGTTTCTTTTTAATTAAATTGTTAATGAGATTTTTTGAAAAACAGTTGGAGATCGCTATTTGATAAATTATATAAAGTTCTTTTAAATAACTTTCTTTACTTAATGGGACAGTGAACAAACGGTTAATGTAAACAATAAAAAGCGGCTACTTTATGTTGCCACGGATGACACGATGACGCGTGGATGACCGTGTTGGTATGAGTTGGCTTTCGATAGATTTGGAAAACATGTGACGATTCTTTTCTTGTTATGGTTAAGTCGAGAAAATTAAGGGAACAATCTTGTTCCAATTCAAGTTTAAATATAATTTTGTCATGGACTCTATTTATTTTATTGAGGAAAACATCCAGTTGTCTCCTTGTGCCAGTCCAGCAAATAATTATGTCGTCTACATATCGATAGAAATATAAGATATTTTGATTGACAACTATATGTTGTTTTTCGAAATTATCCATGAAAACGTCCGCCATAAGGGGACTAAGAGAGGACCCCATAGCTAACCCTTCTTTTTGTAGATAGAAACGGTTATCAAACCGGAAAAAGTTTTGTTTCATACAGAAAGAGGTTAAGTTAAGAAGTTCATTTGTTTCCCCGGGTTGTAGATGACGTTTATCAAAGAGATATGCGAGTATACGCAAACAGTCACGCGATGGGACATTTGTGAAAAGACTATCAACGTCTAAAGACAACAATATGGATTTAGGAGGAATACGAATATCTATTTTTGGAAATAAGATCTAAGCCATTATTTAGGCTGTAAGTGGGGTAGAATCCAGTTTTCACTCGAAGGAGGAAGTTTAATTTTTTAGCAAGGAAATTAGCTGGTGCACCTATATATGAGACAACTGGACGAATAGGAACATGTTCTTTATGTATTTTGTATTTTTGGTAACCCATATAAATGGGTGCTTGAGGATTCACTGGAACAAGACTGCTCCGAGACAAGTTGTGATCAAGAAAAAACATATGATGACTGTTGTATACATAACTTAATATCCGAAGTAAACTTTTTGTTTGGGTCAGACTCCAATAGCTCAAAGCCATCACCTTGGATAACATCGTTAACTATGTGGCTGTACGCACTACTCTCCATAATAAGAACAGTATTGCCTTTATCGGCCTTAGTAACAATAAGGTCATTTTCCCTTATTCTCTGCTTTAGGGACTTAAAAACAGGGAACTCAGGATTGAAATGGGAAGACGCGTGCACAACCCGAATTTAATTAGCTACCAAAGTTTTAATGCTGTTATTCCCGATCACAACAGCCATCTCCGCGTCAACAGCCATAGCCTCTAAAGATTTTTGAGAGACCGAAGGTGTTTAATTATACTTTAGGCCTTTATGTAAAAGGGACAACTCATCTGTTGGAAACTGGACATCGGAAAGATTTTTAACTCGGGGATAAAATTGGTGATATTCTGTATGTATGTCGTAAAGCGATGCCGCACACTGATTGGTCGGCGACATCGCACGACCTGCTGCCGGTGTGCGGGATGCGCGGGGCGCACCGGGGTATGAAGGGGTGACGGGGCGGCGGCCTCATCGCTGTCCGCTACATCCTCCCCCCGGCGTAGCCTTTGAGCCTAAGCTTCCCTCGGGAGGACGGCGATCTTCCTGACGGGCCGCCAGAGCACTCCTCCCTTGGTTCTGACCTCGACGTTGCGCACCACGCCGTCTGGTCCAGGAAACGTCTTCGTCACGATGCCCCGCGGCCACACATTTCTTGGTAGGTTGCTATCCGCAACCACGACGAGGTCCTCTTCCTGAATTTGGCGCTGCTGAGCATCTCGGAAGTCCCCGCGCGCAACCAGCGTCGGCAGGTATTCCTTCACCCAGCGCCTCCAGTACTCGTCGGCGAGCCCCTGCGCCGCTCTCCACGCCCGACGATCCATGGGTGTGCACGGCGCGGTGACTGGTAGGCCCGATGGTCCCAACAGTAGGAAATGGCTGGGTGTCAGCGCCTCTTCGTCGTTGATGTTGACCGGTACGTGCGTCAACGTACCGGTCGGTAATGCAGTCCATAAGTCCATTGACACCTGCAGACAACTACAAACAAACAAAACTACAGATACGTGGTCACATCTCAGGACTGTAATGGAGTGTCTGTAATTATACGTGCATTCTTTACCCCTAAGAATGGAACAGAGCAGTGCACTCAGTACTTTATTAAGGCAGAAAATAAAACCAAGCGCCGAGTAAAGTAATATGCTGTGTTTTTCAGTTTATTAATATTAAAAATAATTTCATTGTACTACCAATAGTATAACTCAAATTTTTCCTCTATTGGTTTGTCGCGTGCAGTAACGCGTTAGTAAAAAGCGAAGAGCACAAAGGAAACGATAAGGTTCCTGCATTAGGTAAATCTATTCAGATAATGATCACGTTTAAGACGTTTGGATTGCGCTCGTATTCTTTCTTTGAATGCTTCACATATCTCTTCAATTCCTAGTGTCACCTGTAGATGATAGATGTTTAACATTTTGAAACGAAGTGCACTGAGTGCATGTTACTCATCATGATCAACATGGATGATCTCAAGTTGTTCGTCCCCACACTCTACCATCTTATGGAATTGCTAAACATCACTCGTGATTTTAGCAATTCTATTAGAATGGAGCTGGGGACGGATAAGCGTGCGGTCCTCCATGTCGAAAAGGGTAGGGTTGCTAACTCTGAGGAAATAGACTTAACTATGTCCATCAACATAATTACCCTATCCGAGGCTGAAACATACCGATACCTGGGCGATGAGGCGGCATGATAGATTGCAGTGCGTTTTATGTACGCTTGACAAAAGTGCTCAACAGTCTTTTGTCGGGCGTTAATAAGACACATGCATATAACGGTTGGATCATGCCCGTTCTCATGTATACCTTCGACATACTCAGGTGAACTCAGACCAAAATGATCGGTCTGGATAGAAAACTCCGCACAGTTATGACGTCCCAAAGGTTGCTTCATCGGAGGTCGTCAGTAATAAGGCTGTTTTCGCCGGGTAAACATGGTGAACGCGGCTTTTTAGGCGCTCTCACCATGCATAATCACGAAGTGTGCAGCCTCCGCAATTACTTCCTGACGAAATCGGATGACTGATCCACTCTACAGGGATGTCATTTCGTGTGTTAAAGGGCTAACCCCACTATCCTTAGCAACTGAGCAATGGAAAGATCGAGCACAACAGTGCATTCCAATCATGGAAGTACCGCAGACCGCATGGAAGTAGAATGAGCTCCACGGCTTCACAGCTTTCAGCAAGTACCGGAATCCGTGGTAGAAAATGACCGCACCAGGCTCAACTGAGACTGCGCCATCATCACAGGCAGGACCATTCTTCCGGATAAATAAGCCTAATATTGTGTTGATGGAACGGGTTCAATCAAGGATATTTTTGGTCGATATAACCATTCCATTTGACGAGAACCTCGTGAAAGCCGAAACAGATAAGCGAACAAAATATCTGGACCTGGCTCACGAGGTGGCCGACATGTGTGGTGGACTGCCGACCGAAATTATACATGTAGTCGTCTCTGCGAACGCGTTAACTCCAGTCAGCCTCTCGGGTCATCTGAGGCGATTGGGACTCCGTGGTGGACCGCTCTAAGCTCCAATGTAGAAGGCGGTGCTCCTCGATACCGCCCGCATTGTCCGCCGGTTTCTTTCCCTTTCCCCCTAACCCTCGGCTGTTTGGTCTCCCCTGCCGAGGGTTTCCATCTGGTTGGGTTTTTATTTATTTATGTATTTTTATGTATTTATTTAATTTTATTTATATTTATGTATGCATAGATCAATGAATGAGTCATCGCGCGCTCTGACTAGATACCGCCGGCGCCTATGAAAAATGCGGCAACAAATACTACGCCGAAATCGGGGTACCCGAGCCAGTCGCGTTGCAGGCAATGTGTGAGGTGAACGTACCGAATGTTTTATTAAATTTTGATCATAATCCGAAGTAAAATACCAGTTTTCGTATTGAAACCGTGTAAAAATAATACTACAAGAAATAACAAAGACACTGGAATCACATACTTTCATTAAGTAACATACAATTTCGAAATTTTAACATAATATAACACGAGCCATAAAAAAGTCACAAAATATCAATGACGCTATTCAGTGTTTCCGCGAATGCAAAAATAAAGTTCCCCGTGGCTGAGATTTTTATATATGAATTCACCTAATGAACTATGAATTGTTCATAGTTAAGTTAAAAAAAAGTCAGTTATTCCATACAAAGTTTTGTACAAACTTGCTCAAAATGTATGGAAGACCTGATTTTTCTTGCGATTTCGAAGATAAATCTATAGTAAAAGTTGTTCATATTGATGCGTAGAATAGAAATCACTATTTTGATTACACCATATATAACTATTTTTTAAATAATTTGTGAATATTAGTTAGACATATAAATAAAAAAATTAAACTGATAAAGGCCTTATCATTTATATGTCATTTATTCAGAAGAAAAACCTATACATACGAGGATTGAAAAGTACTCGGCCTAACCAAGAAAATAAACAAATACTAAATCAGTTATATTTTTATTTTTCTACATAATCACCATCAAGTTCAATACATTTTTGCCACCTCCCCTTCCAAGCATTTAGACCGTTGAAAAAAAATGATTCTTCCTTAGAGTCAAAATATGCGTCTACAGCTGCTTTGACCTCGTCGTTTGTCGAAAATCTTTGACCTCCCAAGTGCTTTTTTAGGTTAGGGAACAGAAAGAAGTCTGATGGTGCCAGATCAGGTGAATACGGCGGATGCGGTAACAGTTCAAAGCCACAGTTGTGAATTTCAGCCATTGACTGTACTGACGTGTGAACACGGGCGTTATCTTGATGAAACAGGACTTTTCTTCTGAGCATTCCTCGATGCTTTTCTTTTATTTCTTCTCGTAAACGACGTAGTAAGGTGCAGTAGTAATCAGAGTTTATATTCTGACCCCTTTCAAGATAATCAATCATAATCACACCTTTCGAGTCCCAGAATACTGAAGCCATCACCTTATTTGCCGACAAAATCGACTTAGCCTTTTTAGGGGGTGGTGAACCAGGTCTTCTCCAATGTTTTAATTATTGTTTTGTTTCCGGTGTACAGTAATGAACCCATGTTTCGTCCATAGTAACAAAACGATTCAAAAAATCATCTGCATCGGCTTCAAATAACTCGAAACAGTCGCGTGAAATAGTCAATCGCGTCCTTTTTTGTTCAACTGAAAGCAGTCGCGGAACCCACCTCGCAGACACCTTGTGGAAACCCAACTCATTGACAATGATGTTTTGAGTTCGTTCATAAGAGATGCCTATAATCTCGGCTATCGCTCTAATTTTTAATCTGCGGTCTCCCATTATTAAATCAAGTACTTTTTTAATATTTTCGTCAGTAGTTGACGTCGAAGGCCTTCCAGAGCGGGGTTCATCTTTCACACTCTCTCTACCACGCTTAAATTCTGCTATCCATTTTTTGACGGATGAATATGACAGAGCACAATCGCCTAATGTACTGACCATGTCATCATGGATGTCTTTTGATGATAGCCCCTTCTTATGGAGGTACTTAATGACGGCACGCTGCTCGATTTGCTCCATTCGCGGAAATTATGTCCGATTACTTTGTTAATAAATTTATAAAATCACAACTAATTATCGCACACGTTTCGAACTTCACACAATGAACTAGTCTGAACTGAACTAAATAATGTGGGTAGATTTGATTTTTAGAATTGAATGGATCTGTGTTAGGCCGAGAACTTTTCAATCCACATACACAAATACATTGATACATTTGTTATTAATAAACTATTCATTTTTAAGTATTTCTGGAATAACTATGAACTTAACTACTAAGCCATAGCATAAAATAAATTTTTCCGTTAATCGGGTAATAGTTAAGCTGCTGGCATATGCAATTTTTCACGCACACTAGCATCTTGCAAATTGTCTTATACACACTACAATATTAGGATGCCGTATTCTCGGAGCTGTTACTTGCAGGTAGCGCGGTATCAAGTCAGAGCGCGCGATGACTGAAGTATGTATGTTTATCATCTTCATTTACAATTATATATTTATACAGCCCAACCGGATAAGAAAACTTTATAGATACCCCATAATTATTATTATTATGGCCGTTTGTTTTCCCCTGCCGCGGGCTTCCATAATATGGTTGGGTTTTTTATTATTTATGTACTTATATGTATTTATTTTATTTAATATTATATTTTACAGCCCAACCAGATGAGAAAACTACCTAGTCAGGTCATAAATTCTGTCACACGTTTAATATAAAATAATTGAAACAAGTTTATTCATTATGTAACCATTTATATACAAAATGAACTTAACAAAACATAAATTCTTATGACATTAAAGTTTATTCAAAATGACCTCCGTGATTTTGAATACAGGCCTTTAATCTGCGCGGCCAGTCGTCTATCGCAGCACGAACGAGGTCCATGTCAATATCGGCGGCTGCCTTAATCAAGGATGTCTCGAGTGACTCCAAATTGGGATGAGGCTTTGAGCACGCCTTTTCCTCCAAGTGTTGCCATATCTTGTAATCTAACGGATTCAAATCTGGACTGGAGGAGGGCCAGTCTTCGTGCCGGATGAAGTCGATTTCACGCGCCGCTAGGCAGTCTTGTGTTCTTCGCTCTATGAGCTGGCGCCGAATCTTGTTGGAATACCCAGTGCCTGTTATTGAACATGTTATGAGAAACAGGTTCCACAAGGTTCGTCAGGACTGTATTTTGATAAACAACTGCATTCGTTTTTACACCTTTCTCACAAAAATGTACCTCTGTTAAGCCCCAATAAGAAACTACGAACCATACCATGTGCGAGGATGGAAAATGACCTCGTTGGACACGCGGAATACGGTTGCTCGCTTCTTCACTACTGTGTGCGTACACCTTATTATTTTGTTTGTTGTAGCTCACTTCTACGGTAAAATTTTTTTCATCCGAAAAAAGAATTTCCCGATATTTTTTTCTCGCGTACCGCTTCAAAAAAGCGCGGCATCTCTTCAGTCTCAGGTCCATTAGACGAGCATTCAAACGATGTCCTGTTTTTTCTTCGATATGCCCGAAGCCCTAAGTCTTCATTTAACACCCTTTTAACCGTGGTTCTGCTTAACCCCATCCGAAGGGCCAACAGTTTCTGCTTACGTTTGGGATTTCTTTGAATTCGCGCCTTCACAGCTTTTATCACTGCTGTAGTCCTAAGAGGCTGAGGGCGACCACTTCTTGACCTGTCATCTACACTAGAGTCTTCATTGTATCGTTTGATGGTACGATAAACGAATCTTTTGGTTATATTCAAATTTTTCAGTATGTCAAAAATTTGAATTGGCGCGTAACCGCAACGATGCAACGCAATAACTGCAACACGGTCTTCTTTAAGCGTCCACTCCATATTTAAAAATGAGTAAAATTCTAAAAGTATACAGTATTATTTTCACGAACAATTTGAAATTCGAATCCAATAAACTTTTTTGTGGCCAGCATTCTAAAAGAAAAGTTTTTACTGTGTGACAATACTTATGACCTGACTAGGTATATAGATACCCCACAATAATAATAAGCTATGTAGATAATATAAACTTAATATTGTTTAATACAGCTGATATGACAAAGGAATTGACAGTGCACCTGATGGTGAGTGTGCCACAGCTGTGCTGCTATTTGGCAACAGGAATAGGTAAGATTATGTATTTTTCTAGAGTAGGATCCGTAGGCAGAAGAAGAGTCCTGCAACATAAAACATATATAGTAATTTTCTAATGATGTTAGTTTGATTCCTAATTTATGAGTAAATACTAACACCTACGACAATAATAGTTATCGTTGTTCACATATTGATGTATTAAAATGGCCCACAAAATTAATAATAAAAATTGTAAGAAAAGTGCTGGTAGGTTTTCACAACACAGTTCTTTGAACGATGTCATCCGAAGGGCTCTTGTTTCTATAAATGTTCCTTCGGTTTTAGAGCCTTGTAGAATATTTAGAGACGATAGCAGGAGACCCGACGGTATGATATTGGTCTCTTGGGAGAGATGTAAAGCCCTAGTGTTGGATGCTACTTGCGTTGACACTCTGGCGGCCTCCCATCTCAGGGGTACCGCGTTTAGACCCGGGGCGGCATCAGATGCAGCTGAGCTGAGTAAGTGGTACAAATATGAGTCTCTGAGAGATGACTACATATTTGTGCCATTTGCTTTAGAGACTATCGGTCCGTGGGGTTCACGTGCAGTGAAGTTCCTAAAGGAACTCCATCCGCAGCTGGTCGGTGCTGCTGGTGATAAGAGGGCTGGTTCTTTTCTCGCTCAAAGGCTAAGTATAGCCATTCAGCGGGGAAAAGCAGCCTGCATTCTGGACACGATACCGCGGGGAGTAGGACTATATGATAATTAAGTTTCTAGTTTTAGTTTTTTTTATTATTATTATAGTTCTTAATATTGTATATAATAATTTAATATAGTATATACATATCAAGTTTATGATGTATAATGGATTAAATGCTTGAGGCATTCCCTTCTTACGAAGTCTATCACGCAGATAAACTACCAACAGTAGAAGAGCACGTGTCAAATTCGTATGTCATCTGGCAATATGCACTGTTTGTCACTCTTTATTCCAAGTTATATACGATAAGGCGGTGATGTGTCGTAACCTAACTAACGCTGCCCAGCCAAGTTTAAAAGTATTTTTTATAGAACAAGAGTGACAAGCCCACTTGATAGTATTGTGGATGCTCTGGCCCATCGAAAACTTATCTTTTATCCATTGACAATAAAAATGCAGATGCTTTGTTACCGAAGAAAACTAAGATGGAATGACTCGTATCCAGTAAAAAGGTTCTCCGTTTCGCTACACTTACCATACGAAACACAGCAACATTGAGCAGATATTTAACGCTTCTATTCTGTTAGAGCGCGGTCTTTTCCCGATCGAGTCAATTCATTTGTGCAACATCTATACAAATAAATAAAATTGAAGTGTCTGTCTGTAATGTCATAATTACAGCTTTTTACTAATTGCATATGAAAGTATATACGGTACTTATAACAAAAACACAATTTTTAAAATTTCTGTCTGGTTGTCTGTCTGTTTGTTTCGGCTAATCTCCGAAACGGCTGGACCGATATTGACGGGACTTTCACTGGCAGGTAGTCGATTTCATAAGGAGTAACGTAGGCTACTTTTATTTTAGAAAAATAATTAGGGTTCCGTGCAAAAACATAAAAACCCTAACACGCGAGTGAAGTCGCGGGGAACAGCTAGTTCATAATAAAACTGCAGCATAGCTCTACCCCGTATATATGCTTTAGAGATTGCGTTACGGTACGAAAATCTTATTTCCAATCGAGTTAGAATCGCCAGTTGACCTCTAGGTTAATAGTTGAATTTACCCAGTTGATTGTTACCTTAAAGTTCATATGTGAATACAAAAAATAAAGTAAATAAAAATAACGGAAACGATCGAGTATGAAGCCGCCACCGATTTAAAACCTTAATGCTGTAGAACAAACCATAATTTAAAATTATTTTTTAATGTCTAAATCAATACTGCAAATAAATAAAATAAGCAGTTTCGTCTTGCACCTGTAGTTTACTAAATAGGACTAATTTAACTTAGCCACGCAATGTATTTTTTATCTATGTTGTGGCCCATCGACGTCTATATTTATCCTCGTTTAAGAACCAATACGCAGTAGCGTTGCCACCCCTGAGGACTAAGATAGAATACATTGTTTCCAATAAAAAGGGTATCCGGTTCTCCACACTCACCATAAGAAACACAGCAGCAATAAGCTGCTATTTTACGCTGGTATTCTGTGAGAGCGTGGTCCTACTCCAGTCGAGCCGACCCATCCATCCTATAGCGATAATGTAGCTGTAGCGTGGCTCTATCACGTTTAAATAAAACAAATTTATAGTAATATCAACAACAGACAACAGCCTTAACTCAAATAAGGATAATTCGATGGAATTCCAGCAGGTGCGACTATCTGCTGGCTATCAGCAAACAAATCGCAGCTGGTTTAATCCAGCATAATGAAGTAAAAACCAGTTTTGACTTAGCGTGCAGTTCACAGAAAGCTACCGCGTTCCATGTTACGGAGTAATTGCTGACGTTAATTCAATTCCTCTTCACTTCGTAGTTTTAAAGTAGTTTTTAAGTGTTAAACCTGGTACGGTTAAACGGAAGTTCACAAATGTTCAAGTAACCATTTAATGGAGGCCAGCAGATACTGATGGAAAGAGTTCACATCAATAATATTTGACAGCTCAGCGGCGCAGTGGCTTAGCAATGATTTGCAATGGTAAGGGTCGGGGGTTCATTAAATTTATGCTTGCGGTAAAATTATGCTTGCATGCAATGTAAATGCTGGATATTGCTAAAAAAGCTGGAGTATGCACGTGTGCTATGTAATTAAAATATAATTTGTGCAGACCGTAGTTCTAATGGAGGTTTGGTCAACAATGTTTTCACTGTTTGTAAAACTGGGTTGATATTGTCGTTGTAACTTTTCTCCATGCAGACGGTAAAAGCAAAGGAAATGTAATCTGAATGGTGGTATATCTATAGGGATGCTGATGATTAGTATTTGACGTGTATAGGCTGTAATGGTGATGATGATGATGATGATGAGGCAGCATTGAACCTATAAAGCGTTAAAAAATAACAGAAGTTAACGTCCGTAATCACATAGAACTCAACAAGTGATTATGAAGAAGGGACCAAACTTGTTTTCGCATGCTGTGAAATTTTTAATTACAGTACAATCCTCTAAGCCACCTCGGCTAGCGAATATGTTATATAATGTATATTGTAATAAAAACTGCAGTGTTGTTCAAGATAGCGATTATCCTTACATAATCGATAAACTCGGAAAACTTTACCGCTCTTACGCCGAAGTTCTGTCATTATCTGAGATCATCTGCGTATTAGCCTCTACAACCGGTAAGCTTTGTTTTATACAGGCTTACATAAATAACAAGTATATGGTGCTTAGGAATATCGATTTTCAATTAAGTATGAATTATTGAATCATAGAACTATGGTAGCCTAGGAAATCATGGTATCTAAAAAGGCTAAGCGCTCGCTGTAAATTACACAGTAAATTATAGAGCTCGCTGTAAATTATACATTATACAATTAATGAATTATTTACTCTGTAGAGTTGAGTAATTGGTATCATAAGGTTTTGTTTATTCCTTATTCTTACATAATTCATATCACTTTTCTATTAAAATTACTTGAACTGATGAACATACATAAATATATCTTTATGTATGTCCATAAAAGTAAAAGTAATTTGCGTATATATACTAGGGGGCTGAAGTTAATATAATTATATCTTAATAAACGATCTGTGTAAAACTAATCTCAAGGGTTTTAATTATATACAATATTACAAACTATAAGAATAAAAAAAAAATAAAACTAGAAACTTAAATTATCATATAGTCCTACGCCCCGCGGTATCGTGCCAAGAACATTGGCTGCGTTTCCCCGCTGAATGGCTATACTAAGCCTTTAAGCGAGAAAAGAACCAGTCCTCTTATCACCAGCAGTAACGACCAGCCGCGGATGGAGTTCCTTTAGGATCTTCACCGCTCGTGGACCCCACGGACCGATAGTCTCTACAGCAAATGACACAAATATGTAGTCATCTCTCACAGACTCATATTTGCGCCACTTACTCAGTTCAGCTGCCTCTGATGCCACCCCGGCTCTAAACGAGGTACCCCTGAAACGAGAGGCCGCCAGAGTGTCTACGCAAGTAGCATCCTACACTAGGGTTTTACCTCTCTCCCAAGGGACCTATGTCATACCGTCGGGTCTCCTGCCATTGTCTCTAAATATTCAACAAGAGCCCTTTGGATGACATCGTTCAAAGAACTGTGTGGTGAAAACCTACCAGCGCTTTTCTTACATAAACGTTCATATAGCCCAAATTTGTCGACGCTGCTACCACAGGGGCACTGATGGGGTTGACAAATTGACGCTCCTAGACGGATTCCTACGGCAATGCGCAAGCTTTCCCCATCAAGTAACGTGCCAAGATTACTTGATGGTAAGGCGTGTAACCAGTGACTAGATTCCTTAGTCGAAACAGCTAGAAGGCGTGCCTTATCTTGGTCACTATGGAAATTATGAAACAAATCTTTCTGCACGCCCTGTTCCAATAGAATATCCCACTGTTTTTGTTGGTTTACTTCCAGTGGAACATTTTCACCAGGACAGAACAATTGCCATGTCTGCCTTGCCTCCGTAGCAAAGCATAGGTCTACTTTGTTATATAAAATTATGTTACATAAGTCACTGACACTATGCGCGGAAGCAAGGAAAGCAGGCAATGCGACGCTAGAAAGATTTCCTACACCAATGCCACCAAATTTTATAGGTAAAGTAGCTTGAGTCCAGGCTGTTGTATTTAAAGTTAAATTTAGAATTTTTTCTGTCGTTATTTTAAGATTATTATCAATATCTTTTAAAATATTCGAACATTTCCAGACTGGACTCGAGCGGAGTAAGTATGTAAATCTAGGTACAAAAAGAAAATATTTTAAAATAGTAAGAACTATGTGGGGGTTTAATTTATACAATTTATCAACGTGGTTTAAAAACTGATCAAATTTTGTTTTTAAAACAGGTTTAATACTATCGAAAAAAAAAAACGGGGCACCTAGCAAGTATAGTGATTCCGTACTGACAGTTTTTATTCCTGTACAATTGTGATTGAAATTTTGTATTAAAATGTCTATATGAGAAGTAGATAAATTATTGGAAAAAAATATTTAACATTTATTGCTATTTGGTTCAAGACCAATATTTTTGAAATTTCGAAAAATATGAGTAAGATCACTGAGGAAGTCATCTGCTCTACCTCCCAGTGTACCGTCGTCTAGGTACCAGACATTTAGCTTAGATTTTAAATTTGAAATAATGGGTTGAATTCCCAAACTAAATAGTGCTGGACCCAGTGGGTCACCCTGCTGAACACCGACAGCAGAATCGATAACATGGTTTTCGTAAAACAAGTTAGTGTTTTAACTATAACATTGCCAAACGTAATGATAAATTTCGGGGGTATCGTTAGCCACTTCTTTCAGCAAGGTTACCCTATCGATAGAGTTAAAAGCATTCCTTAGGTCAACCTTCACAAGAAAATCTGCATCAGAGTTTTTTAAAAATGTACGCACTGAATGTACCGCCACCACACAGCCACCTCTAGTGCCAAAGCCTAGTTGAGAAGGCTGAAATTTGGTCTTAAGGTTGGAGATTATGTGCCTGTAAGCTAATTTTGAAGTTAAGCGTCGAAATATGGAACCAACGGCAATAGGACGGATACCGTTATCCTTTTTTTTTTTGAAGGCACATAATCTTGCCCCATATAATAATGGAATGAAATTTCATTAACATTACCAGAAAGCATAAAGTTACATAATTTTGTAATGTCTTTAAGAAGTACTCCGCCGGCGCCACCGGCAGAAGCGCTTACAAGATCTTTAAGATGTTGAGGCGTAATTCCATCAATGCCGCCACCAAAGCCATTCGAAAATGACATAATTGCTTCTAAAGTGCCTTTTTCAGAAATTTCTAATGGTTGCATAGAAGTCTTGGGAGGCAGCGGTAAACCCTAAGAAGGTTTGACTGTAGGATGCTTTTGACGAAGGCTTTCAAGAGTTTCGACATTACGAGGAGCCAGGATGTCGTCTGAGAATAAAATACGGGATGCATTTTTTAAGTCGCCATCCATTACTTTCGACTCAACTACTTTTTTAAATCAAATTTAGGACGTGGTCGAGGTAAATGAGTATTAATTGGGTAATCTAAATTTTGAAAAGATGTCTCTTTTAGTTGAGACGTAACTGATTTATTTATTGTTTTTTCAAAATGAAAATGGGAGTACGTGAAAGTAAATAATTTTGCCAACTATTTTAACCACTCGTACATTACAATGACAATTGTAAATTTGCTCCGAAAAAAGGAAAAAATTTGTGTCATTAGAGGAATCGCTAATAGATTTATGAAACACAATCATTTACGGTCTAAATAAAAGCACTTTACTCAATAAATGAAATATTATCACATCACTTCCCTGGATTTATTCCATATTGATAAAAATTGTATGTATTTGTTATGCTTTGATAGTTGACAACGACGCAGCAGAAATATTTTCCTTTATAAATGAGTATTGTATCTGAAATCAAAAAATTATTATTATAACAACTCTCTTATATATTTACTGATCTTTTTATTGAAATTTGTTAGCCACAATTGGCTTCTAAATAATAAAATAAAACAAGTTAAATATACGTAGCTTTTGACAGTGAAAAATTTTGACAGATTTGCTGATGATACAGTCATACTATTTCATGGCCAGTCTTGGGAATACGTTTTCATTGTCTTGCTGAAAACGGTCTTCGTACTATTACATCATGGTTAGAAAACCACTTGCCCACTGCACACTCAACACAAGTAAAACAAAATATATGTGCTTCATTAAAATAAATATTAATATTTACCCAAATCTTCTAGTTTACAAATCCATTCCTATCCTTGCAATCAACAAGCCAATACCAAGAATAAATCATGTACTTTCTCATTAATTGAAAGATTAAAAGTTATAAAATATCAAGGAATAAGTATCGATGATAAGTTCAACTGGAAACAGCACATAACATCTATTGCTAATAGACACAGGAAATTAGTTTATGTGTTTAGAGAATTGTGCACTGTTTCAGAACTTCCACTATTAATACAAACTTATAAAGAACATGCAAAATGTGTAATTACATACTGTATATATTCGTGGGGAGCAGCAGCTAAAACACATTTAATAGAACTTGAACGAGCACAGAGATTTTTCCTCAAAGTAATATTACACCTTCCATTTAGGCATCAAACTCTTGCATTATTCAAATAGGTAAATGTACTTTCTGTGCGACAACTATATATCTATAATTTATTGTTATTTATATTTATAACTAACTTTTTAATTTAAATTTTCGTAATATCTACTCAATGAATTCTTACATTTTAGATGTTTATTATTATTATTTTCGGAAATTGTTTTCACTTTTCAGTCCTTAGACTGGAATTCAACTACATTTACGGGCCGAAACCAAAGCAAATACAGCTTGTGGTGTGTATAGTCATGTTATTATTATTATTATAACTCAAATAAATGTTACACTTCTGTATGTCAGGAGCTAGTTCCTTCCATACATTATGCACAAACAATATTAACATTAATTATAAATTTCAATTTTATTTTATTATACTTAATTATATTCTTCTTTATTTTATTTAAAATGAAAAAAAAAACAGTTTAAAATATATTATTCAATTAAACTTTAAAGATAAACGTTAAAAAATTTAATATTAAAAAATGTATAATAATATGTGATAATAACTAAGTAATATGACAAATGTGGGTGCATGTATGTGTTTTTGTATGTAAGTGTTTTGTGTATGTTATAATTTGTGACGTAGTGTCGTAAACGCGTGAAAGTGATTGTAAGAACTAAAAAATAAAAATAAATATATGTTTAATCAATTATTAAGTATTTACATTCAGTAGATTTTTGCAGCCGTCATAATCGTGTTCATTCAGCCACGACAAATTGTATAATAAAAATAAAAATAATTGTATAAAAAAATACAATTTATTTACGGTACCATATTTTCCCTCCACGGGAAAAAGACGAGAACGTTTTACACTTGAGAGAGTGAGATGTAAAATTGCTCGACAGCATTATCAATTTCTTACCAATAAAATCCAAAGTTTTGTTATGGTTGCGTAAGTTGACATACAAAGAGACGGAAAATCTATTAAAATAACTGAATAGTACGAGTCATTTCTTATATAAAATAAAATATAAACACACTTCTACCCGCACACACACACACACACACACACACACACACACACACACACACACACACACACACACACAAGCGCGCGCGCGCGCGCACGCGTACGAAAACGCAGACGCACACGCACAGATGCAACACACATACGCATGAGTATTTTTAGTTTTTTTATTTCTCTTTAATTTGTAAATTTTTATTTATTTTGTTACCTTGTTACACATGCAGAACATGTACGCATCGTAGATACTACACACATACGCAGGCATATTTTAATTTTTTATGTTTTTTTCTGATTTGAGATAAGCCATTTTGTAATTGTAACATTGTGGATATGGGAAGTAATTGAATCCCGACACACAGCTATTGTTAGTTTGGGGGTCAGGGTTTCAACTTTGTAGTGTCATAACAACATGCTAGAAGTCGATGAATAAAAGTAGCTCAGAAATGTGTTTTGTGCCATTCCGTGCGGAGGCATATGGTCAGACCATGTTTTACTTATGAAAGGCTTCAATAAATAAAATAATGACAATAATGACGGTAATAATGTCTCACGATGGCAAACAGTAACAGACCAGTTCTACAACCGGCAATTATTCATACATATACGAAAAAAACAAAGAGTAATTAAATGCCATTACAGTTGTTCTAATAAATTTCGTAACAACCGAAGTCAGTTCAGTAAGTCTTTCTGCAATATCTCGTAACAATTTTATGACCGGAAAAGACGTAACTTTCTTAATTAACGATGAAAATGGCAATTGGAAAGACTAGGCAAAAGTTAATCAATGTGGGATTTGCAGAACTTAATTTTCTTTCTTCGATTTTCATTCATACAGTATGATTTTCTTTCTTTTTTTTTCAACCTGTAACAAATTCACTATTTAAACACCAGTTTATTTTATTTTAAGAAGGAACAAAATAGAAAGTTGTGAAACATTTTTTTCTACTAAAGATTATTAAATAATTTTCATGGGAGTTAATTAGGAAGTTACGCTTGCGTAAACAGCCAGCATTGAAGACCCACTTCAATTCTATAGGCATGGTAGTTCGGGGCATAATAAGCGCCCGCCGTTTTTATAGTAATCGAAAAAACCGGGTTTATTCCCGCCGGTACCAACGAAACTTTTAATTACTATTTTAAGTGCTGATATACCAACTGTTCTTCGGTGAAGGAAAAAATCATGACTCATCGTCACCTGCAGATCTAAAAATCAAGAAATATATAAAAAACAAAAGGCCATGTTTTATTTGCGCTAAAAATTATGACATACTTAAGCTGTTGCATTGAGGCTACAAACATGTATCTAGCGATGCGTTAGCACTGATATTCTGCTGCTATTCTTATTAAAATGTCACGAGATTCTTAAGAATTTCCTTTGTATGATTTTTGATTTTAACTAAAGAAAACTGAAAAAAAAACAACTAACCAAAAAAAAAAACAAGTGTAATTTACAAAAAACTTAAGCCGATTTTTGAACCCTCGGATAAAGGGACATACGGAGTTTATTCGAAAGTTAGCAAACAATTGAATTTTTCAACTGTCCAATAGGCTTTATTTCATGAACAACTCGATTATCTGATGGTTGAATGTATTTGCTCCTTTGACGACCAGATAACCAGTTATTTGACAAAGAGATTCGTTCAATAATAGACGACTTTAAAAGAAATATTTCACATTTAAAGAGAAATAGACAACCAAATGTGGACAATTAATCAGCTAAGCCATTTTATACGTTAGATAGTTATTAGCCAATTTTTTCAAAATTTAATTTATCATTTAAAATCACGTGTTATTTTACAAAGAGGGAGGGTTTAAGGGTTCTGCTAAAATTTAAATAAATCTATTTTTTTTTATAGGAGAGGGGGCAAACGAGCATGCGGCTCACCTGATGGTAAGTGATTACCACCGTCCATGAACAATTGCATCACCAGGGGAACCAGAGGAGTTGCAGACGCGTTACCGGCCTTTTAAAAAGGAGTAGGCTCTTTTCTTGAAGGTTCCTTATTCGTATAGGTCCGGAAAAATCGCTGATGGTAATCGATTTCACAAGGAAGTTGTACGAGGAAGAAAACATCTTCTAAATCGCACAGTGGTGGACTGCCAAGATGGTGTGAATGGTATCGGGAGTTCTGCCGCGATGTGCGTTCGTGAAATTTGGTGGCTGGGATTAATCCGAACAATTCCTCAGAACACTCCCCGTGGTAAATGCGAAAGAAAATGCAAAGGGATGCAACATCTCTTCGCAGTGCCAATGAATCGAGTCGATCGGAAAGGACTCGGTCGTCAACGATTCGAGCCGCTCTGCGCTGGATGCGGTCAAGTGGAAGGAGCTGGCACTGGGGAACCTCTGCCCAGAGAACAGTACAGAACAGTATTCCATGTGAGGCCGAACCTGCGCCTTGTAAAGTTGCAGGCGGTATGCCGGCATGAAATACTGTCCCGCTCTGCTAGGCACGCTAAGCATTTTAGAGGCCAAGTTGGCCTTCTCTTCCAAGTGATCACGAAACTGCACGTCACTCGATATGTCGACTCCGAGGATTCTGATACTGGCTGAGGCAAGAAGGGGAGCGCCTTGAAACTGAGGAGATACGACAAAGGGGTTCTTTTTAGCGGTAAACGCGCAAACTTGTGTCTTCTGAGGATTAAACTGGACTAGATTTAGTCGCCCCCAATTCCAGACTTTGTTCAGCAAAGACTCGACTTCATACACAAGTTTGTTCCGGCACTCGGCGACGTTTTTCCGAGAAGTATTAGCACGGCCGGTGTATAAAGCATCACCAGTGCTGTCATCCTCATAGCAATTAATAATAATAATTAACTATATTATAGTTAATTATTTTTCTTTCACTTTTATAATAGCTTTTGCCGACGGATTTGCTGGCATGGATCTTGTTAGGGGCTTGCAACCCGCATTAATATAACACAAACATTCAACACGAAAAACACGCATTTTAATAAACATATACAATAGAACTATTGTATTGGTGGTGTCTTGTGAAATATATAAAGTATTATTGTACACTTTAAATAACAAAATTAACAAAAAGAGAAAAGTAAAAGAATTGTCAATCACATAGATTAATTTAAATTTTTAGCGGAAGGCTCTCACGCTCCCTCTTTTTAAAGTAAAACGTCACTTAAATTATTATTTAATGTATTACAGTAAGGACCGACTAAAAGATTAATAACTATCTGAAGAATAAAGTACTAAATGATTAACAAATAAAATATTGTTATTCGCTGGCACGTGCAAGTTTTGGGAGGTCGATACTTTTAAACAGCCAACATACAGCCATGACCATGGGAAAAGCATGGAGTGCATAAAATATACATTCCACTTAGTATTCCTGAGACTTATTTGTGTGGGGCTCAAAAAAGGGATCTATCGAAAAAATATCGCATTTTAATTTTCCACCACAATTTTCAACAACCTACTCATTTTAGTCTTTGTTTATTTACTCATACAAGTATTTTGTTAAAGAAGTATATTTTACACAGTATTCTGCGTTCCTTATCTTTTAATATCATATAACATTCTTATTTTAAATCCTGCCAAAACACAGGTTATAATCATAGACAGCCGAAAAATTACATATCGACTCGACATCTACCTAAGGTCAATCTAAACGGTGTAGATTTAGAATATGCTAGGCAGGTTAAAAACCTCGGCTTAATGGCTGACGATATAAGTTGGGTGTCACAAGTTAATGAGGTCCGGAAACGAATTTTTAGCACAAAGCATTCATTAAAGCTCCGGCAAAAATTTATCTCTCAGACGGCCAAGCCTAAGCTAGTCAACTTTCTGTTAATTCCTATTTTATATTTTGCTGATATTGCTTATCCAGATATAACTGTGGAGCTGCTTAGCAAACTCGACCGTCTGCTCAATCGGTACATACGCTATATTTTTGGCCTGCGTAAGTTTGATCATATATAAAAATTTCGCTCAAGAATTAAGTGGCTCGACATCAGTTTTCGCCGGAAGGCACACCTATTTATATTATAACCACTTTGTATGATATACTTTAGAATCCTTGTTCACAAGCTTATCTGAAAGAGCGTTTCTCATACTAGCTTATCCCGTTCGATGACCAACAGAACTCAAACTATCCCCTTGCATAAATCTACATACTACCCAGATCTCTTTACGGTATCATCAATTATACTTTCGAATAACCTTCCGCGAGATTTAAAAGATGCTCCCTCAATAAATACAATTAAACGTAATTATTTAAAATTAATTGATTAATGTTATTGGTTTATATAATAATAAAATTTTCTATACTAGATTGTATGTATTTTATTGGTATAGTATGTACTTTATTTATATGTGTATATACATTTGTATATATGTATATATATGTGCATAAGAAGTATAATTATGTATAAAATAACATATTTATATTACATTATATTCTTTGAATAATATGTGAAAATAAGTTACTCGTAGCTTTTCTGTTGCGGCTCTACCCATAGCTCTCACCACACTACCAAAGGTTAGCTGGCACAGAATGCCTTTTCGGCATTTAGTTCGCCTTTGTACCAAATGTATGTTTGTATAGAATAAATAATTTTCTATCTATCTATCTACATTCATACAAAACATAAATATCCCACAACAGCGCGTCGAAAATGATTTAAAACAAAATAACTCTTATGTTAGTATATACTTGCCTATGCTGTTAGTATGAGAGTTCATCTAAAGTATGTTATCTAAAAATCATTATTATGTTATTAATAAATAAAGAATAAAGATAACTGAAAGGGCAATGCCAAATATTTAATGGTTTGTGTTTAAACAGCCGCACACAGTGGTGGTTGTGACCCAAGAAATTTAAAACGTTGACAACAAAAAATTACTGACATATTGACTGAATAAGCTGTGAATTTGTGATTTCAAATGTTTTGAGAACGCCTGCCAGGGAGTGGGGGTGCTGCTGTCTTCTCGGTTGGTCGATGTTATGACTGTATATAAGGTTGTGAACTCAAGACTTCTCTGGGTTCGCTTTAAATTGGGACTGACGAAGTTATTCCTTTTAGCTGTTTATGCGCCGGTAGCTTCGTCGTCCAGGGCTGACCTGGAGGAGTTTTGGGAGAATGTAAGAGAAGTTCTAGATTTGGCTAGGGGAAACAAAAGAATTGTTGTATGTGGTGATTTGAAAGGATGGGTTGGTACCGCTCGACCAGGGTACGAGTCGGTACTTGGAAAGTTTGGCGATAAAAGGGTTAATGATGCTGGCAAGCTTATACTGGCGATGTGCAAGGAAAAGGGTCTTCTTGTGACAAACACTATGTTTAATCACAAGAAAATCCATATGTATACTAGAGAAAGAAAGAATGAGAGAAGTATGATCGATTTGTTCCTGGTGGATGACCGACTGCGAAAACAGGTGATGGATACGCGAGTGTTCAGGGGTGCTGACCTGGGAACGGATCACTATCTAGTGATTACTAGATTTAGGGGTCTGTTCGCGAGTTGGCGCTACCGGACGGCAGTAACAGAACCACAGTCGGTCTGTCACATCCGAAGCTGGAAGCTTCAGGAAGCGGATACTAGGGACAAATATCATGCGAGGGTAGCCGAAAAGCTTGACACCATCGATGGCAGAAAAGAATGTGTAGAAAGAACATGGCAGAACCTTAGGGATGGAATGGTAAGTGCAGCGGAAGAAGTATGTGGAACAATAAAAAGAGGCAGTAGTAAAAGAAGAGATGCATGGTGGAATGATGAAGTGAAAGAAGCTGTAAAGAAGAAGAAGAAAGCATGGTTAGACTACTTGGCCTCTAGTAATGATAAGGATATGAGAGAGAAGATGAAAGAAAGATATAGGCTGCAGAAAGTTCACACGAAAGCACTGATTGAGGAAGTGCGTGAAAAGTGTAGAATAGAAGCAGACGAAAGGTTGTCGCACAACTTTAAGGAGAACTCCAAACTCTTCTGGAAAGAGGTTGGAAGGACTCGAAGTGGTGCGACGGCCTTAAGAATGAACAAAGTGCTTTCGAGAACTAATGACGTCCTCTCAGAAAAATCGGACGTCATGCAGCGATGGAGCGAATTTTATAGAGAAATGTATGCGTGTGATGATCTTAGTAAGGGATCCGGGGATGACGCCGTGACTGGTACGCCAGACCCGGACCTCGATGACACTGAGGAAATCAGTATGAAAGAGATTGAACGTGCGATTCGAAGTTTAAAATGTGGTAAAGCTGCGGGACTAGACAGAGTTACTGCTGAAATGGTCAAGTATGGTGGGCCTCGCGTCTAGGCCAGCTTTTATCTGCTGTGCAATTTGTGCTGGCGGACGAGGGATGTCCCGGATGATTGGCGATCCGCAGTCATTGTGCCTTTATATAAAGGTAAAGGTTCAAATTTTGACTGCGGGTGCTATCGGGCGATCAGCTTGACCAGTTTAGCAAGTAAAGTTTACTCGAAGGTTTTGACACGTAGGATGCAAGAGAAATCGGAAAAATTTCTATGGGAGGCACAATGCGGATATAGACCTGGAAGAGGATCAAATGTTTTCTCTCCGCATGATCACGGAAAAGCTTCTGGCTGCTAACCAGAAGATTTTCTGTGCTTTTGTGGATCTTGAGAAAGCATTTGATAAGGTTGTAAGGAAGAAAATGTGGGAACTATAACAGTGGTAGAGCCACGCGGCAGCTTTTGCTGTCGCACGGATGGGCCGGCTCGAACTGGGGTGGTATCACGACCTCACAGAAAACCAGCGTGAAGTAGAGATTTACCTCTGCGTTTCGCTTGGTGAGTGCAGGTGGCCGGAGGCCCTTTTTACTGGAAATGAGGCATTCCATCTTAGTCCTCACGGGTGACAACGCATCTACATTTTGATTTGTAATAGAGGATAGATGTAGATGTCTATGGGCCGCAGCAACCACTTACCATCAGGTGGACTGTGTGCTCGTTTGTCACCCTTATCCTATAAAAAAAAAAACTGTTGCCGGGGTATGGTGTGGATGGTCGATTGCTAAGGGCTGTGCAGTCTCTTTACTATGACTGTAAAGCCTGTGTGCGGGTAGGGCATGACCTGTCACCCATGTTTAACGTCCAAACGGGCGTAAAGCAGGGTTGTGTCATGTCTTCCTGGCTGTTCATACTGTATCTCGACAGCTGTTTACAGAAGCTGAAAGATAGCTGTTTGGGTGTGAAATTGGGTGATATTAAAGTAAATTGTCTGTTGTATGCTGATGATGCAGTGCTTATTGCACCATCAGAGGCAGAACTGCAGGCATTAGTCACGTGTATGAAAGAGGAATGTGAAATTAAAGGTCTCCGTTTGAATGCTAATAAAACTAAGGTTCTGGTATTTGAAAGGGACGAAGAGAGAACGAAGTGTGAAATATGGGTAAATCAGTAATGTCTAGAACAGGTAAATGAAATTGTATACTTGGGGAGTGCTTTTAGCCGGGATGGAAGATGTGATTTAGATGTGGACAGGCGTGTCGCTGCCGGGAACAAAGTCAATGGTGCCCTGACTGCGTTAGTCAAAAGGCAAGGCGTAGCGAAGAGTACACGCCTTGCAATACATAACGCAGTGTTGGTACCGACTTTGTTATATGGCAGCGAAACCTGGGTATGCCAGAAGAAGCATAAAAGTAAGTTAAATGCAGTGTAGGTGCGATCTCTTCGTAAAATGTGCGGCGTTACCATGGCCGACCGAAAGCGAAACGAAGAGATTCGCAATATGGCAGGTTTGAAAGATGATCTTATCACAAAAATTGATAAGGGCGTGCTTCCGTGGTTTGGGCACATTGACCGAATGAGTGAAGACCGAATGTTGAAGAAAATATATAGCGCGAAAGTTAATATTAAAAGGTGTCGAGGTAGACCGAGACTAACTTTCGAAGACCATGTGAGCAAATTGCTCGAAGAGGGTAGGGTCAAGAGTACTCGGATACCTAGACGTGCATGCATGAAGAAGATAATGAATCTGAAAGAAGTTAAAGAGGTTTGTAAAGATCGTGACACTTGGCGATCTGTTCTCTCTGGCTACCCCGTCAGGGATTGTGCGTGAAGATAAGTAAGTAAGTAAATGTTTTTTTTTGTGTGTAAATCTTGTGATATCTGTGGCAGTGAAATATAACTTTTTTTAATATACAAACCAAAAAAATTTGGAATTATGGTGAAATTTCGATCACTTATATTGTTTAAATATGTATATAATGTTAACAAAAGTTGCTAGATCCAAATTTATATAATTACTTTTGTAAGGTGACAACTTTGGCAGTATGTTACATACGATACTGTGTGTTATGATACAAATTCAGACCGTTTTTGGGTGTTAACAAACTTTGACCCTTCACGCTTTTGGAATAATATGGAGACCACGATTCGCCATCATCTGCATCGCTTTATTAATTACCCTTATCCCTTAATAATGAATAACCTAACACAATATATAAAACATCCTGTCTTTATTTACAAACGTGAATAAATAGCAAATGATATATTTGTCTGACTACAGGACGGAGCCGCGAGTGGTGCGCGAATATTTTCGCGGCTGCTATTAAATACCGTATATCATGGAAATGGAAACATAAAAATTCATTGCCTTTCGTTCGATTTATCTCAGGAGTTTGCTTTTCATTGTGAGAGTATTATTTTATGCACCGCCAGAGCGCTTGCCTAGCTTTTATTACGTATCGAAATTGACTTACGTTTTGTTGAGGCAATAGATTTCTGTCTTTGTTTTCATCGAAAATTGATTAGGCACAGAGGATAACTGCAGTATTTGTGATATTTTCAAACTGTTTTCAAATACTTCATAGCACATGCACGTGTAGCGGCGCAGTCATCGTGCCACAAGCGAAACACATCGAAGCCTAAATCTCGCCAACAAAGTTCCGTTGTTAAAGCAGCATATATAGAATAGCTCCGAATTACCACTGGGAGCATTGGCCGCTCCCCGTAGAGAACACCTAGTCCGGCGGGAGATCTCGCCTTTCTTTTCCACCCGCCATAGTGGTGACCACCCGACGTGATATGAACACGCAACCAACAACCTTTGAAAACTACAACTTTAAAAAAAACTACGTCATCGTCCTCAAGTACCCCATTCATTCGCTCGCGAGCAGATATTGTCTGTAGTCTTCACATTCTGCAAGCCATCTAGCTTTACAAAGGTTCATCGCAGCACTGGAATAATAATGCGTCCTGTTCCTTCAAGCTACTCTCTGCGCTACAGTGTTCGGCACGGCTCTGAGCCTTACTGCTCGCCCCTGCTTCACAGCACTCTCGCAGATTACTTGCCTTCTTCTCGACTCACCGCAGACTACAAGGCAATCATTGGCACAATGCTCCGGCTCATCGTTCTCACTGGCATCACTTGCAAGTGCGTAGTATGGCATGCATTACACACCGGCATATCATTCGCACCGGCTTCACTTGCCCTTACGCACACAGCATGCATTCTCCACTATGATAAAGGATGCACCAGCAATCGGACTGCACTATCGACCTCCGGTCTGAGCAGATGGGTGATGTGGTGGCGCTGCCGTAGCACCACAAGCGAAACACATCGAAACCTGAATCGCGCTAATAAACTACCGAAGTTAAAGCAATATATATAGAATAGCTCCGAACTACCTCTCGGAGCGTTGGCCGCTCCCCGGGCAGAACACCTTGCCTGGCGGGAGATCTCCCCTTTTCCTTCCACCGGATACACACTCAATTGGATTAGTGAAGAACAGAACGAAAGAGAGTATATAGGTACAGCTGCCGGTTTTATTTATTTAAAACGAGTCAATCGACTTGTGGAACATGGACACACCATCAAAATACATATAGTAATGCTTGCTTACGAATTAAAATGCAGATTCATTGTAACCTATTACCACTTACCATTCGAAATATGTCGGAATTATTTTTTTAATTGAAGTTACTAACCTAACCAAAGCCCACCTAATAGCAAATGACTACTGTAACAAACATAAAGAGAAGAAAAGAACATAAAATAATAAAGGCTACATATGCCTTGTCCTCTCTGAGGACTAAAATGTAATACCTTACAGTCTGTAATGATAGAGGCTCTATACAATTCTGACTGGAACAAAGTAATGCAAAACTGCTATTTCGCGACAGAAATAGGTAAAGGGACTACCGACTTAGACGGACTTCTTGACAGGAAAGAAGTACTCTTACGTAGCAGAGTTGCTACTTTAGCCTTATCATTCATCATTGTCATAACAACCCTTTACAATTTAAAGTCTGGACATACCTAGTCTTTCCACGAGAAATTTTACAACCACTGTCTGGAGCCATCTTCATCCATCGACATTTTGCTTCGCTTGCTGAAAAGAGGCTACTACTCTAGGAGCTTTCTTTCCTAGTGGCTGTCTGTTCGGAAAGCTACATGACCGTAGGATAGTTGTCATACTTGGCTTAGCTGTTACCTGGCAGATGCTGCTGCCCATTTCCCAGTTATTGAACCGTCACCATTTCATCCGTCAATGTTTACATCATGATTAGGTTAACGTTGTCCTCAATAATGTCGAACGAAGTGTTTGGCTTGAACTTGAACTGTGACTTACAATGTCACACCTGTTTGTAACATTTTTTGTAGCAATTGAAGTTTTATTTATTTAAAATTGAAAACAAGACTGATGATAAATAACCAGTGCATGTTGCCATCGATGATATATGGCAATGTGAAGTGGTCCTATATCACTGGCTGTATGAGCAAACTCAAGGCCACACAGCGATGAGTGACCTCTCATCAACCTTAAGGGGGATTAGGCTATATTTGGAATGAAGTTATTCTTATTACCTAAAAATATTTGCAGTAGATATAGCAAAACAAATCAGTAAATTAATATGAGTATAAGCTGGCGAAGTAGAGAGATATTACTAGAGTTGCTTATTAGACTTAAGTACAAGGCTTATAATAATCACGTCGTTTTACAATCAATTTTATAAATTGTTATTAAAATTTTATCTCTTAATAAAAGTGTTTCGCAAGTTATTATTAGTTGTTTATTATGAACTTTTATTGCTAAAGTCATAATACAAACTGCACAATTCAATGACAATGTTCACTAGCGAGTCTATTTGGCGAAAGTATACCTACTTCTTCGCGGGTTTTCATCCGCCGGATGTGAACCCCCGTTCTTGGGTAACGGAGAGTAGTTCCGGCGATTCCACATTACTTTGTTTTATTTTGTTTTGTCTGAGAAATTTGAAAGTTAGAAATAGATGTATGGTGTCAAAATACTACTTAAAATACGGTATATCAGTCATCACCACAGACAGATATTGACACCTGTTAAATATTACAATGCTCAACCATCCCTGACTTCATTTAGGTCAATGGAAGTAGACTGAACCGGACGCACAATAATCCTTTCATCCACCTACCAGCAACCGTATAGTATTCTTCGGACCGGGTGTATGAAACCCATACATCTAGATTCCTCAGGCCATATGCAACTTGGACCAGGCGCGCTAGGCCCCTTCATCCATCTCCATCAGGCAATACGCAGTGTAGACTGGACGTACGAGGTCCCTTTATCCAGCTACCTCAGGCAATACGCAGCGTGGACCATTTACCCGCTGCTGCATGTAGTATGAACGGAGCGTACTAGGTCCCCCTACAGCTTTTTCAAACTGAACTGTAACTGTGCCTGGGCGCCTAGAGCCCTTTCGACACTTTAACACTTCGTTTGCATACGAACCACTACAACACAGGACATTAAGAGATTTACTTACACGCATTTGCAGAGTATCGAAATTGAAAGTTAATGTACGAGTATTATCACTAGAGATCGATAGAAACAGAAACAAAAACTTTTTTTATTCAATATAGAATATAAATAATTCTTAGTGAAAGTCACTCTTATGTTTAATTACCACTGGTTCGAAAATAAAACCTCTGTCTGTACGAAGGCAACAGTCAACCTTGTACAGATCTAGGACCTTCTTCAGTCATGTATGAGGCACCGAGTCGAATGCTTTTTTGTAGTTTGTGGTGGAGAGGTTCCAATGGTTCCGTTTAAACACCTTGCCAATGACCGTGTCAATGGGGAGTGGTTCTTTGGTGCACTACCACCGCCGAGACATCCATTTTGAGCGCACAATATTACCTGATTTAAATTTAGGTGACGATTGATCCTCGCGGTCTAAATGGATGTTAGTGTCAATAGTGATAAGCAATCTAGAACATTTACTTTATCACCAAAACAATGTTTATATGAGTATATGTAACAATCTACATTGACACACTATTACATAACCTTAAAAAATAAAACTGGTTATAACTTTTAAGTCAGTAATGAGGCGCCGCATGGTGGGTGCGGCTTTTTAAGCGGTCTCACCATGCATAATCGCGAAGTGTGCAGCCTCCGTAATTACTTCCTGACGAAATCGGATGATGCATTCTACAGGGACGTAATTTCATGTTATAAAGGGCTAAAGCCTCGCTCCTTAGCCAATGACCAATGGAAAGACCCAGCAGTACAATGCATTTCCGACCGGGAGACCGTATGGAAGGAGAAGGAGCTTCACAGGAGATTCTACTAGGCTCTTCATGAGCCTTTCGTAGATACAGTTGCCTTCCTCTATTGGTTACGTTTTGGTGACCTCTTCGGGGAAAACGAGGGTTTTGTCTGTGCAATAGAAGATCAGGTTATTAAGACCAGCAACTATCGGAGATACATCCTAAGGGATGGCGTCGTCGGCATCTGTCGAGCTTGTCGCCATCCCGGTGAGTCACAAACTCTGAGTAATTGCAAAAACACAAATTAGTAGCCAGGATTCAGCAACAGGACCTTGCTCTAAAATACAATCTCGTGGATCGGAAACTGCTTTATTATAAGTACTTGCCGGAAGCCGTGCTCAATAATGACGATGCTCTACTGAATCCGGGTCATCATCACAGACAGGACTGTTCTTAGCGAATAAGCCTAATATTGTACTGATAGACCGGGCACAGTCAAGGATATTTTTGGTGGACATTACCAGTCCGTATGACGAGAACCTCGTGAAAGCTGAAATAGATAAGCGAATAAAATATCTAGACCAGGCTCACATGGTAAGTGATATTTGGGATGGTCTGCCAATCGAAATTATTCCTCACAGGTCATCTGAAGCGACTGAGACTCCGTGACGGACCTCTCCGGACTCAGATGCAGAAAGCGGTGCTCCTCGATACCGCCCGCATCGTCCGCCGGTTTCTTTCCCTTTACCACTTACCTTCAGCCGTTTGGTCTCCCCTGCCTAGGGCTTTCATCTGGTTGGGCTTTTATTTATTTATGTATTATTTATGTTAGTATACTTGATATGTATATCATTTTCATTTATATATTTATACAGCCCAACCAGATGAGAATACTAAATAAATACCCCAAATAATAGTTAAGTATGCAAATAATATAAACTAAATATTGTTTAATAAAACGAACTTACGGTGCACCAGAAGGTAAGTAACTTCAGGAGGCTCTCTATACCCCTAGGACCGGAAAACAGCTGTGCAGCCACTGTTATTTGGCAACAGAAATAGGTAAGACGATGTACTAGACCAGAGTAGGCTTCGTTGGCAGAAAAAGAGTCCTATAGCATAGTAATTTTCTAATGATGTTAGTTTAATTCCTACTTTTTTAATAAATACTAACACCTACGACAATAATAATTATGGTTGTTCACATATTGATGTTTTTTTGTTATAGGATAGGGTGACATACGATAGGATAGGGTGATGTATTTTAACGATACACAAAATGATGTTTATTAATATTATGATGTATAGTGGATTTAATTCTTGAGGCATTTCCTTCTTACGAAGTCTATCACGCATAGATACTGGCCGAGAATTGTCCTCTAGATAGTTCACTGAACGACCTTCAGCTTGCTTATACGGCCAACAGTGGATGACTACGTGTCAAATTCGTATGTCATCACTGGCAAATCGCACTGTTTGTACAGTGTACTTTATTGGTCCCAAGTTATATATGATTAGACGGTGATGTGTCGTAATCTACCGAACGCTGCCCAGCCAGGGGTAAATTTTTTTTAAGAACAAGAGTGACAAGCCCACTTGATGGAATGTGAATGCTGTGGTCCATTGAAATCTACACCTCTCATCAATTAAGAATCAAAATGCAAATGCGTTATTACCCCTGAGGACTAAGATGGAATAACTCGTATGCAGTAAAAAAGGTCTCCGGTTCCCTACACTTACCATATGAAATACAGCAACATTGAGCAGCTATTTTACGCTTGTATTCTGTGAGAGCGTGGTCTTTCCCCGGTCGACCCAACAAATTTGTGCAACATTCACAATAAAGCTGCAGCATGGTTCTACCACGTATAAAATATGCTATAGGGATTGCGTTACGGAAATAAATGTCGCAATCTCATTTCCAATCGAATGGGATCCGTCAATTGACCTCGGGGTCAAAAATTGAATTAACCCTGTTATTTTGTACCGTTGATATATAAATACAAAAATGAAAGTGAATACATTAAAAGTAAAAAAAAACTTTTTTTTAAATAAGCTTTTATTAAAATGCGCTAAAAAGAATAAAATAAACTTTTCCTTTAAAACTTTTACTATCAACTTTTAACGTCATTACACAATTAATATGATATAAAAGCTTGTCACGAGATTTGTTTCTACTCATTTCTACTTACTCATATTTACTTAATTTGATAATTTAAAAAATTAAAATCAATCAAATTCTGTTTATTTACACGGGTAAATCTCACATCATTGTTGCAAGGTCGTTTGACGGTTAATTTCGAACTATCTAGCTCTTCAATAAGGAGACCTCCTAATGATTTTACCCTACTTAAGGCAACGTATGCTTGACCAGCAGCGAAGAGCTTCGAACCTAAGTATACAACGGCATGGTCGACAGTACCTACGACCCTGCATTTTGTACACTGCGCAAGCCCAACGTTATACAATATGTAACAAAAACCCTGTAGTTCCAGTTCAGTGCGTTTTCAGAGTCGGTATTCAAACGTAAATAAATAACTTTTCTTCAAAAAACTTGAACATTAAAACAATATTTTAATTTAAAAAAAATCGAATTGTATGTGGTTTTATTACCTCTGCATTATCCGGAGAATAAGAGGATTGTGAAAGACCCACCTTCACCGATGCTCGTGTTAGTAAGAGGTAATAAAACCACATAAAATTTGTAAATTATTTTTTTTAATTAAAATTAATTTTTTTTTATGTTGAAGTTTTTTGAAAAAAAGTTATTTCTTTACGTTTGAATACTGACTCTGATAACGTACTTATCGGGAACCACAGGGTTTTTGTTACATGTTGTATAATTGGCAGCATATTTCGTTCTACAGTGCCGTGACTATATTTTGCTGGAAATTGTACAGTCTTGGGTTTAATGAGATGAACACCATCTTTACCGAAATCTCTCTCTCGAATCTCTCTCGAATACAAACGGATGGTATGTCAGTATCATGCATTCGTGCTCTCTGGGCCATATGATTTCTGTAATATGTCCAATGGCACCATTCACTAGACCTTTGTACAGTCAAAGTTTACCAACCAATGCTACAGACTCGAGCGATTCGACCTCAATATCATATTCAAGTACTCCAAAAACCCCAGTACACCAATATTTCAGACGGATTAACATCATGTTACACCCTGATGGCACTCTGTCCTCGGCACGGCCTCACCTTGACTCGGGTGTTTGGAGGAATACACTACTTATTTCAGCTTGAAGCTTACTTGTGCCTCACGAAACACAGTTCCAGGTTTGATTTTAGAGTTACCGTTCTCCTAGACAGGTTGCAAACCAATGGTGTTGACGTCTATCTCGCCAAATTGCACAAGCCAAAGTAAACCAACCGATACTACAGACTAAAAATTGGACTTCAATACTGGGATTGCAAAAACCCCAGTACACCAAAATTTCAGACGGATTGGAGCAATCATTTGACACCCATATTGTAGGAAAGTATAAAAAACTTAGTCTGCCATCTTTAGAAGCCCGCCATATTCAATTTAGAGTGACGGCACTTTATTTTCGAGTTACACTAAGCAAGCCCTTTCATTTGATAGCGATATTGTAGGAGTGCATTAAAAATAACTAGTCCGCCATCTTAAGTGTTTCCATGCATTGTCATCCAACCTAAGGTGTATACAAAATTTCAGCTCAATCGATTGAAGATATCTCCTTTAAAATTGAGTTGCAAGATTCCACCCGAACAAACATAGTAACATTGCAAGTTAAATAAAAGCTTGTAATAAAAATAACGGAAACAATCGAGAATGAGGCAGTTCTTAACAGTGGTAGAGCCACGCGGCAGCTTTTGCTGTCGCACGGATGGGCCGGCTCGAACCGGGGTGGTACCACGACCTCACAGAATAGCAGCGTGAAGTAGAGGTTTACCTCTGCGTATCGCTTGGTGAGTGCAGGTGGCCGGAGGCCCTTTTTACTGGAAATGAGGCATTCCATCTTAGTCCTCACGGGTGACAACGCATCTGCATTTTGATTTGTAATAGAGGATAGATGTAGATGTCTATGGGCCGCAGCAACCACTTAACATCAGGTGGAATGTGTGCTCGTTTGTCACCCTTACCCTATAAAAAAATGAGGCGACCACCTGTTTAAAAGCTTAATGCGGCTGCACGAACCGGAATTTCAAATTCTTGATATTTTCCAAATCAATACTGCAAATAAAGAAATAGCAGTTTCTTCTTGCATCTGTGTCTTACTAAATCTGACTAATTCAACTTAGACACGCAATGTGGTTTTTTTTTATATATGTCGGGAACCATAGGCATCTATCTACATTTATCCTCGTTTAAGAATCAATACGCAGAAGCATTGCCACGCTTAAATACTAAGATGGAATGCCTCATTTCCAATAAAAAGGGTATCCGGTTCTCCACACTCACCATACGAAACACAGCAACAATAAGCTGCTATTTTACGCTGGTATTCTGTGGGAGCGTGGTCCTACTCCAGTCGAGCCGAGCCATCCATCCTACAACCATAATGTTGCTGTAGCGTGGCTGTACCACGTTTAAATAAAAGCAAATTTATAGTAATATCAACGAAAAACAACAGACTTAACTCAAATAACGATAATCCGATGAAATACCAGCAGGTGTGACTACGTGCTGGTATAGCATTCAAAACAAATCGCAGCTGGTTTAATCTAGCATAACGAAGTGTAAACCAGTTTTGGCTTGGCATGCAGTTCACAGAAAGCTACCGCGTTCCATGGTACGGACTAATTGCTGACGTTAATTCAATTCCTCTACACTTCGTTCTTTCAATGTAATCTATTTAACGGAGGTCAACATATACTGATGGAAAAAGTTCACATCAATAATATTTGACTACTCCGTGGCGCAGTGGTTTAGTAATGATTTGCAGCGCCAAGGGCCGCGGGATCGTGAAGTTATTCTGGCGGAAAAATTATGCTTGCGGGCAATCTAAATACTGGTTATTGCTTAAAAAAAAAGCTGGACTATGCACGTGTGCTATGAAAGTAAACTATAATTTGTTCAGACCGTAGTTCAGATGGAGGTCTGGTCAATAGCGTTTTCACTATTTGTAAAACTGGGTTGATTTTGACGGTAAAAGCAAAGGAAATATAACCTGAATGGTGGTAGGTATATATGTACAAGATACTGAGCCTAAATCCCATAATCTCTACTAGTAAGCATCAATCATTACCTGTGCGAATATATCGGCTTCGAACACGCCGACTTAGTAATACTAAGCAATTTATTTTTCTCATAAATTTAACAGTGGCAAGTGAACACGTAATTCACCAGATGGCAAATCTATACAATGGCCTATAGACTTCCAAATCTAGTTAGTACTTAGTGAATTAATAATCAAAATAATAATACAAATTCATTGTCACCTGAGGACTAAGAAGGATACATAAGTTTGACTGTGCGCTCATTTGTTACCCTTATATCTATAAAAAAACTATGTTCCACGTAGAAGAGAGCCATAGGAAAAATTTATAATCCAAATCCGAAGGACTATGGGTCGGCTTAACCGGGGAAGGAAGACGCTCTCACAGAAAACCAGCGTAAAATAGCAGCTGTCTTTCGTATGGTGAGTGTAGAGAACCGGAGACCCTTTTTTCTGGCAAAGACGCATTCCATCTGAGTCCTCACGGGTGGCAACGCATCGGCATCTTGAGTCTTTATTGAGGATAGATGTAGATGTCTATGGGTCACAGTAACCACTTACCATCAGTAGGACTGTTTGTTCGTTTGTCACCCTATCCTATAACAAAAAAACTAGCTAAAAACTTATACTAAAATAATATTATATTAATTTTGGCCTCAAAAAAAACCATATACCTATACCGTTACAGCCTATTTCTATCTACTGCTGAACAACTGCGTCCCGCGTAGATTGCCTCATATGGGGGATCTACCATAATTGACGCGCTTGGCAAGAGGGTTGGCAACTGCAGATTTTTTTTTAATTTTAGTCGTTATCTGTCGCTTCTTAGGACACCTACAGGATGATATGGGGTATTGGATATTCTAGCATCGCTACTAAACGGTATATAAAATAGCTTCGTTAAAAATAGTGATCTACAAGCAGAAGTATATTTTGCTTTATATGTTTAAGCATTGTTGCTATTGCAAGACTCGCCTTTAGCCAATGCTCTACTAGTTGAAAATGCAATGATTTCAAAAAAACTCTTCGTGGTATTATACTTTTTTCTTATAGAAGAGGGGGCAAACGAGCATACGGCTCACCTGGTAAGTGAAAACAACTGCAACATCAGGGGCATTGCAAGTGCGTTGTTGGTCTTTTAGAATTGAGTAAGCTCTTTTCTTGAAGCTCACTAAGCCATATCGGTCCGGAGAAGCCGCCATTGATTAACTATTCCACAAAGAGGTCGTACGCAGAAGAAAACTCCTACTGAAACGTAACCGCCAAACATCCAGATAGTATGGATAGTATAGGGAGTTAAACCGCAATGTTCGTTTGTGAAATTTGGCGGCCATGCCAACATTTTTCGGAAAAACGTCGCCGAATACCGTAACAAAATAGTGTCTGAAGTCCAGTCTTTGCTGAATAAAGTCTCGTATTGAGGGTGACTAAATCTAGTGCAGTTTTATCCTCAGAAGACACAAGTTTGCGCGTTTACCCCTCAAAAGAACCCCTTTGTCGTATCTCCTCAGTTTCAAGGTACTCCCCTTGTTGCCTCAGCCAGTATCGGAATCCTCGGCGTCGACGTATCGAGTGATGTGCAGTTTCGTGTTGGCTTGGAAGAGAAGGCCAAATTGGTCTTTAAAAAGCTTGGCGATCGCAGCAGAGCGTGAAAGTATTTCGTGCCGGCACATCACCTGCAACTTTACAAGACGCAGGTTCGGCCACACATGGAATACTGTTCTCATCTCTGAGCTAGGATCCCTAGCGCAAGCTCCTCCCACTTGACCGTTTCCATTTTCCTTTCCAATCAGCTCGATTCGCTGGCACTGCGAAGAGATGTTGTATCCCTTTGCATTTTCTTTCACATTTACCACGAGGAGTGATCTGAGAAATCAGAATCAAAAGCTCAAGTGCCCCGGAAACGATGCTGCCACACTCTTTCTTCAGCGTTGACAGTTGGCTCTTTCTGGCAGACAGATCTCTGGCAAAGACTTTGGAGCCTTGGTTCCGCTCGATCGCTTCTTCAATACAACTTGTATTGAAGTTGCGTAAGTCCCGCCGCATGCATTCGGAGATCTGTCTATTCAGTTGCCATCTTATGCTGTCAAATCTGTTGAAGAATGTAGCTTCAACTCCCGTCTAACAGCCATGAGATTAAGAGTGTCATCGGTGAGTTTTTGTGTTCTTCTGCGGCGGGTCTTGCAGAACTTAGCTCCGACCGCATGGACAGTTTCCACGAGCTTGTCATTCATATCGTCCACTTCATTGCAGTCTTCTAGGCACTGAAAACGGTTTTGTAACTCGAGATGAAAGGTTTCGGGACTTTGGATTAGAGCACGAGGGGGACGGAGCGTTGACTTCATTAGACGAGACCTCTCCAACTTAACGTTTAGGTTCAGTGTGCCTCTAACCATTTGGTGATTGCTACCAGTTTTCATCCTGGCGATCACGGAGACATCACTGAACAGTTGTCGTCTGGTCATCATAATGAAGTCAATCTCATTTTTTGTCGAACCGTCGGGGCACGACCAGGTCCACTTTCTGTGGGGCCGCTTCTGGAAGAAAGAGTTCATCATAAAGAGTCCCTCTTTCTCCATGAAGTCGGCCAGCTGCTGGCGCTTTGGGTTCCGTTACCCTATTCCAAATTTCCCTACTTTCAGCTCACCGTTATCTCTTGTGCCTAGTTTTGCATTGACGTCTCCCATTAACACCGTATATTGGGTTTTGGAATAATGCATTGCCCTAGAGATATCCTCATACATTTCCTCCACCTCCTCATCGGGGTTTGCCGAGGTTGGTGCGTAAACCTGTATGACCTTCAGCGAATACCGTTTGGTGATTCTGAGTATAAGGTACGCAACCCTCGTCGACACACTCTCAATCTTTACAACGTTGTTAACGAGAGACTTGTGGACGATAAATCCGACACCTCCTTGGGACAGATGGTCGCCCTCCCGGTGATAGAGCAAGTTGCCGGATTCGAGGATTACCGTGTCCTCCCCTTCTCTTCGGACTTCGGATAATCCTATAATATGCCAGCGTAACTTGCCCATCTCTTCTTTCAGCTCCACGATCTTCTCGTCAGTCCTCAGGGTGAGTGCGTTGTACGTTGCCAGGTCGAGTCGTCTAAGGTGGCAACCGAACTTCCACCGGAGATTCTTAGCACCCCCTGCCCCGCCGTTACCATGGTCGTTACCGTAGCCAGGAATAGCGGGGCCGCCGGGGACTGGGGGCCGTCTGTTTGTTGCTCTAATATTTGGGGGATATTTAACATAGTTGCCACGCTTGACGAGCGGGTTGGCAACCGCAGTTTTTATTGTAATTTTGGCTATTATCAGGAAGATGCTGCTGCCCATCTCCTGCCTGTTTCCCTTTGTCGCCTTTTACGACACCCACGGGAAGATATGGGGTAGTGGATATTCTTGACCGCCACTACACGGCAGACTTGGACTTTATGGAGTGACCTAAATGATGATACGATGATCATATGAGCATTATGAGTCGTGAACTTATGGATTTTCTATACTTTTTTTTTTAAATTGAAGTTTGACATAAAATTATTGGAATATTGGTAGTATAATAATAGGGTTATTAGTGAAAACTGGTGTGTATTTAAACTACTTTTTTTAAATACTTGTAAACTTTTTTGTGTGGTGAATAAGTAGTTAAAACAATAAGAAAAATTTGTGATGGAATTATTAAAGCTACTGGATAGTATGGGGAAAAATTGGAGTTATACTATTGGTAGTACAATGAAATTATTTTTAATATTGATAAACTAAAAAACACAGCATAATATTTTACTCGGCGCTTGGTTTTATTTTCTGCCTTACAGGCACTACAAGGCTCTTTTCTTGAAGGTCCCTAAGTCGTATCGGTCCGGAAAAATCGCTGGTGGTAAACTATTCCACAAGGAGGTTGTGCGAGGAAGAAAACATCTTCTTAATCGCACAGTGGTGGACCGCCAATCACCCAGATGGTGTGGATGGGATCGGGAGTTCTGCCGCGATGTGCGTTCGTGAAATTTGGCGGCTGGGACCTATGATCCACAAAATAAATGATTATGATTATGATTATGATTATGATTATGGAATTAATCCGAACAATTCCTCAGAGCACTCCCAATGGTAAATGCGAAAGAAAATGCTAAGAGATGCAACATCTCTTCGCAGTGCCAATGAGTCGAACCGATCGGAAAGGACTCGGTCGTCGACGATTCGGGCTGCTCTGCGCTGGATGCGGTCAAGTGGAAGGAGCTGGCACTGGGGAGCCCCAGCCCAGAGATGGGAACAGTATTCCATGTGAGGCCGAACCTGCGTTTTGTAAAGTTACAGGCGTTGAGCTATCATGAAATACTGTCCCGCTCTGTTGAGTACGCCAAGCTTTTTAGAGGCCAATTTGGCCTTCTCTTCCAAGTGACCACGAAACTGCACGCTACTCGATATGTCGACGCCGAGGATTCCGATACTGGCTGAGGCAACAAGGGGAGTACCTTGAAACTGAGGAGATACGACAAAGGCGTTCTTTTTAGCGGTAAACGCACAAACTTGTGTCTTCTGAGGATTAAACTGGACTAGATTTAGTCGGCCCAATCCGAGACTTTGTCCAGCAAAGACTCGACTTCAGACACAAGTTTATTCTGGTACTCGGTGACGTTTTCCCGAGAAATATTGGCACGGCCGGTGTATAGAGCATCACCAGTCCTATAATCCGCATAGCAATGAATGCTACCAGCTTGCAACATATCATTGATATGCAGAAGAAACAGCATTGGTGATAGCACGCAGCCTTGTGGAACACCAGCGTTAATAGGCTTGTAGTCGGAGCATGCACCGTCTACAACGACCTTGATGCTCCGATCTGCAAGAAAGCTGGTGATCCAATTTCATAATTTCTCGGGAAGCCCATAGGAAGGGAGCTTCGAAAGAAGCGCTTTGTGCCAAACCCGATCGAAGGCCTTCGCAATGTCCAAACTAACGGCCAATGCCTCCCCCTTGGACTCTACTGCCACCGCCCATCTATGAGTTAAGTAGACCAGAAGATCACCAACTGATTGAACCGACGAAAACCGTACTGGCGGTCACTAATCAGCTACTATCACTAATCACTAATCACTAATAACGGATTCCATTATTTTGGAGAACAAGGGGGTGATGGCGATAGGCCTGTAGTTTGACGGGTCTGAGCGGTCGCCTTTTTTAGGGATCGGGTGGACAAAAGCTCTCTTCCATGATTTTGGGACTACGCCTAGGGAGTAGGATTACAGCGTAGCTTCTGAAAGCGGGTGGAAAACCGGTACTGGAAGTCCTTCAGAGGCTCTTTAATTCCGTCCTCCGTGGTGGCATTACACCGGAGGCGTGGAGCAGGAGTGCGGTGGTCTTGTTCTTCAAGAAAGGTGACAATGCTCTCTTGAAGAATTACAGACCGATTTCACTTCTGAGCCGCGTCTACGTGCTGATTTCGAGAGTCATTAGGAATCGTCTCGCACGCAGACTTGACGACTTCCAGCCTCCCGAACAAGCCGGTTTCCGAAAAGGCTTTAGCACCATAGACCACATACATACCCTTCGGCAAGTTGTACAGAAGTCCGAGAAGTACAATTTGCCACTATGCGTGGCATATGTGGACTATGAGAAAGCCTTTGATTCCGTCGAAATTTGGGCGGTGCTGCAGTCCCTTCAGCGGTGCCAAGTTGACTGTCGTTATAACGGAGTGCTGAAGTGCTTGTACAGTAGAGCTACGATGGCTATCCGAGTACAGAACCAGAGTACGAAACCTATCCAATTGCAGAGAGGTGTAAGACAGGGCAACGTTATATCCACGAAACTCTTCACCGCTGCATTGGAAGACGTTTTCAAGCTTCTGGACTGGAAAGGATACGGTATTAACATCAAGGGCGAGTACATCACTCACCTTCGATTTGCCGACGATATAGTCCTTATGGCAGTATCGCTGGAGGACCTAAGCACTATGCTCAATGACCTCAATAGTGTTTCCCAACGGATAGGTTTAAGATGAACATGGACAAAACAAAGATTATTTTTAATGTCCATGTCACACCTATGCCGGTAGTTGTTGGGAGCACTAAGCTCGAAGTTGTTGACGAGTATATTTACCTGAGATAAATAGTCCGACTAGGTAAGTCCAACTTTGACCGATAAGTCAATCGACGGATTCAACTCTGCTGGGCAGCGTTCGGGAAACTACGACACATCTTCTCGTCAGACATACCTCAAAATCTTAAAACGAAATTGTACAACCAGTGCGTGTTTCTAGTGATGACTTACGGAACTGAGACGTGGTCCTTCACTGCTGGCAGGTTGAGGAAGCTCAAGGTCGCTCAGCGAGCAATGGAGAGGGCTTTGCTCGGACTTTCTCTGCGTGATAAACTTACGAATGAGGATATCAGCAGTAGAACAGAGTAACCGACGTAGCCCAACGGATTAGTAAGCTGAAGTGGCAGTGGGCCGGCCATATAGCTCGAAGAACCGACAACCGATGTGGAAGAAAGGTTCTTGAGTGGCAGCCTCGTACCGGTAGGCGAAGAGGAGGGCGACCCCCTGCGAGATGGAGTGACGACCTGGTAAGACATGCAGGAAGTCGATGGATGCAGGGGGCTCAGGACCGTGCTTTGTGGCATTCCTTGGGGGAGGCCTATGTTCAGCAGTGGACTTTTGAAAGTCTGTAATGATGTTGATAAAGTCCAAGACCTATAATATACTTAAATAATATTAAACTGACGCGCTTTGTTTAAATTAATACCAACCAATATTTCAGCCAATAGAGTAACAACAAAGTACATAAAATTTAGATCAGCCGCTAATTAATTCAGCCAATTATTATATCTATGTGTTAAAAATATAATTTCGTACAGTTTAATAAAAATAACACTTCAAAAGATTTAACGGAAAACAATTAATTTAATGTGATAATTTTCAACCACTATTTGAGCATAAAATATTGGATGTAAGTTTGATATTATAGCAAATATTTGTTACAATCCTCATTATTTAGACATGTGAGGCCAACGTTTTAAAAGAATATAAATCTAAAGAATACATGTATTGAAGTTTTTAAAGAATGTTTTCTTTCGGATAAAATGGCTTTGTAAGCCGCCATCTAGTCCATTTAATTGGTAAAGTCATTTTATCGAACAAAAATTGATCGAATTTCACGCTGGTACCTAAGGAAGAGGCTAGATGGTATAAATTCGGCTAATACAAATCAGTAACGTCGTGGATTTTTTTGAATGGACTGGAATATGATAATTTTATACAATATGGTTAATTTTATTTATTTAGCAAATTTCTTAATTTTTTAACTGTCTGTTTCAACAGTTATATATATATATATATATATATATATATATATATATATATATATATATATATATATATATGTGTGTGTTACGGCCTACGGCTGCTCCTCCAAATGTGAAATTATCCGGGGCCCATCAGCGGAGACTTCACGAGCAGACGCAGGTCGGGCTTCAATATGGCCGCGTGGAATATCCTATCACAATAAACTATATGGGAGAAAGCTAGAAACACATAGTACTTACCATTATCCGAAGCTAACTTCGCACCAAGGCGCGAGTAGTGTACAGTGAGGTGTAAATGTCTGCGACCTGAGCAAGTTTAGGCGACCAGCAGCGGCCGAGTTCCAGGCTGCCCCAAAATGCTGCATCGCACCAGCAGGCTCGATCGCTGCACCATTTCTTTCTTCATTGTCACTAATTCAGTCTCTTAGTTTCATTGTACATTTAATTAACTTAAATTCGCCTAATTCCACATTCATTGTAGCATCGAACACGTGATACCCGACAGATTCAGCGTTAAACACAACTAAGTTCCTTCATTCGACACCAGAACAACACGTCGCGCAAGATTCAAAATACGCCTTGTTGACACGCGAATTAATCTAACTAGCCAACTAAAACACAAAAGGGGCACTAAACGCGACAACACAATTATAATGATATCTTGACAATTAACCGGGAGAAGCTCTCAAACTAGGAATGCGCGGCTCGAATCCTAGACCGTATATCTACTAGACGCACATACACTATTCCGCACTCTCGCCCGAGTTAAATATCGCACAATTCACATATCTACGTGACGAAGAAGCACGTACTTCATCTAGCTATCTAGATCCATGACGGGCCGTGAATTTTGAGCCTGACGGTCTCCCCGCCTAGTGGCTGGCGGGGCACCGACGTTTTGCCCACGCGTCAAGCGACTGACTGAACATGCGTCGAGCGACAGACTGCCCACGCGTCGAGCACGGTCGCCCTACCTCGGCGCTTATTTGGAATGAGGAAGGCAAAGTGTATTTAGTAATATAACACAAAAAATTACAAACTCGGCACATCTAGTTCTCCTCGTCGAGTAGTTCCAGTAGCAGTCATCAAATTACACATTCAAGTCGCTCCGTCAAGTCCGGAGGTAAGGTCTATTCATAATTTACAAATCGAGCCCAAACTCGGCACATCTAGTTCCCCTTGTCGATGAGTTGCAGTGGCAGTCTTCAAAGAACACTTTAAAGTCATGCTATCAAGCCCGGAAGAAACAAATTATTGTTATAAAAATCTGCGATTATATAAATAATAATAATATCTTTTCTTGGTCAAGTATGTAAGATATAAATTTGGTTTTTGGAATATTTTGTATTTCTACGGCGATCTTTTCTGCACGAGCCGCTGTAACAAACAACCACTCACGAGGAAATTTGAAACCGGAGTAAATAAAGTACTCTGTGGCTGTAGCTCAGAGTACGGCTTCGGCTTATTTAGTAAAATAAATTAATACAAGCCTCACTAACCACCGAAAATTTCGCCATTATAGAGGCGAAAAAAATGAATTATAACTAAATAAAACAAAATTAAACTGCCATTTACATTCAATGGCTTCCCACATGATAGATGAAGAGTTTGAAAACAGATTAAGTTAAACAATTGATATTTTCAAAAGTTATCGTGTTTACGGTGCCATGCGCACTTGATAAATCCACACCATAAGCCACTAAAACCCCTTTTTTATGTAAAAGTAGCAATCAATCGATTAAAAAAATAATAATAAGACGTTATCCGCGTAATTCTATACCTATGTTCTATCCACTTCTTTCTAAATCTAATCTAGGTCATAACAATAGTTTCTAAATCTATCTGGAGTTACCAATAGTCACCATTTACCGCACTATGGGACTACAAATAATTGCTCTAGGTCTTGGCGTTTATACACATTTAAATTATGTTAAACAAATGTTTCCAAAAACAGGAGAAATTTTTGCAGCTAGCTTTGTAAAGTGTGGATTTAAATATTATATTATAACTCTACATCTATTTCTAACATAACTTGTAGTGTTATGCTACTTACATATTATCATTTTACACTATTTTAAATTCATTTTTTCATTCTGTTTTGATTTTTTGCATTCACCTCAAAACTGGATGTTTTGTATCACCTTTATTTCCATAGGATCCTGTAACGTTTTTAAACCATAAGAACACAATAACAAATCATTTTTACTTCGTATTTTCACGCTATCAGCACTTTTTAAAACGGTATCGATGGAGTCTACCTTTTTCGATCTTTTATTTAGTTCTTCGTAACTCTGCAATTTCGGACTTTGTGCGCGCTGGTGTGCTACCTTTTTTCCTATAGCAATAATATCTCATTTTTCACTTAAATCTTGCCGTTTTTCTATTACGAGCCTAAAACCAAAATTTGACATGTTTTGACATCGTTGTTTATCTGGTTGTCATGGCAATTTTTATTCAAATTCGCTACCGGTCTGTTGTTTCTACTTCGATAATTCCACATAAATACTCTTTCCTCTTGGCCATTTACAAAAAATTTGCTTTTAATTTAAATAATTTTCCGTTCTCTCTAAAAAGGTATAAAAGCCGAACAATCGGTCAAGAAACTCAGTCTCGCTTCAGTTCTCAAACTTGAAGAATCTTCTAAAGGCCTTATCCCGGGGCCGCACTGCCCCGGGATCCTGCAAGCCTCTGTCCTGCCTGAAGCCGCCGGGACCCTGCTAACCTCTGTCCTGCCTGAAGTCGCCCGTTCCTGCTAGCCTCTGTCCTGCCTGAAGTCTCCAGGACCCTGCAAGCCTCTGCCCTGCCTAAAATTGCCGGATCCTGCTAGCTTCTGTCCTGCCTGAAGTAGCCCGATCCTGCTAGCCTCTGTCCTGCCTGAAGTCGCCGGATCCTGCAAGCCTCTGTCCTACCTGAATTCGCCGGATCCTACAAGCCTCTCTCCTGCCCGAAGTCGCTGGATCCTGCAGGCCTCTGTCCTGCCTGAAGTCGCTGGGATACTGCAAGCCTCTGTCTTGCCTGAAGACGCCGGATCTTGCAAACCTCTGCATTCACCTGAAGTCGTCGCCTAGACACACCCACGCCTTCACCTACGCTGTGCGTGCTCGTTCCAGGCGCTGTGGGCCTACCACCAGCACAGCCTGCGTATAATCTGTGGGCAGCGAAGAACACCACCAAAAGCGGTGTACCTCTTGGATCTTCAGCCTCAGCTTCAATACCCATCATTTTTATTATCTATTTTTTTTAGAAATAATTGTAAATCACATCACCCATCTTCATCCTCATACATCATTTTTTATATATAAATCTGTAAATATCTTTTTTTTTATATTTTAAATAGATTATTTGTTTTGCCCTATTTTTGTTGTTTTGTTGATGCTAGGTTAGGTTCTTTCTTTGTTTTTAATTGTCGCTTCACGACAAACTTGCAATTTTTCAGGGAAAATAAAATTTTCCCTGAAAAATGATGATGATGAAAAAAAAAGGATTTTATTTTCGCCAAACAAACTCGCAAGTGAGTTTACATTGTCATTGAATTATGCAGTTGTAATATGACGGGAGGAACACACCGCCGACCATCCCGCGGTGTGAGTGTTCCATGCCGGATGTGCGGTTCACACAGCGCTTGGTTCGCAAAGCACTCCTCTCCCTGGACATCCACAAGTATAGTGGGCCTGACGTAATCCACCCAAATGTGCTGAGGACTTGTATTCCAGAGATGGTTCTAACGCGTCCTTTCTAGTACTCCTACTTCCTAGGCGTAAACCCGAAATCATGGAAGACGGCTTTCGTCCTCCCGATCCTCAAAAATGGCGACCGCTCAGACGCATATGAAAATGATTTGAAAAAATGAAAAATGATTTATTGATTTACAATGATACAATTTAAAGCAGTCGCAAGGGCCCCTGTACTAGGTTGGTTACCTGTGTTACTGGGTACCCCGCTCATCCACCAAGACTATACAATATTAATCAATAAATAACAAAAGGCAAGGCATGCGCTAGCATTAGGGAGTAATGTAATTTATAATATAATAAGTGTGTGTGTGTGTGTGTGTGTGTGTGTGTGTGTGTGTGTGTGTGTGTTGTGGGTATGTGAGCAGTGCTTTAACAACTGGTGAGGCTGTTCCAAGTATAAAAGTTAAGTAATAAATTGTTCAGTTTCCTCGTAGTTTAGTGTTAATAAAAATTGTGTTACTACACGTTTGACTTTAGTCCACGTCAATATGCAATCTGCTGTTAAATTTATTGTAAAGAGATATGGATTGGAATGCGTATTGTTTTTGCTTAAATTTTGTTTTATTTTGTGGTATATGGCAAATTTTGGTGCTCCTACGTTTTGGTGTATGATGACGTATATAAGGTAAATGTCGATGAGTGTTTAGGATGCAATTCAATATATAAATCTGGCGAGTGCTGAGCAATTTATAAGACTTATGTAGTTCAAAAGTTGAAAATCGAAACGGTTTAAAGAACATTACCTTAATTAGAGATCTTTGAGCTCTTTCTAGTGCTATTATACGTGTTTTTGCTGCACCACCCCAAACAGGTATACAATAACTCAGTACCGATTGCACAAGAGCTTTGTAGATGGTAATGAGGGTCGTTTCATTTGCAACACACCTGAGTTTTTTGAACACCCATGTTAGTTTTCTTATCCTGTCAGCGATGCTTTCAATGTGCTGACTCCATGTAAGATGCTGATCAATAGTTACACCGAGATATTTAATGGTACTAGTCCTGGTGATTTTATCACATGAGCAATTACTATGGCTATTTAAATAAGGATTATGGCAGGTATGAACTGTTAGATTAAAATTAGAATCAGGTTGTGTATTTTTCCGTATAGAAAAAGGAATGAATTTAGTTTTATTAATATTTAGGGTCAGAAGGTTTGATCTTAGCCAGTTAGATATGTGGTGGATTCCGGAGTCAGCGATAACCCTTAGATTTTCCCATGATTTTGCATTAAAAATAAGAGCGGTGTCATCTGCGTAGGTATATATTTGACAATTTTGTAGGTTTAAATTGCATAAATCGTTGACATAGATTAGAAATAAAGTAGGCCCGAGGACGCTACCTTGAGGAATACCATAGGAGATATTTGATGGACGGCTAAGATATTCACCAAGTTTGAGTTGTTGCTGACGTTCAGTGAGATAATCCGATAGAAGCGCATGAGGCAGACCTCTTATACCATATTTATTTAGTTTGTCTAACAGGATAGGAATAGAAACGGTGTCGAATGCCTTGGCCAAATCCAAAAAAACTCCAAGACATTTGTTACCAGAGTCCAGGTGCTTACTTATCTCTTCAGTCAAAGCCAACACCGCGTCCTGAGTAGAAATTCCATTTTTAAAACCAAATTGATTTTTAGAGAGCAGGTCGTTATCTATGAGATATTTTTTCAATCTATTATTTATTAGCTTCTCCAGAATTTTGGATAGTACTGTTAACACAGAAATTGGCCTGTAGTTGTTGACATCATCTTTATATTGCATATAACTACAGACCTATCGCCATAAACACTTTGTTCTCTTATAAACTGCCAGCTCATGTGGTACCTCGAGGATCACTAGTTGGTTAGTGACCTCCAATACGGTTTTCGTTGAAGTTGATCAGATGGTGATCTTCTGGTCTACCTGACTCATAGATGGGCGGAGGCAGCAAAGTCCAAGGGGTAGGCATTGGTCGTTAGTTTGAACATTGCAAAGGCCTTTGATCGAGTTTGGCACAAAGTGCTTCTTTCGAACCTCCCTTCCTATGGGCTTCCCGAAAAATTGTGCAATTGGATCACCAGCTTTCTTGCAGATCGGAGCATTAAGGTCGTTCTAGACGGTGCATGCTCCGATTATAAGCCTTTTAACCTTCCAGCGGTCGCACCCTTGCGCCGAACTTAAGCAGTCGCGCGCGGTCTGTGATTCCGCAACTTTAAATGTCTTGTTTGGGAAAACAAATGAATATTTTGACTTATTGTATAACAGATGATTAAAAAGAGGTCTACATGTAAAATAAAATAAAAAGCATATTATTTATCCGTTATTTTTTTATTTCTACTTAATAGAACAAAGGTCTATAAAACTCAGAATTATTGTCTCTGGTTGAAAATCAACGTTATAAATCAACAAAAAAAACGAAATGAAATTGTGTTTTTTACTACTTACAACTTTTAAAGTTGACAATAATTATCTTGGAAATAAATCACATTCATTGTCAATTGCACTGTGTAACTCTAAAATGACATTTAATTTTAGATCATTCTATGTATATTTCTAGTTATACGTAGAATATATATATATATATATATATATATATATATATATATACATATATGTGTGTGTGTGTGTGTGTGTGTGTGTGTGTGTGTGTGTGTGTGTGTGTGTGTGTGTATAACAATCACATGTTCTATGCCGAGAACTGTACTTTGTTCTGCGGTTCTTTTTCCTATCACAATAGTAACAACGACCTTATCGTCATCGCTGTTACTAAGCTCGGCATCCGATTGAACATACTCATCGTGTGTTGGCAAAATTTCTACTGGGTTGTTTTCTTGGTCCGAAACGTCATCAAAGACCTCATCTTCTGATTCCATCTCCCCTAGCATGCGTGGTATTCGACGTTCTAAGTCTTCGTAATTCATTGCCTATAACTAAAAGTACATTTTTTAAAATTACACTTTTATAATATTATAATATAAAACATAAAAAGTAATAATAAGATACAAAAAACATGAAATATTTACCCCGGTTTCACTTTAATTGCACTGGATTGTTCTGGAACACAATAGATCGCGCGCAGAATCTGAGACCGCAAACACAAATAAGAAAGCACGTGTGTATGCGACGAATGTCACAGGGCTACCTAGCGGTGCTACCTCACCTTCCTGAGGATATCACGAAAGCGCATGCGTCTATCGTTTATAGTTTTAGTAAATTGACTAAAGTAAGTTCGTTGCGGACTCAGAGACCGCGCGCGACCGTTGGAAGGTTAATGCTGGCATTCCACAAGGTTGTCAGCTATCACGCTGTTTCTTCTGCATATCAATGATATGTTGCCAAACGGTAACATTCATCGCTATGCGGATTACAGCACTAGAGATGCTCTATACACCGGCCGTGCCATTATTTCTCGGAAAAACGTCGCCGAATACCGAAACAAAATAGTGTCTGAAGTCGAGTCTTTGCTGAATAAAGTCTCGTATTGAGGGTGACTATATCTAGTCCAGTTTCATCCTCAGAAGACACAAGTTTGCACGTTTACCGCTAAAAAGAACCCCTTTGTCGTATCTCCTCAGTTTCAAAGCATTCCCGTTGTAGCCATAGCCAGTATTGGAATCCTCGGCGTCGACGTATCGAGTGACGTGCAGTTTCGTGTTGGCTTGGAAGAGAAGGTCAAATTGGTCTATAAAAAGCTTGGCGATCGCAGCAGAGCCGGAAAGTATTTCGTGCCGGCACATCACCTGCAACTTTACAAGACGCAGGTTCGGCCACACATGGAATACTGTTCTCATCTCTGAGCTAGGATCCCTAGTGCCAGCTCCTCCCACTTGACCGTTTCCATTTTCCTTTCCAATCAGCTCGATTCGCTGGCACTGCGAAGAGATGTTGCATCCCTTTGCATTTTCTTTCACATTTACCACGAGGAGTGCTCTGAGGAATTGTTTGAATTAATCCCAGCCGCCAAATTTAACGAACGAACATTGCGGCATAACTCCCTACACTATCCATACCGTCTGGATGTTTGGCGGTCCACCACTGTACGTATCACTAGGAGTTTTCTTCTGCGTACGACCTCTTTGTGGAATAGTTAATCATTGGCGACTTCTCCGGACCGATATGGCTTAGTGAGCTTCAAGAAAAGAGCTTACTCAATTCTAAAAGACCAACAACGCACTTGCAATGCCCCTGATGTTGCAGTTGTTTTCACTTACCAGGTGAGCCGTATGCTCGTTTGCCCCCTCTTCTATAAGAAAAAAGTATAATACCACGAAGAGTTTTTTTGAAATCATTGCACTTTCAGTTAGTAGAGCATTGGCTAAAGGCGAGTCTTGCAATAACAACAATGCTTACACATATAAAGCAAAATATACTTCTACTTCATTACAGCCCTTCATAAGTCCACTGCTGAACATAGGCCTCCCCCAAGGAATGCTACAAAGCACGGTCCTGAGCCACCTGCATCCATCGACTTCCTGCATATCTTACCAGATCGTCACTCCATCTAGTGGGGGGACGCCCTACACTTCGCCTGCCGGTACGAGGCTGCCAATCGAGAACCTTTCTTCCTCATCGGTTGTCAGTTCTTCGAGCTATATGGCCGGCCCATTGCCACTTCAGCTTACTAATCCGTTGGGCTATGTCGGTCACTCTAGTTCTACTGCGGATATCCTCATTTCTGAGTTTATCACGCAGAGAAACTCCGAACATAGCCCTCTCCATAGCTCGCTGATCGACCTTGAGCTTCCTCAACCGGCCAGTAGTGAAGGACCACGTCTCAGTTCCGTATATCATCACTGGCAACACGCACTGGGTATACAGTCTCGTTTTCAAGTTTTGAGGTATACCTGACGAGAAGATGTGCCGTAATTTCCCGAACGCTGCCCAACCAAGTTAAATCCGTCGATTGACCTCTCGGTCGAAGTTGGAATTACCTAATCGGACTATTTGTCCCAGGTAAACATACTCGTCAACAACTTCGAGCTTAGTGTTCCCAACAACTACCGGCATAGGTGTGACATGGACATTAAACATGATCTTTGTTTTGTCCATGTTCATCTTAGGACCTATCCGTTCGGAAACACTATTGAGGCCATTGAGCATAGTGCTTAGGTCCTCCAGCGATTCTGCCATAAGGACTATATCGTCGGCAAATCGAAGGTGAGTGATGTACTCGCCAATGATGCCGTATCCTTTCCAGTCCAGAAGCTTGAAAACGTCTTCCAATGCAGCGATGAAGAGTTTCGGGGATATAACGTCACCCTGTCTTACACCTCTCTGCAATTGGATAGGTTTCGTACTCTGGTTCTGTACTCGGATAGCCATCGTAGCCCTACTGTACAAGCACTTCAACATTTCGATATACCGACAGTCAACTTGGCATCGCTGAAGGGACTGCAGCACCGCCCAAATTTCGACGGAATCAAAGGCTTTCTCATAGTTCACATACGCCAGACATAGTGGCAAATTGTACTCCTCGGACTTCTGTACAATTTGCCGAAGGGTATGTATGTGGTCTATGGTGCTAAAGCCTTTTCGGAAACCGGCTTGTTCGGGAGGATGGAATTCGTCAAGTCTGCGCGCGAGACGATTCGTAATGACTCTCGAAAACAGCACGTAGACGCGGCTCAGAAAGGAAATCGGTCTGTAGTTCTTCAAGAGAGCGTTGTCGCCTTTCTTGAAGAACAAGACCACCGCACTTTTGCTCCACGCCTCCGGTGTAATGCCACCATGGAGGACGGAATTAAAGAGCTTCTGAAGGACTTCAAGTACCGGTTTTTCACCCGCTTTCAGAAGCTCCGCTGTAATTCTATCCTCGCCTGGGGCCTTGCCGTTATTAAGGTGCTGGAGAGCCATTCTAATCTCGCTTAGACTGACGTCCGGGATATCATCGGAATAATGTCGGATAAGACTCGCTCTTGGATCGTTACTCACACTTGCGTGCGGCTCCAACGATGACGTGTACAGCTGCCCATAGAACCTCTCAATTTCACTCAAAATCTCAGGTGCCCCGGAAACGATGCTGCCACATTCTGTCTTCAGCTTTGACAGTTGGTGCTTTCTGGCAGACAGATCTCTGGCAAAGACTTTGGAGCCTTGGTTCCGCTCGATCGCTTCTTCAATTCGAGCTGTATTGAAGTTGCGTAAGTCCCGCCGCATGCATTTGGAGATCTGTCTGTTCAGTTGCCTGTATGCTGTTAAATCTGTTGAAGAATGTAGCTTCATCTCCCGTCTAACAGCCATGAGATTAAGAGTGTGATCGGAGAGTTTTTGTGTTCTTCTGCGGCGGGTCTTGCAGAACTTGGCTCCGACCGCATGGACAGTTTCCACGAACTTGTCATTCAAATCGTCCACTTCATTGCAGTCTTCTAGGCACTGAAAACGGTTTTGTAACTCGAGCTGGTTTCGGGACTTTGGATTAGAGCACGAGGGGGACGGAGCGTTGATTTCATTAGACGAGACCTCTCCAACTTAACGTTTAGGTTCAGTGTGCCTCTAACCATTCGGTGATCGCTGCCGGTTTTCACCCTCGCAATCACTGAGACATCACTGAACAGTTATCGTCTGGTGGTCATAATGAAGTCAATCTCATTTTTTGTCGAACCGTCGGGGCTCGACCAGGTCCACTTCCTGTGGGGCCGCTTCTGGAAGAAAGAGTTCATCATAAAGAGTCCCTCTTTCTCCATGAAGTCAGCCAACTGCTGGCCCCTTGGGCTCCGTTGCCCTATTCCAAATTTCCCTACTTTCAGCTCACCGTTCTCTCTTGTGCCACCGGAGATTCTTTGCACCCCCTGCCCCGCCGTTACCATGGTCGCCACCGTAGCCAGGGATAGCGGGGCCGCCGGGGACTAGGGCCGTCTCTTTGTTACATTCATAGGGGGGTATTTGCCATAGTTGCCACGCTTGGCGAGCGGGTTGGCAACCGCAGTTTTTTTATTGTTATTTTTGCTATTATCAGGAAGATGCTGCTGCCCATCTCCTGCCTGTTTCCCTTTGTCGCCTTTTACGACACCCACAGGAAGATATGGGGTAGTGGATATTCTTAACCGCCACTACACGCCACTATACTTCTACTTGTAGATCACTATTTTTAACGAAGCTATTTTATATACCGTTTAGTAGCGATGCTAGAATATCCAATACCCCATATCATCCCGTAGGTGTCCTAAGAAGCGACAGATAATGACTTAAATTAAAAAAAAATCTGCAGTTGCCAACCCTCTTGCCAAGCGTGTCAATTATGGTAAATCCTCCATATTAGGCCATATACGCGGGACGCAGTTGTTCAGCAGTAGATAGAAATAGGCTGTATCAGTATCGGTATCGGTATATGGTTTTTTTTGAGGCCAAAATTAATATAATATTATTTTAGTATAAGTTTTTAGCTAGTTTTTTTGTTATAGGATAGGGTGACAAACGAACAAACAGTCCTACTGATGGTAAGTGGTTACTGTGACCCATAGACATCTACATCTATCCTCAATAAAGACTCAAGATGCCGATGCCTTGCCACCCGTGAGGACTAAGATGGATTGCGTCTTTGCCAGTAAAATGGGTCTCCTGTTCTCTACACTCACCATACGAAACACAGCTGCTATTTTACGCTGGTTTTCTGTGAGAGCGTGGTCCTTCCCCGGTCAAACTGACCCATAGTCCTTCGGATTTCGATTATAAATTTCTCCTATGGCTCTCTTCTTCGTGGAACATAGTTTTTTTTATAGATATAAGGGTAACAAATGAGCGCACAGTCAACCTTATGTAACCTTCTTAGTCCTCAGGTGACAATAAATCTGTATTATTATTTTGATTATTAATTCACTAAGTACTAACTAGATTTGGAAGTCTATAAGCCATTGTATAGATTTGCCATCTGGTGAATTGCGTGTTCATTTGCCACCGTTAAATTTATGAGAAAAATAAATTGCTTAGTATTACTAAGTCGGTGTGTTCAAAGCCGATATATTCGCACAGGTAATGATGCTTACTAGTAGAGATTATGAAATTTAGGCTCAGTATCTTGTACATATATACCTACCACCATTCAGATTATATTTCCTTTGCTTTTACCGTCAAAATCAACCAAGTTTTACAAATAGTGAAAACGCTGTTGACCAGACCTCCATCTGAACTACGGTCTGAATAAATTATATTTTACTTTCATAGCACACGTGCATAGTCCAGCTTTTTTTTAAGCAATAACCACTATTTAGATTGCACTCAAGCATAATTTTCCCGCAAGAAGAACTTCACGATCCCGCGGCCCTTGGCGCTGCAAATCATTGCTAAACCACTGCGCCACGGAGTGGTCAAATATTATTGATGTGAACTTTTTCCATCAGTATCTGTTGGCCTCCGTTAAATAGATTACATTAAAACAACGAAGTGAAGAGGAATTTAATTAACGTCAGCAATTACTCCGTAACATGGAACGCGGTAGCTTTCTGTGAACTGCACGCCAAGCTAAAACTGGTTTACACTTCATTATGCTAGATTAAACCAGCTGCAATTTGTTTTGAACGCTATATCAGCACGTAGTCACCTGCTGGTATTTTATCGGATTATTCGTTATTTGAGTTAAGACTGTTGTCTATCGTTGATATTACTATAAATTTGCTTTTATTTAAACGTGGTACAGCCACGCTACAGCAACATTATGGTTGTAGGATGGATGGCTCGGCTCGACTGGAGTAGGACCACGCTCCCACAGAATACCAGCGTAAAATAGCAGCTTATTGTTGCTGTGTTTCGTATGGTGAGTGTGGAGAACCGGATACCCTTTTTATTGGAAATGAGGCATTCCATCTTAGTATTTAAGCGTGGCAATGCTTCTGCGTATTGATTCTTAAACGAGGATAAATGTAGATAGATGCCTATGGTTCCCGACATATATAAAAAAACCACATTACGTGTCTAAGTTGAATTAGTCAGATTTAGTAAAACATGGGTGCAAAAAGAAACTGCTATTTCTTTATTTGCAGTATTGATTTGGAAAATATCAATAATTTGAAATTCCGGTTCGTGCTGCCGCATTAAACTTTTAAACCGGTGGTCGTCTCATTTTTTTTATAGGGTAAGAGTAAAAAACGAGCACACAGTCCACCTGATGTTAAGTGGTTGCTGCGCCCCATAGACATCTACATCTATCCTCTATTACAAATCAAAATGCAGATGCGTTGTCACCCGTGAGGACTAAGATGGAATGCCTCATTTCCAGTAAAAAGGGACCCCGGCCACCTGCACTCACCAAGCGAAACGCAGAGGTAAACCTCTACTTCACACTGGTATTATGTGAGGTCGTGGTACCACCCCGGTTCGAGCCGGCTCATCCGTGCGACAGCAAAAGCTGCTTCGTGGCTCTACCATTGTTAAGAACTGCCTCATACTCGATTGTTTCCGTTATTTTTATTACAAGCTTTTATTTAACTTGCAATGTAGTTACATTGTCATCCAACCTAAGGGGTATATAAAATTTTAGCTCAATCGAATATGTTTGTTCGGGTGGAATCTTGCAACTCAATTTTAAAGGAGATATCTTCAATCGATTGAGCTGAAATTTTGTATACACTATGTTTGTTCGGGTGGAATCTTGCAACTCAATTTTAAAAGAGATATCTTCAATCGATTGAGCTGAAATTTTGTATACACCTTAGGTTGGATGACAATGCATGGAAACACTTAAGATGGCGGACTAGTTATTTTTAATGCACTCCTACAATATGGCTATGAAATGAAAGGGCTTAATTAGTGTAACTCGAAAATAAAGTGCCGTCACTCTAAATTGAATATGGCGGGCTTCTAAAGATGGCAGACTTTCCTACAATATGGGTGTCAAATGATTGCTCCAATCCGTCTGAAATTTTGGTGTACTGGGGTTTTTGCAATCCCAGTATTGAAGTCCAATTTTTCAAGTCTGTAGTATCGGTTGGTTAACTTTGACTTGTGTAATTTGGCAAGATAGACATCAACAGCATTGGTTTTCAAGCTGTCTAGGAGAACGGTAACTCCAAAATCAAACCTGGAACTGTGTTTCGTGAGGCACAAGTAAGCTTCAAGCTGAAATAAGTAGTGTATTCCTCCAAACACCCGAGTCAAGGTGAGGCCGTGCCGAGGACAGAGTGGCATCAGGGTGTAAAATGATGTCAATCCGTATGAAATATTGGTGTAGTGGGGTTTTGGAGTACTTGAATATGATATTGCGGTCGAATCGCTCGAGTCTGTAGCAATGGTTGGTAAACTTTGACTGTCCAAAGGTCTAGTGAATGGTGCCATTGGACATATTACAGAAATCATATAGCCCAGAGAGCACAAATGTATGATACTGACATACCATCCGTTTGTGTTCGAGAGAGATTCGAGAGAGAGAGATTTCGGTAAAGATGGTGTTCATCTCATTAAACCCAAGATTGTACAATTTCCAGCAAAATATATTCACGGCACTGTAGAACGAAATATACTGCCAATTATACAACATGTAACAAAAACCCTGTGGTTCCCGTTAAGTACGTTATCAGAGTCAGTACTCAAACGTAAAGAAATAACTTTTTTTCAAAAAACTTGAACATAAAAAAAATTAATTTTAATTAAAAAAAATAATTTACAAATTTTATGTGGTTTTATTACCTCTTACTAACACGAGCATCGGTGAAGGTGGGTCTTTCACAATCCTCTTATTCTCCGGATAATGCAGAGGTAATAAAACCACGTACAATTCGAATTTTTTTTAAGTAAAATATTTTTTTAATGTTCAAGTTTTTTGAAAACAAGTTATTTATTTACGTTTGAATACCGACTCTGAAAACGCACTTAACTGGAACCACAGGGTTTTTGTTACATGTTGTATAATGTTGGGCTTGCACAGTGTACAAAATGCAGGGTAGTAGGTACTGTCGACCATGCCATTGTATACTTAGGTTCGAAGCTCTTCGCTGCTGGTCAAGCATACGTGGCCTTAAGTAGGGTAAAATCATTAGAAGGTCTCCTTATTGAAGAGGTAGACAGTTCGAAATTAACCGACAAACGACCTTGCAACAATGATGTGAGATTTACCTGTGTAAATAAACAGAATCTGATTGATTTTAATTTTTTAAATTATCAAATTAAGTAAATATGAGTAAGTAGAAATGAGTAGAAACAAATCTCGTGACAAGCTTTTATATCATATTAATTGTGTAATGACGTTAAAAGTTGATAGTAAAAGTTTTAAAGGAAAAGTTTATTTTATTCTTTTTAGCGCATTTTAATAAAAGCTTATTTTAAAAAAAAGTTTTTTTTTTACTTTTAATGTATTCACTTTCATTTTTGTATTCATATATCAACGGTACAAAATAACAGGCTTAATTCAATTTTTGACCCCGAGGTCAATTGACGGATCCCATTCGATTGGAAATGAAATTGCGACATTTATTTCCGTAACGCAATCCCTATAGCATATTTTATACGTGGTAGAGCCATGCTGCAGCTTTATTGTGAATATTGCACAAATTTGTTGGGTCGACCGGGGAAAGACCACGCTCTCACAGAATACAAGCGTAAAATAGCTGCTCAATGTTGTCTTTCATATGGTAAGTGTAGGAAACCGGAGACCTTTTTTACTGCATACGAGTTATTCCATCTTAGTCCTCAGGGGTAATAACGCATTTGCATTTTGATTCTTAATTGATGAGAGGTGTAGATTTCAATGGACCACAGCATTCACATTCCATCAAGTGGGCTTGTCACTCTTGTTCTTAAAAAAAATTTACTCCTGGCTGGGCAGCGTTCGGTAGATTACGACACATCACCGTCTAGTCATATATAACTTGGGATCAATAAAGTACACTGTACAAACAGTGCGATTTGCCAGTGATGACATACGAATTTGACACGTAGTCATCCGTATGACCTATATATATCCTGTTGGCCGTATAAGCAAGCTGAATGTCGTTCAGTGAACTATCTAGAGGACAATTCTCGGCCAGTATCTATGCGTGATAGACTTTGTAAGAAGGAAATGCCTCAAGAATTAAATCGACTATACATCATAATGTTAATAAACATCATTTTGTGTATCGTTAAAATACATCACCCTATCCTATCGTATGTCACCCTATCCTATAACAAAAAAACATCAATATGTGAACAACCATAATTATTATTGTCGTAGGTGTTAGTATTTATTAAAAAAGTAGGAATTAAACTAACATCATTAGAAAATTACTATGCTATAGGACTCTTTTTCTGCCTACGAAGCCTACTCTGGTCTAGTACATCGTCTTACCTATTTCTGTTGCCAAATAACAGTGGCTGCACAGCTGTTTCCCGGTCCGAGGGGTATAGAGATCCTCCTGAAGTTACTTACCTTCTGGTGCACCGTAAGTTCGTTTTATTATACAATATTTAGTTTATATTATTTGCATACTTAACTATTATTTGGGGTATTTATTTAGTATTCTCATCTGGTTGGGCTGTATAAATATATAAATGAAAATGATATACATATTAAGTATACTAACATAAATAATACATAAATAAATAAAAGCCCAACCAGATGAAAGCCCTAGGCAGGGGTGACCAAACGGCTGAAGGTAAGTGGTAAAGGGAAAGAAACCGGCGGACGATGCGGGCGGTATCGAGGAGCACCGCTTTCTGCATCTGAGTCCGGAGCGGTCCGTCACGGAGTCTCAGTCGCTTCAGATGACCTGAGAGGAATAATTTCGATTGGCAGACCATCCCAAATGTCGCTTACCATGTGAGCCTGGTCTAGATATTTTATTCGCTTATCTATTTCAGCTTTCACGAGGTTCTCGTCATACGGACTGGTAATGTCCACCAAAAATATCCTTGACTGTGCCCGGTCTATCAGTACAATATCAGGCTTATTCGCTAAGAACAGTCCTGTCTGTGATGATGACCCGGTCTCAGTAGAGCATCGTCATTATTGAGCACGGCTTCCGGCAAGTACTTATAATAAAGCAGTTTCCGATCCACGAGATTGTATTTTAGAGCAAGGTCCTGTTGCTGAATCCTGGCTACTAAGTTGTGTTTTTGCAATTACTCAGAGTTTGTGACTCACCGGGATGGCGACAAGCTCGACAGATGCCGACGACGCCATCCCTTAGGATGTATCTCCGATAGTTGCTGGTCTTAATAACCTGATCTTCTATTGCACAGACAAAACCCTAGTTTTTCCCGAAGAGGTCACCAAAACGTAACCAATAGAGGAAGGCAACTGTATCTACGAAAGGCTCATGAAGAGCCTAGTAGAATCTCCTGTGAAGCTCCTTCTCCTTCCATACGGTCTCCCGGTCGGAAATGCATTGTACTGCTGGGTCTTGCCATTGGCCATTGGCTAAGGATAGAGGCTTTAGCCCTTTATAACATGAAATTACGTCCCTGTAGAATGCATCATCCGATTTCGTCAGGAAGTAATTACGGAGGCTGCACACTTCGCGATTATGCATGGTGAGACCGCTTAAAAAGCCGCACCCACCATGCGGCGCCTCATTACTGACTTAAAAGTTATAACCAGTTTTATTTTTTAAGGTTATGTAATAGTGTGTCAATGTAGATTGTTACATATACTCATATAAACATTGTTTTGGTGATAAAGTAAATGTTCTAGATTGCTTATCACTATTGACACTAACATCCATTTAGACCGCGAGGATCAATCGTGACCTAAATTTAAATCAGGTAATATTGTGCGCTCAAAATGGATGTCTTGGCGGTGGTAGTGCACCAAAGAACCACTCCCTATTGACACGGTCATTGGTAAGGTGTTTAAACGGAACCATTGGAACCTCTCCACCACAAACTACAAAAAAGCATTCGACTCGGTGCTTCATACGAGTACATGACTGAAGAAGGTCCTAGATCTGTACAAGGTTGTCTGTTGCCTTCGTACAGACAGAGGTTTTATTTTCGAACCAGTGGTAATTAAACATAAGAGTGACTTTCACTAAGAATTATTTATATTCTATATTGAATAAAAAAGTTTTTTGTTTCTGTTTCTATCGATCTCTAGTGATAATACTCGTACATTAACTTTCAATTTCGATACTCTGCAAATGCGTGTAAGTAAATCTCTTAATGTCCTGTGTTGTAGTGGTTCGTATGCAAACGAAGTGTTAAAGTGTCGAAAGGGCTCTAGGCGCCCAGGCACAGTTACAGTTCAGTTTGAAAAAGCTGTAGGGGGACCTAGTACGCTCCTTTCATACTACATGCAGCAGCGGGTAATTGGTCCACGCTGCGTATTGCCTGAGGTAGCTGGATAAAGGGACCTCATACGTCCAGTCTACACTGCGTATTGACTGATGGAGATGGATGAAGGGGCCTAGCGCGCCTGGTCCAAGTTGCATATGGCCTGAGGAATCTAGATGTATGGGTTTCATACACCCGGGCCGAAGAATACTATACGGTTGCTGGTAGGTGGATGAAAGGATTATTGTGCGTCCGGTTCAGTCTACTTCCATCGACCTAAATGAAGTCAGGGATGGTTGAGCATTGTAATATTTAACAGGTGTCAATATCTGTCTGTGGTGATGACTGATATACCGTATTCTATCCTATATATATATATATATATATATATATATATATATATATATATATATATATATATATATATCTATAAGTAACAATAAGCTCCATAAATCTTTATTTTATTATCAAAATGAAGTCAGGGATGGTTGAGCATTGTAATATTTAACAGGTGTCAATATCTGTCTGTTGTGATGACTGATATACCGTATTCTATCCTATATATATATATCTATAAGTAACAATAAGCTCCATAAATCTTTCTTTTATTATCAAAATCACATTTCACCGCATTCGTGAAACTATACAAATTAAATATAATAAAGTGTGGATTTAAGTAGTATTTTGACACCATACATCTATTTCTAATATAACTTTCAAATTTCTCAGACAAATAAAAATAAAACAAAGTAATGTGGAATCGCCGGAACTACTCTCCGTTACCCAACAACGGGGGTTCACATCCGGCGGATGAAAACCCGCGAAGAAGTAGGTACACTTTCGCCAAATAAACTCACAAGTGAACATTGTCATTGAATTGCGCAGTTTGTAATATGACTTTAGCAATAAAAGTTAATAAATAAACAACTAATAATAACTTGCGAAACACTTTTATTAAGAGATAAAATTTTAATAACAATTTAAAAAATTTGACTGTAAAACGACGTGATTTTTATAAGCCTTGTACTTAAGTATAATAAGCAACTCTAGTAATATCTCTCTACATCGCCAGCTTATACTCATATTAATTTACTGATTTGTTGTGCTATGTCTACTGCGAATATTTTTAGGTAATAAGAATAACTTCATTCCAAATATAGCCTAATCCTCCTTAAGGTTGATGAGAAGTCACTCATAGCTGCGTGACCTTGAGTTTGCTCATACAGCCAGTGATATAGGACCACGTCACATACCCATATATCATCGATGGCAACATTGGTTATTTATCATCAGTCTTGTTTTCAATTTTAAATAAATAAAACTTCAATTGCTACAAAAAAAATGTTACAAACAGGTGTGACATTGTAAGTCACAGTTCAAGTTCAAGCCAAACACTTCGTTCGACGTTATTGACGACAACGTTAACCTAATCATGTGTAGTGTAGTATAGCCTCCACGACTATATATATATATATTAGTGTTAAGGTAGAATAAGAACAGTATAATTAAAGTTATAGAAGCAGCAACACGTCTCTATTTCATTGACTTATTTAATATATTACATGGCGACCCTGCCAGGCGGTGCGCTGCTACATTGCACGCGCACCGCCGGGCCTACATAAAGAGAAAAAAAATTTACAAAAAAAATGGAAATCATCATGGATTGACCATTTAAAAAGAAAATTATATTATAACAGAATGTACGCAATACCGGATGTGACGAAAAATAAATGAATATGAATACAAGACAAGGCCACAATAATAATTTTACAGAAACTAACTAAAAATTAAAAAGTATGTACCTACATATATATGAAGACAACAGCTAACAAACAGTGAGCAAAATAAAATGTGGATTTTTTTTTATAAAGACCAAATACCAAAATTATTCAAGAAACGGCAGATTAATTTAAAAAGGAAAGAAGCGGTTATAGTAATCTTGAAAGCTACGTCCAGAACCAGAAGAATGTCAAATTTGAGCCAAGAAGAACAAAGAAAAAAATTTGAGGTAATATCGAATCAGCGTATTTTTTTTGTCATTTTTTTTTTAAGATTTCTTTAAAATGTTTTAACCATTATAAAAAAAATTGTATTTAACATAATATGGTAAAGTCGAGTTTATTAATCAGATACTCCACGATTTAATTGATATTTTAATATATTTCTTAGTGTATCTACAAAAAAATCATAATGCAATATTAAAAATTAAGTTACCATTTTAAGCACTCATGTATGTATTAAGGCACGAGACGATTTTATATTAGATTTAATTCAGTTATTTTTTCTGCTTTATATTATTTTTATTACTGTGTCATGCAAAAATGATTGAAATGATATAGTGGATTACAGTTTTACGTAATTAAATTTACCATGTCCATGGATTTTTTCATATTTTGTAGTTGTAACCATTGAGTTAGTTGTAACACATCAGTAATAGATTCCCTTGTTTGTTTTTTTTTTTGGTAGCAAATTTCATTTAAATGTATACAAGTACATATGACAAAGGTTATAAACAATTAGCTATTATTATAAGTTTTTTTTTTACTTTTCTAAGAACAATAAATCTTAAAGTTGTATATTAACCCTATTTAAAAAAGAAAATTGTTTTTTTTTTTTTCATGTACAATTAAATTAATGTTTTGTTATATAAACTTGATAGAAGTTGAAATGATTTTTCAATAATGTTGTCTATACAATAAAATAAACACCATATTTCTAGCAAAAGTAATTTAAAAAAAAAATGCATTTTTCGATGTGAAACTAATAAAACTATTCACGATGCAAGTACATATCTTAACTTCTGTATAAATTTAAAAATATTTAAAACGATCACTTTAAGGTACACTTTATTTTACTTGCATTCATATTATCTATAACATATTATACAAGTTATCTTAAAATTAGGTGTGAATCACACCATGTGATCATAGTTCGATGTATTCGAAAACGTTTCCATATACGTAAAGGTGTCTCAAATTGCTTGCGTTGCTAAGATTACAGTTTGTATTTCGATCTGTCTGTTGTTATGTGATTATGTTATTGTTATTGAAAATGGTTACGTTGCTTTGACTTCTTTGTTCTATATCTTAATATGAAATACAATAATTTATTTTTATTTAATATTGATTAAACTTTCATAGCATAAAGTTGTAACTATTATAATTCATTATTTTTGGGATAATAGAATGAATATCTAACCTATTTGTGTGGATTATGAAAATAATTACTTCGTTTAATTCAATTTTGAAACTCTTTATATTATGTATATAATTAATTAATTTAAATTTTATTGTACCCATATTGTGAGCCTCAGTCCCTGACGACAACGATGTAACTAAATATTATACGAGACTATTTTATGATATAAATTTGTAAAAGACGTGAGTAAATATTTGGCTAATTTACGGAATACGTAATTGTAAATGAAAAATATTAATTGTGTGTAAGTGTGAGAGTAAGGTAAAGAAAAATTATCGGAGGTTAGCATATCCACATACAATCAGCTTGATCAGCTGAGAGTTTGGAAAACCTAATAACCGATTAAATTTTAAGGTGGTTCTGACACTATTAAATACGGAATGATTTTTAATGAATTGTTTAAAGAAATGGGACTTTATCAAGAATTGTATAGGAATATTGTCCATTATCTTGATCATGTATGTACGCCAAGCCGTGTACGTGAAAGTATTGGTGCAATTAATAAATTATATGAGTTGAAATACTATATATGTAAAGAGGTGAATGAAATAATATTAGTCATTGTCTTGATCATGTATGTACGCGAGCCGTGTACGTGAAATAAATGACACAAATATTGAATGAATATGTAGCAAAAATGCTGAGAAGTAAAATGAAAAATAAATAATTGTTAAACAAGAGTGAAGTAAATATATGAAGTAAAAAAGGGAACAAAGAGAAGTATTGAAGTGTGAAAAGAAATATGAAAATGAAATGAATACTATGTATTATTAAATGTCCTAACTAGATGACTTGTCTTGATGATTAAGGATACGAATAAAAAATAATATAAATGTTTGCGAAAATGAAACCATAAGTAATAATATTATATTCTATTATGTTATACATAATTATGCCTGACTATGTCATATACTTCTGTGAATATGCGATTTTTACTAACGAGAGAGCGTTCCCAAAAGCCCTGCTCAATCTCGGTATACATTAGATTGTAATTTTTATAACACTTAGACTTAATTTCCATTTAATTTTAATTAAAATTATTCATCAATTATGTTTAGAATAGTTTTGAGGTTGGATAAAAAACAGATAAATTATTTTTTTTTGTCGTTGGGAGGTGTAGTGTAGTACGACTATATATATATTAGTGTTAAGGTAGAATAAGAACAGTATAATTAAAGTTATAGAAGCAGCAACACGTCTCTATTTCATTGACTTATTTAATATATTACACATGATGTAAACATTGACGGATGAAATGGTGACGGTTCAATAACTGGGAAATGGGCAGCAGCATCTGCCAGGTAACAGCTAAGCCAAGTATGACAACTATCCTACGGTCATGTAGCTTTCCGAACAGACAGCCGCTAGGAAAGAAAGCTCCTAGAGTAGTAGCCTCTTTTCAGCAAGCGAAGCAAAATGTCGATGGATGAAGATGGCTCCAGACAGTGGTTGTAAAATTTCTCGTGGAAAGACTAGGTATGTTCAGACTTTAACTTGTAAAGAGTTGTTATGATAATGATGAATGATAAGGCTAAAGTAGCAACTCTGCAACGTAGGAGTACTTCTTTTCTGTCAAGAAGTGCGTCTAAGTCGGTAGTCCCTTTACCTATTTCTGTCGCGAAATAGCAGTTTTGCATTACTTTGTTCCAGTCAGAATTGTAGAGAGCCTCTATCATTACAGACTGTGAGGTATTACATTTTAGTCCTCAGAGAGGACAAGGCTTCTGTAGCCTTTATTATTTTATGTTTTTTTTTTTTTCTCTTTATGTTTGTTACAGTAGTCATTTGCTATTAGGTGGGCTTTGGTTAGGCTAGTAACTTCAATTAAAAAAATAATGCCGACATATTTCGAATGGTAAGTGGTAATAGGTTACAATGAATCTGAATTTTAATTCGTAAGCAAGAATTACTATATGTATTTTGATGGTGTCCATGTTCCACAAGTCGATTGACTCTGTGGCGAGTAAATTAGTAGCTAGAACGGACCTAAAGATCATGCCACCACTACGTCATACATCGGACGATATCCTACGTCGTCGTTAAGCAACGCCCGCTGATAAGGGCGCATGCGTTCCCATTGGTCGTAGCGCCAGCAGAATTCGATGGCCGCCTGTGTACCTATTGTTCTCATCGATGGCGGCATGGGCGGAGTTCAACGGCCGCTTGCGCATGTATTGTGTTTGCTGTGGTTACGACCAATCAGTGTGTAGTTTAAGATAAACAACATATTGCGATTTTAATTATTATTAATTATTTTTACCTATATAAGCAATGTTTCCAATACTATTTTGTACTCTTGTATAACTTGCACGTGCGTGTTAATAAATATAGTTATTAGTGGTCTGCAGTAATTTATTTGCTAGTTATAACGGCATATGATCCTACTCCTATGCATCTACACTGGTGACCTCCAACATTCAAGACCTCGAAGAAGATGGAAGCTGAAGGTGCCAAGGCTGGTGTTGTGGGAGAATCCTGCCGAGTTGGAGTAAGAATACCATGCCACGAAATTTTACTACGTCCTGGCACAGCTGGAACCGCAACACGCAGCAGAAGTACGAGACCTAATAGTTTCCCCACCGGCCGCAAACAAGTTTGATACTTTGAAGGCGGAGCTGATACGAAGACTGTCTGCTTCCCAGGAACGAAAGATCAAACAGCTGTTAATGCATGAGGAGATAGGAGACAGAAAGCCGACGCAATTCCTTCGGCATTTGCAGCACCTAGCTGGAGCAAATGTACCATCTGAGTTCATCAGGACAATGTGGGCAAGCCGACTTCCTACACACCTGCAGACCTGCATCGCCGCGCAGCAAACGAAGATGTCACTCGAAGACTTGGCCGAGCTTGCAGACCGTGTCAATGACGTTGTTCCTGCAACTATGCTAGCCAACAGTCAAGTACTTGCGCAAGTAGCTAGTACGTCATCTACACCTACGGCCCCAATTAATAACACCATTGAAGCCTTAACGCGGACAGTGACAGAGCTCAGCCAAAAAGTGGAAGCAATGAGTATAGAGTTACGTAGGCGTTCACGTTCACGCTCTAACGGTTCAAGAAAAAAATACCGCCCCCGTTCACGCTCACGTCCTAGCGATCACCCGCATTGCTTCTACCACTACCGGTTTGGTGAAAAAGCACGGAAGTGTACTCAACCCTGTACCTACCAGAAAACGGGAAACTACCAAGGCAGCCATTAGTGGCGGTAAACGACTGCCTAACGATTTCGAGCCGCCTGTTCATTACGGACCGCAAAACAAAGGTGCAATATCTCATCAATACAGGTTCAGATCTGTGCGTCTTTCCGCGATCCGCCGTTCGGGAGCCACGAAATAAGACAAAGTACGAGTTGTTCGCAGCCAACGGAACAATTATCTCTACTTATGGCTACTTGCCATTAACAATCGACTTAGGACTGCGACGAGCTTTTACTTGGCGATTCACCGTAGCCGACGTCTCGAAGCCCATCATCGGCGTCGACTTTCTAGGTTACTACAACCTTCTAGTCGATTGCCGTAACCAGCGTCTCATCGATGGCGTAACGTCGCTCACAGTTGCTGTACCACGTCATACTTCAACAGAGGCAATCTCATCTGTTCGAACAACCATCGACGACTGCGCTTACCATCGTCTACTGAGAGAGTTTCCTGACCTCACTCGTCCTGCTGGTAAGCAAAAGTTAATTAGGCATTCAACGGTACACTACATACGCACTAATCCGGGTCCACCTGTAACCGGCCGTCCGCGTCGCTTAGACCCTGAGCGCCTGAAGATTGCAAAGCAGGAGTTTGATGAGATGCTTCAAAACGGCACGGCGCGCAGATCCGATAGCCCTTGGTCTTCGCCACTGCATTTAGCTCGCAAGAAGAACGATGGCTGGAGACCTTGCGGTGATTACCGTTCATTGAACGCACGCACAATCCCGGACAGGTACCCCATCAGACACTTGCAGGATTTTACACACCAGCTGGCCGGAAGTACCATCTACTCAACATTGGATTTGGTTAAAGCCTACAACCAGATACCAGTTTTTGAAGCTGACGTATGCAAGACCGCAATCACAACACCATTCGGCTTATATGAGTTCCCGTTCATGGCTTACGGCCTCCGAAATGCCGCTCAAACGTTCCAGCGCTTCATGGACGAGGTTCTCCGGGGATTGGACTTCTGTTTTGGATACTTGGATGACATCCTGGTATACAGCTCCAACAGCACGCAGCATCAGCAACACCTTAGGCAACTTTTTCAAAGACTGACGGAATACGGCGTTCTAATAAACACCAACAAGTGCGTTTTTGGGCAGTCTGAGGTCGACTTCCTAGGATATAAGGTTTCAGCAGCGGGAATCCAGCCTCTGGATGCGAAGGTGCAGGCTATTCGAGAATTCCCTCCACCAAAAACCGTCAAGGAACTCAGACATTTTCTTGGAATGGTAAACTTTTATCGCCGCTTAATCCCAAATGCAGCTACCATTCAAGCTCCACTGAACCAAATGCTTGCTGGCCCAAAGACGAAAGGTTCGCAACCTATCAACATGACACCCGCTCTGTTGGAGGCATTTAACAACTGCAAGAATAGTCTTTCTGAAGCCACACTATTGGTACACCCTGATTCACAAGCAGAGTTGGCGATTCATACTGATGCTTCAGATTCAGCAATAGGGGCAGTCCTGCAGCAATACCAGGACAACGAATGGAAACCACTGGCATTCTTTTCCAAGAAGCTAAGTCCAAGCCAGAGGAAGTATAGCCCTTATGATCGCGATCTTCTTTCCATCTATGAAGCCATCAAACACTTCCGCTTCATGGTCGAAGCACGAAATTTCGCGATTATAAAAGACCACAAGCCACTGACGTTTGCTTTTACAACGCACCGAACGAGTTGCTCGCCACGCCAGTTTCGCTACCTTGACTTCATCAGCCAGTTTACCACGGACATCAGATATATCGCCGGAAAGGATAATATAGTCGCTGATACTCTGTCCCGCATTAATGAAATTTCTATGCCCTTAGACTACCAGTCCCTAGCCAGTGAGCAAGACACCGATAGCGAGTTACATGATCTGCTGAAGAACGGCTCTGCCCTGAAGTTGGAGAAGCTTAGGACACCGGGACAGGATCTGCAGATATACTGTGACGTCTCCACCCCGAATCCGCGGCCATTTATCACACCTTCGTTCCGCAGACAGGTATTTAACGCACTACATAACTTGAGTCATCCAGGAGCGAAGGCTACTGTCAAGCTGGCGACGCAGAGGTTCATCTGGCCTGGCATTAAGCGGGATTGTAGGCAATGGGCAAAGGAGTGCCAGCACTGTCAACGATCAAAGGTAGCTCGTCACACTTCAGCACCGCTCGCATCATTCATGCTACCTTCAGCACGCTTTCAGCATATACATCTTGACCTGATCGGTCCCTTATCATTATGCTCTGGGTACAGGTACTGCCTCACGATTGTCGACCGCTTCACCCGTTGGCCTGAGGCGTACCCACTCCAGGACATGACAGCAGAGACGTGCACCATCGCTCTAACAAATGGATGGATTTCACGCTTCGGATGTCCAGAACACATCACCACAGATCGCGGCAGACAGTTTCTATCGCACACTTTCAAGGAGCTCGCCGCGCTGGTCAGTGCAACACACCACACTACCACATCTTATCACCCAGCTGCCAATGGTCTAGTGGAACGACTGCACCGCCAACTGAAGACCACCATCACTTGCCACTCGTCTTCAAACTGGGTTGAAGTTCTACCATGGGTCCTCCTCGGTATCCGCAGCGCCTGGAAAGAGGACTTGCAATCATCGGCAGCAGAGCTAGTCTACGGTGAACCACTCCGTTTGCCTGGACAGTTCTTTTCCCCAAATCCCACTACGGAGACGGACCCGACCACCGTGGCTGGTCGACTACGCGCGCACGTCAGTAGATTGACCCCACAACCTACGTCTTGGCATGGCAGTTCCAGTCGAATATTTTATGTGCCCAAAGACCTCAGAACTTCGACGCATGTCTTCGTCCGCCAAGGTCCCGCAAAAAGACCACTCGAGGCACCCTACTCAGGTCCCTTCAAAGTCGTGAGACGTGACTCCAAAACATTCGACGTAGAAATCCAGGGCAGGACTCAAAGGATTTCAATTGACCGCCTAAAGCCAGCGTATGTTGCCAGAGAGACCGCAGAGACCATTCCACAAAACCTAAGTGACTATGGTCAGACTACCACCAAAACGACCCGAAGCGGACGCACAGTAAGGTTTCTGGATTACTATCGCCCGTAGTTACGGTCTCAACGGGGGAGTAGTGTGGCGAGTAAATTAGTAGCTAGAACGGACCTAAAGATCATGCCACCACTACGTCATATATCGGACGATATCCTACGTCGTCGTTAAGCAACGCCCGCTGATAAGGGCGCATGCGTTCCCATTGGTCGTAGCGCCAGCAGAGTTCGATGGCCGCCTGTGTACCTATTGTTCTCATCGATGGCGGCATGGGCGGAGTTCAACGGCCGCTTGCGCATGTATTGTGTTTGCTGTGGTTACGACCAATCAGTGTGTAGTTTAAGATAAACAACATATTGCGATTTTAATTATTATTAATTATTTTTACCTATATAAGCAATGTTTCCAATACTATTTTGTACTCTTGTATAACTTACACTTGCGTGTTAATAAATATAGTTATTAGTGGTCTGCAGTAATTTATTTGCTAGTTATAACGGCATATGATCCTACTCCCATGCATCTACAACTCGTTTTAAATAAATGAAACAGCCAACTGTACCTATATACTCTCTTTCGTTCTGTTCTTCACTAATCCAATTGAGTGTGTATCCAGTGCAAGGAAAAGGAGAGATCTCCCGCCAGGCAAGGTGTTCTGCCCGGGGAGCGGCAAACGCTCCGAGAGGTAGTTCGGAGCTATTCTATATATACTGCTTTAACTTCGGTACTTTGTTAGCGCGATTCAGGCTTCGATGTGTTTCGCTTGTGACGCGACGGCAGCGCCGCTACATCACCCCCCTGCTCAGATCGAAGGTCGATAGTGCAGTCCGATTGCTGGTGCATCCTTTATCATAGTGGAGAATGCATGCTGTGTGCGTAAGGGCAAGTGACGCCGGTGCGAATAATATGCTGGTGTGTAATGCATGCCATACTACGCACTTGCAAGTGATGCCAGTGAGAACGATGAGCCGGAGCAATGTGCCAATGATTGTCTTGTAGTCTGCGGTGAGTCGAGAAGAAGGCAAGTAATCTGCGAGAGTGCCGTGAAGCAGAGTCGAGCAGTAAGGCTCAGAGCCGTGCCGAACACTGTAGCGCAGAGAGTAGCTTGAAGGAACAGGACGCATTATTATTCCAGTGCTGCGATGAACCTTTGTAAAGCTAGATGGCTTGCAGAATGTGAACACTACAGACAATATCTGCTCGGGAGCGAATGAATGGCGTACTTGAGGACGATGACGAAGTTTTTTTTTAAGTTGTAGTTTTCAAAGGTTCTTGGTTGCGTGTTCATATCACGACGGGTGGTCACCACTATGGCGGGTGGAAGAGAAAGGCGAGATCTCCCGCCGGACAAGGTGTTTTGCCCGGGGAGCGGCCAATGCTTCCAGTGGTAATTTGGAGCTATTCTATATATACTGCTTTAACAACGGAACTATGTCGGCGAGATTTAGGCTTCGATGTGTTTCGCTTGTGGCACGATGACTGCGCCGCCACACGTGCATGTGCTATGAAATATTTGAAAACAGTCTGAAAATATCACAAATACTGCAGTTATCCTCTGTGCCCAATCAATTTTCGATGAAAACAAAGACAGAAATCTATTGCCTCAACAAAACGTAAGTCAATTTCGATATGTAATAAAAGCTAGGCAAGCGCTCTGGGGGTGCATAAAATAATACTCTCACAATGAAAAGCAAACTCCTGAGATAAATCGAACGAAAGGCAATGAATTTTTATGTTTCCGTTCCCATGATATACGATATTTAATAGTAGCCGCGAAAATATTCGCGCACCACTCGCGGCTCCGTCCTGTAGTCAGACAAATATATCATTTGCTATTTGTTCATGTTTGTAAATAAAGACAGGATGTTTTACATATTGTGTTAGGTTATTCGTTATTAAGGGATAAGGGTAATTAATAAAGCGGTGCAGATGATGGCGAATCGTGGTCTCCATATTATTCCAAAAGCGTGAAGGATCAAAGTTTGTTAACACCCAAAAACGGTCTGAATTTGTATCGTAACACACAGGATCGTATGTAACATACTGCCAAAGTTGTCACCTTACAAAAGTAATTATATAAATTTGGCTCTGGCAACTTTTGTTAACATTATATACCTATTATATACATATTTACACAACATAAGTGATCGAAATTCTACCATAATTCATAATTTTTTTGGTTTGTATATTAAAAAAAGATATATTTCACTGCCAACTACACATTAGTATATAATATAAAACACAGATATCACAAGTTTTACATACACAAAAAAAAATATTTGAAATCACAAATTCACAGCTTGTCAAGGTTTTAAAATTCCTGAGCCACAACCACCACTGTGTGCGACTGTTTAACCACAAACCATTAAATATTTGGCATTGCCCTTTCAGTTATCTTTATTCTTTATTGATTAATAACATAATAATTATTTTTAGATAACATACTGTAGATGAACTCTCATACTAACTGCATAGGCAAGTATATACTAACATAAGAGTTATTTTGTTTTAAATCATTTTCGACGGGCTGTTGTGGGATATTTATATTTTGTATGAATGTAGATAGATAGATAAAAAAAAATTATTCTATACAAACATACATTTGGTACAAAGGCGAACTTAATGCCGAAAAGGCATTCTGTGCCAGCTAACCTTTGGTAGTGAGGTGAGAGCTATGGGTAGAGCCGCAACAGAAAAAGCTAACTTATTTTCACATATTATTCAAAGAATATAATGTAATATAAATATGTTATTTTATACATAATTACGCTTCTTATGCACACATATATACATATATACAAATGTATATATACATATAAATAAAGTACATACTATACCAATAAAATACATACAATCTAGTGTAGAAAATTTTAATATTATATAAACCAATAACATTAATCAATTAATTTTAAATAATATGCCTCAACCTTACGTTTTATTGTATTTATTGAGGGAGCATCTTTTAAATCTCGCGGAAGGTTATTCGAAAGTATAATTGATGATACCGTAAAGAGATCTGAGTAGTATGTAGATTTATGCAAGGGGATAGTTTGTGTTCTATTAGTCATCGAACGGTATAAGCTAGTATGAGAAACGCTCTTTCAGATAAGCTGGTGAACAAGGATTCTAAAGAATATCATACAAAGTGTTTATAATATAAAAATGTGTGCCTTCCGGCGAAAACTGATGTCGAACCACTTAATTCTTGAGCGAAATTTTTATATATAATCAAACTTACGCAGGCCAAAAATGTAGCGTATGTACTGATTGAGCAGACGGTCGAGTTTGCTAAGCAGCTCCATAGTTATATCTGGATAAGCAACATCAGCAAAAACTAAAATAAGAATTAACAAAAAGTTGACTAGCATAGGCTTGGCCGTCTGAGAGATAAATTTTTGCCGGAGCTTTAATGAATGCTTTGTGCTAAAAATTCGTTTCCGGACTTCATTAACTTGTGACACCCAACTTATATCGTCAGCCATTAAGCCGAGGTTTTTAACCTGCCTAGCATATTCTAAATCTACACCGTTTAGAATGACCTTAGGTAGATGTTGATAGTCGAGTCGATATGTAATTTTTCGGCTGTCTATGATTATAACCTGTGTTTTGGTAGGATTTAAAATAAGAATGTTATATGATATTAAAAGATAAGGAACGCAGAATACTGTGTAAAATATACTTCTTTGACAAAATACTCGTATGAGTATATAAACAAAGACTAAAATGAGTAGGTTGTTGAAAATTCTGGTGGAAAATTAAAATGCGATATTTTTTCGATAGATCCCTTTTTTGAGCCCCACACAAATAATTCTCAGGAATACTAAGTGGAATGTATATTTTATGCACTCCATGCTTTTCCCATGGTCATGGCTGTATGTTGGCTGTTTAAAAGTATCGAGCTCCCAAAACTTGCACGTGCCAGCGACTAACAATATTTTATTTGTTAATCATTTAGAACTTTATTCTTCAGATAGTTATTAATCATTTTGACGGTCCTTACTGTAATACATTAAATAATCATTGAAGTGACGTTTTACTTTAAAAAGAGGGAGCGTGAGAACCTTCCGCTAAAAATTTAAATTGATCTATGTGATTGACAATTCTTTTACTTTTCTCTTTTTGTCAATTTTGTTATTTAAAGTGTACAATAATACTTTATATATTTCACAAGACACCACCAATACAATAGTTCTATTTTTTATGTTCATTAAAATTCGTGTTTTTCGTGTTGTATGTTTGTGTTATATTAATGCGGGTTGCAAGCCCCTAACAAGATCCATGCCAACAAATCCGTCGGCGAAAGCTATTATAAAAGTGACAGAAAAATAATTAACTATCATATAGTTAATTATTATTATTAATTGATATGCGGATGACAGCACTGGTGATGCTTTATACACCGGCCGTGCCAATACTTCTCGGGAAAACGTCGCCGAGTGTCGGAACAAACTTGTGTATAAAGTCGAGTCTTTGCTGAACAAAGTCTGGAATTGGGGGCGACTAAATCTAGTCCAGTTTAATCCTCAGAAGACACAAGTTTGCGCGTTTACCGCTAAAAAGAACCCCTTTGTCGTATCTCCTCAGTTTCAAGGCGCTCCCCTTCTTGCCTCAGCCAGTATGGGCATCCTCGGAGTCGACATATCGAGTGACGTGCAGTTTCGTGATCACTTGGAAGAGAAGGCCAAATTGGCCTTTAAAAAGCTTAACGTGCTCAGCAGAGCGGGACAGTATTTCATGCCGGCATACCGCCTGCAACTTTACAAGGCGCAGGTTCGGCCTCACATGGAATACTGTTCCCATCTCTGGGCAGAGGTTCCCCAGTGCCAGCTCCTTCCACTTGACCGCCTCCAGCGCAGAGCGGCTCGAATCGTTGACGACCGAGTCCTTTCCGATCGACTCAATTTATGGCACTGCGAAGAGATGTTGCATCCCTTTGCATTTTCTTTCACATTTACCACGGGTAGTGCTCTGAGGAATTGTTCGGATTAATCCCAGCCACCAAATTTCACGAACGCACATCGCGGCAGAAAACCCGATACCATCGACACCATCTGGATGATTGGCGGTCCACCACTGTGCGATTTAGAAGATGTTTTCTTCCTCGTACAACTTCCTTGTGGAATCTATTACCATCGGCGATTTTTCCGGACCTATACGAATTAGGAACCATTAAGAAAAAATCCTACTCATTTTAAAAGGCCGGTAACGCATCTGCAATTCCCCTGGTGAAGCAATTGTTCATGGGCGGCGGTAGTCCCTTACCATCAGGTGAGCCGCATGCTCGTTTGCCCCCTCTCCTATAAAAAAATATAGATTTATTTAAATTTTAGCAGAACCCTCAAACCCTCTTTGTAAAGTAGCACGTGATTTTAAATGATAAATTAAATTTTGAAAAAATTGGCCTATAACTATCTAACGTATAAAATGGCTTAGCTGATTAAATGTCCACATTTGGTTGTCTATTTCTCTTTAAATGTGAAATATTTCTTTTAAAGTCGGCTATTATTGAACGAATCTCTTTGTCAAATAACTGGTTATCTGGTCGTCAAAGGAGCAAATACATTTAACCATCAGATAGTCGAGTTGTTCATCAAGTAAAGCCTATTGGACAATTAAAAAATTCAATTGTTTGCTAACTTTCGAATAAACTCTGTATGTCCCTTTATCCGAGGGTTCAAAAATCGGCTTAAGTTTTTTGTAAATTACACTTGTTTTTTTTTTGGGATAGTTGTTTTTTTCTCAGTTTTTTTTAATTAAAATAAAAAACCATACAAAGGAAATTCTTAAAAATCTCGTGAGATTTTAATAAGAATAGCACCAGAATATCAGTGCTAACGCATCGCTAGTTACATGTTTGTAGCCTCAACAGCTTAAATATGTCATAATTTTTAGCGCAAATAAAACATGGCCTTTTGTTTTTTATATATTTCTTGATTTTTAGATCTACAGGTGACGATGTGTCATGATTTTTTCCTTCACCGAAAAACAGTTGGTATATCAGCATCAGTTAAAATAGTAATTAAAAGTTTCGTTGGTACCGGCGGGAATAAACCCGGTTTTCTCGATTACTATAAAAACGGCGAGCGCTTATTATGCCCCAAACTACCATGCCTATAGAATTGAAGAGGGTCTTCAATGCTGGCTGTATATGCAAGCGTAACTTCCTAATTAACTCCCATGAAAATTATTTAATAATCTTTAGTAGAAAAAAATGTTTCATAACTTTCTATTTTGTTCCTTCTTAAAATAAAATAAACCAGTGTTTAAATAGTGAATTGTTACAGGTTGAAAAAAAAAGAAAGAAAATCATACTTTATGAATGAAAATCGAAGAAAGAAAATTAAGTTCTGCAAATCCCACATTGATTAACTTTTCCCTAGTCTTTCCAATTGCCATTTTCATCGTTAGGTAATTAAGAAAGTTACGTCTTTTCCGGTCATAAAATTGTTACGAGATATTGCAGAAAGACTTACTGAACTGACTTCGGTTGTTACGAAATTTATTAGAACAACTGTAATGGCATTTAATTACTCTTTGTTTTTTTCGTATATGTATGAATAATTGCCGGTTGTAGAACTGGTCTGTTACTGTTTGCCATCGTGAGACATTATTACCGTCATTATTGTCATTATTTTATTTATTGAAGCCTTTCATAAGTAAAACATGGTCTGAACATATGCCTCCGCACGGAATGGCACAAAACACATTTCTGAGATACTTTTGTATGTATTCATCGACTTCTAGCATGTTGTTATGGCACTACAAAGTTGAAACCCTGACCCCCAAACTAACAATAGCTGTGTTTCGGGATTCAATTACTTCCCATATCCACAATGTTACAATTACAAAATGGCTTATCTCAAATTAGAAAAAAAACATGAAAAATTAAAATGTGCCTGCGTATGTGTGTAATATCTACGATGCGTACATGTTCTGCATGTGTAACAAGGTAACAAAATAAATAAAATTTTACAAATTAAACAGAAATAAAAAACTAAAAATACACATCTGCGTTTTCGTGCACGTGCGCGTCCGTGTGTGTGTGTGTGTGTGTGTGTGTGTGTGTGTGTGTGTGTGTGTGTGTGTGTGTGTGTGTGTGTGTGTTTGTGTGTGCGGGTATAAGTGTGTTTTTATTTTATTTTATATAAGAAATTACTCGTACTATTAAGTTACTTTTAATAGATTTTCCGTCTCTTTTTATGTCAACTTACGCGACCATAACAAAACTTTGGATTTTAGTTGGTAAGAAATTGATAATGCTGTCGAGCAATTTTACATCTCACTCTCTCAAGTGTGAAACGTTCTCATCTTTTTCCCGTGGAGGGAAAATATGGTAGCGTAAATTTATGGTATTTTTTTATACAATTATTTTTATTTTTATTAAACAATTTGTCGTGGCTGAATGAACACGATTATGACAGCTGCGAAAATCTACTGAATGTAAATACTTAATAATTGATTAAACATATATTTATTTCATTTTTTTAGCTCTTACAATCACTTTCACGCGTTAACAACACTACTTCACAAATTATAACATACACAAAACACTTACATACAAAAACACATACATGCACCCACACATTTGTCATATTACTTAGCCATTATCACATATTATTATACATTTTTTTAATATTCATTTTTTAACGTTTATCTTTAAAGTTTAATTTATTAATATATTTTAAACTATTTTTTGTCCATTTTAAATAAAATAAAGTAGAATATAATTAATTATAATAAAATCAAATTGAAATTTATAATTAATGTTAATATTGCTTGTGCATTATGTATGGAAGGAACTAGCTCCTGACATACAGAAGTGTAACATTTATTTGAGTTCTAATAATAGTAATAACATAAATGTACACACCACAAGCTGTATTTGCTTTGGTTTCGGCCCATAAATGTAGTTGAATTCCAGTCTAAGGACTGAAAAGTGAAAAACACTTTCCTAAAAGAATAATAATAAACATCTAAAATGTAAGAATTAATTGAGTAGATATTACGAAAATTTAAATTAAAAAGTAAGTTATAAATATAAATAACAATAAATTATAGATATATAGTTGTCGCACAGAAAGTACATTTAACTATTTGAATAATGCAGTAGTTGAATGCCTAAATGGAAGGTATAATATTACTTTGAGGAAAGATCTCTGTGCTCGTTCAAGTTCTATTAAATGTGTTTTAGCTGCTGCTCCCCACGAATATATACAGTATGTAATTACACATTTCGCAAGTGCTTTATACTCGTAAGTTTGTATTAAGAGTGGAAGTTCTGAAATAGTGCACAATTCTCTAAACACATAAATTAATTTCCTGAGTCTATTAGCAATAAATGTTATCTGCTGTTTCCAGTTGAACTTATCATCGATACTTATTCCTTGATATTTTATAACTTTTACCCTTTCGATTAATGAGCAAGTACATGATTTATTCTTGGTATTGGCTTGTTAATTGCAAGGATAGGAATGGATTTGTAAACTAGAAGATTTGGGTAAATATTAATATTAGTTTTAATGAAGCACATATATTTTGTTTTACTTGTGTTGAGTGTAGGGCAAGTGGTTTTCTAACCATGATGTAATAGTACGAAGACCGTTTTCAGCAAGACAATGAAAACATATTCTCAAGCCTGGCCATGAAATAGTATGACTGTATCATCAGCAAATCTGTCAAAATTTTTCACTGTCAAAAGCTACGTATATTTAACTTATTTTATTTTATTATTTAGAAGCCAATTGTGGCTAACAAATTTCAACAAAAAGATCAGTAAATATATAAGAGAGTTGTTATAATAATATTTTTTTGATTTCAGATACAATACTCATTTATAAAGGAAAATATTTCTGCTGCGTCGTTGTCAACTGTCAAAGCATAACAACTACATACAATTTTTATCAATATGGAATAAATCCAGGGAAGTGATGTGATAATATTTCATTTATTGAGTAAAGTGCTTTTATTTAGACCGTAAATGATTGTGTTTCAGGGAAAGATGCGGGGTACAGCACATTTGAAGTTAATATTAAGGTATCTAATATAAAGACTTAATGACTTACTGAATATCTCTGATCCGCTACATTCACAGCCGGATTTCCTACAGTGTCAAAATTGTGCCGACGGTAGGCTGTGTATAGGTAAAAGGGGATTAAATATACATATTAAACGATGCCATAGTAAAAATATTTCGGCTTGACAGCCTACCGTAGAAATTCATAACTCTATTAGCAATTTCTATAATGACAAAAAATTTTCCCTTTTTTTGGAGCAAATTTACAATTATCATCGTAATGTACGGGTAATTAAAAGAATTCCTAGAGGTGCGAGGATGCAGCTTGCTAAAGCATTGTCATGCACTATTCAAAATTGTTTCACTAATAGTGGAAATAGTTAGCAAAAATTATTTACTTTCGCGTATTCCCATTTTTATTTTGATAAAACAATAAATAAATCAATTACATCTCAACTAAAAGAGACATCTTTTCAAAATTTAGATTACCCAATTAATACTCATTTACCCCGACCACGTCCTAAATTTGATTTAAAAAAAGTAGTTGAGTCGAAAGTAATGGATGGCGACTTAAAAAATGCATCCCGTATTTTATTCTCAGACGACATCCTGGCTCCTCGTAACGTCGAAACTCTTGAAAGCCTTCGTCAAAAGCATCCTACGGTCAAACCTTCTCAGGGTTTACCGCTGCCTCCCAAGACTTCTATGCAACTATTACAAATTTCTGAAAAAGGCACTTTAGAAGCAATAATGTCATTTTCGAATGGCTCTGGGGGCGGCATTGACGGAATTGCGCCTCAACATCTTAAAGATCTTGTAAGCGCTTCTGCCGGTGATGCCGGCGAAGTACTTCTTAAAGACATTACAAAATTATGTAACTTTATGCTTTATGGTAATGTTAATCCAAATTTAATTCCATTATTATATGGGGCAAGATTATGTGCTTTCAAAAAAAAGGATAACGGTATCCGTCCTATTGCCGTTGGTTCCATATTTCGACGCTTAACTTCAAAATTAGCTTGCACATAATCTCTAACCTTAAGACCAAATTTCAGCCTACTCAACTAGGGTTTGTCACTAGAGGTGGCTGTGAGGCGGTGGTACATTCAATGTCCGGGTCACCTGTACTAATGGGTGTTCCTCAGGGCTCGATTCTCGGCCCATTCCTGTTTCTGGTGTATATTAATGACTTACCTCACCTTGTAGGGGATAGTCATGATATAGTATTATTTGCTGATGATACTTCCTTGATTTTTAAACTTAAACGTCAATCATTTAAATGTGACGAAGTGAATAATGCTATATCAAAATTAGTGCATTGGTTTAACGTTAATAATCTGCATTTGAACGGAAATAAAACTAATTGTGTTAAATTTACAACAACGAATGTTAAAAATCTTAATACCAATGTGTTTTTAAATGGGGAGGAATTGAGCCCTGTTGTATCCACTGTTTTTCTTGGCATCACTCTTGACGCAAAGCTACAGTGGGGCCCCCTTATATCCAAATTAGCAAGCAGACTAAGTTCTGCAGCCTATGCTGTAAAAAAGATTAGAGGTCTCACTAGTGTCGAGACAGCTAGATTAGTTTATTTTAGTTATTTTCATAGCATAATGTCTTATGGGATTTTGCTATGGGGAAATGCGGCTGATTCAGAAACTATTTTTGTTTTACAGAAGAGAGCCATTAGAGCTATTTACAATCTAAAACCGAGAGAGTCCCTTAGAGATAAATTTAAAGAAATTAATATATTAACTTTGGCCTCTCAGTATATTTACGAAAATTTAATGTATGTTCACAAAAACAAAGATAGTTTTAGTAAAAGAAGTGATATACATTCTGTAAACACTAGGAACAAACACAAGCTAGTGATACCAGTTTCTCGACTCCACAGAGTCAGTAATTCATTCTTGGGGCAATGTATACGCTATTACAACAAGGTCCCGGAAAGTGTACAGGTTCTCTCTATTACCAAGTTTAAATGTTTTATTAAGCTGAAACTGTATAAAAAGGGTTATTATAGTATAAATGAATACATGGTTGATAATAACCCCTGGGAATGAGGTGATCGCTTCCAAGCAGTTTCTAAAATATATTTTGTAAATAGTTCGTAATCATTTATATTGTAAAATTCATTTTAAAAAAAAGTCCCGCTGGGTTTCTTGCTGGTTCTTCCCAGGACAGAGGGTTTTTTTCGAACCAGTGGTAAAGTAAAAAACGACTTTCAATAAGAATTACACATGTAATGTATATTGAATAAAAAATATTCTATTCTATTCTATTCTATTCTATTCTAATGCGTACATTTTTAACAAACTCTGATGCAGATGTTCTTGTGAAGGTTGACCTAAGGAATGCTTTTAAATCTATCGATAGGGTAACCTTGCTGAAAGAAGTGGCTAACAATACCCCCGAAATTTATCATTAAGTTTGCCAATGTTATAGTCAATATACTAACTTGTTTTACGAAAACCATGTCATCGATTCTGCTGTTGGTGTTCAGCGGTCACCCTGCCTACCCTGCACTGGGTCCAGCACTTTTCAGTTTGGGAATTCAACCCATTATTTCAAATTTGAAATCCAAGCTGAATGTCTGGTACCTAGACGACGGTACACTGGGAGATGAAGCAGATGACGTCCTCAGCGATCTTACTCATATTTTTCGAAATTTTAAAAATATTGGTCTTGAACCAAATAGCAATAAATGTGAAATATTTTTTTTTTAGTATTAAACCTGTTTTAAAAACAAAATATGATCAGTTTTTAAACCACGTTGATAAATTGTATAAATGAAATCCCCACATAGCTCTTACTATTTTAAAATATTTTCTTTTTGTACCTAGATTTTCATACTTACTCCGCTCGAGTCCAGTCTGGAAATGTTCGGATATTTTAAAAGATATTGATAATAATCTTAAAATAGCTACAGAAAAAATTCTAAATTAAACTTTAAATGCAACAGCCCGGAATCAAGCTACTTTACCTATAAAATTTGGTGGCATTGGTGTAAGAAATCTTTCTAGCGTTGCATTGCCTGCTTTCCTTGCTTCCGTGTATAGTGTCATTGACTTAAGTAACATAATTTTATATAATAAAGTAGACCTATGTTTTTTTTGGAGGCAAGGCAGACATGGCAAACGCTCTGTCCTGGTGAAAATGTTTCACTGGAAGTAAACCAACAAAAAAGTGGGATATTCCATTGGTACAGGGCGTGCAGAAAGATTTGTTTCATAATTTCCATAGTGACCAAGACAAGGCACGCCTTCTAGCTGTTTTGACTAAGGAATCTAGTCACTGGTTACATGCTTAACCATCAAGTAATCTCAGCACGTTACTTGATGGGGAAAGCTTGCGCATTGCCGTAGGAATCCGACTAGGAGCGTCGATTTGTCAACCCCATTCGTGCCCCTGTGGTAGCAGCGTCGACGAGTTTGGGCTACACGAACTTTCATGTATGAAAAGTGCTAGTAGGTTTTCACCACACAGTTCTTTGAACGATGTCATCCGAAGGGCTCTTGTTGAATATTTAGAGACAATGGCAGGAGACCCGACGGTATGACATTGATCCCTTGGGAGAGAGGTAAAGCCTTAGTGTGGGAACCTACTTGCGTAGACACTCTGGCGGCCTCTCGTCTCAGGGGTACCTCGTTTAGAGCTGGGGTGGCATCAGAGGCAGCTGAACTGAGTAAGTGGCGCAAATATGAGTCTGTGAGAGATGACTACATATTTGTGTCATTTGCTGTAGAGACTATCGGTCCGTGGGGTTCACGTGCGGTGAAGTTCCTAAAGGAACTCCATCCGCGGCTGGTCGTTGCTGCTGGTGATAAGAGGGCTGGTTCTTTTCTCGCTCAAAGGCTAAGTATAGCCATTCAGCAGGGAAACGCAGCCAGCGTTCTTGGCACGATACCGCGGGGAGTAGGACTATATGATAATTTAAGTTTCTAGTTTTAGTTTTTTTTTATTATTATAGTTTGTAATATTGTTTATAATTAAAAAAATTGAATATCAGCACCCTTGAGATTAGTTTTACACAGATCGTTTAGTAAGATATAATTATATTAACTTCAGCCCCCTAGTCATCATCATCATTACAGCCCTTCACAAGTCCACTGCTGAACATAGGCCTCCCCCAAAGAATGCCACAAAGCACGGTCCTGAGCCACCTGCATCCATCGACTTCCTGCATATCTTACCAGGACGTCACTCCATCTAGTGGGGGGACGCCCTACACTTCGCCTGCCGGTACGAGGCTGCCACTGCCCCCTAGTATATATACGAAAATTACTTTTACTTTTATGGACATACATAAAGATATATTTATTTATGTTCATCAGTTCAAGTAATTTTAATAGAAAAGTGATATGAATTATGTTAGAATAAGGAATAAACAAAACCTAATGATACTGTTACGAGCTTGAGGTTCGAGACAATTAAAAACTGCCGATTAAATTACCAAAATTGACACTTTAATTACGGACACTAATTACATCTTAAAACACACTAATAATAAAACACAGTTCGCCGTTATTTCGCTTCGAAGTATTCTCTTGTATCGCCAATTCAATACTGCCCCGGTCGTGGTCTATACCGGCCTTATATAGGGCCTCAGATAGTTTCCAGAACCTTCTACTGTAGCGACATCTAGAATGTTCGAGTACTTATCGGTCCCGAAATTTCTGGAAGGATCTCGACTCTCCTAGTTCTGCTACTTGACACTAGAGGGCGCTAGTGTGACTAGTGTTGCCATGTACAAGACATTAATAGTGGCGCGCAATACTTTCATTTACTCGACACTAGGGGGCGCTAGTGTAACTAGTGTTGCCATGTACAAGACATTAATAGTGGCGCGTAACACTGCCCCCTCCTAAGACATGCTCGTCCCGAGCATTATTGGCCCCATAATAACGCGCCAGTCGATCCACATGGACAATCTTAGGAGTACCTCTGGCACCTTTCTGTATCCGGTAGGTTACATCATTGATCCTTGTCACAATCCGGTACGGTCCGTCCCATTTGGCTTGAAGCTTAGGAGATTTCCCTTTGCTGCGAACTGGATTGTGTAACCACACTAGTGAACCTTCATCAAAGCCCTTGTTGTTCATTTTGCGGTCATACCGTGTTTTCATCTTCTCAGACGTTTGCTGGCCCGTCTGTCTGACGTGCTCATAAATGTCATTCATTTTGTTCCGCAAGTCATTTGCATAATCGGTTATACTGCGTGGGGCATCAGGTGGTATTCCGGTGATCAGGTCTGCAGGCAGCCGCAATTCTCTCCCAAAGTTTGCGAAAGCTGGTGTCACTGATGTACTTTCGTGAACAGCGCTTCGATATGACAACAAAAACGGTTGTATGTGCCTGTCCCAGTCTCGTTGCCGTTTTTCCACAACTTTTGCTAGGTACCTCTCCAATGTCTGATTAAATCTTTCTACCATTCCATCAGATTGTGGGTGGTAAGAAGTTGTTCGTGTTTTCTGAGTACCCATAACTCGGCAAGTTTCCTGGAATATTTGAGACTCAAAATTCCTTCCTTGATCGCTGTGAATCTCTAAAGGTACTCCAAAACGACAGAAGACTTCATGAACTAGTTTATCTGCAACTGTTGAAGCTTCTTGATTTGGAATGGCGAAGACTTCTGGCCACTTAGTGAAGTAATCCATCACTACCATGAAATACTTGTTACCACTTTCAGTTTCTGGAAACGGCCCCGCAACGTCAATGGCTATCCTCTCCCATGGTGCACCAACATTGTACAATTTCAATGCGCCTCTACTACGAATTTGAGGTCCCTTTACAGCCGCACAACTTGTACATTTGCGGCACCAGTCCTCGACATCGTCACGACAGTGGACCCAGTAAAACCGTTCTCGGATCTTCAGGAGAGTTCGTTTAACTCCCAGGTGGCCTCCTGAACAACCACTATGGAACAGCCGTAGAATATCCGGCACTTTAGCCTTAGGGACAACCATTTGCAAATGACACCTGTCTCCCCGACCATTTTCCCATTTACGGCACAGGACTCCATCCTGAATCAGCAAGCTGTCCCATTGGGCCCAATAGCTTTTCGTGGTCGAACTCATTGCTGAGACGTCGCTCCACTTGGGCTTAGGAGCACTGGCCTTCCTCCATTCCAGAATCGGCTTAATGTCCGAATCTTCCTGCTGTGCATGTTGTAGGCTGTCCTTACACTCATTGCTGAGCTGGTCTGTCCTGAGCATTCTCACAGATACCACTTCCTTACCCTCTTGCCTAGTACAATGCTTGCAATCTTCAGGGCAAGGTCTTCTTGACAATGCATCTGCATTGCCATGAGATTTCCCGCTGCGATGTTCGATCACAAAGTCGTATTCCTGCAATAGTTCTATCCATCTCGCAACTTGTCCTTCCGGATTTTTGAACTGCAATAGCCATTTCAGTGCAGCATGGTCAGTTCGTAAGTGGAATTTCCGCCCTAGAAGATATTTGCTAAAATGCTGCAAGGACTGGCTTTCTGGCTTTGACAACGACTTGCTGAAGTACGCTATCAAAATCTCTTGATCACCATTCCGTTGAGACAACACACCGCCAAGTCCTATATCACTTGCGTCTGTGTCAACTATGAATTCCTTGCCCGCATCAGGGTACCCCAAAATAGGTGTTTTGCACAGGCGGTTCTTGAGCTCCTGGAATGCAATATCGCAACTTTCATCCCAGCAGAATTGTCGCTTCTCCTCGGTTAGCTTGTGCAGAGGTTTGGCTATATCTGCAAAGTTCTTCACAAATCGCCGATAATAAGAGCACAAACCCAAAAATGCTCTAACCTGTGTCTTGTCTTTTGGGACCGGCCACTCCTTGACAGCAGCAATTTTCTCTGGATCCGTGCGGATACCTTCTTCCGACACTACATACCCCAAAAAACTAACTTGCCGTTTGAATAGTGAGCACTTCTTTGGACTCAACTTGAGGTTGGCACTCTGGATCTTCATGAGCACGCGTTCCAGGTTTTGAAGGTGCTCCTCAAACGTACGGCCTACGATGATGATGTCGTCCAAATAGACGAGACAGGCATCTCCAATTAGCCCGGTAAGTACAAGCTCCATCAACCTTTCAAACGTTGCTGGAGCATTGCACAACCCAAACGGCATGACTTTAAATTGCCACAGACCCTTTCCTGTGGAAAATGCAGTTTTCTCCTTGTCCTTAGGGTCAATTTCAACCTGCCAGTAGCCACTTTTCAGGTCCAGCGTACTAAACCACTTTACGCCTGTGAGCATATCCAGCGTGTCATCAATTCTAGGCAAGGGATAGCTGTCCTTCTTCGTAACGTCGTTCAGGCGGCGGTAGTCAACACAAAACCGCATGCTGCCGTCCTTCTTCTTTACCAGCACCACAGGTGAACACCATGGACTAGATGAAGGTTCAATAACACCATCCTTCACCATTCCCTCAATCATGGTTTCCACTTCCTTTTCACGTGCTACAGGCAATCTTCTTGGCCGCTGACGAATAGGCAATTCTTGTCCTGTGTTTATTTTGTGTTGAACTAAGCCAGTCTTTCCTATGTCAGCTTCGTTTGACGAGAAAACATTGGCGTACTTGAGTAACAACTTCTTCGCCTTGACCATTTCATTCGGGGAGAGAACGCTGCGACAGTCTTCTAAAAGTGTGGTCACTCTCGTTTGTCCATCCTTGCTAGGGGTCCCGGTCGATAGATATTCGCACCGACGCAACCAATCCACTTCCTCACTAGTACCAACCAATGTGCCTTTTTCTATAATCTGTTCCTGATCACAAAGGTTCAACACACGTACTCCTGAGATGTCGGTGGTTCTGACCAAGGTTCGAGCCACTTTCCATGGAAGGTCATTGTCTACCCTTTCCACGAGTACACAACGATGAGTTTGCCCAGGACTCCGAGGAAGACTAACCGGCACAATCGTTTCCGATCTCGGCGGAAGAACAATCTTCTTAAGGCTGTACACATTCCCTGGTAACGCCCCTTCCATGAAAAGTTCTTCTTGTCCACATTTCAAAACACCTTGCTTAACGTCGATCTCACAACAATTCTTCCTCATAAAGTCTAGGCCCAGGATGCAGTCGTCCATTATATTAGCCACGATGACATTATGCAGGTAGATCATGTTGCCTAGCTTCAACTCCATCTCCTTCTCTCCACGGACGGGTATGCGCTGACCAGTGGCTGTCACCAAATTAATGCGTTCTCGGTTGTATGCGGAGTCACCAAGGAACCGACTTATAAGTTGGGAACTGACAACCGTGCGAGAGGCTCCAGTGTCTATGGTCAGTTTACATGGCGTTCCGTTGACTTCGCCCTTGATGATTAGGCTGTTCCCATCATGAGTTTGTGAGATCGAAATCCTTGGGGCTCTTTTAACATCAGCCAGCACCCGCCAGTTTCCCTGCTGCTGCTGGGCGGTGCTATTATCCGCACTACCCTCTCGAGATCGATCACCTTCCCTTTTTACAGTTCGCTTAGGGCAGCTGGATCGAAGATGGCCCCTTTCTCCACAGCCGTAGCACCTAGGGCTGTAGCTTTTATTGCGGTCCTGAACTTTAGCTGCTGCAACCTCCCTGACGCGGTGGGAACGATGATCCTGCCGCATGGCTTCCACCTCCAGTGCATGGGTCAAGGCGTCCTTAAGCGTCTCGTGGTGCCCGAGCCTCACAGCAGCTCTGACTTCAAGGTCGCGGATGCCGTCGATGAATGTCTGCACCAGGTTCCCTACAATAAGCGCAGGTACAGACTGGTACGCTTTTCGAACCAGCTTCTCCACCTCAAGGGCCCACTGCTGCAGGTTTTCGTTACTGCGTTGCACGCGATCTTTGAGCTGCGCACGAAAGACGTGTTCCAGGTGAGCGTCGCCATATCTCGCCTCCAATGCCTCAAGGAGCTGCTCGTAAGTCACTTCCTTACCGAGAGCTTCCAGAACAGTTAATGCCTGGTCGCGCAGGCCTAGGGTGAGAGCAGTCATGGCCTGACTTTTATTCCAGCCGTTCGCTTTCATGACAGCCTCGAACTGGATTTTATAGGCCGACCAGGAAGAAGTCCCGTCGAACGGTGGCACTTTGAATCCACGTAGCGAAGGTGTTGTAGCTACCACGGGAGCTGTAACTCCATCCCCAAGTTTGAGGTCGTCCAGCGTTTTCTTCACATCAGCCATCACGTTGTCAACCCGATTGTTCACTTGGTCGATTCGGGTTTCAGCTTCCGACAGGCGGTTGTCATGTTGAGCAACCCTATCCTTCACCTCCTTTATCTCTTTCCCGAAGGTAGCGTGAAGGTCCTTCCTGAGGAGCATCTGTTCTTCTATACCGCGCTGCAGCTGCTCTTCCAACCGACGGGTCTGTTCCTCCTGTCGGCGGGCCTGTTCCTCCTGTCGGCGGGCCTGTTCCTCCTGTCGGCGGGCCTGTTCCTCCTGTCGGCGGGCCTGTTTCTCCTGTCGGCGAGCCTGATCCTGCAGCATCATCATCAGAGCACCTAAGTCAGGTGCTGCAGATGCAGGAGCTGCTGACGGGCCAGCCTCCGTGGTTAGCAACTGGCCCTCCGACGTTTGCGGCGTTGCATTACCAAATCGTCTCTGGTCCGTCTCCTGTTGGCGTTGACTTCGGGTACGGATACCCTCCGTGTCGTCTTTAGGTAAAATCGGCATATTTGATCCCACTTCTGACACCAATTGTTACGAGCTTGAGGTTCGAGACAATTAAAAACTGCCGATTAAATTACCAAAATTGACACTTTAATTACGGACACTAATTACATCTTAAAACACACTAATAATAAAACACAGTTCGCCGTTATTTCGCTTCGAAGTATTCTCTTGTATCGCCAATTCAATACTGCCCCGGTCGTGGTCTATACCGGCCTTATATAGGGCCTCAGATAGTTTCCAGAACCTTCTACTGTAGCGACATCTAGAATGTTCGAGTACATATCGGTCCCAAAATTTCTGGAAGGATCTCGACTCTCCTAGTTCTGCCATGTACAAGACATTAATAGTGGCGCGCAATACTTTCATTTACTCGACACTAGGGGGCGCTAGTGTAACTAGTGTTGCCATGTACAAGACATTAATAGTGGCGCGTAACAATACCAATTACTCAATTCTACAGAGTCAATAATTCATTAATTGTATAATGTATAATTTACAGCGAGCTGTATAATTTACTGTGTAATTTACAGCGAGCGCTTAGCCTTTTTAGATACCATGATTTCCTTAGCCCCTAGGCTATGGTATAGTTCCATGATTCAATAATTCATACTTAATTGAAAATCGATATTCCTAAGCACCATATACTTGTTATTTATGTAAGCCTGTATAAAACAAAGCTTACCGGTTGTAGAGGCTAATACGCTAGATGATCTCAGATAATGAGAGAACTTCGGCGTAGGAGCGGTAAAGTTTTCCGAGTTTATCGATTATGTAAGGATAATCGCTATCTTGAACAACACTGCAGTTTTTATTACAATAAACATAATATAACACAATCGCTAGCCGAGGTGGCTTAGAGGATTAGTACTGTAATTAAAAATTTCACAGCATGCGAAAACAAGTTTGGCCTTTACGGTTTTACGGATTTACGGATTACGGACGTTAACTTCTGTTATTTTTTAACGCTTTATAGGTTCAATGCTGCCTCATCATCATCATCATCATCACCATTACAGCCTATACACGTCAAATACTGATCATCAGCATCCCCATAGATATACCACCATACAGATTACATTTCCTTTGCTTTTACCGTCTGCATGGAGAAAAGTTACAACGACAAAATCAACCCAGTTTTACAAACAGTGAAAACATTGTTGACCAAACCTCCATTAGAACTACGGTCTGCACAAATATTTTAATTACATAGCACACGTGCATACACCAGCTACCGCAAGCATAAATTTAATGAACCCCCGACCCTTACCATTGCAAATCATTGCTAAGCCATTGCGCCGCTGAGCTGTCAAATATTATTGATGTGAACTCTTTCCATCAGTATCTGCTGGCCTCCATTAAATGGTTACTTGAAGATTTGTGAACTTCCGTTTAACCGTACTAGGTTTAACACTTAAAAACTACTTTAAAACTACGAAGTGAAGAGGAATTGATTTAACGTCAGCAATTACTCCGACACACGGAACGCGGTAGCTTTCTATGAACTGCACGCTAAGTCAAAACTGGTTTTTACTTCATTATGCTGGATTAAACCGGCTGCGATTTGTTTTAAATGCTATGCCAGCAGATAGTCGCACCTGCTGGAATTCCATCGAATTATCCTTATTTGAGTTAAGGCTGTTGTCTGTTGTTGATATTACTATAAATTTGTTTTATTTAAACGTGATAGAGCCACGCTACAGCTACATCATCGCTATAGGATGGATGGGTCGGCTCGACTGGAGTAGGACCACGCTCTCACAGAATACCAGCGTAAAATAGCAGCTTATTGCTGCTGTGTTTCTTATGGTGAGTGTGGAGAACCGGATACCCTTTTTATTGGAAACAATGTATTCTATCTTAGTCCTCAGATTCTTAAACGAGGATAAATATAGACGTCGATGGGCCACAACATAGATAAAAAATACATTGCGTGACTAAGTTAAATTAGTCCTATTTAGTAAACTACAGGTGCAAGAAGAAACTGTTTTTTTTATTTATTTGCAGTAGGTATTGATTTAGACATTAAAAAATAATTTGAAATTATGGTTTGTGCTACAGCATTAAGCTTTTAAATCGGTGGCGGCTTCATACTCGATCGTTTCCGTTATTTTTATTTACTTTATTTTTTGTATTCACATATGTACTTTAAGGTAACAATAAACTGGGTAAATTCGACTATTAATCTAGAGGTCAACTGGCGACTCTCTAACTCGATTGGAAATAAGATTTTCGTACCGTAACGCAATCCCTATAGCATAGGGTAGAGCTATGCTGCAGTTTTATTATGAACTAGCTGTTACCCGCGACTTCACTCGCGTGTTAGGGTTTTTATGATTTTGCACGGAACCCTAATTATTTTTCTAAAATAAAAGTAGCCTACGTTACTCCTTATGAAATCAGCTACAGTCCCGCCAATATCGGTCCAGCCTTTTCGGAGATTAGCCGAAACAAACAGACAGACAGACAGACAGAAATTTTAAAAATTGTGTTTTTGTTATAAGTACCGTATATACTTTCATATGCAATTAGTAAAAAGCTGTAATTTTGACATTACAAACAGATACTTCAATTTTATTTATTTGTATAGATGTTGCACAAATGAGTTGGCTCGATCGGGAAAGACCGCGCTCTTACAGAATAGAAGCGTTAAATATATGCTCAATGTTGCTTTGTTTCGTATGGTAAGTGTAGCGAAACGGAGAACCTTTTTACTGGATACGAGTCATTCCATCTTAGCTCTCTTCGGTAACAAAGGATCTGCATTTTTATTCTCAATGGATAATAGATAAGTTTTCGATGGGCCAGAGCATCCACAATACTATCAAGTGGGCTTGTCACTCTTGTTCTATAAAAAATACTTTTAAACTTGGCTGGGCAGCGTTAGGTAGGTTACGACACATCACCGTCTTATCATATATAACTTGGAATAAAGAGTGACAAACAGTGCATGTTGCCAGTGATGACATACGAATTTGACACGTGCTCCTCCACTGTTGATAGTTTATCTGCGTGATACACTTCGTTAGAAGGGAATGCCTCAAGCATTTAATTCACTATACATCATAAGTTTGATATGTATATACTATATAATATTATTATATACAATATTAAGAACTATAATAATAATAAAAAAAACTAAAACTAGAAATTTAATTATCATATAGTCCTACTCCCCGCGGTATCGTGCCAAGAACGCTGGCTGCGTTTCCCTGCTGAATGGCTATACTTAGCCTTTGAGCGAGAAAAGAACCAGCCCTCTTATCACCAGCAGCAACGACCAGCCGCGGATGGAGTTCCTTTAGGAACTTCACCGCACGTGAACCCCACGGACCGATAGTCTCTACAGCAAATGACACAAATATGTAGTCATCTCTCACAGACTCATATTTGCGCCACTTACTCAAGCTCAAGCTCGTAACAGTATCATTAGGTTTTGTTTATTCCTTATTCTAACATAATTCATATCACTTTTCTATTAAAATTACTTGAACTGATGAACATAAATAAATATATCTTTATGTATGTCCATAAAAGTAAAAGTAATTTTCGTATATATACTAGGGGGCAGTGGCAGCCTCGTACCGGCAGGCGAAGTGTAGGGCGTCCCCCCACTAGATGGAGTGACGTCCTGGTAAGATATGCAGGAAGTCGATGGATGCAGGTGGCTCAGGACCGTGCTTTGTGGCATTCTTTGGGGGAGGCCTATGTTCAGCAGTGGACTTGTGAAGGGCTGTAATGATGATGATGACTAGGGGGCTGAAGTTAATATAATTATATCTTACTAAACGATCTGTGTAAAACTAATCTCAAGGGTGCTGATATTCAATTTTTTTAATTATAAACAATATTACAAACTATAATAATAAAAAAAAACTAAAACTAGAAACTTAAATTATCATATAGTCCTACTCCCCGCGGTATCGTGCCAAGAACGCTGGCTGCGTTTCCCTGCTGAATGGCTATACTTAGCCTTTGAGCGAGAAAAGAACCAGCCCTCTTATCACCAGCAGCAACAATCAGCCGCGGATGGAGTTCCTTTAGGAACTACACTGAACGTGGACCCCACGGACCGATAATCTCTGAAACAAATGGCATAAATATGTAGTCATCTCTCAGAGACTCATATTTGTGCCACTTACTCAGCTCAGCTGCATCTGATGCCGCCCCTGCTCTAAACGAGGTACCCCTGAGATGGGAGGCCGCCAGAGTGTCAACGCTAGTAGCATTCCACACTAGGGCTTTACCTCTCTCCCAATGGACCAATTTCATACCGTCGGGTCTCCTGCCATCGTCTCTAAATATTCTACAAGGCTTTAAAACCGAAGGAATATTTATACTATAAGTACTTAGTACTTATAAATTTTATAGAGACAAGAGCCTTTCGGATGACATCGTTCAAAGAACTGTGTTGTGAAAACCTACCAGCACCTTTATTTTTTTTTTATAGGAGAGGGGGCAAACGAGCATGCGGCTCACCTGATGGTAAGTGACTACCGCCGCCCATGAACAATCGCAACACCAGGGGAATTGCAGATGCGTTACCGGCCTTTTAAAAAGGAGTAGGCTCTTTTCTTGAAGGTCCCTAAGTCGTATCGGTCCGGAAAAATCGCTGGTGGTAAACTATTCCACAAGGAAGTTGTGCGAGGAAGAAAACATCTTTTAAATCGCACAGTGGTGGACCGCCAATCATCCAGATGGTGTGGATGGTATCGGGAGTTCTGCCGCGATGTACGTACGTGAAACTTGGCGGCTGGGATTAATCCTAACAATTCCTCAGAGCACTCCCCATGGTAAATGCGAAAGAAAATGCTAAGAAAAGCAACATCTCTTCGCAGTGCCAATGAGTCGAGTCGATCGGAAAGGGCTCGGTCGTCGACGATTCGAGCCGCTCTGCGCTGGATGCGGTCAAGTGGAAGAAGCTGGCACTTGGGAGCCCCAGCCCAGAGATGGGAACAGTATTCCATGTGAGGCCGAACCTGCGCCTTGTAAAGTTGCAGGCGTTGAGCCGGTATGAAATACTGTTCCGCTCTGCTGAGTGACCACGAAACTGCACGCTACTCGATATGTCGACGCCGAGGATTCCGATACTGGCTGAGGCAACAAGGGGAGTACCTTGAAACTGAGGAGATACGACAAAGCGGTTCTTTTTAGCGGTAAACGCGCAAACTTGTGTCTTCTGAGGATTAAACTGGACTTTAGTCGCCCCCAATCCGAGACTTTGTCCAGCAAAGACTCGACTTCAGACAGAAGTTTGTTCCGGTACTCGATGACGTTTTCCCGAGAAATATTGGCACGGCCGGTGTATAGAGCATCACCAGTGCTGTCATCCGCATAGCAATGAATTCTACCGGCTTACAACATATCATTGATATGCAGAAGAAACAGCGTTGGTGATAGCACGCAGCCTTGTGGAACACCAGCGTTAATAGGCTTGTAGTCGGAGCATGCACCGTCTACAACGACCTTGATGCTCCAATCTGCAAGAAAGCTGGTGATCCAATTGCATAATTTCTCGGGAAGCCCATAGGAAGGGAGCTTCGAAAGAAGCGCTTTGTGCCAAACCCGATCGAAGGCCTTCGCAATGCCCAAACTAACGGCCAATGCCTCCCCCTTGGACTCTACTGCCTCCACCCATCTATGAGTTAAGTAGACCAGAAGATCACCGGCTGATCGACCCCGACGAAAACCGTACTGGCGGTCACTAATCAGCTGATGATCCTCAAGGTACCGTATGAGGTGGCAGTTTATAACGGATTCCATTATTTTGGAGAACAAGGGGGTGATGGCCATAGGCCTGTAGTTAGACGGGTCTGAGCGGTCGCCTTTTTTAGGGATCGGGTGGACAAAAGCTGTCTTCCATGATTTCGGGACTACGCCTAGGGAGCAGGAGTACCGGAAAAGATGCGTTAGAACCGGTGCCAACTCCGGAGTACACGTCCTCAGCACGATTGAGGGGATTCCGTCAGGCCCACTCGACTTGTGGATGTCAAGGGAGAGGAGTGCTCTGCGAACCGAGCGCTGTAAGAACCGCACATCCGGCATGGAGCACTCACACCGCGGGATGGTCGGCGGTGTGTTCCCCCCGTCATCAACAGTCGAGTAAGTCGTCATCAGTAGTCGCGGCAACACTGAATAGCGTCATTGATATTTTGTGACTTTCTTACAATTTTTATTATTAATTTTGTGGGCCATTTTAATACATCAATATGTGAACAACGATAACTATTATTGTCGTAGGTGTTAGTATTTATTAATAAAGTAGGAATCAAACTAACATCATAAGAAAATTACTTTATATGTTTTATGTTGTAGGACCCTTCTTCTGCCTACGGATCCTACTCCAGAAAAATACAAGCTATGGCACACTTACCATCAGGTGCACTGTCAGTTCCTTTGTCATATCAGCTGTATTAAACAATATTAAGTTTATATTATCTACATAGCTTATTAATATTGTGGCGTATCTATATTACGGCTTATATTGACGGCTCCGTGGCGCAGTGGCTTAGCAATCAGTTGTTGCCCTGGGGGCCGCGGGTTCGAATCCCGCACGGAACAAGTATTTGTATGGCCTACAAATAATTGTTCCGTGTCTGGATGTTTGTCCTTGTGCAATTTATGTTTGTAAAGTGCCTCCACGACACAGGAGAAAATCCAAGTGTGGGGGTAACGTTTTTTTTAGAAAATAAAAACATGTAATAAGAAATATAGTTTTCTTATCCGGTTGGGCTGTAAAATATAATATTAAATAAAATAAATACATATAAGTACATAAATAATAAAAAACCCAACTATATTATGGAAGCCCTCGGCAGGGGAAAACAAACGGCCATAATAATAATAATAATGGGGTATCTATATAGTTTTCTTATCCGGTTGGGCTGTATAAATATATAATTGTAAATGAAAATGATAAACATACATACTTAGATTAATGATAAGTCATCGCGCGCTCTGACTAGATATCGCGCTACCTGCAAGTAACAGCTCCGTGAATGCGGCACCTTAATATTGTAGGGTGTATAAGACAATTTGCATGATGCTAGTGTACGTGAAAAATTGTATATGCCAGCAGCTTAACTATTACCCGATTAACGGGAAAATTTATTTTATGCTATGGCTTAGTAGTTAAGTTCATAGTTATTCCAGAAGTACTTAAAAATTAATAGTTTATTAATAACGAATGTATCAATATATTCGTGTATATTATGTATAGGTTTTTCTTCTGAATAAATGACATATAAATGATTAGACCTGTATCAATTTAATTTTTTTATTTCAATGTCTAACTAATATTCACAAATTATTTAAAAATTATTTATATATATTATGGTGTAATCAAAATAGTGATTTCTATTCTAGGCGTCAATATGAACAACTTTTACTATAGATTTATCTTCCGAATAGCAACAAAAATCAGGTCTTCCATACATTTTGAGCAAGTTTGTACAAAACTTTGTATGGAATAACTGACTTTTTTTAACTTAACTATGAACAGTTCATAGTTCATTAGGTGAATTCATATATAAAAATCTCAACCACGGGGATCTTTATTTTTGCATTCGCGGCAACACTGAATAGCGTCATTGATATTTTGTGACTTTTTAATGGCTCGTGTAACATTATGTTAAAATTTCGAAATTGTATGATACTTAATGATAGTATGTGATTCCAGTGTCTTTTTATTTCTTGTAGTATTATTTTTACACGGTTTCAATACGTAAACTGGTAATTTACTTTGGATTATGATCAAAATTCAATAAAACATTCGGTACGTACACGTCACACATTGCCTGCAACGCGACTGGCTCGGGTACCCTGATTTCGGCGTAGTATTTGTTGCCGCATTTTACATGAGCGCCGACGGTATCTAGTCAGAGCGCGCGATGACTCATTCATTAATCTATGCATACATAAATATTAATAAAATTAAATAAATACATAAAAATACATAACTAAATAAAAACCCAACCAGATGGAAACCCTCGGCAGGGGAGACCAAACAGCCGAGGGTTAGGGGGAAAGGGAAAGAAACCGGTGGACAACGCGGGCGGTATCGAGGAGCAACGCCTTCTGCATTGGAGCTTATAGCGGTCCGTCACGGAGTCCCAGTCGCCTCAGATGACCGGAGAAGCTGACTAGAGTTAACCCGTTTGCAGAGACGACTACATGTATAATTTCGGTCGGCAGTCCACCACACATGTCGGTCACCTCGTGAGCCAGGTCCAGATATTTTGTTCGCTCATCTGCTTCGGCTTTCACGAGGTTGTCGTCAAAAGGAATGGTTATATCGACCAAAAAAATATCCTAGATTTTACCCGTTCCATCAGCACAATATTAGGCTTATCCGGAAGAATGGTCCTGTCTGTGATGATGGCGCAGTCCCAGTTGAGCCTGGTGCGGTCATTTTCGACCACGGATTCCGGTACTTGCTGAAAGCTGTGAAGCCGTAGAGTACATTCTACTTCCATGCGGTCTCCCGATTGGAATACACTGTTGTGCTCGGTCTTTCCATTGCTTATTTGCTAAGGATAGTGGGGTTAGCCCTTTAACACACGAAATGACATCCCTGTAGAGTGGATCATCCGATTTCGTCAGGAAGTAATTACGGAGGCTGCACACTTCGTGATTATGCAAGGTGAGAGCGCTTAAAAAGCCGCGCTCACCATGTTTCCCCGGCGAAAACCGCCTCATTACTGACGACCTCCGATGATGCAACGTTTGGGACGTCATAACAGTGCGGAATTTTCTACCCAGACCGATCAGTTTGGTCTGAGTTCACCTGAGTATGTCGAAGGTATACATGAGAACGGGCATGATCCAACCGTTATATGCATGTGTCTTATTAACGCCCGACAAAAGACTGTTGAGCACTTTCGTCAAGCGTGCATAAAACGCATCGCAATCTGTCATGCCGTCTCATCGCCCAGGTATCGGTATGTTTCAGCCTCGAATAGGTTAATTATGTTGATGGACATAGATTAGTCTATTCCCTCAGAGTTAGCAACCCTACCCTTTTCGACATGGAGGACCGCACGCTTATCTGTCCCCAGTTCCATTCTAATAGAATTGCTAAAATCTCGAGTGATGTTTAGCAATTCCATATGATGGGAGAGTGTGGAGACGAACAACTTGAGATCATCCATATAGAAAAGGTGGTTCACTTTTGTACCTCCTTTCCGAAGCTGAAATCCTTTCCCGGAACCCTCCAGTAAGGTAATGAAAGGGTTCAGAGAGAGGTAAAAAAAGATTGGACCCAACGAATCGCCACGGAAGATATCCATTCTTATCTTTATGTGGTTCTCCGCAGCCGTCATCCACTCACATAGATGACATAGGATCGTACTCTACTAGCGCCAAAACACTAGAAAACGTTCTGCTATTTGATAATTTGTAGCGATTGTGTTTTTTCTCGTAGTGTTTTGAGGTTCTACCTACTGTGTTGTGTATGTATAAGTAGCCTACTAAACATATTTTTATAGCATCTGTTTGCGTTTAAATTTGTTAATACGGAGGACGCAGTAACATAATAATAATAATATAATAATAATAATAATTCTTTATTTCAGATATCAAAGATCCAAAAAGTTGTTAGTATGACTTATACTAGGTTAGTAATTGAGAACATCAAATTAAACCAAATTAAATTAAAGTAAATCAAAACTAAAATCAAATCTATACCCAAAATTAAATTACAATAAAATCAAAAATAAAATAATAATCAAATAATAGTAAAGTCGAAATTAAATAAAATTAAGTTAAATGCAATCAAGCAAAAAATCAAATAAAATCAATCGAAATCAAATAATGTCTTAATTAAATTAGATGAAATACAATTGAAATAAAATAAAATATCAAAATAAAATCAAATGAAGTCAATTTGGATTCAATTTAAATAACTCTGTTTTGAAATAACCCTCCTCACAAAGCAGGCCCAAAGCGGAAACGTGTACCTATCTGCCAGGGTTTGCAGAATGCTATTGGCACTGCCACGTGCTCTAAATATCAGCGATGTGGTTTTTTTGCAAATAATGGTTGCAAAGTCATCAACTTGGTATTCTGCAAACATCGCTGATGCACTACAGAAACGAGGCAATCCCAAAAACATCCTGAACACATTATTATATTGGACTCGTTGGGTGTCCAGCGACTTCTTGGTATAGCTAGTCCACAGATTTCCGGTGTAAATGTTTTGGTAATACGCTTTATAAAGGGTCACCTTTACGTCTTCGCTACAACGATAGAATCTGCGAGCCAACATATTACCTCTTACTGAGATAGCCCTACGTTCCCTTTCTATATCAGCGTCGTTTTTAAGGTCGTCAGTAATTATATGTCCCAAATATTTAAATTTTGATACAAATTGTATGTTCACGCCGTTCAGGGTAATGTTATCGACTTTATCGGGACATTTACCAGCAGCCTTAAACACCATGCATTCTGTCTTTTTTACATTGTATATGAGCCCATGCTCCGCAGCATATTTCTCACAAACCCTTAGCATCTCGTTAAGACCCCCTGCAGTTGGACAGAGCAATACACTGTCATCAGCGTAATTTATATTGTTGGTGCTTACTCCGTCAATACGGCATCTGCTCATACTGCTCAACCTGACAAAGCCAGAGGAAAAAATAACAAAACTAATTAACAGAAGATAGTGCCGTTTTACCAAATAATGCTAATCGCTTCTTTTCTATTTTTATATAATGTGTTTAATCTTTTAATTGCTTTATAAATTTGTTTACAATATTTATATAAGTTTTTAACAATATGGTCCAAACTACGGGAGATCGACAAAGCACGGAGAATACCAACACGTCTGACGAAAGTGCATTTTATAAACTTAACCACCGGTTGATAATCTTCTGATTGGTATTTACTAAAAAATATTAATTTAGTAACAATTGAATCGCTGCTTAGTCAAAAAGCAAAGGACAGGGACAGGACAAATAATATAGTTAAACTATTTATCTTATTTTACGTTAGCTAAAGGATTCAGTTGCGCGGTCTATGCCAGGAGCTGCTCACTTAAGAATACAGTCCACTTAATATGCTCGAAGTCTCGAGTAGCCCCCATTAAGCCCGTGACGTTGCCTAGTTTGGAGCTCTGCACCGCTGTTTTGCTAGCTCAGCTTATGTACTCCGTTCGCAAAGCGTTACAAGTCGACGTAGCCAGTATTCACTATTAGATCCGAATAGGTGGAACTACTTAATACAGGAACTGATTGCTATCGATAACTGGCATCACGTGAGTACCAAGGATAACCCATCCGACTTGGTCTCCAGAGGCTGCGACCCGCTGGCGCTAGCTGCTAGCGAGTTATGGTTCTGCGGGCCCGGCTGGCTGGCTAGTAATTCTGTGCAAGAAAGTACAAACTACTATACCCCAGTGTGTATTGTTTGTTTGAATCATTCATGTTTTAATGAATTAAATATTTTTTACGTTAGTAATCCTGTTTATGAAAGTGTAGTATGCGTTTATATACAAATGAAGATGTTAAATAAGTTTGTTTTACAACACCTAAACAGCTAGTACTTTATTCAATGCAAGGTTGCTGTACTAAGTGACAAAGTTAATGATGTTACTAATTCTATTGACCACTTAGTATGAAAAGCCTGAACAATTAATGCTTCTTGTATTTTTACTTTATTATCTAACTATTTTATTAATATGTCCTAACTACTTGTTGTAATAATGTGTCAGACATGTAAGAACAACGTTGGTTTGCTGTTACAGCTTGAACATTCTGTATTAACTTGCTACTGCTAGTGCATTCACTTTGCAGTGAAGTGAACGCAAGTAAGACGAAAGTGATATTTTTTGAAAGAGAAGAAAGTAAAACGTTATGTGAAATAAGAATAGAAGGTCAGTTGATTGAGCAAGTGTTTGAGTTTGTATATTTGGGATGTTTATTTAGCAGGGATGGTAGATATGATGAGGATATAGAACGACGAGTGAACGCAGGAAATAGAGTGAATGGGGTTCTACACGCTATTATGAGGAGTCAGAATGTGTCAAATAAGGCACGTATGGCAATTCATAATGTTGTATTAGTCCCTACTTTAATGTATGCTAGTGAAAGTTGGGCCTGGCAGAAGAAGCATGAGAGTAGAATAAATACTGTAGAAATGCGGTCATTAAGGAGTATGCTAGGGCTGAATCTGAATGACAGGGCGAGAAATAATGTGATAAGAGAAAAGTGTGGTTTGCAAGATGGCGTTATGACCAGGATTAAGAAAGGAATGCTTCGGTGGTTTGGTCATGTAGAAAGAATGAACGAGGAAAGAGTGGCAAAGCAAATGTATGTTGCAGAAGTAAACAGCAGGGTCGGGAAGGGACGCCCTAGACGAAGGTTTATCGACCAAATCGGCGATAAATTGAAAATAGGCCAGATTAGGAGTACTCTTAACAGACGAGCGTGTATGCGTAGATATATGGATGTAAAGGAGGCGAAAGAGGTGTGTCAGGCTCGTGCCAAATGCAAGTCCGTAGTCTCTGCCTACCCCTCTGGGTGACAGGCGTGAGTGTTTTTGTGTGTGTGTGCTAGTGCTAAAAGTTTGTTTGTTTATTTTCTTGATTAATTTGGAAACAATTAAATAGCTTGCTTTTGTTCCGGCAGGCTGACTGTTTGTTAATGGAACGTATGCTTTCTTATTATTTCTTATTATCTTTTAGTTTTCTATATTTTGTAAATGGATTTATTTAAAAAAAAACATTTGTTATTTTATGAAGTAAACTGTCGTTGGAAAAATAAAGCACTTCTTCTCAATTTTGACATCATAAAAGACGTTGTTTTTTTTTCTATATACTTTTATATAAATTAGTTATTATTTGGATATAACAACATTAGAACCGTTTTAAATATTGATTCTATTCCAAATATCCTTTTACATTTTAGTTACGAGGATCCGCAGACCAATAAATCTCACTATATTGGTTTCAAAGCCTGCATAATGTCCATACAAATAAGTTACAATAAACAAGCAAATAGATAGGTACAGCGTCCGTTTGAATATCTGGTCGACGTTTGCATTTTATATGTAGTTTTTTTCACATTATAATAATGCTTACTTGCTTTTCATTATCCTTTGAATCTACAAAAAGTCATTTAATTAGCAAATCACTATCTAACTGATTAATTTCTAAATTAAGTCATAATTTTTTTGTAGTTTTAGTGAGTGACATCATATGATGTCTTATCCGAACTGATCAATATCTTTAACCATAAATATTACATTTCTTATAGGTAATAAAATATTCAGACGTTTGTTAAAGTGCCATCTACGGTCGTCACATTGAAAGTAAATATATTAAATTAAAATTAAATTTTATTAATACATTTTATTCTAAATATTTTTTTATTTATAATAATTTTATCGCTATAATGGTCTATCGTGCGGTCCAAAGTTAGTTTTTGTTTTCATAATTTCATAACGTATGTCAATGAGTTTTTCTGTTAAGAAATCGTTAGTAAACAACGGAGGCCAGGGAGTCACGAATTTAGGTAGGGTTTTAGCCCCGTCCCTCGAATTGCATTTAAAACCATAGGTCCCGTGCCTGCTCTTTCTACAATTGTATCGTGTTTCCATCTTATTGGATTATGAAAAAGAGGGGTTGGATAATGACACCAGTACTTGCGCACACACTAGAGCCATATAATCCTGTCTTGCGCAGATGGTTAGTCTCCGTTAAGACTGTCCGGGACCGAAATTCGGACTGGAGGTCATTACTAAGCTCACTGATTGTAATAGACTTCAATATAATTCGGAAAATAACAGAAATTTGTTAGTTATTTATTGTTACAGCCTTTCAAAAGTTCACATAATTCACCCCCATAGATTGCCTCATGTGGGCCTCATATTTGCCATAGTTGCCCCGCTTGGTATGCGAGTTGGCTACTGAAGATTTTTTAAGTTTTAGTTTTTATTTGAAAGATTTATTAGTTGTCATTATAACGAACCACATTCCATTTCCAAAGAAAACTTCAAAGTAATGACACACGTAAAGTAGCTCGCAATAAACTAACTTTTATTAATTGGCAAGAGACAATTCAGTTTTTTTTTAATAATAGATAGCACAACATTTACCTTAATTATTTTTATTTAAACAGATATATATATATATATATATATATATATATATATATATATATATGCCACGCTACAGCTTCTTCTGTAGCATGGATGAGCCGGCTCGAACCGGGGCAGTAGCACGACCTCACAGAATACCAACGTAAAGTAAAACTATGCTTCTGCGTTTCGCTTGGTTAGTGCAGGTGGCCGGAGGCCCAACCCCGCCCCCCACATAACATGGTAGCAGAATTTAAAAAGAAAGGAATACCCCAGGAGTCACTGAGCATCCACTATCAAGCTAACCAACTAACTAACCAAAAACTATCTGACACAAATGGTTACTTCGCCTACGCGGATTCCAGATGCAGAGGATCATACACCTTCCTTGTTGGACCTTCTGCTGACCTCTCATCCGGACGGATATCAGGTTTCCGTTGATGCCCCTCTCGGCTCTTCGGACCATTGTCTGATCCGGAGTGTGGTGCCACTCACGTTCCCCTCGCGGTTGCGTTCTGCAGGTTGCCGCCGTGTTTGGCAATCCATCGGATTGGGACGGAATGCGGTCTTTATTTGCACCCTACCCATGGGGGCGGATTTGCTTCTCGCCAGTTGATCCCAGCGCTGTTGCTGACTTTGTCACCGATGTCGTGCTACAGGGAATGGAACTATTTATTCCATTATCTGTGGTACCCATCGGTGGTAGATCTCAGCCTTGGTTTTGTCGCTCCTGTAAGACTGCATTACGCAGTAAGCATGAGTGTTATCAGGCCTGGGCTGACGCTTCGGCGGCTCGGGATGTAAAAACCAGCATACTTATAAAGAAGTATAACTTCGCCTCCAGGTCCCTTAAAAGAGTAATTGCCAAGGCAAATTCAGAGCACATAGGCAGAATTGGCGAGAATTTAGTTCGCCTTCATTCAGGAATTCGTGCATTCTGGGCTCTCGCCAAGGCTGTCTAAGGAAATTTCTGTAAGCCATCACTACCATCTCTGCACAGGGAGAATGACTCACTGGCCCACGCCGCAAAAGAGAAAGTTGACCTTTTAGGCTCCCTTTTTGCGTCCAACTCGACTCGACTCTGGATGACGAGGGGGCACACCGCCAATCATCCCGCAGTATGAGTGCTCTGTGCCTGATGTGCGATTCACACAGTGCTCAGTACGCAAAGCACTCCTCTCCCTGGACATCCACAAGTCGAGTGGGTCTGACGGAATCCCGCCAATTGTGCTGAGGACGTGCGCTCCTGAGTTCCTCCTGACTTCCTCTGAAACAACTATCAACTTACATGTACTAGCCCCTAACTTACTGTTTTAATCCATATATGGCCTTTTTTAACTTCAAGGCTTTACAAACATTGTTTTCATATTTTAAAGTTTGTGGTAATTGCATATATACAGGGTCATCATGATGGCCATTTAAGAAGGCTGTTATGATATCTAGATGGTTGATATTTAAATGAAATATAATTAAAAGAATCAGGCGTTACTTTGCGGAAATCCATTATATAAAAGCTTTTAGAAAAATTTACTTCGCTAAATTTATCTTAGCGGTTAGCCACCGTAGAGTCTATATCACCTGAGGATGCCTCGTGTAAAGGCGAAACACGTGTCGTATTATCGTCAGTGGTGTGTCTTGCCTAGTGTAGTGGTGTTGGGAGTAGCGGTGCTGGGATTAGTGGTGACGGGGTTAGTGCACGCAATTGAGGGAGGGCGGGAGGTGCTCTTCATACTAGGTAAGACACATTATTTTATTTTATAACGCGGATATTAGCGAAGTAAATTTTTCTAAAAGCTTTTATTTAAATCAAAGTTTACACTTATAGCAAATAACAACATAAAAGTCGAATATTTATTTAAGCTCGGTGAATTAGTTTCAGTATAATCAATAACGCTTTTTGGGTAAAGCACTTCGCTACCAATCTGGCTCTGGACCTTACTGTGCTATCACTATATTGTTTCTTTTAATACACCCACTTGCAATGAATAACACGAGCAACACGTGGGAAGTAGTGGACAAACCTACGTTTGCCCACTAGTTTCCACACCTCATTTTCACGGAATGTCTGCAACTTTTCCTCCACTGCCTTGTATGTTCCCGTTTTGTACCTGTCATGACATCTTCGTAGGTAAGACTTCCTCTATCTATGTTTTCATAAGTCACACATACATTTCTATGAACATACCTTTCTGATGGTTTTCTTACACGTTTTCTGTGCTTAGGTGATCAACTGGTATAAGGCTTCTCAATTCTTCATCTGACACATTGTCACAAAACTCTTCAGAACTAGATAAATTTATAGATTAATTCAACCCTTTCTCATCACTTGGCACATCTGATATGCAACTAATCTACTGTAGACTGATCTTGTTCCTCAACATCACGAACTTCTTTCTCTTTCTCCTCCACAACAGCTTGTATCGTGTCTGAGTTTCAACTGGCCTAAATGATAACAACAACCCCGCTTGTAACAATGCTCCGAGCTCTAGGATTGTATAACCTACGACCCTTTGTATTCTTTTCATATCCGAGTTAAAGTACTCCACCACTTCGCTCTTTGACCAGACTATAAAGTAGACAAATGTTATTCTGCTGTAGTCAGCTTCATCTGGATAGGAAATCCCCACCACAGCGTCATTTTTCATACTGTTCATATCCTTACACTTTATATTACCCAACCGTATATGTCAAAACATACTGGTTTCTTACATTGCTGCGCCAGCCAACAAACATTCTTGATTTATGCCTAAGTTAGCAATTATATAAATATACGCGAAATAAGGGATTAGGCCCATAACTTAAACCTAATGAAACATGTAAAGTAGCTTGAAATAGACTAACTTTTAGTAAGTAACAAGAAACAACTTAGTTCTTTCTTTTATATAAAAGATTTTACTTACTGCATATTATTTCATAATGATATGATACAATGTATAGTTATTAAAATATTTGTGATGCCAAAAAACAAAATTATTTTTTGCGGAAACAATTATACACGAATTTCTACACATCACAAATAATACTGTTGAATTTCTCTGTGAGCCGCATCGCATGAGCATAAATTCACCCGGGTGTGTCATAAAAAAGTAATGTTCTTCAATTAAGGAAAAGGTCAGGGACGAAATTTAATATACTTAGTTATATTACTAAACATAAAGTCAGTTAATGCAATAGCCAGAGAGCTGATGACATATTTTACTTGACATATTTACCTAACTACCAATCTGATTACTAAGTTTGGTAAGTAAAGAAAATTTTCACGTGAATGTTTGCTATCGTTTTTGATTAAAATGCTGTTGAATGTAATTTGACTACTATAATTCAATCAATTTACATCCCGATAGTAGTCAGGTTTACTGACACAAGCGATTAAAAAGTAACACTCACGAGAAGGGATAATTGGAACGAGTTTTATTACCGACTAGTTTGATGCTGTTCATTGAAGTGTTTAAGCTGATCTCGAAAAAATAAAACACATAAATCTTCTGCGTTGCTTATTTTGCAATTGTGCCGTGTCGTAAGAAGTGACTGAGGTTAACAAACAAGGCACTTAGGCTGGGTCTTTCTGATAATATCGAAAAAATAAAAGCTATCGGGCGATGCAACTAAGGCAAATATTCCTTCTATAAACAACCTATAGGAGAGAAGAACTTAACAGTTCTACATGGAAATTTTAATATACTAGAATACAATTAAATAATTTTTATTCAATATAGATTACATGTAATTGTAATTGAAAGTCATTTTTACTTTACCACTAATAATGTGAAAGTAATGTGCTGCAACGTTTTTATTTATAGAATAAAGGTGTAAAACGAGCATACAATCCACCTGAAGGTAAGTAGATGCTGTAACCCATAGACATCTACATTTATCTGCGATTAAGTATCAAAATGCAGATGCGTTTTCAGCCCTTATCACTAAGATCGTTTCCAGTTAAAAGGGTCTCCAATTCTCTACACTTAACCTTATGGAAACAGCAGCAGTAAGCTGCTATTTTACGCTGGCATTTTATGGTAGCGTAGTTCTGTCTCGGTCGAACCGATCTATTCGTGCTATTATATAATGTAGCCGTATCATGACTCTACTACGTGTAATATAAGTGATATTTATATTTGATATGTTTTTTTTTCTAAGTTCTGGATTTTAAAATCAATTTTATTAAACTTAACAAGTTTACAGGTAAGGAAAAAACACCGGCAATTCGTCAATGTCATGAAAATGTCAAATTACGAGAAGAGCAGAAAGAATTATTGGAATCCAGGCTTTGACTGAATCAGTCGCCATTCATCATGGAGAATGTAATTTAAAGGACAAATAATTTGACGGTTGTTTTAAAGACTATATTACAAACATGTATTTTACCTTTGTACTCTCAATATGTTCAAAATATACGTAACTTTGCCATAAATCTGAACTGACTTATATTTCACCTGATAGTAAGTCGTGATGGCTACTGCATCCATACACACATGTAGCAAACTTCAAACAAAAAAGGTTAAAGACGAGTTGTCAGCCCTGAGGACATAGATGGCTCACAACCTGTCATTATACTGGCTCTCCATACCCTTAAATAAATAGGTAAAGAGGTGGTTCCAACCCAGATAGACTCGAAGGTAGAAAATAAATACTACCATCTAATAGAATATTTTTACAGAATTTTTTTCGAATATACCGTGCTTCAAAGATTATACAACGTGGCCGCTACAATGGTGACTTTAATTTAATACACGGGTAGGGCTAGTGGGCATAATGATATTAATTTTGATAAGTTAAAAAAACTCGAAAATGAAAGAAAATTCAAATAAACTCAATAATACAAAATAACTAAAATTGGTATCATTCTTGCAAAAATTCATTCAAGAAATTACCTACATAGCTGGACTACGTTAACTCGGAGCGGCAACGCGTCACTTGTACCTACTCGTAATCGGTCCGATTCTTTGACGGATTATTATCAAAGAAATCGAGCGGCGCCGGAGAGTACGTTGAGCCGAAATGCTTAGTCAAACACTTATCATATCACCCTGTCTTGTTAGTTAAAACTGTCATCACTACTCAGTGCTTTTATTTGTTTTTATTTTAAATTTTGATTCAATGATGAATGTGTTGGCGGATACAAAGAACTAAACGGCGTTTCATGTTTTCCCGCAAATTTGAAAATAAATTGTCACTTATAGCCATTACCCTCAATTTCTCAAACGTATTTATTATTCGATGGCGTAACTGTTCAACCTAATCCACGTTCTCCGTGTACATATCGTCTTTTTTTTTTGCGGTATTTATTTATTTATTTAGGTACACAAAACAGAATAACATCAAAACATAAACAATTGAACATAATAAATGCAAAATAACAATCTGGATGGTATTCCAAAACATGTGCACACAACATGATATTAGGTTACAGTAACGAGTTTACAGCGCAAATACTTATAATCTTACTTATAAACTTAAGTTGTGGAAAATTTAGAAAAATTAATTCTTTAGTAAAAATATTGTCTTATTTACAAAGTATATCTAATACAGATTTTTTGAAATTGTTTACTTTGCCATTAAATATGTCGATATTTTTACTATTATTAATCAATAAGTCATTGTAGAGGCGACACATTCTTACTAGAGGATTATAATAGGACGTATTATTTCTGTAAACTTGCAAAACAAAAGTGTTTAGGAAAGTATAGCGACGATGGGGCTTAGTATTAATCTTGACGAATGAAAGGAGGGTGGGGGAATCAATAAGGGAATGAATAATTTTGAAAAGGTAAGTCATATCCTGATATTTACACCGGGTTTGTAGTGACATAATGTTAAACTTCTTAAGTTTGTCTTCTATTTAAACCATACCTAAAGCACAAGATTGATAGAAATTTTTTTGAACAGGTTCGATACGATCTATGTGGACAGCGTAGTATGGAAACCAAATAATTATGTTGTACTCTAAAGTACTGCGTACTAGAGAACAGTACAAAATGAGAAAGCTTCGCGGATTTTTAAAAGTCTTGGCAGTTCTGAATATAAAACCAAGAAGTTTTGTACTTTTAGATACCACATGATCGTAATGATCGCGGAACGTAAGCTTTTCATCAAACAGTATTCCAAGATCTTTAACTACGGATTTTCTATCAAGTACCTGTCCATTTATTTTGTAATCAAAAGTAAGCCTGTGTTTCTTATTGCTAAATGATATGACAAAGCATTTTCATGTACCAGATGCATGTAGTTTTCTTTACACCAATTATGAATGGAGTCTAAATTCGACTGAAGATTAGACGAATCGCTGGGTGTATCGATAACAGAAAAGAGCTTCAAATCATCTGCATACAACAGGCATGGACATGTTAATTTATCAATAAGATCGTTGATAAATGTTATAAAAAATAAAGGACCTAAATGGGACCCTTGTGGCACACCCGATGTCACAGGGGCGGGTGAGGATTTGAAACCTTTTATAGTAACTAACTGACTCCTCCTGTTGAGGTATGATTCAGTCCATCTCAACAGATTCCCATGTATTCCGGAACATGCTAATTTGATACATAAAATATTATGATTTACTTTATCAAATGCTTTCGAGAAATCGGTATATATACTATCAACCTGTTTTCTCTTGGCGAAGGCACTACAAAGATAGTGTTTGTGTTCAAGTAAATTAGAAGTTGTCGATCTGTTCTTAATAAAGCCATGTTGTCTGAGCGACAGGAAGGGTTGAATATGGTGGTAAAGAGAATCATACACCAATGATTCAAACAATTTACCGAGGCAATACTAGATGCTAATGGGTCGATAATTTTCGCAATTAGACCTGTCGCCGGATTTATAAATCGGAACTATATGAGCTATTTTCCATACTGAAGGAAAAACACCTGTCTTAATGAATGCATTGAAAAGAATACATAAGGGATTACTTAATTCCTTACCGCATTTTTTAATCAATAAAGGAGGAAGACCACCCGGTCCAGGGCTTTTTTGATGCACCTCCAGAAAAAAATCGAGTAGCGTGAGGTCTGGCGATCTTGCTGGCCACCTACGAGGTCAAAATCTACCAATCATGCATTGATTGGTAGATTTTTGACCAAACCTGTTACTTAGCCACTATCTGTCTGCTGTTATAGAGTGTGCTGACACGCCATCTAAATGGTACCACATTCAATGTTATCAATGGACGTTTAGGTTTTCTGTATATTCTAACACCGTATCAGTAGATTGACAAACCTTCCTCCGTTCAAAGCCCTATCAATGTATACGGATCCGATAATCTTGTCACTGTGAATAGCTGCCCAAACATTTATTGAAAATCTGTACTGATGGGCTGACTCCCGCCAAACGCGCGGATTTTGGTTTTTGTGTGCCCAATAGTGCAAATTGTGCTGGTTCCACATGCCGTTTCTGATGAACGTGCTTCCGTCATCATCATTCATCATCATTACCGCCCTTCACAAGTCCACTGCTGAATATATATATGCCTTCCCCAAGGAATGCCACAAAGCATGGTCCTGAGCCACCTGCATCCATAGACTACCTGCATATCTTACCAGATCGTCACTCCATCTAGTGGAGGGATGCCCTACACTTCCTCCGCTGGTAAGAGGCCGCCACTCAAGAACCTTTTTTCCCCATTGGTTGTTGGTTCTTCAAGCTATATGGCCGGCCCATTGCCACTTGAGCTTACTAATACGTTGGGCTATGTCAGTTACTCTAGTTCTACTGCGGATATCCTCATTTCTAAGTTTATCATACAGAGAAACTCCGAGCATAGCTCTCTCCATAGCTCGCTGAGCGACCTTGAGTTTCCAGTGAAGGACCACGTCTCAGTTCCATAGGTCATCACGTGCAACACGCACTGATTATACAGTCTTGTTTTCAAGTTTTGAAGTATACCTACGTGAAGATGTGCCGTAATTTCCCGAACGCTGTCCAACCGAGTTGAATCCGTCTATTGACCTCTCGGTCGAAGTTGGACTTACCTAGTCGGACTATTTATCCCAGGTAAACATATTCATCAACAACTTCGAGCTTAGTGCTCCCAACAACTACCCGCATAGGCGTAACATGGACATTAAACATGATCTTTGTTTTGTCCATGTTCATCTTAAGACCTATCCGTTGGCATTTCCGTCCAACCGTTTGCCTTGCATAGTGCGTGTGTGACCGTGATCGTCTAGTGGTTAAGACCCTACGTTGTGTTTTCGTCAGTCCAGTAGATTAGGATCATGTCCGCATATTCAGCTGGTGTGTAGTTCGAAGTTCTTGCCATTACGATCGCAAGCTTAAACAAGTAGTAATAACAAAAATAAAAGCGTCCGTATCGCAAGAGATGTAAACTTTCTTACTAGATTAGAAAACAAAAACAAAAGAAAGCGTCTTTATCACAGCACCATAGTCTAACTACTATCTTAATTACATGAAAATTAATACATTAATCAGTCTTTTTCTCGGAAAAGTTCACAAAGGTATTAGTGGACGTAATTATGCGCACTACTGTGAAGAAGTATGTGATGGACACGGATTTGGCTAGCAATAGATAAAGCAAAAAAAGGGAATTCGATTACGTCGCAGCGGAGTGGGAAGGCAGGCGTCGACTGCGCCGTCCAACTCGCTCGCCGACAAAGGGATGTCTCTTTCCTTGAATAGTACAAGATGCTCGGTTAATAATAACGTTTAATGGAAATATAATTCCTTCATAACACGAAAATGGGAAAATTTATAGGTGTATTAAATTAAAGTCACCATTGTTGATGTACATTTTATAATATGCTTGTACTCTGAATACATCATAAAGTATAACAAATCGTAATGCATCGACAAAGAAACATAAGTTAGCTTTAATAGAAAAAGAAGAGCTAATCTTGTAATATATACATTTAGTGTCAGATGCAGATTAAGCTTGGCTTCAATGCTGAACGCATAGTACTAGTACAAGATTTTGTCATGACTCTCTTTCAATGTATAAGCAGAAAATACAGTCATCCTATCGATAAGCTCACTATGACATGTTACCAGCTTCATTGGCAAAAATTAAATAAATTGTAGTACTAAAGTGCTTTAAGAATGGTACATTGGGTCATCGCGGCAGACTTTTTTGTGATTCAAAACTTTTGTAGAAAAAAATATATTTACAAAAAGTAAAAAAAGAAAATTGCAGCATCAGGATATATATTTATTTATTTCAGAAGGGTCTAATTGGACATCAAGTTGTACTTAATGCTACAAATATAATAAGGTCAACATACCCAATCAAAAGTCCACTGCTGATCATAAGCCTTCCCATAGATTGCCTCATAGGGAGTTAATTTGGTTTAGTTGCCACGCCTGGCAAGCGGATCGAAAATTGCACTTTATTTGTTTATTTATTCCTCCGCTATTGCAGACACTTTCAACTAAGGGTAAAAAGGGCGTACTTAATACCTTAGTTTAATCTCTACCGGCCAATTCTGGTGTAGTTTATTATAATTTTTAGTTGTTATCAGGAATATGCTGCCGCCCTTCTCGTATTTCATTTATTCTTTGTCGCCTCTTACGACACTGATGATATAGGCTAGTAAATTATTTTACCTACTGTACTTAGGCGATACCAGTCTTCATTTACGACACCCACGGGATATACATAATGCTTGATTCTCTAACACTAACTTTATATAACAAAAACTTCTCATTAGATGAGTTATGTTTGCGCTAAATGTTAATTTTAAAACTGCATTACGAGCGCTCCCGTCCGATGGTAACAGGGGACTCTGCCGGGCCTCTCTTCCCCGCGCGTGTTCCCCCGCTCACGCCCGGTCACCTGATGTGGCGATTAACGGGACTGGTTTTGCCGAGGCGTCGAGCGCCACGACAGTAGCTCGGCGTGTGGCCCATCGTATAGTATTATTTGCGACCGTTAGTAGGTTGCGCGCGCCCGGTGTTTTTAGAACATTTATCCATAGGCCATTGGGCTCCACCCTTGGTTGCTCGTCGAGTGTTCCGCTGATGGGCCCCGGGATAGTCGACCCTTGTCGGGGCAACTGAGGGCGTGTACAAGTTATATCCTAAAGTAATTGTGCCTTATATTATATTTTAATGTATTGGTATTTTAATGAATAGCTGTAATTCTACATTATACATTTTTCGCCTTACAAATGTGTCACTGTTATCCATGTGTATTCTCAAACAGATTTCGTTTCACTGTGTGATATAGTTAAACCGCTCGACCCGCTCTATTTTACTCATCATCTCCCTATGTTTGCTCATGTATTGAAAACATCCACCCCTCAAAAGCTTTGCATTTCTCCTTTCTACCCGCCTTTGCTTAAGTGGAAACGCAACCTTATTCGAGATTGAGACAAGTTATAATGAGCAGTTGCGAGACATTCAACAAATATTGTCTTACAGAACTTTAACAAGTTGTAATTTAAATCGTCTTGCTTGTAATAAATGTTTACGCAACTAAGCAACAAAGTTCGGATCCCAAGCATAGTGTATCCGAGAATTCAAGGCCCAGCATCGGAAGCTTTTAAATTACTCGTACATGGAAGTGTACTTTATTTATTATAGTTTTATTGAAGTTAATTATTTTTGGTTTTTTTTAGTAGGCTAAGCTATATTACTTTCGTCTAAACATTTTAATTTAAAACTTTATCCTCTTTATTTATGTGAAGCGCTTTTGTAACACCACAAGCAAAACACACCGAAACTTAAATCACGCTATCAAAGCTCCGAACGCACTTCAGTATATATAGAAGAGCTCCGAACTATCCATATGTGAAGCACTGACCGCTCCCCGTGCTGAACACCTTGACCGGTGGGATATCTACGCTTTTCCTTTCATGGATAAAATGTTGAATTCGACGTGATATGTACACGCAACCAATAAACTACGAAAAATACAACTTCAAGCCTTCGTCATTATCTATAAGAACAGTCTCCAGACCCTGCAAGCCATTTAGCTTTAAAAGGTTCATCGCAGCACTGAAATAACGCTTCCTGTTCCTTTAAACTACTCTCTGTGCTACAGTATCCGGTACGGTTCTGAACCTTACTGCTTCCCTCTGCTTCATGGCACTCTCGCAGATGACTTGACACCTACTCGACTCACAGCAGACTAAAAAGCAATCGCTGGAACTTGCGCTGTATATAGAACAGCTCAGTAATAACACATGGAGCGTTTTCCGCTCCCCGCACTGAATACCTTGCCCGGCGGCAGATCTTCCCTTTTCCTTCTAAGGCCAAATTTCTAACCTTGGAGATGGTTTTTTTTTGTTTTTAATTTTTATTAGATACGAATAAAATATACCGCCTAATTTATTACATCAAAAATCATCTTAATCGGTTTGAAAATGCTTAAGATATCACTTTTTTTTATAGAATAAGGGTGACAAACGAGCACACAGTCCACCTGATGGTAAATGGTTACTGTAACCCATAGACATCTACATCTATCCTCAATAAAGACTCAAGATGCAGATGCGTTGTCACCCGTGAGGACTAAGATGGAATGCCTCTTTGCCAGTAAAAAGGGTCTCCGGTTCTCTACACTCACCATACGGAACACAGCAGCGTTAAGCTGCTATTTTACGCAGGTTTTCTGAGAGAGTCCTTTCCCGGTCGAGCCGACCCATTCGTGCCACAACCATAATATAGCTGCAGCATGACTCTACCACGTAATATACATACAAAAATAAATTCGAAATGGGATCCTCCTGCTTTTTTGAAGTAGGTAACCAGCATTATTGTATCTATCACCTTGCATCGTCCTGCAAGAGTTGTATGAGGCGACTGTAGGAAAAACTAGAAATATGTCTTTCGACATATGCCTTATAAACATCTCAAATAGACTAGATCTAAAATATGCAAATTTCTTTTTTTCTTCCTTTCTAAAGGGTGTTCTTATAACGCCATTACACGATGGCACTTATATTTCGGAGCTTCATAGATTATTATTTTCCGTAGGTACTTTTTTTAAACTTGGACCGGTGCCTGTATTAAGCTAGGGTCCCACGGCCTGCTAGGCCGCGCCAGGAGTTGCCCCGCCTGAATGGGCCTGTCGCGGCCCGTACTGAGCTTTCCCACGGCATGTGCCGGCCTTGTGCGGCCTGTCGACTGACATTCCAACATGTAAAGGCAGCAGTACGGGCTATTATATAGTATAGTACACGCTATTATATAGTACACGTTGGCCGAACGCGCTCGGCCAACGTGTACTAGGCCGTTTTGTGTGTATTTGGTGTTTGCGGCCAAACGGTGTCGGTTTTCCGTGCACAAATCACAGAAATTTGGCGCAAGCTGCAAATAGCAATCACACGTTGGCCGATTGTTCAGTTCATAGTTACGCTTTACGGCTTAATAAAATTATTTCACGAACATGGCGACATGGCCTAATGAGGGATCATTTAGGTTCATTGATTCTTATCACAATGAATCAGTTATATGGAACCCCAAACATGAGCAACATAAAAATAAGGCCGCGATCACTAACATCCATCATTATCTATTACGTGGTATTTCTTTTTTCTATGGTATATCTTTTACGTGGTAGAGCCATGCTGCAGCTATATTAGTAGTATAGTTGTAGCGCGAATGGGACGGCTCAACCGGGGAAGGACCACGCTCTCACAGAATACCAGCGTCAAATAGCAGCTTGCTGCTGTGTTTCGTATGGTGAGTGTAGAGAATCGGAGACCCTTTTTACTGGAAAAGAGACATTCTATCTTAGTCCTCACGAGTGACAACGCATCTGCATTTTGATTCGCAAACGAGGATAAATGGAGATGTCTATGGGCCACAGCAACCACTTACCATCAGGTGGACTGTGTGCTCGTTTGTCACCCTATCCTATAAAAAAAAACGAATGGGTCGGCTCGACCGGGGAAATACCACACTCTCACAGAATACCAGCGTCAAATATCAGCTTCTTGCTGCTGTGTTTCGTATGGTGAGTGTAGAGAACCGGAGACCCTTTTTACTGGAAAGGAGGCATTCTATCTTACTCCTCACGGGTGACAACGCATCTGCATTTTGATTCGCAAACGAGGATAAATGTGGATGTCTATGGGCCACAGCAACCACTTACCATCAGGTGGACTGTGTGCTCGTTTGTCACCCTATCCTTTAAAAAAAATCTAGCTACCAACGCAGAATGAAGCACGCCAAAGTGTGAACGGCACCACAAAAATCTGCCGAGCGTGCTCGACAAGCGCGCTCGACCAACGTGTACTGGAGCCTTTAAGTGATAGGGAGCGCAAGTTTGTGTGTGCAGCCACTGTGGTTTTATTCAGTGGTGAACGTTTGATAAACCAAGCAAAAAGAAACGATGCTAGTGGGTGTCGCCATTTAATAAAACGACGTACTATTCCAAAGCGCTGGTTCATTTTCATAAAGAGTTAAAACTGAATATGAGCTCGTTTGTCTACTCCATCATGAGCGTGTACACGCAAGCGCCACCACAGTTGAAATGAACGATTGTAACCGACGCAAACGCGCCCGTACAGGCCTAAACAGGCACAGTCGCGCCGCACCTTTGAACTTACCGACTCCCGATGGATCGGACGAGCGACAACAGGCCACCGCAGGCCTCATCGGATGCGATGGTTCCCACGGCCTGTTGGTCTGACGTGGCGCGGTCTGACCTGTTAGAAAGCAGGCCGTGGGAGATTTATAGACATTCGTATTTCTACCCGTTGATAGTCGATTTTTTAAGGAATGTCGCAATCGAAATAATGTCAATAGATGACTTGGTATTATGATCATGATCATGATCATTATCAACACCATTAGAGCCTTTGATATTTCTACTGCTGAACATAGATTCCCCAAGAAACGTCACAAAGCACGATCCAAAGCCTCTATCAACTTTTTGTATTAAAATTTATCGAGACACGATTACCTTTAGAGATCCTTCCAAACCCAATGGATGTCTATATTTATAGCTACATTGTCGTTCTATAGCCACTTCAGCCCACTAGTCTGCCATTTAATACTAGTCTACAAGACCTTTCTGATTCCTTTAACTTTTTTTATAGGATAAGGGTGACAAACGAGCAACCAGTCCACCTGATGGTAAATGGTTGCTGTGGCCTACAGACACCTACATCTATCCTCGTTTGCGAATCAAAATGCAGCTGCGTTGTCAGCCGTGAGGACAAAGATGGAATGTCCCTTTACCAGTAAAACGGCTCTCCGGTTCTCTATACTCACCATACGAAACACAGCAGCATTAAGTTGCTTTTTTACGCTTGTAATCTGTGAGCGCGTGGTCATTCCCTGGTCGAGCCTACCCATTCGTGCTACAACTATACAATTAATATAGCTGCAGCATGGCTTTAGCTGATTTCTACGATACCAAAAAATCTATAATATCTTGTGTCGTGTAACATATTACATGTTAATAAAGCAAAATCTAGTTTTACTATCTTTACTTGCTTGCTTAATAAAAAAAATAAGACGAATAAAATCTAGCAGGGAAAATTTTATTTCGCCCTATCATTTTCTTCTCGAGCTATCCACATTGATTCTATATGTCGTCACATTTCAAGCAAACCAGACTTTCCCAGCACCGGAGAAAAATTTCCCTAGAGAACTTACAACTAGGATGGATTTAAACATATCACTTTTGCGTTTACTCTATTCCAATTGTAATTTATTTGTCGGTGTGTTACTTCGCCTCAATACTATTTTTGTTAGTAAAAGAAAAATCAGGGGAATAATATTTATGGTTACAATATAAAATCTATGTTTAATTATACGATACTTGAGAAATTATATTTGGCCTATTTGAAGAGGCTGTTTTAGATTTTAATTTCATAGTTGGGAAGGCTGGTCGAATAGATAAATAAATTTCTACATAATTGCTTCTAAAGTCGGTGGTGAGAGATAGTGGATCGGAAAATTACGAGTATTGCCCGCGCAAGGCCGACATCTGTTCGATATGTTCTTTATAGTCTTTCACTCCTAACCACACCAACGGAAAATATGGGCGATAGGTTCTGTCACGCCACCATCACACGGTATTGTGGTTGCTTATTTAAAACCATACGTACTATAAAATCGTTCACAAAAGCACGTAGTAAAATCGCAAAAATAAAATACAGATATCATTAACGATTCATTGTTTGGAATAAAACTAATTTTACGGATTTTAATGCATGAAACGTACGGGAATTAAAAAAGTTAAAATGAATCAGGAAAAATCCGTAACATTAGTTTTATTCCAAGTGTAGTATTCGCGTAATATATAAGAAATCATTATGAATCATAATCTGCTTTTAATAAAATATACTGAAATCACTTGTATAAATGTGTGTGTATGTGTGTGTTTGTGTGTGTGTGTGTGTGTGTGTGTGTGTGTGTGTGTGTGTGTGTGTGTGTGTGTGTGTGTGTGTGTGTGTGCGTGCGTGTGTGTTTTGTTACTGTAATTAGGTACCTACTTAACTTTAGATAGGCATAGGATTGCACTTTTCACTTCAAATGTTTTAAAAATTCATGGCAATATGGTGCCTTATACTATAGTACAGATAATTGTTGATAAAACTTGGCACAAACTAATAAGAAGTTTGCTTATTTCGTGCAATCTCTTATCTGTTGTATAGAAACCAAGTGTTGGCTAGATAAATTCTGTAGCAAATTATGACTCAAGGACTGTCACAAAGCATATCGACTTTCCGCATTTCTTACCAAGTTGTCACTCCGTCTAGTTGGGGAGCGCCTGTTTTTTAACATGAGAAAAACGCCTACGCATACTCGCCTAGCAGAGGCAAGGATGAATGTTCCACCTTTGTCGCATATTGGCAGGGCCACGGGTGCGCTGTCGTACACATTTGCGGTCCCACCAATACCGGCCGACCCATGGCGGCCCCTCCTCGGAAGAGGAGTACTCCTCCCCCATTTCCTTCTCAGATAAGGCGCACCGAAGTACGTGGTGTAACTTCCTCTACGCCCTCCAAGTTCACCGCCACCGCATCAACGGTGCGGCCGCGCGAGAGTTGCGGAGGATAGGTTGAGTGATGCCATTTTATACCAACCCTCCTCTTCCTTCGCAATTCCACCTCAGCCGCGGCGGTAGGGGTAGTGGACACCCCTCTCACCGCAGTCTTCGCACCTCTTCGAAACAGGCCAGTCATGTGGGTCCCTCTTATTTTACCGTAGGTAGCCAAGCCTCGGCTACTAAGCCCCCCGGCACTTCAAGGTGCGAACCCGTTAAACGGGAGAGTGAGGGACTGTCCTAAACTTTGCTTATAATTAATAGGGTGCTATACGAGAACCTATGTTTCCTGTCCAGTTGTCGGTTCTTTGAGCTATATGGCCGACCCGTTGCCACTTCAGCTCACTGTTCCGTTGGTTTATGTCGGTAAATCTGATGCTACTGACTCTTTATTAAAAATATATATCACACAGATAAACTCCGAGCATTATAATATAAAATAACAATATAAAATTTCCCTTCTTGACAACCACCACAACCAAATATTTATCTATTTTCAGAGCGGGCATTAATACGAAAATCTCCAAAGAATTAATTTTGGTTAATTTTATGCAACACTGCTATGCTGGCAACACGTATAACTTCCATACTTTAATAGTTGTAAGGCAGCTCAATAGCGAAACTTATACCGTTGCAACTTACTATCTCCTTAGCCGACGTAGAAAACATTCAAGTTTATTTTATTCATAGCAGGCAATATTGCAGTTAAACTGTTAATGATGTTAAAGTACGTAATGTTACAGCCTGTAAATATATTACCTCCTACAAACGTGTAAACACCTGCTCACATACCTGAGAAGGTGATAGAGCAATTTATCAGCTCCGCATTCCTGTGAATGTCATTTTAATAAAACTGAGGTGACACATGTATTAACAGTCCACCTGATGGTAAATTGGTAAGTGCATGTTGTGACCCATAGACATCTACATCCATCCTCGATTAAAAATCAAAATGTAGTTGCGTTGTCACCCCTGATGACTAAGATGGAATGCTTCGTTTTCATTAAAAAGGCTGTCCGGATCTTTACACTTACCATATGAAATACAACAGGGTTTGCTGCTATTTTACACTGATATTCTGTGAAACTGTGGTCCTTCCCCGGTCGAGCCTACCTATTCGTGCTATAACCATAATATAGCCGCAGAATTAATCAACCACGTATAAAAGTAGCTGTAGAAGAAGGTCGTAGAAGTGGTATCTGAAGCGGAGTGGTAAAAATGTTTCAAATATTTCATTAATTTTAAATTGATGACGGTGAAGAGTTCTTTGAAGCGATTTAAAAATAAAAACTTTAACAATAGATTTAAATTTTTGTTTCGCAAACTTTCTAAAAGACCAACGTATAGCTTGAGCAACTATACGAGTGAAAGCAGACATAGAAATTATGCCTAGTATAAAATGCCTGCCAAGCCTGTCGACAAAAATAGACAAATAATTCTACAACGTGAAAGACCCATGTCCAAAACTGGACTTCACGGTTTACTTACCCTTTCGCTGTCCCGTGCACTACATATAGGTTATTGCTATTGTCTTACTTTGTGTCTGAAAATTGGACAGTGGAACTGTTAAAGAGGAAGATCTTATAATACAAATATAAATTTTCATTTTTTTGGATCCTAAACATATACATGCTTATATTTCAGGTCTATTAAATAATTGAATTATTCTGATCCATAATTTTTTTTAATTTTGTACGTTAATTAGTTAATATTAAAACTATCTTTAATTTGTAAAACAGAAGCACAGTGTAACTAATGCTAACAGTCGGTCATCGAAAGTGTCTAGACGGGAAGTTCGATCCTGTCCTGAAGTGTTGTCCCGTCACGCAAATAAATTAAAATGATTCACTTTATGTTCACTACACGTACGGTAAAGAAAAACAAAATTCACATGTACTGGTCGGACCCAAAATCAAAGCTAGAAACGAATTCGGCAAACTACACGCTTGTATTTCATAATATTGCAAAGAAACAACATAATGAACACAACCCATAATTTGCTACTGAATTTCTCTAGCCAACACTTGGTTTCCATAAAACTCAAAATAGATTGCCCGAATTAAGTAAAATACAACTTCTAATTAGTTGTGGCAATTTTTATCAGCAATCGTCAGTACTGAAGTATGAGGCACCATATTGCCATTAATATTAAAATATTTGAAATAAAAAGTACAATCCCATACCTATCAAAGGTTAAATAGGTCCCTAATTACATTAACAAAATCAATATGAAATTACTTATCTATATTATGTCTAATCCCGCAAACAAATAAAAAATAATACCAAATTCAACCAAGGAAAGTTTTTATCCATTAAATATAGAGGCTGTGCGTAAAGTCGACGTCAAGCTGGAATCGGGTGATACTTATCTATATTATGTCGCATTCTGCAAACAAATAAATACTAAAATAGTTATATAAATAGGCTAGTGTATCCGTTGAGACTGGCCGCCATGACCGTAATTCAGCCTAAAAAGGGTTTGATGGATATATCGGAAACAATATGAACATAAAAAATTTAAAAGTGTTCAGCGCTTAAAAAATTTATTACTTCAATGCTCAAAAGCAGAAATACTTCAAATATAAATTGACGCATTCAAAAACTTAATAAAATAATTTTTAAAACCTTTTAATATTACCTATGGTGGTAATAAAACCGTTTTTTAATTATACGCTGGCGCCATATAGTTTCAAATTGCAATAATACTAACCTAAACACTATGATAAATAGACAACTTTACTGTTTTTACAATTTTACATCTCATAAGGGGTAAATAGGAGATTTTAGTTCTAAAATATGTATTATTCATAAATATTATAATTTCCTTTTACGAATTTCCTCACCACCATGCAATTTAAAACCATTGTTTTCCACAAAAACTTTGCACTCTCGTCCTATTAAGTTTTCATAAAATAAAAAATAAAAAAGCATGCGTTTTCAAGTTACAATAATCATTTAATAATTTTTCTCCATACAGACCTGAATTCGCCCGTAGAAAAGTTTCTTAAAAGCGGGAACACCACGTTTCATCCTCTAAGGGTCCAAGGGTTTAAATTATCTTAAATCCTTTCATAGTGGATGTCTACGTAATAAAAGGAAATTATTGTCCTATTTTCACGCCTCTACGTCCAGAGGGCTAAACTGTACCTCTAAATATAATATTTTTATGCAAAATTTGCACCCTTGTTTTAAGCCGGTAAGTGTAAATTATATTGTTTTAAATCTTTAAATATGTTTTCTCCATACAAAATTGAACTACTTTTGAAATCGCCTTTAATCAGCCTGTAAAATAAAAACTTACATACAAACTGAAACACACTATTTCACCCTCTTAGGGTTTGAATTTTTCTAAATCCTTGCTCAATGGATGTCTACGTCATAAATGTACAGTAGCTACACTGTACAAATTTCATATTTCTTCACCAAGCTGTTTGGACTGTACGTTGATAGATGAGTCAGTCACTCAAAACATCTTTTATATTAAAAATAAAATATATTAGATAAACAGTGAACAGTGACACCTGTCGGTAAATGGCAAAACTAAATGTACGGCTAATTAAATTTAATTCTATTCTATTAAAGACTAATAATATAAATTAATTCTATTCTATTAAAGTCCTTGAACGTGGGAACTTCTAATAGAACACCTACGTTAATATTTTATAATCACACAGACACATCACACAGTGTTAGTATACGCACCCTGGAAATGAAAAAATTACTTTTGGTGCTTCGCATAAGCTACATATTCATCATGTGGTCGTCTTCTTAGGATGTTCATGAATGTCACAAAAAACACGCATTGTATGTAGCCTTTTGCAATTTCTTCTGCGTTATTTGCTTGTGACATAGCTAAGTCCGCGAGGCCGTAATTAATAGTTGATGGCAAAGGGTGGGGCCAGAGTGTACGCTTTCTAGGTATTATTTTAACTATTATTTATTATTTATGAACAAATTTAAAATATTATCAATGTTTTGTGTAATATGGGAAATATTGAAATGTTGCTGAACAAAGTTTCGGATTGAAAACGACTAAATCTAGTTCAGTTTAAGCCTCAGAAGACACTAGTTTGCGCGTTTACGGCTAAAAAGAACCCCTTTGTCGTATCTCCTCAGTTTCAAGGCACTCCCCTTGTTGCCTCAGTCAGTATCATAATCCTCGGCGTCGACATATCGATTGACGTGCAGTTTCGTGGTCACTTGGAAGAGAAGGCAAAATTGACCTTTAAAAAGCTTGGCGTGTTCAGCAGAGCGGTACAGTATTTCATGCCGGCACACCGCCTGCATCTGTATAAGGCGCAGGTTCGGCCTCACATGGAATACTGTTCCCATCTCTGGGCAAGGGCTCCGCAGTACCAGCCCCTTCCACTTGACCGCATCCAGCGCAGAGCGGCTCGAATCGTCGACGACCGAGTCCTTTCCGATCAGATCGATTCATTGGCACTGCGTAGAGATGTTGCATCACTTTGCATTTTCTTTCGCATTTACCACGGGGAGTGCTCTGAGGAATTGTTTGTATTAATCCCAGCCGCCAAATTTCACGAACGCACATCGCGAAAAGAAGCACGTCAAGAAAAAAGCCTATTCCTTTTTAAAAGGTCGGCAACGCATCTGTAATTTCCCTGGTTCCCCTGGTGTTGCAGTTGTTCATGGGCGGCGGTAGTTACTTACCATCAGGTGAGCCGCATGCTCGTTTGCGACCTATCCTATAAAAAATGTGGGTTTCATAAATGATCTTTTATTAGATTATAATAGAATGATTTTTTATTCAATATTGATTATTACATAATACTTATTGAAAGTCATTTTTTATTTACAACTAGTTAGAAAAACACCTCTGTCCTGGGAATAACCAGAAAAAAACCCAGCGGGACTTTTTTTTAAAATATATTTCACTTAACAATAATTTTGTTTATACAATTTTTAAATGAATTTTTATAGAACCAGCATGGTGGCGATCACCTTATTCCCAGCAGTTATTTTCATTCACGTTTTCCTTGATATTATAATAACCCTTTTGGTACAGTTTTTAATTTAATAAAACTTGTTTATTGACAAACTTTGAATAATAAAAGATTTTTATTATAAAGTAAGGACTTTGTCTAATTTCAAGAATTGTCTTAGCAAATAATAATATTAATTAATTTACTATATCTTACTTACTTACTTACTTATCTTCACGCACAATCCCTGACGGGGTAGCCAGAGAGAACAGATCGCCAAGTGTCACGATCCTTACAAACCTCTTTCGCTTCTTTCAGATTCATTATCTTCTTCATGCATGCACGTCTAAGTATCCGAGTACTTTTGACCCTACCCTCTTCGAGCAATTTGCTCACATGGTCTTCGAAAGTTAGTCTCGGTCTACCTCGACACCTTTTATTATTAACTTTCGCGCTATATATTTTCTTCACCATTCGGTCTTCACTCATTCGCTCAACGTGCCCAAACCACCGAAGCACGCCCTTATCAATTTTTGTGATAAGGTCATCTTTCAAACCTGCCATATTGCGAATCTCTTCGTTTCGCTTTCGGTCGGCCATGGTAACGCCGCACATTTTACGAAGAGATCGCATCTCCACTGCATTCAACTTACTTTTATGCTTCTTCTGGCATACCCAGGTTTCGCTTCCATATAACAAAGTCGGTACCAACACTGCGTTATGTATTGCAAGGCGTGCACTCTTCACTACGCCTTGCCTTTTGACTAACGCAGTCAGGGCACCACTGACTTTGTTCCCGGCAGCGACACGCCTGTCCACATCTAAATCACATCTTCCATCCCGGCTAAAAGCACTCCCCAAGTATAAAATTTCATTTACCTGTTCTAGACATTCCTGATTTACCCATATTTCACACTTCGTTCTCTCTTCGTCTCTTTCAAATACCAGAACCTTAGTTTTATTAGCATTCAAACGGAGACCTTTAATTTCACACTCCTCTTTCATACACGTGACTAATGCCTGCAGTTCTGCCTCTGATGGTGCAATAAGCACTGCATCATCAGCATACAGCAGACAATTTACTTTAATGTCACCCAATTTCACACCCAAACAACTATCTTTCAGCTTCTGTAAACAGCTGTCGAGATACAGTATGAACAGCCATGAAGACATGACACAACCCTGCTTTACGCCCGTTTGGACGTTAACCATGGGTGACATGTCATGTCCTACCCGCACACAGGCTTTACAGTCACAGTAAAGAGACTGCACAGCCCTTAGCAATTGACCATCCACACCATACCCCGGCAACAGTTCCCACATTTTATTCCTTACAACCTTATCAAATGCTTTCTCAAGACACAAAAGCACAGAAAATCTTCTGGTTAGCAGCCAGAAGCTTCTTCGTGATCATGCGGAGAGAAAACATTTGATCCGTGCATCCTCTTCCAGGTCTAAATCCGCATTGTGCCTCCCATAGAAATTTTTCCGATTTCTCTTGCATCCTACGTGTCAAAACCTTCGAGTAAACTTTACTTGCTAAACTGGTCAAGCTGATCGCCCCATAGCACCCGCAGTCAAAATGTGAACCTTTACCTTTATATAAAGGCACAATGACTGCGGATCGCCAATCATCCGGGACATCCCCCGTCCGCCAGCACAAATTGCACAGCAGATGAAAGCTGTCCCAGACGCGAGGCCCACCATACTTGACCATTTCAGCAGTAACTCTGTCTAGTCCCGCAGCCTTACCACATTTCAAACTTCGAATCGCATGTTCAATCTCTTTCATACTGATGACCTCAGTGTCATCGAGGTCCGGGTCTGGCGTACCAGTCACGGCCTCATACCCGGATCCCTCACTATATCCAAATTTAAAATTAAAATTAAGCAAAGCAAAGAAATTCATCCGGGTAGCACGTCAAAGGCATCTCGATGAACACTTTTCCTCCATAAGAAAACACTCAATAATCTGAGAATGCATATACTCAGCGGTGGGCCATATTTGGGCTTTTTCTTTACCTTTTAATTGAACTCTTTAATCTGTTTGTATTTTTAACAGATAGCCGCTATTAAATAAACGCTTTATTAGAACGTATTTATATCCTAAGAAAGCCTTTGTCGGATAAAATTACATTTACTGGTCTATTGATAACGTTGCGGTGAAAGCACCATCTATTACAGAAGTGTCATATATATTAACCCACGTAACAGAAACTGAAACTTTTTTATTCAATATAGATTATAAATAATACTTATTGAAAGTCACTCTATAATAAAAATATACCTTGCTTTAAAATATCTATAGTGCCATCTAGGTAAAATTAAAGTAATTAATTGATTATTAAACTAAAATAAAAATTAAGACGTTTAGATAATAACAATATGGAAGCAACTCAAAATCAGATAATATGATTTTTCAATCTCACGACAATGTAAATTTTCAACCTTTTTGTAGCTCCAAAAGTGAGAATATGCCTAATGCCCAGCTTCTATGATAGATAGCGTGATTATAATTATTCCAACGGATCATTCTCTATGTTACACGATAGTTAAAGGCCTATCTAAATCGGTTCACAGATTTTTGCGTGATGCGAGTTCAGAAAGACAGACAGACAGACAGCGTTTCCAACAAAAAAATATGCGTGAATGTCGTGGAACACTCGCTTGGAACGAAGTTTCTTTGGTAGTATATTATTAAAACGTATTATATTATTGATTAAAAATACAAATTAATAAATTACTAGCGTCTATTAACATAAAGCGTTATTTAAAATAATGTTTCTTTCATGGCAGATAAGAAAAAGTGCGAGGAAGTGGATATTATTTCATCTCGCTCGCACTGTGGAAAGGGGGTCGTGACGGAAAAATCTTACAATTTTTCTCGACTTGCCCCCATCCGTCAAATTCGTACCGTGCGATAAGGAACTTCGTTCCTAAAATTGTTTTGGCATCTGTATGAATCATATATTACAGTAACCTTATTAAAATTTCAAAGAATTATTCAATGTACACAAATATTTGTGACTTTTCCGACAATATCAAACACCATGACTGACTCTATGATCTTCTTAGGCTGTGACAGAAGTTACCAACAAACTAACAGTCCACCTGAAGATAACTGTACTACAGTCCATAGACACCTGCAGCCAACTTCACACAAAGAAAGCTAGTGATGCCTTGTCTTCTCTGAGAACTATGCTGGAATGCCTAATCGCCTGTATTTATACTGGCTCTCTTTATCCTACATAAAAGAACAAATCAGTGCAATCACTGACATTTGACGGCTGAAATAGTTAAGATGGTGATATCTACAAGGACAGACTCCTAAGTAGATACGAAACCCTATCACCTATTAAAATATTTTTGCACCGAAATTGTCTTTTTTTTCGGTTAGTTAGTTAATCAACATTAAAACTAATTTCGTTGAACTACCAATAGTAAACCTCGTTTTACTTCTAAACGTTTCTCGCGTGCAGTAACGCGTTAGTAAAAGCGAACAGCACAAAGGAAACGATAAGGCTCCTGTATTAGGTAAATCTATTCAGATAATGATCACGTTCAAGACGTTTGGATTGCGCTCGTATTCTTTCTTTGAATGCCTTACATATGTAAGGCAATTTTTTACATCCTTTATTGTTCAGCGTATATTAAATTGTGTAAGATTATTCTTGTAAAAAGCCTGCTCTGAATATTTTTCTTCTTTTACTGACTTCAGAATTAAAGAGGTTCTTATTTTAACTGTATTTTTTGTACGCTACGTTATGCGATATTTTTACTGACTTTTTTTGTTTATACCTTGAAGGTCGTCCCGTTCAAATTTAAATAAAATATCCTGTTTAAACGGTGAAAAAAATCGCTAGATGAAATTTTTTAATAAAATAAATATTATAAGAAGAAAACGTTCGATGGTTAATAATACGAAAATAGACCACGCTTTAGTCGAGACCTTGAACTTATGTTTGTACTCAAAGAAAGAGTTTCAAATAAAGTCTGGTATTTGATTCATTCTTAATATTTCCTTGTCTTTAACATTGGCTTCAGAAACTTTTAAACTGTGTAGAAATAAGTTTATACTGTTTTAGTTTCTAAGGTGTTATTTATTTGAAATTATAGTCTTTTTCATTCCTATTAAATATTTTATATTTCTTCTGGTACTTTTTATTTATACTACGGTTTTGAGAGGGAATAAGTCAACATTATTTATTTTTTTAAGAAATATATCTAAAATGACCAGTACTGAAGAGTATCGATGGCAAACACCTGGGAATGCCATCTCTTATCCACCTGTCAAACATTTCTCCCTTCTCTGATAAAAGCTTATGTCTAGGAGAGGACAGTTGCGTGCTGACAAACAAAATGACAGTGCAGCAGATGGTGAGTGGCTACTTCAGAACACGGAACACTCAATCAAAGAAAGTTACAGATGCGATGTCACCTTAGAGGAATAAAATGGAATGCCTCACAGCCCCTAAATATACATATTACATAAAAATTAGAATTAAGGCATTAGAAATTAAGGCTAGCTTTATTTAGTAATATTATACTCTTGCAGGGTGCATGTGATGTAATGTGTCACACAATGTAAATTCAATACATAAATATTTATATAACAATAAATAAAAAAATATATAATAATGGTTTCGGCAACACATCTGCAGTTCCCCGTGTTTTGCAGTTGTTCATGGGCGGCGGTAGTCACTAACCTTCAGGTGTATACGTGGTAGAGCCATGCTGCAGCTTTATTAGTAGTATAGTTGTAGCACGAATGGGTCGGCTCGACCGGGGAAAGACCACGCTCTCACAGAATACCAGCGTATAATAGCAGCTTAACGCTGCTTTGTTTCGTATGGTTAGTGTAGAGAACCGGAGACCCTTTTTACTGGAAATGAGGCATTCCATCTTAGTGCTCACGGGTGACAACGCATCTGCATTTTGATTTGTAATAGAGGATAAATGTAGATGTCTATGGCCGCAGCAACCACTTACCATCAGGTGTACTGTGTGCTCGTTTTTTACCCTTCTCCTATAAAAAAGGTGAACCCTATGCTCGTTTGCCCCCTATCCTATATAAAAAAATCCAATTTTTCTGGCACTATGTTTTTAAGGATAAAATTGCAGTATAGGTTTCCACAGTTGGTGTAGGCGTTTTCCGCGTATAAAGTGCACATCAAAAGCTAGGTCCGGTAAAAATATTTTTAGATAATAGAAATGCTTGCGTTGTTAATTAAAGTTAAGTTTTGTCCAAAAAAAACCATAACCCAACCTTGGTGTTTTTAGGTAACAGATGCAATCTCGCCTTTGAGGAATAAGATGGAATGCATCACATGTTAAGAATGTAAAATAAATTAATCGTAAAAAAAAATAGTTTCATTTCAATGTGTAGTGTTCGCGAAAACATAAGACATCATTATCTTATGTAGGTATTTAAACACACGTTACAAAATATAATATGTAGAATATTATCAGATCACACAATAACACTTCAATACAAAATTACATTTCGAGATGAACTTTGAAAAGTTAGTATTGTACTGTACTTTCATTCACGTATAGCACTTCAATTTTCTCACGTTATTCTTGTATATTTCAATTTTACATCGGAAATGTTATTATATTTGATTACTACTATTCACAACCTTGCGTGATAGTTTCAAACTTGTTTAAACTTGTTTTGAGACGTAGCTCGCATTGTAGAGGTTTCTTTTATATCACCATCCCGTGGATGTCGTAAGGGACGCCAGAAGGTAAAAACAGGATTTAAGTAGCATCATCTTCCTGATAATAACTCATAAAAATAAAAGCTGCCGTTGCAAACCCGCCTGCCAAGCCTGCTACGGCAAATGCAAGTGGTAGTTACTATAAGCTCCATAAATCTTTTTGGCATTACCAATAGTTACCTTTTACCGCAATCATAAAACTACAAATAATTGCTCTCAATTTTGGTGTTTATACACATGTAAATTATGTTGAACAAATGTTTCTAAACACAGAAGAAATTTTTGCAGCTTGCTTAGCAAAGTGTGGATTTAAATAACATACTATCACCCAACATCTATTTATAAAATAACTTAGCTCAATTTCTCAGGCAAAAAAAAAAAACAAAATGATGTGGAATCGCCGGAAGTACTCTCCGTTACCCGGGAACGGGAGTTCATGTCCGGCGGATGAAAGCCCGAGAGGAAGTTTACATTCGCCAAACAAACTCTCAAGTGAAAAATGTCATTTAATTGTGCAGTTTTAATATGATTTTAGCAATAAAAGTTAATAAATAAACAACTATTAATGACTTCAGGAACACTTTTATTAACAGATATATTTTTAATATCAATTTAAGAAATTGATTGTAAAACGATGTGATTTTTTTATGCCTTGTAATTTAGTCTAATAAGCAACTCCAATAGCTTTCTACATGGCCAGCTCATTCGCACATTAATTTACCGTTTTGTTGTGCAACGTCGATTATTCTAGTACTACTGTAAATATCTTTATTTAATAAGAATAACCTTATCCCAAACATAACCTAATCCTCCTTGCTCATCACTGCGTGACCTTGAGTTTGCTCGTGCAGCGAGTGATATAGGATCACGTCACATAGCCATAAGTTATCAATGGCAACATGCACTGGTCACTGGTCAACAGTCTCGTTTTCAATTTTAAATAAATTAAACATCAATTTTTAAATAAAATGTTACAAACAGGTGTGACTTTGTAAATTCCAACTCAAATTCAAGCCGTTTGTCGAAAACACTTCGCTCGAAGTTGTTAATGACAACGTTTACCTAATCATGTTGTAAGAGATGAGAGATAAAATAGTTACGGTTAACTAACCGAGAGATGGGCAGCAGCATCTTCCAGATGAAAGCTAAGCCAAGCGTGACAACTATTCTTCGGTCATGTAGCTTGCTGAACTGACAGCTCCTAGAGTAGCAGCCTCGTTTCAGCAAGCGAAGCAAGATGTCGATGGATGAAGATGGCTTCGGAGAGTGGATGTGAAAAGACTAAATTAACAAATTTGCTACATAGAAGGACTTCTTTTCTGTCTATAAGTCCATCTGGGCAAGTAGTCCCTTTATCTATTTCTGCTGTGAAATAGCAGTTTTTGCACTACTTTGTTTCAGTCAGAACTGTATAGGGAGTATGTATCATTACAGACTGTGAGGTATTTACAGGTATCTTTGTCCTCAGAGGCAACAACGCATCTAGAGCCTTTATTATTTTAGTAGGTTGTGGGTGTTCATGGGCTGCAGTAGTCAAAGAGTAAGTGGTAAAATGTTAGGCGGTCTGCATTTTAATTCGTAATCAAGCATAACTATATAGTTATGCTTGATTCTAATACACATTAATTCTCATACATTTGTACGTGGTAGAGCCATGCTGCAGCTATATTAATAGTATAGTGTAGCACGTATGGGTCGGCTCGACCGGGGAAGGACCACGCTCTCACAGAATACCAGCGTAAAATAGCAGCTTAATGCCGCTGTGTTTCCTATGGTGAGTGTAGACAACCGGCGACTTTCTTTACTGGAAAATAGGCATTCCATCGTAGTCCTTACGGGTGACGACGCATCTGCATTTTGATTCTTTGTTGAGGATAAATGTAGATGTCTATGGGCCACAGCAACTACTTACCATCAGGTGGAATTTGTACTCATTTGTCACCCTATCATATAAAAAATATATACGTTATATAGGTATTCAATTTCCACAGCAATGATTAAGTATCAGTGGACTGTTTAATCGATTGACTCGTTTTAGATAAATATTACCGCCAGTTGTACCTATATACTGTCGTTCTCTTCTTCACTATTCCAATAGAGTGCATGTGCTTTGAAATATTGGAAAACAGTCTGAAAATGTGACAAGTACTGCAGTTATCCTCTGTGCCCAATCTTGTTGTATATATTTTCGACGAAAACAAAGACAGAAATCTATTGCCTCAACAAAACGTAAGTCAATTTCGATACGTAATAAAAGCCAGACTAGCGCTGCGGGGCTGCATAAAATAATACTCCCACAATGAAATGCAAACTCCTGAGATAAATCGAACGAAATGCGATACATTTTTATGTTTCCATTTCCATGGTATACGATTTTTAATAGTAGCCGCGAAAATATTCGCGCACTACTCGCGGCTCCGTTCTATAGTCAGACAAAACATACATACATACATATAGACGTATACTCAATTACTCGTAGATTACACAATTGGAAATCACCTGGACCAGATGGTATACACAACTTTTGGTTGAAATGGATAACAAGTAGCCACGTACGTTTGGCTGCACAGATTCAAGAAGCCATAGAGTGCTGTGAGCTCCCGAGACTTCTTACAACTGGTATTACCCACGTACTACCTCTTTCCCGTAGGGGTAGGCAGAGACCACTTCTATCCACATGTTATGATTCTTACATACTTGTTTCGCTTCGTCCACTTTCATTATTCACTCCATACATGCTCTAAGGTTTAGGGTACTCTTGACTTTATCATTTGATATTTGTTAACATTTGTAAAAAATACAGGGTATTGATTTCCTATATTAACGCGAAGACTCCACTTTAAATGAAACTATTTTTTACGGATTCTATCGCGTTTAATTTAACTTTTTAATTCCTGACGTTTCAGGTGCTTTACAGCACCCATGGTCACGGGGTGAACTGAGGTTTTTGTCGTCCTGATGTCATAGAAAATTGTATTAATTTGTTCCAATAAACAAACATCGCTTTGAGAAGTTTAGAATAAGAATAATAAAAAGACTTACATCAATTTCATTTAAAAATAGTGCTGATTATTTCAATTTTACGTTGTTTAAAATTATAAGTTTTAAAATGAGTAAAATATTTACTTAAAAAAATTTCTGGTTAGAAATTTATAAAGGTAGGCGAAACCATCTGGCAGTAGAGCTTTTTGGTCACTCGCCAAAGCGTTCGAGACAAACTTCTGTCGGTCTACACTGCCTCCGCTGGTAAAACAGGATGGCTCATTGGCGTATGCGCCTAAGGAGAAAGCGGACTTATTTGCTTCTATTTTTGCTTGCAATTCGCGTCTGGACAGTAGCAGTAGCGTACCATCTCAATTACCTCACTGCGATACCTCTATTTTAGAGGTACGTTTCACCAACAAGGAGGTTCTTAAAACCTTGCGAAGTCTAGATGTGATCAAAGCTAGTGGATCTGGTGATATAACAGCTATAGTTCTAAAGATCTGTGTACCTGAGTTGTCTCCTGTGTTGACACGCTTGTTCCGCCTCTCATTCAGGACTGGAATAGTGACCAAACCTTAGAAGCTGGCCAATGTGCAGCCTGTGCCTAAAAAAGGTAGCCGCACTGACCCTGCTAACTATCGGCCAATTTCAATTATCTCCATACTTTGCAAGATTATGGAGCCTATATTGAACACCCACATCATGGCATACCTAGAGCAAAATGATCTCTTCAGTGATCGTTAGTACGGGTTTCGCCAAAATGGATCAACTGGGAACCTTCTAGCGTATGCCACTCACATATGGGGCGAAGCCCTCGAGAACGGTGGTGAAGCACTTGCTGTTTCCCTCGATGTTTTGAATGCCTTTGACAGGGTTTGGCACAATAGTCTATTGGGCAAGCTTTTGCGTATGGCTTAACTCCTGGCCTGATTGTCTGGGTGAAGGATTTTCTGAGTGAACGGTCTCTCCATGTTGTCGTCAATGGCTGCACATCCGATACTGTGGCGATTAACGACGATGTTTCTCAGAGGTCCGTTCTCTTCGCAAATTTCTTCCTGCTGCATATAAATGATCTGCTCATTCCCGGTATCTATGGGTATGCAGACGACAGCACAGTTGTGGAGAGATACTAACCAATTGTCCTGGCCAGTCAAGAGCAAATCCAGTCAGAAAGAGAGGCTATGGTTGAGCGTGTGAATCTCACATTTTAGGTAGTCTCTGAATGGGGCGATGCCAATCAAAGAAACACAAGCGTTTATTTTAATCGCTAAAAGGTGCTCGCTCACCTTGGCTCCTACTTTCCGGAATGTATCCTTGGAATACACTTACTGCCTTAAGTTTTTTTGGGTTGAATTTTTTCCCAACATCAACTTTGGGTTGTTCATTGAGTCTAGAGCCAAAGCAACCGCAAGGAAACTTGGTTTCTTTGCAAGGGTGCGGCGGTACTTTACGCCGGGGCAGCTTCTTACCTTATATAAAGCGCAAGTCCGGTCATGCATGGAGTACTGATGTCACATATGGGCTGGTGCTGCCAAATGCCACCTGGCAGCATTGAACTCAGTGGAAAAACGTGCTAAGAGGCTTATGGTTGACCTTGATTTGGTTGAAACTGTTGAATACTGCATCTCAATTTAAACTAGGAAACTAGAGGAAAACAACATGCCAGCAGAATATGCAGTATTATTCAGACATTGCCTTACATCTGGCTATCTATTGTGGAAGGAAGAGTTTTACAAGCAAGTAGATGGTGTTGCGATGGGCTCACCGGTATCTCTCATTGTCGCCGATATTTTCATGGAGAACTTTGAGGAGAAAGCCCTGCTTACTGCACCAGTAACTCCAAGTTTCTACAAGCGGTACGTAGACGATACTTTCACAATTTTACCATCAGACAAAGTAACTGCATTTTTAGAACATCTTAATTCCATAAACTCTAAAATTCAATTTAGTACGGAGTTAGAGGCAAATAATTCTTTAGCTTTCCTAGATGTGTTAGTCATTCGGAATCCTAATAACATAAGTTCCTAATAACACACACAAAGTTGTTTGCCACATATACACCTGCTGGTATGGTTAGTAAACAAAATTAGACGAGATCAAATTGATAGCGTTATTTCAGCTGAATTAGCGGTTAAAAAGAAGATGCTGTCCTGTATGAAATCGTAAAAACACACATCGTTCCCGGATCTTGCGGGGCTTTTAACCCTAATTCTTCAAGTATAAAAGATATCAAATGTACCATAAAAATTCCGAAGTCAAACATCTACTAGTGAAGACGGATATCCTAAATGTCGACGACGATCCCCAGAGTAGAGTGGATAAAATGCCACCGTCCGAAATCATGATATTAAATATTACATTATATATTGACAACCGATGTATCGTTCCCTATAATTCGCTTCTTTTAAAAAATTTCGACGGCCACATCAACGTGAAGTTGTGCAGTTTAATTAAATCAATCCAATATGTTACTAAATATATAAATAAAGGTAGCAATCAGGCCTCAGCACGCAATCTCCAAATGAAGTAGAAAAATTTCAATCTGGATATTATATCTGCAGCTCTAAAGCAGTATGGAGGATTTTGTCATTCAGTATGCATCGTGGGAACCCGGTCGTTCCCACGATTATTCATCTTGCAGTTCATTTAAAAAATGAACAAAGGAAGAGAATAATATTCAAGAAGTTGTTATAATAATCCACGGGATACAACATTAACATAATTTTTAAAGTTATGCGCTCAAGTTGATTTCGCGAAAACACTGACATATGACGAAGTTCCAAGTTACTATACATGGAATCAGACTTCAAAAATTTTTCAACGACGAAAGCAAGGCACTGCAGTCAATGGTGTACCCGAAGTAAAAAAAAAAAACGGATGCTCTTGGGAGGGTCTATGTGATTCAACCCAACAACAGTGAATGCTTTTATTTGAGAACGATGATTCTCACTGCGAAATCACATTATCAGAAGCTGATATTACAAACTGCACAAATCAATGACAATGTTCACTTGCGAGCTTGTTTGGCGAAAGTAAAACTTCCTCTTGGGCGTTCATCCGCCGGACGTGAACCCCGGTTCTTGCGTAACGGAGAGTACTTCCGGCGATTCCACATCATTTTGTTCTATATTTATTTGTCTGAGAAATTTGAAAGTTATGTTAGAAATAGATTTAGGCTGTCAAAATACTAACATAAATTTTACAAACATGCTGTAGAAATTTCTCCTGTTTTTGGAAACGTTTATCTATCTTTATTAACATGTTTATAAACACAGAGACTTAGAGCAATTATTTTGTAGTTTCATAAGTGCGGTAAAAAGTGATATTGGTAATGCTAGAAAGATTTATGGAGCTTATGATTACTACCACTTGCATTTGCCGTAGCAGGCTTGACAGGCGGGTTTTCTACCGCAGTTTTTATTTTTGTGAGTTATTATCGGGAAGATGCTGCTGCCCAAATGCTATTTTTATCTTCTCACGTCCCTTACGTCATCTACGGGATGGTGATATAAGAGAAGCCACTACAATGCGAGATACGTGTCAAAACTTTTTAAAACTCTTACGAAAGGTTTTGAATAGCATGAATCAAACATAATAACATTTCCGATGTAAAATGTAAATATACAAGAATAATATGAGAAAATTTTAGTGCAATCGGTGAATGCAAGTAAAGTGCAATTCAAACTTTACATGGTTCATCCGGCAATGTAATGCTGTCTTTCAGCGTTATTATGTTACTTGATAATATTCTACATACATATGCAACGAGTATTTAAATACCTACATAATGTTTTCTTGTGTTTTCGCGAATACTACACATTTAAATGAAAGATTTTTTTACGGATTTAATCGCTTATATTAATTTATTTTATACTCCCGACGTTTCCAGTACTTTATATTCCGTGACTATGGGTGCTGTAAAGTAAGTTAATATATTCGATAAAATCCGTTAAAACTAGTTTTATTTAAATACTTACATAACATGTACTTGATGTTCGGTTATGGTTTTTTTGGACATAACTTTAATTAATACCGCAAACATTTGTATTTTTAAACAAATACTTCTACCGGGCCTAGATTTTGATGTGAACTTTATACGTGTAAAACGCTTCTACCAACTGTGGAAACTTCTGCCGCAACGGTATCGTTATAAACATAGTGCCAGAAAAAATGTGAAGTTAATATAAGTAAGTATGAAATTAATTATTATAACGGGCCAGTATTTATATATTTATTGCATTTACATGTGGTTTTGTATGACACATTACAACACACGTACCCTGAAAGGGTATATCAATAACAAATAAAGCTAGTCTTAATTTCTAAAACCTTAATTCTAATATATATGTTATGTATAATTACAGGCTGTGCGGCAATACATCAAAATGCGGCATACATCAAAGTGCAGCATACATTCAAAGCGACATCGCATCTGTAACTTTTTTTGGTGATCTGAAGTAGCCACTTACCATCTGTTGCACTGTCACTTTGTTTGTGAGCACGTAACAGTCCTCTCTTAAACATGGGCTTTTATCAGAGAAGGGAGGAATGTTTGGCAGGTGGGTTAGAGATGGCATTCCCAGGTGTTTGCATTTGATACTCTCCAGTACTGGTTATTTTAGATATTTCTCTTATAGAACACTAGTTTAAATAAAAATGTACTAAAAATACTATAATTTAAAATAAATGTCCTTTAAAACTAAAGCAGTATTAAATTATTTCTACACAGTTTAAAATCTTCTGAAGCCAATGTTACAACTTAGCAAAGATTAAGAGCAAATTAAATCCCGGGCTTTATTTGAAACTCTAGTTTAGTATAGTACCACTAAGTCACTGAATTCTTCTCCTGCAGCCACCGAATCATTACTTAAACAAAATGTAAATGCGTGTACAAATAATTTTGCATTTCATAAAGTATCATCAAAAGATATTGTAAAATATTTTAAAACTATTGATGTTAAGAAAACTGCGGATCTGTGGGGGATTTCCGTTAAAGTTATTGCGTCTATAATAGATACAATCGCGCCTCATTTAGCTATTATTTTTAATACTAGTATCGAATCTGGTGTGTTTCCTGATTTAATGAAGCATAGTAAAGTAATACCTTTATTTAAATCTGGTAGTACATTAGACCCCGCCAATTTTAGACCTATTTCTGTACTACCAACACTTAGTAAGATTTTTGAAAAAATTATTCTTGATCAAATAACTATGGAGTTTGCTATGGAGATATTAGTGTATTTGCTATGGAGACACGCAGCTGACACTGAAATTATATTTGTTTTACAGAAGATGGCCATAAGAGAAATTTATGATTTAAAGCCTAAAGAGTCGCTGCGACAAAAATTTAAGGAAATTAATATATTAACTTTGGCCTCTCAATACATTTATGAAAATGTAATGTACGTACACAAAAATAAAAGTAGTTTTACAAAAATAAGTGATATTCATTCTGTAAATACTAGGAACAGACACAAGCTAGTAGTACCAGTTACTCGACTCCATCGAGTCAGTAATTCATTCTTGGGGCGATGTATACGCTTTTACAACAAAATTACAGAAAATATACAAAATTTGACCTGCTCAAAGTTCAAAAACTTTATTAAACTAAGTTTTTATAAAAAGGGTTATTATAATATTAATGAATTTATAGATGATAATAACCCGTGGAAATGAGGTGATCGCTACCAAGCTATTTCTAATTTATTGTTATGTTGATTTGTGTAACATACATGATTGTAAGCTGTTATTTAAAAAAAAAGTCCCGCTGGGTTTCTTGCTGGTTCTTCCCAGGACAGAGGTTTTTTTTTCGAACCAGTGGTAATCATACAAAAGAGTGACTTTCAATAAGTATTATTTATAATCTATATTGAATAAAAAAGTTTCTGTTTCTGTTTCTGTACAAACATAATTTCAAGGTCTAGACTATAACGTAGTCTATACTCGTAAATAACCTACATACGTATTCTATGTGCTATATTTATTTTATTACAAATTACATCCAGCTATTTCTTTCACCATTAGGGCCAGCTATTGTCTTTAAATTTAAATGGGATGACCTTCAAGGTATAAACAAAAAACAAAATTGGTAAAAATATCGCACAACGTAACGTACAAAAAATACAGTGAAAATAAGGACCTCTTATATTCTGAAGTCAGTATAAAAAAAAGAAAAATATACAGAGCAGGCTTTTTACAAGAATAATCTTACACAATTTAATATACCTTGAACAGTAAAGTATATAAAATTGCCTTACATATGTGAAGCATTCAAAGAAAGAATACGAGCGCAATCCAAACGTCTTGAACGTGATCATTATCTGAATAGATTTACCTAATGCAGGAGCCTTATCATTTCCTTTGTGCTGTTCGCTTTTACTAACGCGTTACTGCACGCGAGAAACGTTTATAAGAAAAACGAGGTTTACCATTGGTAGTTTAATGAAATTAGTTTTATTATTAACTAGCTGTTCCCCGCGACTTCGCCCGCGTGTTATTTGGGATTTTCAATTTTTTTTGCGCGGAACCCTAAATCTTTTTCTAAATTAAAAGAAGCCAAAGTTACTCCTTGTGACAACAGCTATCGGCCAGTGAAAATCCCGACAAAATCGGTCCAGTCGTTTCGAAGATTAGCCGGAACAAATAGACAGACAGTCAAAAACTTTAAAAATTGAATTTTTGTTATTAGTGCCCGTATATGCTTTCATATGCATTAAGTAAAAAGCTGTTATTTTGACATTACAAACAGACACTTCAATTTTATTTATTTGTATAGATTAACTAACTAACCGAAAAAGTAAGTCACTTATGGAGCAAAATATTTTACTAGGTGACAGGGTTTCTTCTCTGCCTAGGTGTCTGTCCTTGTATATATCACCATCTTACCTATTTCTGCCGTGAAATGGCAGTGATTGCACTGATTGTTCTTTTTTGATGGGTAAAGAGAGCCAGTATAAATAGAGGCTATTAGGCATTCCGGCATAGTTATCAGAGAAGACAACGCATCAGTAGTTTTCTTTGTTTGAAATTGGCTCCAGGTGTTTATGGACTGCAGTATAGTTACCTTCAGGGGGAATGTAAGTATGTTGGTCACTCCTGTCACAGCCTAAGGCTGTGAGCCTAAGAAAAACACACAGGCAATCATCGCGTTTGGTGTTGTCTGAAAAATCACGACTATTTCTGTACATTGTATATTTTCTTGAAATTTTAGTTAGAGTACTATACTGCTATGTAATCGATACAGATGTCAAAACCAATTGTTTTTTTTTTTGGAAACGTGGTCTATCTGTCTGTCCAAACCTGTGAACTGATTTAGATAGGACTTTCACTATCGTTATACATAGAGATTGAACTTGGAATAATTATAATCACACATCATATCTATTATAGAAGCTAAGCATTTGGCACATATTACCCTTTTGCAGCTACAAAAATATTTATAATTTACGTTGTCGTGACTTTGTAAAATTACGTTATCCGATTTTAATTAGTTTTTATATCATTTCTATCCGTTATTATCTAAACATAGTAGTTTTTATTTTAGTGTAATAACCAACTAATTACTTAAATTTTACCTAGATGGCACTATAGGCATTTTAAAGCAAGGTATGATTTTATTATACGCGGGTTATGATATATGACACATCACACACGTTTATAAGTGGTATTGCCATGCTGCAGCTATATTATGGAGTATAGTTGTAGCACGAATGGGTCGGCTCGACCGGGGAAGGACCACGCTCTCACAGAATACCAGCGTAAAATAGCAGCCACTGCTGTGTTTCGTATTGTGAGTGTAGAGAAACGCAAACCCTTTTTACTGGAAATGAGGCATTCCATCTTAGTTTTTAAGCGGCTATTAATCTTAGTGATTTAATTCTCTTTGGCGGCTATCTGTTAAATATGCAAACGGAGTAAAGAGTTCAATTAAAAAGTAAAGTAACAACCCAAACCCACGGCTGAGTATATTCATTTCAGCATTCTCAGATTGTTGAGAGGGTTTTCTCGGGGCGGGGAAGTGTCCATGGCGATGCCTTTGACGTGCTGTCCTGACGCATTTTTTTCTCTTTACTACTTTATTTTAATTACTTTTTTATTTAAAGTTTGGATTTAGTAAAATTCGTGATTAGTGAAATTCTTAAAATTGGACAAAATCCTTACTTTACTACAAAAATGTTTTTACTTTTTTTTATATGATAAGGGTGACAAACGAGCACACAGTCCACGTGATGGTAAGTGGTTGCTGTGGCCCATAGACATCTACATCTATCTTCGATTAAGAATCAAAATGCAGATGCGTTGTCACCCGTGAGGACTAAGATGGAATGCCTCGTTTCCAGTAAAAAGGGTCTCCGATTCTCTACACTCACCATACGAAACACAGCTGCTATTTTACGCTGGTATTCTGTGAGAGCGTGGTCCTTCCCCGGTCGAGCCGACCCATTCGTGCTACAACCATAATATAGCTGCAGCATGGCTCTACCACGTATAAAAATTAAATTAATACTTAGTGTAGAAATAGCGTTTATGAAAATTAATTATAATGCGCACGATAACAATTTAAATCGAATAGAATATAATTTAATTAGCCGTAGTAAAGTATATTTAGTTATGCCATTTATGGACAGTTGTTTACTCTTTATCTAATATATCCTCTTTTCTACCGAATTCAAAAAGGAGACGGTACCTACTCAATTCGACTGTATGTTTTCTTATGTGTGTTACCTCATAACTTTTAATGGGAGAATCGATTTTGATGATTCTTTTATATTTGAAATCTGGTACTTCACATGTGGCCCCAAATAAATTTTATCAAGGTCTGACCAATAGCTTTTTCAGTTATACTTAATAATTTATATTGAAGTCTCTTGCACAAAATTTTTAATTTTTAATAATTAATATAAAAGATGTGTTGAGTGAGTGACGCATCTATCAAAGCATAGTCCAAACAGCTTGGCGAAGAAATCTGAAATTTGGACAGAAGCTACCTTTTATGACGCAGACATCCATTGCGAAAGGATTTAGGAAAATTCAATCTCTAAGAGGGTGATATAGTGTGTTATAGTATTTTTGAAAGTTTTTATTTTACGGTGTAATTAATGGCGATTTTAGAGGTCGTTCAAATTTGTACGGAGAAAACAAATATAAAGCCTTAAAACAATATAATTTACCCTTACTGGCTTAAAACAAGGGTGCAGATTTTGCTTATAAATATTGTATTCAGACTCACAGTTAAATTGGACAATAACTTCCTTTTAATACGTAGATATCCACTAAGAAATGATTTTAGAGAATTTAAACCTTTTTCTACACGCAATTTCAAATTATATGGAGAAAAATTATTTAATGACTTTTTAAGACGATAGTGCAAAGTTTGCGTGATAAAAATTGGCTTAAATTGCATGGTGGTGAGGAAATTCGTAAAACGAAATCATTATATTTATGAATAATACATATTATTTTAGAACTTTACAAAAATCGCCCCTTATGAGATGGAAATTTTTTATACAAAACAGTAAAGTTGTCTATTTATCATAGTGTATAGGTTAGTAATGGAGCAATTGGTGATAGAGCTTGACACAAACTAATAAGCAGCTGGATTATACTTATTTCGGGCAATCTCTTATCTGTTGTATAGAAACCACGAGTTGGCTAGAGGAATTCGGTAGCAAATTATGGGTTACGTTATTGCGGTCATTTTGACGTTTCTTTACAATATTATGAAATATAAGCGTATAGTTTGCCAAATTTCTTTCTAGCTTTGATCGTTGGTCCGAAAAGATCGTATGTGAGCCCGTCTATTTGTTCGTTCATTAGTTTGTCTAACTGAATGATTCTATCCAGATTAGTGTCTTTCTAGATCTCCGCGACATTTAAAAGTAGAAATAAATCACCATCAATTATCATATGAAATGTACTAATTCCACGCGGAAGAAGTCGTGGGCACTGCTAGTAAATAATACATTTCTAGGTTTGTCAGAACATTTGAATTTGTTTTTGTTTTTACCGTACATGTAGTGAACATGCATTGGACCATTTTAATTTATTTGCGTGACAGGGCAACCCTAGCGTAGCGCTCAACCAACGCACCGCTCGAATTCCCCGTTTAGATACCTTCAATGACCGACTGTTAGTAGTAATTAAACTGTGCTTTTGTTTTACAAAATAAAGACAGTTTTAATAATAATTAACTAACGCAAAAATAAAAAAATGACTTATTGAGCAGAATAATTCATGAAGTCCTGAAATACAAGCATGTACATAATTAGGATCAAGAAAAATGAAAATTTACATTTGTAGGTATTATCAGATCTTTCTCTTTAACAAACCATAAATTCCAGTGTTATGTATGGGCCTTAAACTTGTTGGATTATATGTCTATCTTGGTCGACACGCTAGGCAGGCATTTTATAAGTGGCATAATTTATATGTCTGCTTCCACACGTATAGATATTCAAGTTATACGTGGGTAATAAAGTTTTGCAAAACTAAAAATTCAATTTCTGTTTTTATTTTTAAACCATTTCAAATAACTCTTCACCAGCATCAGTGGTAAGATTCAGGCATCTGAATGAATATTTGAAACACCTTTACCAGTCCGCTTTAGATACCACTTCCACAGCCTCATTCTACAGCTACTTTTATACGTGGTAATTTTTGCAGCTATACTATGGTTACACGAATAGGTCGGCTAGACCGGAGTAGGACTACAGTTTCACAGAATACCAGCGTAAAGCAGCTACAAATCCTGTTGTGTTTCATATGGTAAGTGTAAAGATCCGGACACCCTTTTTACTGAAAACGAAACATTCCATCTTAGTCATCTAGGGTGACACCGTATCTACATTTTGAATTTTAGTCTATGATAGATGTAGATGTCTATGGGCCACAACATCCACTTACCAACTAACCATCAGGTGGACTGTATGTTCGTTTATCACTTCAGTTTTATAAAAAAGACATTGACAGGATTGCGCGGTTGACAAATTGCTCTATCACCTTCTCAGATATGTGAGGAGGTGTTCGCCCATTCGTTGGACGTAATATATTTACAGGCTGTAACATTACATACTTTAACAACGTTAACAGTTTAACTGCAATATTGTCTGTTATGAATAAAATACACTTGAATGTTTGCTACCTCGACTAAGGAGATAGTAAGTTGCAACGGTATAAGTTTCGCTATTGAGCTGCCTTACAACGATTAAATTACGGAAGTTTTACGTGTAGTCAGCATAGCTGTGTTGCATAAAATTGGCCAATATGAATTCTTTGGAGATTTTCGTATTAATGCCAGCTCTGAAAATAGATAAGTATTTGGTTGTGGTTATCAAGATTAACATAAATGGCGAGTACATCACTCACCTTCGATTTGCCAACGATAAAGTCCTTATGACAGAATCACTGGAGGACCTAAGCACTATGCTCAATGACCTCAGTAGTGTCTCCTAACGGATAGGACTTAAGATGAATATTATTATTATAACTTAGAAATGAGGATATCCGCAGTAGAACCAGAGTAACCGACATAGCCCAACGGATTAGTAAGCTGAAGTGGCAATGGGCCGGCCATATAGCTCGAGGAACCAACAACCTCTCGAGTTCTCAAGTGGAAGCCTCGTACCAGTAGACAAAGTGTAGGGCGAACCCCCCTCCCCCACTAGATGGAGTGAAGACCTGGTAAGAATAGAATAGTATAGAATGATTTTTATTCAATATTGATTATTACATAATACTAATTGAAAGTCATTATTTTATTTACCAGACAAGCAGGAATTTAACAGGAGCTTTGTGGCATTCCATGGGGCAGGTCTAAGTTCAGCAGTGGCCTTATGAAGGGCTGTAATGATGATGGTGATCGTGATGTTATCAAGAAGGGAAATTTTATATTGTTATTTCATATTATTATGCTCAGAGTTTATCTGCGTGATAGATTTTGTAATAAAGAGGCAGTAGAACCAGATTTACCGGCATAAACCAACGGAACATTAAGATTAAGTGGCAATGGGTCGGCCATATAGCTCAAAGAACCGACAACTGACGGGAAAGAAAGATTCTCGAGTAGTAGCCTCGCAATGGTGAGCGAAGTGTAGGGCGGTTTCCTACTTTTACTGCGAACTGTCGGGGGGCTTAGTAGCCGTGGCTTGTTTACCCACGGTGAAATAAAAGGAACCCACATGACTGGCCCATGGCGAAGAGCTCGCCTGAAGTGACCACTTCGAGTGGGTTTGGTGAGCCCACTTCAGATATGTGTTAGTGGACTGCGACGAGATGAGTGATCACTTCCCCTACCGCCACAGTTGAGGTGGAACCACGAAGGAAAAGGAGTGTTGATATAATAAGGCACCACTCGACCTATCCTCCGCAATTTTGGCGGGGCCTTACCTTTGATGCGGTGCTGGTGAACTTGGAGGCCGTGGATAAAGGTACACCATGGGTTTTGGTGTGCCTTACTTGAGATAGTGGGGAAGGAGTACTCCTCTCCTGAGGATGTGCCACAATAGGGCGACCGGCACTGGTGGGGCCGCAGATTTGTGCGAAAGCGTTCCCATATCCCTGCCAATATGCGACAAATGTGGAACATGGGATTTTAGTCGATGTGATTTCGACCTAATCCGTCCTTGCCCCTGCGAGGCGGGCATGCGTAGGCATTTTTACCCATGTTAAAAAACAGACGCTTCCCAACTAAACGGAGAGAAGACTTGGTAAGAGGTCAGAAAAGTCGATGTGTTTTGTGACAGTCTTTACGAGTAGGCCTATGTTTTGCAGTGTAATGGGCTGTTATGGTGACGACGATAATGATGATGAGCAGCAAGCCTTACAAAGCCCAAGTTGTGCGATATAATGGAAGGTATACACTGCCATCTACTGGAAGCCTGTAACCTTTCTGATGGATTACCTTTCTTACGCCACGATACTACTTTATTAATACATAAATTTTTAGGAAATCTTTTACTTTCAGAATTTTTTGTTTCTTTAAATGAATCTATATGAAATTTGCCCCTTTTCAGTTTTACTAGAAACAGTTTATTAACTGGAGCAGGTATGAGTTTCACAACTTTAAGCCGTACTTTAGCTAAGTTATAATGAGCAATTGCGAGATATTGAACAAATATTGTCGCACGGTACTTTAACAACTTGTAAAGTAACTTTTGATCAATACCTAACTTGTACTTTTACGCTTCTTATTAGAAATAATGGCTTAGGCTTGTGACTAATACGAAAACTTTACACTTTCAAAGTTTCCTTTTAATCTACAATGTTTGATCATTCAAATCCAATTCAGTGACTGTGAATTCATTATCATTTTAAGATTAAAAAGTTATCTGCTAAAATACAAAATTACTATTTTACTAAGTCAAAAAGATAAAACAATACTATATATGTGCTAACAATAAAGATGTTTGAAGTATATTATTTTGTTATTATAAAAATTTTATTTTATTCTTAATGCAATACATTTTTACGATTGAGTCAATATTACAATGTATACAAGTAATATATTATTTTCATTTTTATGCAGTATTTATACATCCTACGTGGCAGACGCTGCAGCTATTACTATGGTTGTAGCATGAATGGGTCGGCTCGACTGAGGTGGGACCACGCTCTCACAGAATACCAACTTAAAATAGCAGCTTAATGCTGCTGTATTTATGATAAGTGTATTTAACCGGATACCTCTTTTTTACTGGAATAATTTTCAGTAAAAAAGAGGTCATTCCTTTTTAGTCCTTATGGGTGACAACGCATCTGTTTTTTTGATTCCTATTCAAGGATAAATGTGGATGTAATGGGCTACAGTATTTAGTTATTCTATAAAAAATCTTATCCAACAGTATGTAGTAACCGGTGCGACAGAATGAATGTAGATTTACAAAAGACACGAATTAAGAGAGACAAATTGGAGGGATTTTTGAATTTGCGTGCTCACACCGCGTCGGGATCACCTCTTTGGCCTATGGTGGAAGATTCGGTGGAATATTTACGCGGGCTAGGTATTCAGGCCGGAGAGCAACCATCCAGGTGATAGCGTGAGGCTTCTGCTGTATAATATGCATAGTCGTTAGTCGTCGTTTAATGTTACCATTTCGTGTAAAGCTTCACTGCCCTACAACTGTAAGGGCATCAAAAATATCCATGAGCATCTTAATTTGTTTCTTACACATGCAGATTGCGTGTGTCTTTATGTAAGTACTTGCATGCGTATTTGCGTGTGTGTATGCGTTCAAGTAAGCGTATGTACGTGCATTAGTGCTTGTGTGCGTGTGTATATGGACACTCAAACATCTCGGAAATAAATAACTTTATTATCTTTAAACCAACATTATATCCAACTTACACGTTGTCACCTCGTATCCTTTCACCAGATCAAAGGCCAAGTTTCTTGTTCATAAAATATAACAAAATTTTATTTTATTTTCATGTTTATTTAACCTTTAAATCCCTACACTATAATAAAGGCTGTTAACTTTTATAAGTATTCAAATATTATAACATAATAATTTATATGTTATAACAAAATTAATAACGTAAAAAAACAATTAAAATCCTTTTAGAACCAGTTTCTTGTACGCGGACGAAATAGCGGGCAAAAGCTAGTATATTAATGGTGCATTAAAAATATGAAAAAACAAACATTCATGCTTTTTAGTAAGTTTAAGTTAAAGTGAAACATTCTACGACAACTTCTATTTTCTCGAGCATAGACAAGTTACGTGACATCAAACGTAATAGCCGACGTCGTCACACATTCAAGCAAGTCAGACTTTCCTGTAGCAGACCAAAATTTCCCCAAAGAATAACTAGGATGAACTTTAATATCTAAATATTACTTTGGTGTTAATAAATAAAATAAATATTATAAATAATAAAGTTGAATATCATATATATATATGTCAATATAGCCGTGGTAGTTTATGGTTAGCATCTGAGCGTTTGCTGTAAAATTCACAGTACGTTGGCAACCCCAAACATCGTGAAGAAATATGCATGTCTTGAAAACAAAAATATTTCGCGAACATGTGAGGCAACAAGCACTGAAACAATTCGAGATCTAGACCGAGAGAGGGTCGGTTATAAGCAATAACGGTACTTTTTATTTTTGTGATTTATCTACATTCTTTTGCGAATGATTTTAAAGTACGTATGGTTTTGTAACACAATACCGTGTGGTGGTGACCTAAGAGAACTTAACACCCATAATTTCCGTTGGTGTAGTTAAAAGTGAATTTGGGAAAGAATATAAAGACCATCTCCGACAGATGTCGGTCTTGCATGAGCAATACTCGTAATTCTCCGATCCACCATATCTTAGCATCGAGTTGAGAAGCAATTATGTAGAAATATATATTTTCTAGAGATATTTTTTTTTTAAGTCGGTTCTACTTTTATTAGAAACTTAATTATTACCTATTCGATCAGCTTCGCCTACTATGAAATTAAAATCTAAAATACAATCTTCAAAATATAATCCAAAGTCCAAATATAATTTGGCTGATAATATATCAAGTATCTTATAATTAAGCATCGATTTTGTATTGTATACACAAATATTTTTCCGCTTATTTTTTTTTTACTTACAAAAATATTATTGAAGCGAAGTTACAAACCGACAAATAAATTACAATTAGAATAGACTAAACGCAAAAGTGGTATGTGTAAATCCATCCTAGTTTTTGTATATTCTGCTAAGCCAGCGCTTATCTACAATCCCACCTGATGGTAAGTGGTGATCTAGCCTAAGATGGTGGAGTGCACTGACTTAACAAAAGCCTATTCACACTTGCCCTGAAGACACCCATATTGTAATCGGATGGAAAGACAGATGCTGGAAACTTATTCCACTCCTTTGCTATACGCATCATGAACGTCATAGCGAACCGTGTGGTTCAAATGCGTGGTAAGTCAATAACGAAAGGGTGGAAACTGGCCGAACGTTTTGTTGTCCGATGGTGGAAGGGAGACGGAGGCATTAAATTATGCAATTCCTGCGCACACTCTCCGAAATGCATCATGTAGAAAACCGAAAGGTAGGCTACTTTGCGTCTGTGTTCGAGGCTGGAAAGATTAGTTTTCACTAATGAGCCCCTTAGCACGCCTTTTTATAGATTTCAAAACTGCTAGATGGCATTTTGTCTCACCAGCCCATATATGGCAGCAATACTCCATACACAACCGAACTTGCGTTTTATATATAGTAAGCAGTTGTCCCGGCGTGAAGTATCGCCGCACCTTTGTAAAGACTTCCAGCTTCCTTGCAGCTGCTTTGGCCTTGGACTCAATGAACCGTTCGAAGTTCAGATTTGAGGATGTTTTAAACCCTAACAACTGAAGGCGATTGGTATATTCCAGTGATACATTTTAGAAAGAAGGAAACAAGGTGAGCTGGGTCCTATTTGCAGTGAACAGACATGCTTGTATTTGAGAGGCATTGAATTTCACAAGAATGGCATCGCTTCGTTTGGAGACTGCCTATATTGTGAAATTCACACGTTGTACCATAGCTTCTCTTTCGGACTGGATTTGATCCTGACTGGCCCGAGGCCTTTCTTGGAGGGCGGTATCTCTCCACAACTGTGCTATCGTCTACATACTTATGGCTACCTATGGGTATGCAGACGATAGCAGGCGATACCAGGCATAAGCAGATCATTAATATGCAGCAGGAAGAAAGTTGCGGAGACCTGAACGGACCCCTGAGGTACACCGGCGTTAGTCGTTAGTCACCATAGGATCGGATGAGCAGCCATCGACGATGACCCGGAGAGACCGTTCACTTGTCGACAAAACCCATATTGCCGGTTACTAAGGGGGTCATTCTGTTCTAGGAATGCCATTAAATGGGTATTCAATATACGCTCCCTAATCTTGCAGAGTATGGAGGCAATTGAGATTAACCGATAATTGACAGGATCGGCACGGCTGCTTTTTTGGAACAGGCTGCACGTTGGCTAGCTTCCAGGATTTAAGCACTATTCTAGTCCTAAATGAGAGGCGGAACAAGCGTGTCAGTACAGAAGACATCTCAGGTGAACAAGCCTTTAGAAATATATCTGGTATACCATCTGGTCAACTAGCTTTATTCACGTCTAAACATCGCAAGTTTTAAGAACTCCTCCTTATTTGTTATACGAACCTCCGACATAGAGGTCCCGCAGTGAGATAATGTAAGTGGAACGTTGTTCCCACTGTCCGGACGTAAATTGTAGACAAATAAAGTCGCGAACAGGTCCGGTTTCTCTTTAGCCATATGCACCAGTGTGATATCCAGTTTTACCAGCAGAGGCAGCGTAGGCCGACAGAAGTTTTTCTCAACCACTTTGGCGAGAGTCCAAAAAGCTCTACTGCCGGATGGTCTGGCAGATAGTTTTGCGCTAATAAGTATCTTTAATTTGATCGAGGCTACTTTTCCTTAATGCTTTTTTGTAGGACTTGGTGACCCGGTTGAAAGTTACCTTCTTGGAGCTAATAACCGGAGCTTTGCGGTTTCGAGCGTCAGCCCAGGATAGGTATGCTAAATGTTTGCGCTTTTCAGCTTAGGCGCATTCAGTGTTAAACCACGGGAGAGCTTTGCTACCGGTCGGAGTGTCAGAAAAGGGGAAAAATACTCCATAGCTTAAAGCATTACATTCGTTATCGCAACCGCGAAGCTTGACGGATTCGCAGAAGAGAAACAGACTTCCCACCAAGGATAAGATGCAAAAGAGTGTCGCAACTCATCTCAATCAGCTGACTTATAACGCCATATTTGTCGAACACCTTGAGAATCGTAATCAAGCTGAGAATATGACGATACTGATTTCATCAGACAGTGGTCAGATGTACCCAAAGGGGAGGTAACCTGTACTTCATACCTGTCTGGTTCGGTAGTCAGTAGAAGTTCCAAGGAATTTGCTGTGTGACCGTCTACATTGGGTACCCTAGTCGCTTCCTTTACCAGCTGAGAAAAACGTCAAATCGAAATTCCACGCATCTCTTCCAGCATGGTCGGTCTTCTGATATGGGAACAGCCAGTTTTGGTGACAAGCGTTAAAGTCCCCCAGAAAGCCCAACTGTGCAGTAGGTTTATGGCCACGATTTAGGGCCACGTCAGCAGCCTCACTAAGGTGATCAAATAATCGTGTTGTATCCTGGTCACAGCTGTGTGATCGATAGACACAGGCATAAAGGATTTTATCAAAACTTGTATCTACCATCACGCAGATTGTCGAAAAAGTAAGATGTTCAAGGTGACAGAGATGCTGGAAATAGATGTCATTGCGGTCGTACACACATACTATAGCACGTGGATGAAATTTGTGCTCCGGGGAGAATCCAGGATATACAAGGTACGCCGCATTCAATGGACATCCGATTTGCGTCTCGGTCAAGAAAAGTAGGTGCGGCTTCTCAGTCTCAAAATGGTGATGGACTGCGCTGAGATTAGAGTGCAATCCTCGAATATTAGTGTAAGAGGCGCTCTTTTAGTTAGAGGACGTGCAAACGCTTTTTAGCACTACTTTTATTTTTAAGGTACATATTAAGTGTTGAGAGTGAATAAGGGTGAAGATTGGCAGTTGAACGAGGTGTTGCATTAGCAACCAATTAATACTATCAGAATTACTGTACCCATGGGAACTTGATCTGGAAACGTCGGGGACGCCTGAATCCATCCATCCCCAGAGATCGCCATCGGGTTGTCTCGCACGGTCGCTAACCGGCATGATGGGACCAATCTGGGATTTTTCGCTAGTTGGCGGGGCAGCCTTTCATGAGTAGCTAATTCCCTAATTGGGCCCCCAACTACCCGGGATCAGCCAGCGGAACACCGTGCTTTGGATCCCGCTACCCTCCATGACCAAGCACCGACACAGAAACAACTCACGCTTCGTACCCAGCTTACATACACAACGCTACTGTTCAGACCCATTCTGCATATGGCTTCACCAAGCATCATGCCGGAACATTACAACGTCATTTGGCGACAAGACTTTGCATTGGTAATCGAAAAGCCAGCGGCTGAAACCTACTACCGAAATTGGTGCTGCTCGTTTAGGACTACCCGGGGGACACATGTGGATTTGCAGGTTTCAAGTTGTAAGTTCTCTAGAGAACTTTCATACGTGGTAGAGCCATGCTGCAGCTATATTAGTAGTATAGTTATAGCACGAATGGGTCGGCTCGACCGGGGAAGGACCACGCTCTCACAGAATACCAGCGTAAAATAGCAGCTTAACATTGCTGTGTTTCGTATGGTGAGTGTAGAGAACCGGAGACCCGTTTTACCGGGAAAGAGGCATTCCATCTTAGTCCTCACGGGTGACAACGCAGCTGCATTTTGATTCGCAAATGAGGATAAATATAGATGTCTATGGGCCACAGCAACCACTTACCATCAGGTGGACTGTGTGCTCGTTTGTCACCCTATATTATAAAAAAAAAAAAAAAAAAAAAAAAAAAAAAAGAGAAATTTTTCTGCCGTGCTGGGAAAGTCTGTGTGTGTATGTGAAGAAATATAGAATCAACGTGGATAGTTCGAGAAGAAAATAATAAGGCGAAATAAAATTTTCCCTGCTAGATTTTATTCGTCTTATTTTTTTATAAAAAATAAAACAAGTTAAATTAGTATAACTTTATTTTACTTCACTAACGCGTACATTTACTGCAATACATAAGATATTATAGCTTTTTTGGTATCGTAGAAATCGAGAGAAAAGTTGTTGAAGACTAGTAATAAATGGCAGATTAGTGAGTTGAAGTGGCTATAAGCCGACAATATAGCGATAAAAATCTACATCCAATGTAGTTGAAAGGATCTCTAAAGGTAACCGTGTACCGATAAATTTTAATATATAAAGTTGATGGATGCACGTGCCTTAGGACCGTGCTTTGTGACATTCCTTGGAGGATATATGTTCAGCAGTGGACTTATCAAAGGCTGTAATGATTTTGATAATAGCCATGATGATGATCATAATTCATCTATCGATATTATTTCGATTGCGCCAGTCCTTAAAAAGCCCTACTGTCAACGGGTAGAATTGCGAATTTCTATAATACGGTCACCGGTTCAATTTAAAAAAAAACACCTACGAAAAAAAAATTTTGAAGCTCTCAAAAATATAAGTGCCATCGTTTAATGGCGTTGTAAGAACACCTTTAGAAAGAAAGAAAAAAAGAAATTTGGATATTTTATATCAACTCTATTTGACATGGTTATAAAGCATATACCAAAAGACATATTTCTAGTTATCCCCACAGTCGCCTCTTACAACCCCTGCAGGACAATAGGAGTTTTTTTTATAGGATAGGGTGACAAACGAGCACACAGTCCACCTGATGGTAAGTGGCTACTGTGACCCATAGACATCTACATCTATCATCAATAAATACTCGAGATGCGTTGCTACCCGTGAGGACTAAGATGGAATGCCTCTTTGCCGGTAATAAGGGTCTCCGGTTCTTTACACTCACCATACGAAACACAGCAGAGTTAAGCTGCTATTTTACGCTGGTTTTCTGTGAGAGCGTGGTCCTTCCCCGGTCGAGCAGACCCATTCGTGCTACAACTATACTACTAATATAGCCGCAGCATGGCTCTACCACGTGAAAAGTTAAAAAATAGATTCACTGATGTCGATTACCTACTTCAAAAAGGCAGGAGGTTCCAATTTCAAATTTATTTTTTTTATGAATATTACGTGATATCTTAAGCATTTTAAACAGATTAAGATGATTTTTGAATGTAACTTATTAGACAGTATATTTTATATAATTAATAGAATCAGGCGTTACTTTGCAGAAATCCATTATATAAAAGCTTTTAGAAAAATTTATTTCGCAAATATCCGCGTTATAAAATAAAATGATGTGTCTTACGACCTAAGAGTACCTCCCGCCCTCCCTCAATTGCGTGCACTATCCCCGTCACCACTAGTCCCAGCACCGCTACTCCCAACACCACTACACTAGGCAAGACACACCACTGACGACAATACGACACGTGTATCGCCTCTACACGAGGCATCCTCAGGTGATATAGACTCTACGATGGCTAACCCCTAAGTGAGCGGCGAGCCAAAACAACTGCTAATTATATAGACCGCTGACGCAACCACTCTCTACTTAAGGAGCGAGCGACTGCGTAATGCGATAAAATATGCGACCAATCACCGTCGAACTTACGCAGCCGTTTGTAAAATTAAAAACAAACCGTCGCGCAACGCCCGCCTACTCTCCAACCACGCAATCAATCGCCGATCACCGTGAGGGTGACAAACGATCATATTGCGAGGCACTCTATTATTAGAGAGCAGGCTTAAATATATTTAAGAGAGGTGAGTTAGTAACATTTGTTTGTTAATTCAGCAGTGTAACGCTACTATTATTACTTTTTAATATCTCTTACTGCTCCAGCACACACAGCCGCAGCCCTTTATAACACGTATGTAAGAAAAAAGCTTTTACAAAAATTTACTTCGCAAATATCCGCGTTATAAAATAAAATGATGTGTCTTACCTAGTATGAAGAAGCACCTCCCGCCCTCCCTCAATTACGTGCACTATCCCCGTCACCACTAATCCCAGCACCGCTACTCCCAACACCACTACACTAGGCAAGACACACCACTGACGATAATACGACACGTGTTTCGCCTCTACACGAGGCATCCTCAGGTGATATAGACTCTACGGTGGCTAACCGCTAAGTGAGCGGCGAGCCAAAACAAGTGCCTTTTATACAAACCGATGATGCAACCGCTCTCTACCTAAGAAGCGAGCGACTGCGTCATGCGATAAAACATGCGACCAATCACCGCTAGACTTACGCAGCCGTTTGTAAAATTAAAAACAAACCGCCGCGCAACGCCCACATTATTAGAGAGCAGGCTTGAAGATATTTAAGAGAGGTGAGTTAGTAACATGAGGGCGGGAGGTGCTTCTTCATACTAGGTAAGACACATCATTTTATTTTATAACGCGGATATTTGCGAAGTAAATTTTTGTAAAAGCTTTTATATAATGGATTTCCGCAAAGTAACGCCTGATTCTATTAATTACGTATGTAAGACTTTAAAGGAGTGGTCGTTGGCTAGGTTGTGTCCAGTGTACAAAATATGTTTGGCAAAATGGGATTTATCGGGATTGCGATTCCTGTACGCGGCTAAGTGCTCATTATAACGTGTCTCGAAATTGCGACCAGTCTGACCCACGTAAATGGCGTGGCATTCGTCACAAACAAGTTTGTAAACACCTGACTTTTGACGAATATCCAACTTATCTTTATTATTAGAGATATTTCTAAGATAATTGTTTGTTTTGAACGCCACATAAACACCGTTTTGTCGAAGAGTATTAGCTACTTTTTCAGATATGGGGCCTAAGTAGTTCAAACTGCTCACATATCGATGAGCACTTTGAGGTTGAACCGCGTACAGAGAGTTGCGAACAACATGCTTTTGTTTCTTTTTAATTAAATTGTTAATGAGATTTTTTGAAAAATCGTTAGAGACCGCTATTTGATGGGACAGTGAACAAACGGTTAATGTAACAATTAAAAGCGGCTACTTCATGTTGCCACGGATGACACGATGACGCGGGGATGACCGTGTCGGTGTGAGTTGGCTTTCGATAAATTTTGAAAACATGTGAAAATTCTTTTCTTGTTATTGTTAAGTCGAAAAAATTAAGGGAACAATCTAGTTCCAATTCAATTTTAAATTTAATTTTGTCATGGACTCTATTTATTTTATTGAGGAAAACATCCAGTTGTCTCCTTGTGCCAGTCCAGCAAATAATTATGTCGTCTACATATCGATAGTAATATAAGATATTTTGATTGACAACTATATGTAGTTTTTCGAAATTATCCATGAAAATGTCTGCCATAAGGGGACTTAGAGGGGACCCCATAGCTAACCCTTGTTTTTGTAGATAGAAACGGTTATTAAACCGGAAATAATTTTGTTTCATACAGAGAGAGGTTAAGTTAAGGAGATCATTTGTCTCTTCGGGATGTAGACGACGTTTATCAAAGAGATCTGCGAGTATTCGCAAACAATAAGGGAATGGTACATTTGTGAAAAGACTATCAACGTCTAAAGATAACAATATGGATTTAGGAGGAATACGAATATCTTTAATTTTGGAAATGAGATCTAAGCCATTTTTTAGGCTGTAAGTGGGGTTGAATCCAGATTTCTCTCGAAGGAGGAAGTTTAATTTTTTAGCAAGGAAATAAGCTGCTGCACCTATATATGAGACAACTGGATGAATAGGAACATGTTCTTTATGTATTTTTGGTAACCCATATAAAATGGGTGCTTGAGGATTCATTGGAACAAGACTGCTCCGAGATAAGTTGTGATCTGGAAAAACATATGATGACTGTTGTATTCATAACTTAATATCCGAAGTAAACTTTTTGGTTGGGTCAGACTCCAATAGCTCAAAGTCATCACCTTGGATAACATCATTAACTTTCTGGCTGTACCCACTACTCTCCATAATAACAACAGTATTGCCTTTATCGGCTTTAGTAACAATAAGGTCGTTTTCCCTTATTCTCTGCTTTAGGGACTTAAAAACAGGGAACTCAGGATTGAAATGGGAAGACGTAGGCATAGCCCGAATTTCATTAGCTACCAAATTTTTAACGATGTTATCTTTCTTCCCGATCACAACAGCCATCTCCGCGTCAACAGCCATAGTCTCTAACGATTTTTGGGAGACCGAAGGTGTTAAATTATACTTTAGGCCTTTATGTAAAAGTGACAACTCATCTGTTGGAAACTAGACATCGGAAAGATTTTTAACTCGGGGATAAAATTGGTGATATTCTGTATGTATTTCGTTATTACGATTACGGGATGAAAAGGATACAAGTCGTTGTAATTTACGGGACTGGACTTGATATTTCTCATAAACAGTCATTGAAGCAAGCTCTTTGGTTTTCCCATCCAAAATATCAAATTCAATATTATGTAATATATATGAAAGTTCAGAGTATAATACTTTAAGGTGTATTTTTAAATTATCTCTATTGGGAAACCAACAACGACACTCCTCATTAAGCCAAATGTTCTGAGCTTTAGAAATAGCAATACTGGCCGCTCGACTAATTGTGCCGGAACGTATTTGAATATAATTGAGAATAACATGAATTTGTTTGCACTGCTGATTAAACCAAACATTTTGGGCACCAATACGATAGAGTTTTGTTAATTTGAAATAGAGTCTTGCCTGGTCGGCCGCGCTAGCCTTTTTAATATAATTAGTAGAATCAGGCGTAGGCCTTTGAAATTTGGTCGTGGAAAGAAAACAGGTCTGCCGCCGAGCAACGTATTGAGCCCGAGCAGCGACCAACTCTCCATGTATTAATACAGAGCTATTTTATATACAGCGCAGTACTTCTATCTTCGACAGCGTGATTTAGGCTTTGGTGTGTTTCGCTTGTGGTGCGACGTCAGCGCCGACATATCACCTCGGACCGGAGGTTAATGGTGAAGTCTACGTTGAGGATGAATGTACAAGTGCCAGGGATTGCCTTGTAGTCTGCGGTGAATCCTGAAGGAGGCAAGAAATCTACAAAGAAACTGCGAACTTTATTGCTTAATTGCGTCAAAATTTATTACAAGCAATACGATTTAAATTACAACTTGTTAAAATTCTGTAAAACAATATTTGTTGAATGTCTCGCAACTGCTCATTATAACTTACCTCAATCTCGAATAACGTTGCATTTCCACTTAAGCGAGGGCGGGTGGAAAGGAGAAATGCTATGAAGGGGTGGATTTTTTCAATACATGAGCAAACATAGGGAGATGATGAGTAAAATAGAGCGGGTCGAGCGGTTTTATTATATCAAACAGTGGAACGAGATCTGTCACAGAATACACATGGATGAATGTGACGAAAAATGTATAATGTAGAATTAAATCTATTCATTAAAACACCAATATATTGAAACATGATATAAGTCACAATTACTTTAGAATATAACTAACATAGAAATCGACATTTATCCTCGATTAAAAATCAAAATGTAGATGAGTTTTCACCCCTGAGGAGTAAGATGGAGTGCCTTGTTTCCAGTAAAAAGGGTATCCGATTCTCTACACTCACCATACGAAACACAGTAGTATTAAGCTGCTATTTTACGCTGGTATTCTGTGAGAGCGTGGTCCTACCCCGGTCGAGGTGAACCATTTGTGTACAACCATAATATAGCTACAGCATGACTCTACCATATTATAAATGTGTCTGAAAGAACGGACAAATAAATAAATAAAAATACCCGACCCGCTTGCCAGGCGTGGCAACTGTGGCAAATAACTCCCTATGAGGCAATCTATGGGAAGGCCTATGGTCACCTTTGATAGGCTATGATAACCTTATTATATTTTGTAGCTTTAAGTTCGCATGTTTGTACTTAGTACCGAAATAGACCTTTAATAAATAAATAAATATATATGATAATGTTGGACAAAGGCCTGCTAATTATTTTTTACTTTACAACAGTTTTGAAACATAAAAATGTCCGTCGCGATGCCCCAATGTATGCTGCTATAAAGTACTACAGTTTATTTAATTTTTTTCAATAATTTCGTCATGGTTAGCTTATCCAAGAAAATATACTTTGAAAGAGAGTCATGTCAAAATCACGTTACTATTGAACGCATTGAAGCTAAGCTAAGTCGTGAATGTCGGGTCACTCAATATATGTGTTACAAGATTGGCTCTTTTCTTATTAAAGCTAAGTTATATTTCTTTGTATATTACTTTGTACATTACATGTATTGTGAACACAAGGATATTATATAATGTTTTTATTACGGTATATTCCTCAAACTTTCCAAAAAAAAGTCTATTGGATGGTAGTACTCCTTATCTACCTACGAGTTTGTCTAAGTTGTAACCATTTCCTTACTTATTTGTATAACGGTATCGAGAGCCAATATAACTACAGGTTGCGAGCCATTCCATCTATTTCCTCAGAGCTGAGAACGCGTCTTTCGCCTTTTTTGTTTGAAGTTGGTTACATGGGTCTATGGACTGCAGTAGCTATCACGACTTACCATCAGGTGAAATATAAGTTTGTTTGTCAATTCAGATTTATGAAAAAAGTTGGCTATATTTTGAATATATTGAGAGTACAAAGTTAATATACATGTTTGTAATATATTCTTCAAAACAACGGTAAATTTTTTGTCCTTAAAATTACATTCTGAATGATGAATGGCGACAGATTCAGTCATAGCCTGGATTCCAATAATTCTTTCTGCTCTTCTCGTAATTTGACATTTTCATTACAATGACAAATTGACGGTGTTTTTTCCTTCCGTATCACCTTATGAACTTTGATATAATTGATTTTAAAATCCAGAAAATTAGAAAGGAAACGAATCAAATATAAACTTATTTTAAACGTGGTAGAGCTACGCCGCAGCTACATAATAGTTATAGCACAAATGGGTCGGCACGGCCGGGGCAGGACTATGCTCCCACAGAACACCAGTGTAAAATAGCAGCTTAATGTTGCTGTGTTTCGTGTGGTGAGTGTAGAGAACCGGAGACCCTTTTTACTGAAAACTTAATTGCAGATAAATGTAGTCTTTATGGGTCACAGTATTCACTTACCATCAGGTGGATTGTATGCACGTTCTGCACCATTATTTTATAAATAATACCGTTGCAGCACGTTATCTTCACAGTAGGAGTGGTAAATAAAAATGACTTTCAATAAGAATTACATGTAATCTATATTGAATAAACATTCTTCAATTGTATTTTAGTATATTACTAGCTCACTATAGAATTGTTGAAGATATCCTATGGGTTTCGTTGTATGGGGGGGGGGGGGGGGGATATTTGCCGTAGTTGTAACACCCGACAGCTTTTATTTTTTCGATATTATTCGAAAGGCGCTGCTGCCTATCTTCTAGTTTTTTTCATCCGTCACATCTTATGACACGACACAACTGCACACTAAACAATGCAAAAGATTTATGTGTTTCATTTTTTTGAGATAAGTTTAAACACTTCAGTTCAGTTCACTTCACTTAACTTTTATTTTTTAATCGCTTGTGTCAGTAAACTTGCTATACGATCGGGTTGTAAATTGATTGATTAAAGTTGCCAAAATATATTCAAAAGAATTTTTAATGCCGGGTATAGCGTTATCAAAAATATTAACAAGCAATAATATGAAAATTTTCTTTACTCACCAAACTTAGAAAGCAGATTAGTAGTTAAGTAAAGTACTACATATGAAAGTCGGGCTGAAAACCTTCCTAAAATATGTCACATACTCAACATCCGTCAATTCTCTAGCTGTTGCATTAACTAACTTTATGTTAGGTAATGTAACGAAGTATATCAAATTTTGTCCCTGACCGTTTCCTTAATTAAAGAACATTACTGTTTTATGACATATCTGAGTGAATTTATACACATGCGATGCGGTTCAGAGAGAAATTCAACAGTATTACTTGTGAAGTGTAGAATTTTGTGTACAATTGTCTCCGCAAAAAATATTTTTGTTTTTGATTACACAAATATTTAAATAACTATACTTTATATTGTTATGTATCATATAATGTTAAAATAATATGTAGTAAGGTGCAGGTTGTGCCATCTTGCATATAAAAAGACTAATTTGTCTCTTGTTACATAATAGAGTCACCTAGGCCATGGTATGTGTAATGAGAGTAATGAGAAGAGCTAGGAAATAAGTAATCAACTCATGAAAGTTCTTTATTTGTTTTGTAAAATCATCTGGTATTGTAAAAATTGTCATAGCCATATTTGTTGATGATTTTTGTTATTTGTTCTTTCTTAATGAAGAAGTAAATTATTGAAAAGGCCATATAAGTACAAAGTTTATGTTGAAACATTTCGGTTAATTAAGAAAGTGTTAAGGCATGGACATAACAACTAAGCAAGACAAAATTTGTGTAAGTCAAGAAAAAATTGTTAAAAATGGTTGCGTGAATTTAACATAAAAAATTGTAAAAATGTAGGGACTCCTATGGAGCTTAATTTGAAATTGGAAAAAGGTGAGATAGTAATTAAAAATATCCGTATCAACAATTTATATGAAGCTAAATGTCTCTTTCAGTTTTAACAAGGCTTGATATATCCTTTTCTGTTAGTTACTTTAGCCAATTTAATAATTTTAATAACGAAACACATTGAAAGCGTGCAAAAAGAGTTTTAAAGTACTTAAGTATTACAAAATCTTTTCCTTTCATTAATATGTTAAAAACGATGAAGATGTAGTTGGTTTTGTAGATGCTGGTTCGGTCTCAAATACAGTAGATAGAAATTATTATACTGGACATTGTTTTTAATACTCTGAAATAGTGTTATTTCTCGCGAAAGAAAGAAAACAATAGACAGTAGCTCTGTCTACTCGTAGTACGCGGTCTGTCGGTGAGGCCAGTAAGGAAGTAATTTTTCTAAGAAAACTGTTATCTGAATTTGTAAGTAGAAGCAACACGCCAATTATATTGTATAATGATAACCAGTGCGCACAAAAACTTTCGGAAAACTCTGTAATTAACACAAGCACACACAAATAGATGTAAATTTCCATTATATTAGAGACTAGCGACCCGCCCCGGCTTCGCACAGGTGCAATGTACATATTAATATGGAGCAGTGTGGAGTGAATAATAATATTAGAAACAGAAACAGAAACTTTTTTATTCAATATAGATTTTATAATCTGCTAATAATACTTATTGAAAGTCCCTCTTTTGTTTAATTAGCACTAGTTCGAAAAAAAACCTCTGTTCTGGGAAGAACCAGCAAGAAATCCAGCGGGACTTTTTTTTTAAAACAGCTTACAATCACGTATGTTACTTTTTATACAAAATTAGTTTAATAAAGTTTTTGAACTTTGAGCAAGTCAAATTTTGTATATTTTTTATAATTTTGTTGTAAAAGCGTATATATCGCCCCAAGAATGAATTACTGACACAGTGGTGACGAGTAACTGGTACTACTAGCTTGTGTCTGTTCCTAGTAGTTATAGAATGAATATCATTTATTTTTGTAAAACTATTTTTATTTTTGTGTACGTACATTACATTTTCATAAATTGAGAGGCCAAAGTTAATACATTAATTTCCTTAAACTTTTGTCGCAACTGCTCTTTAGGCTTTAAATTATAAACTGCTCATATGGCCCTCTTCTGTAAAACAAATATAATTTCAGTGTCAGCTGCATGCCCCCATAGCAAAATACCATACGATTTATGCTATGGAAATAGCTAAAGTTAACTAATCTAGCCGTTTCAACACAGGTAAAATTTTTAATCTTATTTACAGCATATGCTGCAGAACTAAGTCTGCTTGCTAGTTTTGATATATAGGGCTCCATTGAAGCTTGGCGTCTACTGTGATTCCAAGAAAAATGATGGTGTCGACAAGACTCCCCCTCCCCCCCATTTAAAATTACAGTAGTATTTAATTGTTTGATATTTGGTGTCATGAATTTCATACATTTCGTTTTAGTGCTATTTAAATGCAAGTTATTAACATTGAACGAATTTACTAATTTAGATATAGCATTATTTACTTCGTCATGTTTTTGTAATTGTCTTCTTAATTTGAAAATTAAAGAAGTGTCATCAGCAAATAATTATGATTAATCTATAATACAGGATATCTTTGTATACAATATTTACAGCTGATTCTTCATGAGACAGTACAAACATATTTTCTTTAGAGGTTATTCTCGATAGCGTGACATATAACTGGCCGTGTGAGAAACAACGCTCAAATCTAAGCCTGCAACGTTGAATGTTTGACCCTGTGACTTATAAATTGTCATTGAAAAAGATGGATTTACTGGAAATTGCAGGCGCTTAAAATGAAACGGTAAATCCAATTGTATAAGAGGAATCCGGAGAATTAAAATATCTTCTCCAGTACCACATCCTGTAAGTATTGTGCACTGTATTATGAAAGTTTTAAGGGACTTTATCAATAATCGTGTACCGTTACATAATTTAGGCAGATTATGGTTCCTTAATAAAATAACAAGACAATCTACTTTCAACACTAGCTTACTCGTATGTGGAGAGAATCCAGACAGGTTCAAAGAATTAAGAAGTTTTGTGGGAAAATGAATCTCTTCAAGATCGAGTACAGTGTCAAGTAGTATATTTTCGTCGGTGCATCAATCTTTGAAAAAATCAAGTTATTCGCCTTATCAGCTTGTTCGTTAGTAGTTGACAGGATTGCTCTTTCTTTAAACAAATATATAGTCTTACAACTTATGTTATCAATGTCGGGATGGACGCTGTTGAACAACTCTTGAATGTTATTTATTTAAACATAAAGGTTTTGATTGTGTAGGTTAATCCTTCCATTATTTTGTGTTAGATCTCTATTGCCAACATTGAGTATGATCTCTGAAAGAAGCTTATTCTCCACGTGAAGACAACCAAACTCTCATGTTTGTTTTAAGTTTTAGTTTATTGACGTGCGGCCAAAGGTGACATATTTTTAATAAAGCATTTATTTTATCAGCACGTGTACCTCTAGTCATAACTGGTAGAATTTGACGAAAGTCATCTGAAAACAAAATTGTACATTCACCCATTGGTGAGTTTTTTCTGCGCAAATCTCTCAGGGTCCCCCAAGGCCCCCTCAGGGCTCAAAATACCTGACCCTCTGTGGACATCCTCCGCCCCTCAGCAAGCACAACCCTCAATGGTTGATGACCTAAATACGGTGTATTCCGCTATTAGGAACATCAACATTGGGGAGATTGCCGTCCTAGCACGCAAACTGCACGCTGTTCAGTTACCTCAGGACCGTCTCCTTGGTCTTACACAGCATCATAACTTCCTGTGTTCCCTGCAACTTGAATTTATTTAATTGAAGTTAAATTAAATTAAATAAACTAAAAGATACATTATATAATGACAAAGCACTCTGCTCTCCCAAAATCTCACGGTCGTATTAAGCCTAAGGGTTTATCGCTTGTATCCTTTAACATTCGCGGGTTGCGAAATAACCTCCCGGAGCTTAAGCTCTTTCTTCGAGATCGCAAAGCCGACCTCCTCCTCCTCCAGGAAACGAATCTCAAAATTAAGGACATTAAAGGCCTTTCCATTCAAAAGATTTCTCTTCTTCATAATGACAGACCCGGCGGCGGTACGGCAATTTATTACAAGAAAACACTTCATTGCTCTCACATTTCTACTCCGCAGCTTACCAACATGGAAGCCACGGTATGCAGGCAAGCTATGACTGGATATCAGTCCATCGTCATAGCCTCCTGCTACATCCCCTGTGGAACCCTCCACATCAAAAAAGATTTTGAGGCTATCCTTTCATTCGGCAACTCAGTCATTATGTTTGGAGATTTTACCTCCAAGCATACTGAAGGGACCTGCCTTTCTACTTCTCAGAGTGGCAAGAAACTGCTTGATATCACGCAGTCTCTTGACCTTACCGTCCACAATCCCCTCGGTGTCACTCACTATCCCGACAACACCGACCACGCTCTTGATGTGCTAGACTTTGCGTTAGTCAAAGGAGTTTCCCGCAACCTCAGGGCAATCGAGACTCTAGACGATCTAGGATCCGAACACCGACCGGTCTCCCTCATTCTTGGCCATCAGCCACCTCCTTCAACCACCTCCACGGAAACCTTCACTAACTGAAAGGGCTTCAAGGAGTCCCAAGTTAAAGCTATGGACTCTCAGGACTCCCCCATCTCCCTATCGTCGGATTTCGACAGTCCCGAAAAAATCGACACCGCGGTCGATTCTCTCTCCACCCTTATAAAATCCTCCCTTAAGGAGAATGAGAGGGTCGTCCCCGTTGCTAATAATGATGGTCTTCCCCTACATATTAGCAACCTATTGAAAGCCAAGAGAGCTGCTTTCCGGAGAGCAGAAATCTATCCCATCCCCGAATATAGGTGTACCGCCAATCATCTTCAACGAGAAGTCCGTTTCCGCCTCTCTGAACTTCGAGACCTCGATAAGTGTCAGCTCATGGAGAATATCTCTCCCTCTCATACAGTGTACTATCAGATGGCAAGAGCCCTCCGCATAGACGCTATCACCCACACTCCCCCTCTCTCCCGTCCCGACGGTACGCTTGCCTTAGAGGACGAGGAAAAGGCAGAGTGCTTTGCAGACAGCATTGCCGCACAATGCTCTCCTAGCTCTTAACGCATTGACCCCTCCCAGACAGTGGAGGATAAGGTCCGCCACCGGAACTCACCCTCTGACCCTATCACTGTGTCCAACGATGAGATCTCATCCCTCATTAAAGGACTTAAGCCCAAAAAGGCTCCGAGCGTAGATGGCATCTCCAACCAAGCCCTTAAATACTTTCCTGAGCAGGTGTTAACCCTTTTAGCTATTATCTTCAACGCCTGCTTCAATCTTAGTTACTTTCCCACTACGTGAAAAGAGGCAACTGTCATTGGTATTTCCAAACCAGGAAAGCCTCTCAACTTCCCCTCCAGTCATCGTCCCGTCAGCCTCCTCTAGGCCATGGGAAAACTCTTCGAAAGAGTCTCTTGTCATACCCCACCAATTTGGTTTCTGAGCGAAACATTCTTCTCCCCAACAAGTTCACCGTATGGAGATGTGGAATATATCCTCAGTGGTTTTTATCCCCGTCGTCGTAAGACCATCCCGGTCTTTTTCGATATTGCTAAAGCATTTGATAGAGCCTGGCACGAAGGCTTTATCTACTAATTATATAAAACAGGTCTCCCCGATCATCTTGTACGTCTCGTGGCTTCTTACCTGAAGGATCGTACCTTTTGTTTTAGACACGAAGGCTCGCTCTCCTTTCAGCGCCTCATCCAAGCTGGTGTCCCTCAGGGCTCAGTACTTGCTCCCCTATGTATATCCTGTTCACCAAAGACATTCCCATCCCATCGAAAGGTGTTCAGCTCTCCGTCTTCGCAGACGACACTGCCCTTTACTGTAAAGCTATCTCGCTACCTTTCATACGGAACAAGATCCAAATATCATTTCATGACTTAGGAACTTGGTTCCAAAAATGGTGCATCGATGTGAACCCGGAGAAGAGTTCCGCCGTTCAATTCGAATATAAACGACGCTGCCTCAAAAACACTCCACCAATCCGTATGCTAGGGACCCCTGTCCCCTGGCATACATCTGCCAAATATTTAGGTGTCACCCTTGACACGAGGCTCACCTTCGGGTCCCATGTCAAGAGTAACCCGCAGCGCACGTTTTTTATCCGAGTAGGCTCAACAGTAAGCTGGGTGGACACAGTAAAATGGCCCTCCGAAACAAGGGTATCCTTTATAAGGTCTGTACACGACCAGTCATGACTTACGCGGGCCCTATATTTGCTCACGCTGACCCCGAAATCATTAATGAACTCCATATAATTCAAAACTTCTTCGGTCGTCGAGCTACGAACACACCCTGGTACGTCCCTAACGTCGACCTCCATCGGGACTTAGAGCTCCCTACAATTTCTAAAAAACACTCTCTGAGAACTTATTCAAAGCCTCAGAGTCTCACTCCAATCATTTCATTCGTGAGGCAGCTACTTATGCAGCCCCACTCCCCTCTCGCTATCGAGTCCGCAGGACGAGAAACTCTCTCTCGGACCCGTCAAATAAACTTTCAACCGACCTGAACTGCCTCCTGGCGGCTCAGGCCGACTCTTTTTAAATTTGCCTTAGTAGGCTTCCCCTCAGCGGATTGTAGCCGCCTGCGCCCCTTTTCACAAAAGAGGGTCGCTTCTGATTCGGCAGAAAGGCTTAATAATCCAATGCCACTCCCAAGGTTAGGATAGTCACAGTGAGTCCCACATAACCACGACAGCCGGTTTTCGTGGTATGCGTAAAACATTCACCACCTCCTCGCGTTAATGGGGTAGCCCTTTTCAATTTCTTCTGGGCGCAAAAAAAAAGTAAATATAAAATAGTACTTAAGAAAATGCTTATTGTAAAAAGCTGTTATAATTTTATAATTTGAATGAATATTTTAATGATAAATTATAAATTTAAATGATTTTGACAAACTTTATTATTTCTAGTTACTTATTTGACATTGTTAATATTTTCATCAAAAATTTAAATCTTATTTACATGAATGAAAAATGAACAATAGTGAGATGAAATATTTATTGACATTTCATTTTATTTTAAAATAAATGTGTGTATTATTAAGTTTGATATTCAAACAAGTTAATTAATAATAATGTATAGGTTATGTACTGTAAATATTGTAATTTAATTTGATTCTATATTAATTTACATACTCCGTCTTAATATGCTACGCCCGTACAGGGTTGTCACATGCTCTGTAAATATATTCTAACAACTTTATACCTTGTGAAATGCAATAAATGAATTATAAATTATGACTTCCTCGTGGAAAGACTAGGTATGTCCAGACTTTAACCTGTAAAAGGTAATCATGACAATCGTGAATTATAAGGCTAAATTAGCAACATTGCTACGTAGGAGGACTTCTTTCCTACCTAGAAGTCCGTCTGGGCAGGTAGTCACTTTACCTACTTCTCTACTTCTGCCATGAAATAGCAGTTCTTGTACTTCTTTGTTCCAGTCATAATTGTATAGAGAGCCTCTATCATAACAGACTGTGAGGTATTACATTTTAGTACCCAGAGGCGACAACGCATCTGTAGCCTTTATTACTTTGTGTTGGTTGTAGTAGTCATTTGCTATCAGGTGGGCTTTAAGTACGTTAGTAGCTTCAATTAGAAAAAAATACTGCCCACATGTTCGAATGGTAAGTGGTAATAAGTTACAACGTATCTGCATTTTAATTTGTAAGCAAGCATTACTATAATATGTATTTTGAAGGTGTTCATATTCCATAGGTCGATTGACTCGGTTAAGATTAATAAAACCGCCAGCTATACCTATATACTCTCTTTCGTTCTGTTCTTCGCTATTTCAATTGAGTACATGTGATTTTAAATAGTTGAAAACAGTCTCAAAAATGTGATAATACTACACTTAACCTCTGTGCCCAATCTCTTGTATACATTTTCAATGATAACAAAGACAGAAATCTATTGCACCAAGAAAACTTAAGTCAATTTGGATACGTAATAAAAGCCAGGCAAACGCTCCAGGGGTGCATAAAATAATACTCTCACAATGAAAAGCAAACTCCTGAGATAAATCGAACGAAAGGCGATGAAGTTTTATGTTTCCATTTCCATGATATACGATCTTTAAAAGTAACCGCGAAAATATTCGCGCACCACTCGTAGCTCTATCTCATAGTCAGACAAATATATCATTAGAAATTTGTTCACATTTGTAAATAGAAATATGTTTTATTTATTGTGTTAGATTAGTTAGTATTAAGGGGTAACACTCCAATCACGAAATTAAGCTTTGGCGTCGACGATCGATCAGTAAAGCAACCCAGAAAGGACGACGAATCGCCGTGATCTCAAACTATAGGAAAAGCGCGAAGGGTCGAAGTTTGTAAACAGCCAAAGAAAGGCCCAAATTGTATAAGACACAGGGACACGTGTAACACACTGGCAAAGTACACATTACTTTTGTTGCCAAAACCTATATATATATATTTACACAATAGTCAAAACTCAACCGTAAGTCATATTTTTTTTTGTTTGTATATTAAGCAAGTTTTAATTCACTTTAAACTGGACATCGGTATGTATAAAACACAGATATCCAATGTAAAATGAACATTTTTAAGCCTTGACAAACACAATCACTACTCTGTGCGACTGTTTGAGCACATACACTTAAGTATTTGACTAATATTTTTTATTGGGACGAAAAAACAGTTACACATGAATATTAATTAATAAATGAGAACTTAACGTGTAACCCACACCAATGCACACAAAGTAATATTTGCGCAATTTATGAGAGTGTAAGTAATTATGCTAATTATTACATAATCATTATAGTCAGTTAGAAAGTTAGTTATCATTCTTTTAAACTTTAAAGATGACAGAGCAAAAATATCACATTCTGTGAAGTGTGTATTATAATTATCTAAGAGGCGACGGAGGGGTGCCTGCGCTCCAGCGTTTGTGGTGCTCGCACTGCGCGCCGAATTACAGTTCTTGGTACAATATAATATAACTTATTGGTGATATAACTACAGTCAAATCTGTTATTACACAACCCATGGAGCATCATTGCCATAATAATCGATCGTCTAGATTCCAAACTTAGTAGTTTAAAATGTTTTAATAGTTGTAAAAAATTATTTTGGACACTTCCAATTATAATTATATATTTTGTAGAAGGGACTCCATATTGGTACAGCGTATTCTAATTGTAAACGAATGAGTGTTATTGTTTTTTGATCTTTGTATAATTTAAAATTAAAAATTTTGTACAGCCGACTTCAATATAAGTTATTAAGAATAACTCAAATAACTCAAAAACTATTGGTCTGACCTTGATCAAATCATATGGGACCACACGAGAAGTATCAGCTTTCATATAAAAAAAGAATCATTGAAATCGGTCCACCCAGTAAAAAGTTGTGAGGTAATACACATAAAAAAAATAAAACATACGCGTCGAATTGAGTACCGTCTCCTTTTTGGAAGTCGGCAGAAAATATATCACTTTACACTTGGGCAGACTTGTATGAAGCTTATTACCTAAACAGTACTGAGAAAATCTGTTAAGATATTTTTGAAGAAGTGAGCAGTCGTGAATGTTTTGGCATTTTATATAAATTTTAATATCATCAGTGTACATCGAAAAATGTGAATTGTTGAAACAGACCTTGACGTCATTTATGAATAAAATAAAGAGCCAGGGGCTCAAAATCGATCCTTGAGGTACACCGGAAGTGACAACTATAGAGTTAGATTCGTAACCATTTATAACAACCTTCTGAGTTCTGTTATAAATATAAGATGTGAGCCAACGCAATAGATTACCACGAATCCCATTAAATGCAATTTTATACATAAGTAATTTATGATCCACCTTGTCAAAAGCCTTCTGAAGGTCAGTATATGCAACATCAACTTGAACGTTTTAGCCATGTTTTCGAATAAAAAATTCGTAAATGTTAATAGATTAGTAGTAGTGGAATAGTTATTATGGATATAAAATGGATATAATAATAATGTCCTCCAGACCGAATTTCGGTCACGGCGGCCAGTTTCAACGGAGACTACCCATCTGCGCAGGACAGGATTATAGTGCCCAAGTGTATGCGCAAGCACAGGTGCACTCTCTATTCCCTCACTCTCATAGTCCGATGGGACGGTATAATCCGACACGACCGGAGAGAGATCTGGCGCAGGACCAACGGCTTAACGTGCTTTCCGAGGCACGGGGGTGAGTGACACCACCAATTTCCTGACTCCGGGCAGCTACTGAGAATATCTTGATTGAAAAAAAACTCAATAACAATTTTTTTTGGCCCGACCCGGGTTTCGTACCCGGGACCTCATGATCAGCAGACGCACTACTACAACCACTAGACCAACGAGGCAGTTAAAATGGATATATAATGGAAATAAAAAGATGATGAATAATTGGATATAAAGTCATCATCATCATTCATCATTACAGCCTTTCACAAGTACACTGCTGAACATAGGCCTCCCCAAAGGAGTGCCACAAAGCACGGTCCTGAGCCACCTGCATCCATCGACTTCCTGCATGTCTTACCAGGTCGTCACTCCATCTCGTGGGGGGTCGCCCTACACATCGCCTACCGGTACGAGGCTGCCACTCAAGAACCTTTCTTCTCCATCGGTTGTCGGTTCTTCGAGCTATATGGCCGGCCCACTACCACTTCAGCTTACTAATCCGTTGGGCTATGTCCAATACTCTGTTTCTACTGCGGATATACTCATTCCTAAGTTTATCACGCAGAGAAACTCCGAGCATAGCCCACTCCATAGCTCGCTGAGCGATCTTGAGCTTCCTTATACGGCCAGTAGTGAAAGACCACGTCTCAGATCCGTAAGTCATCACTGGCAACACGCACTGGTTGTACAATTTCGTTTTAAGGTTTTGAGGTATGTCTGACGAGAAGATGTGTCTTAGCTTCCCGAACGCTGCCCAGCTGAGTTGAATCCGTCGATTGACCTCTTGGTCGAAGTTGGACTTACCTAATCGGACTATTTGTCCCAGGTAAACATACTCGTCAACAACTTCGAGCTTAGTGCTCCCAAAAACTACCGGCATAGGTGTGACATGGATATTAAACATAATCTTTGTTTTGTCCATGTTCATCTTAAGACCTATCCGTTGGGAGACCGCTAAAAGGAGCCTGCTCACCTTGGTTCCTAGTTTCCGAAATCTATCCTTGGAGTAAAATGACCGCCTTCAGTCATTAGGGATTGAATTTTTTCCGAACCTAAACTATGGGCGGTTTATTGAGTCCTTGCAGGTGTGCGGCGGTACTCACGCTGGGGCAGCTTCTTACCTTATATAAAGCGCAAGTCCGGTCGTGCATGGAGTACTGCTGTCACATATGGGCTGGTGCTGCAAAATGCCACCTGGCAGCATTGGACTCAGTGGAGAGACATGCTAAGAGGTTCATTGGTGACCTTGATTTAGTTGAAACCAATCTTGTTAGCCTCGAGCACGGGCGCAGAGAAGCCAGTCTCTGGGTATTCTATAGAATGCAGTTTGGTGAGTGTGCGCAGGAATTACACACTTTAATTCCTCCCTCTCCTTTCCACCATCGGACAAGCAGGCGGTCGGCGGGTCTTCATCCCTTTGTTTTCGATATTCCACGCATTAGAACTAAACGGTTTGCTTCGTCTTTTGTAATGCGTACAGCAAAGGAGTGGAATAATTTTCCGGCGTCTATCTTTCCATCCGAATACAATCTTGGCATCTTCAAGGCAAGAGTAAATAGGCTCTTGTTACGATAAGACAGTGCGATTTACCATCTAAGGCTGCATCACCACTTACAACCAGGTAGGGTTGTGGTCAAGCACTGGATTATAATAAGTGAAAAAATGTGAACTGTTTTATATTACGTCGATATTGAATCTCTTTGTTGAATAACTGGTTATCTGGTCGTCAAAGGAATAAATACATTCAACCCTCAGGTAGTCGAGTTAATCATCAAATAAAGCCTATTGGACGATTGAAAATTAAATTATTTCTATGCCTCTTTATTCGAGGCTTCAAAAATCGGCTTTTAGTTTTTTAAATTCAGCGAGATTCTCGCAAGCGGAAGCGGAGGCGGGGATTCCACGTCGAATTTATCGAATTTTGAAGATGATGAAAAATATATAGATATTCGTCCTAGAAAACGAAAAGAGCGTCCAATGGAATATGAATTTAAAAAAGACCTAGCTGAGTTTCGTAAAGAAATAACAAATTTTTTTAAAGAGTTCTCTGTCTCCCAAAATGAAACTCTGTCGCATATTCGTCAAGAGGTTACAGAAATCACGAATGAAATTAAAAGTATCAAAGAAACTACTGAAAAATTAAACTCAAAATACGAAACACTACAACAGGAAATTGAAAATATTAAATTAGAAAATCAATTACTTCAAAATAAATTAAATCAATTTGAACCAAGTATTACTCCTGTGGATGAACCGAAAACCAACCGAAAATCGCTTTCGCCTATTCAAGAAGACCTTATGCTGGAACTCAGAGACCGATGCCAACGGGAGAAAAATATTGTACTTGTGGGTATAAATGAAATTTGCGACAAAAATTACCTGGCAAGACGTAAACACGACGATTACGAAGCGTTTAAAATTATTTCCTCGTTATTTGAACAATGCCCTAAACCTATAAAAACAATGCGCCTGGGTAAATACAACCCGGCAAAAAGTCGACCGCTTAAAATATTTATTGATACGCCTTCCATACCTAAACAATTACTGCGAAATAAAGCAAAGTTGACTAGTAACATACGATTATATGCTGACCAAACTCCATCTCAGATACACTTTTTAAAACTTCTTTCTGAAGAGTTAAAAAGGCGAAAAGAAAACGGTGAAAATGGCCTTATAATTAAATACATTCAAGGAGTACCTAAAATAGTCAAGTCAAAAAACGATTAAAACGCACTATTCGAGATTCGGTTATAAAATATCCTATTACTACGGACAACAATTACATCACGCACCACTTACTCCAAAAGTACCAAGATCTACCTGTTACAAGCACAAATTCTTTAAAAATTTTCTATGCTAATTTACGAAGTATTAAAAAACCAGGAAAGTTCGAGGAAATTCAATGTATACTTCAAGCAGTACCTATGTCACTTCATATACTTATTTTCACCGAGACCTGGCTTACATCAGAGCAGGATGCTTGTCAATATCATTTGACTAATTACACGCATATTTACAATTTCAGAAAAGTAAACAAGGGGGGTGGAGTATCTATATACATTCACAATAGTATTAAATATGACTTGACAGAAGAGCTAACAGAGAGTGGAAATCATTATTTATGGATATATATAAACAAATTTGCACTTAATATAGGTGGGATATATAAACCCGGTGAGTCAAACGTAAATAAATTTTTGGACATATACTCCAACCAACTAGAGACCCGTAAAAGAACAATAGTTTTAGGTGATTTTAATTTGGACCTCTTAAATACTAATAACAATATCATTAACTACTTGAGAACGATAGAAGAATCTGGTTACGAAATATTAAACAAAGTGGAGAAGGAATACTGTACACGTGAGACAGCTACAACCCATACTATATTAGACCACGTATGTACAAATTTAAACAATAATATGTTTTCACTCTCTATCCTTGAATCGTCCTTATCTGACCACAAACAAATATTTGTGGAAGTATGTAAATATAAGCCAGAAACGCTGCAACGGGTCCATTATACTGCCCTGGACTACAATGGCCTGATAAAAAGATGCACAGAAACCCAGCATATAAATAAGAACTGTGACTACAACTATCTTGAAAACTACATAATGGAACAAATTGAACAAAATAAAATGACAAAAACTAAAATACTAAACTTACCACAGAAGGACTGGATTAACAAAAGCATAATCGAAGGTATAGAAAGACGCAATATTTATTGGAATAGCTTAAAAAAAGATAGTAAAAATGAAGACATATTAAATAGGTACAATTTAGAAAAGAAAAGCGTGAGTAAAATGATTAGAGAATCTAGAGAAGTATATTACTGTAATGAATTCACTAAATGTAAAAATAAACCTAAAAAGATGTGGGACCTGATCAATACGTTAGCTGTAAACAAAATTAAGAATGGTTGTGCAGTGCCTAAGCTCTCCACCATCTCCGGTATTATATCTGATGGATGCAAGGTTTGTGAAACTTTTAATAACTATTTTTTGACTATTGGTACAGAATTAGCAAATAATATACATCCAAAATACCATACAAGCTCAGTTCATACCTTAATGTATAAAAATACTTACCAACATAATATAACTTTAAGTGAATTAGAACCTTGTAGTGTCAAAGAAGTGTTAAAAATTATTAATAATATTAATAACCATACAAGTACGGGGATCGATGGAATAAGTCCAAAGGCCCTTAAATGCATAAAAAATGTCATTGCCACTGACCTCACAAATTGCATTAATAAATGCCTATCAAATGGTTTATTTCCTGACAGCCTAAAAATTGCGAAAGTCAGCCCAATCCATAAATCCGGACCAAAAACTGATCCTAGTAATTACAGACCCATATCGGTGCTCCCTGTTATTTCTAAAGTCTTTGAAAAAGTAATATATAAAAGACTTAATGAGTATTTTAACGCCAAAAACTTTTTCATTGAACAACAATATGGTTTTAGATCAAAATCTAACACATTGTCAGCAGCAATTGATGTAGTTACAAAAATAAAGACAAACATTGATCGAAAACATGTCTGCTTAGGAATATTCATAGACTTAAAAAAGGCTTTTGATACGGTAAGCCACTCAAAACTATTACAAAAGCTAAATAATATAGGAATAACAGGTACAGCACTAGATATGTTGAACAGATTGTACAAATATCTAACTACAAAAGTGGTCCTCAACAAATTACCTGTGGCATTCCACAAGGCTCAATATTAGGCCCTTTGTTATTTCTTACATACATAAACAACATAGTAAATTTAAACCTGTCAGGTCACTTATCACTCTACGCAGATGACACTTGTCTTTTTTACTTTGCACATTCAATTCATGAAATTATATCACAAGCACAAAAGGATTTAGATATAATAAATGAGTGGTTTTCATACAATCTTCTCACAATTAATGTGGCCAAAACATCATTTATGGTTTTCTGTGCTAAAAATAAAAAAATACCTACCTACACACCACTTAAGATTAATAATATTACTCTTAAAAGATCTAAAAAAGAAAAGCACCTAGGTCTATTATTAGATGACAAACTGATATGGGACTCTCATATAGACAAAATAGCATCAAAATTAGCATCACTTACGGGAGCATTGCGAAAGGTATCAAACTGTATTCCACACAAAATCAAATCTACTGTTTATAACGCCCTAGCCAAGCCACACCTGGAGTACCTTATAGAGATATGGGGTTCTGCCGCACAAACGCACATAAGTAAGTTACAACGAGCACAAAGTAAACTAATAAAAACACTATTTCATTATAACTACCTAACCCCGACTAAGGAGCTATACAGAAAAACTAAATTTTTAAACATTAAACAATTATATACATATAACACATGCCTTATTATTAAAAAAATAATTTCTAAAAACATACATTCAACAATTACATTCACACCAAAGTGTGAATTTCTTACACATAATCTTAGAAACAAAAACAAACTTCAAATCTGGCAGCCTCGGACGAGATCTTATGGAAATAAAAATATTATGTGTGAGGGTGTACTTTTGTATAATAATCTACCGGATACTATAAAAGATTGTAATAATATTAAGCATTTTAAGAATAAACTAAAATCATATATTGTAGATAAAATTTCATAACTGCATATCTTCGATTTTGAACATATCTGTAATTGCATTAATACAATATTCATATTTTTAAAACATTACGATATAATACATACATATGTTTGCATTAAGTAAGAAAAAGAGTAACAAATTAATTAAGGATATACATACAAGAATAAAACATAATAGAATTATATAATGCATGCGACCATGTAAATACTGGTAATATTATTTTGTATGTATACTTAATCTCTGTAAAAGTGAACACTGTGTTCTTTAAGAGAAATAAATGTCTTTAACCCGAAATTACTCCGTATATTTTAATTTTTTTTTATAATAAAACGTCATACAAAGTATCTGTATATTTGTAGCCTCAATGCAACAGCTTAAGTATGTCATAATTTTTAGCGCAAATAAAACATGGTCTTGTCTTTCTTATATATATTTATGATTTAATTTTTTAGTTTTGCAGGTGCCCTCACGATTTTTTCTTCACGGAAGAACAGGTGATAAATCCGCTTATGGTCCCCTGAACTTCTATAGAATTGAAATGGGTCTTCAATGCTGGTGATATGAGGAAACTTAACCCATTAACATGAAAATTATTTTACCCTCTTTAGTAGAAAAAAATATTTTAATACTTTCTATTTTGCTTTTTCTAAAAATAAAACCGGTGTCCCATAGTGAATGGTTACAGTTTGAAAAAAGAAGAAAGAAAAACATATTTTATGAATGAAAATTGGAGAAAGAAAATAAAGTTCTGCAAATATCAAATTGATGAACTTTAGCGTAGTTTTTCCAATTGCCATTTTCATCATTAATTAAGAAAGTTACGACTTCTCCGGTCATAAAACTGTTACAAGATATTGCAGAAAGACATACTAAACTGACTTCGGTTGTTACGATATTTATTGAAACAAATGTAATGGTATTTAATTACTCTTGATTTCTTGTGGCCATGCAAGTGTACATAATTATACGTATGCATGGTTGCCGGTTGCTAGGACTCGGTTCCTTATGTTTGACGTCATAAGTTAGTATCATTTTCATTAGCGCTCCCTTTAGGGGTTTGGGATGCGACATCGGATGATCGCAATATCCCGCCCTTTATTCTTTAAACTGAAAAGTGGCGACGTACGATCGCTATCGTATCCAAGATTACGACTTTTTGTATTTTGTTCCTCACTCTCACTGAGATACCTAGCTTCGCTAAGTTCTCGGTAAGGGATTTAGGAACAATTCCCGTGGTGGAGAATCTCAGCGGAACGATATGTACCTGCTGCTGCTGCCTTAACTGTCGGATTTCTTCAGCCAGCCCCTGGTACTCAACCATCTTTTCAGTGCTGTATTTCTACACATTGTGCGAGTTTGGAATACCAATATCCAACAACCACGTCCGCTTCTCTTTTTTTTACTAATATTATATCTGGCCGATTATGCTCAACTGTCCGATCATTTAAAACCGACCTGTCCCAATAAAGTTGGGCCGAATCGTTCTCAAGTACCGGGGATGGGCTGTACTTCCAGTTAGACTCTGTCTCCTTTAAGAGACCGTGTTTTACTACCAGTTTTAGATGTATAATTTTTGCCACATTGTCGTTGAACTGGGTGTACTCGGTTCCAGCAAGAGGTTGGCAGCCGCCAGTTATGTGCTGGATGGTCTCTGGCTTTTAATGACACCGTCGGCGCTGGTCAGCTTCGATGCCTGTTTTGACCATGAACTTAAGACAATTTTTCATAGGCATCCACGATCCTGAATCGCTATCATGAATCCCTCAGTTTCAGCAAAGATCTCACCATGTCTAAGCCAGTTGTTCGACGCCTCAATGTCGACATATGGTTGACTCAGTTCATTTGCAAATCGACCGTGAAGAGGCTTTGAGGCCTATTGCCGGAGTTTGGCTTCTTTGTATTCAGCGTCAGTGTCTAACGGTTGAACATTGTCGGCATGAAGGAGATCGAGCGTTGTCGGACGGTCATCGGCCTTTGTCACTGCTTGATGCAGGGAAAAGGACGTCCGAGAAAGAAAATAACTTCGGAAACTCTGAACCTGTTTGACACACAGTCTATGAATATCTATCAATCCTCTACCACCCTTGGCTCGAGATAGAGTTACCCGCTGAACGGCTGATTTTGGATGATGTACTAGATATTTAGTGAGCATGACGTGAGTAGACCTTTTAACTCTCGCCACTTCAGTTGACTAGTTGACCTCGCCGAACGTGTAAGTTAACACTGGGATGGCAAAGGTGTTAGTTAATAGCTTTAACGAGGTTACGTCCGTTAAGGCCTGAACTGAGGATTTCTTTAAGCCTTTTTTGTATACTTCAATCATCTTTGACCGGATTTCACCGTGCTGGATTCGAAGTGACTAGAGAATGCCTAGATATTTATGTGTCATTTTCCGTCATTACGTCGATCGTACTCTAGATGGCTCAATTCGTCTGCGGTAAACGTTCATAGTTCTGTACTTTTCAAGCCAAAATGACATATTAATGTCACTAGAAAACTCTCGTTCATTTGCCGCATAGATCTTAATATCATCCATGTACATTAGATGAGTCAACTTTAGGTGATATCCTCCAGGCCCTTTTATGAGAAACCCATGTCCTGTTTCGTTTAGGAGGGAGGAGAGGGGATTGAGCGCGAGGCAGAACCATTCCAACCAAGATTCCTCTTCGTATCGGTATGGACCCTGTTGTTATCTTTTGGTTAATGCCGTAGTTCAGATGAAGAGAAGTTGCCCAGTTAGTCATAAAATATTCCAATAGGGTAACAACCTCAGGATCAATCTTATAAAGTGTGATTACCTTCCCCAACCAGAAATGCGGCACAGAGTCGAAAGCTTTCCTGTAATCGATATAAACCATGTGGAGTCTTCTCGACTTTTTATACGCTTGTCCTGTGACTACTGAGGCTATCGTGAGTTGTTCTTAACATCTCTGCAATCTCTTAATGCACCCTTGCTGCTCTGTTGCTAATAGAGAGTGATAGATCTAGATGTTGGTAGATCTTGTTAGAGAGGCAAGAGGTCAAAGTTTTATAGATAGTGCTGAGGCATGTGATTGGACGGTATTTCGCAGGGTCCTGTGTATTTGCATCCGTAGGGAGTAGATATGTTATTACAATGGTTAGGTAGGAAGGCACTTGCTAGGGATCGCGTATGAAGGAGGTAAAGCACATCGCCAATGGTTTGTGTAAAACAGTGAGCTTCTTTAGCCAAAAGTTATGAATCTTTTCGAGTCCAGTGGATTAGTATCATTATCATTATTATCATTATTAAATTCGCTAGTCTTTCAGAAGTCCAACATATGTTTAATATATGTCTCCGCATGGAATGGCACTAAACTCAGTTCTTAGCCACTTTCATTCATCGACTTCTGGCATGTTTTAATATGTCGTTACTCCATTTAGCACACACTACACTTATCGGTACAAGCCTGCCACTTTTCAGTTCTTCGAGGTGTATGGCCGGCCATACACATATTTTAGCTTGTTGATCTGCTGGGCTATATCAGTTACTTTGGTTCTACAGTAGATAACCTCAGTAGGAATTCTATCAAACAGAGAAACTTCAAGAATAGCCTCTACATAGCTCGCTGAGTAACCTTATGCTTAATCATACGCCCAGCAGTGGCAGACCACGTCTCGTATCTATTTGTCATAAACGACATGCCTGTACACTCTTCTATTCAAGTTCTGAGCAATGCGCGCCGAAAAGGTATGTCGCAAACTTCCAAACGCTGCACAATCGAGTTGGATTCTTATTCTTGAATTCTTATTATATTTAAATTTATTTTAATTTTTTTATAAATATTTAAAATATTTATTAATGTTTATAACATTACTAATATTATTTAAACACTCCTAGTAACATTAAAATGCTTATTTCTCGACAGTAATCGAATGGCATGCTTCCCGGAGCGACAATTCTACACATCGGCCATGTGTTCTTTTATGAAATCTGCAGTCTGTGAATACGCACAGAATCAGATTGCCACTACATCAGATTTGATAGACCACAAATAATCGCTGAAGAACACAGATCCTTTACTGGGATAATTTTCGGGGCTATTCAACTAAAAATAAACACCCTTATTTCTATTGAGAAATTGGCTGGGTACTACCATTCGCTTGGGATCCTATAACTAATAAAGTTAAATTCCAGATCAAGTATACAACTACAAGATCTCAAGATACTATAATCTCATTCTCCGTGAAATGGACCAAAAATTAATGATTTTAAATTGACATTGAGACGCTGTGGCCACAGGTTCTGTAAAGTACTCGAAACATCGGGAATATAAAAGAAGTTAATATACGCGATAAATTTATAGTGTTAGTGTAAATATTAATAAGAAATCATTACAGGTAGATTATTTTTACCTTACTTACTGACATAGAAACTTTGTTTTGCAGAGGAACTATTTATGATCTTAAGCCAAAATAGTCTCTCAGAGAAAAAAATAAAGAAATAAGTGTATTAACTTGGGCCTCCCAATATATTTAGGAAAATTTAATGGAAATGAAATATTCTTAAAAATAAAAGTTGTTTTAAAAAATATATAATAAAAATATGTTGACATTAGGAATTAACAAAAGCTAGTGATACCAGTTACTCAATTCCACAGAGTAAGTAATTCACTAATGTATTCTACGTTATTATAACAAAGTCCTAGAATACCACGGTCTCTCGATAACAAAACTTTTATTTTTTATTAAGTAATGACTTCATAAAGAGAGATTTTTGATATTTTAACCAGCTTGGAAGCGTTCACTTTATACCCTCTTCTAAGCTGGTTCATATATTATGATTGTAGTAAATAATTGTACAACCTATTTTATATTATATAATAGGATTGTCCTAAGTCCGAAGAGAGGGGGAGGACACGGTAATCCTCGAATCCGGCAACTTGCTCTATCACCGGGAGGGCGACCATCTGTCCCAAGGAGGTGTCGGATTTATCGTCCACAAGTCTCTCGTTAACAATGTTGTAAAGATTGAGAGTGTGTCGACGAGGGTTGCGTACCTTATACTCAGAATCACCAAACGGTATTCGCTGAAGGTCATACAGGTTTACGCACCAACCTCGGCTCACCCAGATTAGGAGGTGGAGGAACTGTATGAGGATATCTCTAGAGCCATGCATTCCTCCAAAACCCAATATACGGTGTTAATGAGAGACTTCGATGCAAAACTAGGCACAAGAGTTGGAGCCACACGCAAGTGTGAGTAACGATCCAAGAGCGAGTCTTATCCGACACTATTCCGAAGATATCCCGGACGTCAGTCTGAGCGAGATTAGAATGGCTCTCCAGCACCTTAAAAACGGCAAGGCCCCAGGCGAGGATGGAATTACAGCGGAGCTTCTGAAATCGGGTGGAAGACCGGTACTTGAAGTCCTTCAGAAGCTCTTTAATTCCGACCTCCATGGTGGCATCACACCGGGGGCGTGGAGCAGAAGTACGGTGATCTTATTCTTCAAGAAATGTGACAACGCTCTCTTGAAGAACTACAGACCGATTTCCCTTCTGAGCCGCGTCTACGTGCTGTTTTCGAGGGTCATAACGATTCGTCTCGCACGCAGACTTGACGACTTTCAGCCTCCTGAACAAGCCGGTTTCCGAAAGGGCATTAGCACCATAGACCACATACATACCCTTCGGCAAATTGTACAGAAGCCCGAGGAGTACAACTTGCCACTATGCCTGGCGTATGTGGACTATGAGAAATCCTTTGATTCCGTCGAAATTTGGGCGGTACTGCGGTCACTTCAGCGGTGCCAAGTTGACTGTCGGTATATCGAAGTGCTGAAGTGTTTATACAGTAGAGCTACGATGGCTATCCGAGTACGTAGGACAGGGTGACGTTATATCCCCGAAACTCTTCACCGCTGCATTGGAAGACGTTTTCAAGCTTCTGGACTGGAAAGGATGCGGTATTAACATCAATGGCGACTACATCACTCACCTTCGATTTGCCGACGATATAGTCCTTATCGCAGAATCGCTGGAGGATTCAAGCACCATGCTTAATGACCTCAATAGTGTCTTCCAACGGATGGGTCTTAAGATGAACATGGACAAAACAAAGATTATGTTCAATGTCCATGTCACATCTATGCCGGTAATTGTTGGGAGCACTAAGCTCGAATTTCATGACGGGTATGTTTACCTGGGACAAATAGTTCGACTAGGTAAGTCCAACTTCGACCGAGAGGTAAATCGACGGATTCAACTCGGCTGGGCAGCGTTCGGGAAACTACGATACATCCTCTCGTCAAACATACCTCAAAACCTTAAAGCGAAATTGTACAACCAGTACGTGTTGCCAGTGATGACTTACGGATCTGAGACGTGGTCCATCACTGCTGGCCGGATGAGGAAACCCAAGGTCGCCCAGCGAGCTACGGGGAGGGCTATGTTCGTGGTTTCTCTGCGTGATAAATTTAGAAATGAGTATATCCGCAGTAGAACCAGAGTAACCGACATAGCCCAATGGATTAGTAAGCTGAAGTGGCAGTGGGCCGGCCATCTAGCTCAAAGAACCGACAACCGATGGGGAAGAAAGGTTCTAGAGTGGCAGCCTCGTACCGGCAGGCGAAGTGTAGGGCGACCCCCCACGACATGGAGTGACAAAATAATATTTAAAAATTGTACAAACAAAATCATTGTAAAGTAAAAGACGTTTTCAAAAAAGTCCCGTTGGTTTCTTGCTGGTACTTCAGAGGATAGAAGTGATTTTCGAACCATTTAGTAAATAAAACAATGACTTCAATAAATAATAAATCCAGTTATATAATAACCTATACTGAATAAAATTTATTCTGTTTTACGCGATTGTATTCTATTAAATAAAAATATTCCTTTCTATGCTATACAGTTCCCTTCCGTTTTTTTCCGTTCCACAGCATTTCATTTCAATTTATTACATATAATTCCGATTAAATGCATTCATTTCTATTCTATTCCACTCACTATTCCAGGAATTCACATATCTTCGAAATAATTTTTTTATTTCTAAGACATGCCGGTTTCCCCACGATGGTAATGTTTCACTTCACCGCTAAGCTGGTAAGGCGTGGGAAATTAGTATGTACTTGAAAATGCAACCAACTTTCACTTGTGTCGGCAGGGATCGAACCCGGTTTGCTCGCGTACTGTATGATTTACAGCCAGCACTTAGCCTCTGAGCTACTACCGATCCATGATTCAATAATTCATACTTAATTGAAAATCGATATTCCTAAGCACCATATATTTGTTATTTATGTAAGCCTGTATAAAACAAAGCTTACCGGTTGTAGAGGCTTCTACGCTAGATGATCTCACATAATGAGAGAACTTCGGCGTAGGAACGGTAAAGTTTTCCGAGTTTATCGATTATGTAAGGATAATCGGTATCTTGAACAACACTGCAGTTTTTATTAGAATATTCATAATATAACATCATCGCTAGCCGAGGTGGCTTAGAAGATTAGTACTGTAATTAAAAATTTCACAGCATGCGAAAACAAGTTTGGTCCCTTATTCATTTTCACTCGCTGAGTTTTATTTGATCACAGAGGCTAAACTTCTGTTATTTATCAACGCTTTATAAGTCCACTGCTGCCTCATCATCATTATCATCATTAAAGTTTATCAGCTCATTATCGGCTACCCATATATTTCTACATAACAGGAATATTTGTGTTAATGCTACACTTCGCATTCGGCTAGGCAACTGCTTTATGGTATTGTTGTTACGAAGAAAACGCTGCTACCAATCTTCTGCTTTGTTTACCTCTGTCAACTTCTACGAAACTCACAGAAAAATATGTGGTAGTGAATATTCTTACAGATTCGTTTTCATTCCTTTGACTTATTCTGGAATTTTCTGCTAACTGCCTTACAGCTTGTTTATGCAGGCTCTCTCTACCTTATAGAACGGAACACAACAGTGCAAGTACTACTGTTTGGCAGCAGGAATAGGTGGTGCCTACCCAGACGGCTCTTAGGTAGAAGAACAGTTCCAACACCAAGATTGTATTATATTCGAAGAAGTAGTAAGGGTTGGGTTAACCATAGTTGTTATTAGTTCTGCATATTTTGTGAGACCTGGTTTTAAAAGCCATGAAGAGATTACTGAAACTTTGGAGCCGAGTAACTGATATTACTGACTTCTGCTTGTTCCTAGTATATACAGATTGATTCTCTTAGATGACTTTTATTAATGAGGCTATTCTATATACCATGTTGAAGCGATTTTAGAATATCCAATACTCCATATCATCCCGTGGGTGTCAAAAGAGGCGACAGATAACGACTAAAATTAAAAAAAAAACTGCAGTTGCCAACCCGATTGCCAAGTATATTTTAGTTAGACTAATATTGTTAATCGAAAATTAATATAATATTATGTTAGTATAAGTTTTTTTTAAGCTACTATATATATTATAAATTTCTCCTATGGCTCTCTTCTGCGTGGAACATCGTTTTTTTTATAGATATAAGGGTAACAAATGAGTGCACAGTCAACCTTATGTATTCCTTCTAGTCCCCAGGGATGACAGTGCATCTGTATTATTATTTTGATTCTTAAATTGCTAAAGTTTTGGAAGTCTATCGGCCAGTGTATGGATTTGTGATCTGGTGAACTGCGTGTTCATTTGCCACTCTTAACTTTATGAGAAAAATAAATTGACAAGTGTTGCTGAGTCGGTGTGTTCGAAGCCGTGCACTGTCAATGATGCTTATTAGTAGATATTATGGGAGCATTAGCACCGTTCACATAATATTCCTTTGCTTGAACCTCGTGTGTAGAGAGAAAACTACACGTTAAAATCAATCCAGTTTTACTAATAGTGAAAATATTGAAGACCAAACCTACAACAGGGCTTCGGACTGCACAAATTATATTTTACTTTCACAACACACGTGAATAGTCCAGCTTTTTTAACAATATCCAACATTTACATTGCATGCAAGCATAACTTTCGCGCATGCACTACTGGGAGAGCTTAGCTACTAAGCCCGTCTAGCGCCGCATTGCGTCGGCTTAATTCAGTTTCGATTTGTTTTGTTATCGCTACAGTCAACCGCTGTTGTGTTTTCCCGCGGTTTTTCTGGGATGTTCATTTTAACCAAATTATTGTTTACGATAAGGGGCAATCCAACTGGATATAAATAAAATAAAATATCCAGATAAAGTCTGTAAAAATGAACCTTAAATAATTTTATTTGTTTTTAATAGCTAATAAGAGATTCTCAATTCGATTGCATGTTTTTTGTATGTATTTTGCGCGATATATTCGTCAGTTGTTAACCGGTTTTGATGACTTTTCTTTTATTAAATAAATATTATCCACTCAGTGGTCCCATATAATTGGAAAAATATCCAACCCTATGGGTAACAAATTAGGAGATGAAGTTTTTAATTGGACTATCTAGACGACAGTGAGATTGTGGTAATCCTTAGTTTGCTCAAAAGGCTAAAATATAAATTTTAATAAAAAGTAAGAACTTACTTCAAAACGTGAAATTATTTTTAGTTGTTTGAAGTTGGTTTCTCATTTTTATTAAAATTATATGTTTTATTTACTGTGGATTTTAAACATTAATGAATAATAACCTTACATCGGTAAAAGTACACTCCCATGTCATGCTTTCCAGATGTATTTCTAGATATCTCGCATATTTGACGCCGCTCCAATAACTAGTATGTGGGCTTCGGCTAGCATCCAAACAGATCAATGGGAATCGTAAAAATAAGTTAATCTCTCTCATCATATTGTTAAACAGATAACAGGGCAATAACCGAAAAAGAAAAGTAGTTGTAAGTAGTTAATAAACAACAACAGCAACGATAAAAAAATCAAGTGAGTTGATAGATGTAGGAGGCTCAGGAGAGCTTTGAATGGACTTCAATATTTTAATCGGTTGACTTGTTTACTCAGTTAAATGCTAGTGACTCCTTTTTTCGACTCAGAACATGGATTATATTATTCTCACCGGTTTCAACGATGACAAATTCGGAATATTAGAGGAAACTGTCAAATTAAAGAAACTACTATAGCGGCTTAAGAGTAAACGTGCACCCCAATATATATATATAGTGAAGTATAGTGAATGAATGATTCATTTGTTACCTACATCTCAATGCATCATTTAAAGAAATTACAACTTTTCTAATGCGACCAAAAAATAACAATGTATTGGATTGCAGCAACGAAAAGTCATCCGACTCGGCATGATTCTGTCGGTGCCTCATATTACCGAGCAGTTGTTGGCCATATTTATATGACCATAAAAAATCTTACATTACAATATAACTAAATGTACCTACGCAAACAAATGAAAAAATTAAACCAAATCATGATAAAAATTGTAAAGGTTTATGCGCATACCTACAATAAAGTGTAATGATGTAATGCGCGATAATAAATGAAGGCATTCGTCTGGTGTTTGCGTTAATTAATATGGAATTGAAAAACTGCAAAATACATCGATTTCTCATCTTATTTGGCATTTTAGTTACCTGAATATTATCAGTTGTATTAAAATTAGTATATGACATTTTCGTTTTCTAGATGTGATTATAATTGAATATGAGGAGGCGGTACTAGATGTCAGCATGTCACCATCTGTCATGTGTACGGTATTAAGTAAGGATAAATCTTTTCAGAAATAGATGCCAATCGTTGAGTGCTTCTTAGGTCTAGATCCAAAAAAGACTCAAATAGGAGTATTTTTTTATATATAAAAAACACTTTACCCCATACACATACTAGGATATTCGGCCGTATCGTGGAGATAGTTAACTTACATAAATTTCACAAGGGCAAACATCCAGACCCGAAACAATTGTTTGTAGGTCATGCAAATATTTGTTTTGTAGATTAACACTAAAAATTACTTTAAAAATACGAAGTGAAGAAGAATTGAATTAACGTCAGCAATTACTCCGTAACATGGAACGCGGTAGCTTTCGGTGAACTGCACGCTAAGCCAAAACTGGTTTACACTTCATTATGCCGCACTAAACCGGCTGCAATTTGTTTTTATTGCGCGACTACCTGCCAATATTCCATCGGATTATTCTTATTTGAGTTAAGGCTGTTGCCTATCGTTGATATTTCAATAAATTTCCTTTTATTTAAATGTGGTAGATCCGCGCTGTACCTAAATGGTAGTTTTAGCATACTCGGAGATGGGTCAGCTCGACTGGATTGGGTAACTCCAGCTCCACCACCATGCTCTCACAGAATATCAACGTTAAATAGCAGCTTAAAGCTGCTATGTTTTGTAAGGTTGGTGTAGAGAACCGGAGACCACATTTACTGGAAGCGACGCATTCCATCTTAGTCCTTAGGGGTGACACCGCATCTACGTATTGATACTTAAACGAGGATAAATGTAGATGTCTATGGGCCATAGCATCCACTCACCGGCAGCTGAACTGTGTGCTCTTTTGTCACCTTATACTATTGTGGCGGCGCTGTCGTCGCGCCACAAGCAAAACATATCGAAGCCTAAATCGCGCTCTCAAAGTTCCGAAGTTAAAGCAGTATAAATAGAATAGCTCCGAACTACCAATCGGAGCGTTTGCCGCTACCCGGGCAGCACACCTTGCCCGGCGAGAGATCTCCCGTTTTCCTTCCTACGGCCACACTATATAAAAAATATTCTAAAAAAAATTAAGCTTTTAATAAACTCAATGTAAGAATTTTAATATCGTGTAAATAATGATTCTCTAGGGTCTAATTTTTTTGTTTATATAGAAGTACTCTTGAAGTATAACCGACTTAATAAGACAAAGAATCATTAACATAGGCGTAGCAAGTATTTTTGTATGTATGCCACCTGATATCCTTTCCAGGATATCGGGTAGCATACATAAAAAATACATACAGTCAAATAAAGGAGGACATTGAATAAAAATATTTTGACTTCGATTATGATATGATTAAAATAAACTCCCTCCTAGTAGTAAGGGCCCGCCCTCTTCGGGTCTATGTATATGCAGCAGTGATTTCATAGGTCGATAATCAGGTTAAAAGTGATAATTATTCCTGTGTCTCTTAAATATTATTCGATTTTTAAATTTTACCTTTTTAAATTTTATTGTATAAAGATTTTAACGTTAAAAATTAAATATCAAGATCTCAAAATTAAATGAGTATCTTCACCACATATATAAAAAAACAACATTGCGTGACTAAGTTAAATGAGTTAGATTAAATAAACTACAGTTGCAAGAAGAAACTGCTATTTTCTTTATTTGCAGTATTGATTTAGACATTAACAATCATTTCGAATTCCGGTTCGTGCTACCGCATTAAGCTTTTAAACTGGTGGCCGCCTGCTACTCGATTAATTCTATTATTTTTATTCCCTTTAATTTTCAACCAACTTCAAAAAGGAGGAGGATCTCAATTCGTATGAATTATTTTTTTATTTATGTTCACCAATTACTTACTCGAAGACGCGAGAACCCATTTGGAAAATTATTTTTTAATTTAAAAACCAAAAATAAATTAAATTTATATTGAAGTAGGGATGTAAAAATTTTAATCTTACCACTTGTTGTATTCATATATCAATTAAAAAAAATACAAGCGTTCGGAAGATTACAACATATCACATTTTAGTCACGTATAACTTAATGATTTCTTATATTTACGCGAAAACTACACATTTTTAATTAAAACTAATTTTACGGATTTAATCGCGTATATTAACTTATTTTTTTATATTCCCGACGTTTCGGGTGCTTTCCAGCACCCGTGGTCACGGGGGACTGAGTTGTTTGACGTCCTACTGTCATAGTTAGCCCGGCTACCTTCAGTTTTTTAATATTAATTTTTTTTTGGTTCGATTTACGCAGAATGAGCTTACAGTATCTTGAAGTCTAACAGTGGTATACTTGGGTTTGGATTTGATTTTATTAATTATGGGATCCCAAGCAGATGGCAGCACCCATCTATCTTCTCTATTGAAATTAGGATGTTTTTTAATTTCAATAGCCTCGCGAATTATCCTTGGGAGGAATCGGTGTTCTTTTGCGAGGATTTGTGGTCTATCAAATCTAATGTAATGGCGGGGACGATCTTGAACATGTTCACAAACTGCAGACTTCCCGATACGTCGGTGCTTCACGTCAGCAGCTATATGTTCTTTAACGCGGGTTTTAATAGATCTTTTTGTTTGTCCTATGTACGAGAGACCACATTCACAATCCAGCTTGTACACTCCTGCATCTTGTAGAGGGATATGACACTTGACGGATGGTAAAAATTGACCAATCTTCTTCAGCGGCTTGAAGTACGTTTTAATGGAAGCTCGCTTCAAGATGTAGCTAACCTTGTCTGTGACTCCTCTGACAAAGGGTAGTACAGCAGGCACAGGCTCGACTGTGGCCGGCTTCACTCGGTCACTGTGACGTAGGCGCGGGACCCGAAGCTTGTTGTCTTGCAGTACTTGCTCGACGTGCTGAAGCTCGGCGGTCAGATGTTTTCTGTCACAGATCCTTCGTGCTCTCTGAAACAAAGATTTTTCCACGGTAGCTCACTGTGAAGGATGATGGTGAGATTCACCATTTAAATATCGGTTGGTATGGGTAATTTTTCTGTACACAGTATGACCAATAGTGTTATCAGGATTTCGGATGACTAAAACATCTAGAAAAGCTAAAGTATTGTTTGCCTCTAACTCCATTGTGAATTGTATTTTAGGGTTTATGGAATTAAGGTGGTTTAAAAATGCAGTTACTTTGTCAGATGGTAAAATTGTGAAAGTATCGTCTACGTACCGCTTGTAGAATCTTGGATTTACAGGAGCAGTAAGAAGGGCTTTCTCCTCAAAGTCCTCCATGAATATGTCGGCGACTACGGGAGATACAGGTGAGCCCATTGCCACTCCGTCTACTTGCATGTAGAACTCTTCTTTCCACAATAAATAGCCAGATGTGAGGCAGTGTTTGAGTAATACTGCATATTCTGTAGGCATGTTGTTATCTTCTAGCTTTCTAGTAACAATTGAGATGCAGTCTTCAATAGGTAGGCATGTGAATAGTGACTGAACATCAAAACTGACCATAGTTTCATTGTCAGCGAGATGTAGGTCTTTAATCTCACTAACAAAATGGTATGAATCCTTTCTGTGTGCTCTGGTATGTCCTCTTAGTGGTGACAGTATTTTTGCCAAGTGTTGAGCCAACTTATAAGTTGGTGAATCGATCTGGCTTACTATAGGATGTAGTGGAGCGTTTGGTTTGTGTATTTTCGGAACACCGATTCCTCCCAAGGATAATTCGCGAGGCTATTGAAATTAAAAAACATCCTAATTTCAATAGAGAAGATGGATGGGTGCTGCCATCTGCTTGGGATCCCATAATTAATAAAATCAAATCCAAACCTAAGTATACCACTGCTAGACTTCAAGATACTGTAAGCTCATTCTGCGTAAATCGAACCAACAAAAAATAATATTATAAAACTGAAGGTAGCCAGGCTAACTATGACAGTAGGACGTCAAACAACTCAGTACCCCGTGACCACGGGTGCTGGAAAGCACCTGAAATGTCGGGAATATAAAAATAAGTTAATATACGCGATAAAATCCGTAAAATTAGTTTTAAATAAACACGTATAACTTGTAAAGAAAGAGTGTATAACCAGTGCATGTTACCAGTGATGACTTATTAATTTGAGACTTGGTTCTCCATTGTTGGATGTATAAGTAAGATGAAGGTGGCTCAGCAAAATATGAGGTAGAGCCAGGCTGCAGCTATATTAGTAGTATAGCTTTAGCACGAATGGGTAGGCTTCACGGAAGGACCTCGCTCTCACAGAATACCAGCGTAAAATAGCAGCTTAACACTGTTGTGTTTCGCATGGTGAGTGTAGAGAACCGGAGACCCTTTTTACTGGAAAAGAGGCGTTCTATCTAAGTCCTCACGGGTGACAACGCATCTGCTTTTGATTCGTTATAAACGCAAGATGTGGATGTTTACGCTCTCACAGAATACCAACGTAAAATAACAGCTTAACACTGCCGTGTTTCGTAAGGTGAATGTAGAGAACCGGAGACCCTTTTTAGTCTTAGTCCTCACGGGTGACAACACATCGTAGTAGACGGTGCATGCTCTGATTACAAGCCTATCAACGCTGGTGTTCCACAAGGCTGCGTGCTATCACCAACGCTGTTTCTCCTGCATATCAATGATATGTTGCTAACTGGTAGCGTTCATTGCTATGCAGACGACAGCACTGGTGATGCCTTATATACCGGCCGTGCCAATATTTCTCGGGAAAACGTCGCCGAGTACCGGGACAAACTTGTGTCTGAAGTCGAGTCTTTGCTTAACAAAGTCTCGGATTGGGGCCGACTAAATCTAGTCTAGTTCAATCCCCAGAAGACACAAGTTTGCGCGTTTACCGCTAAAAAGAACCCCTTTGTCGTATCTCCTCAGTTTCAAGGCACTCCCCTTGCTGCCTCAGCCAGTATCGGAATCCTTGGCGTCGATATATCGAATAGCGTGCAGTTTCGTGGTCACTTGGAAGGGAAGGCCAAATTGGCCTCTAAAAAGCTTGACGTGCTCAGCAGAGCGAGACAGTATTTCATGCCGGCACATCGCTTGCAATTTTACAAAGCGCAAGTTCGGCCCCACATGGAATACTGTTCTCATCTCTGGGCCGGGGCATCCCAGTGCCAGCTCCTTCCACTTGACCGCATCCAGCGCAGAGCGATTCGAATCGTCGACGACCGAGTTCTTTCCGATCAGCTCGATACACTGGCACTGCGTAGAGATGTTGCATCTCTTTGCGTATTTTATCGCATCTATCACGGGGAGTGCTCTGAGGAATTGTTCGGACTAATTCCAGCCGCTCAATTTCACCATCGCACGTCGCGACAAAACTCGCGTTACCATCCGTACCATCTGGATGATTGGCGGTCCACCACTGTGCGATTTCGAAGAAGTTTTCTCCCTCGCACAACTTCTTTGTGGAATCAATTACCACCAGCGAATTTTCCGAACCGATACGACTTAGGAACCTTCAAGAAAAGAGCTTACACCTTTCTAAAAGGCCGGCAACGCATCTGCAATTCCCCTGGTGTTGCGGTTGTTCATGGGCGGCGGTAGTCACTTACCATCAGGTGAGCCGCAAGCTCGTTTGCCCCCTATTCTATAAAAAAAGGAAAAAAAAATCTGCATTTTGATTCGTTATTAAGGATAGATATGAATGTCTATGGGTCACAGCGACCACTTACCATCAGGTGGACTGTGTGGTCGTTTGTCACCGTATCCTATTAAAAAAAGAGGGCAATTCTCTGAGTTTCTTTGCGTGATATGATTTTTCGCCATGACTTTGTAAGAAGATAATGCCTCCAACATTAAATCTAATGTAATGCAACATGAAAGCTAATAAATTGTCGTAAGTGTAAGTAGTTATTAAAAAAGGGGGGGGAATGAATCTCAATCGAAAGGTACTGGGCTATAGATATTTAAATATAATTATGTAACATGTGGTAGGGCTCTTCTTCTGCCTACGAATCCTACTCTAGGTAGGTACATCCTCTTGCCTATTGTTGTCGTCAAATAGCAGTGCTCGCACTGCTGTGTTCCGAAGGTATGTCTGTCTGAACGGTATAGAGCGACAGTTTTTTATATTATATAGGGTATAAGGTCATGAAAATAACAATGTGAATGCTATGGAAGAGTGAAGTCTCCTGACACAAGTTTTTATACTCAAAACAAGACCCCATACCGGTTGTATTGTATGTATAATAATTTACATATTCAGGAAAATATTCTCATTTCTAATTTTATTTTATTTTTACAGGCTTTGAGGTAATCACCTTCAGAGGTGACAACGCATCTTTGTTTGAAATTGGCTGCAGTTATCTGAAACCACTAACCATCACGTGTACTGTAAGTTTGTCTGTCAGATCAGTTTTGTAAAACGATATTAAATACATACATATACATATTATATACATACCTAATTATTATTATTACGTATGTAGCAGGTGGAAGGAAAAACGGAGCGGCCAACGCTTTTGGTGATAGTTTTTTTTTTTTTTTTTTGCGCCCGAAGCAATTGGAAAAGGGCTACCACTGAGGGAGGCGGAAAATGCATTATGCATACCACGACAGCCGGTCTGTCCTGGTTATGTGGGACTCACTGCCTACCGGGGGACCTAAGTGATACCCACTAAAAACCGCCTTTGGGGACTGGCAACTAGCTCTATTAAAGCTGCATATGCCGTATCTAAAGCGACCCTCTTTTGGTAAAAGAGGGCGCAGACGGCTAAGTGCCGTTTAGGGACTGCCTACGAAGGCATATTATTAATTTTAACTAATTTTTAATTTAATTAGGATTGGCCTGAGCCGCCAGGAGGCAGTTCAGGTCGTTTGACAACTTATTTGGCGGGTCCGAGAGAGTGTTTCTCGGCCTGCGGACGCTATAGCGAGAAGGGAGTGGGGCGGTATAAGTAACTGCCTCACGAATAAGTGTGTTAGTATGCGACTCTGATACTTTAAAGAAGTTTTCAGAGAATTTTTTAAGACATTGCTGGATTGTTGGGATTTCTAAATCCCGGTGAAGGTCGGCATTACGGACGTACCAAGGTGCGTTCGTAGCTCGACGACAGAAGAGGTTTTGAACTACTTGGAGTTCGTTAGTAATTTTATCGTTAGCGTGTGCAAAAATAGGAGCCGAGTAAGTCATAACCGGTCGTATACAAACCTTATAGAGGGTTCGCTTATTTCGTAATGACATTTTGCTATGTCTGCCTAACATACTGTTAAGCCGACCTAAATAGAAACGTGCTAGACGCGTTACTCTTTTGACATGAGACTCAAAAGTAAGCCTATAGTCAAGGGTGACGCCTAAATATTTTGCTGACATGTGCCATGGGACAGGGGTCCCTAGCATTCGTATAGGTGGAGTATTTTTCTTGTTTTTATTACGGCGTCTTTTAATATCGAATTGAACTGCGGAGCTCTTCTCCGGGTTCACATCGATACGCCATTTTTGGAACCAGTCTCCTAGGTCATCGACTGACTTTTGGATCTTGTTCCTTGCTGAAGATATTCTAGGACTTTTGAAGTATAGTGCAGTGTCATCTGCGAAGAGTGAGAGCTGTACGCCATTGGACGGGATAGGAATGTCGTTGGTGTACAAGATGTACAGGAGGGGAGCTAGTACTGATCCTTGAGGAACACCAGCTTTAATGGGGCGCTGAGAGGATAACGTGCCTTCGTGTCTAAAACGAAAGGTACGATGTTGTAAATAAGAGGCTACGAGACGTACTAGACGATCGGAGAGTCCTATCCTATATAATTTGAAAATAAGGCCTTCATGCCAGACTCGGTCGAAGGCTTTGGCAATGTCGAAAAAGACCGCGATTGTCTTTAGTCGACGTGGATAAAAACCGCTGAGGATATATTCCACAATGCGGTGTACCTGTTGTGGACACGAGTGTTTTGCGCGGAAACCAAATTGGTGTGGGATGACAATGGGGTCACCGTCTGTGGGAAACAGATGGCGCCTCATTCGATTTTGAATGACTCTTTCAAAGAGTTTGCCCATGGCCTTTAGGAGGCTAATGGGACGATGACTGGAGGGGAGGTTAAGAGGCTTGCCTGGCTTGGGAATACCAATGACAATTGCCTCTTTCCAAGAAGTGGGAAAGTAACTAAGATTAAAACAGGCGTTAAAGATAATAGCTAAGAGGGTTAACACCTGCTCTGGAAAGTATTTAAGGGCTTGGTTGGATATGCCATCCGCGCCCGGAGATTTTTTGGGCTTAAGTCCTTTGATGAGGGACGAGATCTCATCATTGGACACAGTGATAGGGTCAGAGGTTGTGGGGGGTGAGTTCCGGCGGCGGACCTCATCCTCCACTTCCTGAATATGTGAGGGATCGACAGGTTGAGAGCTAGGAGAGCATTGTGCGGCAATGCTGTCTGCAAAGCACTCAGCCTTCTCGTCGTCCTCGAAGGCAACCGTACCGTCGGGGCGGGAGAGAGGGGGAGTGTGAGTTGTAGCGTCTATACGGAGGACTCTAGCCATCTGATAGTACGCTGTATGTGAGGGAGATATATTCTCCTTGAGTTCACTCCTTTGGAGCTCTCGAAATTCATAAAGGTGCGAACGGAGTTTTCGTTGAAGACGATTAGCCGTATGCCTATATTCGGGGGTGGGATATTTAGCTGCTCTCCGGAAAGCAGCTTTTTTAGCTTTTAATATGTTGCTAATATATAGGGGAAGCCCATTAGTATTAGCAACCGGAACGACCCTTTCATTCTCCTTAAGGGAGGATTTAATTAGGGTTGAAAGTGATTCGACCGCGGTGTCGATTTTTACAGGACTGTCTAAGTCTAAGTCCGACGATAGGTAATTAGGGGAGTCCTGCGAGTCCATAGCTTTTGCTAGTGAGTCCTTGAAACCCTTCCAGTTAGTGAAGGTTTTCGTAGTTATAATAGGGGGTGGCTGATGGCCAAGAATAAGAGAGACCGGTCGGTGATCGGATCCTATATCGTCTAGTGTCTCAATAGACCTGAGGTTGAGTGAAACTCCTTTGAGTAACGCAAAATCTAGTACATCTGGGTTATAATCGGTATTATCGGGATAGTGCGTTGCACCGAGCGGGCTGAAAACGGTTAAGTCAAGAGACTGCGTTATATCACGCAGTATCCTACCATTAGTATTAATCGTACGGCATGTCCATTCAGTATGTTTAGAGTTAAAATCTCCAAACATAATGACTGAATTACTTTGAGATAAGATTGCCTCAAAATCATCTTTGAGGGGGAGGTTTTTAGGGGGAATGTAACAGGAGGCTATGACTAAAGACTGATGTCCCGTCATAGATATCCTGCATAACGTAGCTTCCATATTGGTAAGCTGCGGAGTATCAATAAGAGAGCAATGTAGTGTCTTCTTGTAATAAATGGCCGTGCCGCCGCCTCGGCGGTCGTGCCTATCATTACGAAGAAGAGAATAATTTTTAATGGATAAGCCTTTATTGTCTGTGTGTTTAAGATTGGTTTCCTGTAAGAGGAGAAAATCAGCTTCGCGATCTTTAAGGAAGAGCTTAAGCTCTGGGAGATTATTACGCAATCCGCGAATATTAAATGAAATAAGCGATAGCCCTTTGGGCTTGATACGACCGTGACTTCTAGGCAGAGCAGAAGGCTCTGTCATTATAAGCTAAGTTAATTAAGTTAACTTAGCTTACAACGAACGCAATAAATTACTGTGTTCTGCGAGAGCCAAAAGCCGGTCCTGAGGGGACCGGGCGGCGCGCAGTTTACTCGCTAAAACCGAGATTTCGTTAATGTCGATGTTCCTTATCGCGGCGTAAACCGTGTTAAAGTCATCGCCTATTGTCGACTGTTTCTGCTGCGGAGCAGAAAATACCTGTGGCGGTGGATCTACCTTTTTGGGGCCCCAGGCAAAAACTGGAGCCTGCATAGGCTTTGAGAAGCCCGGTGGTGGCCTAAGCGGTGCCTGCGGTGGCCTAAGTGGTGCCTGCGGTGGTCTCGGGGGACCCTGAGGGGGTCGTGCAAAGCCCTGAGACGGCTGAGATACGCCCTGACGGGGCTTCCTAACATATAAGGCCGGGAATGAACGGTCATTTACCGGCGGTGGTGCCTGTCTTGCTATACGCGGACGAGGAGCGCACGGGCATCCTCTGTAGCTCGCCGGGTGGCCTGTCTGTTGACACAGGACGCACGCGGGCGGGGATACGGCATCTTTGGGACACGCTTTGGTGATGTGCGGATCTAGGCACTTAACGCACCTGGGTGGGGCGGAGCAATTGGCCGCCGCGTGACCATACAATTGGCAGCGGTGGCACTGCGCCGGTAAACCGCGCCTATGCGGTGACTCAACCTTGACTCCAGACAAGCCGCACACAGTGCGTACTTGCCGGAAGATGGTTTTAGCCTCCGGGACGTTACTTAAGATTACTAATATTACCGGGTATCTCAGCCCGGTCCTACTATGCATTTTGTGAACCGCTTCAACGGGGAAACCTTGTGACTTAAGGTCCGCAAGTATCTCCTCGTTGGAGAGTTCAAACGGGACGCCTCGGATGACGACCCTAACTTTACGCTCTTCCGGAAGAGCGTATGTGTGGTACGATACGCGTTCGTAAGTAAAAAGTTTCGTGATACGGCGGAAATCGTCGATCGTGGTTGGCAATATTTTGATTGCTACGCCTAAGTTGGTAGCATCCTCGTACTTAATTTTCGAGTCGTAACATATCTTACTGAGCCGGGTAAATTCAGCCTTATCTCTTAAGAAGACAGGGGGCGGGGCTTGTTTCTTAGCTAATTGCGGCGCACAACGCGTGGCCGGTTTTGTTGGCGCTGAGCTATCTAACGCGGCAGCTCGGGCTGCAGGGACTGAGGCAGCGACGGAGGCTGCGGGGGAGGCGGGAGCGGCACGGGCCGCTGCGGCGGTTGGCGAACGGTTTTTAGCGGCGCGCTTCGCCGCGCGCTTTGACGATACCGTGATATAGGATTCTAGTGATGCACCGGTGTCATCCGAGTCTGACTCCGATGACCTGGTGCCGGATTTTCTCGCGGGCCTCTTCCGAGAGGCGGATACTGACGACGCGGCGTCGGACTCGGAGTGAGAGCACTCCATATCAATTTCAAGCGCGGCGAACGAGTTCTGGGACTCTAAGTGGTCCGCTAACACCGGCGGCGGGATGGTTGCCTTAGGGGCGGTACCAGCCAGAAGGGCTAGGGCGGCGGAAAGCGCCTGCGAATCTTCCACCTTAGTGATGGCGTCCCAAAGTGATGATTTTAAGTCCTTCGTGGACATGTTGATTAATTAATTAACTAAAAAGTAAAAAATAAAAATAAACTATTTAAAACTACTAGTAGGGCGTGGGGGATCACCGCACTGAAAGTGCGGGACGTTCTTATTCTGAAACTCTCCCTCGTCCTCAAAAGGACGGGGGCTAAGTCAAGAAACAATATGACAATATACACGTTATATATACTACACATATAATTATAATAAACTACTAACATATACAGTACTAGTGTACTACTATATAAAAAAGCGTTCAGTCAGACCTCCCCGACCTGAAGGCGGGGGGGTAAGAGCTGAGAGTTAGCGATGAGACACTCACCCGACTTCAGCGCTTATAGCGCCAACACTGAGAGGCGCGCGGGGCGCGAAACTGGGGGGGCGCTAACGGAGCGCACGCGGACTACCTGGTACACCCGCTCGAGAGCGGAGCCACAGGTGGAATGAGTTTGGTGATAGTTCGGAGCTATTCTATATATACAGCTTAAATTTCGGAACTTTGTTAGCGCGATTTAGGCTTCGATGTGTTCCGCTTGTGGCGCGACGACAGCGCCGCCACACGTATATAAACTAGCGATCCGCTCCGGCTCCGCACGGGTGATTTCTGGATCTCGACAACAGCGCCACTTACCGTGTCCAATTGTAAATCTAAACTATTCTTGAATGAACTTAATCACACACACAAAATTGTATCAAAATTTTTAGAGCCGTTTAGGAGGAGTTAACATTAAAATTATAAATATTATAAAGATATACATATTAATTCTATATGCCTAATTTAAAAATTAGAAACGTTGCAAACGTTGATTCTATTCCAAATGTCCTTTAACATTTTAGCTACGAGAATCCGCAGACCAATAAATCACACTATATTGGTTTACAAAGCCTGCGTAATGTCCGCACAAATGAGATAAGTTACAATAAACAAGCCAATAGATATAGCATCCGTTTGAATCTCTGGTCGACGTTTGCATTTTAGATGTGGTTTTCACATTATAAATAATGCTTGATTGTATGTTTCTATATATATTTTGAATAAATTATAAATAGTCATTGAATTGACAAATGATTTGCTGATTGACAACTGATTACTTCCTAAATTAAGTCATTATTTATTTGGAGTTTTAGTGAGTGTTAGAAAATAAATTGCATTTCTAGACTACGTCACATGATGTCTTATCCGAATTGTATCAATATCTTTAATCAGAACCATTAAATTTCTTAAAGGTGTTAAAATATTTATCATCTACGGTGGTCGCAATTTAATTAATAAATACATTTTAATCTTAAATTAAATATTTCTTTTACTTTTAATAATTTTCTTGTTCTGGTGCTCTATCGTGCGGTCTCAAGTTCGTTCTTCTTTTAAAAAATCAGATGATTCAATGAGTTTTTCTGTGAAGGAATCGTCAAGCACCGGAAGCCAAGGAGTCACAAAGTTAGGTGATTTTTGAAGCCGTGCCTCGCAAAGCATTTAACGACATTGATCGTATTGCCTGATCTCTCTCCGATTGTATTGGGTTTCCGTCCTATTGGATTATAAAAATGAGGGAATAGATATGACGACAGGGCTCGCGCACACACTCGGGCACTATAATCCTGTCCTGCGTAGATGGCTTGTCTCCATTAAGACTGGTCGCCGTGACCAAAATTTGGACTGGAGGTTATTACCACACTCACTGATATATTATATACCATAAAATATAAATATCATTCCGAAAGTATTTAAAAATATTCGTTATTTATCGTTACAGCCTTTCAAAGTCCACATAGGTCTTCCCATAGATTGTGTCATAGGGAGGATATTTGCCATAGTTGCCATGCTCGGTACGCGAGTTGGTCACTGCAGATTTTTTAGTTTTAGTTTTTAGTTTTTATTAGTTGCTATAAGAATGAACTACATTCCATCTTTGTGCTCATGGGTTACAATAGATCGCAGTGATTCTTAAATAAAGACAGATGTCTATGGGCCGCAGTATCTACTTACCATCAGGTGGACTGTGTGCCTGTTTGTCACTATACAAACAAAATTACAGAAAAATAAAATTATTTTTTGCGGAAACATAATTGTACATGAATTTCCACACTTCACAAGTAATACTGATGAATTGTTCTGTGAACCGCATCGCATGAACATAAATTCGCTCTGGTATGTCATAAAAAAGTAATGTTCTTCAATTAAGGAAAGGGTCAGGAACAAAATTTGACATATTTCGTTATATTACAAAACATAAAGTCAGTTAATGCAATAGCCAGAGAGCTGGTGACACATTTGAGGAAGGTATTTCAGCCTGACTAACATAGTTTGTACTTTACTTAACTACAAATCTGCTTGCTTAGTTTACTGAGTAAAGAAAATCTTCACAGAAATTCTTGCCATTATTGTTAATCATACTATGTCCAGCAGTGGAAGTCAAAATGCTGCCAATTTTCCGACTTTAATTCAATCAATTTACCACTCGGTCGTAGGTCAAGTTTACTGACACAAGCGATCAAAAAATAACACCCACGAGAGTGGATAGTTGGAACGAGTTTTAATAACGATTCGTTTGGTGATTGCTGTTCACTAAAGTGTTTAAACTTATCTCGAATCATTTAAAATTAAAAATTTTGTACAACCGACTGCAACTTTTTATAGGGTAGGGTGACAAACGGGCACACAGTCCACCTGATGGTAAGTGGTTGCTGTGGCCCATAGACATCTACATCTATCCTCTTTTGTGAATCGAAATGCAGATGCGTTGTTACCCGTGAGGACTAAGATGGAATGCCTCTTTTCCAGTAAAAAGGGTCTCCGATTCTCTACACTCACCATACGAAACACAACTGCATTAAGCTGCTATTTTACGCTTGTATTCTGTGAGAGCGTGGTCCTTCCCTGGTCGAGCCGACCCATTCGTGCTTCAACTATACTACTAATATAGCTGCAGCATGGCTCTACCATGTGTAAAATTATTATTTTATATAAATTATAGAAAATAAATTATTAAAGATAATTAAAAAAATATTAGACAGACCTTGATCAAATTTATACGGGACCACAAGAGAAGCACCGGCTTAAAAAAAAATTTAATTAAATAATAATTATTGAAATCGGTTCACATAGAAAAAATTTATGAGGTAGCACACATAAAAAATAATGTGCAGTCGATTTTAGTACCTCGTCTTTATTGAAGTCGGTAGAAAAATTAAACAAATAAATATTTTTTATTGTTATGTTATGTGCAGTTGTGCCGTGACATAAGAGGCGATAGAGAAACAAACCAGGAGATAGGCAGCAGCATCTTCCTAATAACAACGATTATAATTAAAACTGTTGGGCGTGGCAATTATAGCAAATATCCCCTCTATATAGCAACCTATGGGGGAGGCCTATGTAACGTACTGCAACGGTCCAGTGCTGCAGCAATAGTACGCCACAGCACTGCTCTGCTACATATGAATATAATAATAATTTTTACTTACTTACTGTAGCGAATGTATGGGAATGTTAATCATACATTGGCAGCATAAGAATATCCACCATATCGTCCCATTAATGTCGTAAGAGGCGAAAAAAGAAAAAGATAAAGAAAAAAGAGAAGGAAACTGAAACAGGCGTCGGGCAACAGCATCTTCTTGACTCAAAATTATAAAATCTGCAGTTGCCTATGGCAAACTATGGCATAAGTAATCTTGCCTATAAGACATCTATGTTCCCAATACATGTCTTATATTTTGCTGTAGACTTTTATAGGGTATATTGGATGGATGGATAGAGCATGTTATTATTATAAAAGACAATAGTTAGTTTACCACCAGCGATTTTTCCGGACCGATACGACTTAGGGACCTTCAAGAAAAGAGCCTATTCCTTTTTAAAAGGCCAGTAACTTACTTACTTACTTATCTTCACGCACAATTCCTGACGGGGTAGCCAGAGGGAACAGATCGCCAAGTGTCACGATCCTTACAAACCTCTTTCGCTTCTTTCAGATTCATTATCTTCTTCATGCATGCACGTCGAAGTATCCGAGTACTTTTGACCCTACCCTCTTCGAGCAATTTGCTCACATGGTCTTCGAAAGTTAGTCTCGGTCTACCTCGACACCTTTTAATATTAACTTTCGCACTATATATTTTCTTCACCATTCGGTCTTCACTCATTCGCTCAACGTGCCCAAACCACCGAAGCACGCCCTTATCAATTTTTGTGATAAGGTCATCTTTCAAACCTGCCATATTGCGAATCTCTTCGTTTCGCTTTCGGTCGGCCATGGTAACGCCGCACATTTTACGAAGAGATCGCATCTCCACTGCATTCAACTTACTTTTATGCTTCTTCTGGCATACCCAGGTTTCGCTGCCATATAACAAAGTCGGTACCAATACTGCGTTATGTATTGCAAGGCGTGCACTCTTCGCTACGCCTTGCCTTTTGACTAACGCAGTCAGGGCACCATTGACTTTGTTCCCGGCAGCGACACGCCTGTCCACATCTAAATCACATCTTCCATCCCGGCTAAAAGCACTCCCCAAGTATAATGTATGCAATTCCCCTGGTTCCCCTGGTGTTGCGGTTGTTCATGGGCGACGGTAGTCACTTACAATCAGGTGAGCCGCATGCTCGTTTGCCCCATCTCCAATAAAAAAAAAATTGAAAAAAAAAAAGAGAGAACATACATTTGAATGTTATCCCTTCAGTTTACTAATTGGGGATAACCTAAAACTAAAATATTTTTATTATAACAAAAACGTATTCGCTTGAATCCGTACCGATAATCCTCGCAAAATTGGTTTACAAGCCCTTCGATTTTTCCCCTACAAATTGGATTCGTTACGATACACAAGCCAATAGAAACGAGCCGTATTTTGCGTAGGCTCGGCTCTGTGCGGTTTTTATTGTTCTTTTTATGTTACATGTTGTAAGTTTGGATAACATTGTATACGGTTAGTTATAACAAATCATGAAACGCCTGTCTATCAAACTCTCGTACTTTAATAGTTTATTAGAATAGAATATCTTTTATACAATATAGAATATATTTTATATTAGATTAAAAGTAATTCTTATTGAACGTGATTTTTTACTTTTCCTCTACTTTAAACTTCTGTCCTGAAGCATCAATAAACCCAGCGAACTATTTTTTTTTTTCAAAATACAATACAAGTGTTACAAACAACGTTTAAAACTTATTTAAGAAATAGGTTTAAGCGACCACTTCATTCGCAGGGGTTATAATAAACTATGTATTCATTTAAATTATAATAACCCTTTTTTATACAGTTTTGTAGAATAAAATATTAAAATTTAGATCTTGCATATTTCCTGGGATTTTGTTGTAAAATCGTATACAATGAACAACAACTCCTTACTCTGTGGATTAGCGAAACTAGTTTCACTAGCTTGTGTTTGTTCCTCGTGTTTACGTAGTTTACATAACTTTTCTTATCAAAACTACTCTTCATTACAATAATATATAATTAAATGTAACAATGAAAACCATCGACATGGCTCGTGGCATGCATCATCACCGCCAGCTGGATTGGTGGCGTAGAGCCTTCTAAGACCCAGCAATTGATCCGCCGCTGGTGGAGTACGCCGCAGAAGATGGAAAATCTATATGAACTGGAGCAATTTAGGACGAAAAGCGAAGTAGATCGAGGTTGGTCGTACTGGTCTTGGATGCATCCCTTTTTTACTGGAGCCATCTATACCGTCATCATGCGCTCAAAACTTTGATAACTTTAAACTCAAACGAATACGACGTGAGGTGGTTCTGTCATCGAATGAAAATACTACGGGTGGGGTTGCCTCACCACAAGATGCCGACCAATTAGCAAACGTGGATGTTCTCGTGGATCTCTTTGTTGTGGTGGATTTGGACGATAATGGAAAATGCATCCATTAATAAGAGCAAATGAGGACCATATTGGAACAGGAGATCATTTCGACTCTTGAAAATTGAGTGTGACTTCACTGGCCTGTTAATCGTTACTCTAAACCCAGTTCTGGTGATCTATTGAAAAGCCAACCGGGACTTTTGCAAGACTCAATTATTTTTGTCATTGCATTGACAGGACATTATTAGCGCTAAACTTTTTACAGCTGGAAACTCTTTTGACGAAGCAACGGCCATCTCAGCCTAGAGAAAAAGAATTGAAGCCTTCATCGGCAGACTGATTTGCTACAGGTCGAGCAATAATAGGCCGAGAGTTGTGTGCAACGTAAAAATGGGGTTGGTTATCAGTTTGTCCCGGCAGATATCGCTCAGAAACTAGTAAATTTATGTTTAAATTATGAATAAGTGTGACAAACGTAAAAACATTTCACAATGGTTAGAAAATGCTGTGGTCTGTAAAAATTTATCACATATGTATAAACAGATCCGCTGCAATCCATCAGTATTAAGTTAAAATTCTTCGTTACCAGTAAAAAGGGTATCTTATTCTCTTCACTCACCATGCGAAACAAAACAGGATTATGCTGCTATTTCACACTGGTATTCTGTGTGAGTGTCGTATTCCTCGGTACAGCTACTCATTCGTAATGCAGTGTGGCTCTACGCCCTAAAAAGGTCACCTGTATTTTGACTTTTTGATTCTTAATCGAGGATAGATGTAGATATCTATGGGCCACAGCATCTACTTACTATCAGGTGAACTGTGTTTTTTTTATAGGATAAGGGTGACAAACGAGCACACAGTTCACCTGATGGTAAGTGGTTGCTGTGGCCCATAGACATTTACGTTTATCCCCGATTACGAATCAAAATGCAGATGCGTTGTCACTCGTGAGGACTAAGATGGAATGCCTCGTTTCCGGTAAAAAGGGTCTCCAGTTCTCTACACTCACCATACGAAACACAGCAGCATTAAGCTGCTATTTTACGCTGGTATTCTGTGAGAGCGTGGTCCTTCCCCGATCGAGCCGACCCATTGGTGTTACACATATACCAGGAACATAGCTGCAGCATGGCTCTACCACGTATTAAAATGTGTGCTCGTTGGTTACCCGTATTTTATGAAAAAGACCAACCCTTGACAAATAATCGTTACAAATAGTATGGTATAAAATTCTCCCTAAGAGGCAAGCTATTGGGGAGACCTATGTTCAAAAGTGGATTTTTGATAGATAGTATCGGTAAAAAGGATAGAAAGTGATAGCAACCTCTTGCAACACACACATGACAAAATAGTGTGATTATATTACTTGTAAAAAAAATAATATGTGTACAAACCGTTATAATATCTAAACAACAATTCTACGGAGATCTATGACCTTTGACTTAAGTGCGATTAGCAGTGTCGGAGACCGCGCAACTGCCAAATGAAATTTGTCATAAAAGGGGACAATAAAATGCTGAATTGGCGTCTGTCCGCTAGTCTTTCGAGAGTAGATTGGTCTTTGTGCTTACTACGCTTTCAAGAACTATTGATATCGGATATCGTAAATACATATTAATATTTGCACGAGACTCTCATAAAATTTCTCCATAAAGTTTTTCGACGTACTTTGGTCGGTTTTATGAAAATACCAATATCATGTGTAGATAACAAAAATATCTACGCTTTATTTTTGAAATACTCTTGAATACATGAAGCTGTTGTACTACAGTACTATGAAATCATACTAATTAGATTAAAACTTAATCGTCATCATTATTCATTAAAATGTTTACGGTGACAATTCAGCTCCCTGGCTCATTTAACTCGTGCTCAGCGCTGATGGAAAACAAAACCTTTTTTTCAGTCTATACATAATTATATCCAACAACTAGATACAGGCCTCCTCTAATTTCTGAAAGATTTTCTATTAGAGAAAAACTTCTATGTTTTAATTTTAAGTTAGGTTAACAATAATTTAACTCAATCTGATCGAAGAAGTTGCTATGGATTTTGAGAAACATTTTACATATTATATTCCTTTTTTGACAACAAAGTCATAAAATTATTCTCCTACGCTCGACAAATCATTGCTTAACAAAATATAAAGGCCTGTTAAAATACTTTTATATTCCATAGAATATTGCCAAAAGATATCGATAAATATTTTGAAATTATTGGTGTTAAAAAAACGGCAGAGTCTTGGGGAATTTTATTTAAAATTATTGAATATATAATAGATGCAATAGCACCTTACCTATTCACTATTTTAATAAAATAATCGAATCTGATGTGTTTTCTGATTTAATGAAACATAGTATTTATATCTAGTAATAAATTAGAACCCGCCAATTTTAGACCAAGTTTTGTACTACCAAACTTAGTAAAATGTTTGAAAAAAAATATTTTAGATATGATGTTAAGTTTTTTAATAAATAAAATTGATTCATAAAAGTCAATTCGTTTTTACGAGTAGTCGTTCGATAACTGACGCAGGAGTTGAGTAAATTAAAAATATTTTTTGTGCATTGGAGAATTTAAAAGATGATTTGGATATATTTTGTAACCTATCCAAAGTCTTCAACAGTGTTCACTGTGATAAATTATTCAGGAAGCTACAGTATTATGGCTATAATATGTTGTCAAGAATTATTACTTCTTATTTAAGGTTTGAGATATCTTTATTTCTCATAAGAATTTACAACAATTCACTTACATGAGAAAGTTTAAATCCTTGCAAACAAATAATAATCTTACCCTAGGCGTACACTAATATATCGAAATCATTTCACTCAAACAAGTTCAAATCGGAAGTATGCATTTTAAATAATTTTTATTTCTAAGCATGGATTAATGATAAGTCATTTAAGTAATAGAACGCAGAAAATTATTGTCAACAGTAAAAGTTCTTCCGGGTCTCCTGTACTAATTGGTATCCCTCAAGGCTCAATTCTCAGTCCATTCCTATTTCCAGTCTATATTAATAACTTACCTTCCTACCTACAAGGTGATGATCATTTGCTGATGATTCTTCCTTGATTTTTAAACTTAAACGTCTATTTTTTCTATTTTAAAATTAAATGTGACGAAGTGAATAATGCTATATAGTAAATGTTTGGTTTATCGTTAATAATCTAGATTTATACGCCGATGAAACTAAATTTATTAAATTAACAACACACAATACTAAAAATCTGAATATCAATGTGTTCACCCACTGTTTTCCTTGGCATCACTCTCGCTATAAAAAGCTTTAGTGGGGCCCCCATATAATAATTAATCGGTTTGTTTAAATATAACTACAAAAAATACTCAGTATTCAAAAGCCAACTTATTAAAAATTATTTACTGTCTCTGACACACTTTTCCATTCCGTTTATTCGTTTTTTTTTTAAATTTTATTAAAGTAATTGCTACTTTTATTATATTAATTTATTATAAGTTATGTATGTCGTAGTGTAATTGTGTATCTGGTTTAAATATACTGTATGTGCATATTGACTTAACATTGTATAATAATGAATATTGTTAAGTTTCACCATCCACGGAAGATTAGTGTCGAAGTACTTTGTTAGTACCAAGACTATGCTGAGTTGTATATATCCAAACTAGCAAGCAGAATAAACTTTGAAGCTATTGCTGTAAAAAAGATTAACGGTCTCACTAGTGGCGAGACAGCTAGATTAATTTATTTCAGTTACTTCTATAGCATAATGTCTTATGGGATTTTGTTATGGGGAAATACGGCTGATTTAGAAACAATTTTTGTTTTAACGAAGAGGGCCATAAGAGCTTTTTACAACCTAATACCGAGAAACTATCTTTAAGAAAAATTTAAAGAAGTAATATATTAACTTAGGCCTCTCAGTATATTTACGAACAAAAACAAAATCACTTTTATTACAAAAAAACCAATATACAATTCGTAAGCATTAGGAACTAACACAGACTAGTGATACCAGTTTTATGACCCCACAAAATCAGTAATTCATTCTTTGGGCAATAAATGCACTATTACAATAAAGCCCCAGTAAATATACAAGATCTCTGTATTACCAAGATTAAATATTTTAGTAAACAAATACTGTATAAAAGGGTGATTATAATATAAATTAATACATGGTTGATAATAACTCCTGGGAATAAAGTTGTCGCTTCCAACCTGCTTCTAAAGTAAATTTTGTAAATAGTTAGTACAAACATTCATATTGTAAAATTTACTTTAAAAAAAAAAACTCTGGGCTTCTTGCTGGTTCTTCCCGGGACAGAGGCTTTTTCAAATCAGTAGGGTAAAGTAAAAAAATAATTTCAATAAGAATTACTTGTGACCTATATTCTATAAAAAGTGCATTGTGTGTTGGCGGACATATATCTTTGAAATATGTCTCGTCAGACATGCAGTTCTCCTCGCAATGTTTTCTTTCACCGCTGAACATGTGATAAATTAGCTTTTATTTGTGATTTTTTTATTTTACAGAATAAGCGTGATAAGTGAGCACATAGTTCACATGTATGTAATAAGTATGTATGGAGTAAGTAGATGATGTAGCCCACATAAGACGTCTACATAATATATCCTTAATTAAGAATTAAAATGCAGATGCGTTGTCTCTCCTGAGGACTAAGATGAAATGTCTTATTTCCAATAAAAAGGGATCTCCGCTTCATTATACTCACCATACGAAACCCCGAAGTATTGAGCTGCTATTCTACTACGACTTCGCCCGCGTCAAATTTGGGATTTTAACTATGTTGCGCGGAACCCTAACCATTTTACTAAAATATAAGTAGCTTAAGTTACTCCCTATAACATCAGCTATCTGCCAGTGAAAGTCGCGTCGAAATCGGTCTAGCCGTTTCAGAGATTAGCCGGAACAAACAAACAGACAGGCAGACGGACGGACAGACAGACAAAAATGTTAAAAATTGTGTTTTGTTAAAAGTACCGTATATACATTCATATGCATTTGGTAAAATGTTGGTATTTTGACATTACAAACAGACACTTCAATTTTATTTATTTGTATAGATGTTATATACTGTGATCGATTTAACTATTTTTATTACATTACACCGAACTTACACGATTACACGCGTATTCATAGTATAATTTCGCATAAAAATACATACAAATTATGATTAATAGGGACCAAAGCTAAAGAAAATAATAATTTAGAAGAAAAATGTATCTAAATCTTACATAACAAAACAAATTATATTTAAATGAGTTACAAAAACATAAAACAAAGTTATTTTTACATAGGAAGCTTCCTTAAAGTCGTCGGACTGATCGGATTGGCAACAGATTTTTCTTCGTCGCCTATAACTTTTCGATTCCTCGCTTTGAAGCAAAATAGCGCTCTTTATTTACGTTTAACAAAATAAGGTACGGTTAACTCAGATGGAATGCATCGTTTTCAATAGAAAGGGATCTTCGGTTTTCTACACTCATAAAACGAAACACAGCGGCATTAGCACATAGACAGTTTCCAAGTTATCATGCGCAAACGGATTGCCTCCGCATGGCACCGCGTCCTGGACAGCTCTATTAGCCTCCTGGCGGCGATAGGGAGTCGCTATTGCTGTCTTATCTTGAAGCACTAGAACAGCGTCCATATCGGCTCGAGACCAGCTCTGGTTAATGTAAAGTAGATAGAGTAGGTAATGTATTATGTAACTTTTTAATTTTATTTATTTACTAGCTCTAGCTTATAAGTACTTTTGTAATTACTAACCCACTCTATGGAAATAAATTTCTGAAATAAAGAATAATAATAATTAAGTAACTGTTTTACGCTGGCGTTCTGTGAGATCGTGGTCCTACCCCAGTCGAGCCGACGTATTCGTGCTACAACCATAATATAGCTGCAGCTTGGCTCGACCACGTAAAATAAACTTTATAGAAATACTGGTACATATTTCAATGACATCAGATTTCTATCGATCAATTTTGTATCAATTTATATTTACCGGTATTATAATACTTCAACTTTATTCAAAATCCTAAAAATTAAAATTAAAATTAAAATTGCACGTCTTGCTTTAGGGAGAATAGTTAAAAACATTTACGAAACTTAAATGTACAGCTCAAGAAAATTTAAACAAGATGTATTCGTGTAGAGGCAAACGGGGGCTGCTAAATTAGATTCGTCCCAAATATTGTCCCACTGAGAGTGCTACATGAAACAAGTGAAAGTAAGTCTGTACAACTTAAATAATTAGGGAAGTTTTATTACTTGCCAAAATGATTATTTTAAAATATGCGCAATTAGTAGTTTTTAAATAAGCAAATTAAAAATATTCCGGATAAATACATTATGTGGATTACATTATGCTGAATATGAGTTCACTAAAGACGTAATGTTTTAGCGATTTTCTCTGTACAAGTATATTTGAACCATAAGCAATATTTAGCTTAATATGCTTTTTTTCATAAGTGCGTGCATTTTCCTACGTGGTAGAGCCATGCTGCAGCTATATTATGGTTGTAGCACGAATGGGTCGGCTCGACCGTGGAAGGACCACGCTCTCACAGAAAATCAGCGTAAAATAGCAGCTTAACGCTACTGTGTTTCGTATGGTGAGTTTAGAGAACCGGAGACCCTTTTTACTGGCAAAGAGGCATTCCGTCTTAGTCCTCACGGGTGACAACGCATCTGCATCTTGAGCCTTTATTGAGGATAGATGTAGATGTCAATGGGTTACAGTAACCACTTACCATCAGGTGAACAGTGTGCTCGTTTGTCACCCTTATCCTATAAAATAGAAAAAGAAAAAAAAAGTGCTTTTCATAAGTCTACATTAATAAAATTACTTAATTTGATTTGAATAAATATTAGGTGCTCGGACTCCTTTTTTGTCTAAAAGTCTGTCTGGGTATATTCTCTTACTTATTTATGCTGGCAAATAACAGCGTCAGTTGGTATAATTACAGGTGTCATTTCATCTTAGTCCGCAGAGATCACAACGCATCTGCCTTCTTTGTTTGAAGATGGCTGCATATGTCCACGGACTGCAGCAGCATTTACGATCAGGTAGTTTGAAGTCGTTTGTCACTTCATTTTTGTTTTTTAAAAATTACATGCCAGTTATATTCTCCATTCTGTTTTAATGACATCGAAAACATAAATATTGTCTATATGTATATATAGCTTTCGAAACTGATGAATGTACCTACATATGTCTTTGTCATTTTTTTAAACGTTACCCCAACACTAGGATTTTCTCCTGTATCGTGGAGGCAGTTTACAAACATAAATTGCACGAGGACATACATCCAGACCCGGAACAATTATTTGTGAGCCATACAAATACTTGTTCCGTGCGGGATTGGAACCCGCGGCCCCCAGCGCAACAACTCATTGCTAAGCCACTGCGCCACGGAGCAGTGGCTTAGCAATGAGTTGTTCATTTATTTACTTTAAAACATATCTACAGCTTGGCACGACAACGTTTAAAATAATTTACTTTTCAAGACAGTGTGCTTTTGCCTTTACAGATATACACAATACTCATCAATAGTTATGATGTACTAGTTGGGCCGAATATTTTAAGTTACATGAACTTGTTAAGATCCATCACTTTTTACGGAGGAGTCAAGAAGGATGTCAATATCACTGATTGCTTGCAAAGTTTGTAAGTTAACATAATCCGATACAAACGGACAATAAGCCTAATCTGGAGAGAGAGATTAACAATCTAAATATTATTTTGCAAATTGGAGTACTAGGTGTATGAGGCACGATTATTTTTATTTGACTCGAAAGGTCAGGTGCTGTAATCACGCCATGTAATAATCAATACGAAAATTTCGTCCCTTTTCAAGGTTGTCTATTTTAAAGCGTCTCAAACATTTATTGTATTTAACACGGTACAAAATTATACTCAGCGTTGTTAATAGCTTTAACATTAATAGCTTAATTAATTCGTATTTTAGACACAATTATGACACTCGATAATTAGGAACTTATGCTCGGAAAGTAATATGCACATAAATTAAACACTTAATTTAATTGTTAATCTAACGGATTTTTATAATATTTTATAAAAATTTAAATAAAATTTATAAATTATTCTCCGGGAAAAAAACTTTCACGTTCGAGTTCTCGATTTTCCAAGTGAAAACCGTATAATAATTTTCGATAATAAGAATACATGTGGCTAAATTATATTTAAGATTAAAGAAAAATTTATATTCCAACGTTATGTCGTATCTAACAATCATACTGTACATATAAGTGATATATAATTTAAAATTAAAAATTTTGGACAACCGAATTCAATATAAGTTATTAAGAATAACTCAAAAACTATTAGCCAGACCTTGATGAATTTATATGGGATCACATGTGAAGTAACAACTTTCAAATAAAAAAGAATCATTGAAATCGGTTCAACCAGTAAAAAGTTATGAGGTAACACAAATAAAAAAAAACAGAATTGAGTACCGGCTCCTTTTTGAAGTCAGTAGAAAAAGCACATCTTCAGAAAGATAAGTTTATTGATAAACTTATTTTTTTTTTATATCAAATAATTGTTATTTTTACATAAAAAGTGATTTAGTAGTTTATTGTGTGGATTTATCAAGTCCGTATGTAAGGGTAAGCACGGTAATCAATTTTTCAACTCAATCTATTTTTTAATCTCTTCATTTATAATGTGGGAAGCCATGGGATATAAATGGCAGTTTGATTTCTTGTATTATTATTTATTCTGTGGTTTAATTTGTTTTGTTCAGTTATAATTAATTTTTTCAGCTGAGAAAATTTTTGATTTTTTTAGCAGCCTTGTAAAATTTATTTTACTAAATAGACTTTGCCTCACTCCGGGCTCGTATGCTGACGTGGGTGTATACTATCGCTTGTTTGCAGCGGCTCGTGCTCAAAAAGGTCGCTGTACAAATAAAACTAATTCAAAATACCTAATTTGATACATACTTGACAAGGTAAGATATTATTATTTTTATAATCACAGATTTTTATTACAATATTTTGTTTTGCCAAGAGTAAGTCGGATTTTTATATAAACATACTTAAATACGTCTTAAACTTTATGAAGTAACCTGTATAATGTAGGTAGAATAATAATTTCATCATTGTGAATTGCAACGATCACCGCAGTCTCGCATTGAAGGTTAAAGAAGTACGTAGTGTTTCCTTTCCTATCTTAATACGCCCATTTCCGATAGTGGAGACGATAATAACAATTTGCATGCATTTAATTATATACATAAAAGAAAAGAAAAACATGATCGTAAAGTTATCGGAGTTCGACATTCACAAGCACGACTGAATATTATACGTGGACCGTCTGGAACAATATTAAAGGGAAGGAAAAGGGACTTGACTTCATAAAAGCATATTAAAATATGGTAGTATGCATGGAGGTGGCTGAAAAAGATGCAGGTGATAGTACAAAGTCTCGGCCGGTCATTACTGTGGCTACAGGGAGGCATTTTTTATTTAATATCGCCAAAAAGAATCCAGTATTAAATGACTTATTTATAAATTTATACAAAGGAAAAGCTAAAATATCAGCACAATTTTTAAGAAATATTGGCACCAATCAATTGGCAGCAATACCTTTGGTAATAGAATAGAATAGAATAGAATAATTTTTATTTAATATACATTACATGTGTAATTTTTATTGAAAGTCATTTTTTACTTTACCACTGGTTCGAAAAAAATAACCCTCTGTCCTGGGAAGAACCAGCAAGAAACCCAGCGGGACAATTTTTTTTAAATAAATTTTACTTTATATTTGTAAATAATTAAATGATAATATCTAAAGTTTTGAGTTTCTAAACAATAACATTGAGATCAACGTTAAGATTGTAAAAATATGAACTCCCATTATCAATGATACTAAGATTTCAAATTCAGAATGGGGTACTTCTTTTGGATTATCACCATATAAACCTTTGAAAAAGTTGCAGAAAACAATTCACAAATGCTGTGGCCACTATTTGCGATAATAATACAAATTATAGTTTTTGATAAATGGCCAAAAGTATTTTCAATTTTGCCTTATCGTTTTCTTTATGTTAACAATATAATTATAATAACACTCTTTAGCTAACTTATCGCATCTTTGACTTATTTTTAGGTCAATTTCGTCTAAAGGTTTACTGTATTTTTTATACTTAAGCCGAATATTATTATATTTCCTTCAGTCTTGCAATCAGCACTTTTTTTTTATAGGATAAGGGTGACAAACGAGCACACATTCCACCTGATGGCAAGTGGCCGCTGCGGCCCATAGACATCTACATCTATCATCGTTTGCGAATCAAAATGCAGATGTGTTGGCACCCGTGAGCACTAAGATGTAATGCCTCATTTCCAGTACAAAGGGCCTCCGGCCACCTGCACTCACCAAACGAAACGCAGAGGTAAACCTCTACTTCACGCTGGTATTCTGCGAGGTCGCGGTACCACCCCGGTTCGAGCCGGCCCATCCGTGCGACAGCAAAAGCTGCCGGGTGGCTCTACCACTGTTAATTATACCATGGGGGTGACGTTTAAGGCTATTAACATTTTTAATTGGGATAATTTTTTAATAGCTTCATTGAAGGTATCATAAAATATTTCTAACATCCTATTCAGGTCAGTGCATAGGAAGAGTTCTAATCCAAACTAAAAATATACTTATTTTTTGCCTCGTAATCAACTTCATAAAAATTTTACTTAATAACACTCATATTAGGCGTAAATTTTTCAGTTTCATCAGATGTTACATAAGTGTACTCATATAAAGGTGGATGCTGTGGATCGATGTTGGATAAAACATCATAATCTGGATAGATAGTCAAAAACTCGGGGCAAGGCGGCGAATACAGTTAGGAGTTAGGATACGTTACGAATGGACTTGATAGAGTGACCTGAAGGTATATTTCGATGACTGCGACCGTAAGTTCTCGACGAGTACAAATAAGTGTGGAGAGTTTGGGATCGTTTTGTTAGATATGACAAGATCTTTCATCCGTACTTGACGGAGTGATCTGAAGGTGTATTTCAGTGACTATTACTGGAACTCATTTTATGTGACCTTACCCCCGGAATTGATAAAGTGACCTGAAGTTGTACTTTGATAACTGCAACTGGAACTCCTCGAGGAGGAAAACTATAGGTGTGCGGAGTATGGGCACGTTTTGTTAGTTATGAATAGACCTTACCTCCAGACTTGATGTAGTGACTTGAAGGTGCTGTGGCGGCGCTGTCGTCGTGCCACAGGCAAAACACGTCGAAGCCTAAATCGCACTAACAAAGTTCCGAAATTAAAAGAGTATATATAGAATAGCTCCGAACTACCACTCGGAGCATTAGCCGCTCCCCGGGCAGAACACCTTGCCCGGCTGGAGATCTCCCCTTTTCCTTCCACCGGCTACAGTGGTGACCAACCGACGTGATATGAACACGCAACCAACAACCCTTCGGAAACTACACCTTCAAACTTTCATCATCCTCAAGTACCCCATTCATTCGCTCCCGAGCAGATATTGCCTGCAGTCTTCACATTCTGCAATCTGCAATTCTGCAATCCGGTGGGAGATCTCCCCTTTTCCTTCCACCGGCTACAGTGCAATAAACTGCAATTGAAACTCTTTATCTAATAGAACTAAAATTTACACTTTTTTTAATTTTTTTACGATCACATGAGCAGTATGAGTCGTGCACTTTTGGATTTTCCAAACTTTTTTAATTGAAGTTTGACATAAAATTATCGAAAATTTGGAAGTATAGTAATGCAGTTATTAGCGATAACTATGTATGTAATTTTTTTAATGCGCTTAAGGCTTGCACAATTGGATTTACCGATAGTTTTTACTTGTTATTAGGAAGATGCAGCTCCCATCTCCCAGTTTGTTTCCTTCTGTCACCTATGATGATATGGGTTAGTTTGTTTTTACATCGCCAATACACGGTCAATGGTAATATAAGTAGTTGATAGTTAATCTGAATATCACACATAAAATGAGTTTATTTTGAAAGAGCTCAGGGTGATATACTTATAAAACACTTCATTTAAAAAATTCTCAATATCGTTCAAAAAATTTAAAAAAAAAATTCAACCCATGCGTGCGCACACACGTACACACACGCGCTAATTCACGTACGTACGTGCACGCACGCACGCAAAAATGTACGTACTGTTAGGAGGCCGCTCTGAAGGTGTTTTTAAAAAAACTTTTACACCCAATCCCGGAAGTTCTTTTGGTTTATTTCCCCAATATTAAAATAATACAAAAAATGTACTAAAGCCGCGAACGGCGTTTGCGATATGCACTTAATATGGGTTGGAGCTGCACTGCCTCGATTACCTCAAACACTACGCTTATATACGAAATAAAATAATCGGGTCAGCGCTTTTAACTAAATAGGGTTGGACATAACATCTCCCCCCTTTTGACGGAGCTCATCCTTCTTTTAAATAAGGGATGAGCAGAGTCTTACAAACAACACAGTGAAAATTAGAATAATTTGAATACAAAAATAATCATAAAATAGTTAAATAGAATTAGTTCAATTATTTATTATTATTATAAAATCAAATAGAGTTGATACAAAGACATAGTAAAATAAAACTATTCTCAAACAATATCTTCACAAAATTATTATACTTTTTTATTGACATTATGAACTAGTATATTTTTATAAGATTCAGTGAACAATGAAATAGTAAAAGATTCAGTGAATAATGAAATAGTAAAAGATTCAGTGAATAATGAAATAGTAGAATATTCAGCGTTGAACTAGTAATTTTTTTTTATTTCAAATATAAACATTTAATAATATTAATATCTAAGACACAGTGTATAAAATAAAAGAAATATAACTTAATTATAATGTAACATAAAATTTATGGTATAAGTATAGTCAAGTAATATAGTAATTAATTATTACATAAGTTTCGATTTGATTAGTTGAATTTACCAAATGTTCTTTTCATTTGATTTTGCACTGGCATGTTGGGTAAAGATATAGAATCCTTTTTATCATCGTCTGATGATGAGACTTCACTTAACTCAATAGAATTACTAACCTTTGATTCGTGTTTAACAATTCGTCGTGTATTGCACTGATTAAATATTTGTATACAACAGCAAGAATCGTTATTTCTCTTAATAAAGCAACAAAACATTTTATAGGTAACATATAAAATAAAACAAATGGTCAAGAATTATGTAAACGATGAATAGTAATTACCATATTTAATAATGTGAGATTGTTCTTGAACCTTATTGATCTCACTTTCTAAGTTATTTAAGGAGTGATAAGAATATTTTAGAGTGTCCATGTCTAGGCTAGTTAGAGATATAGGGGATAGGTAGGGAATCGATTTATTTAAAACTTCCTTATTACAACAATCGTCTTCTGTAATATTAAAGTTTAAATTCATTTTATTTTCAATTTTAATAGATTTAGTTGTAGATGGTGATAATTGAATTGTCTTAGAAAAACCAATACAGCTTTCATTTAAACTTAGGATACCTGTTCCTAAAATAGTAAAATCTTGTATTATATTATTACATTTTATAGTTAATTTTCATTTTTCAGATTGTACATAGATAAACTTATTATTACTTATTTTATACCATACATCGATTTGTCCATATAAAAGTTTAGAGTTACATTGAGATGGCAAGGATAACGTTACTTCAGTTAACAATTTCGTTTCACAAGATGGGTTCTTTATTGTAGAAAATATAGAAATTAAAGGACATATAGAATAATCATTACTGATAATATTACAATCATTTAAATTATCTAAGAAACTATAACTAAGTCTATCTTCTGTCATTCCAAGATAAGGCTTGGTGGGTTGAATTAGGGCGGAAGAATTAGGATTACTAGGATTATGAGGAGTTGGTAAGGGTATGCATTTGTATAAAGTGAACCTTAAAGAAGAAATCAGTGGTATGCATCATCATCATCATTACAGCCCTTCACAAGTCCACTGCTGAACATAGGCCTCCCCCAAAGAATGCCACAAAGCACGGTCCTGAGCCACCTGCATCCATCGACTTCCTGCATGTCTTACCAGGTCGTCACTCCATCTCGTGGGGGGACGCCCTACACTTCGCCTACCGATACGAGGCTGCCACTCGAGAACCTTTCTTCCCCATCGGTTATCGGTTCTTCGAGCTATATGGCCGGCCCACTGCCACTTCAGCTTATTAATCCGTTGGGCTATGTCAGTTACTCTGGTTCTACTGCGGATATCCTCATTCCTAAGTGTATCACGCAGAGAAACTCCGAGTATAGCCCTCTCCATAGCTCGCTGAGCGACCTTGAGCTTCCTCATACGGCCAGCAGTGAAGGACCACGTCTCAGTTCCGTAAGTCATCACTGGCAACACGCACTGGTTGTACAATTCCGTTTTCAGGTTTTGAGGTATGTCTGACGAGAAGATGTGTCGTAGCTTCCCGAACGCTGCCCAGCCGAGTTGAATCCGTCGATTGACCTCTCGGTCGAAGTTGGACTTACCTAGTCGGACTATTTGTCCCAGGTAAACATACTCGTCAACAACTTCGAGCTTAGTGCTCCCAACAATTACCGGCATAGGTGGTATGCGTAATATGAAAATTATTCTTTGATTATAATAGAAAGATGTGAGTTTTGAAATATCTATCAGAGTATGTATATTTTCAACCGTTAATGGTACTGGAAAATCTAGTCGCTTATTTATATAGTTACTCTGTTTTAATAGCTCGCGAAATAAGTTTGTAGGACTTATCACACTAGGATGTAAAATGTTTACCTTAGAAAATAAGATAGAGTTTAGTACATTATCTAAGAAATTAGAAATAGTGGCCAAAGAGCTTTCTATTAAATTAAGTAAAGCATATATTTTAGAGATGTGTGATAATTGGTCATTGTTTTTGACAATTTGGGATAACACAATATTTAAAGAATTTATTTGAGAATTTAATTTATTTTCACTCATATTTAGTTTATATATTGTTGAGTTAAAAACATTAATAGACGATTGAATTATGTGGATATTATCCTTCATTAGTTTTAGTAGTTCGGATTCGCTATTTTGACAAGCGCTAATGACTGCATCGTACTTTCGTGCATCATCAGCATCTAGAGTTCCAAAAAAGAATTTCAAGAATTCTCCACCGAATTCTAAAGCTCGTTTATGCCTTGTTTGTTTCTCGGTAGAAACTATATACGACAAAGATTCGACTTTAGCAAAATTTGAATTTAATAATACTTCAATAGGGCTTATGATATCATTACATTCAACGAAACCACGGAGTTGCAAGTTTTTGCAGAGCGTCGCAGTTTTGATTATAAGTGAATGTATATTGTCTAGATGTGGCTTAAGTGATACTACGTCTATATGCGTTACAACATTCCAAAAATCGTTATAAAAATTAATTGTAGTTATTTGATCGAAATAAATACCTGGACTATTATAAATAGGTAGAATTTGAGTTTCAGCGTTGAATTGGTGGCTTATGGCCCTGAAATAAAGTGAAATTAGGGATGAGTTGGTTTAATTTCATTAATATGGTATTTCACATGCTTACGACCTATGAGAAGAGTTACATTATGTTTGCCATTTAATTTAATTATTTTATAAGGACCTTTCCAGATAGGGGATAAGGCTTTGCGAAGTCTATGGTGACATTTTAAATAAACCATATCACCTGTTTTGTAGGATATATTTTTACTATTTGTGTCATAATATTTTTTCGATGTTTCTTTACTTTTGATTATGTGTTCTAATGCCTTTTGTCGACTAAGATTCATGCGATATTGTAATGCGCGGATGTATTCATGATAAGTTGTATCGTTACTCGTATTATATAAAGAATTAGGTATTGTTGGTTTATGCCCATATAGTAATTCATAGGGTGTATATGTAGTAGTGGTATGAGGGGTAGTGTTGTAGGAAAATACTGCAGTGGCTAAATAACAATGCCAATCATTCTGGTTTTCGTTAACAAAAGATTTAAGATATTCCTTGAGTGTAGCATGACTACGCTCTAAGGCACCATTTGTTTGTGGATGATAGGGGGTAGCATGTAAGGGTTTTATTGTAAATATTTCAATTACCTGTTTAAATAATTCCGACGTGAAACATGTGCCGAGATCTGTCAATATCGTTTTGGGAATTCCGAACAGAGAGATAAAGTGAACTAATGCACGAGCTACTTCGTCACTGCTGGATTATCATTGGATATACACATAAGAATTTGGTTAGGTCATCTTGTAAGGTTAATATGAATTTGAAGTTTTGCAAACCAGCTTCGGGTAGTGGACCGACTATATCTAGAGCTAATCTTTCGAATGGTTTTGTGCTTGTAGAAGTTATCACCATTGGAGCCTTATTACATGTTCTTAGTGGTTTATTTACTTGGCACAACTTACAATTTTTAACATAATTTTCTATGTCGGAGCGAATGTGTTTCCAAAAATATAGATCTTTTAAGCGGTTTAACATCCTTTTAATTCCGGGTTGACCAGCAATTGTTGAGTCGTGATTTTCTTTGAGAATTCGTGGAATTTCGGCAGGAGTAGGGTAAATAATTTGATTTCGGTATATATGAATTTTAATATTAGTATTGTGAAATATGTAGTTAATATTAAAAGGTGTCGAGGTAGACCGAGACTAACTTTCGAAGACCATGTGAGCAAATTGCTCGAAGAGGGTAGGGTCAAAAGTACTTGGATACCTAGACGTGCATGCATGAAGAAGATAATGAATCTGAAAGAAGCGAAAGAGGTTTGTAAGGATCGTGACACTTGGCGATCTGTTCTCTCTGGCTACCCCGTCAGGGATTGTGCGTGAAGATAAGTAAGTAAGTAAGTGAAATATGTAGGCAATTATATTGTATATTTTTGTATAGGATAGTTTAGAGAATGGGTCAGCAAAATCGGAAATGGCTAAGTCAGTGATTTGGCTATTTCTTGTTATAATATTGTCGCGTAGTTGCATTAATAAATTGTAAATATTTCGGTATATTAACTCTTCGTAATGGTGGATTTTTGTATACAAGAAATAAAACGTTTTATTATTCTCCTTAATATAAGAGATAATGTAAGGTTCTCGTTCTGAGTTTATTAAACTTTCAGAGTTTTGCAACAGGGATAGAATATTTTTACAATATGGGATAGATTCATCAAAGTCGAGGGATACGGGGCAAACAATATTATTTAATTTAGAAAGGTGTAATGCTTCTTGATGTTGTTCGATTACAGTATTTGTGGAAATGGAACTAGTAAATTGATTTTTAAAATGTGATTCATATTTGAGTTTATTAAGGACTACATTCGAATTTAAGGCGTGAATGGGTATGCGTAAAAGAGAAACGGCGTTTGAATTTTGCTTTCCTTGTTTATATACAATTTCATAATCATATTCCTCTAACTTGAGGCGCCAACGAATTAATCTACTTCCTGGATCCTTGACATTAAAAAGCCAGACCAAAGGTCTGTGATCAGTGACTATTTTAAATTTGTTACCATAAATATAGGGACGAAATGTTTTTACAGCGAAGAGGATAGCTAAAAGTTCTTTTTCCGTTGTTGAATAGTTGCCTTCTTGTTTATTTAATGTTCTTGAGGCATACGCGATCGGTTTATCTTTTCCGATAGGACCTTGCGATAATACTGCGCCAACGGCATAATTACTGGCGTCTGTGGTGACAATAAACGGTTGTGAAAAATCGGGATATTGAAGTAACGGAGCTGAAGTTAATTTTTCCTTTAACAAATTGAAAGCTTGGGTTTGTTCTTGTGTCCAATTAAAATTAACATCCCTTTTTAATAATGACGTAAGGGGTTTTGTTATTTTTGAAAAGTTATCTATAAATCGACGGTAGTAACCTACTAGACCTAGAAATGATTTAATTTCCTTGGGATTTTTGGGAATAGGATAATTGGATACTGATTTTACCTTGTCAGGGTTAGGTGAGACACCTTTGTCAGTAATTACATGACCTAAATAAGTGACTTCGCGTCGAAGGAACTCGCATTTATCTGGTTGTAGTTTCAAATTGAAATCTCGAAACCTATCCAAAACAAGACGTAATTTTTCCATATGACTTTGAAGATCGTGGCTGTAAATAATACAGTCATCTCAGTAGACGAAATAGTGGAGACCTTAGAGACCAGAAAGGACGGTGTTCATGAGACGTTGAAACGTACTAGGAGCACCTTTTAATCCAAAGAGCATGCGATTAAATTGAAAATGACCGGAAATGCCATTTGTGTTGATTACTGTAAAACCAGTCTTTTCAGCATCGTTAGGATTGAGAGCAATTTGATGGAAGCCGGAAACTAAATCAAGTGTCGAAAAATATTTAGAATGTCCTAATTGATCTAATATATCGCTAATTAATGGGATAGGATAAACTTCATTTATGGTCACATCATTAAGTCGCCTATAATCTATGACAATGCGCCACTTCTTTTTGCCAGATGCATCCATTTTCTTAGGCACGACCCACACTGGGGCGCTCCACGGAGATATTGACGGCTTAATTATATTTTGTTTTAACATTTTTTTTAATTGTGAATCTCCTTCGTCTTTATGGCATTGAGGAAAACGATATAAATAACGTGAATAGGAGGGGTGTTCCCTGTATTTATCGAGTGTTGAATCGCGTTTGTACAGGTGAGGTCGTCTCCTTCGAGATAAAATATGTCTGAGTATTGTGAACAACAGTCTAGTAAAAGTTTGTTCTCCTCAGAGTTTAAATGAGAGTGACGAATTTGTTCGCAGACGCGTTGAACACGATTAGAGTGGGTTGTCGAAATTGTATTTATGTTATTACACGATTCAAAAGATTTGGAATATTCATTAAAATCGATCGGCGTTAATTTAACCTTGAAATTTTTTATTTTAATTTGCGATTCGGTTGTGTTTAAGACGGAAACGTTAACTCTTTTATTTGCTTTTAAAGTCACTAGGCAGTTCACTAAATAAACACCACTACAAACGGTTTGATCTAGTATGAGAGCATCCTTAAGGTGACGCAACTCGGACGGGTTATTCGATACGGAGCATTCGATAACAGTTTCGCTACGCGCCGGTATTATGTAAGTAGGTTCTGAGAAGTGGATAGGCACAGATATAGAATTTTTAAAACAAAGCGAATAAATATGATAATCTATATTTACCTTAAAATGACTGAGGAAATCGCTTCCTATAATTCCGTCGTAATCAATATTAATATCGTCTGATGTAACATGAAATTTGTAGTTTATGGAAAAATTATCTAAAATGAAATCTAACAGTAATGTTCCTAACGTTTCGTTACAAGATTGAGTGCTGTTTATACCCTTGAGTTTTATGATTTCATTGGAGAGCGTAAATTTTCCATTTAAACTCGATTTTTTATAATAGAAACACTTGCGCCTGTATCGAGTAGTAATCGTAAGGGTTGAACAGAAAGATTTGATCTAAAATAAACATGGGGTAGTGATGTTTTCTTACTTGATATATTCATAATATACGTTGGTATTTCACCTTTATTATTAGTTAAATCATAGGTAGGGTTAGTATGACTCGAAATATCCTTTCGAGATGTAGGTTTTGTATAAGAAATAGATATAGAATTGGTATAAGAATTAGTACAAGAATTAGTATTATAATTATTTCTAAGACTCTGATATTGATTCAGAGATGTCCTGGGATGATTTTCCCGAGGTAATAAATAATTAGTATTTTGACTTTGACCTTGTGTCAAAGATGGACTCAGGTATTGTTCCCGAGGTGTAAAGTTAGAATAAGAAATAGTATTTTTTAAATTACAAGATTTAGTAAGACTCGGCGGCATTTGATGTCGCTGAGGTGTATTATAAGAACACTTTTTATGATAACTATAATTAAATTCGTTATTATTATAGATAGGCTTAGTATAAGAGTTAGTAAAATTTGTGCCTTGGAATATTTTCGATTTCGGTAGGCACTTTTCCGAAATCAGAGTTAGTTTAAATCTTCGTTACAAATATCGGCACTAGAGGTTGTGCGTTACATAAATGCATATTATTTCTATTAGGTGTGTGTGCACTGGGACTTGGTAACGCAGTCGTCGGGCGAGTATCCGGTTGCATATTACGACGAATGCTATTGTTATATTGTCGCTTGCGTCATTCATTTATCATTTGTCCCGGATTTTTACAATAGCTACATATTTTAATAAAGTTTTTATTTGAGATGTTTTGAGAATTATTATTTTGCGGATTAACATAATAAGCTCGATGAGATTGTTTTTTCTTATTATTATAGCAGCTGGAAGAATCATGACCGGATTTTTGACATATAGAACATTGTTTATATGATTTGGAAGAAATTTTGCTTAGAATATATAATTTTTCTTCTTCTATGGCATGCGTAATCGCCTCGCTTAAGTTTTTCGGATTTAGGCATCTAACAATATATCCATAATTAGAATTTAAACCTAATATAAAAGTGTTGAGGGCTAAATCCTCCATAGCGGCAATTCTTCCTACTAGCTCGGACTTATTCTCACAACTATAATGTATATCAGATTGTAATCGCGTTAAACAAGATTCAATTCTAAGCGAGTTTACGGTTTCTGAGTTTCCCTGTCTACAGTTTTGGAGTTCTATTAAAAGGTGTGTGGAGTGTTTCTTTTCGCCAAAGGTAGTTTTTAGGAATATGTTTAATTCATCCCAACTATTAAAAGTTTTTAATGAGCACGCGATTTGGGCTTTTCCCTCTAACTTGGATATGATATAACGATACAGAACTGATTGCTGTTCCGAATTCGCGAGTGATATGGCGTTATCACAATTTGTTAAGAATGCTGGAAGTGATTCTCTGTCGCCATTGTAAGGTTTAATAAATTTTGTAAGGACCGATAAGGGAATTTTGTCAGACATTTCTAGTTCTTCTGGTTTTTCCTTTAAAGTTTAGTCTTATGCACGTGGAATAAGAAAAATAGTTAAGAAGTTAGGAAATACAAAATTGGTAAAATAAGGACAAAATGTAAAGAATTAGAACAAAGTAGTACAAAATTATCGCTAAATTAAGGTTAACTTACAATATCACGAACACTACGGCGAACATTGGTTGCTATTTTATTTTTTATTTTTATTTTATATTATTAGGGATAACAACAGCCTTCATTCTATGATACATAATTCCTATATAATATGTCTTTACATAGGGCCAATAACAGTCATCCACTTTTTACAATTTAGCATGAATCAGAAGTAAGAAAAGATAAGTAACAAAAACTTTGATCAAAAACAATACTAAGTTTGTCATGGCTGATCTAGGAAAATGTATATGCTTTAATAAGATAATATAATATATATACATATATACACATACATATACATACACACACATACACATATGTAGACATACATCAACATCACATATAATCAAATTTATTTAAATACTTATGCATATAGGTAAACATATATATACAAACATAAAATAAATAAATATACATACAATATACCCACGTACACACACATACACACATTACACACATATACACACATTATATAAAATTCCTTTTATGTCAATTAGCAAATTGGACATCTAAATTGAGATGCTACTACGGATACCCTAAATTGAGATGCTGCACGGATACCAACATAAACAATAAAGATTAATTGTCTACTCCTGTCAAAGCATGTACTATCTTTAGTTTAAATGTATTTTTTGAGTGGATAAATGGGTCAATATGAGAGAATTTACTGTTCATGTAAGGGAACACTGAATAATGGTGTATGTCTAGTCCTACGTCGGGGCACATTGAAGGAGATCTGTGAAAGCAGAACAGGGCAATCAAGTTGAGCGCGTAAAATATCAAACAAAAAACCCATGTCTAACATCTCACGGCGTTCTTCTAACGTAAGAAGATTAAATTTACGACAATTATCACTGTAAGACATGAATGTTTGCGTGGGGACGTCGCACCTGAAATTTAGAGATTTTAAAAACTTTTTCTGAATACGCTCTAAGCGTGCTTTATAAACTTCGTATAAAGGCGACCATACCGAGCTAGCGTATTCCAATATACTTCTCACGTATGCAAAATATAACGTTTTTAATGCTGAAGTACTTTTAAACGGTTGACAGGTTCTTAGAACAAATCCAAGCATACGGTAAGCTCTATCTGCTATATTATCATAATGCATATTAAGGAGCATCTTGGAGTCAAAATAAACGCCGAGATCACGTACATCAGTGACTCGTGTTAATACTTGATTATTAAAGTTATAAGAAAAAACAATTGGATTTTTCTTGCGTGTAAAGCTTATAATCTGACATTTTTTAATATTGACATAGATCTTATTTTGTTGATATAAAGAAAACAAGTTATCCAAGTCATATTTTAACAATCTACAATCTTCAACAGAACGAACTGCCCGGTATATTTTTTTATCATCCGCATATAATAGGTGATTAGAATGAGAAAAACAGTTGGCAATGTCAAAGATGTACGCATTGTAGAATAGCGGGCCAAGGTGCGATCCCTGTGGGACGCCCGAGGGAACAGTTACATAATCGGATCTGTATCCACCCAGTACTACAGCCTGAGAGCGATTAGAAAGATAGGAGCTCACCCACCGAAGTAGGTCTCCTTGAATTCCAAGCAAATAGAGCTTATGGAGCAGAAGGTCGTGGTCTACACGATCGAAGGCTTTCTCAAAATCAGTGTAGACCACGTCCACCTGACCACCATTCTCCATATGCAGGAGGACATAATTCGAAAACAGAGACAAATTCGATACCGTAGATCGCCCTTTTATGAAGCCATGCTGTGTTTCAGGAATACCACGGATTATAATGGGGTAGATGAAACTGTAAACGATTTTTTCGAAAAGTTTACTGATAGTGTTCAAAATTGAAATCGGACGATAATTTTCAATTGAGGTTTTTGGTCCTTTTTTATGTATGGGAATTATATTTGCTGTTTTCCATAAATCGGGGAAAATGCATTCATCGAGAGAACGACGAAATAGAATAGTAATAGGCAATGACAAGCTATCAGCACATGAAACCAATACAATTGGCGGAATACCATCAGTTCCAGGTCCCTTAGATTTATCAAGTGATTTTATGAATTTAAGAACTATTTCTCGAGTAATATGTATGCGGGATAGTGACTCCGTGGTGGAGTATTTAGAAACGTGATAAGGCTGAGTTTGGCTACTTGATGATGGTGTAATAAAAACACTTTCAAAAAATTTATTAAAAGCTGAGCAAATACTTGCACCTTCCTCATATTTCAGATCTCCCAGTGTAAATTGTCTTGGGTAACTGGAACAGCCTTTTTTTGAACTAACATATTTCCAAAAGTGTTTAGGATTGGACCTAATATATTTTTCAGCATTGTTGGTAAAAAATTTAAAACAATTAAATTGAATGCGGTGTTGTCGCGCTCTTAAAAGCGAAAATTCATCATAATCTCTCGGATTACGGTATTTTTTCCAAATTCAATGAGTGCGCCATTTTTCGCGAATGTCGGCTGTTAGAATACATATTAATGGGTACGTAAATGGAGAAGCATTCATGTAATTTGCTATAAAAAATATCTAACGCTTCATTCATTGTGTCGGCGGCATTTAATTCTGAATGCCAATCAATATTTTTAAAATAATTATTTAACTTCACGTAGTCACATTTGAAAAAATTAAAACGCGGTTGTTTACGTTTTTTAAAAGGCGGTATATTAATATCAGGTATTTCAATATTTAACGCAGGATGATATGCATCTTCCTTTAAGAGAGGTAGAGAGGTCCTAACAACTAACGGAGAATTGCAAAAACATAGATCGAGAATATTACCTTTTGAATTACCATTATAATTGTATTGCTTTAGACCGAGGTACCCTAAATCATCAACAAAAGATATCGCTAAATTGTCCATAAAAGATGAACCGTCGACGTGCGCAATACAATCGTAGGAGTCCCATCTTAAACATGGCAAATTATAATCTCCCACAAGTAAAAAATTATCCACGGGATAATTGTCAATGCATTGCGATAATTTTTGCTTAATATCATTCAGTCCACTCTGTATTACGTTAGATTCAGGTGGAATGTACGCTATAGCTATATGTAAGTCGATCGAGGACCCAAGCGCACGTGCAGGTAAAAAAACACGTGCTATGCGGGTGTCGTGTTGCGATGACGTGCAGCGGAGTCGAGTTGCCGTGAGACCCAGGGAGTCGTTTGACGGCAGCGTCCACGTGGTTGTGCGGTGGGAGTGCAGCAGCTCAGGGCAGGCTCACACGCGTGGGGTGAAGACTGACAGCCTTGATGAACTTCGGTTTGATGACGATGGAGATGCCTCAAGCTCGTGGGGCTGAGACCTTGTTGGTGTTTCGAATGATGCAGGCTCACACGCGTGGGATGGAGACTTACTGTCGATCTTGCTTCAGAGTTTCCCAGGATTCAGATGCCACGCTACCGATATACGAGTAGACCGTGTGACATCCCACTTCTGACACCAAATTTGTTAGGAGGGCCGCTCTGAAGGTGTTTTTAAAAAAACTTTTACACCCAATCCCGGAAGTTCTTTTGGTTTATTTCCCCAATATTAAAATAATACAAAAAATGTACTAAAGCCGCGAACGGCGTGTGCGATATGCACTTAATATGGGTTGGAGCTGCACTGCCTCGATTACCTCAAACACTACGCTTATATACGAAATAAAATAATCGGGTCAGCGCTTTTAACTAAATAGGGTTGGACATAATAGTACGCACACGTGTAAGTGATTGATATTGAATACTTACTTACTTACTTATCTTCACGCACAATCCCTGACGGGGTAGCCAGATCGCCAAGTGTCACGATCCTTACAAACCTCTTTCGCTTGATATTGAATGATTCTTAAATTTCTGCAAATTATGAAATAAATTGATTATAGGTAAGCTAAGATTAGTTTAAAACAAGGATTTTGTTAGTTACCACCTGTATATGTCCCACTGCTGGGCACAAGCCTCCTGTCATTTCTGAGAGGGTTTTAGGGCAAGGAAGTGTCCGCCGCGCTGCCCCACTGCATGTTGGCGGACTTAATATATTATCTACGAAATATTTTTTTTCTTACTTCTCAGACATGTAGGTTTCATCGCGATGTTTTCCTTCACCGCCGAGCTAATTGTAAATCAGCACTTAAAATTGCAATTAACAATTTCATTGGTGCCGCCGGGGATCGAATCCGGGTTGATCGCGTACTGTGAAATTTACAGCGAGCGTTAACCCTCTGAGTATCACGACTCGATTTACGGCTAAGATTTTTGTTATTCCTGGTGAAAGTACAAATAAATACTAATTTCAGTTTTTATCAAACGATATTTATAGTCATTCTGTAACCCCGCTTTCCTAGACCAATCTAACTGGCTTTAGGAAAATAGCTTATGGAAATAGAATATTAGGAAGTGGCAACTGTATTGCTTTAGATACCTTTACAAAATAGATGTTGTGCTAAAAGACTGTTATTTTTTTATTTGATTCAAACATTTTTTTTGTTTAGGTTAAACATTAAGTTCAATAGCAAAGAAAAATATAAGAAGTCATTAATTTGAACACATAAGTACATTGTAATAAAACTAGTTTTAAATTCTGTATCGCGTGAAACGTTTAACAACTTACTTCTTTAAATATTGATAGTATATGATAACTTGTTTCAAAAGCTTTAATTTCCATTAGAAATTAATGGGTTAGATATTTGAAAGTCCATTTCTTAAAACATTTTATGATACCGACTGAAAGCAAATTTCATGAGACGGGAATTGCTTATTGAATATCTTATTAAGTTTTTATTAAAATCAATACAGAGATTGTTTACCAATTTGGAACTCTATTTGTTAGGTCTCCTTTGTAACCAAATTTAAAAAAGGACTGGGGGTACTCGACTATATTCTTTTATGTGTGTTACCTCAGAATGTTTTTCTGGGTGAACCAATTTTGATTATTCTTTTTAGCTATCCGTAGTCAAATGGTAAAAAACGGAACCCTTATGGATTCGTCATATCTGAATGTGTGCCCCCCCCCCCCCCCCCCCCCCCCGGTAACTTCTAAAATGAGAGAATTATAAAAGTAAAAAAAATATATGATTACCATGTAAACTTCCACCAAAAATAAAACATTTAATTTCATAAACATAAACCTTGCATAAACAGTGAACCATTATTTTCTTATAATAAATCTGAAAGAGGACCCTAAGTAAATAATAATTATAATTCGCGCGGGGCGTGGCTTGATCGGTAGCGGATGTGGAGCGCGGCGGGGGCAGATTCCCGACTGCACTTACCCGAGCGGGCAGACATGTGAGGGCAGACATTGTTGACACTCGTGCACGCGGACCTAATTTTTCGATACATTTGCGAATGCTAAATATTGTACGTTTACGATTTGATACTGTTTTCGTTGGATAAAATTAATTTCAATTACTGACATTGATCAAAGTTACAACGAACTACAAGAACTTCTATATTATGTTACATGTTCTCTTCATGGGCGGGTCTTGACCGGTTTTTTTTTTGAAAGCTGGTGAAAATCCATATGGGAAGCATGTGGTCTCTTATGGATTTAATTAAGATCTAACCAGTAGTATTTGAGTTATTTTTAATAATGTGTATTTATTTGACTTTTACTACATTAATGACGTTATATTCTTCATTTTATTTATATTGAAGTCGGTTGTACAAAATATTTAATTGTACCACTTGCATATAAATGTCCGTCTCGGTAGGTATCACCCTCATCTCAAAGGCATAGAAAGCCAGTTTAAGAGCCTATATACTCCCTCAAATGGCTTAGCATGATCCACCGTTATGCTGAAAAAACTGCAGCATAAATTTTGAAATAAATAAATGGTAAATTTGAGGAATAATGTTAAGTACTCTGTTTGACGAAAGACGTTTTTATAAAATTTTCTCCGTAGAAAATAAATCCAAATTTATTTCCAAACCGAACAATAAACCGTTGGTATTCTAAAAATACTTTAAATTAGATAATGAAACGTTGCATAATAACTGCACTAACTATAATTCAGGTCTTATGTTTTCTAATTTTTTAATCACCATTATTTTCACCGTAATAAGAAATGACCTAAGCTATCGGCGTCTTGAAGTTTATTCCCTGCCGCCCGACTCTCCTGCTTAGTCTAGCTTCGTTTTATACGAGGAAGCTGTGTCGCTTGTGCTCTGAACACACATTACGCAACGGGGCGACGTTAAATTAAAATATTGAAATACTTTGATCTAACGTGTTGGCGCAATGGGAAATAACTGTAGTAAAAATAAGAAGTTGTTGAAAAAAAATTAGAAGTGTTGGCTGAGGTTGTATATGCTCTTAACTAGAGGCTGTGAGAGGTTTTATTTTGGTCCTTAGAGGCAACAATACTGTAACCTTCTTTTTTGAAGGTTGGTTTCAGGTGTCAATAGGCTTGTGTAGCAATTATCCACAGGCTGTTAATTCGTTTGTCACTTCGATTTTATATAAAAAAAACAACAGTGAGGCAATAATTTCACCCTGATATATTTTTTTAAATTTATTAACGTATGAGCAGTAAAGACCAGCTTATTCAAAGAATCGTTTTATTAAAGCTCACAGTGTGAAAATATGTTTGTGAATATCGTTTTATGAAAATGAACACCACACCGCAATGATACGCGTAACGAATTTGAATAAAGCGTGCTCACACTCGCGGCGTAATTTTCCGACACCGTATTGTATCCCACTGATGAAAATTTATGTGCATTACAAATCAAGAGATGCGGTCCGTTTTGTCGATTCGAGCCGTTGCAAAAATGGCTTTTATTTAAATAATTGTTACAATATTTCATACTCTATCCAGATAATAAAAATATATCGTTTCTAGATATTATAAATTTTAGTAATTTACAAATATTATCACAGCGTGTTCGAAATTAAATTAATTCAGTGGAAATAACACTATGTATTTTATGTTCCATAACTTTTTTTTTAAATATTTTAATGTACAGAGAAGGCAAAGGGGTTTTTAGCTCACGTAGTGATCTTGAAAGTGATCAAATGCTTTCTTTTAATTGGTTTAAATGTCTTGTATAGACAAATCATGTACAATGTATGTTCACTTTTTTTTTCAGCCTTAACGGTCATCTACATACGTTTATTTATTGTTCACAGATGTGCACAATAAATAAACGTACCTTTCTAATGATAAAGGTTTATTTCTCTTCCTCATAAAATTACAATTAAATATTATATACAAGCGACCCACCCTGGAAGGTCTAAAAAAATTTTCTTAAAACACTCAATACCCTAGAGTAGCGTGCTAGGCTATTTGCTGTTTTTAATATATGTGAATGACCATCCGAATATATGTAATATCCCCTGTGTTCTTTTTGCTAATGATATTTCATTAATTCTCCCCTGTCCCAATAGCACAGATTTACACCATCTCCTAACCTCTAATTTAAATGTAATAAATTGCTGGCTCCAAGATCACAACCTCGAGATTAATTTCAAAAAGACTAAATTTCTGCAATTTAGACCATACCAAAAACGGCCCTTACATATCAACTACCAATACCTAAATATTCCCTTAGAATCTGTTAACTCTCACTGTCTCCTGGGTATAAATATAATTACTTACTTACTTACTTATCTTCACGCACAATCCCTGACGGGGTAGCCAGAGAGAACAGATCGCCAAGTGTCACGATCCTTACATACGTCTTTCGCTTCTTTCAGATTCATTATCTTCTTCATACATGCACGTCTAGGTATCCGAGTACTCGTGACCCTACCCTCTTCGAGCAATTTGCTCACATGGTCTTCGAAAGTTAGTCTCGGTCTACCTCGACACCTTTTAATATTAACTTTCGCGCTATATATTTTCTTCACCATTCGGTCTTCACTCATTCGCTCAACGTGCCCAAACCACCGAAGCACGCCCTTATCAATTTTTGTGATAAGGTCATCTTTCAAACCTGCCATATTGCGAATCTCTTCGTTTCGCTTTCGGTCGGCCATGGTAACGCCGCACATTTTACGAAGAGATCGCATCTCCACTGCATTCAACTTGCTTTTATGCTTCTTCTGGCATACCCAGGTTTCGCTGCCATATAACAAAGTCGGTGCCAATACTGCGTTATGTATTGCAAGGCGTGCACTCTTCACTACGCCTTGCCTTTTGACTAACATAGTCAGGGCACCATTGACTTTGTTCCCGGCAGCGACACGCCTGTCCACATCTAAATCACATCTTCCATCCCGGCTAAAAGCACTCCCCAAGTATACATAGGTATAAATATAGATGCACATTTAAATTGGAAGGAACACATTAATAAAATTGTCAAAAAATTATCTAGTTTTACATACGCTCTTATAGAACTTAAAAAAACCACCGACTTAAAAACAGCAACCTGTGCCTACTACGCGTACGCAGACGCCTGAATACGCTACGGTGTGGTACTTTGGGGTAGCAGCACAGACGCTAACAAAGTATTTCTAATTCAGAAAAAATGTATTCGCATACTTCATCACATCACAGTGGTAGAGCCACGCGGCAGCTTTTGCTGTCGCACGGATGGGCCGGCTCGAACCGGCGTGGTACCACGACCTCACAGAATACCAGCGTGAAGTAGAGGTTTACCTCTGCGTTTCGCTTGGTGAGTGCAGGTGGCCGGAGGCCCTTTTTACTGGAAATGAGGCATTCCATCTTAGTCCTCACGGGTGGCAACGCATCTGCATTTTGATTCGCAAACGAGGATAGAAGTAGATGTCTATGGGCCGCAGCAACCACTTACCATCAGGTGGACTGTGTGCTCGTTTGTCACCCTTATCCTATAAAAAAAAAACTTGCAAATATCGACTCCATAACAAGCTGTAGAAATTACTTTATCAGTTATAATATCCTGACATTAACATCCCTATATATATCCGAAATATGCTCACTAGTTAGAAATAATATCGACTGGTTCCCTCAATATTTTCGCCCTAAAAATTTAAGACCAAAAATAAAATTATCCACAGTTACATCAAAATTACAAATCGTAAACACCGGTCCCTATGCCATGTCAATAAAAATATATAACAAAATTCCAGAACAAATCATAAGCATTAAAAGCATTAAAAAATTTAAAAAGGAAGTTAAAACATATTTAACGAAAAAATGTTATTACTCGTTGCAGGAGTTTTTTTAGTGATTGAGTAGGAAATAGAAAATTGAAACAAATATACAATATAATATGATCCAATTTATATTTAAGTTAATTGTAAATATTCACTAAATGATAATTTTATAATACTATAATGTGAATGTAATATTAATATTAATAATTGCCTATATTTGCAGTGCCCTTGCAGGGTTCTTGTTTTGAACATTTTTTTTAAATATAAGACCAAATGTACAACAAAAATAGCAAATAAATTGAATTGAATTGAATTGAATTGAATTTTATTTCTGAGCGGGTTTTATGAAAACTAAAATATTCAGACCGCTGAGAAAAAGTTTAGCCGTCTAAGAAATAGAGGAGATATCCCGTGGGTGAAGTGTTCAAGCATTAACATTAGTTCAGCGGCAAATGCTTGTATGGTACGTAGTACGGAGTTTATATATTTATGGCAAACTCGTACGAAAACTTCGACACCGTGTTTGAACAGAGTGTTGTTATCTTTTTAAAACTTCGTCATAAACGCCAACATTTTCCTACAATCTGTACTAAAAGTTTGCATGACATACAAACGAAAATATGCCATATTTTTTTTTAATACATGTTCAGTTAGATTTCACATAAATATCAGGGGGCGGCATCACAAATAAGAGTGTCTTAAATTTAAATTTAAACTGACCTTAAATATTTAAATTGAAATCTTAAATCTGAAAAACAGCTCTTAGTGAATATTTTAGATTATAATATATTAGCAATATGCTCTACAAAATGAAAATACTCCCATGCAAATCAAATTATGTATTGTATATTTTATATAACGTAATTTAAAAAAATTATATCTTTATAATTTTCTATTGTTTATATATATATATATAAACATGTGCCGTATAATGGCGGTTAAGAATATCCACTACCCTATATCTTCCCGTGGGTGTTGTAAAAGGCGACAAAGGGAAACAGGCAGGAGATGGGCAGCAGCATCTTCCTGGTAACGGCAAAAATACAATAAAAAACTGCGGTTGCCAACCCGCTTGCCAAGCGTGGCAACTATGGCAATATACCCCCCATGATGAAAGTTACGAAGAGACGGCCCCCAGTCACCGGCGGCCCCGCTATTCCTGGCTACGGTGGCGACCATGGTAACGGCAGGGCAGGGGGTGCTAAGAATCTCCGGTGGAGGTTCGGTTGCCACCTACGACGACTCGACCTGGCAACATAAAACGCACGCACCCTGAGGACTGACGAGAAGATTGTGGGGCTGGAAGAAGTTACGCTGGCATATTATAGGATTATCCGTCCGTATAGTCCGAAGAGAGGGGGAGGACACGGTAATCCTCGAATCCGGCAACTTGCTCTATTACCGGAAGGGCGACCATCTGTCCCAAGGAGGTGTCGGATTTATCGTCCACAAGTCTCTCGTTAACAACGTTGTAAAGATTGAGAGTGTGTCGACGAGGGTTGCGTACCTTATACTCAGAATCACCAAACGGTATTCGCTGAAGGTCATACAGGTTTACGCACCAACCTCGGCACACCCCGATGAGGAGGTGGAGGAAATGTATGAGGATATCTATAGAGCCATGCATTCCTCCATAACCCAATATACGGTGTTAATGGGAGACTTCAATGCAAAACTAGGCACAAGAGAGAACGGTGAGCTGAAAGTGGGGAAATTTGGAATAGAGCAACGGAACCCAAGGGGCCAGCAGCTGGCCGAGTTCATGGAGAAAGAGGGACTCTTTATGAAGAACTCTTTCTTCCAGAAGCGGCCCCACAGGAAGTGGACCTGGTCGAGCCCCGACGGTTCGACAAAAGATGAGATTGACTTCATTATGACGACCAGACGACAACTGTTCAGTAATGTCTCAGTGATCGCGAGGGTGAACACCGGCAGCGATCACCGAATGGTTAGAGGCACACTGAACCTAAACGTTAAGTTGGAGTGGTCCCGTCTAATGAAGTCAACGCTCCGTCCCCCTCGTGCTCTAATCCAAAGTCCCGAAACCTTTCAGCTCGAGTTACAAAACCGTTTTCAGTGCCTAGAAGACTGCAATGAAGTGGACGATTTGAATGACAAGCTCGTGGAAACTGTCCATGCGGTCGGAGCTAAGTTCTGCAAGACCCGCCGCAGAAGAACACAAAAACTCTCCGATCACACTCTTAATCTTAGTGCTGTAAGACGGAACATGAACCCACATTCTTCAACAGATTTGACAGCATACAGGCAACTGAACAAATAGATCTCCAAATGCATGCGGCGGGACTTACGCAACTTCACTACAGCTTGTATTGAAGAAGCCATCGACCGGAACCAAGGCTCCAAAGTCTGCCAGAGATCTGTCTGCCAGAAAGAGCCAACTGTCAAAGCTGAAGACCGAGTGTGGCAGGATCTTTTCCGGGACACCTGAGATTTTGAGTGATATTGAGAGGTTCTATGGGCAACTATACTCGTCATCGTTAGAGCCACACGCAAGTGTGAGTAATAATCCAAGAGCGAGTCTTATACGACATTATTCCGATGATATCCCGGACGTCAGTCTGAGCAAGATTAGAATGGCTCTCCAGCACCTTAAAAACGGCAAGGCCTCAGGCGAAGATGGAATTACAGCGGAGCTTCTGAAAGCGGGTGGAAAACCGGTACTTGAAGTCCTTCAGAAGCTCTTTAATTCCGTCCTCCATGGTGGCATTACACCGGAGGCGTGGAGCAGAAGTGCGGTGGTCTTGTTCTTCAAGAAAGGATACAACGCTCTCTTGAAGAACTACAGACCGATTTCCCTTCTGAGCCGCGTCTACGTCCTGTTTTCGAGAGTCATTACAAATTGTCTCGCGCGCAGATTTGACGACTTCCAACCTCCCGAACAAGCCGGTTTCCGAAAAGGCTTTAGCACCATAGACCACATACATACCCTTCGGCAAATTGTACAGAAGTCAGTGGAGTTCAATTTGCCACTATGTCTAGCGTATGTGGACTATGAGAAAGCCTTTGATTTCGTCGAAATTTGGGCAGGGCTGCAGTCCCTTCAGCGGTGCCAAGTTGACTGTCGGTATATCGAAGTGTTGAAGTGCTTGTAGAGTAGGGCTACGATGGCTATCCGAGTACATAACCAGAGTACGAAACCTATCCAATTGCAGAGAGGTGTAAGACAGGGTGACGTCATATCCCCGAAACTCTTCACCGCTGCATTGGAAGACGTTTTCAAGCTTCTGGACTGGAAAGGATACGGTATCAACATCAATGGCGAGTACATCACTCACCTTCGATTTGCCGACAATATAGTCCTTATGGCAGAATCGCTGGAGGACCTAAGCACTATGCTCAATGACCTCAATAGTGTTTCCCAACGGATAGGTCTTAAGATGAACATGGACAAAACAAAGATCATGTTTAATGTCCATGTCACACCTATGCCGGTAGTTGTTGGGAGCACTAAGCTCGAAGTTGTTGACGAGTATGTTTACCTGGGACAAATAGTCCGACTAGGTAAGTCCAACTTCGACCGAGAGGTCAATCGACGGATTCAACTCGGTTGGGCAGCGTTCGGGAAATTACGGCACATCTTCTCGTCAGGTATACCTCAAAACTTGAAAACGAGACTGTACACCCAGTGCGTGTTGCCAGTGATGACATACGGAACTGAGACGTGGTCCTTCACTGCTGGCCGGATGAGTAAGCTCAAGGTCGCTCAGCGAGCTATGGAGAGGGCTATGCTCGGAGTTTCTCTGCGTGATAAACACAGAAATGAGGATATCCGTAGTAGAACCAGAGTGACCGACATAGCCCAACGGATTAGTGAGCTGAAGTGGCAATGGGCCGGCCATATAGCTCGAAGAACCGACAACCGATGGGGAAGAAAGGTTCTCGAGTGGAAGCCTCGTACCGGCAGGCGAAGTGTAGGGCGTCCCCCCACTAGATGGAGTGACGACCTGGTAAGATATGCAGGAAGTCGATGGATGCAGGTGGCTCAGGACCGTACTTTGTGGCATTCTTTGGGGGAGGCCTATGTTCAGCAGTGGACTTGTGAAGGGCTGTAATGATGATGATGATGATATATAGATATATATATATATATATAATCTTTATAATTTTCTATATATATATATATATATATATGTGTATATATATATATATATATATATATATATATATATATATATATATATATATATATATATATATATATGTTTTCTTTTCTTTTAATTTTGATTTGTTTAATCTTCTATAATTAACAATTCATTTGATAACATTTTAAGCTATTACATTATGTTTATAATCTATACATGTAAATATGTAAATAAAATTTAAGTATCAGTCTGTAAGATCGAAATAACTGCCTTATATAAGAATATCCTCTACCCCATATCATTCCGTAAGAAGTGATAGAGGGGATTAATCAGGGGATGGGCAGCAGCGTCTAACTAATAGCGACTAAAAATAAAAAATAAAAATTGCGGTTACCAACCCGCTTGCCAAACGAGGATACTATGGCAAATATCCCCCTATGAGGCAATCTATGGGGGAGGCTTATGTTCATAAGTGTACTTGTACACATGTAACTATTTATATTTTAGTATAAAGAATGTAAACATAGTGTGAACGTAGCCTTCAAAATCAATGCTGTGAGATTTTCTTGTGATTTACGATATTTGCTATATTTTATATATTATAACTTATTCTGGACTGAGCTTTAGCTTAAAATCTTTAAAATAAGTAAACATTTACAATGAACTCGAAATAAATAACTGAACGTGGGTGCGTGACTAAACTTCCATTAACCGATTCAATAGGATCGGGTGCAATTAGAGGCAACCTTCTTTGTGTATGTATTTGTAGTCCGCTTTACTGCAGTTTCAAGTAATTAGATTCATTTTAAATCAATTCAAAAACTATAAACAAACTAAGCAATGTTCGTTTGAAACAGTTGCCCCACAATATTGTCCTCACAAACGATGCTATGTTATTTTGACATTCTTTATAATCAATAAAATTTTGAAAATTAGTTCTATGATGGCATTTGACCGTACAGTGGCAGTGTAAGTATATTCACTACCCAATACGTTTGAATGAGCTATCCAACGACACCCCACTTGATAGAATATACGGGCAAAGTAAATAATAAACTATATGGGATGTACCAAAAATAAAACTGTTTTTCATGATTTTATTTCACAATTTTGTAGCCTAAATTAATCTGTATAACTTTGTCAAATAAATATAAGAGGTCCTTGTTGTTTAACTACGAAACCCTAAAAAGCAATGAAATGAGTTACTCGTACATGGTCAGACGATGGTAAGTAACTACTGCTGCCCATGAGCAACTGTACCACACTTAAATCACTCAAAAGAAAGGGGTACCCTTAGATTGCCATAGTTATATAAACTTACAGTAATAATAATAATAATAAAGTTTATTCTTTTCTCTCACAAATTTAACATAAACATACAACTTAATATTAATTTACTACAATCAATTTGTGAGAGACTGGTGTCCGTACTAGGATTCCCTGTATGACAGATCACCAGCCCCCACCTACAGACCAATCTATAATAATCTAGGTAATATTAGGTGTATGACAAACAATAAATATACGAAAAGCAAACGTGTGTGTGTGTGTGTATGTGTGTGTGTGTGTGTGTGTGTGTGTGTGTGTGTGTGTGTGTGTGTGTGCGCGTGCGTGCGTGCGTGCGTGCGTGCGTGCGTGTGTGTGTGTGTGTGTGTGTGTGTGTGTGTGTGTGTGTGTGTGTGTGTGTGTGTGTGTAGCGTTTGGGATTTATTTCATGATTTTAAGTAATTCCTCAGTCGTTTCATAATCTTGACTTAATAGCCATAGGGTTACTATCTTTTTGTAGATGAGAACCCAAAAAGCAGAAGAAGTTATGTGTATAACTACTTTTGTATGGTGCAATAGGACAAATTTTACTTTCGTTTCTTTTATTTGTCAGACGAGAAGGATCGTAATATGTCAGAGAATGTTGTTTCATAATAGTGTGTAAAATAAATAACTGGCGGACTGTGAGAACTTTACAGTTTTGGTATAGTTCTTTAGTGGGATAGAGAAATGGAAGAAAGTGACTCACCTTGAGAAGTGCTCGTTGGGCACGTTCTAACTTAAGTAGATGTGTTTTGGAAGTACCACCCCAAACTGTTATGCAGTAGGTAATTAATGATTGGCAAAGTGACAAGTAGGTTGATTTTAATATTTTTTCATCTCCCACATGTCGAATATTTTTAAAAATATAGATCATTTTACGTAATCTATTAGTTAGAAGATTAATATGTGCTTGAAAATTCAGGTTGCTATCAATCATTATACCTAAGTACTTTATTTCATTTACTTTTTGGAGCAAAGGGCAAGAACAGTTAATAACATCATTATAATTTTGACAGATATGTGCTTTTATATGGAGATTAGGAGAAATAGGAGTGTTAATTTTTTTAAATGTAAATGACATATATTTTGTTTTGGAGACATTAAGCATTAGTTTATTATGTGTTAGCCAGTTTACAATTAAATTGAAACCTTTTTGGGCATTCAGGTATACTTCTTCCCATGTATCACCGCTGAATAAAAGGGCAGTGTCATCGGCATAAGAAACAAGCGTCCCATTTATCAATCTTGTCTGGCACATGCTGTTTATATAGATCAAAAACAGGGTAGGACCCAAGATACTACCTTGTGGTACGCCATGGGATACGGGAAGATCATCACTTATCCAATTTCCTATTTTGACACATTGCGATCGGTTAGTGAGATAACTTTCAAAAAACTTCAATTGTATTCCTCTGACACCTATCTTGTACAATTTGTGAATTAACAGCGGAATAGAGACCGTGTCAAATGCCCTAGCTAAATCGAGAAATACTGCTATAACTTTTTTCTTGTTGTCCATATGTTTAACGGTATAACTTAAGAATTCATGTACTGCATCACTTGTAGCTTTGCCATTTCTAAAACCAAATTGTGCATTTGAGAAGAGATTTTTTGATTCAAGATACCTGACCAGTTTATTATTTACTACTTTTTCTAAGATTTTCGAAAATACTGGCAGTATAGAAATGGGCCGATAATTATCGACACAATCTCTATTTCCGCTCTTATGAATAGGGTGAATCATTGAACGTTTGAATTCGTGAGGAAATATTCCAGTATTTAGAGATAGATTACAAATATATGTGAGTATAGGGGTTAGGATATTTTTGTATCGTTTTATAAGGGAACTTGAAATATTGTCCCGTCCCGTACAGTTATTTTTAAGACTTGATATAATTGTTTCGACTTCAGAGTCATCTACCGGAAGTAATGCAAATGAGTGACTAGGTGATATGTCTGGTATGCCCAAGGATAAGTCTGTCGAGCAGTTCTTAATAGACTCAGCTATATTCTTTCCTATGTTCACAAAATATTCATTTATATCATTAACCGACCTCCTAGGATCATTACAGAGAAGTTCTGTAGCTGGAGCTTTGATTTTAGTCGTGTGAGTTATGTTCTTTATTATTTCCCACAGTTTTTTGCTATTAGATTTAGCTTTACCAATTTCCGCCTTTTCATATTCTTGTTTAACTTTCTTTAGTATGTTATTACAAAAATTTCTATATCTAGTATAGGTTATTTGAAGAATTGTATCATTAGGATGTTTTCTTGATTTAATATGTAAATTGTCCCTATTTTTCATGCATTTTAGCAAGCCACGAGTTATCCAAGGTTTTATAGTTCGTTTACGTCTCGAGACCGTTATGTTTTGGTACATTTGTCAATAGCTAGATTAAGAGTATTGATTAAAAACGTAACTGCATCATTTACATTTGGCATTAAGTATACAGCTTTAAAATCTAATTCATTAAAAGTTAAATCTAAGGCCTGGTAGTCAATTTGATTAATTGTTTTGTAATGAAAAATATTTTTATATGTCCAATTTAGGCTAAGGATTATGCTATAATGATCTGTGATGGTAGTGTGAGCAACATGACAACGTGCGGGTAATTTTGATTTCAAAATTATGTGATCCAAACAGGTATGGGTATGTGTTGGGATATTAAAACCTGGTAGCATACCATGAGAGGCTAATAGATCAAGATAAATATGGGCTCTAGAGTCTTTTGATGAGGATGATATATCAATGTTTATATCTCCTGTCAGTATTATATTTTTATATTGTGCTAAGCCAATAAGTATGGAATTTAAAGATTCAAAGAAAGGGTTTGTATTCTTTACACTTGGAGGGCGATATATTGCAAGGACGACAGAATTAGCATTTAATTTTATAAGCAAACAATTAGCATCTGTTAGGTTAATTTCGGAGATATTATAATTATTATTTGACTTATAATAAATTACAACTCCCTCATTTTGTGTTTTATTATTTGTAGAAGCAGCATAATTATATCCGTGTAGTATGGGAATATAAGCAATGTTTTGTAACCAACATTCTGTAAATATAATTAGGTCCCAATCAACTTTGGCACGTTCCAGAAGAGTTTGGAAGTGTGGTATATTACGTTTTAAGCTTCTTATATTTTGTGTTATTAATTTCAAAGATGATTGATTATTATATATTAAATTAGCACTGTCATCAATGCTACACGTAAAGCTTGAGGCCAAATATAATGCGTCTAGGTCTTTATTAATATTTTCATTAATACTATCGCCTTTTACAAAGTTCGTAATTTACTAGTCTAAAATTATGGTGAATAAAAATATAGTGTATTATTTTTCTTTTGTTTAAGACGCAAATAATGCAAATGTAAGGAATTATAACTAGGTCATATCTTACGTAAAGTATAACTAGATACTCGTAAAAAAATGTTTTATCGTATAAGATGGTACTTCGGTATAATATTATTTGGTAGCAGTACTTATTTATTCTGTGGTAGTAGTTATATTCAACGTGTGGCAGCTGATGGAAAAAATTACTTTTTAGGCTTACTAAATGCGGAAAATCAATATAGAAACCTATAGTTGAAATATTATTAATTTGTCTACAAACAATATGAGATCTATTAGTATAGCAAAAAATATAACATTTAATAGTTATCTGAGGAACATAAATGTAGTAATAATTCTGTGTACAATGAGTATTCTGCATAACACAAATTGAAAACATCACCTTAAAATATCCATTATAATTACAAGTTAGCGTTTTTGTAGCACGTTGATAATTTAGATAATAATACATTAAGACTATAATTATCCATTTAGAGGGTTTAATATGAGTTTTTAGTTTTTTTATAATATAGGTAATAGATTTAAATGGCCAAGCAAAATTGTTTGTTAGATTTATAAATGTTTTGCTTGGCAAAGTTGTGTCATAAGTTTTGATGGTTTTATGCTTATGTGATAAAATGTATTTCATCGCACAAAGAAATGTTAGGGTATGTGAGATATTGTTCGTATAATTAGTTACGAATTTGACGGTACTAAGAGAATTCAATGAAGCATCGGCGCATTCTAAACACCTATGACCATTATATAATATACGAGTATGTTTATGGAAATAAATATAAACTCGTTTTGTATTTTTAACGTAGGTAGACCATTTATATAGACACATATTAATATTTACAATTTTTGCCATTTTGTTTGCATATATGAATTTTGTTTGTATGGAGTTATTGTAAGTTATGTTTGATTTTTGGAGAAATTCTTGATACGTTTCGTTAAATAAAATAGATAAGGATATGAACTTTAAGTAAGTATGATATTTTGTTTGAATTTTAGTGTTAGGTGTGTGTATTATGTAATAGTAATAGGGTATAATAATGTGATATTGAATATAACTAGATAGGAAATATCTTATTACAAAAGGTATTAGCAAATAAGCAATAAATAAAATTAATAGTCAAATAGAACTTAGTTTACAAAAATCTTCTTCACTGTCGATTCTAATAGCCGGCATACCATCCTTTTGTCTCACAAATACTTTCCCATGAGCAGTCCAGCAGTTACTATATTTATTCTTCTTTGTATATTGTCTGGCAAGGTAGTGAAGTCGCCGTGTTTTAGTTGTTAGGCATTCGGATACATATATTGGTTTCGGTGGTCCACCAATATTAAGATGAGAAGTATTCAGTTTTTTATCCTTTTTCTCTTTGTTAAATGCACTGACGGATCTAATAAAATTGTTTTTCATTACAGTAGTGGTAAAATCGATTACGATAGGACTTGGTGTGTTCGATTTTAATTGTGATTTAATACGATAAATGTCACGTACCTCATTATCTTGTAGGGGCACATTTAAAACCTCACTAATAACTCTTACAATTTTACACAACGAAGACTGGTTTTCTGGTTGAGTTATTGGGATATTACGGAGCTCGATGGAGGAGGTTTTGGCATTTCGCTCTAGATGTTCTATTTTATTTTCCAATATTTTAATTCTATCTTGATATTCAGAGTTTTCCTGCTGCACATTATTAATTTTTAATAACAAATCATCGTACTTTTGGGCCATAAAATCAATCGACTTTTGGGTTTCCAAGTTTAAATCTTTTAATGTTGACATATCAGACTCCAATCTATTAAATTTCGCAGTTTGTTGTTGTTTTAAATCATTTAGCAGTTCTTTAATTTCACAGCTAACCATATCGCTGTATCTTTGCTTATACCTTTTGGCAATACACTCAACGTTTTCTGGATCATCAGAATAAACTTTTTCGGATGCTGTATCTGAATCTTGGGTTAAAATTCGCTCTTTAGTTAGTTTGAGGTCACTAGAATAAGGTGGGGTACGCTGAAGTGCCATAATGATATAATTAAGGGTATACGTAGGCCTAATTTATTGATACTTAAAGTTGTAGGCCTAAATAAAACCGTTGGCAATTGAATTTTAATACTCAGTACAAAAACAATGGCTTATCACGTATTGGTCGATGGGCGTGGCGAAATAATAACGCAACGATAGTTTCGCATTCACTGGAATATGCACTATCTCACTTCTAACGTTCAAGAGAAGGGTGTTGCATAATATCACTATCCTTCTTCAATTAGCGCGTCGCACTTTGTCGTAAAACGATGAACTTCTGAATGCCTGGTACTTGCACTTAATTTATTTTGTGTGATAAATTATTATTTTGACTCAATCAACAGCACAAAAACACGTCCGTACACTACGGTGGTCGGAAGGGGAGGGGGGACAGTAAAAAATCTTTTTGAAAAAAAAATTTACATGCAATTTTTTTACAAAATCGCAAGTCGGGCCACAACACGGGTGTTACTTAGGGTTAAAACTAGGAAGAAAACTTGTTATAGCCCTCCTTAAGATAGGATACTGACATCTATTCTTTAAAAAAATTGATGTGATAAACGAACTTACAATCAACCTGATGGTTAGAGACTGCAGGCAACTTTATACAAAGAAGACTAATGGTGTTGTTACCACTAGTGACTGCAAATTCATTTTTGAACTTTTGCTGTATAAACACACTGGCCGAGAAGAAACTGAAAAAGATAAAATAGAGAAACAGAAGGGAATTATGGACATTTATATTTTCTACCGACTTCAAACAGGAGGAGGTATTGAATTCGCCTGTATGTCTTTTTATGCCGATTACCCGATTTAGATGATTTTGTTGGTGCTTTACATGTAGTCCCATATAAATTTCATCAATGTTTGACCAATAGTTTTTGATTTATTCTTAACTAGCTGTTCCCCACGACTTCGCCCGCGTGTAATTTAGGTATTTAATGACATTGCTCAGAACCCTAATTCTTTTTCTCAAATATAAGTAGCCTAAGTTACTCCTTAGAATATCAGCTATCTGCCAGTGAAAGTCCTATCGAAATCGGTTCAGTCGTTTCGGAGATTAGCCGAAACAAACAGACAGACAGACCGACAGACAGACAGACAAAAAATTTAAAAATTGCGTTTTTGTTATAAGTACCGTATATACATTCATATGTATTCAGTAAAAAGCTGTTATTTTAAGATTACAAACAGACACTTCAATTTTATTTATCTCTATAGATAATGTATATTGAAGTCGGTTGTACAAATTTTTTAATTTTAAATTATAGTAAACCCAACACTAAACGCAAAATTTTGTAAAATAAACGCTGTTTTTGAATATTATATCACCATCCCATCGAGTGTGAAATTTTAATAAGGTCATAACAGGTATGAGGATACATACCTTTTATGACCTTAATAAAATTCCTTTAAGAGTCCTTTGAGCCTGTAAGTATACGGGCTCTATATACGCTCCAGACCGAAACACAATAGTGCAAGCACTTCTGTTTGGTGGCACCAACAAGAAGGTCATACCTACCTGGATGGACACCTAGGCAGAAAAGTTGATCTACTACCAACTATCTAGCAAATAGTATTGCGAAGACCAAATTGCAACTATTTTAGTCAGAGCTTACCAAGCAAATAATTTATAAAATAAATGCCCGGCTCCCTGGTGAGCAAGTCAGAGTACATAAATTGCCCGTTCAAAAGTTCTTGAACAGTGTTGCAAGTGTTTGTAATAGTTCATAACAGTTGGAAGCAATTTCTTCTCGCAAGCTTTAGAGCGTCCGCTTGCTCCAGAATAAGTTAAACATGCATAGTGACAATTAAAATATTTTGCGCTTTGAAGCGTATTCAGAAATTAAACAGTGGCCTTGAGAAGTAAAAAAGCAAAGTTATAGTTCCTTTATACGTCTCACGCTAGGTACAGCCCGCCTTTAATATTTTTGTTTTAAATAAAATGGATGCAGGTGACTCAGGACCGTGCTTTGTGGCATTCTTTGGGGGAGGCCTATGTTCAGCAGTGGACTTGTAAAGGGCTGTAATGATGATGATGATGATGATGAAATAAAACTGAAGTGACATATGTAGTTAAAGTCCACGAGACTGCAGTCCATGGATACCTGCATTCAACTTCAAATGAAGAATGATATAGATGCGATGTTTCTGAGGGATGAGATAGAATGTCCAACAGCATGTAATTAAAATTACTCTCTTTAACCTTCAGGCAGGATCACAGTAGTGTAATTACTGCTATGTGACAGCAGAAGGCAGGGTGCTAGAGGGTCTACACAGACATATTCCTAAGCAGATAAAGAGGCCTAACACATAGTAAATCTTTATAGTATTAAAAATTTTGACATAAAAACATTCACTGAATGTTTGCCCTATTTGTTGTTGTAGTAGATGGTCTGCCGACTTGGTAAGAGTTGCGGAAATTCGATTGATGTTGGTGATTTAGGACCGCGCATTGTGGCATTACCTAGAGGAGGCCTATGTTCAGCAGTGGAGTTGTAAAATGATCTTATGATGATGATGATAAAACATTCACTAAAACGTAAAAAAAAACATTTCCTACTGCTACCGAAAGACTTTCGTTTTCATCTACCGTCCGTATTATTCCACTGTTACAATTTTGTCTCCTCGTTTTAGGAAGAATTTGTCTTAATCTTCAAACTTGATGGCATATTGACGATTGCAGAACCAGACATCCTATAACGCTGCTCTTTGTCTCGGTATTTTACACGCCTGGCGGAAAGAGAAAAGATATTATACCGCTGTCTATCGCAAGGCGTAAGATCTCTCTGGAAAATTTTGTAGTCGCCTCTTACGATCCCCCACTGTATGTAATTTAGATAAATTCTCTTACACTGTCACCAAACGGTATCGTATCTCATATTTTATCAACCTTGAGTTTTATTAATAATTTAGCAATAATAATAATAATTACTATTATTATTTAGATTTCTCAACCGTTCTTCCTTACCTTCGGCTATTTAGTCTCCCCTGACGGGGGTTTCAGCCTGGTTGGTTTTTAATTATTCATTTTAGTTCATATCTTTTTATATATTACTAGCGATCCGCCCCGACTTCTCACGTGTGACTTCTGGATCTCGACAACAGCGCCACCTACTGGCTCCAATTGGTTATCTTTAAGATCATCCAGATACCCACTCAAACACACATAATAAAAATCATTAAAACCGGTCTAGCCATTATCAAGTTTTTGCGAGACTAACGGATAGCTTAACTTAACCACTCAATTTCACAATCGTACATCGCGACAAAACTCACGTTACCATCCATACCATCTGGATGATTGGCGGTCCACCACTGTGAGATTTAGAAGAAGTTTTCTCCCTCGCACAACTTCCTTGTGGAATCGATTACCACTAGCGATTTTTCGGAACCGATACGACTTACGGACCTTCAAGAAAATAGCCTACCCTTTTTAAAGGCCGGCAACGCATCTGCATGCAACGCATCTGCATGCAACGCATCTGCATGCAACGCATCTGCAACGCAACGCATGCCCATGAACGACCGCAACATCAGGGGAACCTGGTGTTGCGTGGTGTTGCGGTTGTTCATGGGCGGCGGTAGTCACTTACCATCAGGTGAGCCGTATGCTCGTTTGCCTCCTCTTCTATAAAAAAAAAACAGCAACTGATTTTATATATAGAGAATTTACGCATATGATATCCTATCCATGCATCCATTACAACTTATAAAAGTGCACTGCTAAACATAGGCCTCTATATTCTCAATAGATTGCCTCATCGGGAGGATTTCGCCAAAGTTACCACGCTTGGCAGGCGGGATAGCAACCGCAGTTTTTTTATTATTTTGATTTGTTATCAGAAAGATGACACTTTCTGTTTTAGTTTCCCTCTATCGTCTCTTATGACACCCACGGGATGATATGGGATAGTGGATATTCTTACACCGCCACTACACTATATATTTATGATTATATTTGGTATAAGAATGAAGATTCTTCAGATATTTTAACTGAGTAGTCCCCTTCTCTTCCTCAAGCAACTACACACGTCTTTTAGGTTTTTTTTCTAACTACGCCACCTTCTTAAGCAAAACTCCATTTGTTTCTCTGGTATTGTAATCATTCTTTTTTCGAGCTCTGCTGCGATCGGACGTCTTCCATATTCAGTGCACACAGTACACTACACGATTCACCTCCTTTGCAAGTTTCGCTGACGTCTGCATCGACACAATACCAGCAGGTTGAACCAGCCACTCTCTAACTTTTGCTAAATTGTATAAATGTAACATAATTAATGAAGCCCAGTTTGCAGAATCTGTATGTATCTCTTTAGTAATAAAGAACAAATTGTAAATGAAACGATCTATTGTAGATTTCATATAAATAATAAATAAATAAAATTTTATAAACAATTTAACCCTTTACTAAACATAATATTGAAAATCTCATTATCTCTACAACTACTTAGTTAAATTATCTGAAGAATGAAGCGACAAAATATAATATATGATCAAAGGAACTTCAAAGACATTAAGTCCGCCCTTTGTAATTATTTTATTAAGGTGTACAATAAAGTGCAAATCAAGAGGTGAATGAAGTGAAGTTCGATAATTATTATATGAATCGCTTCATTCAAAGATATAATTTTCCGACCCTCCCATATGAACCCCGAGATTTGCAAATCAGACTGCATCTCTAAAATAATTATTATAAAATCTGAGCAGCAACTGGAGTTGATATGAGTGGGTGAGTTAGAAAAAAAATCAAAAAGACGTGCTTTGCTGGCGCAAGGGAAAGGGAAAATATCTTCGAATGAAGCGACTCATATAATTATGATCGAACTTCTTTTTGAAGTTCGTTTGATCATATATTATAGTATAGTATACAACTTTTATATTTGATAAGTATTTTTGATTCCTAGCTGGATGGAAGCACTATAAAAATACGAATAATTATAAATAACTGTTTATACACACCGCACTATCAGGACACCAGCTGTGATACAGTTGGAAAGTTCGTTAGTATTAAAATCAGTTTTTGATGTTAATTAACATTGTACAATTTACAATTTCGAATATCACGCCGAAATGTGCACCCTTTATGTGTGAAATATACTGGAAACTGTTTTAATTTGTGTTGTTAATATCACAACCAAAACCAAATTTACTTGAATGCACTATAAAATTAAAGTTCACTTAATGAACAGTATGAAAATGAATATCATATAGCTTTTGTTTTCATTCAGAACGAAAAAGGAAATATTATAAATTCTTTGGTGTCCTAAGCATTGTGCGCAAAGGACAACGATTTCGAATGGGTCTTAAGATATTTATCTTGGTAACACGTAGGGGTGCATGTTGTAGTAGCCCTCGTGATGTGTTTCTAGAAAAGCATAGCAATCTAGGTACCCGGGTTGGTTTCTGAATGAGTGATGACGTCATGGAGTTTTAGCCGATAACTATCTGGTATAATCCTTTCCGTTACTCTAACAGCAGAAGGCAGAGTTCCGGCATGACACACTTGAAAGTATACCACATGTAAATCTACAAGTTAAAAAAAATTACCTAATTTCCGAACTAGGCTTTGCCGATGTAATTTTTTGTGCAAGTACTGAGTAAACAGTCCACCTTTTGCTATTAGGATAAATTCATTTGTGCTGCAACTATCAAACAGCTGCATTGTAGCTCTCCCACGAACAGATAAAGGTGTAATTATTGTAAAATATCGGAAACAAGTCTCATATCTAAACATAGCCGCCTTGTTTTGCAGGTAAAATTATCACATGTGTACATTACCATGCAGTTTTTTGTCTTCCTTACTACAAAGATATCCCTAAGTGTGATTTAATGTTAAAAATGGGTGGATTTGCGATTCCAAAACTTATATATACTTACAATAAATGATCATCATGAATTGTCTCTACATTCGGTGCTAAGACATAGTGTATCAAAGTCTTCTTTGTATCAAAATCTTTTAAGTTGACTAAACAACAACAACACTACCTCAAGGTAATGACTAGAATATCATTTAAATAGTTTCATTAAAATTTAATCTCTTCAGATCTCTATTCAGAAACCAACCCGGGTACCGCCATTGCTATGCTTTTCTAGAAACACATCACGAGGGCTATTACACCATGCACCTCTACGTATTACGAAGTTATCTTAAGATCTATTCTAAGTCATCGTCCTCTGCGCGCAATGCTTAGAACACCGAATAATTTATTACATTTCCTTATTTGGTCTGCCTGAAAACAAAAGCGTTTATAAAAATAATCTACAGTTTACCTCATTTTATGATATTCATTTTCATACTATTCATTAAGTGAACTTTAATTTTATAAAGCATTTAAATAAATTTGGTTTCGGTTGTAATATTTACAACAGTTTCCAGGATATATTCACGCAAAAAGGGAGTGATATTCGAAATTGTAAATTATACAATGTTAATTAGCATTAAAAACTGAATTTAATACTAAGGAAATTTCCCACAGTATCCAAGCTGATGTCCTGATAGTGCGGTGTGTATGAACAGCAATTTATAATTATTCATATTGTATAGTGCTTCCGTCCAGCTGGGAATCATAAATACGTATAAAATATATAAGTTGTATACTATACTATAAAATATGATCAAATAAAAATAAATAAATATAAACACTCACGCCTGTCACCCAGGGGGGTAAGCAGAAATTATGGACTTCCATTTGGCACGATCCTGACACACCTCTCTCGCTTCCTCCACATCCATATACCTACGCATATACGCTCGTCGGTTAAAGGTACTCTTGATTTGGCCCATTTTTAATATATCGCCAAGTTGGTCGATAAACTAGGGCGACCCTTCCCGACTATGCCGTTCACCTCTGCAACATAAATTTGCTTTGTCACTCTTTCCTCATTCATTCTTTCTACATGGCCAAACCACCGAAGCGTTCCTTTCTTAATCCTGGTCACAACATCATATTGCAAACCACACTCTTCTCTTATTAAACAATTTCTCACTCTGTCATTCAGCTTCATCCCTAACATACTCCTTAATGACCGCATTTCTACAGCATTTATTCTACTCTCATGCTTCTTCTGCCACACCCAACTTTCACTACCATACATTAAAGTAGGTACTAACACAGCATTGTGAATTGCCATACGTGCCTTTTTAGACACATTCTGAATTTTCACAATAGAGTGTAGAGCCCCATTCACTCTATTTCCTGCATTCACTCGTCGTTTTACATCCTTATCATATCTACCATCCCTGCTAAACACACATCCCAAATATACAAACTCATCTACTGGCTCTACCAACTCCCCTTCTATTCTTATTTCACATATCGTTTTACTTTCTTCTCTTTCAAAAACCATAACTTTCGTCTTACTTGCGTTCACTTTCATTCCCTTTTCTTTTAATGTCCTGTTCATTAATGTAACCATCATTTGCAACTCGGCTGCCGACGATGCAAGTATGACTTGATCATCGGCGTACAAAAGGCATTTGACGGTTAACTCACCCATTCTTAACCCGCATTCTTCTACTTTTAAATTTTCCAAACAACTGTCCATAAATAGGTTGAACAACAACGGGGAAGCCACACAGTCCTGTCTGACAACTTTATGGATGCCAAACCAGTCCGAGTAGGCCCCGTTGATCCTGACACAAGCACTATAGTCCCTATATAGAGACTTCAATGCATGTATCAGACCAGGGGTCAACCCAAATGAGTTCAGTGTTTGCCATAACACATCCCTGTCCACTCTGTCATAAGCCTTCTCCAAAATATGATCAAACGAACGTATATCTTTTTCAAAAAAAGTTCGATCATTATTATATAAGTCGCTTTAGTGGAAGATATTTTACCTTTCCCTTGCGCAAGTAACGCACGTTTTTTCTTTTTCTAACTAACCCACCCATGATATGACATTATTCTTTGATACACTATGTCTTAGCACCGAATTTAGTCGCAATTTTACTACCGGTTAGTGCAGTCGCTTCGTAATGACGTGAGGGATCTAATGCCGAACCTACAATATTTTCGTAGCGTAAGCATACCTACTGCGCGAAAATAATTCGAAATGGCGTGTCAACTTAAATGGTCCGAAATCGTCGTAGTTCACGAGTTCCTGGCCTTTGTTCAACAAAACGTATACGTCATGGACCAGGTGTCTCTGGAGCAGATACTGATGACAAGCTTCACCGAGGACGAGATCATCCAAGCGAAGAAGGTGTTAGCAGATTCAGCCGTGAGCCAATTCCGTCTCATCACACGTCACAGGGATGGATGCGATAAGAAAGACCTGCAAGACATCTTCAGGCTGTTCAATGAGAGCGACCCTGATGACATCCCAACTTTTGTCGCGCGTGATCTCAACAAGCTACCTCCCGTGACGTTCGATCACGTAGACGTGACCAGATTGTTGAAAGACATCACCACGTTGAAAGCCGATGTTACCGACATCCGTTCCAAATTTGAAGAATCGGAACGAGCCGCAACAGAGCTGAAGAACGAAGTCAATATGTTGTGCAACATAATTGCAAAATCTGCGAATTCACCGCCGTCGCAGAATGTTAATACGACACGCGGTAACCGTAATAGTAGTCATATTTCAACGATGATTGCGATTCCGTCATGCGACACCGCCTGTCAGCGGGTTGATGACCGTGAAACTAGGGCGACCTCGGTCATCATTGCATCACCACCTCAATCCTTGACTGAACCCATTAGTACTCCTCCGCTGAAGCCAACCTCAAAACAAGGGAAGACCATGTTGCCCGAAAATCTTTACAACCGGCACCCTCTTGTGGTCGAAAGCGAAAGAACGTGGAAATAAAATCAGTTCCAGTGGTGACCCAAGACAAAATTGATAAGGACGGGTTTACTCTTGTTGAGAAGAGACGTCGGTCGAGACCCATCTGTAAATAGCGTGGGACGGCCAAAATAAACGCGAGTACAACTCTGCTTGCTGTGGAGACAACTATGCAACTCTACATCTCCCGTTTGGACAAAAGTACGTCAGGAGAAGACGTCCTGCGTTTCGTGGAAGAACGAAGCCGATGCCGCATTGAAGATCCGATCTCTTTACATTTGCAGCGTCTGCAGTCTAATAGGTCAACGAACTTCAAATACTACGTACTCCAGGTTCCTGCAAAACACAAAGAGACATTCCTCGCTCCCGATTTTTGGCCCTCTAGGGTAGTGTTCCGCCGATACAGGAACGCGCCAAAGAAAAAAGTTCCCTAAATTGTGTTATGTATATATTTTATATACATTTTTAGGTTAAGGTATATATTGCTATGGACCAATGTTCTTAATTTTTAAGTCCTTGATGCTTGAAATAAAGTTATTGTATTGTATTATATTGTATTAATAATCAACAAAACACATGTCAATTGCTAAACATAGGCCTCCCCTAAAGAATACCACAAAGCGCAGTCCTGAACCACCTGCATCCATCGACTTCCTGCATGGTCGTCACTTTATCTGGTGGGAGGCCGTCCTACACTCTGCCTACCGATACGAGACTCCCATCTCATCGTCACCCACCCCGACATCAATTCCCCATCGGAGCCTGGATACCTAGATAATTCCACAAAATACTTAGATATAAAGAAGCGTATGTAGTCAAATACCTATTAAGCTGACATTTGTGGGAGGCTAAGATAAAAGCTAAATCATTATTTGTTCGAATTAAATATTTTTGCGTTAACCATCTCATTTTAAATCATTAATGTAGTTAAGAAATTCAGGGAAAATTTCGTAAAATTTAGGAATTTTAGTCAAAATACCAAAAATTCCTAGTGTATCTCTTTGTAGGACTTTTACCAAAAAATAAAGGTTAACGGAACGCTGCGTACATTTCAAAAGATGCCGAAACCATGCTCAATTTCTTAACTCGCAAACACGCATACATCTTTCTTATTTCTTAGTTTATCAGCCCGAAAAAAGAACTCTACTGAACGCACAAATATGCAATTAAAATGATGAAGTTGTTTGCAAATGATTTCTGATGCATAATGTGTACGTGATTTCTTGTTCTTATAAAAAGGTAAGCATGATTTTGTCTTGACTTTTGCGTCAATTGAAATGTACGCAGCGCTTCGTCTTTCTTTTCTTGTTGGATTGAGTTTTTTTTTTATAAAATAAGGTAACAAACGAACACACATTCCACCTGATGGTAAATGGATGCTGTGCCCGGACATCTACATCTATCCTCGATTAAGAAACATAATACAGATACGTTGTCACCTCCGATGACGAAGATGAAATGCCTCCTTTCCAGTAAAAAGGGTCTCCGATTCTCTTTGAGGTGTAGAGGTAACGTTTAAGAAATACTAAAAATCAATAATCGAAATTATGAACACTTGAAACGTTTTTCCAAAAATAAACACTTTTTTTTAATATATCTATAAAAGGTACACGTAACAATCAACCCCGCATTCGTTCTCCTATCTAACTCGGCTATGTAGTTTGCTAAAATCGATTGAGTCGGTGCTGCTCTCAACAGTGCAACGGGATATAATGAAAAAGCATCTTCAATATTCTACTCCTTGCCGATGCTCCTATTTTGTATATACGTTGCCACATACAACGAGGCGTTAACTGATCAGCATTTATTTACAAAGGATGATAGTGAAAAATAATAATGATTTTGTTTTAATATTTAACCAACTTAAAGTTTATTTTTTAGTATGAGGGTGACGACGAGCACTAAGTCCTACTTATGGTGAGTGAATACTATGGTAATAGACATTTATTATGTTTTCAAATAAGAATCAAAAAGAAGAATCGTTGTCACCCCTGAGAACTAGAATATAAACAGATAGAATAACCTCGTCTTCAAAAAAGGTTTCCGGTTCTCTATGCTCACTATACGAAACACAGCAGCATCAAGCTGCTGTTTTACGCTGTTTTTCTGTGCGAGCTCCTATTGATTCGAACCGTTATTGCTAACACTATGATATAATTACAGTGTGGGTCTAAAAACTATAACTTATTACTTACTTACATAATAAATTTATAATAATTGTAGCTATCCCCGAATGAGAATCAAAATGCACCCTTAATGACTTAGATAGAATGTTCCTCGTTCCTCTTTTCTAGTAAAAAGGGTCACGGGTACTCTACGCTCATCATACGAAACACAACAGCACTAAGCTGTGTCCGTTTGTCATCCTTAATCTATAAAAAAAGTAAATGAAATATAAAATTACGGAAACCGATTTACTTAAGCTAATCGGACATTCGGGTGGTCGTTCTAAATGTTAATTTATTACTAAATAGAGTTAAAATAGAACACGGCCAGAATTCCGGAATAGAGGCGGACGCGCTGGGAATAGAGTTGGATTAAAAGATGGGTTCACTGATTTATTCATTGTCACAAAATATGTCTGCTAGATTGATTTATTATTAAAACCATTTTAAAAAATATGTATACTACTTGTATATAAATATTAATAATTTGCGCGATTCTACACATAAAAGAGAAAATAAATACACCGTTATGCGCCCTCTATTCACCCACCAACCTAAAGATGTGTTTGGCAAATTTTCAGTTTTTAGCGAGGATAGTAACGCGTGGAGTATAAAGCGAGCGCGGGATTTTGTTAGAGAGGCAATTGTACTAGTGTGCTAACTAGCCCATAATACTAATTATCAAAAGCTACTGCTGACACGTTTCATATGATTTAATAAAATATACAGAGTGTATTGTGATTGTGAATAGCCTATTAAAGAAAATAAATGTATGTTTAAAATAAAAATATTAAATTATTTAAAATAATTTTTGGTTAGAAAAAGTTTATAATAATGAAATATTCTTTCTTGTGAATAATTTTAGCTATTGATCAATTAAGTATAACTTCTAATGTGAGTATAAGTTTAAATTTTTGACAAGAAACATTTATTAGCGTGCCTTGGCAGTAAAACCGACTCAAATGCCGTGACAGCAAACTATATGATACTCTCTTAAGTCGTCATACCCCCTCTACGCCACCGCTCTCGACTTCTGCTGTTGTTGTTATGTACTGCGTATGCTTTTCTATTTGACTATAGTAGATATACTTGACGCGGTCACCAATATACACACACTTTGTATTTCTTTTATGTATATATGTTTAAAGGGGCATTATTAAGTGCTTAAAAGAATTCGAATCAGTGACAATGTTATTTTTATTTGTTTGAATCCATATTTATTTATTAATTTAATTAATTCAATGTTGCTTCGCATCTGCCGGGCGTCCCATGCCGGCCAACTTTTGTTTCAATATAACATACACAGTACAATAACACACAGTGTATCTACAGACTTCAGTATAATTTAAAAAAATAGTTTATTTTCTTAACATTGATTAGTTACAGTATTATGCCGTGGACAGAACCACCCAGGAATCATGTAAAAATGCTTTTTTTTTAGGTGGTTCTGCTCTTTCCATGGATTATAATTAAATGTAATGTGAGGGTACGCGTATAAATAATGTGTATGGTGTAAGTGTAGTGTGTATGTTTAATGTGTGTGTAGAGTGAGCGGAGGGGGGGGGGGGGGGGGGGCGAGAATTAACATAATGTGTAGTTTATGAGTATGTGTTTTTTATTGCACGTAGATATAAATTCTGGCAAAATATTTATATTATATTGTGACCACTGAGACGTGAATGTAGCATGAGTGCATGTAATATATGCATGTGAGTTGTCTATCCGTTAGTTAAGGTAAGACATATTATTGTATTTATTTTAAAAATTTTACCTTGTCACATTATACCCGTCTAGCCCAATGAAATCAATTCTTGGGATCGGTTTAAGAACCACTAGAGGTATAAGTATAATAGGTGTGTGGAGGCAATGTATAGAATACGTGTTGGTGAGAGTTTATCGCCCGTTAATTTATTTTGTGACGTATAATCTTTATAACTAAGTAGCATCTAGCCCAATGATATCAAAATCTTGGGATCAGTTTAAGAAGCACAAGATAATACATAAGTGAAAGTTAGAATCCTAACCTAGGAGATAACATTAGTATATTTGCAAAAATATGGTATAGTTTGTATAAATTACACCTGAAATAGTGTATACTAGCCCTACTGTATTATATCTTGGGATCAGTGAGTAACCACAAGTTTACATGTTAGATAACTATGGAATCTATATGATAGTTAGAACATACTTTCTTATATTGATTATATGAGTAAAGTTTTTTATAAAAAACTTCTACCCCCACGATGTAATATCTTGGTATCGGTAAGTAAACCATTAGAAATCATTTTCACATTTAAATAGTAATTCCTGTGTCACTGTACCTACCTAAGCGTTTCCAGTCCTTGAGTTATTGTTTTTTTATAATTATGGAGTTGAAGGTTATATATTTTATTAATGTCGTGATGCTTATTATAAAGGTAGACAGAGTGGTATCACCTCACATTGAAATACTACAGTTCATGATAAATTGTGCTAAAGCAAAGTAGTACTGCTTTAGGAGTTCTTGGGAGGTGATATATCTTAACTTTTTAAAGACCCATATGAGTTTACGAATCCTGTAATTTATAGCTTCAATTTGTGAGTGCCAGGGTAGTCTGTGGTCCAGAATTACCCAAAGGTATTTAGTGTATCTAATACATTCGATCTCTTTGCACCCGTATTGCATCGTTTTTGTGAAATCATGGGTTTGAATCCTTAATATTAAGTTTGGGGTAGGGGTAGGCAGTGTACGTCTTCCATAAACAAATAAAATTTGTTTTATCGGTGCTTAAGGTAAGAAGAATGGGCTTTGGCCAGCTTAGCGAGACTACGATCGGCTGCTTCAAAAACGGAGTTCCAAGCGGTACCATTAAATACAATGGCTGTATCATCTGCGTATGAGAATACATACTCAATTCAAACTCTCCACCTCGAGATTAGTTAATTTGTTCAGGTATATCAAGAAAAATTTAGGACCTAAAACGCTACCCTAGGGCACGCCGTACTCAGTCTTTGTTTCAAAATGTGTGTTGTTATCGATTTTACACTTCGGGTCCGGTTCTTCAAGTAATTGCTTAGGAGTTTTAGTGGTAAGCCCCTAATTCCGATATTCTCCATATTTTCAACAGGGAAAAAGAAATAGTGTTAAAATCTATTTTCAAATCCAAGAAGACTATTGACTGACACTACGCCACGGTCTACAACATGAGTTACTGTTAACTATTGGATGTAGGGACACGAGTAAAACACTTGCTAGCTGGCAACGCACTGTTTTTAATACGACACATGTGAGCCGGGGAGGCGCTGTGTGCTGGGGCGCAGCCACGCACACATAGATAAATATGCATACATAACATCCACTCCCATCAATATGTAAAAAATAGCTCCAAATCTGAATTTAAATAACATTAATTATACAAATTCAGATTTGGAGCTACAGTGGAACGTATTAGATAAAATTTCCATAATCGACTACAGGACAATCACGTAATAATCTTTTTGATGAAGTAAAGGGGAGATCTCCCGCTGGGCAAGGTGTTCTGCCCGGGGAGCGGCCAATGCTCTGAGTGATAGTTCGGAGCTATTCTATATTTATGCTGCTTTAACTTCGGAACTTTGTTAGTGCGATTTATGCTTCGATGTGTTTCGCTTGTGGTGCGACGACAGCACCGTCACAACATTAATATTTATACGATACTAACTTAATTTTTTTGCCTTCCCGGAACCCTTACACTAACACTTATACTTTATGGTATGGTATTAAAGTTCAAATTGACTTTTAAGTATTATTACGATTCTTTTGTATGGGAATATAGAAAAGTGTTGTTTTTAGACTTTTTCAGGCATTTTTTTAAATTTTTTTCTCAGTAAGGACCATCGTCGTACTTCAAAGTATATTACAAATAAAAAAAAGCGAAATCGGTTCAGCTGCTCTTGAGATTTGCGCTTAGCAACACATTCAACGATTCATTTTTATATTATAGATATATATTAAGATTGCAATCATTGTGTGAGTAAAGTGTAAATTCTTGTTTTGAACAAACAAGCCATGCCATAGTAAAACAATGTATACTTGAAAACTGTTCTGTATCTTTTTATCTTCTTCTTCTTCTTCTCTTCTTCTTCTTTCTTCTTCTAAATAAAACTATCACGACGATTTCTGTACATTTTTTTGAAATTTGAATTGTGTTATACTATATGACCAATACAGATGCCAAAATATTTTTTGGAAATGTTGTCTGTCTGTCTGTCTGAAAACGCATCACATGTTGGAATAATTAAAATTCATCACGTTATTGCTGCTGGTCAGTAGGTTTATATCTCCCTTTTGCAACTACTATCTGACTACTGATTTTCCAAAGTGGTAAAGGTAAGTCATCTTGGAAAGAACGTTAACATGGAGGGGAAATTACTACTATTTTAGGTTAAGAATTCAAATTTAGTCTGCATAGAGGATTACAATATAAAATATTTAACCTGATGTGATCTGCCACTTTGCCACTGCAATTAAGCCTATAATGCCCGTGTTTATGTAGTTATTTGGATTTGAACCCACGACTTTCAATAAGTAGTTCGCTTTCTACCATTAGTCTACTGTAACTATGACATATAAGACCAAAAATAAGATATTATGGGTCACGTAACAGATATTTTTCACGTTTTCATTTATAAAATACGAGTGACAAACGAGCACATAGTTTACCTGATGGTCAGTGGATGCTCTGGCCGATATACATCTATCCACGATTAAGAATCAAAATGCAGATATGTTGTCACCCTAAGGACTAAAATGGAATGCCTTGTTTCCAATAAAAAGTGTCTCCAGATCTCCACACTCGGTTTTTCTGCACACACATACGAAACACAGGAGCATGAAGCTGCTATTTTACGCTCTTACTAAATCGAGCCAACCCTTCCCTGTTACAACTATAATAAATCTGCAACACAGCTTTAGCACGCAAAATTTAACTTGTTAAAGAAAGAAAGGAACAACGAATATGTTAACAAATTCATTTTTATAAAACATCGAATGTTGCGTGCCTCACATTGTTACATTCGATCGAATTAATACCAACGATTACTTCAATAGCACGCATAGAACTCAACAAATTGCCAGTGTGCGTGTTTCAGTGTTATTGCATGTTTCGAAACGTTGAAGCGTATTTGGCGCCTCTTTTTTCAATCCTCAACGACGGCTACTTATTAGTGTAATATTTAAAAATTTGATACAAAATGTATTACGTCGACCGTGTAGTGGTGATTAGAGAATATCCACTGCCCCATATCGTCCTGTGGGTGCCGTTTTAGGCGATAGAGGGAAATTAAAACGTGTGATTGGCAGCAGCAATAGAAATAGAAAGGGTTTTATTCTCTGTATATTATAAATAATACTACTTGAAACTCAATCTTTTGTTTAATAACCACTGGTTCAAAAAATAAACTCTGTCCTGGGAAAAACTAGGGAAAAAAAATAATGGATATTCTTACACCGCCACTACACTACAATACTTGAAAGTACCATATAATTTATAATTACTTATAATATATCATCATCATCATTACAGCCCTTCACAAATCCACTGCTGAACATAGGCCTCCCCCAAAGAATACCACAAAGCACGGTCCTGAGCCACCTGCATCCATCGACTTCCTGCATATCTTACCAGTTCGTCACTCCATCTAGTGGGGGGACGCCCTACACTTCGCCTGCCAGTACGAGGCTGCCACTCGAGAACCTTTCTTCCCCATCGGTTGTCGGTTCTTCGAGCTATATGGCCAGCCCATTGCCACTTCAGCTTACTAATACGTTGGGCTATGTCGGTCACTCTGGTTCAACTTCGGATATCCTCATTTCTGAGTTTATCACGCAGAGAAACTCCGAGCATAGCCTCCATAGCTCGCTGAGCGACTTTGAGCTTCCTAATCCGGCCAGCAGTGAAGGACCACGTCTCAGTTCCGTATGTCATCATTGGAAACTCTCACTGAGTGTACAGTCTCGTTTTCAAGTTTAGAGGTATACCTGACGAGAAGATGTGCTGTAATTTCCCGAACGCTGCCCAACCGAGTTGAATCCGTCGATTGACCTCTCGGTTGAAGTTGGACTTACCTAGTCGGACTATTTGTCCCAGGTAAACATACTCGTCAACAAATTCGAGCTTAGTGTTCCCAACAACTACCGGCATAGGTTTGACATGGACATTAAACATGATCTTTGTTTTGTCCATGTTCATTTTAAGACCTATCTGTTGGGAAACACTATTGAGGTCATTGAGCATAGTGCTTAGGTTCTCCAGCGATTCTGCCATAAGGACTATATCGTCAGCAAATCGAAGGTGAGTGATGTTATCGCCATTGATGTTAAAACCGTATCCTTTCCAGTCCAGAAACTTGAAAACGTCTTCCAATGCAGCAGTGAAGAGTTTCGGGGATATAACGTCACCCTGTCTTACACCTCTCTGCAATTGGATAGGTTTCGTACTCTGGTTTTGTACTCGGATAGCCATTGTAGCTCTACTGTACAAGCAATTCAACACTTCGATATACCGACAGTCAACTTGGCATCGCTGAAGGGACTGCAGCACCGCCCAAATTTCGACGGAATGAAAGCCTTTTCATAGTCCACATACGCCAGACATAGTGGCAAATTGTACTCTTCGGACTTCTGTACAATTTGCCGAAGGGTATGTATGTGGTATATGGTGCTCAAGCCCTTTCGGAAACCGGCTTGTTCGGGAGCCTGGAAGTCGTCAAGTCTGCGCGCGATACGATTCCTAATGACTCTCGAAAACAGCACGTAGACGCGGCTCAGAAGGGAAATCGGTCTGTAGTTCTTCAAGAGAGCGTTGTCACCTTTCTTGAAGAACAAGACCACCGCACTTCTGCTCCACGCCTCCGGTGTAATGCCACCATGGAGGACATAATTAAAGAGCTTCTGAAGGACTTCAAGTATTGTTTCAAGTTGCCAAGTTGCATTGTAAGTTAAAATACAACAAAAGTTTTCCATCACCACTGTTTTCAGTTAAGAATGCTTAGCCTATCGTGTCGTTGGACCATATTCAGTTAGATAATATTTCCTGAGTGTATACATATATAACGTGCTATTTATGGTTATACGTTGTTCCGCATTCTCGCACCACTAGTTTCATGAAATCGCTGGTATAAAATAACCACCCGCTTTAAGAAGCTCCGCTGTAATTTCATCCTCGCCTGGGGCTTGGCCGTTTTTAAGGTGCTGGAAAGCCATTCTAATCTCGCTCAGACTGACGTCCGAGATATCTTCGGAATAGTGTCGGATGAGACTCGCTCTTGGATCGTTACTCACACTTGCGTGTGGCTCCAACGATGACGTGTACAGCTGCCCATAGAACTTCTCAATCTCACTCAAAATCTCAGGTTCTCCGGAAACGATGCTGCCACATTCTGTCTTCAGACTTGACAGTTGGCTCTTTCTGGCAGACAGATATCTGGCAAAGACTTTGGAGCCTTGGTTCCGCTCGATCGCTTCTTCAATACGAGCTGTATTTAAGTTGCGCAAGTCCCGCCACATGCATTTGGAAATCTGTCTGTTCAGTTGCCTGTATGTTGTCAAATCTGTTGAAGAATGTAGCTTCATTTTCCGTCTAACAGCCATGAAATTAAGAGTGTGATCGGAGAGTTTTTGTGTTCTTCTGCGGCGGGTCTTGCAGAACTTAGCTCCGACCACATGGACAGTTTCCACAAGCTTGTCATTCATATCGTCCACTTTATTGCAGTCTTCTAGGCACTGAAAACGGTTTTGTAACTCGAGCTGAAAGGTTTCAGGACTTTGGAAAAGAGCACGAGGGGGACGGAGCGTTGACTTCATTAGACGAGACCTCTCCAACTTAACGTTTAGGTTCAGTGTGCCTCTAACCATTCGGTGATTGCTGCCGGTTTTCACCCTCGCGATCACTGAGACATCACTGAACAGTTGTCGTCTGGTCGTCATAATGATGTAAATCTCATTTTTGTCGAACCGTCGGGACTCGACCAGGTCCACTTCCTGTGGGGCCGCTTCTGGAAGAAAAAGTTCATCATAAAGAGTCCCGCTTTTTTCATGAAGTCGGCCAGCTGCTGGCCCCTTGGGTTCCGTTGCCCTATTCCAAATTTCCATACATTTAGCTCACCATTCTCTCTTGTGCTTAGTTTTGCATTGAAACCTCTCATTAACACCGAAAATAGGATTTGGAGGAATGCATGGCTCTAGAGATATTCTCATACATTTCTTCCACCTCCGCATCGGGGTGTACCGAGGTTGGTGCGTAAACCTGTATGACCTTCAGCGAATACCGTTTGGTGATTCTGAGTATAAGGTACGCAACCCTCGTCGACACACTCTCGACGGACGATAAATCCGACACCTCCTTGGGACAGATGGTCACCCTCCCGGTAATAGAACAAGTTGCCGGATTCGAGGATTACCTTTTTCTCCCCCTCTCTTCGGACTTCGGAAAATATTATAATATGCCAGCGTAACTTGTCTTTCCCTTCTTCCAGCTCCACAATCTTCTCGTCAGTCCTCAGGGTGTGTGCGTTGCATGTTGCCAGGTCGAGTCGTCGTAGGTGGCAACCGAACCTCCACCGGAGATTCTTAGCACCCCCTGCCCCGCCGTTTCCATGGTCGTCATCGTAGCCAGGAATAGCGGGGCCGCCGGGGACTGGGGGCCACCTCTTTGTTATATTCATAGGGGGATATTTGCCATAGTTGCCACGCCTGGTGTGTGGGTTGGCAACCGCAGTTTTTTATTGTATTTTTGCTGTTATCAGGAAGATGCTGCTGCCCATCTCCTGCCTGTTTCCCTTTGTCGCCTTTTACGACACCCACGGGAAGATATGGGGTAGTGGATATTCTTAACCGCCACTACACGGCAATTCTGTACAACCAGTGCGTGTTGCCAGTGATAACATACGGAACTGAGACGTGGTCCTTCATTGCTGGCCGTATGAGGAAGCTCAAGGTCGCTCAGCGAGCTATTGAGAGGGCTATGCTCGGAATTTCTCTGCGTGATAAACTCAGAAATGAGGATATCCGCAGTAGAACCAGAGTGACCGACATAGCCCAACGTAGACGACATTAGTAAGCTAAAATGGCAATGGGCCGGCCATATAGCTCGAAGAACCGACAACCGATGGGGAAAAAAGGTTCTCGAGTGGCAGCCTCGTACTGGCAGGCGAAGTGTTGGGCATCGCCCCACTAGATGGAGTGACGACCTGGTAAGATATGCAGGAAGTCGATGGATGCAGGTGACTCAGTACCGTGCTTTGTGGCATTCTTTGGGGGAGGCCTATGTTCAGCAGTGGACTTGTGAAGGGCTGTAATGATGATGATGAATCTTTGTATGTAACTAAGTAAAAATCTAGCCCAACGATAACAAAATCTTGGGATCAGTTTCAGAAGCACAAGATAATACATAAGTGAAAGTTAGAATCCTAACCTAGGAGATAACACTAATGTTATTGCGAAAATATGGTATAGTTTGTATAAATTACACCTGAAATAGTGTATACTAGCCCTACTGTATTATATCTTGGGATCAGTGAGTAACCACAAGTTTACATGTTAGATAACTATGTAGTCTATATGATAGTTAGAACATACTATCTTATCTTGTCTGTATGAGCAAAGCTTTTATAAAAAACTTCTAGCCCTACGATGTAATATCTTGGTATCGCTAAGTCAACCATTAGAAACCAAGTTTAGAGCCAAATATTCATATTTAAATAGTTAGTCCTGTGTCACAGTACCTACCTAAGCGTTTCCAGTCCTTGAGTTATTGTTTTTTTTTAATTATGGAGTTGAAGTTTATATATTTTATTAATTTCCTGATGCTTATTATAAAGGTAGACAGAGTAGTATCGCCCCAGATTAAAATACTACAGCTCATGATAAATTGTGCTAAAGCAAAGTAGTAATACTTTAGGAGATCTTGGGAGGTGATATATCTTAACTTTTTAAAGACCCATATGAGTTAACGTATCCTGTAATTTATAGCTTCAATTTGTGAGTGCCAGGGTAGTCTGTGGTCCAGAATGACCCAAAGGTATTTAGTGTATCTAACACATTCAATCTCTTTGCACCCGTATTGCGTCGTTTTTGTGAAGTCATGGGTGTGAATCCTTAATATTAAATTTGGGGTGGGGGCGAGGCAGTGAACGTCCTCCATAAGCAAATGAAATTTGTTTTATCGGTGCTTAAGGTAAAAAGATTGGGCTTTGGCCAGCTTAGCGAGACTACCATTGGCTGCTTCAAAAACGGAGTTCCAAGCAGTACCATTAAATACAATGGCTGTATCATCTGCGTATGAGAATACGTACTCAATTCAAACTCTCCACCTCGAGAATAGTTAATTTGTTCAGGTATATCAAAAAAAATTTAGGACCTAAAACGCTACCCTAGGGCACGCCGTACTCAATCTTAGTTTCAGAATTCGTGTAGTTATCGATTTTACACTTCGGGTCCAGTTCTTCAAGTAATCGGTTAGGAGTTTTAGTGGTATGCCCTAATTCCGATATTCTCCATATTTTCACCAGGGAAATAAAAAAATTGTGTTGAAATCTATTTTCAAATCCAAGAAGACTAATGACACTTTATCCCACGGTCTACAACATGAGTGACTGTTAACTATTGGATGTAGGGACACGAGTAAAATACTTGCTAGCTGGCAACGCACTGTTTTTAATATGGCTTGGTGAGCCAGGGGAGGCGCTGGGTGCTGGGGCGCAGCCACACACACATAGATAAATATGCAGGCGTTTAGGAGGAGTTCAGTCACATAACATACAAAGACTAAACAATAATTATATACTAGCTGTTCCCCGTGACTTAGCCCGCGTGGTGTTATTTTTTGCGGAACCCTAAAATAAAAGCAGCCCAAGTTACATTATAACATCAGCTATCTGACAGTATGTCAAAATATTGACATTGTAGCCGGTGGAAGGTAAAGGGGAGATCTCCCGCCGGGCAAGGGGTTCTGCCCGGGGAGCGGCCAACGCTCCGATTGATAGTTCGGATCTATTCTATATTTATGTTGCTTTAACTTCGGAACTTTGTTAGTGCGATTTAGGCTTCGATGTGTTTCGCTTGTGGTGCGACGACAGCGCCGCCACAACATTAATACTTATACGAAACTAACGTCACTCAATTGTTTTGCCTTCCCGGAACCCCTACGCTAACACTTAAGCTTTATGGTATGGTATTAAAGTTCAAATTAACTTTTAAGTATTATTACGAATCTTTTGTATGGGAATATAGAAAAGTGTTGTTTTTAGACTTTTTCAGGCAATTTTTTAAATTTTTTTCTCCGTAAGAACCATCGTCGTACTTCAATGTATATTACAAATAAAAAAAAGCGAAATCGGTTCAGCTGCTCTTGAGATTTGCGCTTAGCAAAACATTCAGCGATTCATTTTTATGTTATAGATATATATATATAGATTGAATCATTGTGTGAGTAAAGTGTAAATTCTTGTTTTGAACAAACAAGCCATGCCATATTAAAACAATGTATACTTGAAAACTGTTCTGTATCTATCTATCTATCTTCTTCTTCTTCTCTTCTCTTCTTTCTTCTTCTAAATAAAACTATCACGACGATTTCTGTACATTTTTTGAAATTTGAATTGGTTTATACTATATGACCAATACAGATTCCAAAATATTTTTTGGAAATGTTCTCTGTCTGTCGGTCTGAAAACGCATCACGCAAAATTCTGTGAAGGTGTTGGAATAATTATAATTCATCACGTTATTGCTGCTGGGCAGTAGGTTTATATCTCCCTTTTGCAACTACTATCTGACTACTGATTTTCCAAAGTGGTAAAGGTAAGTCATCTTGGAAAGAACGTTAACATGGAGGGGAAATTACTACTATTTTAGGTTAAGAATTCAAATTGAGTCTGCACACAGGATTACAATATAAAATATTTAACATGATGTGATCTGCTACTTTGCCACTGCAATTAAGCCTAAAATGCTTGTGTTTGTGTAGTTATTTGGATTTGAGAACACGACTTTCAATAAGTAGTTCGCTTCCTACCATTAGGCTACTGTAACTATGACATATAAGACCAAAGATAAGATATTATGGGTCACGTAATAGATATTTTTCACGTTTTCGTTTATATAATACGAGTGACAAACGAGCACATAGTTATCTGATGGTCAATGGATGCTCTGGCCGATAGACATCTATCCTCGATTAAGAATCAAAATGCAGATTTGTTGTCACCGTAAGGACTAAAATGGAATGCCTTGTTTCCAGTAAAAAAGTTCTCCACACTCGGTTTTTCTGCACACACATACGAAACACAGGAGCATGAGGCTGCTATTTTACGCTGTTACTAAATGGAGCCAACCCTTCGCTGTTACAACTATAATAAATCTGCAGCACGGCTTTAGCACGCAAAATTTAACTTGTTAAAGAAAGAAAGGAACAACGAATATGTTAACAAATTCATTTTTATAAAACGTCGAATGTTGCGTGCCTCACATTGTTACATTCGGTCGAATTAATACCAACGATTACTTCAATAGCACGCATAGAGTTCAACAAATTGCCAGTGTACGTGTTTTAGTGTTATTGCATGTTTCGAAACGTTGAAGCGTATTTGGCGCCTCTTTTTTCAATCCTCAACGACGGCTACTTATTAATGTAATATTTAAAATTTGATACAAGACATATAACGTCAACCGTGTAGTGGTGATTAGAGAATATCCACTGCCCCATATCGTCCTGTGGGTGTCGTTTGAGGCGACAAAGGGAAATTGAAACGTGTGATTGGCAGCAGCAATAGAAATAGAAAAGGTTTTATTCTCTGTATATTATAAATAATACTAATTGAAACTCAATCTTTTGTTTAATTACCACTGGTTCGAAAAATAACCTCTGTCCTGGAAAAAACCTGGGAAAAAACTAATGGATATTCTTACAGCGCCACAACACTACAATACTTGAAAGTACCATATAGTTTATAATTACATATATAATATATATATTTATGATTATATTTCGTCGCCTTATTCTTCAAATATTTTAACTGAATAGTCTCCTTGCCTACAAGCAACTACACACGTCTTTTAGTTTCTTTTTTCTAACCACACCACCCAAATTTATAAAAAACTCCATTTGGTTCTTTGGTATTGTAATCTTTCTTTTTCCGTACGCTGCTGCGATCGGACGTCTTCAATATTCAGTGCACACAGCACACTACACGCTTTAACCTCCTCCGCAAGTTTCGCTGGTGTCTGCATCGACACAATACCAGCAGGTTGAACCAGCCGCTATCTAACTTTTGTTAAGTTCTATAAATTTAACATAATTAAGGAAGCCCAGTTTGCAGAATCTGTATGTATCTCTTTAGTAATAAAGAACAAATTGTAAATGAAACGATCTATTGTAGATTTCATATAAATAATAAATAAATAAATATTTCTAAATAATTTTACCGTTTATTTAACATAAATCTTATTATCTCTTTACAACTACTTGGTTAAAATATCTGAAGAATGAAGCGACGAAATATGATATATGATCAAAGGAACTTCAAAGACATTAAGCCCGCCCTTTGTAATTATTTTATTAAGGTGTACAGTAAAGTGTAAATAAAGAAGTAAATGAAGTGAAGTTCGATAATTATTATATGAATCGCTTCTTTCGAAGATATAAATTTCCGATCCTCCCATATAAACCCCGAGATTTGCAAACCAGACTGCATCTCTAAAATAATTATTATAATATCTGAATAGCAACTGGAGTTGATATGAGTGGGTGAGTTAGAAAAAAAAATCAAAAAGACGTGCTTTGCTTGCGCAAGGGAAAGGGAAAATATCTTCGAATGAAGCGACTCATATAATTATGATTGAACTTCTTTTTGAAGTTCGTTTGATCATATATTATAGTATAGTATACAACTTTTATATTTGATAAGTATTTTTGATTCCCAGCTGGATGGAATCACTATAAAAATACGATTAATTATAAATAACTGTTTATACACACCGCACTATCAGGACACCAGCTGTGATACAGTTGGAAAGTTCGTTAGTATTAAAATCAGTTTTTGATGCTAATTAACATTGTACAGTTTACAATTTCAAATATCACGCCGAAATGTGCACCCTTTATGTGTGAAAATATACTGGAAACTGTTTTAATTTGTGTTGTAAATATCACAACCAAAACCAAATTTACTTAAATGCACTATAAAATTAAAGTTCACTTAATGAACAGTATGAAAATGAATATCATAAAGCTTTTGTTTTCATTCAGAACGAAAAAGGAAATGTAATAAATTCTTCGGTGTTCTAAGCATTGTGCGCAAAGGACAATGATATAGAATGGGTCTTAAGATATTTATCTTCGTAACACGTAGGGGTGCATGTTGTAGTAGCCCTCGTGATGTGTTTCTAGAAAAACATAACAATCTATCTAGATATACCCGGGTTGGTTTCTAAATAGAGATCCCGTAATAGGTGATGACACCGTGGAGTTTTAGCCGATAACTGTCTGGCATAATCCTTTCCGTTCTTACAGCAGAAGACAGAGTTCCAGCATGGAATTTCCTATAATCATTTCCATTACTTTTGCACTTGAAAGTATTCCACATTTGATTCCACAAGTCAAAAAAAATCACCTAATTTCCGAACTAGGTTTTGCTAATATAATTTTTTGTACAAGTACTGAGAAAACAGTCCACCTTTTGCTATTAGGATAAATTCATTTGTGCTGCAACTATCAAACAGCTGCATTGTAGCTCTCCCACGAACAGATCAAGGTATAACCAATGTAAAATATCGGAACCAAAACTCTTATGTATCTAAACATAGCCGCCGTGCTTTGCAGGTAATATTACCACATAGGCACATTAACATGCATAAGAAAAGTTTTCTGTCGCCCTTACTATAAAGATATCCGTAAGTGTAATTTGATGTTAAAAATGGGTGGATTTGCGATTCAAAAATTTAATATTTCAGCTGACTTCAAAAAATTTAGTTTCCCAACATGACTCCATTTTGGTTTATTTTGTATGATATTTGTACTCGTATATCACGTGATATCTTTACAAATGTAACCCGAATAAAATTATTCAATTAAATAAGTTATACCTCAAAAGTGGTTCCATTTGATTTATAAAAAACTACTGATAAGGGTGCTAAAAAGGTGATGAAATTTTAATGAAACCATTTAAATGATATTCTAGTTATTACTTTGAGGTAGTTTTGTTGTTGTTTAGTCAACTTAAAATGGTAAAATGATATTTAATTCTTTCATACACTATGTCTTAGCAACGAATGTAGATGCTATTAATGATCATCATTACAGTCCTTCACAAGTCCACTGCTAAACATAGGCCTCCCCTAAGGAATGCAACAAATCATGGATCTGAACCACCTGCATCCATCGACTTACTGCATGGTCGTCTCTTTATCTGGTGGAAGGCTGTCCTACACTATTCCTATCGGTACGAGGCTGCAGTCCCATTGCCATCCCACTCCATCATCAATTCGCTATCGGAGCCTCGATACATAGATAATTCCATAAAATACTTAGATATAAAGAAGCGTATGTAGTCAAATACCTATTAAGCTGACATTTGTGGGAGTCTAATATAAAAGCTAAATCATTATTAGTTCGAATTAAATATTTTTTGCGTTAACCATCTCACACGATTAATGTAGTCAAGAAATTCAGGGAAAATTTCGTAAAATTTTGGAATTTTAGTCAATCTCTTTGTAGGACTTTTACCAAAAAATAAAGGTTAACGGAACACTGCGTACATTTCAAAAGATGCCGAAACCATGCTCAATTTCTTGACTCGCAAACACGCATACATCTTTCTTATTTCTTAGTTTATCAGCCCGAAAAAAGAACTCTACTGAACGCACAAATATGCAACTAAAATGATGTAGTTGTTTGCAAATGATTTCTGATGCATAATGTGTACGTGATTTCTTGTTCTTATAAAAAGGTAAGCATGATTTTGTCTTGATTTTTGCGTCAATTGAAATGTACGCAGCGCTTCGTCTTTCTTTTCTTGTTGCATTGAGTTTTTTTTAATAAAACAAGGGTAACAAACTAGCACACATTCCACCTGATAATAAATAGATGCTGTGCCCATAGACATCTACATCTATCCTCGATTAAGAACTATAATACAGATACGTTGTCACCTCTGATGACGAAGATGAAATGCCTCCTTTCCAGTAAAAAGGGTCTCCGATTCTCTTTGAGGTGTAGAGGTAACATTTAAGAAATACGAAAAATCAATAATCGAAATTATAAAAACTTGAAACGTTATTCCAAAAATAAACACTTTATTTAAAATATATATAGAATAGAATAGAATAGAATAGAATAGAATAGAATAGAATAGAATAGAATAATTTTTTATTCAATATACATTACATGTGTAATTCTTATTGAAAGTCATTTTTTACTTTACCACTGGTTCGAAAAAAACCCTCTGTCCTGGGAAGAACCAGCAAGAAACCCAGCGGGACTTTTTTTTAAAAATTAATTTTACAATATTACGATTACGATTACGAACTATTTACAAAATTTATTTTAGAAACTGCTTGGAAGCGATCACCTCATTCCCAGGGGTTATTATCAACCATGTATTCATTTATACTATAATAACCCTTTTTATACAGTTTCAGCTTAATAAAACATTTAAACTTGGTAATAGAGAGAACCTGTACACTTTCCGGGACCTTGTTGTAATAGCGTATACATTGCCCCAAGAATGAATTACTGACTCTGTGGAGTCGAGAAACTGGTATCACTAGCTTGTGTTTGTTCCTAGTGTTTACAGAATGTATATCACTTCTTTTACTAAAACTATCTTTGTTTTTGTGAACATACATTAAATTTTCGTAAATATACTGAGAGGCCAAAGTTAATATATTAATTTCTTTAAATTTATCTCTAAGAGACTCTCTCGGTTTTAGATTGTAAATAGCTCTAATGGCCCTCTTCTGTAAAACAAAAATAGTTTCTGAATCAGCCGCATTTCCCCATAGCAAAATCCCATAAGACATATGCTATGAAAATAACTAAAATAAACTAATCTAGCTCTCTCGACACTAGTGAGACCTCTAATCTTTTTTACAGCATAGGCTGCAGAACTTAGTCTGCTTGCTAATTTGGATATATGAGTCAAGAGTGATGCCAAGAAAAACAGTGGATACAACAGGGCTCAATTCCTCCCCATTTAAAAACACATTGGTATTCAGAATTTGAACATTCGTTGTTGTAAATTTAACACAATTAGTTTTATTTCCGTTCAAATGCAGATTATTAACGTTAAACCAATGCACTAATTTTGATATAGCATTATTCACTTCGTCACATTTAAATGATTGACGTTTAAGTTTAAAAATCAAGGAAGTATCATCAGCAAATAATACTATATCATGACTATCCCCTACAAGGTGAGGTAAGTCATTAATATACACCAGAAACAGGAATGGGCCGAGAATCGAGCCCTGAGGTACACCCATTAGTACAGGTGACCCGGAAGAACTTTTACCATTGATAATAACCTTCTGTTTTCTATTACTTAAATATGAAATAATAAGTTTAAGCGCTGTGTTCTTGACACCATAGTACTGTAGCTTCCTGATTAATGTCTCATGGTGAACACAGTCGAAGGCCTTGGAAAGGTCACAAAATATACCCAAAGCATCCTCTGATTTCTCCCATGCACAAAAAATATGTTTAATAAGCTCAACTCCAGCGTCAGTTGTCGAGCGACCCCTTGTAAAACCGAATTGATTATTATGTAGCAATTTATTAATATTAAAGAAACTTAACATCTGATCTAAAATAATATTTTCAAAAATTTTACTTAATGTTGGTAGTACAGAAATTGGTCTAAAATTGGCGGGGTCTAATGTACTACCAGATTTAAATATAGGTATGACTTTACTATGTTTCATTAAATCAGGAAACACACCAGATTCGAGCTTATATTAAATATAGTGGCTAGATAAGGTGCTAATGTATCTATTATAGATAAAATAACTTTAACGGAAATCCCCCATAAGTCTGCCGTTTTCTTAACATCAATAGTTTTAAAATATTTAACGATATCTTTTGGCAGTACCCTATGGAATTTAAAAGTATTTGAACAAGCCTTTACATTTTGTTTGAGCAATGATTCGGCGACAGTAGGAGAAGAATTTAATGATTTTGTTGTCAAAAAAGGAACATCAGTAAAATGTTTCTCAAAAGCCATAGCAACTTCTTGATCAGATCGCGTTAAATTATTGTTAATATTCAATTGAAAATCCGAGTTGCGCGGTTTGACCTTGCCCGTTTCACTATTTATTATTTTCCAGGTCATTTTAATTTTGTCGGATGCAGTTTTAATTTTGTTGCTTAAATGTAAAGCCTTAGCAGTGGAGCACACTTTTTTAAATATTTTAGAATATGTTTTTACATAATCTCTAAATATAACACTACTATTACTATTATTATTATTATTAGAAGGTACACTTAACAATCAACCCCACTTTCGTTCTCCTATCTAACTGGGCTATGTAATTTGCTAAAGTCGATTGAGTCGGTGCTGCTCTCAACAATACAACGGTATATAATGAGAAAGCATCTTCAATATCGAGAGCGTTCTACTCCTTGCCGAAGCTCCTATTTTGTATAAACGTTGCCACATATAACGAGGCGTTAACTGAGCAGCATTTTTTTACAAAGGGCGATAGTGAAAAAGAATAATGATTTTGTTTTAATATTTAACCAACTTAAAGTTTTTTTTTATAGTATAAGGGTGACGACGAGCACTCAGTCCTATATATGGTGAGTAAATACTGTGGCAATGGACATTTATTATGTTTTCAAATAAGAATCAAAAAGAAGAATCGTTGTCACCCCTGAGAACTAGAATATAAACAGATAGAATAACCTCGTCTTCAAAAAAGGTTTCCGGTTCTCTATGCTCACTATACGAAACACAACAGCATCAAGCTGCTGTTTTACGCTGTTTTTCTGTGCGAGCTCCTATTGATTCGAACCGTTATTGCTAACACTATGATATAATTACAGTGTGGGTCTAAAAACTATAACCTATTACTTACTTACATAATAAATTTATAATAATTGTAGCTATCCCCGAATGAGAATCAAAATGCACCCTTGAGGACTTAGATAGAATGTTCCTCGTTCCTCTTTTCTAGTAAAAAGGGTCACCGGTACTCTACACTAATCATACGAAACACAACAGCACTAAGCTGTGTCCGTTTGTCATCCTTAATCTATAAAAAAAGTAAATGAAACATAAAATTACGGAAACCGATTTACTTAAGCTAATCGGACATCCGGGTGGTCGTTCTAAATGTTAATTTATTACTAAATTGAATTAAAATAGAACACGGGCAGAATAGAATCCCGGAATAGAGGTGGACGCGCTGGGAATAGAGCTGGGTTAAGAGATGGGTTCACTGTTTTATTCATTGTCACAAAATGTGTCTGCTAGATTGATTTATTATTAAAACCATTTTACAAAATATGTATAGTACTTGTATATAAATGTTAATAATTTGCGCAATTCTACACATAAAAGAGAAAATAAATACACCGTTATGCGCCCTCTATTCACCCACAAACCTAAAGATGTGGTTGGCAAATTTTCATTTTTAGCGAGGATAGTAACGCGTGGAGTATAAAGCGAGCGCGGGATTTTGTTAGAGACGCAATTGTACTAGTGTGCTAACTAGTCTTCAACAGGTAAGCATGTGAATAGAGACTGCACATCAAAACTGACCATAGTTTCATTGTCTGCCAGATGTAGGTCTTTAATCTCGCTGACAAAATGGTAGGAATCCTTTGTGTGTGCTCTTGTATGCCCCATGAGCGGTGAGAGTAGGTATAGGTAGTAGGATGATTCGCGAGGCTATTGAAATCAAGAAACATCCTAATTTCAATAGAGAAGATGGCTGGGTGCTACCATCTGCTTGGGATCCTATAATTAATAAAATTAAATCTCAATCCAAGCATACAACTGCAAGACTTCATGATACTGTAAGTTCATACTGCGTAGATCGGAACAAAAATTAATAATTTTTAATGTGGAGGTAGCCGTGGTTAACTATGACATTGGGACGTCATACACCTCAGTCCCCCCCGTGACCATGGGTGCTGTAAAGTGCTTGAAACGTCGGGAATGTAAAATAAGTTAATATACGCGAAAAAACCGTAAAATTAGTTTTATTTAAATACTGCTGACACGTTTCATATGACCTAATAAAATATACAAATTGTATTGTGATTGTGAATAGCCTGTTAAAGAAAATAAATGTATGTTTAAAATAAAAATATTAAATTATTTAAAATAATTTTTGATAAGAAAAACTTTATAATAATGAAATCTTCTTTCATGTGAATAATTTTAGCTATTGATTAATTAATTATAACTTCTAATGTGAGTATAAGTTTAAATTTTTGACAAAAAAACATTTATTGACGTGCCTTGGCAGTAAAACCGACTCGTATGCCGTGACAGTAAACGGTATGATACTCTCTTAAGTCGTCATGCCCCCTCTACGCCACCGCTCTCGACTTCTGCTGTTGTTGTTATGTACTGGGTATGCTTTTCTATTTGACTATAGTAGATACACTTGACGTGGTCACCAATATACACACACTTTGTATTTTTTTATGTATATATTTTTAAAAGGGCATTATTAAGTGCTTAAAAGAATTCGAATCAGTGACAATGTTATTTTTATATATTTGAATCCATATATCTTAAAAGCTTTTAGAAAAATTTACTTTGCAAATATCCGCGTAATAAAATAAAATGATGTGTCTTACCTAGAATGAAGAGCACCTCCCGCCCTCCCTCACTTGCGTGCACTATCCCCGTCACCACTGATCCCAGCACCGCCACTCCCAACACCACTACACTAGACAAGACACACCACTGACGATAATAAGATACGTGTTTCGCCTCTACACGAGGCATCCTCAGGTGATATAGACTCTACGGTGGCTAACCGCTAAGTGAGCGGCGAGACAAAACAAGTGCCTTTTATACAGACCGATGACGCAATCGTTCTCTACTTAAGGAGCGAGCGACTGAGTCATGCGATAAAATATGCGACCAATCACCGCTGGACTTACGCAGCCGTTTGTAAAATTAAAAACAAACCGCCGCACAACGCCCACCCTCCAACCACGCAACCAATCGCCGATTATGGTAAGGGTGACAAACGACTATATAGCGAGGCTCTCTATTATTAGAGAGCAGTCATAAAGATATTTAAGAGAGGTGAGTAGTAACATTTGTTTGTTCATTCATCAAAGCAACGGTATTATTATTACTTTTTAATATCTCTAACTGTTCCAGCATACACAGCCGCAGCCCCTTATTACACGTATGTAAGACTTTAAAGGAGTGGTCCTTGGCTAGGTTGTGTCCAGTGTCCAAAAGATGTTTGGAAAAATGGGATTTATCGGGATTGCAATTCCTGTACGCGGCTAAATGCTCTTTATAACGTGTTCTCGTGTTAACGTGATCTCAAAATTGCGAACAGTCTGTCCCACGTAAACGGCGTGGCATTCGTCACAAACAAGTTTGTAAACACCTGACTTTTGACGAATATCCAACTTATCTTTATTATTACACACACACACACACACACACACACACACACACACACACACACACACACACACACACACACACACACACACACACACACACACACACACACACACACACACCCACACACACACACACACAAACAAACACAAACACACACACAAACACACACACACACGCGCGCGCGCGCGCGCGTTAAGTTTGCCGTTTCGTCAAGGTCATTCAGGCTAGTTAAACCCTTAAATAGTAATTCCTGTGTCACAGTACCTACCTAAGCGTTTCCAGTCCTTGAGTTATTGTTTTTTTATAATTATGGAGTTGAAGGTTATATATTTTATTAATGTCGTGATGCTTATTATAATGGTAGACAGAGTAGTATCACCCCAGATTGAAATACTACAGCTCATGATAAATTGTGCTAAAGCAAAGTAGTAATCCTTTAGGAGATCTTGGGAGGTGATCTGTCTTAACTTTTTAAAGACCCATATGAGTTTACGAATCCTGTAATTTATATATATTATAGTATAGTATATTAATATATGTGACTCCTCACATAATATAAACTGATTGTATGCGTTGCTTAAATCAATTTTCGTATATATCTCGCCACCCCCTATTTTCGCGAAGACTTCCTCTATGCGCGGCATAGAATATTTATCGATTAGTAGATCTTTGTTTAATGTTAATGAGTAATCACCCGTGATCTTTATTTTACCGTTCTCTTTTAATACGGGTACGATAGGGGTCGCATATTTAGTGTTACGGCCTACGGCTGCTCCCTTAAAGGATCAGATCCTCAGGGGCCCATGAGCTGAAGACTTCCCGAACAGACGTAGGTCGGGCCTCAATGTGGCCACGTGGAAATTCCTAATTACAATAAATATATGGGGGAGCGTTCTATACTACGGCCAGTCGACCGGCAGAGGAATTAGGCGGAGTTTACTTACCTATATCCAAGGCGACTGGTCCCTCCGGAGTCGGTCAGGTCACATGTGGTTGTGTAGTGAAAGGGAAATAAGTGATGTGATGTGTATCTGGGTGTGACTGATGGTGATTGAACCTAGACCTTGGCCGTCGGCAGCAGCCCGAGCGTCGACACCGCTCCAACTTGAGGGGGCCTTTCGAGGTTGTCCACAGTCACTTTCTTCTTTCCTCACGTTGACAGTCAATTAACTCTATCGTACGATTTACTAACTTACAGAAGCCACTAACTATCGCGGGTTATAAGGTTAACACACAAAACGCACACGGAGTTTACAGTTTATTAAAGGTCACTACCGTTTCGCGTCGCAACAGTTAGTTCTAGAATACAGAGGCAGCACTAGCTAATATTGTCGAATGCACTTATACAGATTCTGAGTCGGACCCAATAAGTCCCGGGAAGCTCTCCAGCAGGAATGCGCGTCACAAAATCCTAGACCGTATATTTACGGGCCGCACCTAATTATTCCGAGTTCCCTAACAGAATTGACCGCGTGCTCACGTCAGCACCGCTTACAGACGATTGACGCGCTTGCGACCCGCGCGCCACTGCCACGCTCGGAAGAACTTCAGACCGGAATCGCGCCGAGCCGAGTGACATCTGGTGTCGATTCCGACAACAGCGTTTTGAGCGAACAAACCCCCGTCCCGGACATAAGGATTTAGGTCCGCGAGCAAACCGGTCAGCGGGACAAGGTCGAGACTGCAAGTTGCAAGACCGAATCTACAACCAAACTAGGCCACCTTAGGCAATCCATTAGGTCTTGCAACCCTAATCAACGCCTCAAAAGATATCCCTAATGTGGCAAGCCGGAGGGTCAGCCTCCACTGGATGCCCCTCCTGGGCATCGCAGCACTTTAATAAGTCCTGTACTGGACAGAAGTCCGACGACCTCTTTCAAACACCTATCTGTGCCCCTATGATTAGTTCCGCAATCCGACCGGATCAGCTCTGCAAACAGCGACGCTACACGAAGCTGCCCAGACAAATTTTGTACCAGCAGTTGCTTCAGTGCAGAGCGCACCCACAAATTCCACATGAACGTCGTCTGTGGAGAGCCAAACGAAACGCACAGATAGTCCCTAGTAAGAATTTTCAACAAGTAGGCCTAGCCAGGCCACCCACCATTTTATCATTTACTAAAATAGTGCGGCAGCTGATTTCAATCTGATAATCTCCAAAACTAGCTAGCCTGTTATGCAAGTAGTCCTATGCTCATATTTCAACTAATTTTTCAAAAGCATCAATGTTCAACTACAGAGTTAATTCAACCAAATTAATCACCGATGCGCATAGGTCAACTTGCAAATTAAACAAAACAATAACGTAAGGGACAGCCCTACTTCTTCGCAAAGCAAAATGATTAAACACTATCTATGTATATGTTACATAATTTTTAAATAGCGCGCCATTCAATTTCCTTTCAGCAAACAGACGCAACAATCAAATACAGTGATTAAATATATGTACAAAACACATGCAGTAGCATTTAAAGGAGTAGATTAAATTCAATTCTTTTAATTTAAACCGCTACAAATAGGAAAATTTCGCGGAAAGCCCAAAGCAATTTTTAATTTTAATTCAAGTATTTTTTGACTAAGTGCTCGACCAAACCAAATCTAATACCCCTTGACAGCGTGATTCAACGCTCCAGAGGGGCCCTAATCTTCCCACCAACAAGGGGAGGCCACATGGCGTGAACCCGAGATCGCTAACAGTCGCCACTCGGGTTGTACGCCTTCACTGAGGCCGGCGGCAACAGAACATTTTGACAAGTGGACTGTTGACGGCTTAAGGCTCAGTGGAGGTGGCCGTGGTGGGAGCTAAGGCGGCAGCTAGCCAGGGCCGCATCCATCAAATGGGGAACAGTGGTACACCAGTCGCGGCCACTCAGCTAACGGGAGTGAGAAGGGTCCAGCGGACCGATGAGTGGCCGTGAAGTTCCTCTCCACACGCTTAGGGGGGGTGATGACACCCCCGCCCCTGGGGGAATTACCCCCCGACTGGTCGGGGGAGGGACCCCTTTCAAACTTAGGGGCCTGATGGCTGGCCGGCGGGCGCCGAGAGTCGCCCGGCAGAGGGCGTGGCTGAGCGACCCGCCCGTGGGGGTCGAGGGCCTGGCAGAGCCCCGAGAGGAGACGCCGTTCGCACTCAGGCACAAAACGGCATGATGATTGCCCTGGCAATGCAGACAGGGCCGTCGATGCGGACAGTCTCGCTGGAGGTGCCCTCCCTCCCAGACATGAACAGCACCAGCGGCGCTCCTTGGCGATAGTTCGCCTCGCCGAAACCGGCTTACCTAATAATTTCGGGCAAGACGTTACCCCGTGATCAGATGCTCGACAATAGGAGCAGGGGGGGGGGGTTGACGACGACTTGCCTGGCGGGTTCAGCCTCTCACTGGGCACGTCTCGTAAGTCGTCAACGGTGCCCGCCGCGTTCTCGATCTGCCGGCACTGCTCCTCCAAAAACCGCAGCAGGTCATAGAAGGGCGGAATATAGGAGGCCTCGTCCCCGCCGTACCTCTCCTCAAAATGGATTCGAAGGTCGAGAGGTAGACGGGACAGCACGATGCGGAGCAACAAAAAAGCCCATTCGCCCACTGGTAATTCCAGCCGCCTCAACGTATTACAGGCCACTAAGACTGGATCCAACCGGTCCGGACGTAGTCTGGCTTGGTCACTAAGCAGCGGGAGGCTTAGAAGCTGCTTAACATGTCCGTCCGCAATTCGCCGGACGTTGGCGTATCTTCTGGCTAGGAGGTCCCGAGCAGTCTGGTAGGCGTCGTCCGACAATCTCAAGTGGCCGACGACGCCCAGGGCCTCCCCCTCCAGTGAGGCCAGGAGGTACACCATCTTTTGGCTCGGGGTCAAGTCACTCCGGGCGTCCACTAGGCTGTCGAAAAGACCAACGAAGGTCAGCCATTCGGAAAGGACCCCGGAGAACTTTGGCAGGTCCAGAGTTGGGAGTCGTCCCAACAGCTCCGGCTGAAGCTGCTTCAGAGAGAACTCGGACAGGTCACTCATCCGAGCTTCACGCGCCTCCTCGGCATACCTGCCTTCAGCCTCGATCAACTCGTCCGTGAGCCACAAGAACTGCTCATAGTCCGCGAAGCAGGAGTCCAGGACTCCCTTCTCCACATCCGAATCCTCGAGCTCAGCGTAAGCCTCCTCCACTGCGGCCCCTCGAGCATCCACCTGCTCGAACCGCTTCATCAAGTTATGGACCCTATCCGGTCGACCTATTAAAGCATGGGCGCTTGTGGCCCAGCGTAGCTCAGTCCGCAAACAACGGATCAGTAGCTTGGGCGATGTCATCACTATTAAATGCAAAATTACGACGCGGCTTGAGCACAGACTACAAAGATAACAAACAAAAAATACAACAAAATTAACAGTTAATAAATGCAGTTCCTATCAAATCGCGTTGAATAGATATTACGTTAGCACAAAAGTTAGCACAAAAGAAAAGGCACAAATCAAATTAACAAATAACAAATACTAGTGCGATCAAATCAAGTTAAATTCAAATGGCGCAAATACCATTACTACTCTTTAGTTCAAATACAACTTACAATACAAACGAAGATACACATCACGGTCGATCAACAAAAAATGCCTAGCTCGGAAATCGACCCTTCGATAAGTAATCCACTACAACTATCCGACAACGATAATTAACCGATTACGTAAAAATAACCATCTACCTACATGACGTATATCTCTAGAAAACTCCCGCTTGCGCAACCTAGGGCGCGGCTTTTCAAATCTACCCACTAACCAAAAAAAGGCAAGCAACAAAGAACAAAGGGAAATAATTCTATTATTACGTACAAAAAAAATATTTTTACGTATTACGGACGGGCGTGATTGTAGATACAAATTAAACCAATCAAACCAACGCTCCCTGCCACCAGAATTGTTTAATGTTTATCAAACACTATGATCGGGATCGACCGGGGAATCGAACCCGGAACCGCGCTCTGCTACCAAATTACCACTGGTTCGAAAAATAGCCACTGTCCTGGGAAAAACCTGGAAAAAAAAATGGATATTCTTACACCGCCACTACACTACAATACTTGAAAGTACCATATAATTTATAATTACATATAATATTTATGATTATATTTCGTCGCCTCATTCTTCAAATATTTTAAATGAGTAGTCCCCTTCCCTTGTTCAAGCAACTACACACGTCTTTTAGTTTTTTTTCTAACCACACAACCCAAATTTATAAAAAAAACTCCATTTGGTTCTTTGGTATTGTAATCTTTCTTTGTCCGTACGCTGCTGCGATCGGACGTCTTCAATATTCAGTGCACACAGCACACTACACGCTTTAACCTCCTCCGCAAGTTTCGCTGGTATATGTATCGACACAATACCAGCAGGTTGAACCAGCCGCTGTCTAACTTTTGTTAAGTTCTATAAATTTAACATAATTAATGAAGCGGAATTTGCAGAATCTGTATGTATCTCTTAAGTTACAAAGAACTAATTGTAAATGAAACCATTTAATGTAGATTACATTAAAATAATAAATTTATAAATATTTCTATATAATTTAACCGTTTATTTAACATAACATCGCAAATCTCATTATCTCTTTACAACTACTTGGTTAAAATATCTGAAGAATGAAGCGACAAAATATAATATATGATCAAAGGAACTTCAAAGACATTAAGCCCGCCCTTTGTAATTATTTTATTAAGGTGTACAGTAAAGTGTAAATCAAGAGGTGAATAAAGTGAGGTTCGATAATTATTATATGAATCGCTTCATTCGAAGATATAATTTTCCGACCCTCCCATATAAACCCCGAAATTTGTAAATCAGACTGCATCTCTAAAATAATTATTATAATATCTGAGCAGCAACTGGAGTTGATATGAGTGGGTTAGTTAGAAAAAAAATCAAAAAGACGTGCATTGCTTGCGCAAGGGAAAGGGAAAATATATTCGAATGAAGCGACTCGTATAATAATGATCATAATAATGATATTATAGTATAAAATACAACTTTAATATTTGATAAGTATTTATGATTCCCAGTTAAATGGAAGCACTATAAAAATACGAACAATTATAAAAAACTGTTTATACACACCGCACTATCAGGACACCAGCTGTGATACAGTTGGAAAGTTCGTTAGTATTAAAATCAGTGTTTGATGTTAATTAACATTGTACAGTTTACAATTTCGAATATCACGCCGAAATGTGCACCCATTATGTGTGAAAATATTCTGGAAACTGTTTTAATTTGTGTTGTAAATATCACAACCAAAACCAAATTTACTTAAATGCACTATAAAATTAAACTTCACTTAATGAACGGTATGAAAATGAATATCATAAAGCTTTTTGTTTTCATTCAGAACGAAAAAGGAAATGTTATAAATTCTTCGGTGTTCTAAGCATTGTGCGCAAAGGACAATGATTTAGAATAGGTCTTAAGATATTTATCTTCGTAACACGTAGGGGTGCATGTTTTAGTAGCCTTCGTGATGTGTTTCTAGAAAAACATAGCAATCTATCTAGATATACCCGGGTTGGTTTCTAATAGAGATCTCTTAATAGGTGATGACACCGTGGACTTTTATCCGATAACTGTCGGGCATAATCCTTTCCGTTCTTACAGCATAAGGCAGAAATCCGGCATGGAATTTCCTATAATCATTTCCATTACTTTTGCACTTGAAAGTATCCCACATTTGATTCCACAAGTCAAAAAAAAAATCACCTAATTTCCGAACTTAGCTTTGCTTATATAATTTTTTGTACAAGTACTGAGAAAACAGTCCACCTTTTGCTATTAGGATAAATTCATTTGTGCTGCAACTATCAAACAGCTGCATTGTAGCTCTCCCACGAACAGATCAAGGTATAATCGTTGTAAAATATAGGAAACAAAACTCTTATGTATGTAAACATAGCCGCCTTACTTTGCAGGTAATATTACCATATAGGCCAATTACCATGCATAAGAAAAGTTTTCTGTCTCCGTTACTATAAAGATATCCGTAAGTGTAATTTGATGTTAAAAATGGGTGGATTTGGATTCAAAAATTTAATATTTCAGCTGACTTCAAAAAATTTAGTTTCCCAACATGACTCCATTTTGGTTTATTTTGTATGATATTTGTATATCACGCGATATCTTTACAAATGTAAACCGAATAATATTATTCAATTAAATAAGTTATAACTAAAAAGTGGTTTCTTTAGATTTAGAAAAAACTTCTGTTAAGGCTGCAAAATGGTCGTCACTTTATCTGGTGGGAGACCGTCCTACACTTTGCCTATCGGTACGAGGCTCCCATGCCATCGCCGTCCCACCCCATCATCAATTCCCCATCGGAGCCTAGATACCTAGACAATTCCTTAAAATACTTAGATATAAAGAAGCGTATGTAGTCAAATACCTATTAAGCTGACGTTTTGTGGGAGGCTAAGATAAAAGCTAAATCATTATTTGTCCGAATTAAATATTTTTTGCGTTAACCATCTCACTTTAAATGATTAATGTAGTCAAGAAATTCATGGAAAATTTCGTAAAATTTAGGAATTTTAGTCAATCTCTTTGTAGGACTTTTACCAAAAAATAAAGGTTAACGGAACACTGCGTACATTTCAAAAATGCCGAAACCATGCTCAATTTCTTGACTCGCAAACGCGCATACATCTTTCTTATTTCTTAGTTTATCAGCCCGAAAAAAGAACTCCACTGAACGCACAAATATGCAACTAAAATGATGTAGTTGTTTGCAAATGATTTCTGATGCATAATGTGTACGTGATTTCTTGTTCTTATAAAAAGGTAAGCATGATTTTGTCTTGATTTTTACGTCAAATGAAATGTACGCAGCGCTTCGTCTTTCTTTTCTTGTTGGATTGAGTTTTTTTTTTTAATAAAACAAAGGTAACAAACTAGCACACATTCCACCTGATAATAAATAGATGCTGTGCCCATAGACATCTACATCTATCCTCGATTAAGAACCATAATACAGATACGTTGTCACCTCTGATGACGAAGATGAAATGCCTCCTTTCCAGTAAAAAGGGTCTCCGATTCTCTTTGAGGTGTAGAGGTAACGTTTAAGAAATACTAAAAATCAATAATCGAAATTATAAAAACTTGAAACGTTTTTCCAAAAATAAACACTTTGTTTAAAATATCTATAGAAGGTACACGTAACAATCAACCCCGCATTCGTTCTCCTATCTAACTCGGCTATGTAGTTTGCTAAAATCGATTGAGTCGGTGCTGCTCTCAACAATGCAACGGGATATAATGAAAAAGCATCTTCAATATCGAGAGTGTTCTACCCTTTGCCGAAGCTCCTATTTTGTATAAACGTTGCCACATATAACGAGGCGTTAACTGAGCAGCATTTATTTACAAAGGGCGATAGTGAAAAAGAAGAATGATTTTGTTTTAATATTTAACCAACTTAAAGTTTTTTTTACAGTATAAGGGTGACGACGAGCACTCAGTCCTACTTATGGTGAGTGAAAACTTTGGCACTAGACATTTATTATGATTTCAAATAAGAATCAAAAAGAAGAATCGTTGTCAACCCTGAGAACTAAAATATAAACAGATAGAATAACCTCATCTCGAAAAACGATTTCTGGTTCTCTATGCTCAATATACGAAACACAGCAGCATCAGGCTGCTGTTTTACGCTGGTTTTCTGTGCGAACTCCTATTGATTCGAACCGTTATTGCTACAACTATGATATAAATACAGTGTGGGTCTAAAAACTATTACCTACTACTTACTTACATAATAATTTTATAATAATTGTAGCTATCCCCGAATGAGAATCAAATTGCACCCTTGAGGACTTAGATAGAATGTTCCTCGTTCCTTTTTTCTAATAAAAAGGGTCACTGGTACTCACACAGCACTAAGCTGTGTCCGTTTGTCATCCTTAATCTATAAAAAAAGTAAATGAAATATAAAATTACGGAAACCGATTTACTTAAGCTAATGGGACATCTGGGTGGTCGTTCTAAATGTTAATTTATTACTAAATAGAGTTAAAATAGAACACGGCCAGAATTCCGGAATAGAGGCGGACGCGCTGGGAATAGAGCTGGGTTAAGAGATGGGTTCACTGTTTTATTCATTGTCACAAAATGTGTCTGCTAGATTGATTTATTATTAAAACCATTTTACAAAATATGTATAGTACTTGTATATAAATGTTAATAATTTGCGCGATTCTACACATAAAAGAGAAAATAAATACACCGTTATGCGCCCTCTATTCACCTACCAACCTAAAGATGTGGTTGGCAAATTTTCAGTTTTTAGCGAGGATAGTAACGCGTGGAGTATAAAGCGAGCGCGGGATTTTGGTAGAGAGGCAATTGTACTAGTGTACTAACTAGCCAATAATACTAATTATCAAAAGCTACTGCTGACACGTTTCATATGATCTAATAAAATATACAAAGGGTATTGTGATTGTGAATAACCTGTTAAAGAAAATAAATGTATGTTTAAAATAAAAATATTAAATTATTTAAAATAACTTTTGGTTAGAAAAACTTTATAATAATGAAATCTTCTTTTTTGTGAATAATGTTAGCTATTGATCAATTAAGTATAACTTCTAATGTAAGAATAAGTTTAAATTTTGGACAAGAAACATTTATTGGCGTGCCTTGGCAGAAAAACCAACTCGTATGCCGTGACTGCAAACGGTATGATACTCTATTAAGTCGTCATGCCCCCTCTACGCCACCGCTCTCGACTTCTGCTGTTGTTGTTATGTACTGTGTATGCTTTTCTATTTGACTATAGTAGATATACTTGACGCGGTAACAATATACACACTCTTTATATTTCTTTTATGTATATATTTTAAAAGGGCATTATTAAGTGCTTAAAAGAATTCGAATCAGTGACAATGTTATTTTTATTTATTTGAATCCATATTTCTTTATTAATTTAATTAATTCAATGATGTTTCGCATCTGCCGGGCGTCCCATGCCGGCCAACTTTTGTTTAAATATAACACACTGTATAATAATCCACAGTGTATCTACAGACTCGCAGTATAATTTAAAAAAATAGTTTATTTTCTTAACATTGCTTAGTTACAGCGTGCACAGAACCACCCAGGAAGCATGTAAAATTGTTTTTTTTTTTTAGGTGGTTCTGCTCTTTCCATGGATTATAATTAAATGTAATGTGAGGGTACGTATATAAAGAATGTGTATAGTGTAAGTGTAGTGTGTATGTTTAATGTGTGTGTAGAGTGAGAGGAGGGAGGGTGGGGGGGGAGAATGAAAATAATGTGTAGTTTATGAGCATGTGCTTTTTATTGCGCGTAGATATAAATTCTGGCAAAATATTTATATTATATTGTGACCACTAGAGACGTGAATGTAATATGAGTGCATGTAATATATGCATGTTAGTTGTCTATGCGTTAGTTAAGGTAATACATATTATTGTATTTAGTTTAAAAATTTACCTTGTCACATTATACCCGTCTAGCCCTATGAAATCAATTCTTGGGATCGGTTTAAGAACCACTAGAGCTATAAGTATAATAGGTGTGTGGAGGCAATGTATTGAATACATGTAGGTGAGAGTTTATCGCCCGTTAATTTATTTTGTGACGTATAATCTTTATAACTAAGTAACAATCTAGCCCAACGATATCAAAATCTTGGGATCAGTTTAAGAAGCACAAGATAATTCATAAGTAAAAGATAGAATCCTAACCTAGGAGATAACATTAGTATATTTGCAAAAATATGGTATAGTTTGTATAAATTACACCTGAAATAGTGTATACTAGCCCTACTGTATTATATATTGGGATCAGTGAGTAACCACAAGTTTACATGTTAGATAACTATAGAGTCTATATGATAGTTAGAACATACTTTCTTATCTTGACTGTATGAGTAAAGTTTTTTATAAAAAACTTCTACCCCCCACGATGTAATATCTTGGTATCGGTAAGTCAACCATTAGAAATCATGTTTAGAGCCAAATATTCATATTTGAATAGTAATTCCTGTGTCACAGTACCTACCTAAGCGTTTCCAGTCCTTGAGTTATTGTTTTTTTTATAATTATGGAGTTGAAGGTTATATATTTTATTAATGTCGTGATGCTTATTATAAAGGTAGACAGAGTGGTATCACCCCAGATTGAAATACTACAGCTCATGATAAATTGTGCTAAAGCAAAGTAGTAATGCTTTAGGAGATCTTGGGAGGTGATATATCTTAACTTTATAAAGACCCGTATGAGTTTACGAATCCTGTAATTTATAGCTTCAATTTGTGAATGCCAGGGTAGTCTGTGGTCCAGAATTACCCAAAGGTATTTAGTGTATCTAACACATTCAATCTCTTTGCATCCGTATTGCGCCGTTTTTGTGAAGTCATGGGTGTGAATCCTTAATATTAAATTTGAGGTGGGGGGAGGCAGTGCACGTCCTCCATAAGTAAATGAAATTTGTTTTATTGGTGCTTAAGGTAAGAAGAATGGGCTTTGGCTAGCTTAGCGAGACTAAGATCGGCTGCTTCAAAAACGGAGTTCCAAGCGGAACCATTAAATACAATGGCTGTATCATCTGCGTATGAGAACACATACTCAAGAATTGTTAATTTGTTCAGGTATATCAAGAAAAATTTAGGACCTAAAACGCTACCCTAGGGCACGCCGTACTCAATCTAAGTTTCAGAATTCGTGTAGTTATCGATTTTACACTTCGGGTCCAGTTCTTCAAGTAATCGGTTAGGAGTTTTAGTGGTAAGCCCCTAATTCCGATACTCTCCATATTTTCAACAGGGAAAAAAATAGTGTTGAAATCTATTTTCAAATCCAAGAAGACTGTTGACAATTTACCCCACGGTCTACAACATGACTTACTGTTAACTATTGGATGTAGGGACACGAGTAAAACACTTGCTAGCTGGCAACGCACTGTGTTTAATACGACACAGGTGAGCCGGGGGAGGCGTTGGGTGCTGGGGCGCAGCCACGCACACATAGATAAATATGCATACGTAACATCCACTCCCATGAGTATTTAAACAATACACCTTAATGTAATACAAATTCAGATTTGGAGCTGCAGTGGAACGTACTAGAAAAACTTTCCATAATCGACTACAGGACGATCACGTAACAATCTCTTAGGTGCAGTATTGAGTGCCTCTGTTTGCGCAGACATCTGGTCATCGCAACTCATCGTTGCCGTTTCTACAAATTCTTCGTCGGATTCCAAATTGCTTCTGAGAACCAGATCTTCTCATCCAGAGGTTGTTCGTTCAGCATGTTGTACTAATTGATCACCGACTTCTGAAGAAGTTAATTTTGTTTCCCTAATATAACTCTACTCTTCTCCCCCTATCAGTTCTGCATAGCTCTGGAGATAGCTGTAACGGGCTGAGTTGAGTTGTAGATGTAGTTGCGCATGTTTCATCAAAAACGGTCCAGGCGTTTAGGAGGAATTCAGTCACATAACATACAAAGACTAAAGAATTATTATATACTAGCTGTTCCCCGTGACTTAGTCCGCGTTGTGTTATTTTTTGCGGAACCCTAAAATAAAAGCAGCCCAAGTTACCTTATAATATCAGCTATCTGCCAGTATGTAAAAATATTGATATTGTAGCCGGTGGAAGGAAAAGGGGAGATCTCCCGCCGGGCAAGGTTTTCTGCCCGGGGAGCAGCCAACGCTCCGGTTGATAGTTCGGAGCTATTCTATATTTATGCTGCTTTAACTTCGGAACTTTGTTATTGCGATTTAGGCTTCGATGTGTTTCGCTTGTGTTGCGACGACAGCGCCGCCACAACATTAATATTTATACGATACTAACGTCATTCAATTGTTTTGCCTTCCCGGAATCCCTACACTGACACTTAAACTTTATGGTATGGTATTAAAGTTTAAATTGACTTTTAAGTATTATTACGAATCTTTTGTATAGGAATATAGAAAAGTATTGTTTTTAGACTTTTTCAGGCAATTTTTTAAATTTTTTTTTCTACGAAAGAACCATCGTCGTACTTCAAAGTATATTACAAATAAAAGAAAAAGCGAAATCGGTTCAGCTTCTCTTGAGATTTGCGCTTAGCAACACATTAAGCGATTCATTTTTATATTATATATATATATATTGCAATCATTGTGTGAGTAAAGTGTAAATTCTTGTTTTGAACAAACAAGCCATGCCATATTAAAACATATCTATCTATCTATCTTCTTCTTCTTCTTCTTCTCTTCTTCTTCTTTCTTCTTCTAAATGAAACTATCACGACGATTTCTGTACATTTTTTTGAAATTTGAAATGGGTTATACTATATGACCAATACACATGCCAAAATATTTTTTTGGAAATGTTGTCTGTCTGTCTGTCTGAAAACGCATCACGCAAAATTCTGTGAAGGTGTTGGAATAATTATAATTCATCACGTTATTGCTGCTGGGCTGTAGGTATATATCTCCCTTTTGCAGCTACTATCTGACCACCGATTTTCCAAGGCAGTAAAGGTAAGTCATCTTGGAAAGAACGTTAACATGGAGGGGAAATTACCACTATTTTAGGTTAAGAATTCAAATTTAGTCTGCATAGAGGATTACAATATAACTTTTGAATCAATGTTAACGCAAAAGTTATTTAGCACTCAACTGTATTCCGAGAAGTATCGAGATGATCCGTAACCTCTACAGATGTACCTCGGAAAGTAGGAGTCAGATCGAACGGACTCCGTTTTATGGAGAACAGACATGCCTGCGTTTTGGCTGCGTTGAAAGTGACCAGATTGGGGTCACATCATTTGGAGGCTAGACTTAAGGTCGCATTTATCCGCTTCACCATGACCTCTCTAAATGAACGTATTATTGCCCCTCTGTCCTTTGCACTGGACATAAATGTCTCTGTAACTATGCTGTGATCTGCATACCCAACAATACCTGGTAGAAGTAGGTCATTGATGTGCAGCAGGAAAAGAGTCGTGTAGATAACAGACCCCTGAGGAACTAAGACATTAAAATGCATTAGGTCGGAAGAGCAGCCATCCTACGTTGATCGACCGTCCACTCATAAAGTCAGATATTAAGTTGCGAAATTCGGCAAGGATGCCGTAGACAAGAGGCTTACTCAGCAGACTTGCATACAAAACCCTGTCAATATCCTTCGAAATATCAAATGATACTGCTAGAGCTTCAACGTTTTTCTCGGTGGCTTCGCCACAAAAGTGCGTGATATACACAAGGAGATTCCCAGTGGACCGTCCTTGGCGGGAGCCATATTAGTGATTACTGAGAAAGTAATTTGTTTCAAAGTATGTCAGCAGCTTACTGTTGAGTGCCCTTTCCATAACTTTACAGAGTATGGAGGTGATGGCGATTGGTCGGTAATTACAGGGATCGGCATGACTACCCTTCTTGGGTACTGATTGCACATTGGCAAGGTTTCAGGATTTGGGCACGGTTCGAGTTTTACAAGAGAGGCGGTACAGGCGCGTCAGATCAAGAGACAACTCAGGTGCACAAAGCTTAAGTACCGTTGCAGGAATATCATCAAGTCCACATGCCTTGTTTACATATAGGGTTTGCAAAGTTTTACGTACCTCTTTCCTACGAATAGTGAACTTCGGCATCGAAAAATCACAGCGGGGCAGGGTTGGCGATGGTTTAGAGCCAGCATCTAGACGAGAATTGCTCGCAAATAGAGATGCAAATAGATTTGCTTTCTCAGTGCAATGCATGAGTGAATTCACAGGATGCTTTGGATACATTCTGTAACCTATTCAAAGCCTTCAATTGTGTTCACCATGAAACATTAGTTAGGAAACTTCAACACTACGGTATAAGAAGTAATACTCTAAAATTAATTATTTCATATTTAAGTAACAAAACGTTGTGTTGTCGGAAAAAGTTGTCATTAATAATAGTATGAGCTCTTCCAGGGCGATAGTGCAAATGGGAGTACCTCAATGCTCAATTCTCGGCCCCTTTCTCTTTCTTCTATATGTTAATGACTATGAGATAAGTCATTAGGGGGGATAACCATAATATTTCTTTTTAGTTATTTGATGATGATACTTCATTAATTTTCAGATTAAAACGACAATTATGAAAATATTTTGAAGTAAATAATGCTATATCTAAATTAATATATTGGTTTAATGTAAATAACTTGCATTTAAATAGAACTAAAACAAAATGTATGAAATTCATGTCTCGAAATGTCAAACATTTAATCAATATTGTAGTTTTAAATGGCGAGGAACTGAATCATGTCAATACCACCATTTTTCTTGGAATAACACTAGACACGTAGCTGCAGCATAGACTGTAAAAAAGATTAGAAATCTTACCAGTGTTGAACAGCTATACTTGTTTACATTAGTTAATTCCAAAGCATAATGTCGTATGGAATTTTGTTATGGGAGCACACGACTGACACTGAAATTATATTTGTTTTACAGAAGAGGGCCATAAGAGCAATCTATGATTTAATACCTAAATAGTCGCTCCGACAAAAATCTAACGAAATTAATATATTAACTTGGCTCAAGTTAATATATAAATTTCGTTAGATATCTATTTCAATACATTTATGAACAAAAACAAGTACACAAAAATAAATACAGAAATAAGTGATATTCATTCTGTAAATACTAGGAATAGACACAATCTAGTAGTACTAGTTACTCGACTGCACCGAGTCAGATATTTATTCTTGGGGCGACGGGACATGTAAAACAAAATCCCAGAAAATATACAAAATTTGACCTGCTCAAAGTTCAAAAACTTTATTAAACATTATAAAAAGGGTTATTATAATGTTAAGAAATTTATAGATGATAATAACTTCTGGGAATGAAGTGATTGCTACCAAGCTATTTCAAACTTTTTTTTGTGTGGTTAATTGTGTAACATATATGATTGTAAGCTGTTATTTAAAAAAAAGTCCAGCTGAGCTTCTTGCTGGTTTTTTCCAGGACAGAGGTTATTTTTCGAACCAGTGGTAATTAAACAAAAGATTGAGCTTCAAGTGGTATTATTTATAATATACAGAGAATAAAACCTTTTCTATTTCTATTGCTGCTGCCAGTCACACGTTTCAATTTCTCACTGTCGCCTCAAACGACACCCACAGGACGATATGGGGCAGTGGTTATTCTCTAACCACCACTACACTGTTGACGTTATATATTTTGTATCAAATTTTTAAATATTACACTAATAAGTAGCCGTCGTTGAGGATTGAAAAAAGAGGCGCCAAATACGCTTCAACGTTTCGAAACATGCAATAACACTGAAACACGCACACGCATTATTAGTGTAATATTTAAAATTTGATACAAGACATATAACGTCAACCGTGTAGTGGTGATTAGAGAATATCCACTGCCCCATATCGTCCTGTGGGTGTCGTTTGAGGCGACAAAGGGAAATTGAAACGTGTGATTGGCAGCAGCAATAGAAATAGAAAAGGTTTTATTCTCTGTATATTATAAATAATACTAATTGAAACTCAATCTTTTGTTTAATTACCACTGGTTCGAAAAATAACCTCTGTCCTGGAAAAAACCTGGGAAAAAACTAATGGATATTCTTACACCGCCACAACACTACAATACTTGAAAGTACCATATAGTTTATAATTACATATATAATATATATATTTATGATTATATTTCGTCGCCTCATTCTTCAAATATTTTAACTGAGTAGTCCCCTTGCCTTGCTCAAGCAACTACACACGTCTTTTAGTTTTTTTTTAACCACACCACCCAAATTTATAAAAAACTCCATTTGTTTCTTTGGTATTGTAATCTTTCTTTTTCCGTACGCTGCTGCGATCGGACTTCTTCAATATTCAGTGCACACAGCACACTACACGCTTTAACCTCCTTCGCAAGTTTCGCTGGTGTCTGCATCGACACAATACCAGCAGGTTGAACCAGCCGCTATCTAACTTTTGTTAAGTTCTATAAATTTAACATTGAAGCGGAATTTGCAGAATCTGTATGTATCTCTTTAGTTACAAAGAACTAATTGTAAATGAAACCATTTAATGTAGATTACATTTAAATAATAGATAAATAAATATTTCTATATAATTTAACCGTTTATTTAACATAACATCGCAAATCTCATTATCTCTTTACAACTACTTTGTTAAAATATCTGAAGAATTAAGCGACAAAATGTGATATATGATCAAAGGAACTTCAAAGACATTAAGTCCGCCCTTTGTAATTATTTTATTAAGGTGTACAATAAAGTGTAAATCAAGAGGTGAATAAAGTGAAGTTCGATAATTATTATATGAATCGCTTCATTCGAAGATATAATTTTCCGACCCTCCCATATAAACCCCGAGATTTGCAAGTCAGACTGCATCTCTAAAATAATTATTATAATATCTGAGCAGCAACTGGAGCTGATATGAGTAGGTTAGTTAGAAAAAAAAATCAAAAAGACGTGCTTTGCTTGCGCAAGGGAAAGGGAAAATATATTCGAATGAAGCGACTCATATGATAATGATCGAACTTCTTTTTGTCGTATATTTTTCTTCGTTTGATCATATATTATAGTATAAAATACAACTTTAATATTTGATAAGTATTTATGATTCCCAGCTAGATGGAAGCACTATAAAAATACGAATAATTATAAATAACTGTTTATACACACCGCACTATCAGGACACCAGCTGGAAAGTTCGTTAGTATTAAAATCAGTTTTTGATGCTAATTAACATTGTACAGTTTACAATTTCGAATATCACGCCTTTTATGCGTGAAAATATTCTGCAAACTGCTTTAATTTGTGTTGTAAATATTACAACCAAAACCAAATTTACTTAAATGCACTATAAAATTAAACTTCACTTAATGCCGTGTAGTGGCGGTTAAGAATATCCACTACCCCATATCTTCCCGTGGGTGTCGTAAAAGGCGACAAAGGGAAACAGGCAGGAGATGGGCAGCAGCATCTTCCTGATAATAGCCAAAATAACAATAAAAAAACTGCGGTTGCCAACCCGCTCGCCAAGCGTGGCAACTATGGCAATATACCCCCCATGAGCAATACAATAATAAACGGCCCCCAGTCCCCGGCGGCCCCGCTATTCCTGGCTACGGTGGCGACCATGGTAACGGCGGGGCAGGGGGTGCTAAGAATCTCCGGTGGAGGTTCGGTTGCCATCTACGACGACTCGACCTGGCAACATACAACGCACGCACCCTGAGGACTGACGAGAAGATTGTGGAGCTGGAAGAAGAGATAGACAAGTTACGCTGGCATATTATAGGATTATCCGAAGTCCGAAGAGAGGGGGAGGACACGGTAATCCTCGAATCCGGCAACTTGCTCTATTACCGGGAGGGCGAACATCTGTCCCAAGGAGGTGTCGGATTTATCGTCCGCAAGTCTCTCGTTAACAACGTTGTAAAGATTGAGAGTGTGTCGACGAGGGTTGCGTACCTTATACTCAGAATCACCAAACGGTATTCGCTGAAGGTCATACAGGTTTACGCACCAACCTCGGCACACCCCGATCAGGAGATGGAGGAAATGTATGAGGATATATCTAGAGCCATGCATTCCTCCAAAACCCAATATACGGTGTTAATGGGAGACTTCAATGCAAAACTAGGCACAAGAGAGAACGGTGAGCTGAAAGTAGGGAAATTTGGAATAGGGCAACGGAACCCAAGGGGCCAGCAGTTGGCTGACTTCATGGAGAAAGAGGGACTCTTTATGATGAACTCTTTCTTCCAGAAGCGGCCCCACAGGAAGTGGACCTGGTCGAGCCCCGACGGTTCGACAAAAAATGAGATTGACTTCATTATGACGACCAGACGACAACTGTTCAGTGATGTCTCAGTGATCGCGAGGGTGAAAACCGGCAGCGATCACCGAATGGTTAGAGGCACACTGAACCTAAACGTTAAGTTGGAGAGGTCTCGTCTAATGAAGTCAACGCTCCGTCCCCCTCGTGCTCTAATCCAAAGTCCCGAAACCTTTCAGCTCGAGTTACAAAACCGTTTTCAGTGCCTAGAAGACTGCAATGAAGTGGACGATTTGAATGACAAGCTCGTGGAAACTGTCCATGCGGTCGGAGCTAAGTTCAGCAAGACCCGCCGCAGAAGAACACAAAAACTCTCCGATCACACTCTTAATCTCATGGCTGTTAGACGGGAGATGAAGCTACATTCTTCAACAGATTTGACAGCATACAGGCAACTGAACAGACAGATCTCCAAATGCATGCGGCGGGACTTACGCAACTTCAATACAGCTCGTATTGAAGAAGCGATCGAGCGGAACCAAGGCTCCAAAGTCTTTGCCAGAGATCTGTCTGCCAGAAAGCGCCAACTGTCAAAGCTGAAGACAGAATGTGGCAGCATCGTTTCCGGGGCACCTGAGATTTTAAGTGAGATTGAGAGGTTCTATGGGCAGCTGTACACGTCATCGTTGGAGCCGCACGCAAGTGTGAGTAACGATCCAAGAGCGAGTCTTATCCGACATTATTCCGATGATATCCCGGACGTCAGTTTGAGCGAGATTAGAATGGCTCTCCAGCACCTTAAAAACGGCAAGGCCCCAGGCGAGGATGGAATTACAGCGAAGTTTCTGAAAGCGGGTGGAAAACCGGTACTTGAAGTCCTTCAGAAGCTCTTTAATTCCGTCCTCCATGGTGGCATTACACCGGAGGCGTGGAGCAGAAGTACGGTGGTCTTGTTCTTCAAGAAAGGCGACAACGCTCTCTTGAAGAACTACAGACCGATTTCCCTTCTGAGCCGCGTCTACGTGCTGTTTTCGAGAGTCATTACGAATCGTCTCTTGCGCAGACTTGACGACTTCCAGCCTCCCGAACAAGCCGGTTTCCGAAAAGGCTTTAGCACCATAGACCACATACATACCCTTCGGCAAATTGTACAGAAGTCCGAGGAGTACAATTTGCCGCTATGTCTGGCGTATGTGGACTATGAGAAAGCCTTTGATTCCGTCGAAATTTGGGCGGTGCTGCAGTCCCTTCAGCGATGCCAAGTTGACTGTCGGTATATCGAAGTATTGAAGTGCTTGTACAGTAGGGCTACGATGGCTATCCGAGTACAGAACCAGAGTACGAAACCTATCCAATTGCAGAGAGGTGTAAGACAGGGTGACGTCATATCCCCGAAACTCTTTACCGCTGCATTGGAAGATGTTTTCAAGCTTCTGGACTGGAAAGGATACGGTATCAACATCAATGGCGAGTACATCACTCACCTTCGATTTGCCGACGATATAGTCGTTATGGCAGAATCGCTGGAGGACCTAAGCACTATGCTCAATGACCTCAATAGTGTTTCCCAACGGATAGGTCTTAAGATGAACATGGACAAAACAAAGATCATGTTTAATGTCCATGTCACACCTATGCCGCTAGTTGTTGGGAACACTAAGCTCGAAGTTGTTGACGAGTATGTTTACCTGGGACAAATAGTCCGACTAGGTAAGTCCAACTTCGACCGAGAGGTCAATCGACGGATTCAACTCGGTTGGGCAGCGTTCGGGAAATTACGGCACATCTTCTCGTCAGGTATACCTCAAAACATGAAAACGAGACTGTACACCCAGTGCGTGTTGCCAGTGATGACATACGGAACTGAGACGTGGTCCTTCACTGCTGGCCGGATGAGGAAGCTCAAGGTCGCTCAGCGAGCTATGGAGAGGGCTATGCTCGGAGTCTCTCTGCGTGATAAACTCAGAAATGAGGATATCCGCAGTAGAACTAGAGTGACCGACATAGCCCAACGGATTAGTAAGCTGAAGTGGCAATGGGCCGGCCATATAGCTCGAAGAACCGACAACCGATGGGGAAGAAAGGTTCTCGAGTGGCAGCCTCGTACCGGCAGGCGAAGTGTAGGGCGTCCCCCCACTAGATAGAGTGACGACCTGGTAAGATATGCAGGAAGTCGATGGATGCAGGTGGCTCAGGACCGTGCTTTGTGGCATTCTTTGGGGGAGGCCTATGTTCAACAGTGGACTTGTGAAGGGCTGTAATGATGATGATAATGAACAGTATGAAAATGAATATCATATAGCTTTTGTTTTCATTCAGTACGAAAAAGGAAATGTTATAAATTCTTCGGTGTTCTAAGTATTGTGCGCAAAAGACAATGATTTAGAATGGGTCTTAAGATATTTATCTTGGTAACACGTAGAGGTGCATGTTGTAGTAGCCCTCGTGATGTTGTGTTTCTAGAAAAGCATAGCAATCTAGGTACCCGGGTTGGTTTCTGAATGAGTGATGACGTCATGGAGTTTTAGCCGATAACTGTCTGGCATAATCCTTTCCGTTACTCTAACAGCAGCAGGTAGAGTTACTGCATGGGATTTCCTATAATTATTTCCATTACTTTCGCACTTGAAAGTATCCCACATGTGAATCCACAAGTCAAAAAAATCACCTAATTTCCGAACTAGGCTTTGCGGTATAATTTTTTATACAAGTACTGAGTAAACAATCCACCTTTTGCTATTAGGATAAATTCATTTGTGCTGCAACTATCAAACAGCTGCATTGTAGCTCTCCCACGAACAGATAAAGGTATAATCATTGTAAAATATTGGAACCAAAACTCTTATGTATCTAAACATAGCCGCCTTGGTTTGCAGGTGATATTACCACATAGGCACATTACCATGCATAAGAAAAGTTTTCTGTCGCCCTTACTATAAACATATCCGTAAGTGTAATTTGATGTTAAAAATGGGTGGATTTGCGATTCAAAAATGTAATATTTCAGCTGACTTCAAAAAAAAAATAGTTTCCTAACATGACTCTATTTTGGTTTATATTGTATGATATTTGTATATCACGCGATATCTTTACAAATGTAAACCGAATAAAATTATTCAATTAAATAAGTTATACCTCAAAATTGGTTTCTTTTGATTTAGAAAAAACTTTTGTTAAGGGTGCAAAATGGTCGTCACTTTATCTGGTGGGAGACCGTCCCACACTTTGCCTATCGGTACGACGCTCCATTCCCATCGCCGTCCCACCCCATCATAAATTCCCCATCGGAGCCTAGCGTATGTAGTCAAATACCTATTAAGCTGACGTTTTGTGGGAGGCTAAGATAAAAGCTAAACTATTATTTGTTTGAATTAAATACTTTTTGCGTTAACCATCTCACTTTAAATCATTAATGTAGTCAAGAAATTTAGGGAAAAATTTTGTAAAATTTAGGATTTTTAGGGAAAATACCAAAAATTCCTAGTGTATGTCTTTGTAGATCTTTAACCAAAAAATAAAGGTAAACGTAACGCTGCGTACATTTCAAAAGATGCCGAAATCATGTTCAATTTCGTGGCTCGCAAACACGCACACATCTTTCTTATTTCTTAGTTTATCAGCCCGAAAAAAGATATATGCAATTAAAATGATGTTGTTGTTTGCAAATGATTTCTGATGCATAATGTGTACGTGATTTCTTGTTCTTATAAAAAGGTAAGTATGATTTTGTCTTGATTTTTGCGTCAATTGAAATGTACGCAGCGCTTCGTCTTTCTTTTCTTGTTGGATTGTTTTTTTTTTATAAAATAAGGGTAACAAACGAACACACATTCCAACTGATGGTAAATGGATGCTGTGTCCATAGACATCTACGTCTATCCTCCTAGAACCATAATACAGATACGTTGTCACCTCTGATGACGAAGATGAAATGCCTCCTTTATAGTATCTCCGATTCTCTTTGAGGTGTAGAGGCAACGTTTAAGAAATACTAAAAATCAATAATCGAAATAATAAAAACTTGAAACGTTTCTCCAAAAATAAAAACTTTCTTTAAAATATCTATAGAAGGTACACGTAACAATCAACCCCGCATTCGTTCTCCTATATAACTCGGCTATGTAGTTTGCTAAAATCGATTGAGTCGGTGCTACTCTCAACAATGCAACGGGATATAATGAAAAAGTATCTTCAATATCGAGAGCGTTCTACTCCTTGCCGAAGCTCCTATTTTGTATAAACGTTGCGACATATAACGAGGCGTTAACTGAGCAGCATTTATTTACAAAGGGCGATAGTGAAAAAGAAAAATGATTTTAATTTAATATTTAACCAACTTAAAGTTTTTTTTTAGTATAAGGGTGACGAAGAGCACTCAGTCCTACTTATGGTGAGTAAATACTTTAGCAATAGACATTTATTATGTTTTCAAATAAGAATCAAAAAGAAGAATCGTTGTCAACCCTGAGAACTAAAATATAAACAGATAGAATAACCTCATCTCGAAAAACGATTTCTGGTTCTCTATGCTCAATATACGAAACACAGCAGCATCAAGCTGCTGTTTTACGCTGGTTTTCTGTGCGAGCTCCTATTGATTCGAACCGTTATTGCTAAAACTATGATATAATTACAGTGTGGGTCTAAAAACTATAACCTACAACTTACTTACATAGTAAAAACGGTCACCGGTACTCACACAGCACTAAGCTGTGTACGTTTGTCATCCTTAATCTATAAAAAAAGTAAATGAAACATAAAATTACGGAAACCGATTTACTTAAGCTAATCGGACATCCGGGTGGTCGTTCTAAATGTTAATTTATTACTAAATAGAGTTAAAATAGAACACGGGCAGAATAGAATCCCGGAATAGAGGCGGACGCGCTGGGAATAGAGCAGGGTTAAGAGATGGGTTCACTGTTTTATTCATTGTCACAAAATTTGTCTGCTAGATTGATTTATTATTAAAACCATTTTACAAAATATGTATAGTACTTGTATATAAATGTTAATAATTTGCGCGATTCTACACATGAAAGAGAAAATAAATACACCGTTATGCGCCCTCTATTCACCTACCAACTTAAAGATGTGGTTGGCAAATTTTCAGTTTTTAGCGAGGATAGTAACGCGTGGAGTATAAAGCGAGCGCGGTATTTTGTTAGCTATTGATCAATTAAGTATAACTTCTTATGTGAGTATAAGTTTAAATTTTTGACAAGAAGCATTTATTGGCGAGCCTTGGCAGTAAACCCGACTGTATTGCAGTAAGCCCTACTGTATTATATCTTGTAATCAGTGAGTAACCACAAGTTTACATGTTAGATAACTATGGAGTCTATATGATAGTTAGATCATACTTTCTATCTTGACTGTATAAGCAAAGTTTTTATAAAAAACTTCTAGCCCTACGATGTAATATCTTGACTGTATGAGCAAAGTTTTTATAAAAAACTTCTAGCCCTACGATGTAATATCTTGGTATCGGTAAGTCAACCATTAGAAATCATGTTTAGAGCCAAATATTCATATTTAAGTAGTAATTCCTGTGTCACAGTGCCTACCTAAGCGTTACCAGTCCTTGAGTTATTGTTTTTTTATAATTATGGAGTTGAAGTTTATATATTTTTATATTTCGTGATGCTTATTATTAAGGTAGACAGAGTGGTATCACCCCAGATTGAAATACTATAGCTCATGATAAATTGTGCTAAAGCAAAGTAGTAATGCTTTAGGAGATCTTGAGAGGTGACATATCTTAACTTTTTAAAGACCCATATGAGTTTACGAATCCTGTAATTTATAGCTTCAATTTCTGAGTGCCAGGGTAGTCTGTGGTCCAGAATTACACAAAGTTATTTAATGTATCTACCACATTCAATCTCTTTGCACCCGTTTTGCGTCGTTTTTGTGAAGTCATGGATGTGAATCCTTAATATTAAGTTTGGGGTGGGGGGGAGGCAGTGTACGTCCTCCATAAGCAAATAAAATTTCCACAGTGGTAGAGCCACGCGGCAGCTTTTGCTGTCGCACGGATGGGCCGGCTGGAACCGGGGTGGTACTACGACCTCACAGAATACCAGCGTGAAGTAGAGGTTTACCTCTGCGTTTCGCTTGGTGAGTGCAGGTAGCCGGAGGCCCTTTTTACTGGAAATGATGCATTCCATCTTAGTCCTCACGGGTGACAACGCATCTGCATTTTGATTCGCAAACGAGGATAGATGTAGATGTCTATGGGCCGTAGCAACCACTTACCATCAGGTGGACTGTGTGCTCGTTTGTCACCCTTATCCTATAAAAAAAAATTGTTTTATCGGTGCTTAAGCTAGAAAGCTTTGGCTAGCTTAGTGAGACTACGATCGGCTGCTTCAAAAACGGATTTCCAAGCGGTACCATTAAATACAATGGCTGTATCATCTGCGTATGAGAACACATACTCAATTCAAACTCTCCACCTCGAGATTAGTTAATTTATTCAGGTATATCAAGAAAAATTTAGGACCTAAAACGCTACCCTAGGGCACGCCGTACTGAATCTTAGTTTCAGAATTCGTGTAGTTATCGATTTTACACTTCGGGTCCGGTTCTTCAAGTAATCGGTTAGGAGTTTTAGTGGTATGCCCCTAATTCCGATATTCTCCATATTTTCAACAGGGAAATAAAAAATAATGTTGAAATCTATTTTCAAATCCAAGAAGACTGTTGACTGACACTTTACCACACGGTCTACAACATGAGTTACTGTTAACTATTGGATGTAGGGACACGAGTGAAACACTTGCTAGCTGGCAACGCACTGTTTTTAATACGACACAGGTGAGCCGGGGAGGCGCTGGGTGCTGGGGCGTAGCCACACACACATAGATAAATATGCATACATAACATCCACTTCCATCAATATTTAAACAATACTCCTTAATATTATACAAATTCAGATTTGGAGCTACAGTGGAACGTACTAGAAAAACTTTCCATAATCGACTACAAGACGATCACGTAACAATCTCTTAGGTGCAGTATTGAGTGCCTCTGTTTGCGCAGACATCTGGTCATCGCAACTCATCGTTGCCGTTTCTACAAATTCTTCGTCGGATTCCAAATTGCTTCTAAGAACCGGATCTTCTCTTCCAGATGTTGTTCGTTCAGCATGTTGTACTAATTGGTCACCGACTTCTGAAGAAGATAAGTAATTTCCCTCATATAACTCTACTCTTCGCCCTCTATCATTTCTGCATAGCTCTGGAGATAGCTGTAACGGGCTGAGTTGAGTTGTAGATGTAGTTGCGCATGTTTCATCAAAAACGGTCCAGGCGTTGAGGAGGATTTCAGTCACATAACATACACAGACTAAAGAATTATTATATACTAGCTGTTCCCCGTGACTTCGCCCGCGTGGTGTTATTTTTTGCGGAACCCCAAAATAAAAGCAGCCCAAGTTACCTTATAACATCAGCTATCTGCCAGTATGTAAAAATATTGACATTATAGCCGGTGGAAGGTAAAGGGGAGATCTCCCGCCGGGCAAGGTGGTTTGCCCGGGGAGCGGCCAACGCTCCGATTGATAGTTCAGAGCTATTTTATATTTATGCTGCTTTAACTTTGGAACTTTGTTAGTGCGATTTAGGCTTCGATGTGTTTCGCTTATGTTGCGACGACAGCGCCGCGACAACATTAATATTTATACGATACTAACGTCACTCAATTGTTTTGCCTTCCCGGAACCCCTACACTAACACTTAAACTTTATGGTATGGTATTAAAGTTCAAATTGACTTTTAAGTATTATTACGAATCTTTTGTATGGGAATATAGAAAAGTGTTGGTTTTAGACGTTTTCAGACAGTCAAAGACAAATTTAAAAAATTTTTTTCTCCGTAAGGACCATCGTCGTACTTCAAAGTATATTACAAATAAAAAAAAGCGAAATCGGTTTAGCTGCTCTTGAGATTTGCGCTTAGCAACACATTCAGTGATTCATTTTTATATTATTGTATTTTTATATATATATATATATATATATATATATATATATATATATATATATATATATATATATATATATATATATAAAGATTGCAATCATTGTGTGAGTAAAGTGTAAATTCTTGTTTTGAACAAACAAGCCATGCCATATTAAAACAATGTATACTTGAAAACTATTCTGTACCTATCTATCTATCTCTTCTTCTTCTTCTTCTCTTCTTCTTCTTTCTTTTTCTTAATAAAACTATCACGACGATTTCTGTACATTTTTTTGAAATTTGAATTGGGTTATACTATATGACCAATACAGATGCCAAAATATTTTTTTGGAAATGTTGTATGTCTGTCTGTCTGATTTTCCAAGGCGGTAAGGGTTAGTCATCTTGGAAAGAACGTTAACATGGAGGGGAAATTACCACTATTTTAGGTTAAGAATTCAAATTTAGTCTGCATAGAGGATTACAATATAAAATATTTAACATGATGTGATCTGCCACTTTGCCACTGCAAATAAGCCTAAAATTCTTGTGTAGTTATTTGGATTTGAACACACTACATTCAATTAGTAGTTCGCTTCCTACCATTAGGCTACTGTAACTATGACATATATGACCAAAGATAAGATATTATGGGTCACGTAACAGATATTTTTCACGTTTTCTTTTATATAATACGATTGACAAACGAGCACATAGTTTACCTGATGGTCAGTGGATGCTCTGGCCGATAGACATCTATCCTCGATTAAGAATCAAAATGCAGATGTGTTGTCACCCTAAGGACTAAAATGGAATGCCTTGTTTCCAGTAAAAAGGGTCTCCAGTTCTCCACACTCGGTTTTTCTGCACACACATACGAAACACAGGAGCATGAAGCTGTTATTTTACGCTCTTACTAAATCGAGCCAACCCTTCCCTGTTACAACTATAATAAATCTGCAGCACACCTTTAGCACGCAAAATTTAACTTGTTAAAGAAAGAAAGGGACAACGAATATGTTAACAAATTCATTTTTATAAAACGTCGAATGTTGCGTGCCTCACATTGTTACATTCGGTCGAATTAATACCAACGATTACTTCAATAGCACGCATAGAGGTCAACAGATTGCCAGTGTGCGTGTTTCAGTGTCATTGCATGTTTCGAAACGTTGAAGCGTATTTGGCGCCTCTTTTTTCAATCCTCAACGACTGCTACTTATTAGTGTAATATTTAAAAAATTGATACAAAATATATAACGTCGACCATGTAGTGGTGATTAGAGAATATCCACTGCCCCATATCGTCCTGTGGGTGTCGTTTGAGGGGACAGAGGGACAAATTGAAACGTGTGATTGGCAGCAGCAATAGAAATAGAAAAGTTTTTATTCACTGTATATTATAAATAATACTACTTGAAACTCAGTCCTTAGTTTAATTACCACTGGTTCGAAAAATAACCTCTGTTCTGGGAAAATCCTGGGAAAAAAATAATGGATATACTTACGCCGCCTTAGACTACAATACTTGAAAGTACCATATAATTTATAATTACATATAATATATATTTATGATTATATTTCGTCGCCTCATTCTTCAAATATTTTAACTGAGTAGTCCCCTTCCCTTGCTCAAGCAACTACACACGTCTTTTAGTTTTTTTTTCTAACCACACCACCCAAATTTATAAAAAAAACTCCATTTGGTTCTTTGGTATTGTAATCTTTCTTTTTCCGTACGCTGCTGCGATCGGACGTCTTCAATATTCAGTGCACACAGCACACTACACGCTTTAACCTCATCCGCAAGTTTCGCTGGTATCTGCATCGACACAATTCCAGCAGGTTGAACCAGCCGCTATCTAACTTTTGTTAGGTTCTATAAATTTTACATAATAATGAAGCAGAATTTGCAGAATCTGTATGTATCTCTTTAGTTACAAAGAACTAATTGTAAATGAAACCATTTAATGTAGATTACATTTAAATAATAAATAAATAAATATTTCTAAATAATTTAACCGTTTATTTAACATAAGATCGCAAATCTTTTTATCTCTTTACAACTACTTGGTTAAAATATCTGAAGAATGAAGCGACGAAATATGATATATGATCAAAGGAACTTCAAAGACGTTAAGCCCGCCCTTTGTAATTATTGTGTACAATAAAGTGTAAATCAAGCGGTGAATGAAGTGAAGTTCGATAATTATTATATGAATCGCTTCATTCGAAGATATAATTTTCCGACCCTCCCATACAAACCCCGAGATTTGCAAGTCAGACTGCATCTCTAAAATTATTATAAAATTATGTGAGCAGCAACTTGATTTGATATGAGTGGGTTAGTTAGAAAAAAAAATCAAAAAGCCGTGCTTTGCTTGCGCAAGGGAAAGGGAAATTATATTCAAATGAAGCGACTCATATAATCATGATCGAACTTCTTTTTGTCGTATATTTTTCTTCGTTTGATCATATATTATAGTATAAAATACAACTTTAATATTTGATAAGTATTTATGATTCCCAGCTAGATGGAAGCACTATAAAAATACGAATAATTATAAATAACTGTTTATACACACCGCACTATCAGGACACCAGCTGTGATACAGTTGGAAAGTTCGTTAGTATTAAAATCAGTTTTTGATGCTAATTAACATTGTACAGTTTACAATTTCGAATATCACGCCGAAATGTGCACCCTTTATGTGTGAAAATATACTGGAAACTGTTTTAATTTGTGTTGTAAATATCACAACCAAAACCAAATTTACTTAAATGCACTATAAAATTAAAGTTCACTTAATGAACAGTATGAAAATGAATATCATAAAGCTTTTGTTTTCATTCAGAACGAAAAAGGAAATGTAATAAATTCTTCGGTGTTCTAAGCATTGTGCGCAAAGGACAATGATTTAGAATGGGTCTTAAGATATTTATCTTCGTAACACGTAGGGGTGCATGTTGTAGTAGCCCTCGTGATGTGTTTCTAGAAAAACATAGCAATCTACCTAGATATACCCGGGTTGGTTTCTGAATAGAGATCTCGTAATAGGTGATGACACCTTGGAGTTTTAGCCGATAACTGTCTGGCATAATCCTTTCCGTTCTTACAGCAGAAGACAGAGTTCCAGCATGGAATTTCCTATAATCATTTCCATTACTTTTGCACTTGAAAGTATTCCACATTTGATTCCACAAGTCAAAAAAAAATCACCTAATTTCCGAACTAAGCTTTGCTAATATAATTTTTTGTACAAGTACTGAGAAAACAGTCCACCTTTTGCTATTAGGATAAATTCATTTGTGCTGCAACTATCAAACAGCTGCATTGTAGCTCTCCCACGAACAGATCAAGGTATAATCATTGTAAAATATCGGAACCAAAACTCTTATGTATCTAAATATATTGCTTTGCAGGTAATATTACCACATAGGCACATTACCATGCATAAGAAAAGTTTTCTGTATCCGTTACTATAAAGATATCTATAAGTGCAATTTGATATTAAAAATGGTGGCTGACTTGAAAAAAATTAGTTTCCCAACATGACTCCATTTTGGTTTATTTTGTATGATATTTGAATATCACGCGATATCTTTTTGACAAATGTAAGCCGAATAAAATTATTCAATTAAATAAGTTATATATCAAAAGTGGTTTCATTTGATTTAGAAAAAACTACTGCTTAGGGTGCGAAATAGGTGATGAAATTTTAATGAAACCATTTAAATGATATTCTAGTTATTACCTTGAGGTAGTGTTGTTGTTGTTTAGTCAACTTAAAATGGTAAAATGATATTTAATTCTTTCATACACTATGTCTTAGCACCGAATGTAGATGCTATTAATGGTCATCATTACAGTCCTTCACACTTCCTTTTATAAAATAAGGGTAACAAACGGGCACACACTCCACCTGATGGTAAATGAATGCTGTGCTCATAGACATCTACATCTATCCTCGATTAAGAACCATAATACAGATACGTTGTCACCTCCGACGACGAAGATGAAATGCCTCGTTTCCAGTAAAAAGGGTCTCCGATTCTCTTTGAGGTGTAGATGTAACATTTAAGAAATACTTAAAATCCACAATGGAAATTATAAACACTTGAAACGTTTTTCCAAAAATAAACACTTTCTTTAAAATATCTATAGAAGGTACACGTAACAATCAACCCCGCATTCATTCTCCTATCTAGCTCGGCTATGTAGTTTGCTAAAATCGATAGAGTCGGTGCTGCTCTCAACAATGCAACGGGATATAATGAAAAAGCATCTTCAATATCGAGAGCATTCTACTCCTTGCCGAAGCTCCTATTTTGTATAAACGTTGCCACATATAACGAGGCGTTAACTGAGCAGCATTTATTTACAAAGGGCGATAGTGAAAAAGAAAAATGATTTTGTTTTAATATTTAACCAACTTAAAGTTTTTTTTTTTTAGTATGAGGGTGACGACGAGCTCTCAGTCCTACTTATGGTGAGTGAATACTGTGGCAATAGACATTTATTATGTTTTCAAATAAGAATCAAAAAGAAGAATCGTTGTCAACCCTGAGAACTAAAATATAAACAGATAGAATAACCTCGTCTCCAAAAAAGGTTTCCGGTTCTCTATGGTACCAGTCCGATTTGAAAAATTCTTTTTGTATCTTATAGCCAGATTCATGTGGAATAGTATAGTTTATCTAGCATTAAGCTATATTACTCAGCTAGCCATAAATATGGATATTTATTGAGCAAGCCAGAAGAAAAAGCACTCCCAAAATGATTTATCCGCGTACGCTGGTGTTATCGTTAGGGATACGTAAATACAATGTTCTAGAAAAATATAGACCTTTACTCCGTCTAAAAATAAAGCCACGATATCATATGTCTATTTCTTATACATAAGCCATAATTTGGTATTTTTTGACAAAAAAATATTTAAAATTCAAGTGATTTATGAGCGTTACTCTTAGGCATGGCCTATTTATCCTTATGAACGAAAGTTACTTCATCATCAAGAAAATTTTATGAAGATAAACTTTGTTCCTTATACCATGTTATTTGGACGCATATTTTAAGAGATCGAGGCGCGAACCACGCTTAAACCCTAGCCGTTATAAAATGCTTGAACTAGGTCATGTCGCGCACCTCGGACACGTGATGACGCGGGTGAAACCGCGGGGCACAGCTTGTTTATAATAATTGTAGTTATCCCCGAATGAGAATTAAAATGCACCCTTGAGGACTTAGATGGAATGTTCCTCGTTCCTCTTTTCTAGTAAAAAGGGTCACCGGTACTCAACACTCTTCATACGAAACACAACAGCACTATGCTATGTCCGTTTGCCATCCTTAATCTATAAAAAAGTAAATGAAACATAAAATTACGGAAACCGATTTACTTAAGCTAATCGGACATCCGGGTGGTCGTTCTAAATGTTAATTTATTACTAAATAGAGTTAAAATAGAACACGGCCAGAATTCCGGAATAGAGGCGGACGCACTGGGAATAGAGCTGGGTTAAGAGATGGGTTCACTGTTTTATTCATTGTCACAAATTGTGTCTGCTAGATTGATTTATTATTAAACCATTTTATAAAATATGTATAATACTTGTATATAAATGTTAATAATTTGCGCAATTCTATACATAAAAGAGAAAATAAATACATCATTATGCGCCCTCTATTCAACCACCTACCTAAAGATGTGGTTGGCAAATTTTCAGTTTTTAGCGAGGATAGTAACGCGTGGAGTATAAAGCGAGCGCGGGATTTTGTTAGAGAGGCAATTGTACTAGTGCCAATAATACTAATTATCAAAAGCTACTGCTGACACGTTTCATATGATCTAATAAAATATACAAAGTGTATTGTGATTTTGAATAGCCTGTTAAAGAAAATAAATGTATGTTTAAAATAAAAATATTAAATTATTTAAAATAATTTTTGGTTAGAAAAACTTTATAATAATGAAATCTTCTTTCTTGTGAATAATGTTAGCTATTGATCAATTAAGTATAACTTCTAATGTGAGTATAAGTTTAAATTTTTGACAAGAAACATTTATTGGCGTGCCTTGGCAGTAAAACCGACTCGTATGCCGTGACAGCAAACGGTATGATACTCTCTTAAGTCGTCATGCCCCCTCTACGCCACCGCTCTCGACTTCTGCTGTTGTTGTTATGTACTGCGTATGCTTTTCTATTTGACTATAGTAGATATACTTGACGCGGTCACCAATATACACACACTTTGTATTTTTTTTATGTATAAATTTTTAAAAGGGCATTATTAAGTGCTTAAAAGAATTCGAAACAGTGACAATGTTATTTTTATTTATTTGAATCCATATTTCTTTATTAATTTAATTAATTCAATGATGTTTCGAATTTGCCGGGCGTCCCATGCCGGCCAACTTTTGTGTAAAAATAACAAACACAGTATAATAATACACAATGTATCTACAGACTTCAGTATTATTTAAAAATAATAGTTAATTTTCTTAACATTGATTAGTTACAGTATTATACCGTGGACAGAACCACCCAGGAAGCATGTAAAATGCTTTTTTTAGGTGGTTCTGCTCTTTCCTTAGATTATAATTAAATGTAATGTGAGGGTACGTGTATAAAGAATGTGTATAGTGTAAGTGTAGTGTGTATGTTTAATGTGTGTGTGTAGAGTGAGAGGGGGGGGGGGGGGGGGTAACATGTAACATGAGTGCATGTAATATATGCACGTGAGTTACTTAAGGTAAGACATATTATTGTATTTATTTTAAAAATTTTACCTTGTCACATTATACCCGTCTAGCCCTATGAAATCAATTCTTGGGATCGGTTTAAGAACCACTAGAGGTATAAGTATAATAGGTGTGTGGAGGCAATGTATTGAATACGTGTAGGTGAGAGTTTATCGCCCGTTAATTTATTTTGTGACGTATAATCTTTATAACTAAGTAACAATCTATCCCAACGATATCAAAATCTTGGGATCAGTTTAAGAAGCACAAGATAATACATATTAAGTGAAAGATAGAATCCTAACTCAGGAGATAACATTAGTATATTTTCAAAAATATGGTATAGTTTGTATAAATTACACCTGAAATACAATATTTCTAGCCTTACCGTATTATATCTTGGGATCAGTGAGTAACCACAAGTTTACATGTTAGATAACTATGGAGTCTATATGAAAGTTAGAACATACTTTGTTATCTTGACTGTATGAGCAAAGTTTTTAAAAAACTTCTAGCCCTACGATGTAATATCTTGGTATCGGTAAGTCAACCATTAGAAATCATGTTTAGAGCCAAATATTCATGTTTAAATAGTAATTCCTGTGTCACAGTACCTACCTAAGCGTTTCCAGTCCTTGAGTTATTGTTTTTTTATAATTATGGAGTTGAAGGTTATATATTTTATTAATGTCGTGATGCTTATATAAATATATAAAGGTAGACAGAGTGGTATCACCCCATATTGAAATACTTCAGCTCAATTGTGCTAAAGCAAAGTATTAATGCTTTAGGAGATCTTGGGAGGTGATATATCTTAACTGTTTAAAGACCCATATGAATTTACGAATTCTGTAATTTATAGCTTCAATTTGTGAGTGCCAGGGTAGTCTGTGGTCCGGAATTACCCAAAGGTATTTAGTGTATCTAACACATTCAATCTCTTTGCACCAGTATTGCGTCTTTTTTGTGAAGTCATGGGTGTGAATCCTTAATATTAAGTTTTGGGGTGGGGGAGGCAGTGTACGTCCTCCATAAGCAAATTTAATTTATCGGTGCTATAATTTTAATTTGTTTTATCGGTGCTTAAGGTAAGAAGAATGGGCTTTGGCCAGCTTAACGAGACTACGATCGGCTGCTTCAAAAACGGAGTTCCAAGCGGTACTATTAAATACAATGGCTGTATCATCTGCGTATGAGAACACATACTCAATTCAAACTCTCCACCTCGAGATTAGTTAATTTGTTCAGGTATATCAAGAAAAATTTAGGACATAAAACGCAACCCTAGGGCACACCATACTCAATCTTAGTTTCACAATTCGTGTAGTTATCGATTTTACACTTCGGGTCCGGTTCTTCAAGTAATCGGTTAGGAGTTTTAGTGGTATGCCCCTAATTCCAATATTCTCCAAATTTTCAACAGGGAAATAAAAAAATAGTGTTGAAATCTATTTTCAAATCCAAAAAGACTGTTGACTGACACTTTACCTCACGGTCTACAACATGAGTTACTGTTAACTATTGGATGTAGGGACACGAGTAAAACACTTGCTAGCTGGCAACGCACTGTTTTTAATACGACACAGGTGAGCCGGGGGAGGCGTTGGGTGCTGGGTCGCAGCCACGCACACATAGATAAATTTGCATACATAACATCTACTCCCATCAATATTTAAACAATACTCCTTAATGTTATACAAATTCAGATTAGGAGCTAGAGTGGAACGTACTAGAAAAACTTTCCATAATCGACTACAGGACGATCACGTAACAATCTCTTAGGTGCAGTATTGAGTGCCTCTGTTTGCGCAGACATCTGGTCATCGCAACTCATCGTTTCCGTTTCTACAAATTTTTCGTCGGATTCCAAATAGCTTCTAAGAACCGGATCTTCTCTTCCAGAGGTTGTTCGTTCAGCATGTTGCACTAATTGGTCACCGACTTCTGAAGAAGTTAAGTCGTTTCTCTTCTCCCTCTATCAGTTCTGCATAGCTCTGGAGATAGCTGTAACGGGCTGAGTTGAGTTGTAGATGTAGTTGCGCATGTTTCATCAAAAACGGTCCAGGCGTTTAGGAGGAGTTCATTCACATAACATACACAGACTAAAGAATTATTAAATACTAGCTGTTCCCCGTGACTTAGCCCGCGTGGTGTTATTTTTTGCGGAACCCTAAAATAAAAGCAGCCCAAGTTACCTTATAACATCAGCTATATGCCAGTATGTCAAAATATTGACATTGTAGCCGGTGGAAGGTAAAGGGGAGATCTCCCGCCGCGCAAGGTGTTCTGCCCGGGGAGCGGCCAACGCTCCGATTGATAGTTTGGAGCTATTCTATATTTATGCTGCTTTAACTTCGGAACTTTGTTAGTGCGATTTAGGCTTCGATGTGTTTTGCTTGTGGTGGGACGACAGCGTCGCCACAACATTAATATTTATACGAAACTAACGTCACTCAATTGTTTTGCCTTCCCGGAACTCCTACACTAACACTTAAACTTTATGGTATAGTATTAAAGTTCAAATTGACTTTTAAGTATTATTACGAATCTTTTGTATGGGAATATAGAAAAGTGTTGTTTTTAGACTTTTTCAGGCAATTTTTCTCCGTAAGGACCATCTTCGTACTTCAAAGTATATTACAAATAAAAAAGCAAAATCGGTTCAGCTGCTCTTGATATTTGCGCTTAGCAACACATTCACCGATTCATTTTTATATTATATATAAAGATTGCAATCATTGTGTGAGTAAAAGTAAATTCTTGTTTTGAACAAACAAGCCATGCCATATTAAAATAATGTATACTTGAAAACTGTTCTATATCTATCTATCTATCTTCTTCTTCTTCTTCTTGTCTTCTTCTTCTTTCTTCTTGTAAATAAAACTATCTCGACGATTTCTGGACCTTTTTTTGAAATTTGAATTGGGTTATACTATATGACCAATACAGATGCCAAAATATTTTTTTGGAAATGTTGTCTGTCTGTCTGTCTGAAAATGCGTCACGCAAAATTCTGTGAAGGTGTTGGAATAATTATAATTCATCACGTTATTGCTGCTGGGCAGTAGGTTTATATCTCCCTTTTGCAGCTACTATCTGACTACTGATTTTCCAAGGCGGTAAGGGTTAGTCATCTTGGAAAGAACGTTAACATGGAGGGGAAATTACCACTATTTTAGGTTAAGAATTCAAATTTAGTCTGCATAGAGGATTACAATATAAAATATTTAACATGATGTGATCTGCCACTTTGCCACTGCAACTAAGCCTAAAATGCTTGTGTTTCTGTAGTTATTTGGATTTGAAACCACGACTTTCAATTAGTAGTTCGCTTCCTACCATTAGGCTACTGTAACTATGACATATAAGACCGAAGATAAGATATTATGGGTCACGTAACAAATATTTTTCACGTTTTCGTTTATATAATACGAGTGGCAAACGAGCACATAGTTTACCTGATGGTCAGTGGATGCTCTGGCCGATAGACATCTATCCTCGATTAAGAATCAAAATGCAGATGTGTTGTCATCCTAAGGACTAAAATGGAATGCCTTGTTTCCATTAAAAAGGGTCTCCAGTTCTCCACACTCGGTTTTTCTGCACACACATACGAAACACAGGAGCATGAAGCTGCTATTTTACGCTCTTACTAAATCGAGCCAACCCTTCCCTGTTACAACTATAATAAATCTGCAGCACGGCTTTAGCACGCAAAATTTAACTTGTTAAAGAAAGAAAGGAACAACGAATATGTTAACAAATTCATTTTTATAAAACGTCGAATGTTGCGTGCCTCACATTGTTACATTCGGTCGAATTAATACCAACGATTACTTCAATAGCACGCATAGAGGTCAACAAATTGCCAGTGTGCGTGTTTCAGTGTTATTGCATGTTTCGAAACGTTGAAGCGTATTTGGCGCCTCTTTTTTGAATCCTCAACGACGGCTACTTATTAGTGTAATATTTAAAAATTTGATACAAAATATATAACGTCGACCATGTAGTGGTGATTAGAGAATATCCACTGCCCCATATCGTCCTGTGGGTGTCGTTTGAGGGGACAGAGGGACAAATTGAAACGTGTGATTGGCAGCAGCAATAGAAATAGAAAAGTTTTTATTCACTGTATATTATAAATAATACTACTTGAAACTCAGTCCTTAGTTTAATTACCACTGGTTCGAAAAATAACCTCTGTTCTGGGAAAATCCTGGGAAAAAAATAATGGATATACTTACGCCGCCTTAGACTACAATACTTGAAAGTACCATATAATTTATAATTACATATAATATATATTTATGATTATATTTCGTCGCCTCATTCTTCAAATATTTTAACTGAGTAGTCCCCTTGCCTTGCTCAAGCAACTACACACGTCTTTTAGTTTTTTTTTCTAACCACACCACCCAAATTTATAAAAAAAACTCCATTTGGTTCTTTGGTATTGTAATCTTTCTTTTTCCGTACGCTGCTGCGATCGGACGTCTTCAATATTCAGTGCACACAGCACACTACACGCTTTAACCTCATCCGCAAGTTTCGCTGGTATCTGCATCGACACAATTCCAGCAGGTTGAACCAGCCGCTATCTAACTTTTGTTAGGTTCTATAAATTTTACATAATAATGAAGCAGAATTTGCAGAATCTGTATGTATCTCTTTAGTTACAAAGAACTAATTGTAAATGAAACCATTTAATGTAGATAACATTTAAATAATAAATAAATAAATAATTTAACCGTTTATTTAACATAAGATCGCAAATCTTTTTATCTCTTTACAACTACTTGGTTAAAATATCTGAAGAATGAAGCGACGAAATATGATATATGATCAAAGGAACTTCAAAGACGTTAAGCCCGCCCTTTGTAATTATTGTGTACAATAAAGTGTAAATCAAGCGGTGAATGAAGTGAAGTTCGATAATTATTATATGAATCGCTTCATTCGAAGATATAATTTTCCGACCCTCCCATACAAACCCCGAGATTTGCAAATCAGACTGCATCTCTAAAATTATTATAAAATTATGTGAGCAGCAACTTGATTTGATATGAGTGGGTTAGTTAGAAAAAAAAATCAAAAAGCCGTGCTTTGCTTGCGCAAGGGAAAGGGAAATTATATTCAAATGAAGCGACTCATATAATCATGATCGAACTTCTTTTTGTCGTATATTTTTCTTCGTTTGATCATATATTATAGTATAAAATACAACTTTAATATTTGATAAGTATTTATGATTCCCAGCTAGATGGAAGCACTATAAAAATACGAATAATTATAAATAACTGTTTATACACACCGCACTATCAGGACACCAGCTGTGATACAGTTGGAAAGTTCGTTAGTATTAAAATCAGTTTTTGATGCTAATTAACATTGTACAGTTTACAATTTCGAATATCACGCCGAAATGTGCACCCTTTATGTGTGAAAATATACTGGAAACTGTTTTAATTTGTGTTGTAAATATCACAACCAAAACCAAATTTACTTAAATGCACTATAAAATTAAAGTTCACTTAATGAACAGTATGAAAATGAATATCATAAAGCTTTTGTTTTCATTCAGAACGAAAAAGGAAATGTAATAAATTCTTCGGTGTTCTAAGCATTGTGCGCAAAGGACAATGATTTAGAATGGGTCTTAAGATATTTATCTTCGTAACACGTAGGGGTGCATGTTGTAGTAGCCCTTGTGATGTGTTTCTAGAAAAACATAGCAATCTACCTAGATATACCCGGGTTGGTTTCTGAATAGAGATCTCGTAATAGGTGATGACACCTTGGAGTTTTAGCCGATAACTGTCTGGCATAATCCTTTCCGTTCTTACAGCAGAAGACAGAGTTCCAGCATGGAATTTCCTATAATCATTTCCATTACTTTTGCACTTGAAAGTATTCCACATTTGATTCCACAAGTCAAAAAAAAATCACCTAATTTCCGAACTAAGCTTTGCTAATATAATTTTTTGTACAAGTACTGAGAAAACAGTCCACCTTTTGCTATTAGGATAAATTCATTTGTGCTGCAACTATCAAACAGCTGCATTGTAGCTCTCCCACGAACAGATCAAGGTATAATCATTGTAAAATATCGGAACCAAAACTCTTATGTATCTAAATATATTGCTTTGCAGGTAATATTACCACATAGGCACATTACCATGCATAAGAAAAGTTTTCTGTATCCGTTACTATAAAGATATCTATAAGTGCAATTTGATATTAAAAATGGTGGCTGACTTGAAAAAAATTAGTTTCCCAACATGACTCCATTTTGGTTTATTTTGTATGATATTTGAATATCACGCGATATCTTTTTGACAAATGTAAGCCGAATAAAATTATTCAATTAAATAAGTTATATATCAAAAGTGGTTTCATTTGATTTAGAAAAAACTACTGCTTAGGGTGCGAAATATGTGATGAAATTTTAATGAAACCATTTAAATGATATTCTAGTTATTACCTTGAGGTAGTGTTGTTGTTGTTTAGTCAACTTAAAATGGTAAAATGATATTTAATTCTTTCATACACTATGTCTTAGCACCGAATGTAGATGCTATTAATGGTCATCATTACAGTCCTTCACACTTCCTTTTATAAAATAAGGGTAACAAACGGGCACACACTCCACCTGATGGTAAATGAATGCTGTGCTCATAGACATCTACATCTATCCTCGATTAAGAACCATAATACAGATACGTTGTCACCTCCGACGACGAAGATGAAATGCCTCGTTTCCAGTAAAAAGGGTCTCCGATTCTCTTTGAGGTGTAGATGTAACATTTAAGAAATACTTAAAATCCACAATGGAAATTATAAACACTTGAAACGTTTTTCCAAAAATAAACACTTTCTTTAAAATATCTATAGAAGGTACACGTAACAATCAACCCCGCATTCATTCTCCTATCTAGCTCGGCTATGTAGTTTGCTAAAATCGATAGAGTCGGTGCTGCTCTCAACAATGCAACGGGATATAATGAAAAAGCATCTTCAATATCGAGAGCATTCTACTCCTTGCCGAAGCTCCTATTTTGTATAAACGTTGCCACATATAACGAGGCGTTAACTGAGCAGCATTTATTTACAAAGGGCGATAGTGAAAAAGAAAAATGATTTTGTTTTAATATTTAACCAACTTAAAGTTTTTTTTTTTAGTATGAGGGTGACGACGAGCTCTCAGTCCTACTTATGGTGAGTGAATACTGTGGCAATAGACATTTATTATGTTTTCAAATAAGAATCAAAAAGAAGAATCGTTGTCAACCCTGAGAACTAAAATATAAACAGATAGAATAACCTCGTCTCCAAAAAAGGTTTCCGGTTCTCTATGGTACCAGTCCGATTTGAAAAATTCTTTTTGTATCTTATAGCCAGATTCATGTGGAATAGTATAGACTATCTAGCATTAAGCTATATTACTCAGCTAGCCATAAATATGGATATTTATTGAGCAAGCCAGAAGAAAAAGCACTCCCAAAATGATTTATCCGCGTACGCTGGTGTTATCGTTAGGGATACGTAAATACAATGTTCTAGAAAAATATAGACCTTTACTCCGTCTAAAAATAAAGCCACGATATCATATGTCTATTTCTTATACATAAGCCATAATTTGGTATTTTTTGACAAAAAAATATTTAAAATTCAAGTGATTTATGAGCGTTACTCTTAGGCATGGCCTATTTATCCTTATGAACGAAAGTTACTTCATCATCAAGAAAATTTTATGAAGATAAACTTTGTTCCTTATACCATGTTATTTGGACGCATATTTTAAGAGATCGAGGCGCGAACCACGCTTAAACCCTAGCCGTTATAAAATGCTTGAACTAGGTCATGTCGCGCACCTCGGACACGTGATGACGCGGGTGAAACCGCGGGGCACAGCTTGTTTATAATAATTGTAGTTATCCCCGAATGAGAATTAAAATGCACCCTTGAGGACTTAGATGGAATGTTCCTCGTTCCTCTTTTCTAGTAAAAAGGGTCACCGGTACTCAACACTCTTCATACGAAACACAACAGCACTATGCTATGTCCGTTTGTCATCCTTAATCTATAAAAAAGTAAATGAAACATAAAATTACGGAAACCGATTTACTTAAGCTAATCGGACATCCGGGTGGTCGTTCTAAATGTTAATTTATTACTAAATAGAGTTAAAATAGAACACGGCCAGAATTCCGGAATAGAGGCGGACGCACTGGGAATAGAGCTGGGTTAAGAGATGGGTTCACTGTTTTATTCATTGTCACAAATTGTGTCTGCTAGATTGATTTATTATTAAACCATTTTATAAAATATGTATAATACTTGTATATAAATGTTAATAATTTGCGCGATTCTATACATAAAAGAGAAAATAAATACATCATTATGCGCCCTCTATTCAACCACCTACCTAAAGATGTGGTTGGCAAATTTTCAGTTTTTAGCGAGGATAGTAACGCGTGGAGTATAAAGCGAGCGCGGGATTTTGTTAGAGAGGCAATTGTACTAGTGCCAATAATACTAATTATCAAAAGCTACTGCTGACACGTTTCATATGATCTAATAAAATATACAAAGTGTATTGTGATTTTGAATAGCCTGTTAAAGAAAATAAATGTATGTTTAAAATAAAAATATTAAATTATTTAAAATAATTTTTGGTTAGAAAAACTTTATAATAATGAAATCTTCTTTCTTGTGAATAATGTTAGCTATTGATCAATTAAGTATAACTTCTAATGTGAGTATAAGTTTAAATTTTTGACAAGAAACATTTATTGGCGTGCCTTGGCAGTAAAACCGACTCGTATGCCGTGACAGCAAACGGTATGATACTCTCTTAAGTCGTCATGCCCCCTCTACGCCACCGCTCTCGACTTCTGCTGTTGTTGTTATGTACTGCGTATGCTTTTCTATTTGACTATAGTAGATATACTTGACGCGGTCACCAATATACACACACTTTGTATTTCTTTTATGTATATATTTTTAAAAGGGCATTATTAAGTGCTTAAAAGAATTCGAATCAGTGACAATGTTATTTTTATTTATTTGAATCCATATTTCTTTATTAATTTAATTAATTCAATGATGTTTCGCATCTGCCGGGCGTCCCATGCCGACCGACTTTTGTTTAAATATAACATACACAGTATAATAATACACAGTGTATCTACAAACTTAAGAATAATTAAAAAAAAATAGTTTATTTTCTTAACATTGATTAGTTACAGTATTATGCCGTGGACAGAACAACCCAGGAAGCATGTAAAATGCTTTTTTTGTAGGTGGTTCTGCTCTTTCCATGGATTATAATTAAATGTAATGTGAGGGTACGTGTATAAAGAATGTGTATAGTGTAAGTGTAGTGTGTATGTTTAATGTGTGTGTAGAGTGAAAAAAATAGTGTTGAAATCTATTTTCAAATCCAAGAAGACTGTTGACACTTTACCCCACGGTCTACAACATGAGTTACTGTTAACTATTGGATGTAGGGACACGAGTAAAACACATGCCAGCTGGCCACGCACTGTTTTTAATACGACACAGGAGAGCCTGGGGAGGCGCTGGGTGCTGGGGCGCAGCCACGCACACATAGATAAATATACATACATAACATCCACTCCCATCAATATTTAAACAATACTCCTTAATGTTATACAAATTCAGATTTGGAGCTACAGTGGAACGTACTAGAAAAACTTTCCATAATCGACTACAGGACGATCACGTAACAATCTCTTAGGTGCAGTATTGAGTACCTCTGTTTGCGCAGACATCTGGTCATCGCAACTCATCGCTGCCGTTTCTACAAATTCTTCGTCGGATTCCAAATTGCTTCTAAGAACGGGATCTTCTCTTCCAGAAGTTGTTTGTTCAGCATGTTGTACTAATTGGTTACCGACTTCTGAAGAAGTTAAGTATAACCCTCCCTCATATAACTCTACTCTTCTCTCCCTATCAGTTCTTCATAGCTCTGGAGATAGCTGTAACGGGCTGAGTTGAGTTGTAGATATAGTCGTGCATGTTTAATCAAAAACGGTCCAGGCGTTTAGGAGGAGTTCAGTCACATAACATACACAGACTGAAGGGTTATTATATACTAGCTGTTCCCCGCGACTTCGCCCACGTGGTGTTATTTTTTTGTGGAACCCTAAAATAAAAGCAGCCCAAGTTACCTTATAACATCAGCTGTATGCCAGTATGTAAAAATATTGACATTGTAGCCGGTGGAAGGAAAAGGGGAGATCTCCCGCCGGGCAAGGTGTTCTGCCCGGGGAGCGGCCAACGCTCCGATTGATAGTTCGGAGCTATTCTATATTTATGCTACTTTAACTTCAGAACTTTGTTAGTGCGATTTAGTCTTCGATGTGTTTCGATTGTGTTGCGACGACAGCGCCGCCACAACATTAATATTTATACGATACTAACGTCATTCAATTGTTTTGCCTTCCCGGAATCCCTACACTGACACTTAAACTTTATGGTATGGTATTAAAGTTTAAATTGACTTTTAAGTATTATTACGAATCTTTTGTATAGGAATATAGAAAAGTATTGTTTTTAGACTTTTTCAGGCAATTTTTTAAATTTTTTTTCTACGAAAGAACCATCGTCGTACTTCAAAGTATATTACAAATAAAAGAAAAAGCGAAATCGGTTCAGCTTCTCTTGAGATTTGCGCTTAGCAACACATTAAGCGATTCATTTTTATATTATAGATTGCAATCATTGTGTGAGTAAAGTGTAAATTCTTGTTTTGAACAAACAAGCCATGCCATATTAAAACAATGTATACTTGAATCTATATCTATCTATCTTCTTCTTCTTCTTCTTCTCTTCTTCTTCTTTCTTCTTCTAAATGAAACTATCACGACGATTTCTGTACATTTTTTTGAAATTTGAAATGGGTTATACTATATGACCAATACACATGCCAAAATATTTTTTTGGAAATGTTGTCTGTCTGTCTGTCTGAAAACGCATCACGCAAAATTCTGTGAAGGTGTTGGAATAATTATAATTCATCACGTTATTGCTGCTGGGCTGTAGGTATATATCTCCCTTTTGCAGCTACTATCTGACCACTGATTTTCCAAGGCAGTAAAGGTAAGTCATCACACACAAATTACCACTATTTTAGGTTAAGAATTCAAATTTAGTCTGCATAGAGGATTACAATATAAAATATTTAACATGATGTGATCTGCCACTTTACCACTGCAATTAAGCCTAAAATGCTTGTGTTTGTGTAGTTATTTGGATTTGAAACCACGACTTTCAATTAGTAGTTCGCTTCCTACCATTAGGCTACTGTAACTATGACGTATAAGACCAAAGATAAGATATTATGGGTCACGTAACAAATATTTTTCACGTTTTCGTTTATATAATACGAGTGACAAACGAGCACATAGTTTACCTGATGGTCAGTTAATGTTCTGGCCGATAGACATCTATCCTCGATTAAGAATTAAAATGCAGATGTGTTGTCACCCTAAGGACTAAAATGGAATGCCTTGTTTCCAGTAAAAAGGGTGTCCAGTTCTCCACACTCGGTTTTTCTGTACACACATACGAAACACAGGAGCATGAAGCTGCTATTTTACGCTCTTACTAAATCGAGCCAACCCTTCCCTGTTACAACTATAATAAATCTGCAGCACGGCTGTAGCACGCAAAATTTAACTTGTTAAAGAAAGAAAGGAACAACGAATATGTTTACAAATTCATTTTTATAAAACGTCGAATGTTGCGTGCCTCACATTGTTACATTCGGTCGAATTAATACCAACGATTACTTCAATAGCACGCATAGAGTTCAACAAATTGCCAGGGTGCGTGTTTTATTGTTATTGCATGTTTCGAAACGTTGAAGCGTATTTGGCGCCTCTTTTTTCAATCCTCAACGACGGCTACTTATTAGTGTAATATTTAAAAATTTGATACAAAATATATAACGTCGACCGTGTAGTGGTGGTTAGAGAATATCCACTGCCCCATATCGTCCTGTGGGTGTCGTTTGAGTTGACAGAGGGAAATTTAAACGTGTGATTGGCAGCAGCTATAGAAATAGAAAAGTTTTTATTCACTGCATATTATAAATAATACTACTTGAAACTCAATCTTTTTTTTTTAATTACCACTGGTTTGAAAAATAACCTCTGTCCTGGGAAAAACCAGCAAGTAGCCCAGCTGGACTTTTTTTAAATAACAGCTTACAATCATGTATGTTACACAATTAACCACACAAAAAAAGTTTGAAATAGCTTGGTAGCAATCACTTCATTCCCAAAGGTTATTATCATCTATAAATTTCTTAACATTATAATATCCCTTTTTATAAAAACTTTGCTTATTAAAGTTTTTGAACTTGGGGCAGGTCAAATTTTGTATATTTTCTGGGGTTTTGTTGTACAAGTCCTGTCGCCCCAAGAATAAATAACTGACTCGGTGGAGTCGAGTAACTAGTATTACTAGATTGTGTCTATTCATAGTATTTACAGAATGAATATCACTTATTTCTGTATATATTTTTGTGTATGTACATTACATTTTCATAAATGTATTGAGAGGCTCAAGTTAATATATTAATTTCGTTAGATTTTTGTCGGAGCGACTATTTAGGTTTTAAATCATAGATTGCTGTTATGGCCCTCTTCTGTAAAACAAATATAATTTCAGTGTCAGTCGTGTGCTCCCTTAACACAATGCCATACGACATTATGCTATGGAAATAACTAATGTAAACAAGTATAGCTCTTCAATACTGGTAATATTTCTAATCTTTTTTACAGCCTATGCTGCAGCTACTCGTCTAGTGTTATTTCAAGTAAAATGGTGGTTTTGACAAAATTCAGTTCCTCGCCATTTAAAACTACATTATTATTTAAATGTTTGACATTTCGAGGCATGAATTTTATACATTTTGTTTTAGTTCTATTTAAATGCAAGTTATCTACATTAAACCAATTTACTAATTTAGATATAGCATTATTTCCTTCGTCATATTTTCATAATTGTCGTTTTAATTTGAAAATTAATGAAGTATCATCATCAAATAACTCTATATTATGGTTATCCCCCCTATATGAGGTAAGTCATTAACATATAGAAGAAAGAGAAAGGGGCCGGGGATTGAGCATTGAGGTACTCCCATTTGCAGTATCACCCTGGAAGAGCTCATACTATTAATGACAACTTTTTCCGACAACACAACGTTTTGTTACTTAAATATGAAATAATTAATTTTAGAGTATTACTTCTTATACCGTAGCGTTGAAGTTTCCTGACTAATGTTTTATGGTGAACACAATTGAAGGCTTTGAATAGGTTACACAATGTACCCAAAGCATCCTGTGAATTCATTGTATTGAATGCATTGTACTGAGAAAGCAAATCTATTTGCATCTCTATTTGCGAGCAATTCTCGTCTAGATGCTGGCTCTAAACAACCGCTAACCCTGCCCCGCTGTGATTTTTCGATGCCGAAGGTCACTATTCGTAGGAAAGAGGTACGTAAAACTTTGCAAACCCTATACGTAAACAAGCCATATGGACTTGATGGTATTCCTGCTAGGGTACTTAAGCATTGTGAACCTGAGTTGTCTCTTGTTCTGACGCGCCTGTACCACCTCTCTCTTAAAACTCGAACCGTGCCCAAATCCTGAAACCTTGCCAATGTTCAATCAGTACCCAAGAAGGGTAGTCGTGCCGATCTCAGTAATTACTGATGAATCGCCATCACCTCCATACTCTGTAAAGTTATGGAAAGGGCACTCAACAGTATGCTGCTGACATACTTTGAAACAAATGACTTTCTCAGTAATAACTAATATGGCTTAGCTCACCGCCGCCAAGTTGCGCTTCATAAGCTAATACCACTATCTCCATTTATCTATCGGAGTACCAGACGTAGTGCAGGTTACCATCCACACTTGGCTGACATCCCGAATATGCGCACTGAGCGCCTTAAGTCATCTTTTATAATGATGTGCACAGCCAAGGAGTGGAATGCCCTGCCTGCGTCTGTTTTTTCGAGTGCCTATAACCCGGACCTCTTCAAGGCACGTGTTAACTGGCTTCTCCTAGACAAACTCACTCCATCGTGGATCCTCATCTTTGCATTCGGGCCAGATGGAGGTCAAGAGTGAGTTCATTACCAATTTAAAAAAAATTACTGACGTCGACTACATTATCATGTTCTCATTTTATTTATAATTAAGTCGGTTGTACAAAAAAGATAAAGCAAAAGCGTGACAGTCTAACAGGCGAGTCGACGACCACAGGTTTTTATTATTTTCACTTACTATGTTACCCACCCACCATCTCCAGTATCAATTTCCCTCTGTCGCTACATACGACATCCACGGGATAATATGAAGTTGTGGATATTCTTACACTGCCCCCATACGGTGATTATTACTACACGGTGATAAAATTTATGAGAACGTTTCTCTTAAATCTACTATTAACATAATAGAGAAATATATTATAAGGAGTTAAAAAAATGAACATCATTTTTTAACTCTTTATAATATATTTCCATGTCCATCCATGTCCCATGCGTATTTTTGTTAATGTATGTTCACCGAATTCTAGGAAACAGCTAAACCCATTAAAATGATTTTTATTTTATCAAACAGGCGATAATTCAGGGGTGGTTTCGATTTCTTTTTCTTATTTTTTCTTTTTCTTTTTTAAAAATTTAAATCTAAAGAAAAAATCAATCCCAATGGGAAGAAAAATAGCGGATAAAGATTTGAATGACCTTGTTTAAATGACATTATAGTTGTTACTTTGAGCATGTGGTATTCCTTAGACAACTCAAATAGATAAAATAAATAAACTTCTAATAAAACAGGAATCGAATTCAGAAGCCTACAAATATAAAATAATTTCATCTCAATAGAATCATCATTCTAAATTCGGAGCCTTATTAATAATTCTTTGATGCGCTAATTTTTAGCACCGTTTTTTGAAATCGGCTCTACTTTAGTTTATTTTTAATTACTAAGACGTTTAAGGTTCCTCAAGATCTACAGTAAGATAGTTTTCAGCATTCAGCACGTTGTGAGTCAGCACTTAAAATTTCAACAATTTCTTTGGCACCCACAGGAATGAAACTGCTTGCTCTCAAGCTATAAAGCTAACATTCTGTTATTAAATCTTCATCAGCTATAGTCATAGTCATAGTCATAGTCATTTATTCCATAGAACAATATTACATTGTATTGGAAATTTATTACATGGATAAATAAGAATCCATAAAATTTAAACATCATTTGAATTTGCAGTAAATAGTTTTAAATGAGGTAGGCAAATAATTAATTATGTATAATATATAATGATATCTAGTGCTATGGCGTACAACATGTAATGTTTATGTAATAGAAATTTTTAAATCTTTTCGGCAGGTCATTTCTCTCTTTGTCTTTTCTTTTTCATATTTTTGAAAGTTCTTTACTTAATAAGCAAGTGAAACTTAGATATACAGAGACAGGACCGTTACTATGCCAAGATTTCAGAAATGTCCCTTACACGTCTCAATAAGTGGAATACATAACATGGTACGGATCGCCCTTTTTTGTAATACAAACGCTGCGTTAATATTATACTTTTAACTGTTGCCCCAGAATATTATTTGACGGTGACGAAACGGCATACAATTTAGATTTGTATACCGTTTCGTCACTGTCAATTTTTTATCATAACCATGTTATCTTCATTTTCCATTTGCTTAACCGTTTTTAAGATTTCATAACTAGAATAATGTTAAAACGCATATCTGTCACAACTCTATTCACACTTTTGTACGTGGTAGAGCCATGCTACAGCTATATTAGTAGTATAGTTGTAGCACGAATGGGTCGGCTCTACCGAGGAAGTACCACGCTCGCACAGAATACCAGCGTAAATAACGGCGTAACACTTCTGTGCTTCGTATAGTGAGTGTAAAGAACTTGAGACCCTTTTTACTGGAAAAGAGGCAATCCATGTTAGTCCTCACGGGTGACAACGTATCTGCATTTAGTTTCACAGACGAGGATGTATGTAGATATCCATAGACTACAGCAACCACTTACCATCAGATGGACTACGTGCTCGTTTGTCACCCTATCCTATAAAAAATCTTTGTTCTAGAATTAATTGTGCGAAGACTGAATCATTATCATTGTAAATTAATGAATAAGATTCACTAAAATGGCTCAAAATAACATGCTGTTGATGACTTATGATGTTATCGTTTATCTTTAGCACTATATTATGTCCTTTTTACTAATCGATTTCTTCCTACTATCATTTACAATATTCCAGATTTCTTTATAAGAATTTTTTGCTAACTCAGTTTTTCTTTGTATAACTATTTGTTTTGCTTTTTTCAATATACTTCTATATATCTGTATATATGACCTTTTATATTTATCTGCAAACACTCCATTACATATCTTAACATTTAATAACAGAAACCTCTTCATCTTACCAGATACCCAAATACTTTTAGTGATGCATTGTAATGTATTTTTTGGACCTATTTTTCTCGTTTTTTTGAAAGTATAACTGAATTTATTTAAAAAACAATTTATTCCTAGGCTGTACCAATTCATTCTGAAAATGTTTTTCCTAAGCTCTGCTGAATTGTGGTCACTTAAACTCTTCGAGTAATTTTAATACTTTCATTCCTGTAACGACTCATTTGATTTACCAATTCTACTGTACAAAATAAACCAGCTTGACCATCTGTAAGACCATTATGCTCTACCCTACTGTCAATATTTTGTAGTGTCCATATTAGTAATTACATTGTCAAGACAAGATTTTTCAAATTTTTCGTTGACAAGAAGTTTCAAAAATTATTATTTTTTTTGTTTATCAGTGTTCAATAAATTAATTTTGAAGTCACCGCACAAAATGCATTTCTTACTAAAAAATCATTCGAAAAATTGCTCCAATCGTTCCATAAAAAAAAATCAAAATTTTTCTGTACAGGATTTCGATAGCAACAACAAACATAAATGTGTGAGAGTCTTCTTTTAAAATAATAATTTAAGGGTGAAAACCGGCAGCGATCACCGAATGGTAAGAGGCACACTGAACCTAACCGTTAAGTTGGAGAGGTCACGTCTAATGAAGTCAACGCTCCGTCCCCCTAGTGCTCTAATCCAAAGTCCTGAAACCTTTCAGCTCGAGCTACAAAACCGTTTTCAGTGCCTATAAGATTGCAATGCAGTGGACGATATGAATGACAAGGTTGTGGAAACTGTCCATGCGGTCAGAGCTAAGTTCTGCAAGACCGCCTCAGAAGAACACAAAAACTCTACGATCACACTCATAATCTCATGGCTGTTAGACGGGAAATGAAGCTGCAGTCTTTAGTAGATTTGAAAGCATACAGGCAAGTGAACGGATAGATCTCCAAATGCATGCGGCGGGATTTACGCAACTTTAATACTGTTCGTATTAAATTAGCGATCGAGCGGAACCATGCTCCAAAGTCTTTGCTAGAGATGTGTCTGCCAGAATATAACGTCCATGTCACACCTATACCGGTAGTTGTAACGAGCACTAAGCACAAAGTGTTTGACGAGTATGTTAACCTGGGGCAAAGTCCAACTTCGACTGAGAGGTCAATCGACGGATTCAACTCGGCTGGTTAGCGTTCGAGAGATTACGACACATCTTTAAAACCTGAAAATGAGACCAGTGCGTGGTACCAGTGATGACCTATGGAACTTAGACGTAGTCCTTCACTGCTGGCCGTATGAGGACGCTCAAGGTCGCTCAGCGAACTATGGAGAGGGCTCTGCTCGGAGTTTCTCTGCGTGATAAACTTAGAAATGAGGATATGCGCAGTAGAACCAAAGTAACCGACATAGCCCAATAGATTAGTAAGCTGAAGTGGCAATGGGCCCACCATGTAGCTAGAAGAATCGACAACCGATGTGGAAGAAAGGTTCTCGAGTGGCGGCCTCGTACCTGCGGATGAAGTGTAGGGCGTCCCCCCACTAGATGGATTGACAACTTGGTATGATATGCAAGAAGTTGATGGATGCAGGTGGCTCAGGACCGTGCTTTGTGGCATACCTTTGGGGAGGCCTATGTTCAGCAGTGAGCTTATGAAAGGTTGTAATGATGATGAAAAATTAAGTCTTTAATACAACAAACTTAAAATGTTCAGACTTATATAGTTTTTCGTAGAAGGCATCTTCTTCATATTTTATATCATTCAAAGCCAATATCATTGAACCACCTCTTTTATTATTAGCTCCAAATTGTAAGCTACTAATTTATACTAACTCTCTAATTTAAATAAAGGAGCTGAAACCTTATTTAAGAAATGTTTACAAAATCAAACATATTGTAACTCGAATTTTACAGAATTAATATACAATTCTATCTCACATTTATGTTTGTTACACCACAGATATTTTGATAAAAATATTTTTGGGTTGCTTTTTTAGTTTATTATTATTGACAAAAAAGCGAAATATAACTTTGTGGAGGAATATCCACAGTTTGAGCGCCTATTGTGCACTTCATGTTATCAGCTGTTATACTTACATGGCCAGAAACACCGGCATTCACAGTATTTTTACTATTATTCGAGCTGCGTAATTTATTTATGAAGTTAATATAATTTATTTTACATGTCACTCTCAATGTTTCACGAAGAATTCGTTTTGCAACAATATTTACATTTGTAAGCATACGTCCACCATTATGAATAGTATTCGACATAAAGAGCACAAAAGATGCATGGCTGAAGCTTTTCAAAATCGATTGAACTAATTTTTTTTCTAGTTTTTTTAGTTTCGTTTCATTAAAATGAGATTTTTTTTGAATTTAACATACCACAATATTTATACGTTTAATTTGGTGTAAAGTAAAATACAAAAATCATTCAAATTCCATTAGATCATTATGATTTGAACCGTCATGGATAATAATTACATAATCCTCCTTAGTAAAGTGCATACAAAGTGTATTACATAATGTTAATAATTCAGCCAGTTTTGCATTCGGTTTTAAAAAACGAGTAACATGATAATCTTTTCCCAATAAACTTTGAAATTTGCCTCTTAAACTGCGACCTGCTTGATCTGACATAATCATGACTCTATGTTTGATGTTTTTTTAAGTGCGTAAAGTTCGGGTTTCGTTAAAAGAAATTACTCCAGCTTTATCTGAACTCACGCAAGATAAATCGTTTATATTTGAACCAGTGTTCTTAATCGGTGTGCTGTATACCAACATCACCAGTCCATAAAATTTCACTGATGAATTTGAGCCTCTCTTCTTTCGTATTTCACTTCAAAATTGACAGACTGATGGATTGACGATCGCAGTACTAGACATTTTTCACCTTTAGCATTGTTCCGTAAAATCCGGTCTGAGTATTTTATGTCTCGTTTACACATGTAAACGAGAATTAGATATTGAAAGAATCAGATATTGAAAAAAAAATACAATAGATATTGAAAGCCGTAAGATTTTACTGACACTTCCCATGGTATCTTCTAACGGCTCCCATGAGACGAAATGTGTGATGGATTCTTCTACGCCGCCACCACATAACATACGTATAATTTTAGTTAATAAATTAGCCTTTCCTTTTCTAGTAGTGGTTAAAGTGGTAGCTAAGCAGCCGTAGATATTATAGTACGCTAGTAACTTGAGTTTGATCCCTCCAGCACCAATGAAATTGTTAATAACAATTTTGTGTGCTGGTTTACCACGTGCTTTGTGTAGCGGCGGTGTTAGAATATTATATACTAGCCCATATTATCCCATTGGTGTCGTTAGAAGCTACAAATGTATAAAGAACCAGGAGATGTGCAGCAGCATCTTCCTGATATTAGCTTCATAAAAATAATATACTGTATTTCCAATACGCTTGTCAAGCGTATCAAATATGTCAGTTTTAGTGAAAAAAATATGAGGCAATCTATAAGAGAGGATTTTTTGCAGCTGTGGTCTTTGATAGACTGTGATAGTAATAGTAATGGTACCTCATACTCGGCGGTGTAATAAAATCATGAGGAAACCTGCATGTCTGAGGAATAAAAAAATTGTAGACATGTGAAATCCGCCAACACGCAATGTGGCTGAGCAGATTTCCTTGTCTTAAAACCCTCTCAGAAAAGAGAGGAGGACTGTGCCTAATAGTGGAACATATATGGTAACCGGTAAAGGACCACGCTCTCAGAGAATATTAGCGTTAATTATCAGCTTAATTTTGCTGTGCTTCGTATCGTCAGTGTAGAAAACACGGGATCCTTTTTACTGGAAACGAGGCATTCCATCTTAATCCTGAGTGTTGTTAACGCATCTGAATTTTGATTCTTAATCGAAGAGACGGGGAACGACCACGCTTTCATAGAATACCAGCGTAAAATAGCAGCTTAATGCTGCTATATTTCTTATAGTGAGTGTAGAGAACCGGAGACACATTTTACTGGAAAAGAGGCATTCTATCTTAGTCCTCACGGCTGACAATGCATCTGTATTTTAATTCGCAAACGAAGATAAATGTAGATGTCTATATGCCACAGCAACCATTTGCTATCAGGTGGACTGTGTGCTCGTTTATCAATCTTATTCTATAATAAAATAGCCCATTATCATCAGTTTGATTGTGTGTGTGTAGAACACTGCAGAACTTACCTAACACATAAGTATTAATTGATAATTCAGTAAACTACCTGGTATCCACTTGGAGCTGAGGGACAAATGCTGGACAGTTGTTTATAAGCCAGTTACAAAGGTTTTGACTAAAGGTGACATTGACATAACTGACACCCTAAACCACAAAACCACGCCACTGCATATCTATGTTAATATTGTTGAATATGACATGCGTTATTCACTCGTGATTGCGGATTCCGTGTTAACTTGTAGCATAATACTGGACTCATGCTACAGCATTGATATGCCTTTGAATAAGACTGACGTACAAATGCGAAATGGTTCTAGTTTATCCTATAGAATATTATTTGAATTCATGGTTCGGTATATTTTTTATAGAATAAGTGTTACATATGAATCAACCTGATAGTGATCTTCGATCAAGAACCAAACTTGTTCCCAGTGAAAAGGATCATCAGCTGTTCTCTACGCTGTATTTCACGTTTGTATTCTGTGAGAGCTATGGTTCTTGTCGTATGTCGATGTACCATGAATGGGTCACCCATTCATGCTACATCATGGCTTTACGACGTACATTAAAACATAACTTGTTGTATGGCTTTAAATAAAACTAATTTCACGGATATTATTTAATGTATAGTGTTCGCGTAAATATATACAATCATTTTTGTACGTTTATAAGTAAAATGAAAGAAAATAATAAAATATGTAATTGCATTCAATGTAAACAATGACATATCTAATGACATTCAACAAAAATAATGAAATATTCAATATAAATAATGAAATATTTAATAACATTCAATGGAGATAATTAAAGATCTAATAACATTCAATAGATGCTATTTGATCTTTCATTATTTATATATACCAACTGACATTCTCGATAAGATCTCTGAGATAAGATGTAGCAATAGCATGGTGATATAGCTAAAAAAAATTGACAACTGATGAGGAAGAAAGATTCGTACCGTACCAGTTAACGAAGGGATGGACGGCCCCGACAAGATTGAGTGACGACCTGCAGTAAGACATGTGGGAAGTTGATGAATGCAGGTGGCTAAGGACTATACTTTATGGCATTCTTTGGAGGAGGTCTTTGTTCAGCAGTGGACTTGGCTATAATGATAATGATGACGATGATGATGATGATGATGATGATAATGATAATGATCTTAATATTATGTAAAATACTGTAATCAGCATAAAGAACGAAAGACGACTTTACTACGCCATCGTCGGTGGTCGACGTCCTCTCCTTCTGCCTATGATTCTGAGTAGGTCCAGCCTCTTAACTATTTTCACCCCTAAATGCCAATTCTTGCACTGCTGTGTTCCAGTTCGAAGGGTATAGCGAGAGCCAGTAGAGTTATAGGCTGTGAGGCATTTCATCTTAGTCCTCAGAGGTGACATCGCTAATGTAAACTTCTTTATTTGAAGCTGGTTGCAGGTGTTCATGAACTGCAGCAGCCAATCATCATCATGTGTACTTTAAGTACGTTTATCACTTCAATATTATAAAAAGTGTTTGGCAAGTGGTCGGAAATTATTAACTTGTTTAGAAAAGGAGCTTTGCGGTGTGATGGTGATGAAACTGAAAATTCACAGAAAAATGTGTCTGTTGTGATAATTGGAATTTCGGATTCAACTTTTCGCAGCTCGTACTTTTAACAATCAGGCTTAAAAATCTTAAATTCAGTACTTAATACAGAACATTTTTTGACTTTAGCTTCAAAATTATATTTTAATCGACTTTAATTTCGAAAATCTTTTAGTAAATAATCATATTATGCTTTGTTGTGATAACGTGTAAAAGTAATAAAATATTATAATGTTAAATACATTTAAATTATTTAAATTTCTCTTTAATTTACATTAGTGTTTAAAGTTAATTAAAAGCGTAATGTAAATATTAATGTTAAGCTACTGTAAAACCTTTCATTAATTATTATAAACGCTATATGATTGTCTTATTATTAAATCTCTATATATAAAAATCAATTGCTGTCCGTTAGTCTCGCTAAAACTCAAAAACTGCTCGACCGATTTTGACGTAAGTTTTTTTTAAAGTATTTGAATGGTTCCCTTGATGTTTTAGATACACATTTCGACCCGGTAGATGGCGCTATTGTCGAGATCCAGAAATCACTCGTGCGAAGCCGGGACGAGTCGCTAGTTACAATATAAAAATTGTATTATTCTTTATTACTTATACTTGCGCTTTATGTCATTTCGTTCGAAACTTCATCTCCATTAGCATACTACAAAATATTAGGAGGTTTACAATTCGACTGTACTATGTATGTGTGTTTTTTTTTTATCGCAAATTTAATCATTTTGATACTGTATTTATGTCACGTATTTGGGACTTGTTGGTCTTCAATATTATTTGTAACTAGCACTAAACACAAAATAGATCCATTTAAAATTTATCAGTTAATTTAATCAGTCTCATCGCTGAAACAAGCTAGGATAATCTTATTTATATCACAAAATACTGAGGCATCCTTGTTCACAGCCTCGTTCCGTTCGATATTTAATCCGGGAAAAGCAAGCCATAAACTTGTAATAGACGCACTTACATAAAGTACTCAAGGCATTTTGCTTTTGTTTGACTTCACTGATACCTATACATATAAAACTGTTTTTTGGATATTCACTCGGAATTTATTTCATTCTATTACAGTTCTAAGTAGAGAACATTCTAGTTAAGTGAGCATTCCATACATCAACTTTTCTATTTCTTCTTTCTTATTCATCGTTAGTTATATCAGTTACATGACTCCAAAAAGTCATTAATTCCAAACAATATGCAGGAAATAATATTATCTATTAAAAGGATTAAAATTTTTAACAAGTAAAAATTGTTTAATAGGGGTTATTTAAACCAAGAAAGAGTACATGAATGTTAATAACCCATAGGAATGAGGTGGTCGCTACCATACTGTTTGGTGTTTTCTTACCGATTGTACTATATACTATAAAATATAAAATATTACATTGTAAATTATTTTAAAATGGTCCCGTTGGTTTTCGCGCTGGTTCCTCACAGAACAGAGGTTTTTTTTTTCTGAATCAGTGGTTAAGCTTAAATGACTTTTAATAAGTATTCATGTAATCTATATTGAATAAAAACTGTTCTTTAATGTAGATTACATAGTATTTCTACGTAGTAGAGCCATGCTGCAGCTATATTAGTAGTGTAGTTGTAGCACGAATGGGTCGGCTCAAACGGGGAAGGACCACGCTCTCACAGAATACCTGCGTAAAATAGCAGCTTAACGCTGCTGTGTTTCGTATGGTGATGCTACCGTTACAGCCTATCATAGTCCACTGCTGAACATAGGTCTCTCCAATAGATTATATCTCCCCTATGAGGCTTCATCGGGTATATATTTGCCATAGTTGCCATGCTTGGCAGGTGGGTCGGCAACTGTAGTTTTTTTTTTTTTATTTGTTATCACGAAGACGCTGCTGTCGATTCCTTGTTTGTTTTACTCTGTTCCCTATTACGAAACTCACGTGACGATATAGGGTAGTAGATATTCTTACAACGCTACTGCAGGAGTAAAATTTATATTCAATATCTTGTATTAAGCACTTTGGTTATTTACTTAACATAGACAATTTAATTTCTAATCTTATTATTGGTTAAAGTACATTAAATTTCATCGTACATTGTGTAGGGCTCGGAGCCGAACGATAAAAGCTAAGTTAACATCCGGCGAGAGATATCAACTACAGGATGTGAACTGTCCTACATACACGTAATTAGAAAGAGCTTCCTTTGTTTCATTCCAACTTCCGTTTTATATATTAGCCTCTTTTACTCTCCAATATCACAAACCATAAAATGATGTGTGTTATTGATACATTGTATCATTATTAATTTTTAATAATGATACAAGGTTTAATATATTTTTTGTAATTTAGTTAGTCCTCTTAATTTTATGTAGTTACATGTACAGTAAATATATAAAACATTCGTACAAAACAAATTCATAAAAATGACATGAACATTGTTCTTTATACCACTAAACGTGTTTGTGCCTGTTTGTACACAACCTGTTACCATTTCCGAGCCTTTTAATGTCCACTGCTGAACATAGCCCTTCCCATAAATTGCCTCATAGGAAGAATATTTGACATATTTGTCACGCCTGGTAAGCGGGTTATTAACCGCAGTTTTTTTTTTATTCGTTATTAGGTAGGCGCTGCTACTGCTGACGACACCCACAGTATGATATAGAGTAGGTAGTGGATATTCTTACACCGCCACTACACGGTAACCTTAGTAATAAAGACAAAGACGCGTCTAAAAATTTTATAGTCATAGTATTTTACAAATTAGATGAGAAATCACAACGTAAGCAGTTAAGCAGTTGTAGTGAATTTATTAATGAGCCTTGTTTCTTAAGCAAAAGTTAAAAGTTTAGCTTAAAGTGTCACAGCTGGGACTATTTTAATTTCTTAAAGAGTTATGAAGTGGCTAGCAGGTCGCGCATATTCTTCTTCTTAATTAACTCAAGTAGGTACGATTTGTCATAACTTTGATTTAGATTTTCTAGTGTTACGCAAAATACAACAGATGCTTTATTGTACATAATATGTAAATTTCTTTTTAAATGTACACCTGCTTTAAATATGTACATGCCTAGTAAAATGTTAAGATCCTTAAGTAAAGAATTACATGATTCACACCATTAGGTCCCAGTTAAGGCTCTCACACATTTTTGTGCTATAAAGGCTCTTTTTGAATTAAAGCTATTACCTCAAATTAGCAATCCATATCTTAATATTTGATTGCTTTTGTTATTATTAATTTTTTTGGCTACGAAATGTCGAAATTTTCGGTGTTTTAGCAGCCTTGTATTAATTTATTTTTTGTAAATAGACTGCGGCAGTCTGACTGCCTCACTCAGTTTGGCGTCAACCGCCGTCGTGAGTGGATACTGTATTGGTTGTTTGCAGCGGCTCTAAAAGATTGCTGTACAAATACAAAATATTCCAAACACCAAATTTCATACATACTTGATTTTTATAATAATCAGAGATTTTTATTACAATATTTTAAAACAACAGAATAAATAATAGTAGTATGTACTAAAAGTAAGTAGGATGTACGTCTTAGACTTTATGGAGTTACCTAAATGATGATATGATGATCAATGAGCATTATGAGTCGTGCACTTTTGGATTTTCCAAACTTTTTTTTAAAATTGAAGTTCGACATATAATTATTGGAAAATTGGAAGTATAATAATAAGTTTATTAGTGAAAACTTTTGTGTATTTAAACTACTTTAAATAATTTCCCTATAGTCATATTATAAGTAATGATTTTAATGCGCTTGCACGATTGGATTTATCAATAGTTTTTTTTCTCAATTACGAATCAAAATGCAGATGCGTTGTCACCCCTGACAAAAACGGAATGCCTCGTTTCCAGTAAAAAGGATCTCCGGTTCTCTACATCCACCATACGAAACACAGCAGCAATAAGCTGCTATTTTTGCGCTGGTATTCTGTGAGAGCGTAGTTCTACCCCGGTCGAGGCAAACTATTCGTGCTTAAACCATAATATACTCGTAGCTGCAGCGTCGCTTTACCACGTATAAAATGTTGCCTCCAAAATATTACGTACAAACTCATCAATAATTCTATCAGATAAAATAGAAAAATTATCTTTGTACTTATAGCTTGTAAGATGGTTTTAAAAATCAATCCGACAGAGATTTTGTGACAATGACAAATACAATGAACCCACCTCTTTACGCTACTCCCAGCGCGTCCTACTCCATTCCGGGATCCAGACCCGAGTTTCATTGGTGACGTTAAAACTGTATTCACTAATAAATTAACATTTAGAACGGCCATCCGGATGTTGAGGTAATTTGCTTAAGTAATTTGGTCGTTTTTCTTAATTTTATGCTTGATTTACTTTTTATCCGGCGTGTCTTTCGGCTGAAATTTATTTTCAGAGAAATTATTTCCTTTTGTATCAGTAACCTTGATTGCGATTTGTATATTTTCAAAAATTGTGACTCTAAATTTGGACAAGGTAATTTCTTTGTTCTAATAAATGGCTTCTAAAAAGTTGTAGTGCCGGTGTAAGAATATCCACTACCCAATATCTTTCCGTGGATGTCTTAAGAGGTGACGAAGAGTGTGCCCATGAGCTTCAAAAACTCATACCGCCATCTCCATTCGCCTACCGGAGTACCAATCGCACTGCTGGTTACCACCCGCACGTGGTTGACATTCCGAATATTCATACTAAGCGTTAATAAATCACTTTTATAATGCGCACAGCCAAGGAGTGAAATGACCTGCCGGCGTCTGTTTTTATCTTCAAGTTGCATGTTAACAGGCTTCTCCTGAGCTAGCTCGCTCCATTGTAGACATCTTTGCCCTCGGGTCAGATAGATGTCAATAGTCCATTTTAAATAAAACAAATGAGGGAAACTAAGGCAGGATATGTGTAACTGTATCTTGCCGATAACAAGTGGATATTATGAATGACTGCGGTTGCCAAACCATCAACCAAGCGTGATAACTAAGGTGAAATCCCGCCCTATGAGGTAATCCGTAGGGAACATAAGTTCAGCAGTTGACTTTGTCTTAGGCTGTAGTGGATGGATGGTTGGAATAAAAAAAGGCGACATTCAAAAAATTTGATAGTGATATCTTCGTCTTCATAGAATTTACAAGTTTTTCGCTAAACATACAACATTTTGAATTGCATTTGCTTGTTGTTTATCCATCTAGTGTGGTCACCTTATAACGGCCTTTCAAGTAGAAAACACCTATTACAGAATTTTTCTTTCCCATCATGTGTATTTTCTTTGAGGTCGTCCGAATTATTCGATCGACATTGAAACTACAGATTACTTATCCATTGGGCTATTTCTCTTATTCATGTTCTACTGCGAAAATATTCATTATATATTTAAGTCATATCGAGAGACTGCGAGCGCTCTCCATAGTTCACCGAGTTTTACGAGTTCGTTACAGTTATGCTCGAATAGACATATGAAAGGAAGAGTATATTAATTACAATTCTATTTCGAGTAAGCGGTAAAGAGAGTAAAGAAATAGAGTTCGGAAGTGATTTACTGAGGTTACTCCTTTATTTATTTAGGCTGAGATATACAGGTTTGCAGGCGGCTCCAATTGCACTTTTGACTCTTGTAAATCTACTGTCCACTAAAGGGGCAGATTAAGTGACTGTACTTATGTTTAATGGACTGAAGCGTGTTCTTTATAGAATAAATGTGACAAATGAGCTAATAGCTTAGCTGATGGTAAGTCGATGCTGTGGCTCATAGATATTTAATTTTATTCTCGATTAAGAATCAAAATGTAGATGCGCTGTCAACTAAGGACTATCTTTGGCTACATTTATTGTGAAATTATCTTAAATTTCTTAATAACAAACATATTTCATAATTTAAATCCGTGGATACTTAGGGACTATTTAAAAATAACGAAAACATCGTGAGGAAACCTGTATGTCTACCGGTTAAAGCCTATTAAAGTCTACTACTAAACATAGGCCTCCCCCATAGGATGCCGCATAGGGGGGATATTAACCATAGTTACCAGGCTTAGCAGGCGGGTTTGCAACCAGATGTTTTATTTTTATTTTTAGTCATTATTTGGTAGACGCTCCTGCCCATCTCCTGATTTGTTTCCCTCTATCAGCTCTTACGATAACCACGGAATGCTATGAGGTAGTGGATATGCTTACATCGACACTTTTTAAAAAATGGGGAAATGCCTACACATACCCGCCTCACGGGTGCAATAACCACATTGTTTTCCACCTTAATCGCATATGGGCAGGGCCACGGAAACACTTTCGTACACATCCGCGACCCCACAAGCGCCGGCTACTCCATGGCGGCTACTCTTCGGGAGTAGACTACTCCTCCAAAATCTCCTTATCGGGTACGGCGCACCAGAATATGCCCACCACGGCCTCCAACTACACCTGTGCAACAACGCCCTCGTGTCCTATGTGCCATGGGGCCAGGAAAAACGACCACTCAAAAGCACTAGCCTTCCTGACCCCAGCGGTGGATCTGGTCTATGGCTCCGCTGTCAACAAAGATTTGGCTGCGAAGGGTAGGGAGAGTGGTTCCTCGAAGTACCGACTCTCTTTACCGCATCCACGGAGGGGCCCCCTCATATTTGCGAAGGATAGGGCGAGCGGCACATCGCCATATCAATACTCCTCTTCCTCCAAAACTCCACCTCGGCTGCAGCGGTGGAAGGAGAGGACGCCGATTTCGCCGCTACTCACCAACACACATGCGAAATGGGCTCACCAAGCCCACTGACGGGCCGGCCCTTCACCTCGGGCCAGCCATGTGGATTCCTTTTGTTCACTACGGGTGCCCAAGCTACGGCTTATAAGCTCCCTGACGCCACGACAAGGTGATAACCCGTTCGGAGGGGGGTGGTTTTTACAATACAATTTACTATACATGATTGCATTATCTTGTCTATAAAATACATATTAAAATATTTCGTAGGCGTGTCAGTCCACAATCCTTTTAAAAAATGAGAGTAGGCATGTGGCCAAAGATGGTGTAATTTACTTTAATTTATTAAAGCTACATACATGCATAAATTTCACGCCTGTTACCCAGAGGTGCCCAGCTCCTCTACGGCAGAGACTATGTACTTCCATTTGACACGAGCCCTACCTAAATCTCGCTTCGTTCACTCCATAAATCTACGCATACATGCTCACCTGTTAAGGGTACTCATAATTTATTTAAATTCTATATTTTATATGAATGTAATTTGCGTAGCTTTGACGTGAATAGATGGACGAAAAGGCCCCAATCCTTATACAAATGTAAACATTAAAAACTGTTTAAAGTTTACTATATAGTGGAGCCACATTTGAGTATCGTATTATACCTGAAGCACAAATGGGTCGACCGGGAAAGAATCACACTAGGACTGAAGGCCATCGTAAAATAGTAGCAAAATGCTACTGCGTTTCGTGCAGCAAGTAACGAGGCATTCTATCTTTATTTTCGGAGATGGTAAACGTATCTGATGCAAGAGAAATCGGAAAGATTTCTATGGGAGGCACAATGCGGATTTAGACCTGGAAGAGGATGCACGGATCAAATGTTTTCTCTCCGCATGATCACGGAGAAGCTTCTGGCTGCTAACCAGAAGATTTTCTGTGCTTTTGTGGATCTTGAGAAAGCATTTGATAAGGTTGTAAGGAAGAAAATGTGGGAACTGTTGCCGGGGTATGGTGTGGATGGTCGATTGCTAAGGGCTGTGCAGTCTCTTTACTGTGACTGTAAAGCCTGTGTGCGGGTAGGACATGACCTGTCACCCATGTTTAACGTCCAAACGGGCGTAAAGCAGGGTTGTGTCATGTCTTCCTGGCTGTTCATACTGTATCTCGACAGCTGTTTACAGAAGCTGAAAGATAGCTGTTTGGGTGTGAAATTAGGTGACATTAAAGTAAATTGTCTGTTGTATGCTGATGATGCAGTGCTTATAGCACCATCAGAGGCAGAACTGCAGGCATTAGTCACGTGTATGAAAGAGGAATGTGAAACTAAAGGTCTCCGTTTGAATGCTAATAAAACTAAGGTTCTGGTATTTGAAAGGGACGAAGAGAGAAAGAAGTGTGAAATATGGGTAAATCAGGAATGTCTAGAACAGGTAAATGAAATTGTATACTTGGGGAGTGCTTTTAGCCGGGATGGAAGATGTGATTTAGATGTGGACAGGCGTGTCGCTGCCGGGAACAAAGTCAATGGTGCCCTGACTGCGTTAGTCAAAAGGCAAGGCGTAGCGAAGAGTGCACGCCTTGCAATACATAACGCAGTGTTGGTACCGACTTTGTTATATGGCAGCGAAACCTGGGTATGCCAGAAGAAGCATAAAAGTAAGTTGAATGCAGTGGAGATGCGATCTCTTCGTAAAATGTGCGGCGTTACTATGGCCGACCGAAAGCGAAACGAAGAGATTCGCAATATGGCAGGTTTGAAAGATGACCTTATCACAAAAATTGATAAGGGCGTGCTTCGGTGGTTTGGGCACGTTGAGCGAATGAGTGAAGACCGAATGGTGAAGAAAATATATAGCGCGAAAGTTAATATTAAAAGGTGTCGAGGTAGACCGAGACTAACTTTCGAAGACCATGTGAGCAAATTGCTCGAAGAGGGTAGGGTCAAGAGTACTCGGATACCTAGACGTGCATGCATGAAGAAGATAATGAATCTGAAAGAAGCGAAAGAGGTTTGTAAGGGTCGTGACACTTGGCGATCTGTTCTCTCTGGCTACCCCGTCAGGGATTGTGCGTGAAGATAAGTAAGTAAGTAAACGTATCTGCATTTGACTCTTATTCGAGGACAAAATATAGGTTACCATCGGATGGCCTGTGTTTAATACCTTAACTTCTATAAATAAAAAAGTTTCTATACTATTAAGAAGGTACTCGTACATTAAATAAATCGCGAAGTACTTTCATAATATTTGTATTATTCGATTCTAACGAGCTGTGCGAGTGTTGACGTAGCAAAATGGAAAATATTTAAAATACATCTCGAATGCCGAGAGCACTCGACATCGAGCCGATACTCCAGTTGTGTCAATGAGGCGCTACTGAGATATCTGTGAAAATAGGTTTAACTGATAACTTCGTAATCAGTATCGATATGTTTTTGTGCGAAGCGGTTTTTAATTTAATAATACCAACAGCTTTGATTAAGAATTCAATAACATAAATATATTTATTTATTAAACGAATTAGAGCAATGCTGCAGCTCTGTTAATTGTATAGTTGTAGCACGAATGGTCAGAATCGACCAGGAAAGCACCACGCCCTTAAAGAATACCACCGTAAAATAGTAGCTCAATGCTGCTGTGTTTCATATGGTGAGTGTAGAGAACCGAAAACCTTTTTCACTGGATACGAGGCATTTTCAACTAAGTTTTCAGTGGTTACAAGGCATTTTGACTCTAAATCTATGACAAACGCATATGTTTATGGGCCACAGCATCCATTTGCTATCAGTTTAACTGTGTGCATGATTGTCACCTTTCTTCTTTTAAATAAAACTAAAAACTTAAATTATCACATATATTACTCCCCGTGGCATCGTGCCAAAAACGCTTTGAGTGAGAAAAGAACCAACCTTCTTATCACCAGTAGCGACGACCAGTTGTGGATACTGTTCTTTTAGGAACTTCATCGCACGTGAATACCATGGATATTGATCCGATCCGATCTTTCGATCAGCAAATAGCACTAATGTCAAACGTCAACTGAAAGTAGAATTTAAATTTAATGAATTATATGCTATTACTTTAGAAAATTATTGCATTTATAATTCCACGTCGTAAATTTATGTTTTGTTAGTAAAATATAAAAATAGAATAATGAAAACTAAATAATTCCTAAGATACTATTCCATAAATGTGCATAAAAAATCATATAACAGTGGTAGAGCCACGCGGCGGCTTTTGCTGTCGCACGGATGGGCCGGCTCGAACCGGGGTGGTACCACGACCTCACAGAATACCAACGTGAAGTAGAGATTTACCTCTGCGTTTCGCTTGGTGAGTGCGGGTGGCCGGAGGCCCTTTTTACTGGAAATGAGGCATTCCATCTTAGTCCTCACGGGTGACAACGCATCTGCATTTTGATTCGCAAACGAGGATAGATGTAGATGTCTATGGGCCGCAGCAACCACTTACCATCAGGTGGACTGTGTGCTCGTTTGTCACCCTTATCTTATAAAAAAAAAAAAAAAAAAAAAAAAATAAAAAAAAAAAATATGTCTATGTTGCAGTCAAGACAGGTAAAATAAAGTAAGCATGAATACGGACGAGAGAAAAATAGAACGCTTTAACTAATTTAATGGAAGCATTTGATCACGTTAATGGCTATATAGTTCATGATTCCTTTGCCTTTCCTGTATGGTTATATGTATACAGCATAGAAACAACCCGGTGGTCCTTTTAGGGGCATCTATGACAGTGAATTTTTTTGGCCATTATTAAAGGGGATAGAATGTTTACAATAAATTACTAAATTCAATCTTGTGAAAAATGTTATTCATATTTGAACTAACTAACATCGTCATTGAAGCGTGGTCTTCAACATTACTCTTAATCCCCGATCAATGCAGGGGTAAATAAACCCACATACATTTTGCAAGTAAAAAATTATTTAAAATTAAATTCATTTTATGGTCAAGTTTCAAAAGTAAATTTCTTTACACACTTTTAATACTGTTTTGATAACGCATTTGATAGGCATCACCGGGTTTATGTTACAAGTTCCATTACAAAAAATAAACAATTAGCCGAATTACGAGCACAATCGAAACGAGATTTTTTGTGCTGAAAGAGTAGCCAATTGTATCAGAAAATATTTGTACACAATCACACAGTTTTATTTATTGAATAGACGCTCTAAATTAATCTTAACTCGGTTTCATTATAAAAGAGAAGATCACAATTGGTAGTACTCGAATGCCAATGCTAACTTCAGTTGGAATTGGAATTCACGCCCAGAACACAGTAGCTAGGTGCTCTACCCACCAAAAATTTATAAGATCCGTCTGGCATCATAACCACTGATCTCAAGTCCAGTTACTTAACCGTATGCCAATCGGTTGTCACACAATTACTACAAAGTAAAAGATCTCATCGAGGAGCAAGCTTTTTATATAAAACTTTTTTATAGGATAGGGTGACAAATGGGAACACATTCCACCTGATGGTAAGTGGTTGCTGTAACCTATAGACATCTACATCTATCCTCAATAAAGATTCAAAATGCAGATGCGTTGTCACCCGTGAGGACTAAGATGGAATGCCTCTTTTCCAGTAAAAATGGTCTCCTGTTCTCTACTTTCACCATACAAAACACAGCAGTGTCAAGCAACTATTTTACGTTGGAATATAATATATCTGCGGTAACAAACTTACTTACGGTGCATTTGTTGGGGAGAAGCTACTGCAATCACGAACATTTGCAGTTAACTGTAAACAATGAAGACTACAGATGCGTAGATTCCTCTGAGGATTAATATGGAATGCATCACAGTCTGTAACGATACTGTCTCTCTATAACCTTCCTTGTATTCTGGACAGCAGTGTCAGCACTGCTATTTGGTGGCAGAAATAAGTAAGTAGTGAGTGGCTAGGTCCCGGGCGGATCGCAGTCTAGGTGGCTTGTAAAACACGTTGATGGATCACCGTAAAACGGTTTTGTGATTCAGCGAGCCAAGCTTGCGGCTAACCAGCGTTGTATGAAATCTGGCAATGATCCTTTAACAAATCTGTGTGGCTTGCTCGTGTTTCAGGGTCATCACCCGCGAGGAAATCCGTAAAGCTTTGATTTTAAGAGTAGAAGCAGTTACAAAAATACTTAATTCATCCAGATTCATCAATCAGATTAATAGATTTTAGGAAATAATTCGTAAACCAGCGCTTCACGGTTGTTAACACAGCCACAGACGTCTTAGTTAAACATGAGTCGTTAAACTCAAGAGAACTGTAAGTGTGTCAAGAGGTTACGCCTAACTGTTTTACTCATACTACTCAAACGTAATTGATTCGAGCCCTGTTAAGTGGTTCATAAAGTAAAAATGGTTAACTTTATCTTTCGTTGTATGTTTAAAAATGGATGTTGATGCAATTCGGTTTGCACTCACTATTAACTTCCTATTTTGTTGATCGATTTAAATGAAAACTTTATCAAGTCGTTATTTATTCAACAGAATCAGCGATATATTTACGCCTTTATGAGCAACAAGGTTTAATGCATGTAATTTTAATAGTTTTAAACAAAACCTGCACCAGAGATTGAGGTGATCGCCACTATGCTGTTTCTAAATGTTTTATATTTAATTTTAAAACAAAATATTTTATGGTGAATTATTATTGAAAAATTCCCGCTAGGCTTTCTGCTAGTTTTTCCCAATGCCGACTTTTTTTTTTCTAAACCAATAGTAAAATTAAAAACATAAAATGAGTTATACATGGTAGCCCCACGTTGCAGTTATATTACACGAACGGATCGCCTCCACTGGGGTTGGACCGATCTCTTACAGAATATAACAGCATGAAATATCAGGCTAATACTGCTGCGTTTCGTATGGTGAGTGAACTGGTAACCTTTTTACTGGTAACGAGAAATTCGATTTCTATGGACAGCATTCACTAGCAGATCAGCATTCACTAACCATCAGGTGGGCTATATGCCTTATTCTATAAAAATACGCTATTTTACGCCGGCACTTTGAAAGCGTGACCCTTACCCTGTTGAGCGAATCTATTTGTGCTCAGTTATGCTATAGCTGCGTGAGAGTGGCTCTACTACATGTTAATAAAGATTGTGTTTAAGAATTTCAAGTCTTTTTAATAGTAATAACTATAATTTATTTGCGTAAAACAAATTAAATCTCGTGGTATAAAAAGTAATTGTAATTTTTTTTTATAGGATCGGGTGACAAACGAGCGCACAGTCCACCTGATGGTAAGTGGTTGCTGTGGCCCATAGACATCTACATTTATCGTCGTTTGCGAATCAAAACGCAGATGCGCCATCAACCGTGAGGACCAAGGTGGAATGCCTCTTTTCCAGTAAAAAGGTTCTCCGGTTTTCTACACATACCATACGAAACACAGCAGTGTTAAACTGCTATTTTACGCTGGTATTCTGGGAGAGCGTGGTCCTTCCCCAGTCGAACCGACCCATTCGTGCCACACCTATACTACTAATATAGCTGCAGCATGGCTCTACCACGTATAAGTTTGTAGTATAATGGTGACAAACGATCAAACACCACCTGATGTACGTAAATGCTGTAGCACATAGATATCTACATTTAGTAGAGACACTTATTATTAGAAAAAGAGAGGCGTACAGCTGCTATTTTACGCTAGTATTTTGTGAGAGCGTAGTACTACCTTCGTCTAGCCGATCAATTCAGGCTACAACCATAATATAGCAGCAACATGGCTCTACCACGTAAGAAAAATAAAGTTTTTAAAACGTAACCATATTTCGAGGACGTTTACGTTTTATATTATCTACAAATTGTTACAAGATGAGAATAACAATGGTATGACTTACAGTAAGGAATTAAATCTCCATTACTATAAATTACACAAAGTTAAACAATAGCATTTTCAATCTTCATCATATGGGAATCTCAATTTCTATACCAAATTCCCTAATATTGAATGCTTCAACTTCAATATCTGTCAACATTAATTATTATAATACTCAATTAATTACATGTAATAATACCAGAATAATCAGCTGTTATATAAATTTCCATCAAATTTAATTCATAATACACAAATGCATATAATCAAATCGATAATGTTATATTCATTATAGTTATTTAAATCTTCAACGACAATAAAAACAATAGAACAGCAATAATAATAAAAAAAGAAAAAATATGCAGTAGAAAATTAAAATTACATGTCATCAATTAACTCCCATCACCACTACACTGTGTTTTGCCTTTACACGAGGCATTCTTAGGTTTAATAGACTCTGCGGTGGCTCACCGCTAAGTGAGTACTGATGCTAGAATTATAGGTGACCAGGATAGTGCACGTAATTGAGGGAGGGCGGGAGGTGCTCTTCAAAGTAGTTAAGACTCATCATTTAAATTTATTGAGCGGATATAGGCAAAGAGCCGGCCATATAGTTTGAAGAATCGACAAACGTTGGGGAAGAAAGGTTCTCGAGTGGTAGCCTCGTACCGGTAGGCGAAGTGTAGGCGACCCCCCACGAGATGGAGTGATGACCTGGTAAGACATGCAGGAAGTCGATGGATGCAGGTGGCTCAGGACCGTGCTTTGTTGAATTCCTTGCGGGAGGCCTATGTTCAGCAGTGGACTTATAAAAGGAAAGACTTATGTAATGATGATGATGATGATGAAGGCAATGTACATTTTTCCAACCTTTATAAAAATAATCCAATGACACCAATATTATATATATATATATATATTACCTTAAGTTACATAAATCAATAAAATTTGAATTTATATATAATCCAAGAATTCTTGTAGCTTATAATAATACTAATAACTCCCACTACTCCCAACACCACTACTCTAGGAAAAGCAAACCACCGGTGACAATTCGACACGCGTTTCGCCTCTAAACGAGGTATCCTCAGATAAAGTAGACTCTGCGGTGTCTGACCTCTGAGTGAATTAGTTAATATTTTATAAATGATTTTTAATGTACAAATAATAAGATAGGCAACCGATATTACTTTGATCATTAGTTTAAATAAATTTTATAGCTAATAATGTACAGACATAATATTGGTCACGGTGGCCAGCCAAGCCTCAACGTAGACAAGCCAGTTTAGCGCTAGTGTGCGCAGGACCGAATTAGATGTCGTATGAATTTATGCACAATCACAGGTGCGTTGTCTATTCCTTCACTCTACGAGAGTAAAGGAATAGACATTGCACCTGTCCAATGGGACGGCGATCCAACACGACTGTTGAGTGTTTAGATGCAAGACCAACGGCTTTAAGTGCTTTTCGAACACGGCTGTTTAACACCACCTACTTTCTGCCTCCGGGTGGTTACTGGGAATTTCTGGATAGAAAAACCTTACAACTGATTCTGGCGTAACCCGAGAATTGAAGCCCTCATGATCAGCTGTCCCGCTTACGGCTACTCGATTAACTAGGTAGACAAACTTATAAGGCTATCAACGCATTAAATTATCCCACACAATCACAGCAAGTGGTAGTCATGAATGTTACTTGTTTATTTTAAACTGTATGCGCGTGCACGTACAATTTATATTATGAATTTATTACAATATATGCAAACACCAGCAGAAGCAATAATATTAAAACTGCAGAGTTCATTTTTTACGACAATTACTAAATATGGAATGACTATGGGTTATAGATAAAAAGGTGCAGCCTGGACGAAAAATGACACTGACCAATTGATATATAGATAAAACATTATATTATATCAAAAGATAGTACACATATATTAATGTCTCTTAATGAACCCGTACAAGACGCTTTTAAAGCACTCAATGGCTTACGCTGACTAAATCTTAAAAATACATTAAATTAATATGCTATTGCGGAATTCCCTGTAGATTTCTCTAAGACTTACAATTCTGTAGACAATTATGTATGTTCGTCTTTCAAGGATGATCCACACGTTGTTTTTGTTAATGGAGTTAGCATCACAAAGAAGCCCACGAGACGTATAAGTGGAAGCTGTGACTTATATACATTTATATCAATCCTCGATTAAGAATCAAAATGAAGATGCATTTTCATCTATGAAGACTAAGATGAAATGCCTCATTTCGAGTAAAAATTGTATCTACACTGCAATACAAAATACACCTGCAATGTGCTACTATTTTACTGTCCTTACAGTACAAAAAAAAAAGATAAATGATTTATTTTCTTCGTTTAGGTATCAGATCCATTACTTTGCGTGTGCACTTACTTAATACTAACTTCATTCAAACTACTTGGATTGGTTCCTCGAACGCCTCGTTTATATTGCAACTTTAAAATAAATTGGAAGCATCGTCGAGGAATGAAACACTCCCGATATTCCAGATGCTTTTTCAACATTTTCCATTGCATTATTGTGAGGAGCACCGGCTCAATCCATTGTAGCAAACTACGTAGCCCAATAAGATAGGAGAGTAGAAAACGGGGTTATTGTTACGTATTTCCTACTTCTAAGTTTTCCATTTTATTTTTCCTGAAATAGAATGTTGCTGTTTGACACTTTCTTTGAAATATTTTAATTTTTGTTTGTAATTTTATCTTTTGCATGTAGTTTTTTGACTGTGCAATAAAAATAATATTAAATAGTATACTTACGTCCGATTTTTAAGTGATTTCCATGTTGTAATTAATTTTTTTTTTAAGTAAAAGCAAAAACTCGAAAATTTCCTCAACCCCATATCGTCCCGTAGGTGTTTTTAGAGACAACATGGGTATCAGCGTTTTGCTGCGGATGCCCCGTCTGCCAGTGTCCATTATGACAAATATCATCTCTATGAGACAACCTATGGGGAAAACCTATGTTAAGCAGTGGGCTTGGAGAGATATCGAAAACGAAATGATGAGACGAATTCACTTTCGCCACATCCACACCGCTGCACAATGTGAACACGTTAGTTTATTTTATAGAACAAGCGTACACAAACGAGCATATAGTCTACCTGATGGTAAGTGGATGCTATAGCCCATAAATAGACATCTATTATATCTAAATTTCTCAATTAAGAATCGAAACCCCCGAGGACTAAGATGGAATGCCTCATTTCCTTTAAAAAGGGTCTTCAGTTCTATACACTCACCATACGAAACACAGCAGCATTAAGCTGCTAATTTACGCTGGTATTATTTGAGAGTATGGTTCTACCCAGGTCAAGCCGACCCATCGGTGGTACAACCATAATATAACTCCAGCGTGGCTCTACCACGTACAAATTATAAAATATTGTATATATTGTTTTATGCTGGTATTACGTGAGAGCGTGGTTTTTTCCCGGTCATTCGTGCTGCAATAATAATATAGCTGCAGTATGGCCATACATTATACATTATTTATACATTTTTCACATTTTGTGTCACCTTTATACAAGCTCTTGAGTTTATTCTGTCATTCTCATACTGTTTTAATTACTTATTATGTCCACGTATAAAATATCATGAAAGTATAAAATATTTTTATCTTTTTTTTATCCTGATCGTGTGGTGAACATTTATTTGTCCAGCGTTTAACTAAATAAGTTTTTCATTGCAATAACAAGTTAAAATTTCCAGTATGCTCGCATGTACAAATTTTATAATGTAAATTAACATTAAAAACTGATTTCAACGCTAACGAACTTTCCGAATGTTTTGCACATCTGGCGTCCCAACAATATAGTACTTTTAAAACAGTAAATATATTATTATAATGCTTGAACAATTAGTGAAATTGCATATTAACTTGAAAATATGATAACTCTATTTTAATGTTAAATCAAATGGCTATGCATTTTTAGTGTTCTGTAGTTAAACAATAAGGAACCCTTATAGTTTGGCTATGTCCGTCCGCGGTTTTACTCAGATACCATAGGTGCTAAAAAGCCGTAATTTAACATTGTTATAGGTACTCGTAGATATTAATCACGCCTACAAATTAGTGAAATAAAATCTTTAAAAACATTTTTACTTTGAATATCTCCCATACAGTTATTTATTTTATTACCTATCATATGGGATGTCATTGCATAGGTATTTCCAAAATAGTGTGAATATGGAACAAGATATTTTCGATTTATGGATCCGTTTGCGAATCATTTTAGCTAAAAAAGTTGTATTGTTTTATTTGGGTCATGTTTCCAGATGTTCCAGTGTCATAGTTTAGGGCCACTGCCCTACTTGCCCTGGTTAACAAAAAGGTTATTTACGGTCATTTATATCTTACAGTTGATCTTAGGGAACCAGGCCAAGCCCTTACAAAATTGGTCAATAAACGATTTGCTGTAGATTGCATTATTTTTAAAACCGATTTTTTTTTAAATTATTTTTTGAATGACATTTCCCAAAAGTCTGCTTGGAATATAACTACTTCAGTTACCATCGTCCTATTGAGTTCCATTTTTGTCGATATAGCGATAAAATAGCAAACTCATTATGCTCATAGTGTATTTTAAGTTCACGTATTTTGACAGGCAACTCCGAAACCCGACGTTATGCGTGGCCCGACAAGCACTTAGCCCAGCATGTGTTACCTTACATATTATTAGTCGTTATCATCACTACATTCCTTCACAAGTCCATTTATGAACATAGGCCTCCCTCAAGAAATACCATAAAGCGCGGTCACAAGCCACCTTTTTTAAAGGAGAGGGGACAAGCGAGCTTGCGGCTCACCTGATGTGAAGTGACTACCGCTGCCCATGAATAACTGCAATACCAGGGAAATTGCAGATGCATTGCCAGCCTATTAAAAAAGAAGCATTCTCTTTTCTTAAAGGTCCACAATGAAATTGTTCGAGGATGATAACTTCTTCTATATTGCACAGTGGTGGATCGCCGATGGCATGGATGGTATCGCGAGTTTTGTCGCGGTGTGCGATGGTGAACTTGAGCGGCTGGAATTAGTCCGAACAATTCCTCAGAGCACTCCCCGTGGCAGATGCGATAACATACGCAAAGAGATGCAATATCCCTTCTCAGCGCAAGTAAATCGAGGCGATCTGAAAGAACTCGGTCAAGTGGAAAGAGCTGGCACTGGGGAGCTTATATATCTTAACAGGTCGTTTCTTCATCTGGTAGTGGGCCGCGTATTTGTCACTCGTCACTCTAGAACTTTCTTTCCCATGGTATGTCGGTTCTTCGAGCTATTTTGCCCATGTCACCCTACATATTATGACAATATTATGAAAATCTATATATTTTTGATTATTGAAACGACTCGATAAAGCATTGACGAAGATTCTTCCATTGGTGGGTGCAATGAAAGACTCGGATTCAAATCCCGCGTGAAACAACTATGACGCAAGCAGCACACCATTTTAAATTGTATATATGTATATTTTAATTTTGCTGCATTCAAGTATTTACAACCTGTTATTAAGGGGCTACCACAGTTCAGGTATATTTGCACCAGTTTCAAACAAGGAAGGCCACAGATGCTTTATAACCTCTCAGGAATAAGATATAATTATGCTTGCTATAGCTATATCGATTACACCGGAATATGGTACAAAATTAGTCCTACCCAAGTATTCATTTGTTACAATGCACCTATTTCCACAACAACATAAATCTATTGCACAACTGTGCACTATATCTCTGTAACAAGAAGAATATTGCTTCGGTGTCAATTGACTTTATGTTTCAAGTTTCAAGTAAAATTATACTGATGGGACTAAAACAACATGTAAAACCTTATTGCGGGTACTCAGAACTTTTGGACTTAATCAAGTGTTATGACTAGCGAAACGATGCAGCTTCTTCCGAAACCCTTAAAAACTTTTGCCATAAAGTTGTACCGAGCCATTATATTACCGCTAGAAGTAATAAATGCCAATACTAAGAATGTTTTACCCCATCATTTTATTTCAATTATGTTCATGTAAAAGTGGACTTTATAAAAGTTTTAAAAATTTTAATAACGCAACTTAGAGAAGAGCTATTTTAAGTTCGATTTGAATGTTTCTTTAATAATGAGTTTAAGTATAGTAATATATTTGACTGAATTATTGTCCAACTGACCAAATACTTCTTTATATATATCAACTGACGTACATAAATTATGTTATTTTAAAACCGATTTTCTATTTTCATATTATATTAATTCATAGTATACATAATAAACAACATACTACATTAACTTAAGCTTCTCAGTATTTATATGAAGTATTTTTGAGAAATTAATTTATGTGCACAAAAACAAATAAAGTTTAAGTAAAAATAGTTACACACATTCTGTAAATACTAGGAACAAACACAAGCTAGTTATACCAGTTATTAGACCAGTCGAAGAGTATCTAAAGAGTAATTCCTTAATAAGGCAATGTATACGCTTTTACAAAAAAACTGTACAAAATATGCAGTAGCTATTTATCAAAAAGTTTTAAATTTTTATTAATCAATAATGGTTATTATACTCCTACTTATTATTTCATATTTAAGTAACAGCACAAATTCGTTATCAATGGTAAGAGTACCGATCGGTAGTATAGTAATCAATGAGTGTTCTTCAGTGCTCGATTATTGGCCCATTCCTGTTCTTAATTTATATTAATTACTTTCCTTATGTGGTAAGAGACAATTTCGAAGTAGGTTTTTTTGCTGATGATAATACAATAATAACATACTATAATAATGCTGCTTAGTTATATGCATGTTTTTTTATTGTCTTGGTTATACATTATCTTTAAGTATTTTTTGTGACTTATTTCTTTATAAGCTATTGTAGCTCTGCCCTGTCTTAATTTTTATAGTATTTTGTAATGCTGTGTCACCTATAGGGGGATGCACACATCAGTCCCTAGATTAAGTTCACGTTCAATTAAATGTAATAATGTGTGCACTGCTGGTGTCCTATGAATAAATAAATAAATAATGATTTTTCAAACTATAGCTGAGGACGAGTTGACGCTTGCGAATAGCTTGCATTAGCAAATTGACATAATAACTCATTACTTAGATTGAAATTAGTGACACACTTGGAATATGCGTTTCTAATTTCGATCCGTGGTATTTTTAATCCCCTACGCAAACAGAGGGGCGTGATATGATGGACCGTTATGTTTGTCTGTCTGTCTGTCTGTCTGTATGTGGCACCGTAGCTCTTAATCTTGAATTGTAACACATTTCTCAGAAACAATTTTTAAGAATTAAACATCTTAATGTTAGCATTGTAAGATATTTATGAAAATTTATTATTTGTATATAGAAAAATTAACAGCTTTGATGAGAATGGAGATGTTCATAGTTTAAGCACTAGGAAAAAACATAAGCTTGAAATCAATGTTACCAGATAGCACTTAATTAGTAATTAATTTATGAAGCAATGTTAAATGCTTTTACAACAAAATTCCAGAAAATATTCAAAGTTTGTCAATCAACAAGTTTTAAAAATGTATTAAAGAAAGCTCTTATTATTATATAAAGCAATACATGAATAAAAATAACCCATGTCACCCAAACGAGGTGATCGCTACCACGCTGGTTCCACTATAATTCATATAAAATAAATACAAAATTATTGTCAAGTTACATATTATTATATCTTAAATAATACTCCTGCTGCAATTCTTATGGTTCGTCCCAGAATAGACAAGCAGTGTAATTTTTATATCCAGTGGTAAATATTAAGAAGACTTTCAAAAAGTATTATGTTACTGTTACAGCCTATTAAAGTCCACTGCTGAACACAGATCTCCCCCATAGATTGCCTCATAGAGGATTATTTGCCATAGCTGTCAGGCTTGGCAAGTGGGTTGACACCCGCAGGCATCATTAGAAGAAATAGAATTTGCGATGGCTAACCGCTAATTAATTTATCAGCATCTAAAATACAAAAACAACCTCCCTCCCTCCCTCAATCGCGCGCACTATACCCGTCGCCGTTAATGCCAGCACTACCACTCCCAGCACCAGCACACTAGGCTCGACACACCACTCTCGAAAATACGACACGTGTTTCGCCTCTACACGAGGCATCCTCAGGTGAAGTAGACTCTGTGGAGGCTGGCCGCTAAGTGAGCGGCTTGCCGAAACTACTGCTATTTATACTACTTGCTGACGCGAGCGACCGCGTCATGCGATAAAACATGCGACCAATCACCGCCGGACTTACGCAGCCGTTTGTAAAATTAAAAACAAACCGCCGCGTAATGCCCGCCTACCCTGACAAACGTGAGGGTGACAAACGATCATATTGCGAGGCTGTCTGCTATTAGAGAGCAGTCTTAAATATATTTAAGAGAGGTGAGTTAGAAACATTTGTTTGTTCACTCAGCAGTGCAACTTTACTGTTATTACTTTTTAATAATCTCTAACTGTTGCAGCACACACAGTCGCAGCTGGACTATTATATAGGCCGTACGCACGTATGTAAGTCTTACATACTTGTAATAAAGGGCGTGCGTGCGTGCGTGCATACATGCATTCGTGCGTGCTTGATGCGTGCGTGCGTGCGTGCGAGGGGGCGTGCGTGGCGTGTGTGCGTGGGTGCGTGCGGTTGTGCATGCGTGTGTGCGTGTGTGTGTGTGTGTGTATGTGTGTGTGTGTGTGTGTGTGTGTGTGTGTGTGTACGCACGCGTTTTACCTAGCTGGTACTGATTAAGGCGTACTCCCCTAGGGTCCATATTGTTTTTGCCAGACGTCAGTATACCACACAATCAACATTATATATATATATATATATATATATATATATATATATATACATTCAAAATAACGCCACAATATCTTTGCGTCTTCTATCCAGGTTAGCTGGAGTATATGAGAGTGTCTTAGGTTACCTGTGAAGTTCTACTGTAAAGTTCCTGTGGGACTTCAAATACATTACTTTTAAGAGCGACCTCTGGGCTCTTTCTAAATCTAAAAATTTTGTTTTTGTGGCACTTTCCCATACCGGTATACAATACGTTATGACGGATCGTGCCAGAGCAATGTATACCTTTCTTAATCTGACCTGACATAACATGACACAGATTTTTGTAAATCCAAATGAGTTTCCTGACTCTAGTTAAAATTATTTCAAAGTGGGATTGCCACCACAATCTGTGGTCCACTGTTACTCCAAGGTATGTTGTGGATTTGACTCGTTGTATGCTCTGACAGTCACAGCTACTAAAAAACGGTTCGCCACACCTATAAATCCTGATCCCAAAGTCATATGGCCCGCCCATTGCTACTTCAGCTTCCTAATCCATTTAATGTTATTTTATAATATTATACCATTATATGTATAATGTAACTTATTCAAAAAAAAAAAACACAAACTTGATAGCAGTCACTGTAGTCATGTTATATAAATAGATTACTTTATATTTATTTTATACTTTAAGAGGTCAGGAGTGAACAATTTTCAGTTAGTGAAACGTATTGCACACCATACCGGGGCATAACAACGTCTGCTGGCCGCTCATGTGATATTCAAAACATTATCTTTATGCATAAAATTATACATAGGAATAATTCTTTAACAATATTCTTGCAAATACCTGGGATAAAACTCGGTTGCTCGTGTACTCTGAAATTAAAGATGAGAGCCCTTCTTCCAATTTAATGAAACACCTGCTTACCTATTGTAACAATGAAAATTTAGGTTCACTGATAGTTCACAATAGAACAAGGAAAATGTAATGATGTAAATAATTACAGAAAGCTTCTGAGACTATTACTATATTGCATACCTTAAGCGCGAAGCGCGCATATATGTTCTGCTAGGGCCTAAAATTAAGATTCCAACATTTTGTCGCATGAAATCGTATCTAGCAATCATATTATTCATATAAATGATATAAAAAGCACATTTTCAGAAAAATAAATGATTTTTGAACTTAATAATATTTTTTTTAATTTGATTAATTACTATTATGACATAAAAAATGGGATTTAGTAGCTTATTGTGTGGATTTATTTATGATTTATCAAGTCCGCATGGCGGCGGACTTTCGAAAATATCAATTGTTCAACTCAATCGATTGCAATCTATATTTAAAACTTTTAATATATCATGTGGGAAGCCATGGAATGTAAATGGCAGTTTAATTTTATTTTGTATAGTTATAATTAATTTTTTTCAGCTAAGAAACGGCGAAAGTTTCGGTAGTTTTAGAGCCTTGTATTAATTTTACTAAACAAATAGCCTTGTATTAATTTTCCTAAATAAATAGCCTTGTATTAATTTTACTCTAAAAATATTTAAATATTGTAATTTATTTTACTAAATAGGGCGCAGCTGCACTCCGAGCTATAGCCACAGAGTACTTTATTTACTCCGGGCCAAAGAGTATAGTAACTGTCCTATACAGCAATGCTCCGGACTCAAATGCCGTCGTGAGTAGTCGTTTGTTACAGCGTTTCGTGAAGAAGAATATCGATCGCCTTAGAAATACAAAATATTCCAAAAACCTTTGATACATACTAGACCAAGGTAAGATATTATTTTTATAATCACAGATTTTTATTACAATATTTTGTTTCGCTAAAAGCACGCAGGATTTATATACAAAGCCCTAGTGTGGGATGCTACTTACGTAGACACACTGGTGGTGACGTCTCAGGGGTACCTCATTTAGAGCAAGGGGCGGCATCAGGGGCAGCTTAACTGAGTAAGTGGCGCAAATATGAGTATCTGAGAGACGACTACATATTGGTGCCATTAGCTGTAGAGTCTATCGGTCCGTGGGGTCCACGTGCGCTGAAGTTCTAAAACAACTCCATCCGCGGCTGGTCGTTGCTGCTAGTGACAAGAGGGCTGGTTCTTTTCTCGCTCAAAGGCTAAGTATAGCCATTCAGTGGGGAAACGCAGCCAGCGTCCTTGGCACGATACCACGAGTAGTAGGACTGTATGATAATTAAGTTACTAGTTATAGTTTTCTTTTTTTAATTATAGTTATATATTGTATACGTTACTGGAACTCCTTGAGCAGGGGAACTAGAATTGCCGAATATGGCCTCGTTTAGTTAGTTATGATTAGACTATACCTTCGGAATTGATAGAGTAACTAGAAAGTGTACTTTGACGACTGCTACTGAAACTCCTCGAGGAGGAGAACTAGATGTGCCGTAATTGAGCTCGTTTTGTTAGTTATGATGAGACCTTGCTTCCGGACTTGATAGAGTAGAACTAAATGTGCCGAGTTTTAGGACTTCGTTTTGTTAGTTGTGATGAGAGCTTACCTCCGGACTTCATAGAGTGACATGAAAGTGTACTTTGATAACTGCTACTGGAACTCATTGACGAGAAAAACTAGATGTGCCGAGTTCGGGCTCGATTTGTTAGTTATGATAAGATATTACCTCCGTACTTGATAAAGTGATTTGAAAGTGTACTTTGATGACTGTTTCTAAAACTCCTCGAGGAGGAAAACTAGATGTGCCGAAATTGAGCTCGTTTTGTTAGTTATGATGAGACCTTGCTTCCGGACTTGATAGAGTAGAACTAAATGTGCCGAGTTTTAGGACTTCGTTTTGTTAGTTATGATGAGAGCTTACGTCCGAACTTCATAGAGTGACACGAAAGTGTACTTTGATAACTGCTACTGAAACTCATTGACGAGAAGAACTAGATGTGCCGAGTTTGGGTTTGATTTGTTAGTTATGATAAGATATTACCTGCAAACTTGATAAAGTGACTTGAAAGTGTACTTTGATGACTGTTTCTAAAACTCCTCGACGGGTAGAACTAGATGTGCAGAGTTTAGGCTCGTTTTGTTAGTTATGAATAGACCTTACCTCCGGACTTGACGGAGTGACTTAAAAGTGTACCTTTATGACTGCTACTGGAAATCATTGACGAATAGAACTACAACTAAACTATCATTTGTCATAGTGAGTCGTACACTTTTGGATTTTCCAAACGTTTTTTTAATTGAAGTTTGACATAGAGATATCAGAAAATTGAAAGTACAGTTATAAGATTATTAGTGAAAACTTGTGTGTATATAAACTACTTAAAAAATTAAGTTTAATCATGTTATACGTAAGTTTTAAAGCGTTTAATGCATGCATAATGGATTTATCAATAGTTTTTTTTTTGATAGGTGTTCATTAAAGCGGTAAAAACTTTCAAATTCAATAAAAATTCGCAGTATGTCATTGTGACTTAAACGCTGTACTCTCTAAGGTAAATTTCAACCCATCTATGGGTCAGGTAGATCAGAAGATCACCAGCTGATCGACCCAACGAAAATCATATAAGCGGTCGCTAATCAGTTGGTGATCCTCAGTTAATTGATGACAAGTCTGGTAGTTTCAATATAGGTAAACATCTGTTTACAAAGTTAAGTAAAAATGTACCAAAGAAGGCATCTTTCTTAAAGCGAGACTTAGATGCAAGAAAACAGTCAAATCTGTATACCCTACGTTTTCGTTTGCCTCACACTGAAAAACTGGATGGTAGCGAAGAGTGTACATTATGGACCCCTTACAATAAAAGATACAATTGGGGCAGATTGTATTTATCACAAAATTTTATATGCTTTGATAGTAGGGTACATCATCTTGTTAGATTGACGATTCCACTTCGTAATGTGCATCAAGTTGAACGCGCGGATTCAGGTGGCGCCGGCAGTTCTGGAGATTCCGGCAGCATACTCATCACCACCGCGCACCACACAAGTTTTCTCTTCGGCAATATATCGGACCGTGACTTCCTCGTTCACAAGATATCCGAACTGCTCGCCAAGTTGCCTAAGGAGAAGGCGAACCGAGCGTTGGATAGAAGAGAGGAGGGAACTGATTGGACGCCCCAGCCGCCACTAATGACACTCTTCAAGACGCATCAGACTGCTACTATAAAACAGATACAGCAGAAAAAGGAAAAACAATGGGAAGATCACATGTCAGAAGTAGGACGCGGAGTCAGCATGTACCAAACCACCGCGGGAAGTGAGCTAGTGTTTAACGGTATACCGGAATCTTTACGGGGCGAGTTGTGGAGTGTGTTTTCGGGTTCAATTCTCCAAAAGGCGCAGAATAAAGGCTTATATACAAAATTGGTTAATGAGGCATTGTCTTCAAGGAATCAGGCTAATGATGAGATCGAAAGAAACCTCCACAGATCGCTGCCTGAACATCCTGCGTTTCAGAACTACGTTGGTATTTCGGCATTAAGACGTGTACTTTGCGCATACGCGCTTAAAAACCCTACGATTGGATATTGTCAGGCGATGAACATTGTCGCCTCGGTCTTGCTAATCTACTGTCCTGAAGAACAAGCCTTTTGGCTGTTGGCAACTATATGTGAAACTCTGTTGCCTGACTATTACAATACAAGGGTTGTGGGTGCTTTGGTGGATCAAGGAGTATTGGACGACTTGACCAAAACACATTTGCCTGAGCTGCATGCGAAGTTGGATGAGCTGGGTATGATGAAAATGATCTCCTTGTCCTGGTTCCTGACGCTGTTCATCAGCGTCATGCCCTACGAGTGCGCGGTTAATGTCATGGACTGCTTCTTTTACGATGGTGCCAAAGTGATCTTCCAGGTGACACTGACAATTCTAGACATAAACCGCGAGAAACTGCTAAAGTGCATTGAAGACGGGCAAGCAATGCAGGTTCTAAGCGAGTACCTTGAAGGCATTTACAACGAGGAGGCTATGGCCCTGTCCACCGAGCCTCGCACCGCTGCAAAGACGATAAAAATCCAAGATTTGGTGTACCAGTCTTATCGATCGTACGGTGCGACCGTGAGTGGAGAATTTATCGAGCATTTGCGGCTGAAGCACCGGCTACGTGTGGTGCGCCAGCTGGAGGACAGCCTGGAGAAGAACACGTTGCGTGCGTTACAGCAGGACAAGCTGTTAGATCCCGCAGAGCTGCAGGAGCTGCTGAGTGTTATTCGGGAAGAATTATTTTGGGCAAAGCGTGTACCATGCGAACGTTTGGAAGCACCTTACGAAGCATACAGACTCGACTACACACAGTTAAAGAACCTGTTTACTGCACTGTCACCCTGGGCAAAAGGCGAAAATGCTGAAGCCATTACTGCTATGATGTTCAAGCTGGTGGACGACGACGAGGACGGGATGGTGAACGCGCGCGGGCTGAGCGTGGCGCTGGGGCTGAGCGCGCGCGGCGAGGCGGCGCGGCGGCTGCGCGCGCTGTACTGCGCGCATGCGCCGCCGATGCTGGCGCCGCACCACCTGCGCGACGCCACCTACACGCACACCGGCGAGGAGCTCGCCGCAGACGCCATCTCCTACTTCGACAGCTTAGAGAATCCGTCCACTCCTGAGCCGAATGTCAATTCAGGCATGCAACGATCCATCAGCGAAATTTGCAGCGATGGCAATTATATGGACAAGTCCACAGACAGTAACTACGGTGAGCCCGAGAGTGAAGCGGCTGCGGTGCGTGCGTGCGCGCTGGCGGGGTTGGCGGGGCCGGCGGGCGCGGGGTCGCCGGGCTCGCCGCGCGCCGCGCCGCCGCTGCCGCGCGCGCACCTGCTGCGCCTGCTGGCCACGCTGCACGGCCTCACCGAGCACAGCGGCCCGCTGTACGAGGCCGTGGCGCGCGCCGGTACATTGCTGCTTCAATTGGGCGAATTAACACATCGGCCGGAGCTAGGTCGCGAGATATCCCAAGACAGCCTTTTCTTAGCTGCTGCTGCTGCCAAACAACCCATTGTTGCTCAGCTGGATCCAAATGGCAACAAAACGGCTGACCTAGAAGGATCGTCGTCTCAGCTGTCACCGTCAAAGGAAAACGACCCGTCCTCCGACAGCGTGTGGTTCATAACGCTTGAACAGTTCTTAGCCACAATACTTTCAGAGCCTGCTCTGGAGGAGTTATTCAATAGGCAGGAGCCGTTACTGCCTCAGCTTGAAGCTCTTAGGCAAAGGGATCGATCACAGTCTTTATTATAGCTTATAGATATATCATGACTTTCTTCTATAAAGCTGTTTTTTTTTAAATGATTTTTAGAAATTGCTCGCATTTTATATGCGCATTTAACGAAATTTTCTTTTGAAAAAGCATTAAACAATTTTCGCATTTTTTCTGTATATTTGTAAAGAATATAGAAATTAAGTGCATACGATCGTTAAGCGATGTCATCGAAAAGAGCACCTTGCACATTTATACTTGTTTTTTTATTTAAACATATTTAACAACGAATTATTTATTTTTAAGTATCTATGTCTGTTTAACCTACTTAATACAGATATTTATTTTTTTTTTTTTTTTTTTTTTATAGGAGAGGGGGCAAACGAGCATGCGGCTCACCTGATGGTAAGTGACTACCGCCGCCCATGAACAACCGCAACACCAGGGGAATTGCAGATGCGTTGCCGGCCTTTTAAAAAGGAGTAGGCTCTTTTCTTGAAGGTCCCTAAGTCGTATCGGTCCGGAAAAATCCCTGGTGGTAAACTATTCCACAAGGAAGTTGTGCGAGGAAGAAAACATCTTCTAAATCGCACAGTGGTGGACCGCCAATCATCCAGATGGTGTGGATGGTATCGGGAGTTCTGCCGCGATGTGCGTTCGTGAAATTTGGCGGCTGGGATTAATCCGAACAATTCCTCAGAGCACTCCCCATGGTAGATGCGAAAGAAAATGCAAAGAGATGCAACATCTCTTCGCAGTGCCAATGAATCGAGCCGATCGGAAAGGGCTCGGTCGTCGACGATTCGAGCCGCTCTGCGCTGGATGCGGTCAAGTGGAAGGAGCTGGCACTGGGGAGCCCCTGCCCAGAGATGGGAACAGTATTCCATGTGAGGCCGAACCTGCGCCTTGTAAAGTTGCAGGCGGTGTGCCGGCATGAAATACTGTCCCGCTCTGCTGAGCACGCCAAGCTTTTTAGAGGCCAATTTGGCCTTCTCTTCCAAGTGACCACGAAACTGCACGTCACTCGATATGTCGACTCCGAGGATACCGATACTGGCTGAGGCAAGAAGGGGAGTGCCTTGAAACTGAGGAGATACGACAAAGGGGTTCTTTTTAGCGGTAAACGCGCAAACTTGTGTCTTCTGAGGATTAAACTGGACTAGATTTAGTCGCCCCCAATCCGAGACTTTGTCCAGCAAAGACTCGACTTCAGACACAAGTTTGTTCCGGTACTCGGCGACGTTTTCCCGAGAAATATTGGCCCGGCCGGTGTATAGAGCATCACCAGTGCTGTCATCCGCATAGCAATGAATGTTACCAGTTAGCAACATATCATTGATATGCAGAAGAAACAGCGTTGGTGATAGCACACAGCCTTGTGGAACACCAGCGTTAATAGGCTTGTAGTCAGAACATGCACCGTCTACAACGACCTTGATGCTCCGATCTGCAAGAAAGCTGGTGATCCAATTGCACAATTTCTCGGGAAGCCCATAGGAAGGCAGCTTCGAAAGAAGCGCTTTGTGCCAAACCCGATCAAAGGCCTTCGCAATGTCCAGACTAACGGCCAACGCCTCCCCCTTGGACTCTACTGCCTTCGCCCATCTATGGGTCAGGTAGACCAGAAGATCACCAGCTGATCGACCCCGACGAAAACCGTATTGGCGGTCACTAATCAGCTGGTGATCCTCAAGGTACCGGATGAGCTGGCAGTTAATAATGGATTCCATTATTTTGGAGAACAAGGAGGTGATCGCGATAGGCCTATAGTTGGACGGGTCTGAGCGGTCGCCTTTTTTAGGGATCGGGTGGACAAAAGCTGTCTTCCATGAATTCGGGACTACGCCTTGGGAGTAGGAGTACCGGAAAAGACGCGTTAGGACCGGTGCCAACTCCGGAGCACACGTCCTCAGCACAATTGGGGGGATTCCGTCAGGCCCACTCGACTTCTGGATGTCCAGGGAGAGAAGTGCTTTGCGAACTGAGCGCTGTGAGAATAGCACATCCGGCATGGAGCACTCACACCGCGGGATGGTCGGCGGTATTTTCCCCCCGTCATCAAGAGTCGAGTTGGACGCAAAAAGGGAGCCTAAAAGGTCGGCTTTGTCTTTTGCGTCTTGGGCCAGTGAGTCGTCCTCCCTGTGCAGAGATGGTAGTGATGGCTTACAGAAATTCCCTTGGACAGCCTTGGCGAGAGACCAGAATGCACGGGTTCCCGAAGGAAGGCGAACTAGTTTCTCGCCAATTCTGCCTATGTGCTCTGACTTTGCCTTGGCAATAACTCTTTTGAAGGACCTGGAGGCGAAGTTATACTTCTTTTTAAGTGTGCTGGTGTTTACATCCCGAGTCACCGAAGCCGCAGCCCAGGCTTGATAACACTCCTGCTTACTGCGCAATGCAGTCTTACAGGAGCGACCAAACCAAGGCTGAGATCTGCCTCCGATGGGTACCACAGATGATGGAATAAATAGTTCCATTCCCTGTAGCACCACATCAGTGACAGAGTCAGCAACAGCACTGGGATCATCCGGCGAGAAGCAAACCCGCCCCCATGGGTAGGATGCAAAGAAAGACCGCATTCCGTCCCAATCCGCCGACCTGTAATGCCAAACACGGCGGCAACCTGCAGAACGCAACCGCGAAGGGAGCGTGAGTGGCACCATACTCCGGATCAGACAATGGTCCGAAGAGCCGAGAGGGGCATCGACGGAAACCTGATATCCGTCCGGATGAGAGGTCAGCAGAAGGTCCAACAGGGAAGGTGTATGATCCTCCACATCTGGAATCCGCGTAGGCGAAGTAACCAGTTGTGTCAGACCATATGCCAAGGCAAAGTCATAAACAGATCTCCCCGCATGATCGGTTAAACGTGAACCGAGCCATTCGGCATGGTGGGCGTTAAAATCGCCAAGGATCACGATCTCTGCGGATGGGACCTGTTGTAGCATGGAATCTGTAGCCATTTGGACGTGGTCGATGAGTCGGTCTGTTTCGGCATTACCGCTATGGGACCTATAGAGGCACCCGTAGACGCGCGGATGGTCGTCGCTGTCTACGCGTAGCCAAAGGATGGACAGGTCCGAACCTTCAAGACTGCCGAGGCGTCGAGAACAGATGTCCTCTCTAACATACACGCAAACTCCAGCCCGAGGCACAAAGGAGTGCTCCAATTTGTACCCCGGGTAGGAGAGATACGAAATATCAGTCGGAGAGGAAACCTGCGTCTCGGTCAAAAAGAGCAAGGCCGGCTTCGCCGTCTCGAGATGGTAGTGGACGGCGTTTAGGTTAGAGTGAAGTCCCCTGATGTTGCAGAAATTCACGGATAGCGTGGCAGGGGTCGCCTTGGTATTGTTGCTCAGCTTGCCCCGAGCAGTTTTGTTTTTGAGCGGAATTTTGCCCCCCCCAGAATACGCGGGGCAGCCTGAGCACCCACGCTCAGGATTGGAATAACATGGTCGTGGATGCTCAGCGAGGGATTCTCCAGGGGTACTGGTACCCTCCTGGGGTAGTCTATTGTCTAATTCCGCTACCATGTTGATGGGGGGGGGGGGGGGAATTGGGCCTCCGGCCACCTGCACTCACCAGACGAAACGCAGAAGCAGAGCCTCTACTTCACGCCGGTATTCTGTGAGGTCGTGGTACCAACCCGGCTCGAGCCGGCCCATACGTGCAACAGCAAAAAACTGCTGCAGGGCTCTACCACCGTTAAAATTGATTTAGATCACTTCGAAATATTTCAACATTAATTGTATATTACAGTTAAGTTTTTTGACAGTGTTACTCTTCGTTAGCTTTGATAACGAAACAATATTGCAAGATAAAATTTAAAGAAGCCGCATTATAACCCTATTTTTTTTTCTATGTAACCATTTTTAAATCTTTGACAACCTCAAAGGATACCGCTATTTACAACACAGTTTTTTGGCGAGTAATTTTGAATGGAACAAATTGTTTTAGTTTTCTATATTATGTTGCTTTTGTGGTTTTGTTTATTTTAGAAATTCAAAATGGCGTTGACCAATATCTTCCAAGTATTCTGACAAATAGTTGTTTTTCATACCTGTATGTAATATTAATTCATTTCTGTATCATGTTCTACCTAAGTATAATTCTTTGTTATCTTCCAACAAATTTAACTAAGTATTTGGAAGGTCAATATAATTCCATTGCCTATTCTCAAATACCCTCAAGGTACCGCATGAGCTGGCAGTTAATAATGGATTCGATTATTTTGGAGAACAAGGGAGTGATGGCGATAATAATAATAATAATAATAATAATAAGGCGTAGGGAAGTGACGACCCCATCGCCCGCTGACGTAACAGTTAAGTGACAAAACTGCTATGTCAGCGCAGTCAGTCAGCGCCTTGCCAAGAGGTGTGAGCGCCGTGCCTCGGCAGTATTGAGGGTGCAAAGGCCCGTTTGTGCTTACGGCCACACTATTAAACGGCGCCGGGTCTGGGCGTCTCCCGTTAACTGACGCCCAAATTAATGGATGATGGATGAAAATAAAACGCGCATAGGGCCGCTGCCTGGGGGTCGCCGGGGCGCGTCTGGAGCTGGCGCTGGACGTGACAGCATGCGAGCCGCCAGCCGAGCGCGAGGTGCTGCACGACCACCTAGCAGCCCCTCGCGTCCATCATCCCCACCAGACGGCTTGGTGTCGGCGGGGTCCTCTCGGACTCGGCAAGCGGCACCCGCCGCTGGTGGAGTACGCCGCATGCGTTGGACAAAAAATATGAACATTAACGCATTGCGGGCGTACTATAGGGCGAAGGGGGAAGAAACTGGAGGGATAGCGTATCGGGCTCGGATGCATCGCTTTTTTGCTGAGCTTGAGCCGTCAGTTCCCGTCACGGAGCAAAACCTGGCAGACCGAGTTGGGTACATCATACGCTCGAAAATATTTGATGATGCTGAACTCGAACGACTACGGCGTGAGGCTATTCCCTCATCGAATGAACCGGCTATAGCTGGGGATGCGGCTCCTCAGGCCACAGACCAGCAGCCACATATAGAGGGCGCCATGAATCTCCCCGCTCTAGTTGATTCAGGCGATGATGGAATGGTCACCCAAGAACTAGTGCAGATGAGGAGTAAATTGGAGGAGGCGATTGTGGAAACGCGCAGTACGCCTCTCGAAAATCGACCGCGACTCCCGCGTATACCCCTAAGCAAGCGAAATCGGGCTGTCGTGAGGGCTCTCAACCCAATGCTGGTGACATATTTGGAAGCCAGCCGGGACCTTTGCGAGACGGACTCAATTCTTTTTGGCGCCGCACTGGCAGTTTGCCGTATTGTTGGCGCCAAATTTCCCACGGCTGGACGCGCTACTAGACAAAGTAGCGCCATCCCAGCCTGGAGAAGAAGGATTGAGGACCGTATCGTAAAGGCAAGGGCCCTCATTGGCAGGCTGATAAGCTTCAGGTTGGGCAATAATAGGCCGAGAATTGTACGCACCGTCAGGTTGGCGTTTGCTGGGACAAATATCAGTTTGTCCCAGCCGGATATAACGCAAAAACTGACGGAGCGCATAGACGACCTGAAGCAGAGAATCGCTGCTTGGGGGAAGCGGATTCGGCGATATACCGAGAGGTCGACACGGTTCAACCAGAATCGTCTCTTCCAGAGTGATCAGAAGAGGCTCTATGAATCACTGGAGCGACCAATGGTACGTGGAACGGGCCCAGCACCGAATCAGGCCGACACTATCGCATTCTGGCGCGGCCTGTGATCAGAGCCCGTAAACCACAGCGAGGGCCCTTGGACGGAATTCGTGGCGAGTCAGTGTGCGAATGTTACGCCCATGGACCCCGTCCTCATAACGCCGGATGACGTAGCTGAGGCGGTCCGTAGGGCCCCGAATTGGAAAAGTCCGGGACTCGACGGAATGCATCACTACTGGCTGAAGGGGTTCATGGTGTGTCACGCTGTGCTCGCCCTACAGTTTCAAGAGGCTCTCGACCAAAAGTCGCTCCCGAGCCTCTTCACTACTGGGATCACTCATTTGGTTCCTAAAGACCGGGATACCATAGACCCGAGCAAATACCGCCCCATCACGTGTCTACCCACGATATATAAGACACTAACATCCATTTTGAGCGCGAGAATCACTCGTCACCTGAACTCAAATCAGGTGATGTCGCGCGCTCAAAATGGATGTCGGGGCGGTGGTCGTGGAACCAAGGAACCACTCCTCATTGACGCGGTCATTGGCAAAGTGGTTAAACGCAACCGTCGGAACCTATCCGTCGCCTGGATAGACTACAAAAAGGCATTTGACTCGGTGCCTCATACATGGCTGAAGAGGGTCCTCGAGCTGTACAAGGTTGACTGTACAGTTAGAGACTTCCTCGGGCAGTGTATGGGGCAGTGAAGTACGATCCTTTGTCATCTAGGCGAGCGGATGACGGCTGCGGAGAACCACATAAGGATAAGAAGGGGTATCTTCCAGGGCGATTGTCTGAGTCCAATCTGGTTCTGCCTCTCTCTGAACCCTCTCAGTACCTTACTGGAGGGCTCCGGGAGGGGATTTCAGCTTCGGAGAGGAGGTATAAAAGTGACCCACCTTTTCTATATGGATGATCTCAAGTTATTCGCCTCCAGTCGCTCTCATCTTGTGGAATTGCTAAACATCTCTTGTGATTTTAGCAATTCTATTGGAATGGGGCTGGGGACGGATAAGTGTGCGGTCCTCCATGATGAAAGGGGAAGGGTTGCTAACTCCGAGGGCATAGATTTATCTATGCCCATCAACATAAGGACCCTTTCCGAGGCTGAAACATACCGATACCTGGGTATGTCACAGAACATCGGTGTAGATGAGGCGGGTATGAAACAGTCAGTTTGCGATGTGTTTTATGCACGCTTGACCAAAGTGCTTAACAGCCTTTTGTCCGGTGTGAATAAGACGCACGCATATAACGGTTGGGTCATGCCTGTTCTCATGTATACCTTTGGCATACTTAGGTGGACTCAGACCGAACTAAACGCTCTGGACAGAAAAGTCCGCACTATAATGACGTCCCACAGGATGCATCATCCGAGATCGTCAGTAATGAGGCTGTACTTGCCGCGGAAGCATGGTGGGCGCGGCTTTTTAAGCGCGCTTACCATGCATAATCGCGAAGTGTGCAGCCTCCGTAATTACTTTCGGACGAGAGCGGATGATCCATACAATAGGGACGTTATTTCTTGTGATAAAGGACTGACCCCTCTATCCTTAGCCAACGAGCAATGGCAAGACCCACCAGTACAGTGCATTTCCGACCAGGAGGCCGTATGGAAGGAGAAGGAGCTCCACGGGAGGTTCTACAAGGCTCTACATGAGCCTTTCGTAGACACAGTCGCCTCCCTTCACTGGCTACGTTTCGGTGACCTCTTTGGGGAAACCGAGGGTTTTGTCTGTGCGATACAGGATCAGGTTATTAAGACCAACAATTATCGGAGATACATCCTAAAGGATGGCGCCGTCGACATCTGTCGAGCTTGTCGCCATCCCGGTGAGTCACTTAGGCATGTCATCTCCGGTTGTTCGGCGCTTTCTAACTCTGAGTATTTGCACAGACACAATCTAGTAGCCAGGATTCTACACCAGGAGCTCGCTCTGAAATACGGCCTCGTGGATCGGAAACTGCCGTATTATAAGTACTTGCCGGAAGCCGTCCTCGTAAATGACCGCGCCAGGCTCTACTGGGACCGGGCCATCATCACAGACAGGACTATTCTTGCGAATAAGCCTGATATTGTGCTGATGGACCGGGCACAGTCAAGGATCTTTTTGGTCGACATTACCATTCCTTATGACGAGAACCTCGTGAAAGCCGAAACAGATAAGGTGACAAAATATCTGGACCTGGCTCACGAGGTTACCGGCATGTGGGGTGGTCTGCCGACCGAAATTATTCCTGTGGTCGTTTCTGCGAACGGGTTAATCCCAGTCAGCCTCCCGGGTCATCTGAGGCGACTGGGACTCCGTGACGGACCGCTCCAGGCTCAAATGCAGAAGGCGGTGCTCCTCGATACCGCCCGCATCGTCCGCCGGTTTCTTTCCCTTTCCCCCTAACCCTCGGCCGTCTGGTCTCCCCTGCCGAGCGCTTCCATCTGGTTGGGTTTTTATATATTTATGTATTTTTTATGTATTTATTTTATTTTATTCATATTTATGTATGTTTACCATTTTCATTTACAATTATATATTTATACTGCCCAACCAGATGAGAAAACTTTATAGATACCCCATAATAATAATAACAGGATCAGGTTATTAAGACCAACAATTATCGGAGATACATCCTAAAGGATGGCGCTGTCGACATCTGACGAGCTTGTCGCCATCCCGGTGAGTCACTTAGGCATGTCATCTCCGGTTGTTCGGCGCTTTCTAACTCTGAGTATTTGCACAGACACAATCTAGTAGCCAGGATTCTACACCAGGAGCTCGCTCTGAAATACGGCCTCGTGGATCGGAAACTGCCGTATTATAAGTACTTGCCGGAAGCTGTGCTCGAAAATGACCGCGCCAGGCTCTACTGGGACCGGGCCATCATCACAGACAGGACTATTCTTGCGAATAAGCCTGATATTGTGCTGATGGACCGGGCACAGTCAAGGATCTTTTTGGTTGACATTACCATTCCTTATGACGAGAACCTCGTGAAAGCCGAAACAGATAAGGTGACAAAATATCTGGACCTGGCTCACGAGGTTACCGGCATGTGGGGTGGTCTGCCGGCCGAAATTATTCCTGTGGTCGTTTCTGCGAACGGGTTAATCCCAGTCAGCCTCCCGGGTCATCTGAGGCGACTGGGACTCCGTGACGGACCGCTCCAGGCTCAAATGCAGAAGGCGGTGCTCCTCGATACCGCCCGCATCGTCCGCCGGTTTCTTTCCCTTTCCCCCTAACCCTCGGCCGTCTGGTCTCCCCTGCCGAGGGCTTCCATCTGGTTGGGTTTTTACATATTTATGTATTTTTTATGTATTTATTTTATTTTATTCATATTTATGTATGTTTATCATTTTCATTTACAATTATATATTTATACTGCCCAACCAGATGAGAAAACTTTATAGATACCCCAAAATAATAATAAAAAATGGCGTAGGGCAGTGACGACCCCATCGCCCGCTGACGTAATGGTTATGTGACAAAACTGCTACGTCAGTTTTGTCACAGTCAGTCAGCATCTTGCCAAGAGGTGTGAGCGCCGTGCCACGGCAGAATTGAGGGTGCTAATTTGGGCCCGCTTGTGCTTTCGGCCAAATCATGAAACGGTGCCGGGCCTGGGCGTCTCCCGTTAATTGACGCCCAATTTATGGATGATGGAAGGAAATAGACTGCGTTTAGGGCCGCTGCCTGGGAGTCGCCGGGGCGCGTCTGGTGCTGGCGCTGGACGCGACAGCATGCGGGCCGCCAGCCGAGTGCGAGGTGTTGCACGACCACCTAGCAGCCCCTCGCATCCATCATCCCCACCAGCTGGCTTGGTGTTGGCAGTGTCTTCGCGGGCCCAGCAATCAGCTCCCGCCACTGGTGGAGTACGCCGCATGCGTTGGTCAATGCAGATGAATAGCAACGCATTGCGGGCGTATTTTGGGGCGAAAGGGGGAGAAATTGGAGGTTTTGCGTATCGGGCTAGGATGCATCGACTTTTTGCTGAGCTGGAGCCATCTATAACCGTCACAGAGCAAAACCTGGCAGACCGAGTTCGGTATATCTTGCGCTCAAACATATTCGATAGCACCGAACTCGAACGGCTACGACGTGAGGCTGTACCCTCATCGGACGACAATGCTACGGCTGAGGATGCGGCGCCACAAAATGCAGAGCAACCAGCACACGTGGATGCCGCCGTGAATCTTTCAGTTATGGTTGGTTCAGACGATGATGGAACAGTCGCCCAGGAACTAGAACTAGAGCAAATGAGGAGTACATTGGAAGAGGCTATTTTGGAAACGCGCAGTATGCCTCTCGAAAATCGACCGCGACTCCCGCGCATGCGCTTAAGCAAGCGGAATCGGGCTGTCGTGAGGGCTCTCAACCCAATGCTGGTGACCTATTTGGAAGCCAGCCGGGACCTTTGCGAGACGGACTCAATTCTTTTTGGCGCCGCACTGGCAGTTTGCCGCATTATTGGCGCCAAAGTTCCCACGGCTGGACGCGCTACTAGACAAAGTAGCGCCATCCCAGCCTGGAGAAGAAGGATTGAGGACTGTATCGCAAAGGCAAGGGCCCTTATCGGCAGACTGATATGCTTCAGGTCAGGCAATAATAGGCCGAGAATTGTGCGCACGGTCAGGATGGCGTTTGCTGGGACAAATATCAGTTTGTCCCAGCCGGATATAACGCAAAAACTGACGGAGCGCATAGATGACCTGAAGCAGAGAAACGCTGCTTGGGGGAAGCGGATTCGGCGATATACCGAGAGGTCGACACGGTTCAACCAGAATCGTCTCTTCCAGAGTGATCAGAAGAGGCTCTATGAATCACTGGAGCGACCAATGGTACGTGGAACGGGCCCAGCACCGAATCAGGCCGACACTATCGCATTCTGGCGCGGCCTGTGATCAGAGCCCGTAAACCACAGCGAGGGCCCTTGGACGGAATTCGTGGCGAGTCAGTGTGCGAATGTTACCCCCATGGACCCCGTCCTCATAACGCCGGATGACGTAGCTGAGGCGGTCCGTAGGGCCCCGAATTGGAAAAGTCCGGGACTCGACGGAATGCATCACTACTGGCTGAAGGGGTTCATGGTGTGTCACGCTGTGCTCGCCCTACAGTTTCAAGAGGCTCTCGACCAAAAGTCGCTCCCGAGACTCTTCACTACTGGAATCACTCATTTGGTTCCTAAGGACCGGGATTCCACAGACCCGAGCAAATACCGCCCCATAACGTGTCTACCTACCATATACAAGACACTAACATCCATTTTGAGCGCGAGAAACATTCTTCACCTGAACTCAAACCAGGTGATGTCTCGCGCTCAAAATGGATGTCGGGGCGGTGGTCGTGGAACCAAGGAACCACTCCTCATTGACGCGGTCATTGGCAAGGTGGTTAAACGCAACCGTCGGAACCTCTCCGCCGCCTGGATAGACTACAAAAAGGCATTCGACTCGGTGCCTCATACATGGCTTAAGAGGGTCCTCGAGCTGTACAAGGTTGACTGTACAGTTCGAGACTTCCTCGGGCAGTGTATGGGGCAATGGAGTACGATCCTTTGTCATCTAGGCGAGCGGATGACGGCTGCGGAGAACCACATAAGGATAAGAAGGGGTATCTTCCAGGGCGATTGTTTGAGTCCAACCTGGTTCTGCCTCTCTCTGAACCCTCTCAGTACCTTACTGAAGGGCTCTGGGAGGGGATTTCAGCTTCGGAGAGGAGGTACAAAAGTGACCCACCTTTTCTATATGGATGATCTCAAGTTATTCGTCTCCAGTCGCTCTCATCTTATGGAATTGCTAAACATCACTTGTGATTTTAGCAATTCTATTGGAATGGGGCTGGGGACGGATAAGTGTGCGGTCCTCCATGTTGAAAGGGGAAGGGTTGCTAACTCTGAGGGCATAGACTTATCAATGCCCATCAGCATAAGGACCCTTTCCGAGGCTGAAACATACCGATACCTGGGTATGTCACAGAACATCGGTGTAGATGAGTCGGGTATGAAACGGTCAGTTTCCGATGTGTTTTATGCACGCTTGACCAAAGTGCTTAATAGCCTTTTGTCCGGTGTGAATAAGACGCACGCATATAACGGTTGGATCATGCCTGTTCTCATGTATACCTTTGGCATACTCAGGTGGACTCAGACCGAACTGAACGCTCTGGACAGAAAAGTCCGCACTATAATGACGTCCCACAGGATGCATCATCTGAGATCGTCACTCATTACTTGCCGCGAAAGCATGGTGGGCGCGGCTTTTTAAGCGCTCTTATCATGCATAATCGCGAAGTGTGCAGCCTAACGGTGGTAGAGCCTTACAGCAGCTTTTGCTGTTGCACGTATGGGCCGGCTCGAGCCGGGTTAGTACCACGACCTCACAGAATACCGGCGTGAAGTGGAAGCTCTGCTTCCGCGTTTCGTCTGGTGAGTGCAGGTGACCGGAGGCCCGATTTCCCCCTTTCCATCAACATGGTAGCGGAATTACGTGATAAACTACCCCAGGAGGGTACCAGTACCCCTGGAGAATCCCTCGCTGAGCATCCACGACCATGCTATTCCACTCCTGAGCGTGGGTGCTCAGGCTGCCCGGCCTATTCGGGGGGGGGCAAAATTCCGCTCAACACAATAACTGCTCGGGGCAAACTGAGCAACAAGACCAAGGCGACCCCTGCCACGCTATCCGTGAATTTATACAACATCAGGGGACTTCACTCGAACCTAAACGCCGTCCACTACCATCTTGACACGGCGAAGCCGGCCTTGCTCTTTCTGACCGAGACGCAGGTTTCCTCTCAGGCTGATACTTCGTATCTCTCCTACCCGGGGTACAAATTGGAGCACTCCTTTGTGCCTCGGGCTGGAGTTTGCGTGTATGTCAGAGAGGACATCTGTTCTCGACGCCTTGGCAGTCTTGAAGGTTCGGACCTGTCCATCCTTTGGCTACGCATAGACAGCGACGACCATCCGCGCGTCTACGCGTGCCTCTATAGGTCCCATAGCGGTAATGCCAAAACAGACCGACTCATCAACCACGTCCAAATGGCTACAGATTCCTTGCTACAGCAGGTCCCATCCACAGAGATCGTGATCCTTGGCGATTTTAACGCCCACCACGCCGAATGGCTCGGTTCACGTTTAACCGATAATGCGGGGAGATCTGTTTATGACTTTGCCTTGGCATATGGTCTGACACAACTGGTTACATCGCCTACGCGGATTCCAGATGTTGAGGATCATACACCTTCCCTGTTGGACCTTCTGCTGACCTCTCATCCGGACGGATATCAGGTTTCCGTCGATGCCTCTCTTGGCTCTTCAGACCATTGTCTGATCCGGAGTGTGGTGCCACTCACGCTCCCCTCGCGGTTGCGTTCTGCAGGTTGCCGCCGTGTTTGGCATTACAGGTCGGCGGATTGGGACGGAATGCGGTCTTTCTTTGCTTCCTACCCATGGGGACGGGTTTTCTTCTCGCCGGATGATCCCAGCGCTGTTGCTGACTCTGTCACTGATATGGTGCTACAGGGAATGGAACTATTTATTCCATCATCTGTGGTACCCATCGGAGGCAGATCTCAGCCTTGGTTTGGTCGCTCCTGTAAGACTGCATTACGCAGTAAGCAGGAGTGTTATCAAGCCTGGGCTGCGGCTTCGGTGACTCGGGATGTAAACACCAGCACACTCAAAAAGAAGTATAACTTCGCCTCCAGGTCCTTCAAAAGAGTTATTGCCAAGGCAAAGTCAGAGCACATAGGCAGAATTGGCGAGAAACTAGTTCGCCTTCCTTCGGGAACCCGTGCATTCTGGTCTCTCGCCAAGGCTGTCCAAGGGAATTTCTGTAAGCCATCACTACCATCTCTGCACAGGGAGGACGACTCACTGGCCCACGACGCAAAAGAGAAGGCCGACCTTTTAGGCTCCCTTTTTGCGTCCAACTCGACTGTTGATGACGGGGGGAACACACCGCCGACCATCCCGCGGTGTGAGTGCTCCATGCCGGATGTGCGGTTCTCACAGCGCTCGGTTCGCAGAGCACTCCTCTCCCTTGACATCCACAAGTCGAGTGGGCCTGACGGAATCCCCCCAATTGTGCTGAGGACGTGTGCTCCGGAGTTGGCACCGGTTCTAACGCGTCTTTTCCGGTACTCCTACTCCCTAGGCGTAGTCCCAAAATCATGGAAGACAGCTTTTGTCCACCCGATCCCTAAAAAAGGCGACCGCTCAGACCCGTCCAACTACAGGCCTATCGCCATCACCCCCTTGTTCTCCAAAATAATGGAATCTGTTGTAAACTGCCACCTCATGCGGTACCTTGAGGATCATCAGCTGATTAGTGACCGCCAGTACGGTTTTCGTCGGGGTCGATCAGCTGGTGATCTTCTGGTCTACTTAACTCATAGATGGGCGTTGGCAGTAGAGTCCAAGGGGGAGGCATTGGCCGTTAGTTTGGACATTGCGAAGGCCTTCGATCGGGTTTGGCACAAAGCGCTTCTTTCGAAGCTCCCTTCCTATGGGCTTCCCGAGAAATTATGCAATTGGATCACCAGCTTTCTTGCAGATCGGAGCATCAAGGTCGTTGTAGACGGTGCATGCTCCGACTACAAGCCTATTAACGCTGGTGTTCCACAAGGCTGCGTGCTATCACCAACGCTGTTTCTTCTGCATATCAATGATATGTTGCAAGCCGCTAGCATTCATTGCTATGCGGATGACAGCACTGGTGATGCTCTATACACCGGCCGTGCCAATATTTCTCGGGAAAACGTCACTGAGTACCGGAACAAACTTGTGTCTGAAGTCGAGTCTTTGCTGGACAAAGTCTCGGATTGGGGGCGACTAAATCTAGTCCAGTTTAATCCTCAGAAGACACAAGTTTGCGCGTTTACCGCTAAAAAGAACCCCTTTGTCGTATCCCCTCAGTTTCAAGGAACTCCCCTTGTTGCCTCAGCCAGTATCGGAATCCTCGGCGTCGACATATCGAGTAGCGTGCAGTTTCGTGGTCACTTGGAAGAGAAGGCCAAATTGGCCTCTAAAAAGGTTGGCGTGCTCAGCAGAGCGGGACAGTATTTCATGCCGGCTCAACGCTTGCAACTTTACAAGGCGCAGGTTCGGCCTCACATGGAATACTGTTCCCATCTCTGGGCTGGGGCTCCCCAGTGCCAGCTTCTTCCACTTGACCGCATCCAGCGCAGAGCGGCTCGAATCGTCGACGACCGAGTCCTTTCCGATCGGCTCGACTCATTGGCACTGCGAAGAGATGTTGCATCTCTTAGCATTTTCTTTCGCATTTACCATGGGGAGTGCTCTGAGGAATTGTTCGGATTAATCCCAGCCGCCAAATTTCACGAACGCACATCGCGGCAGAACTCCCGATACCATCCACACCATCTGGATGATTGGTGGTCCATCACTGTGCGATTTAGAAGATGTTTTCTTCCTCGCACAACTTCCTTGTGGAATAGTTTACCACCAGCGATTTTTCCGGACCGATACGACTTAGGGACCTTCAAGAAAAGAGCCTACTCCTTTTTAAAAGGCCGGCAACGCATCTGCAATTCCCCTGGTGTTGCGGTTGTTCATGGGCGGCGGTAGTCACTTACCATCAGGTGAGCCGCATGCTCGTTTGCCCCCTCTCCTATAAAAAAAAAAGCCTCCGTAATTACTTTCTGACGAGAGCGGATGATCCATACTATAGGGACGTTATTTCTTGTGATAAAGGGCTAACCGCTCTATCCTTAGCCAACGAGCAATGGCAAGACCCGGCAGTACAGAGCACTCCCGACCGGGAGACCGTATGGAAGGAGAAGGAGCTCTACGGGAGGTTCTACAAGGCCCTTCATGAGCCTTTCGTGAACACAGTCGCCTCCCTCCACTGGCTACGTTTCAGTGACCTCTTTGGGGAAACTGAGGAATTTGTCTGTGCAATACAGGATCAGGTTATTAAGACCAACAATTAACGGAGATACATCCTAAAGGATGGCACCGTCGACATCTGTCGAGCTTGTCGCCATCCCGGTAATTCACTTAGGCATATCATCTCCGGTTGTTCGGCGCTTTCTAACTCTGAGTATTTGCACAGACACAACCTAGTAGCCAGGATTCTACACCAGGAGCTCGCTCTGAAATACGGTGTCGTGGATCGGAAACTGCCATATTATAAGTACTTGCCGGAAGCCGTGCTCGAAAATGACCGCGCCAGGCTCTACTGGGACCGGACCATCATCACAGACAGGACTATTCTTGCGAATAAGCCTGATATTGTGCTGATGGACCGGGCACAGTCAAGGATAATTTTGGTCGACATTACCATTCCGTATGACGAGAACCTCGTGAAAGCCGAAACAGATAAGCTGACAAAATATCTGGACCTGGCTCACGAGGTGACCGACATATGGGGTGGTCTGCCGGCCGAAATTATTCCTGTGGTCGTTTCTGCGAACGGGTTAATCCCAGTTACCCTCTCGGGTCATCTGAGGCGACTGGGACTCCGTGACGGACCGCTCCAAGCTCAAATGCAGAAGGCGGTGCTCCTCGATACCGCCCGCATCGTCCGCCGGTTTCTTTCCCTTTCCCCCTAACCCTCGCCCGTTTGGTCTCCCCTGCCGAGGGCTTCCATCTGGTTGGGTTTTTTTTATATATTTATGTATTTTTTATGTATTTATACTATTTTATTGATATTTATGTATGTTTATATATTTCGTTTTTAATTATATATTTAAACAGCCCAACCAGATGAGAAAACTTTATAGATAACCCTAATAATAATAAGCTTTATTGATAATTATACAGTGAATATGGGAAGTCTCTGATTGCTGAACTAGGAATTATACCTGTATCTCAGCAATCAGTGCCCTCTCCCAATTTTATGACTTAATAAATTAACAATAAAGGTTCAAAATAACAAGAATGTTTGAAAAGGTATAAAAAATAATATACTACTTAATTTATGTACTAAGTGTGTGTTGAGTGTGTTATCGTTCGTGTGTGCGTGTGCGCGTGTGTGTATGTGTGGGTGTGTGTGTATGTGTGTATGCGTGTGTGTATCAGCAAGCGTATTTTTGCATTTGTATATGCGTGTGTTTTACATGTACTTATAAATAAAGGAAATAACAGGATTCAACTAGCGGATTATATTATAACATTAAACAAGTCCTCCGTTTCTTCGTAATTTAATGATAAAAGCCATTTTTCTACCTTCTTTTTAAATTTGTAAAATGGAAGTGGATAAAAGTTAAGGATTTTGTTTATTATGTTATACAAATGTACACTAAGGTAACCATGTTGGCGCCTGGCAAAAGACGTGCGGAAAGCGGTTGGAGTCAAGACATTAACTATTGTACGTTTTCTTTCTATTTTGTCTTTGTCGTATGCAGTAGCAAGATGTTGTCTGGTTATAAGTTGTAAAATGTATAACTGCCGAACAGTAAGAACTTGACAATCATTATAGAGTGTTCTAGTTGGAAACCTAAACGGCTTAAAAGTCATCGTTTTAAGCAACGATCTTTGGGCTCTTTCACGTCTCAAAATGTGGGTTTTGCATGCGCCACCCCAAACTCTAATACAATAGTAATATACTACGCGAAGTGTATCAAAATCAGCCACATACCTTAGATGTTTAAACGCCCAAATTAGCTTCCTTACTCTAGAGGTTTGTAGATCTATATGACCAAGCCAGTTTATATTACAATCTAAAATAACGCCTAAGTATTTGACAGTATCAGATTTATGGAGCATATGACATGAACATTGTTGATCTTTCAGTAATTTACAGCAATGCAGCTTTATTGATATATTTCCAGTGTGGTTTTCCTTGATATTAAACTGGATAAAAGTTGTTTTTGACAGGTTTAGAGTAAGTAAATTCAGTCTTAGCCAGCAGTTTACCTTGTGTATTCCAACTTCAGCATTTTTACAAGCCTTATCCCAAGTCTCTCCATAAAATACCAGCGCCGTGTCATCAGCGTATGTAAATATTTGTCCATTATATAATGGCTGTTGGCAAAGATCATTAATGTAAACCAAGAAGAGACTTGGGCCAAGTATGCTTCCTTGTGGAACACCATATGTAACTGCGACATAAGGACTTACTATTCGATCAATCTTAACACACTGTACACGATCACTAAGAAAGTCCTTAAAGATGGAATGCGCTACACCACGAATTCCTGCTCTTTCTAGCTTGTCAAGGAGAGAGGGAATCGAAACAGTGTCAAATGCCTTGGCAAGGTCAAGAAAAACACCAATACATTTTTGTTTATTATCAAGCTTAGTGGTAACATAATCAACCAAGTCACTAACAGCATTTTCTATACTTTTTCCCGAACTAAAACCATATTGATGACGCGACAGAATATTATTCTTTTCAAAAAAATTCATCAACCGAGTGTTTAAAACTTTTTCCAAACATTTTGAGAGTGCAGGCAATACAGATATAGGTCGGTAATTATTTATATTATCTTTAGAGTCACTTTTATGTACTGGAGTTATAATGGATTTTTTAAAAACTTTTGGAAATATACCTTGATCTAGACAAATATTAAATAATTTAGTTAAAGGCGGAACAAGAATATTTCTAGCTAGCTTTAAAAGTTTGCTAGAGATAGAGTCCCAGCCTACAGCGCATACAGCGTCCAATTATAGGCGATAGGCCTATAATTGGACGGAGCGGTCGCCTTATTTAGGGTTCGGGTGGATAAAAGCTGTCTTTCATGAATTCGGGACTGGGCCTTGGGAGTAGGAGTACCGGAAAAGACGCGTTAGGACCGGTGCTAACTCCGGAACACACGTTCTCAGCCCAATTGGGGGGACGTCGTCAGGCCCACTGGACTTCTGGATGTCCAGGAAGAGGAGTTCTTTGCGAAGCGATCACTGTGAGAACAGCACATCCGGCATGGAGCACTCACACCGCGGGATGGTCGGCGGTGTTTTCCCCCCGTCATGAGTCTAGTTGGACGCAAAAAAGGAGCCTAAAAGGTCGGCTTTGTCTTTTGCGGCTTGGGCCAGTGAGTCGTCCACCCTGTGCAGAGATGGTAGTGATGGCTTACAGAAATACCCTTGGATACCCTTGGCGAGAGACCATTATGCACCGGTTCCCGAAGGAAGGCGAACTAGTTTCTTGCTAATTCTGCCTTTGTGCTCTGACTTTAGCTTGGCAATAACTCTTTTGAAGGACCTGGAGGCGAAGTTATACTTCTTTTTAAATGTGCTGGTGTTTACATCCCGAGTAGCTGAAGCCGCAGCCTAGGCTTGATAACACTCCTGCTTACTGCGTAATGCAGTCTTACAGGAACGACCAAACCAAGGCTGAGATCTGCCTCCGATGGGTACCACAGATGATGCAATAAATATTTCGATTCCCTGTAGCACCACATCAGTGACAGAGTCAGGAACAGTGCTGGGATCATCCGGCGAGAAGCAAACCCGCCCCCATGGGTAGGATGGAAAGAAAGACCGCATTCCGTCCCAATTCACCGACGTGTAATACCAAACAAGGCGGCAATCTGCAGAACGCAACTGCGAGGAGAGCATGAGTGGCACCACACTCCGGATCAGACAGTGGTCCGAAGAGCCGAGAGGGGCATCGACGGAAACCTGATATCCGTCCGGATGAGAGGTCAGCAGAAGGTCCAATAGGGAAGGTGTATGATCCTCCACGTCTGAAATCCACGTGGGCGAAGTAACCAGTTGTGTCAAACCATATGCCAAGGCAAAGTCATAAACAGATCTCCCCGCATGATCGGTTAAACGTGAACCGAGCCATTCGGCGTGGTGGGCGTTAAAATCGCCAAGGATCACGATCTCTGCGGATGGGACCTGTTGTAGCAAGGAATCTGTAGCCATTTGGACGTGGTAGATGAGTCAGACTGTTTCGGCATTACCACTATGGGACCTATAGAGGTACCCGTAGACGCACGCATGGTCGTTGCTGTCTACGTGTAGCCAAAGGACGGACAGGTCCGAACCTTCAAGACTGCCGAGGCGTCGAGAACAGATGTCCTCTCTGACATACATGCAAACTCCAGCCCGAGGCACAAACCGAGTAGGAGAGATACGGTATCAGCCGGAGGGGACATCTGCGTCTCGGTCAGAAAGAACATGGCCGTCTTCGCCGTCTCGAGATGGTAGTGGACAGCGTTTAGATAAGAGTGAAGTCCCCTGATGTTGCAAAAATTTTAACCCCCCCCCCCCCAGAATACGCGGGGCAGCCTGAGCACCCACGCTCAAGAGTGGAAAAACATGGTCGTGGTTGCTCATCGAGGGATTCTCCAGGGGTGCTGGTACCCTCTTGGGCTGGTCTTTTGTGTAATTCCGCTACCATGTTGATGGGGGGGAGGGAGATTGGGCCTCTGGCCACCTGCACTCACCAGAGGAAACGCAGAAGCAGAACTTCTACTTCACGTCGGTATTCTGTGAGGTCGTGGTACCAACCCGGCTCTAGCTGGCCCATACGTGCTACAGCAAAAACTGCCGCGTGGCTCTACCACCGTTAAACGTCCGTTGGGTTATTTCTCTTATTCTTGTTCTACTGCGAAAATATTCATTATATATTAAGTCATATCGAGAAATTTCGAGCGCTCTCCATAGTTCACCGAGTTTTACGAGTTCGTTACAGTTATGCTCGAATAGTCATATGAAAGGAAGTGTGTAAATTTTTAATTACAATTATATTTGGAGTAAGCGATGCGAAATAGTAAAGAGAGTAAAGAAATCAAAATCATCAAAAGTGATTTACTGAGGTTACCCCTTTATTTCTTTAGGCTCTGATATACAGGTTTGCAGGCGGTTGCAGTTGCTGCGCGATTTTGACTCTTGTCAAACTACTGTCCGCTAAAGTGGTAGATTTAATCAGACTTCTACGGATCTTTCCCTGTGGTTAAGTGACTGTACTTGTGTTCTATGGACTGAAGCGTATTCTTTATAGAATAAAGGTGACAAATGATCCTATAGCTGATAGTAAGTCGATGCTGTGGCTCATAGATATTTAAATTGAACCTCGATTAAGAATCAAAACGCAGATGCGCTGTCATCTATGGACTATCTGTGGGTACATTTATTATCAAATGAATTTAAATTTCTGAATAACAACAACATTAACAATTTTAAAAACTATATGTAATAATAATAAAAAAAAAACTAAAACTAGAAACTTAATTAACATAAAGTCTTACTCCCCGCGGTATCGTGCCAAAAACGCTGGCTGCATTTCCCCGCTAAATGGCTATACTTAGCCTTTGCGAGAGAAAAGAACCAGCCCTCTTATCACCAGCAGCAACGGCCAGCCGCGGATGGAGTTCCTTTAGGCACTTCACCACTTGTGGACCTCACGGACCGATAGTAGAGATGGCACAAATATGTAGTAGATAATATAGATGACTACAGAGCCACTTACTCAGTTCAGCTGCCTCAGACGCCGCGCCGGCTCTAAACGAGGTACCCCTGAGATGAGAGGCCGCCAGAGTGTCTATGCAAGTAAATATTGTATAATATGTTATGTAAATAAATATACATTTAACATAACAAACATATTTCATAATTTAAAGCCGTGGACGCTTAGGGACTAAGTGTTCATCGCAAATAACGAATGAATCGTGAGGAAACCTGTATTTCTACCGGTTAAAGCATTTAAAGTCTACTGCAAAACATAGGCCTCCCCCATAGATTGCCGCATAGGGGGCATACTAACCATAGTTACCAGGCTTAGCAAGCGGGTGTGCAACCAGATTTTGTTTTTATTTTTAGTCGTTAATAGGTAGAAGCTCCTGCCCATCTCCTGATTTGTTTCCCTCTGTCGCTTCTTACGATACCCACGGAATGCTATGAGGTAGTGGATATGCTTACATGGACAATTTTTTAAACATGGAGAAATGCCAACGCATACCCGCCTCGCGGGTACATGGTATATGGGCAGGGCCACGGAAACATTTTTCGTACACATCCGCGACCCCACCAGCGCCGGCTGCCTCATGGCGGGGCAGGAAAAACGAGCACTCAAAAGCACTAGCCCCCAGTGGTGGATCTGGTCTATTGCTTCGCTGTCAACCAAGATTTGGCTGCGAAGGGTAGGGAGAGTGGTTCCTCGAAACACCGACACTCTTTACCCCCCGCAGCCCCACCACGACCGCATCAACGGTACGGCCCGCTCATAGTCGCGAAGGATAGTACGAGTGGCGCATCGCCATATCAATACTCCTCTTCCTCCGAAACTCCACCTCGGATGCAGTTGTGGAAGGAGAGGACACTCCTCTCGCAGCTACTCACCAACACACATGCGAAATGGGCTTAACAAGCCCACTCGTAGTGGCGACCGCGGGCCGGCCCTTCACCTCGGGCCAGCCATGTGGATTCCATTTAATCACCACGGGTGCCCAAGCTACGGCTTATAAGCTCCCTGCGCCAAGACAAGGACAACCCGTTCGCAGGGGGCTTCTTCCAATATTCGTACAATACAATTTACAATACAAGATTGCATTATCTTGTCCATAAATTACCTATTAAAATATTTCGTAGGCGTGTCAGTCCACAATCCTTTTAAAAAATGAGAGAAGGCATGTGGCCAAAGATGCTGTAATTTACTTTAATTTATTAAAGCTACATACATGCATAAATTTCACGCCTGTTACCCAGAGGTGTCCAGCTCCTCTACGGCAGAGACTACGTACTTCCATTTGACACGAGCCCTACCTAACTCTCGCTTCGTTCACTCCATATATCTACGCACACATGCTCACCTGTTAAGGGTACTCGTAATTTATTTAAATTCTATCTTTTATATTAATGTACTTTGCGTAGCGTTGACGTGAATAGATGGACGAAAAGGCCCCAATCTTTATACAAATGTAAACATTAAAAACTGTTTAAAGTTTACTATATGGTACAGCCACATTTGAGTATCGTATTATAGCTGCACAAATGGGTCGACCGGGAAAGAATCACACTAGGACTGAAGGCCATCGTAAAATAGTAGCAAAATACTACTGCGTTTCGTATAGCAAGTAACGAGGCATTCTATCTTTATTCTTGGAGATGGTAAACGTATCTGCATTTGACTCTTATTCGAAGACAAAATATAGGTTACCATCGGATGACCTGTGTTTAACACCTTAACTTCTATAAACAAAAAAGTTTCTATACTATTAAGAATGTACATTAAATAAATCGCGAAGTACTTTCATAATATTTGTATTATTCGATTCTAATGAGCTGTGCGAGTGTTGACGTAGCAAAATGGAAAATATTTAAAATACATCTCGAATGCCGAGAGCACTCGACATCGAGCCGATACTATAGTTGTGTCAATGAGGCGCTACTGAGATATCTGTGAAAATAGGTTTAACTGATAACTTCGTAATCAGTATCGATATGTTTTTGTGCGAAGCGGTCTTTAATTTAATAATACCAACAGCTTTGATTAAGAATTCAATAACATAAATATATTTATTTATTAAATGAATTAGAGCAATGCTGCAGCTCTGTTAATTGTATAGTTGCAGCACGAATGGTTAGAATCGACCAGGAAAACACCACGCCCTTACAGATTACCACCGTAAAATAGTAGCTCAATGCTGCTGTGTTTCATATGGTGAGTGTAGAGAACCGAAATCCTTTTTCACTGGATACGAGGCATTTTCAACTAAGTTTTCAGTGGTTACAAGGCATTTTGACTCTAAATCTATGACAAACGCATATTTTTATGGGCCACAGCATCCATTTGCTATCAGTTTAACTGTGTACATGATCGTCACCCATCTTCTTTAAAAAAAAAACTAAAAACTTAAATTATCACATATATTACACCCCGTGGCATCGTGCCAAAAACGCTGGCTGCGTTTCTTCGCTGAATGGCTACTTAGCCTTTGAGTGAGAAAAGAACCAACCTTCTTATCACCAGTAGCGACGACCAGTTGTGGATACTGTACTTTTAAGAACTTCATCGCACGTGAATACCATGGATATTGATCCGATCCGATCTTTCGATCAGCAAATAGCATAAAAACATGTATTAATCTCTCAGAAACTCACATTTCTCACAGAATTCAATTAATTTTATTGAATTTCTGCACAAAAAATGTATACTCCCTTATAGTAAGATTGAAAATACTTCAGGATTTTTTTACATATCGTATCATTTATCGCGATGTTTCAGAGGTTAAGTGCGGGATTAACTAAATTATTATGCAATACTAATGTCAAACGTCAGCTGAAAGTAGAATTTAAATTTAATGAATTATATGCTATTACTTTAGAAAATCATTGCATTTATTAATCAATTAATAAATATATCATAATATCAATTCCACGTCGTAAATTTATGTTGTGTTAGTAAAATATGAAAATAGAATAGTGAAACCTAAATAATTCCAAACATACTATTCCATAAATGTGTATAAAAAATCATATGTGTATGTTGCAGCCAAGACAGGTAAAATAAAGTAAGCATAAATACGGACGAGATTTATCAAAAATAGAACGCTTTTACTAATTTAATGGAAGCATTTGATCACGTTAATGGCTGCATGGGTCATGATTCCTTTGCCTTTCCTGCATGGTTATATGTATACAGCATAGAAACAACCCGGTGGTTCTTTTAGGGGCATCTATGACAGTGACATTTTTTGGCCATTATTAAAGGGGATTGAATGTTCACAATAAATTACTAAATTCAATCTTGTGAAAAACGTTATTCATATTTGAACTAACTAACATAGTCATTGAAGCGTGGTCTTCAACATGACTCTTAATCCCCGATCAATGCAGGGGTAAATAAACCCACATACATTTTACAAGTAAAAATTTTTTTTAAATTAAATTCATTTTATGGTCGAGTTTCAAAAGTAAATTTCTTTACACACTTTTAATACTGTTTTGATAACGCATTTGATAGGCATCACATGGTTTTTGTTACAAGTTCTATTACAAAAAATAAACAATTAGCCGAATTACGAGCACAAGCGAAACGAGATTTTTTGTGCCGAAAGAGTAGAAAATTGTTTCAGAAAATATTTATACACTTCAACAATCACACAGTTTTATTTATTGAATAGACGCTCTAAATTAATCTTAATTCGGTTTCATTATAAAAGAGAAGACTCGAAATTGGTCGTACTCGAATGCCAATGCTTACTTGAGTTGGAATTGGAATTCACGCCCAGAATACAGTAGCTAGGTGCTCTGCCCACCAAAAAAATATATAAGATCCGTCTGGCATCATAACCACTGATCTCAAATTCAGGTACTGCCAATCGGTTGTCACACAATTACTTCAAAGTAAAGGATCCGATCGAGAAGCAAGCTTTTTATATAAAACTTTTTTTAAAGGATAGGGCGACAAACACAGTCCACCTAATGGTAAGTGGTTGCTGTGACCCATAGACATCTACATCTATCCTTAATAAAGATTCAAAATGCATATGCGTTGTCACCCGTGAGGACTAAGATGGAATGCCTCTTTTCCAGTTAAAAATGGCTCCGGTTCTCTACTCTCACCATACAAAACACAGCAGTGTTAAGCAGATATTTTACGTTGGTATATAATATATAACTGTGGTAACAAACTTACTTACGGTGGATCTGTTGGGGAGTAGCTACTGCAATCCATGAACATTTGCAGTAAACTGTAAACAATGGAGACTACAGATGCGTAGATTCCTCTGAGGATTAATATGGAATGCATCACAGTTTGTAACGATACTCTCTCTCTATAACCTTCCTTGTATTCTGGACAGCAGTGTCAGCACTGCTATTTGGTAGCAGAAATAAGTGAGAGGTTGGTGGCTAGGTCCTGGGCGGATCGCAGTCTAGGTGGCTTGTAAAACACGTTGATGGATGGATGGAAATCTGGCAATGATCCTTTAACAAATCTGTGTGGCTTGTTCGTGTTTCAGGCTCAATAACCGCAAGTAAATTCGTAAAGCTTTGATTTTACAAAGATCATCCAGATTCATCAATCAGATTAATAGATGTAAACCTTGGAAAGAATTCGTAAACCAGTGCTCCATGATTGTTAACACAGCCACAGACGTCTTAGTTAAACATGAGTCGTTAAACTCAAGAGAACTGTAAGTGTGTCAAGAGGTTACGCCTTACTGTTTTACTCATACTACTCAAACGTAATGGATTCGAGCCCTGTTAAGTGGCTCATAAAGTAAAAATGGTAAACTTTATCTTTCGATGTATGTTTAAAAATGGATGTCGATGCAATTCGGTTTTCACTCACTATTGACTTCCCATTTTGTTGAACGATTTAAATGAAAACTTAATCAAGTCATTATTTATTCAACAGAATCAGCGATATATTTACGCCTTTATGAGCAACAAGGTTTAATGAATGTAATTTTAATAGTTTTAAACAAAACCTGCACCAGAGATTGAGGTGATCGCCACTGTGCTGTGTCTAAATGTTTTATATTTAATTTTAAAACAAAATATTTTATGGTGAATTATTATTGAAAAATTCCCACAAGGCTTTCTGCTAGTTTTTCCCAATGTAGACGTTTTTTCTAAACCAATAGTAAAAAGTAAAAACATAAAATGAGTTATACATGGTAGCCCTACGGTGCAGCTATATTATGGTTGTAGCACGAACGGGTCGCCTCCACTGGGGTTGGACCGAGCTCTTACAGAGTATACCAGCAACAGGCTAATACAGCTGCGTTTCGTTTGGTGAGTGAACTAGTAACCTTTTTTACTGGTAACGAGAAATTCGATTTCTATGGCATTCACTAACCATCAGGTGGGCTTTATGCCTTATTCTATAAAAATACGCTATTTTACGCCGGGACTTTAAATGCGTGACCCTTACCCTGTTGAGCGAATCTATTTGTGCTCAGTTATGATACAGCTGCGTGAGAGTGGCTACTACGTGTGAAAAAAGATTATGTTAAAGAATTTCAAGTATTTTTAATAGAAATAATTACAATTTTTTGTGTAAAAAAATTAAATCTCGTGGTATAAAAAGTAATTGTATTTTTTTTTATAGGATCGGGTGACACACGAGCGCACTGTCCACCTAATGGTAAGTGGTTGCTGTGGCCCATAGACGTCTACATTTATCCTCGTTTGCGAATCAAAACCCGTGAGGACCAAGGTGGAAAGCCTCTTTTCTAGTAAAAAGGATCTCCGGTTTTCTACACTCACCATACGAAACACAGCAGTGTTAAACTGTTATTTTACGCTGGTATTCTGTGAGAGCGTCGTCCTTCCCCAGTCGAAACGACCCATTCGTACTACACATATACTACTAATATAGCTGCAGCATGGCTCTACGTATAAATTTGTAGTATAAGGGTGACAAACGATCAAACACCAGCAATTATGCGTTATTACCTCTGACGACTAAGATGGAATACCTCGTTTCCCCGTAAAACGGGTTTTCGGAATGTAGGGACACTTATTATAAGAAAAAGAGCAGCGTCAAGCTGCTATTTTACGCTAGTATTCTGTGAGAGCGTAGTACTACCTTTGTCGAGCCGATCAATTCAGGCTACAACCATAATATAGCAGCAGCATGGCTCTACCACGTAAGAAAAATAAAGTTTTTAAAACGTAACCATATTTCGAGGACGTTTACGTTTTATATTATTTACAAATTGTTACAACATGAGAATAACAATGGTATGACTTACAGTAAGGAATTAAATCTCCATTATTATTAAATACACAAAGTTAAACAATAGCATTTTCAATCGTCATCATATGAGAATCTCAATTTCTATACCAAATTCTCTAATATTAAATGCTTTAACTTCAATATCCGTCAACATTTATTATTATAATACTCAATTAATGACATGTAATAATACCAAAATAATCAGCTCTTATAAAAATTTCTATCATATTTAATTTATAAGACACAAATATATATATTCAAATCAATAATGTTATATACATTATAGTTATTTAAATCTTCAACGACAATAAAAACAATAGAACAGCAATAATAATAAAAAAAGAAAAAATATACAGTAGAAAATGAACAATTACCTGTCATCAATTAACTCCCATCACCACTACACTGGGAAAGACCCACTACTGACGATAATATGACAGGTGTTTTGCATTTACACGAGGCATTCTAAGGTTTAATAGACTCTGCGGTGGCTCACCGCTAAGTGAGTAGTGGATGCTAGAATTATTGGTGACCAGAATAGTGCACGCAATTGAGGGAGGGCGGAAGGTGCTCTTCAAACTAGTTGAGACTCATCATTTTAATTTATTGAGCAGAAATAGGAAAAGGGCCGGCCATATAGCTCGAAGAACCGACAACCGTTGGGGCAGAAAAGTTCTCGAGTGGTAGCCAGGTACCGATAGGCGAAGTGTAGGGCGAACCCCCACGAGATGGAGTGACGATCTGGTAAGGCATGCAGGAAGTCGATGGATGCAGGTGGCTCAGGACCGTGCTTTGTTGAATTCCTTGCGGGAGGCCTATGTTCAGCAGTGGACTTATGAAAGGAAAGACTTATGTAATGATGATTTTGATGATGAAGGTAAAGTACATTTTTTCAACCTTTATAAAAATAATCCAATGACACCAATATTATATATATATATATATATATATATATATATATATATATATATATATATATATAATACCTTAAGTTACATAAATCAATAAAATTTGAATTTATATATAATCCAAGAATTCTTGTAGCTTATAATAATACTAATAACTCCCACTACTCCCAACAACACTACTCTAGGAAAAGCAAACCACCGGTGACAATTCGACACGCGTTTCGCCTCTAAACGAGGTATCCTCAGATAAAGTAGACTTTGCGGTGTCTGACCTCTGAGTGACTTAGTTAATTAATTTTAACATATTTTTATAAATGATTTTAAATGTACAAATAATAAGATAGGCAACCGACATTACTTTGATCATTAGTTTAAATAAATTTTATAACTAATAATGTCCAGACATGATATTGGTCACGGTGGCCAGCCAAGCCTCAACGTAGACAAGCCAGTTTAGCGCTAGTTTGCGCAGGGCAAAATTATATGTCGTATGAATTTATGCACAATTACAGGTGCGTTGTCAAATTCTTCACTCTATGAGAGTAAAGAAATAGACATTAAACCTGTCCAATGGGTCAGCGATCCATCACGACTGTTGAGTGTTTAGATGCACGACCAACGGCTTTAAGTGCTTTTCGAACATGGCTGTTTAACACCACCTACTTTCTGCCTCCGGGTAGTTACTCGGAATTTCTAGATAGAAAAACCTTACAACTGATTCTGGCGCAACCCGAGAATTGAAGCCCTCATGATCAGCTGTCCCGCTTACGACTACTGGATTAACGAGGTGGACAAACTTATAAGGCTATCAACGCATTAAATTATCCCACACAATCACAGCAAGTGGTAGTTATGAACATTACTTGTTTATTTTAAACTGTATGCGCGCGCACGTACAATTTATATTATGAATTTATTACAAGGTATGCAAATACCAGCAGAAGCAATAATATTAAAACTGCAGAGTTCATTTTTTACGACAATTACTAAATATGAAATGAATATGGGCTATTGATAAAAAGGTACAGCCTGGAGGAAAACTGACACTGATAAATTGATATATAGATAAAGCATTATATTATATCAAACAATAGTAGAGATATATTTATGTCTCTCAATGAACCCGTACAAGACGCTTTTAGGGCACTCAATGGCTTACGCTGACTAAACCTTAAAAATACATCAAATTAATATGCTTTTGCGGAATTCTCTATAAGTCTTTCTATTACCTACAATTCTGTAGACAGTTATATATTCATAACAGATAAATGATTTATTTTCTTCATTTAGGTATCAGATCCTTTACTTTGCGTGTGTACTAACTTAATACTAAATTCATTCAAACTACTTGGATTGGTTCCTCGAACGCCTCGTTTATATTGCAACTTTAAAATAAAATGGAAACATCGTCGAGGAATGAAACACTCCCGATATTCCAGATGCTTTTTCAACATTTTCCGTTGCATTATTGTGAGGTGCACCGGCTCAATCGATTGTAGCAAACTACGTAGCCCAATTAGGTAGGAGAGTAGAAAACGGGGTTATTGTTACGTATTTCCTACTTCTAAGTTTTCCATTTTATTTTTCCTGAAATAGAATGTTGCTGTTTGACACCTTCTATGGGACATTTTAGTTTTTGTTTATAATTTTATCTGTCGCATGTAGTTTTTTGATTGTGCAATAAAATTAAAATTAAAAAGTATACTTACGTCTGATTTTTAAGTGATTTCCATGTTGTTATTTAAATTCTTTGTAAGTAAAAGCATAAACTCGAAAATTTCCTCTATCCCATATCTTCCCGTCGGTATCTTAAGAGACGGTATCAGCGTTTGGCAGCGAATATCCCGTCTGCCAGTGTCCATTATGATAAATATCATCTCTATGAGACAATCTATGATAAAAACCTATGTTAAGTAGTGGGCTTGAGGAGGTCCCGGGAACGAAAAAATGAGATGAATTCACTTTTGCCACATCCGCCACCGCTGCGCAATGTGTACACGTTAGTTTATTTTATAGAACTAGCGTCCACAAATAAGCACACAGTTTACGTGATGGTAAGTAGATGCCTTTAAATAGACATCTACACTTCTCCATTAAGAATCGAAATGCAGATGTGCTGTCACCCCTGAGGACTAAGATGGAATGCCTTCTTTCCTGTAAAATGGGTCTCGGGTTCTCTACACTCACCACACTCATACGAAACACAGCAGCATTAAGCTGCTATTTTACGCTGGTATTATTTGAGAGTATGGTTCTACCCAGGTCAAGCCGACCCATCGGTGGTACAACCATAATATAACTCCAGCGTGGCTCTACCACGTACAAATTATAAAATATTGTATATATTATTGTAGGCTGCTATTACGAGAGCGTGGTTTTTTCTCGATCATACCAATTCGTGCTGCAATAATAATAAAGCTGCAGTAAGACATACTGTATCTATTTTTTATTTACGTTTCGTCATCTTTATAAAAAAACTTGAGTTTCTTTTGTCATCGTCATTCTGATTTTATTACTTATTATGTCCACGTATAAAATATAATGGAAGTATGAAATATTTTTAACTTTTTTTTTACCCTGATCGTGTGGTGAAATTTCATTTGTCCAGCATTTAACTAAATAAGCTTTTCGTTGCATATACATGTAACAAGTTAAAATTTCCAGTATGTTCCCGTGCACAAATTTTATAATGTAAATTAAAATTAAAAACTGATTTCAACGCTAACGAACTTTCCGAATGTTTTGCACATCTGGCGTCTCAACAATGTAGTAATTTTAAAATAGTAAATATATTATTATAATGATTGAACAATTAGTGAAATTGCATATTAACTTGATAATATGATAACTCTATTTTAAAGTTTAATCAAATGGCAATGCATTTTTAGTGTTCTGTAGGTAAACAATAAGGAACCCTTATAGTTTGGTTTGACTATGTCCGTCCGCGGTTTTACTCAGATACCATAGGTGCTAAAAAGCCGTAATTTAACATTGTTATAGGTACTCGTAGATATTAATCACGCCAACAAAGTTGTGAAATAAAATCTTTAAAAACATTTTTATTTTGGATATCTCCCTTACAGTTATTAATTTTTTTGCCTATCACATGGGATGGCATTGGATAGGTCTTTCCAAAATAGTGTGAATATGGAACAAGATATTTTCGATTTATGATCTTAGGGAACCAGGCCAAGCCCTTACAAAATTGGTCAATAAACGATTTGGTGTAGATTGCATTATTGTTAAAACCGATATTTTTTTTATTATTCTTTGTATGACATTTCCCAAAAGTCTGCTTGGAATATATCTCCTTTAGTTACCATCGTCCTATTGGGGTCCATTTTAGTCGATACAGCGGTAAAATAGCAAACTCATTATGCTCATAGTGTATTTTAAGTTCACGTATTTTGACAGGCAACTCCGGAACCCGACGTTATGCGTGGCCCGACAAGCACTTAGCCCGGCATGTGTTACCTTATATGTTATTAGTCGTTATCATCACTACATCCCTTCACAAGTCCATTTATGAACATAGGTCTCCCTCAAGAAATGCCATAAAGCGCGGTCACTAACCACCTTTTTTATAGGAGAGGGGACAAGCGAGCATGCGGCTCACTTTTTATACGTGGTAGAGCCATGCTGCAGCTATATGAATAGTATAGTTATAGCACGAATGGGTCGGCTCGGCCGGGGAAGGACCACGCTCTCACAGAATACCAGCTTAAAATAGCAGTTTAACACTGGTGTGTTTCGTATGGTGAGTGTAGAGAACCGGAGACCCTCTTTACTGGATAAGAGGCATTCCATCTTAGTCCTCACGAGTGACAACGCATCTGCATTTTGATTCTTTATTGAGGATAAATGTAGATGTCTATGGGCCACAGCAACCACTTACCATCAGGTGGACTGTGTGCTCGTTTGTCACTCGATTCTATAAAAAATACTACCGCTGCCCATGAACAACTGCAATACCAAGGAAATTTCAGATGCATTGCCAGCCTATTCAAAAGAAGCATTCTCTTTTCTTGAAGGTCCACAAGGAAGTTGTGCGAGGAAGAAAACTTCTTCTAAATTGCACAGTGGTGGACCGCCAATTATCCAGATTGTATAGATGGTATCGCGAGCTTTGTCGCGATGTGCGATGGTGAACTTGAGCGGCTGGAATTAGTCTGAACAATTCCTCAGAGCACTCCCCGTGACAGATACGATAAAATACGCAAATAGATGCAACATCTCTTCGCAGCGCCAGTAAATCTAGCCGATCTGAAAGAACTCTGTCATCGACGATTCTTGCTGCTCTGCGCTGGATGCGGTCAAGTGGAAAGAGCTGGCACTGAGGAGCTTATATATCATAACAGGTCGTTTCTTCATCTAGTAGTGGTCCGCGTATTTGTCACTCGTCACTCTAGAACTTTCTTTCCCATGGCTTGTCGGTTCTTCGAGCTATTTTGACCATGTCACCCTATATATTATGACAATATTATGAAAATCTATAAATTTTTGATTATTAAAACGACTTGATAAAGCATTTACTAAGTTGCTTACTTTGGTGGGTGCAATGCAAGACTCGGTTTCAAATCTCGCATGAAACAACTATGATGTCAGCAGCACACCATTTTATATTGTATATATGTATATTTTAATTTTGCTGCATTCAAGTATTTACAACCTGTTAAAAAGGGCTACCCAGTTCAGGTATATTTGCAGCCAGTTTTAAACAAGGAAGGCCACAGATGCTTTATAACCTCTCAGGAATAAGATATAATTATGCTTGCTATAGCTATATCGATTACACCGGAATATGGTACAAAAGTAGTCCTACCCAAGTATTCATTTGTTACAATGCACCTATTTCCACAATAACATAAATCTATTGCACAACTGTGCATTATATCTCTGTTACAAGAAGAATATTGCTTCGGCGTCAATTGACTTTATGTTTCAAGTTTCAAGTAAAATTATACTGATGGGACTAAAACAACATGTAAAACCTTATTGCGGGTACTCAGAACTTTTGGACTTAATCAAGTGTTATGACTAGCGAAACGATGCAGCTTCTTCCGAAACCCTTAAAAACTTTTGCCATAAAGTTGTACCGAGCCATTATATTACCGCTAGAAGTAATAAATGCCGATACTAAGAATGTTTTACCCCATCATTTTTATTTCAATTATGTTCATGTAAAAGTGGACTTTATAAAAGTTTTAAAAATTTTAATAACGCAACTTAGAGAAGAGCTATTTTAAGTTAGATTTGAATGTTTCTTTAATAATGAATTTATGTATATAGTAATATATTTGACTGAACTATTGTCCAACTGACCAAATATTTCTTTATATATATCAACTGACGTACATCAATTATGTTAATTTTTAACCGATTTTCTATTTTCATGTTATATTAATTCATAGTATACATAATAAACAACATACTACATTAACTTAAGCTTCTCAGTATTTATATGAAGTATTTTTGAGAAATTAATTTATGTGCACTAAAACAAATAAAGTTTAAGTAAAAATAGTTACACACGTTCTATAAACACTAGGAACAAACACAAGCTAGTTATATCAGTTATTCGACCAGTCGAAGTGTATCTAAAGAGTAATTCCTTAATAAGGCAATGAATACGCTTTTACAAAAAAAAAACTGTACAAAATATGCAGTAACTATTTATCAAAAAAATTTAAATTTTTACTAATCAAAAATGGTTATTATACTATTAAAGATTACATGACTTATTATTTCATATCTAAGTAACAGCACAAATTCGTTATCAATGGTAAGAGTACGGATCGGTAGTATAGTAATCAATGGGTGTTCTTCAGTGCTCGATTATTGGCCGATTCCTGTTCTTAATTTATATCTATTAATTACTTTCCCTATGTGGTAAGAGACAATTTCGAAGTAGTATTTTTTGCTGATGATAATACAATAATAACAAACAATAATAATGATTTTTCAAACTATAGCTGAGGACGAGTTGACGCTTGCGAATAGCTTGCATTAGCAAATTGACATAATAACTCATTACTTAGATTGAAATTATTAACACACTTGGAATATGCGTTCCTAATTTCGATCCGTGCTATTTTTAACCCCCTACTCAAACAGAGGGGCGTTATAAGATGGACCGTTATGTTTGTCTGTCTGTCTGTCTGTATGTGGCACCGTAGCTCTTAATCTTGAATTGTAAACATTTCTCAGAAACAATTTTTAAGAAATAAACATCTTAATGTTAGCATTGTAAGATATTTATGAAAATTTATTATTTGTATATAGAAAAATTAACAGCTTTGATGAGAATGGAGATGTTCATAGTTTAAGCACTAGGAAAAAATATAAGCTTGAAATCAATGTTACCAGATTGCACTGAATAAGTAAATAATTTATGAAGCAATGTATATGCTTTTACAAGAAAATACCAGAAAATAATCTAAGTTTGTCAATCAACAAGTTTAAAAAATGTATTAAAGGAAGCTGTTATTATTATATAAAGCAATACATGAATAAAAATAACCCATGTCACCCAAACGAGGTGATCGCTACCATGCTGGTTCCATAATAATTCATATAAAATAAATACAAAATTATTGTCAAGTTACATATTATTATATGTTGAATAATATTCCTGCTGCAATTCTTCTGGTTCGTCCCAGAACAGACAGAGAGTGTAATTTTTATGTCCAGTGGTAAATAGAAGTAAAAAGACTTTCAAAAAGTATAATGTTACCGTTACACCGTTAGAGCCTATTAAACTCCACTGCTGGACATACAATTTGAGATAACTTACCGCTAATTAATTTTCGCATCTAAAATAAAATGAATTTTGGCACAGGAAAATTGTAATTATATTTTTCTTTTCTTAATTCCTTTTTAACTAACCATTCTCCTTAAAACTTCCTTAATTAAATATTACTAGGTAATAGGTATCTGTCTTTGCCTATATAGAAACTACCCTTTTTCCTATTTTTACCACTAAGTAATAGTCCTTGTATTGCTGTTTTCCGGTCTAAAAGACATAGAGAGTCAGTAAGACATTTCATATTAGTCATTAAAAGTGAGAACTCATCTGTAACCTTCATTTTTTTAAGTTGACTTCTGGTGGCTTCATTCATTAGAGTAGCCATTTACCATCAACTAGAGTTTTACTTCGTTTGTCGCTTCAATTTCATAGTAAGAATATATAAACTAGTCTCCTAAATACACAATTTTCATATTATTTAACTTGATCTGGCGCAAATGGACACTAAAAGGCTCGCGAGATGAAATTACTTGTAACTATTAATGAGCTATTACAAACACTCGCAGCACTACCCTAGAACTTTGAACAGCCAATTTATGGATACTTCGCTTTACACACAAGAAATTCGGGTATACACTTCGTAATTTTGTAATAGGTTTTAATTATGGTTTAAATCGACCCCTTTTTATGCAATAAAGGGGGTAAATCATCCATTAAGAGTTAAATGCAAATAAGTGTCACCAATGGAATCCCATATGACCAGTGAGAAAGGGTGACCAGTTATTTGCACTCCTCATATTATGTAAAACAGCAGTATTATACTAGTAATTTACGTTCGTATACTGCGTGCTGCCAGCGTGTATATTTTTCAAGGTCAAGCCGACTCATTCATACTTTTATACTTAAGCCATGGTACAGACGCAGCTTTGCCACATTTCTTAATACTTTTTATATGATGAATATATAGCAAATATTTTGTTTCGAAATTTACTTTGTAGTAGAAAAAGACAAAAGCAAACTTTACAAACTAAATTATTTGATACGACGCAAAACTACTTCAATTTAGATCTTGACGCCGATTGTCGCGTGGCTCTTCAATACCTATTCAACTACTCCCGGCGAAGTTTCATTATAAGTAGAGTTGGAGTTAATTCTAATTCAAAGAGGACATTTCTATTAACAAAGATCTTGTTATCAAATACTAGTGGGTCTTCCTCCACTGTTTGTGATTTAGAATTTATTGGAACAGTTTCCTAAGATTGAGTAGAAAAATTAATATTTTTTGTCGAGTAAGGTAAGCACATACTACAAATACACTATTGCTGTGAGAGAATGAATTCGCTTAAACATGAGAATATCATTACGAAACTTTTTTTTCATAGGTCCTCCGGTTTTCCTCAAAACTTTTTCTATATAATATCTATTAAAAATAGGTCTATTTTTGCGAATATCATCGGAAATCTGACTTTTTGTATTCCGAATCTACGATTTACATAGTGCACACTGCCGTTGATCTATTCGGATATAAAACTCTAAAAGCATGGATAATCTAAGAATATTTTAAACTTTATCTTACACAGAGTAATATCAACCTTAAAATTCTGGCTATCGTGGAACATTCAATAAGTATAAATCACTGATAAACAGCAACTACCTATGTTATTTTGAAATGTAAATTTCACATAAGTCTACATTGGATGACTTTGATTTTAATCAAAGCTCGCTATATCGCTCACATGCGAAATATTCAACAACGAATATCTCACTATAAGTTTTGTTTGTTACATATTCGCTATTGAATTTTAATTTCACCACTCTCTTATTAAACTAACAAAAAGTTATTGACCAAGTGTTCAGTGGAAAGCTAATCTGAACCGATTTGTGACAAAAAATATAATCTCGCGGAACAGAGTAACCTCATTGTTATGATGCGATTTATATATTTTCTTTTAAAAGTTAAAATTTTTAATCCCAATTAGTTGCCGCCTGAATATTTCTACATCATTAGTATCGTAAAGTCTGGACATGGGACACGTAAAACTGCTAAACATGAGATATTCTTTTTGTTGCCTTATTGATCACGCTTTTGGTGTGCATTACAGATTGTAGTACTAAACGTACTCGCATCTTTGGCGCTGCTTCCAGTCGCATTTCTGGATATTTTACATCTAGCGTAAGCGAGATGATGAACCACCATCTATCTAAGGCCATTAGATCTTTCTGGTAGTAGAACACGGAACGAAAAGCGACTTGGTTTCTGTTACTGACTTAATATAATTCATCACCCAATCTCGTATCATTGTATTGAACCATCATGCCTTGGCACGTGGTAAAATTTCAATTACAACAACTTTTTTTTTAAATTTCTTCGAAATCGCGTACTTTATGTATTTTGATTATAAAACTTATCCCATGAGCTACCATTTGCTAAAATTATTTTTTTTTACCATTTAATTAGGAAAGTTTCAAACAGTATATTATACAAATGTTTGAACAAAATATCTTGCTGACCGTTGAATAAACGCTAATGCTAAACAAACATCAGTACCTAAACACACTGTCGAGTACGTCAGTCAAGAAAGTCCTTGGGACATATTTGTCATTTCAAACAATACCTACCTTATTTTATTGCGAGTAATGTTTAAAAAATCTTTTTTCTATTTTGTTTGAGAAAATATTACAAAGAACTTTGTAGCTAAATGGTGATCATGACAATTATTATCTTACTTCTATATAAAAGGATATTCAGTTAAATTTTATAAACATTTACTATTTATTACACCAACACAAGTCCACAGCTGATCATAGGCTTCCCCCACAGATTGCCACAAAGTACGTTCCTGAGCCACCCGCATCCATCGCCTAGATGCATAGTTCTCTCTCCCTCTATTGGGAGGTCGACCAACACTACGCTTGTCAGTACAGGGCTGCCACTTAAAAACCTTTCTTCCTAATCGCTTATCGGATCTTCTTATATGGCCAGCTCATTTTCACTTCAGTCAACTGATCTACTGGGCTTTGTCAGTGACTCTTTTTTCTTCTTCGATTATCTTCATTACGAATTTCATTCCGCAAAGGAATACCGAGCATAGTCCTTAAATGACTTTGAGCTTCCTCATCATAAAATTCGCAGAAGTTATCACTGGTAATACAGAAGACAGCTTCTCCCCATATTTCTACCTTCAGGCTACAGTCAAAGAACGTCATAACACAAGTCGGGCTTTTAAACGTGGCCTCCATCTCTCTCTGCGTAAAGGATCATACTGAATCCGTTACGTGGACAAATAAAACGTAGTACCCATAAGCACCAGCCTTCGCGACTCCAGCGGATGATCTGGTATAAGGTGCCACCGCCGACCAAGTTTCGGCTACGGTGGGTAGCGAGAGTGACTAACAAGTACCCATGCGGAGTGGCCATCACTGTACCGCTCTTTACCTCAGGCCAGTCAAGTGGAAAACACACTCACACTTTTTCACCGTGGGTAACACCTGTACCAACTTCTGTACTTCAAGCAAAGTAATTATTTAGGGTACGGTGCCATCTGTGAAGACTAAAATGAAGTGGTTGTGACTTATATCTATGTATTAGCTACAATAACCTTCACAGTACTGGCATACGAGTACAACAGTAGATAAATGAGCTACTTGGCACTCTATCCGTTCGTTTGTACCTTAAACCCTTCTGGGTAGTTTGTAGCTGGTATCAATATAAAACTGAAGTGACAAATGAACTAACAGTCCACCTTAAAATAAGTGATAACTGCAGTCCATGGATACCAAAGGTACATTCTTGCTGCAACTGTAATACGAGTATAGCTATAAAGCAGTTCTATTAGACTAAAAGTTTACATATAGCCAAAAATCAAGACGGCTCCGTGGCGCAGTGGCTTAGCAATCAGTTGTTGCGCTGGGGGCTAAGGGTTCGAATCCCGCACGGAACAAGTATTTGTATGGCCTACAAATAATTGTTCCGGGTCTGAATGTTTGTCCTTGTGCAATTTATGTTTGTAAACTGCCTCCACGACACAGGAGAAAATCCTAGTGTGGGGGTGACGTTTTTTAAAGACAAAAAAAAAGTCAGTTATGCGTATCTCCTGCACAAATAGGTCGCCTCGACCGAGACTCACGCTCTCACGACACCAGCTTAACATAGAATAAATTAATGTCGAGAAGCGGAGGCCTAATTTATTAGTAAAGATTTGGGATGACGTATGTGCAATTATATTCAAAATCATTGCGTATGAGTTTAGATGTCTATTGCAAAATGGAATAGCACAGTCGTGTCTTTAGTACGAGTAGCTGCAATTGTCACCCTTATTTGAATAAAAAATAGGTTATTTAGTGACTTTGATCTACCGATAATCTATCTGCAGCCGTAATTAATTCAACTGAAACAACTTATTAATTAGGACTTTGTTCTCTATTTAAACCGGTAATTATCAAACATTGTATACCATAATTGATATAAAAGGTTTTTAAAAACGTTTCACCAACTAAATTTATTTTTAAACTTATAAAACTATTCGATCAATATTGCTTGTAGTTTGGGGGTTGAAAATTTTATAAAATGTTTTACGAATAAGTATTCACAGTAAAACATCAGTAACTTGGTTTTTGACGAATCTGTTTTGCATTGGATTAGCAATCCTGTGGTTATACCACAGGATGCTAATACAATTGGAGACAGATCTCAGCCTTGGTTTGGTTTGGTTCCTGTAAGACTGCATTACGCAGAAAGCAAGAGTGCAACAAGGTCTGGGCTGGGGCTTCGGCGGTTCGGGATGTAAACACCAGCATGCTTACAAAGAAGTATAACTTTACCTCCAGGTCCTTCAAAACAGTTATTGCCAAGGCAAAGTCAGAACACATAGGCAGAATTGGCGAGAAACCAATTCGCCTGTCGCCTTCCTTCGGGAACCCGTGCATTTTGGTCTCCCGCCAAGGCTGCTCAAGGGAATTCCTGTAAGCCATCACTACCATCTCTGTACAGGGAGGACGACTCACTGGCTCACGCCGCAAAAGAGAAAGCTGATCTTTTAGGTTCCCTTTTTGCGTCCAACTCGACTCTTGATGACGGGGGGAGCACAACGCCGACCATCCCGCGGTTTGAGTGATCCGGGCGGGATGTGCGGTTCTCACAGCGCTTGGTTTGCAAAGCACTCCTCTCCCTGGACATCCACACGTTTAAACGTAGTAGAGCCATGCTGCAGCTATATTTGTAGTATAGCTGTAGCTCCTTTCGAGTCACAAATTTTTAGCGTTCCACCCGACAAATCTCAAATTCCTTCGCACGATATTAAAATGCCAGACAAGCAACTCGTCGACACAAATTAACGGCAATCGAATTTAAGTTAACCACTCAAGACTGAAGACAAGCCTAGTTATCATGTAAAACGCACGAAACAGACAACGCTATCAGAGGCGGTCCTAACGAGACCCAACGATTCGATAGTAAGTTCCAGGCCGTCTAAACGACAAGGCGGTCGCGAACAACTACTACACGTTAGGCGACCGAGCGTTCAGCCGAGAGACTCGCGCGGGAGAGGGGGCCGGCGGTGACCTTAAATTCCAGCGGAAGTACACGCCGAGACGCGCGTCTTGAATGCAAGTTTTTTAAATGTTAATATTTGGCCTAAACAAACCCCCGTTCCGGGCATAAGGACTTATTTCCGCGAGTAAATTGGCAAACGGGATAGGGTCGTGACGGCACGTTGCAAGACCGAATCTCCAACCAAAACCTCGGCCACCCTAGGCACCTCATCCGATCCATACGACAACTTAAGAATGCGCCCACGGCGCCAATACAAAGGCAAAGCGTTGGTATCTTTAACTAACACGAGGTCTCCATCCCGAGGAGCAAGCTGGCTTGCTCGTGTTTCAAGGTCAACACCCGCAATTAAATCCGTAAAGCTTTGATCTTAAGAGTAGGGGCAGTTAGAAAGATACTTAATTCATCCAGATTCATCAATCATACTAATAGATCTTAACTTTGGAAAGAATTCGTAAACCAGCGCTCCATGATTGTTAACAAACCCACAGTTAAACATGAGTCGTTTAAGTCAAGAGAACGGTAAGTGTGTCAAGAGGTTACGCCTAACTGTTTTACTCATACTACTCAAACGTAATTGATTCGAGCCCTGTTAAGTGGTTCATGAAGTAAAAAGGGAAAACTTTATCTTTCGATGTATGTTTAAAAATGTATGTCGATGCAATTCGGTTTTCACTCACTATTGACTTCCTATTTTGTTAAGTCATTCTTTATTCAACAGAATCAGCGATATATTAACGCCTTTATGAGCAACATCGCTTAATGAATGTGATTTAAAAATTTTTAAACAAAACCTGTACCAGAGAATGAGGTGATCGCCACTATGCTGTTTCTAAATGTTTCATATTTGATTTTAAAACAAAATATTTTATGGTGAATTATTATTGAAAAATTCCCGCTAGGTTCTCTGCTAGTATTTCCCAATGTAGACGTTTTTTTCTAAACCAATAGTAAAAAGTAACAACATAAAATAAGTTATACATGGTAGCCCCACGCTGCAGCTAAGAGCTAGAAAGCGTAGTACTACTTTTGTCGAGCCGACCGATTCGGGCTACAACCATAATATAGGAGCAGCATGGCTCTACCACGTAAGAAAAATAAAGTTTTTAAAACGTAACTCATTTTCAAACACGTAAATATTATCCAAAAATAGTTACAACATGAGAATAACAATAAGATAACTTACAGTAATGAATTAAATCTCCATTATTATTAATTACACAAAGTTAAACAACAGCAATTTCAATCTTCATCATAATATGAGAATCTCAATTTCGATATCAAATTCTCTAATATTAAATGATTCAACTTCAATATCCGTAAACATTAATTATTATAATACTCAATTAATTACATGTAATAATACCAAATTAATCAGCTGCTACAAAAATTTCCATCAAATTTAATTTATAAAACACAAATACATGTTATATACATTATAGTTATAAAAATCTTCAATGATATTAAAAACAATAGAACAGCAACAATAATAAAAAAAATAGTAAAAAATCAACAATTACACAGACAACTCTCTCTTGACGAACTACAGACTGATTTCCCTTCTGAGCCGTGTCTACGTGCTGTTTTAGAGAGTCATTATGAATCGTCTCGCACGCATACTTGACGACTTCCAGCCTCCCAAACAAGTCGGTTTCCGAAAAGACTTTAGTACCATGGACCAAATACATACCCTGCGGCAGATTGTACAGAAGACAGAGGAGTATAATCTGCCACTTAATCTGGCGTATGTGGACTATGAGAAAGCCTTTGATTCCGTCGAAATTTGGGCGGTGCTGCGGTCACTTCGGTGGTGCCAAGTTGACTGTCGGCATATCGAAGTGCTGAAGTGTTTGTACAGTAGAGCTACGATGGCTATCCGAGTACAGAATCAGAGTACAAAACCTATCCAAATGCAGAGAGGTATAAGACAGGGTGACGTTATATCCCCGAAACTCTTCACCGCTGCATTGGAAGACGTTTTCAAGTTACTGGTGTCGTGAAGCGACAGTAATAAATCTAACCTAAGAACAACAAAACAACAAAAATACAACAAAAACAAAAATATATTTAAAATTCAAAGATATTTACAATTTTATAAAAAAATGAAATGAGGATGATGATGAATGAAGTGAGAGTACAATTAGATTACAAAAAAATAAAGGTAGGAGAATAGGGGAATATAGAGTTGTAGTGGAGCCTAAAAGTCGAAGCGACACATGTTGCGATTGTAGAGGTAGGTTTCTTAGCAGCGACGACACGCAGTGCCTGAAGCCAGCACACGCCGGTTGCGCTTGTAGAGGTAGGTTTCTTAGCAGCGACGGCACGCAGCGCCTGGAGCCAGCACACGCAGCGTCCGGAGCCGGCGCACGTAGCGCCTGGAGTAGGTGCGCACAACGCTTAGAGTCAGCAGTTGCAGCGCCCAAAGGTAGCGCCGGCGGTAGATGCACTCGGCGCCTGGAGTAAGCAGTCGTAGCGCACGGAGTAGTGTGGCCCCCGCGCTTGAAGTAGACTGCCGACGACTTCCGAGGTATATGGAGGCTTGTAGGATTCCGGAGTGGTGCGGCTCCGCGCTTGAAGAAGGCTTCGCCGAAGACTTCACGTGTAGGTGGAGGCTTGCAGGATCCCGGGGCAGTGCGGCCCCGGGACAAGGCCTTTAGGAGATGCTTCCAATTCGAGAACTGAAGCGAGACTGCCTTTCTTCACCGATTGTTCGGCTTTTATACCTTTCTAGAGAGAACGGAAAAATTATTTAAATTAAACGCAAATTTTTTGTAAATGGTCAAGAGGAAAGAGTATTTATGTGGAATTATCGAAATAGGAACAACAGATCGGTAGCAAATTTGAATATAATTACTATGGAAACGATATAAATAACAATGACAAAACATGTAAAATTTTGGTTTTAGGTTTATAATAAGAAAACGGTAAGATTTAAGTGGAAAATGAGATATTATTGATATAGGAAAAAAGGTAGCGCAGCTGCCCACACAAAGCCCGAGATTGTAGAGTTACGGAAAACTAGCTAAAAGATCGAAAAAAGGTAGACTCTATTGACACCAATTTAAAAGTGCTGATAATGTGAAAATACGAAGTAGAAATGATTTGTTATTGTGTTCTTATGGTTTAAAATCGTTACAGGATCCTATGGAAATAAAGGTGATGTAAAATATCCAGTTTTGAGGTGAATGCAGAAAATCGAAACAGAATGGAAAAATGAATTTAAAATAATGTAAAATGATATGTAAGTAGCATAACACTACATTTTGCCCCCGACCCTGGAAAATTTTTGACTCAGCAAAAATTTTGATATATACATTCTAAAATAAACCATAAAAACTCAGCTTTGCAGAAACAGACATCACCAGGCAAAATCAGATATACTATCTCTTACATTCATCATCTGCCATTCAGGTAAGGGTGGAGTTCACATTCAATGACTACCACTCTAAAAGTGTGTTTTCAAAACGACATTAAGGCTTATTTAAGGAGTAGTCATCCGCTCCTGCGTGGAAAAAAAAATTAGTCGAAGAAACACCACTCTTAAAAGTGTGTTTTCGAAAGGACATTCAGGCTTATTTAAGGAGTTGTCATCCGCTCCTGCGTGAAGATAAAGATAAAGAAATCAATCTTAAGCAAGCTTTAGTCGCTATGACTTAAGTAAAGATAAAGACCGGCCAGAGCGGTAGGGCTCAAAGCCAGAGATCAGCAACATCACTAGCGAGATGTGTCTGAAATAATAAGAAGTGAAGATTAACCTACGAAACAAACAAACAAATTAAAAGAAATAATAACAAGGTGAAAATGATGGTGATATTTATACATATATACAAATTAAATGTGATATTTATACATATATACAAAAGATTGAGGTGGTGGTGAAGGATACGGAAGTTTGAGAAACAAGAGGAAGTTCCATGACAGTCGGGTCAACAGGAGGGTCAAGTGATGGAGAGTCATTTTCAGTTGAAGGTGGAGTCAAGGATTCGAGTTGTTTAGTAATAGCGTCAAATTTGTAAAGTTAAGTTTAAGAAATAAAAATTTAATTAAAAAATTATACCTCTTTAAGTTACCTAGAATAAAATATTAAAGTGATGAATGTAAGTGAAGTGTTGAATGTAGGTCTAAATATAATCTAGATAAGTTGAAACACTAGATGAAGTGTTGTTTTAGAATTTAGAAGGTTATCTACAATAAAAATATTAAAGTGATGAATGTAGGTGTTGTGTGAAATGTAGGTCTAAATATAATCCAGATAAGTTGAAACACTAGATGAAGTGTTGTTTTAGAATTTGGAAGATTATCTACAAGAAAGATATTAAAGTGATGAATGTAAGTGAAGTGTTAAATGTAGGTCTAAATATAATCCAGATAAGTTGAAACACTAGATGAAGTGTTGTTTTAGAATTTGGAAGGTATGAAAAGGATGAATAAATAAAGAGTTAAGAACGAAAGAGGAAGCAATTAAATCAAAAGGAATGGACAAGGCGCAGTAAAGGTGAAGAGAAGAGAAAGAGAACTTTTACGTTGGGCGCCAAATGTCGTGAAGCGACAATAATAAATCTAACCTAAGAACAACAAAACAACAAAAATACAACAAAAACAAAAATATATTTAAAATTCAAAGATATTTACAATTTTATAAAAAAAATGAAATGAGGATGATGATGAATGAAGTGAGAGTACAATTAGATTACAAAAAAATAAAGGTAGGAGAATAGGGGAATATAGAGTTGTAGTGGAGCCTAAAAGTCGAAGCGACACATGTTGCGATTGTAGAGGTAGGTTTCTTAGCAGCGACGACACGCAGCGCCTGAAGCCAGCACACGCCGGTTGCGCTTGTAGAGGTAGGTTTCTTAGCAGCGACGGCACGCAGCGCCTGGAGCCAGCACATGCAGCGTCCGGAGCCGGCGCACGTAGCGCCTGGAGTAGGTGCGCACAACGCTTAGAGTCAGCAGTTGCAGCGCCCAAAGGTAGCGCCGGCGGTAGATGCACTCGGCGCCTGGAGTAAGCAGTCGTAGCGCACGGAGTAGTGTGGCCCCGCGCTTGAAGTAAACTGCCGACGACTTCCGAGTTAGATGGAGGCTTGTAGGATTCCGGAGTGGTGCGGCTCCGCGCTTGAAGAAGGCTTCGCCGAAGACTTCACGTGTAGGTGGAGGCTTGCAGGATCCCGGGGCAGTGCGGCCCCGGGACAAGGCCTTTAGGAGATGCTTCCGATTCGAGAACTGAAGCGAGACTGCCTTTCTTCACCGATTGTTCGGCTTTTATACCTTTCTAGAGAGAACGGAAAAATTATTTAAATTAAACGCAAATTTTTTGTAAATGGTCAAGAGGAAAGAGTATTTATGTGGAATTATCGAAATAGGAACAACAGATCGGTAGCAAATTTGAATATAATTACTATGGAAACGATATAAATAACAATGACAAAACATGTCAAATTTTGGTTTTAGGTTTATAATAAGAAAACGGTAAGATTTAAGTGGAAAATGAGATATTATTGATATAGGAAAAAAGGTAGCGCAGCTGCCCACACAAAGCCCGAGATTGTAGAATTACGGATAACTAGCTAAAAGATCGAAAAAAGGTAGACTCTATTGACACCAATTTAAAAGTGCTGATAATGTGAAAATACGAAGTAGAAATGATTTGTTATTGTGTTCTTATGGTTTAAAATCGTTACAGGATCCTATGGAAATAAAGGTGATGTAAAATATCCAGTTTTGAGGTGAATGCAGAAAATCGAAACAGAATGGAAAAATGAATTTAAAATAATGTAAAATGATATGTAAGTAGCATAACACTACACTGGACTGGAAATAATGCGTGAATTTACATCAATGGCGAGTACATCACTCACCTTCGATTTGCCGACGATAGGTCTTAAGATGAACATGGACAAAACAAAAATCATAATTAACGTCCTATTCCGGTAGTTGTTAGGAGCACTAAGCTCGAAGTTGTTGACGAGTATGTTTACCTGGGGCAAATATTGCGACTAGGTAAGACCAACTTTGATGGAGAGGTCAATCGACGGATTTAACTCGGCTAGGCAGCGTTCGGAAAACTACGACATACCTCAAAACCTGAAAACGAAATTGTACAACCAGTCCGTGTTACCAGTGATGACTTACGGATCTGAGACGTGGTCCTTCACTGCTGAGGAAGCTGAAGCTCGCTCGGGGTGTCTCTGCGTGATAAACTTAGAAATGTGAATATCCGCAGTAGAGCCAGAGTAACATGTCGTTTACTCTGGCTCTACTGCGGTTATCCTCATTCCAAGCCCAACGGATTAGTGGCTATATATATATATATATATATGCAGTAGGCCGGCCATATAGCTCGAAGAACCGACAACCGAAGGGTAGGAAAGGTTCTCCAGTAGCAGAATCGTACCGGTAGGCGAAGTGTAGGGCGACTCCCCGCTTTGTGGCATTCCTTGGGGGAGGCCTATGTTCAGCAGTGGACCTGTTAAGTGCTGTAATGATGATGATGATGAATGTAGTCCCGACATAATATTGGTCACGGTGGCCAGCCACCGTGGTAAAGCCATACTGCCGCCATATTAGTAGTATAGTTGTAGCGCGGATGGGTCGGCTCGACCGGGAAAGGACCACGCTCTTACAGAATACTAACGTAAAATAGCAGCTTAACACTGCTATGTTTCGTATGTGTGTGATGAGTGTAGAGAACCGGAGATCCGTTTTACTGGAAATGAGACATTCCATCTTAGTCCTCACGGGTGACAAGGCATCTGCATTTTGATTCAAAAACAAGGATAGATGTAGATTTATATGATTTTTAAGTGATTTCCATGTTGTTATTAGAATTCTTAGTAAGTAAAAGCAAAAACTCGAAAATTTCCTCAACCTCATATCGTTTTTAGACACAACATGGGTATCAGCGTTTTGCTGCGGATGCCCCGTCTGCCAGTGTCCATTATGACAAATATCATCTCTATGAGACAACCTATGGGGAAAACCTACGTTAAGCAGTGGGCTTGGAGAGATATCGAAAACGAAATGATGAGACGAATTCACTTTCGCCACATCCACACCGCTGCACAATGTGAACACGTTAGTTTATTTTATAGAACAAGCGTACACAAACGAGCATATAGTCTACCTGATGGTAAGTGGATGCTATAGCCCATAAATAGACATCTATTATATCTACATTTCTCGATTAAGAATCGAAATGCAGATGCGCTGTCACACCCGAGGACTAAGATGGAATGCCTCATTTCCTGTAAAAAGGGTCTTCAGTTCTATACACTCACCATACGAAACACAGCAGCATTAAGCTGCTATTTTACGCTGGTAATCTTTGAGAGCGTGGTTCAACCCTGGTTAAGCCGACCAATCTGTGCTACAACCATAATATAACTCCAGCGTGGCTCTACCACGTATAAATTATAAAATATTGTATGTATTGTTTTATGCTGGTATTACGTGAGAGCGTGGTTTTTTCCCGGTCATTCGTGCTGCAACAATAATAAAGCTGCAATATGGCTATACATTATACATTATTTTTACATTTTTCACATTTTGTGTCATCTTTATACAAGCTCTTGAGTTTCTTCTGTCATTCTCATACTGTTTTTATTACTTATTATATCCACGTATAAAATATCATGGAAGTATAAATTATTTTTATCCTTTTTTTACCCTGATCGTGTGGTGAACGTTTATTTGTCCAGCATTTAACTAAATAAGTTTTTCATTGCAATAACAAGTTAAAATTTCCAGTATGCTCGCGTGTACAAATTTTATAATGTAAATTAACATTAAAAACTGATTTCAACGCTAACGAACTTTCCGAATATTTTGCACATCTGTCGTCCCAACAATATAGTAATTTTAAAACAGTAAATATATTATTATAATGATTGAACTATTTATGAAATTGCATATTAGCTTGACTATATGATAACTCTATTTTAATGTTTAATCAAATGACAATGGATTTTTAGTGTTATGTTGTTAAACAATAAGGAACCCTTATAGTTTAGCTATGTCCGTCGGCGGTTTTACTCAGATACCATAGGTGCTAAAAAGCCGTAATTTAACATTGTTATAGGTACTCGTAGATATTAATCACGCCAACAAAGTTGTGAAATAAAATCTTCAAAAACATTTTTATTTTGGATATCTCCCATACAGTTATTTGTTTTATTACCTTTCATATGGGATGTCATTGGATAGGTCTTTCCAAAATAGTGTGAATATGGAACAAGATATTTTCGATTGATGGATCCGTTTGCGAAACATTTAGCTAAAAAAGTAGTATTGTTTCAATTTGAGTCATGTTTCCAGATGTTCCAGTGTCATAGTTTAGGGCCACTGCCCTACGTGCCCTGGTTTACAAAAAGGTTATTTACGGTCATTTATATCTTAGAGTTGATCTTAGGGCACCAGGCCCTTACAAATTGGTCAATAATCGATTTGGTGTAGATTGCATTATTTTTAAAACCGATTTTTTTTTATTGTTTTTTGTGTGACATTTCCCAAAAGTCTGCTTGGAATATAACTAATTCAGTTACCATCTTCCTATTGGGGTCCATTTTTGTCGTTATAGCGGTAAAATAGCAAACTCATTATGCTCATAGTGTATTTTAAGTTCACGTATTTTGACAGGAAACTCCGGAACCCGACGTTATGCGTGGCCCGACAAGCACTTAGCCCGGCATGTGTTACCTTATATATTATTAGTCGTTATCATCACTACATCCCTTCACAATTCCATTTATGAGCATAGGCCTCCCTTCAAGAAATACCACAAAGCGCGGTCACTAGCCACCTTTTTTAAAGGAGAGGGGACAAGCGAGCATGCGGCTCACCTGATGCTAAGTGACTACCGCTGCCCATGAACAATTGCAACACCAGGGAAATTGCAGATGCATTGCCAGTCTATTCTAAAGAAGCATTCTCTTTTCTTGAAAGTCCACAAGGAAGTTGTGCGAGGAAGAAAACTTCTTCTAAATTGCACAGTGGTGGACCGCCAATCATCTAGATGGTATGGATGGTATCGCGAGTTTTGTCGCGATGTGCGATGGTGAACTTGAGCGGCTGGAATTAGTCCGAACAATTCCTCAGAGCACTCCCCGTGACAGATGCGATAAAATACGCAAATAGATGCAACATCTCTTCGCAGCGCCAGTAAATCGAGCCGATCTGAAAGAACTCGGTCGTCGACGATTCGAGCCGCTCTGCGCTGGATGCGGTCAAGTGGAAAGAGCTGGCACTGGTGAGCTTATATATCTTAACAGGTCGTTTTTTCATCTAGTAGTGGGCCGCGTATTTGTCACTCGTCACTCTAGAACTTTGTTTCCCATGGGATGTCGGTTCTTCGAGCTATTTTGCCCATGTCACCCTATATATTATGACAATATTATGAAAATCGATATATTTTTGATTATTGAAACGACTCGATAAAGCATTGACGAAGTTGCTTCCATTGGTGGGTGCAATGCAAGACTCGGTTTCAAATTGCGCATGAAACAACTATGACGTCAGCAGCACACCATTTTATATTGTATATATGTATATTTTAATTTTGCTGCATTCAAGTATTTACAAGCTGTTATTAAGGGCCTACCACAGTTCAGGTATATTTGCAGTTTCAAACGAGGAAGGCCACAGATGCTTTATAACCTCTCAGGAATGAGACATAATTATATTTGCTATAGCTATATCGATTACACCGGAATATGGTACAAAAGTAGTCCTACCTAAGTATTCATTTGTTACAATGCACCTATTTCCAAAATAACATAAATCTATTGCACAACTGTGCACTATATCTCTGTTACAAGAAGAATATTGCTTCGGCGTCAATTGACTTTATGTTTCAAGTTTCAAGTAAAATTATACTGATGGGACTAAAACAACATGTAAAACCTTATTGCGGGTACTCAGAACTTTTGGACTTAATCAAGTGTTATGACTAGCGAAACGATGCAGCTTCTTCCGAAACCCTTAAAAACTTTTGCCATAAAGTTGTACCGAGCCATTATATTACTTCTAGAAGTAATAAATGCCGATACTAAGAATGTTTTACCCCATCATTTTTATTTCAATTATGTTCATGTAAAAGTGGACTTTATAAAAGTTTTAAAAATTTTAATAACGCAACTTAGAGAAGAGCTATTTTAAGTTAGATTTGAGTGTTTCTTTAATAATGAGTTTATGTATAGTAATATATTTGACTGAATTATTGTCCAACTGACCAAATACTTCTATATATATATATATATATATATATTATATATATATATATATATTTATACATCAACTGACGTACATAAATTATGTTATTTTAAAACCAATTTTCAATACTCGAACTAAGCAGCCGCTCTGCGTTGAATGCGTTGAGATGAAAACAATATTCCATGCGAAGCCAAACTTGGGCTTTAGAAAAGAGATATTTTTAAAAGATATATATATATATATATATATATATATATATATTATTAAAAGAGATATATATCTCTTTTAGACAAGAAAACAGCAATGCAAGGACTATTACTTAGTGGTAGAAATAGGAAAAAGGGTGGTTTCTATATAAGTAGAGACAGATTCCTATTACCTAGTAATATTTAATTAAAGAAGTTTTAAGGAGAATGGTTAGTTAAATAGGAAATAAGAAAGGAAAAATATAATTAATATTTTCCTGTGCCAAAATCCATCATATTTTAGATGCGAAAATTAATTAGCGGTCAGTCATCTCAAATTCTATGTCCAGCAGTGGACTTTAATAGGCTCTAACGGTGTAACGGTAACATAATACTTTTTGAAAGTCGTTTTACTACTATTTACCACTGGATATAAAAATTACTGTGCCGGACGGGCGTAACTCTCCGGAGTAATTGTTGTCGAAGATACTCCGCGAGCCGCTCACGTCCTACACCTATAGGTTCCGGTGGATACTTTCACTACCGCCTTTGTGTATGCTGTTGGAGAACTGTGGACTGAGGTTCAGAATTAAAAATGCACGATTTATAAATTAAAATAGCAAGGGAGTGGCCAGCGGTTTGACTGTGTATTAGTTGCGAAATATTATAACTTATTTATTTATTTAACACTGTTGTTCAACTATGGTTGTTCACTTATATATTTCAAAACACAGATTTAATTAAACACACAGTAATATAAAAATTTCTATTGGTTTTTTAAAATTTCTATTCGTATTTTCAAAATATCTTTTGGTAATATCAAATTTCTATTGGCAGTAACAAGTTTCTATTGGTATTCTCTACTATTTCTATTGGTAATTTTGAAAATCTATTGGAAGTAACAAATTTCTATTGGTAGTATCAAAAATATCTATTGGTAGCAGCTGGTTTTCTAACACTACTGACTAGCAGCTATTAATCAACTAAGATTAGTTGAATTTAACACTTTTGTAACTGCGAATATCAGTTACCACTTTTTCCGTCTAGCTAACACTTTTCACTATATGTAACGGCGAAATTTCCGTTACCACTTTTTTCAGCTAGCCAACACTTTTTCACTATATGTAACTGCGAATATCAGTTACCACTATTTTTGGCTAGCTGACACTATTTTACTCTATGCGACTGAGAATTTTCAGTTGCCACTTTTTCCGACTATGTGTAACTGCGATTTTTCAGTTACGACCTTTTTCGGCTAGCTAAACTTTTTCTATTTCACTTTAACTTTTCACTGTGTTCTGCTACTAGTCACTTCAGCTACTACCGGATACTACTGCTTGTTACTGGTAGTTCTTCATACTACAATGTTACTGTGATTTGCCCCCATAAGGTATACTTCGGCTATACTCTATAGAGAGCCGCTTGCCAATTTCCGGTTTTGCCTTTTTATTATCAAACATTTTCATTACGTAATTTGCACAAATCGCAATTTTTCTATATAATGCTAATTTTTACATTAACACGCTATACACTATAAAATAGGCATTTTGGTCCTTTATCATTATGTGATAAGGGTTACTTGATATATTTACATTTAAAAAAGTTATTAATCAAAATGTACCTAATTTTCATAACAAAAGTGCACATTAAATCTTTAATTTTACTATATTTATCAAATGCGTTTATTTACATAAATTATCTCTTTACTATTGTCATCTATACACCATATGCTAACTAAATATCATATTTACAATTCTTTCAGAACATAAAAATATTCTCATTATTTTCATATAAACTATTGCGCAGTTAATTAACTTCTAGAAAGTTCCACGATATGCTGCGCTGTGATTGGTCGAAATTTTATTTAATGTTTAAAGTCGTTTATATCAACTTATTATTAAAACGATACTTTATACAAATATATTACGAGTTGTAAACATACTGTAAAACTATATTAACACACAATTTGCTCGATTTATTTGCTAATTTCACTTTTTAAAACAATTTAATATTCTTTAATCACTTTTTGCTTAAAGTCTTTAAACCGTCGCGAACATCTCTCTCGCCGTGCAGCGTCGCGAAGATCTCATCGTAGTGGCGCTGCATCCATTTCGGTGAGCGACGTTGCTTCTACTTCAGCAGCGGCACGAGCTTCTTGGTTGGCCTTTTGATTAGGCCGTTCGCGGTTCGTACCTCCACTGTGCGGATCTGTCCGTCCGCACCGGGGAAACAGCTTCCACCCTGGAGATGGGGCCTCGTCCACGGGCCTCCCGCCGGTTTTGAAGTTCCGACAGGTATTCTCGGCAACACACCAGGCCCAAAGTAGTTCAGACCACTGAAGGCGAACGGTTACTGGTGATGAGCAAAACGTGTGCTCTTACGGATGTTTGGCGCTGGTGGTTGCGCTGTAACGGTGAAGGATCTTTCTTCACCGGTCGGTTCGGATGACGTGGGCTTTTCGGTCGGCCATGCTGACGGTTCTTTATACAGAAACGATGGGCCGCAGTACCACTCATGATTTGAGTCGAAGTTCGGTGGTACGTCCCTCGTGGCGGTGTCAGCTCTGTTTAGTTTAGTAGGTACCCAGCGCCAGTCATCTACTTTACAATTGTCCTCGATTGCTGCTATTCGGTGCGCAACAAAAGGTTTATAAGTTCTGGACCCCTTTTGTATCCATGTGAGGACAGTCTTGCTGTCAGTCCAATATGTGACAGCTTCGGGCTTTACGCGATGCTCCTGTATGACGGCAGCAGCTACGCGACTTCCCATCACGGCGGCTTGTAACTCAAGGCGAGGTATGGATGTTACTTTGAGTGGGGCTACCTTCGCCTTGGCCATGACGAGGCTTACATGTACCTTCCCATCAGGTGTTATTGCCCTCCAGTAGACTGCCGTTGCGTAGGCGCTTTCACTGGCATCGGTAAACACGTGGACTTGTAGTGAACGTGCGTCGCTGAATCCCGGGTAGCATCTTGGGATGCTCACCAATTTAAGTCGTTCCAGGTGTTGGATCCACGCGGACCACTGTTCAGTTAGGTCTTCGTCCAACTCCTGGTCCCAGTCTGTTCCTCGTCTCCATGCTTCCTGCAATATTTGCTTTGCTCGAATTGTAACTGGGGAGGCGAGGCCGAGCGGGTCATACAGCGACATCACTATTTTCAGTGCTTCCCTCTTGGTTGGTTTTTTATGGAGCACATCGATCGGAAGTCGAGCGAGCTTTAGATTGAAGCTCAGCTGATCGGTACTCGGTTTCCAGATTAGACCGAGTATTTTTTCTTCGTTTTCCTTGTTGCTCAGGTCAACTGACTCAGTTGCCTCGCGGTCAGGTTCCAATTCTCTCACAATTTCGGGCGCGTTGGAAACCCATTTTCTTAAGGTGAAGTGCGCGTTTTTCAGTATATCGCGTACTTCCTTTGATATTCTCATCGCATCTTCTACTGACTGGAAACTGTCAAGATAGTCATCCATATAATGATTTTGGATGATCGCCTCTACGGCTTCTGGGTATATTTCAACATATTTTTTAGCATTCCAGTTAAAAATTTAAAACTATTTAATAAATAGCTACTGCATATTTTCCACAGTTTTTTTTGTAAAGGCGTATACATTGCCTTATTAAGGAATTATTCTTTAGATACTCTTCGACTGGTCGAATAACTGGTATAACTAGCTTGTGTTTGTTCCTAGTGTTTGCAGAACGTGTATAACTATTTTTACTTAAAATTTATTTGTTTTTGTGTACATATATTAAATTTCTTAAAAATACTTCATATTAATACTGAGAGGCTTAAGTTAATGTTGTATGTTGTTTGAAATGTATACTATGAATTAATTTAAAATGAGTATTGAAAATTGGTTTTAAAATAACATAATTTATGTACGTCAGTTGATATATTTATTTATATATATGACCTTTTATATGATGAACATATAGCATATATTTTGTTTCGAAATTTACTTTGTAGTAGAAAAAGACAGAAGCAAATTTTACAAACTAAATTATTTGATACGACGCAAAACTACTTCAATTTAGATCTTGACGCCGATTGTCGCGTGGCTCTTCAATACCTATTCAACTAATCCCGGCGAAGTTTCATTATAAGTAGAGTTGGAGTTAATTTTAATTCAAAGAGGAAATTTCTATTAACAAAGATCTTGTTATCAAATACTAGTGGGTTTTCCTCCGCTGTTTGTGATTTAGAATTTATTGGAACAGTTTCCTAAGTTCGAGTAGAAAAATTAATATTTTTTGTCAAGTAAGGTAAGCACATACTACAAACACACTATTGCTGTGAGAGAATGAATTCGCTTAAACAAGAGAATATCATTACGAAACTTTTTTTCGTAGCTCCTCCGGTTTTCCTCAAAATTATTTCTATATAATATCTATTAAAAATAGGTCTATTTTTACGAATATCATCGGAAATCTGACTTTTTGTATTCCGAATCTACGATTTACAGAGTGAACACTGCCGTTGATCTATTCGGATATAAAACTCTAAAAGCATGGATAATCTAAGAATATTTTAAACTATATCTTACACAGAGTAATACCAACCTTAAAATTCTGGCAATCGTGGATCATTCAATAAGTATAAATCACTGATAAACAACAACTACCTATGTTATTTTGAAATGTAAATTTCTCATAAGTCTACATTGGATGACTTTGATTTTAATCAAAGCTAGCTATATCGCTCACATGCGAAATATTCAACAACGAAAATCTCAATATAAATTCGGTTTGTTACATATTCAGTTTTGAATTTTAATTTCACCACTCTCTTATTAAACTAACAAAAAGTTATTGACCAAGTGTTCAGTGGAAAGCTAGTTATATTTTTTTAATTTGTTTTATTTAAGTATGAACTTAATCTGAACCGATTTGTTACAGAAAATATAATTTCGCGGAACAGAGTAAGCTCATTGATATGATGCCGTTTATAGATTTGTTTTTAAAAGTTAAAATTTTTAAGCCCAATAAGTTGCCGCCTGAATATTTCTACATCATTAGTATCGTAAAGTCTGGACATGGGACACGTAAAACTGCTAAACATAAGATATTCTTTTTGTTGCCTTATTGATCACGCTTTTAGTGTGCATTACACATTTTAGTACTAAACGTACTCGCATATTTGGTGCTGCTTCCACTCGCATTTCTGGATATTTTACATCTAGCGTAAGCGAGATGATGAACCACCACCTATCTAAGGCCATTAGATCTTTCTGGTAGTTGAACACGGAACGAAAAGCGACTTGGATTCTGTTACTGACTTAATATAATTCATCACCCAATCTCGTATGATTGTATGGAACCATCATGCCTGGCACGTGGTAAAATTTCAATTAACAACTTTTTTCTTTAAATTTCTTCGAAATCGCGTACTTTACGTATTTTGATTAAAAAACTTATCCCTTGAGCTACCATGTGCTAAAATTATTTTTCTTTACCATTTAATTAGAAAAGTTTCAAACAGTATATTATACAAATGTTTGAACAAAATATCTTGCTGACCGTTGAATAAACGCTAATGCTAAACAAACGTCACTACCTAAACACTCTGTCGAGTACGTCAGTCAAGAAAGTCCTTGGGACGTATTTGTCATTTCAAACAATACCTTATTTCATTGCGAGTAATATTTGAAAAATCTTTTTTCTATTTTGTTTGAGAAAATATTACAAAGAACTTTGTAGGTAAATGGTGATCATGACAATTATCATCTTACTTCTAAAGAAATGGTTATTCAGTTCAATTTTATAAACATTTACTATTACACTATCGCTATAGACCAACACAAGTCCACAGCAGACCATAGGCTTCCCCCACAGATTGCCACAAAATACGTTCCTGAGCCACCCGCATCCATAGCCTAGATGCATAGTTCTCCCTCTATTGGGAGGTCGACCAACACTACGCTTGTCAGTACGGGGCTGCCACTTAAAAACCTTTCTTCCTAATCGCTTATCGGATCTTCTTATATGGCCAGCTCATTTTCACTTCAGTCAACTGATCTACTGGGCTTTGTCAGTGACTCTTTTTTCTTCTTCAATTATCTTCATTACGAATTTCATTCCGCAAAAGAATCCGAGCATAGTCCTTAAATGACTTTGAGCTTCCTCATCATAAAATTCGCAGAAGTCATCACAGAAGACAGCATCTCCCCATATTTCTACCTACAGGCTACAGTCAAAGAACGTCATAACACAAGTCGGGCTCTTAAACGTGGCCTCCATCTCTCTCTGCGTAAAGTTCATACTAAATCCGTTACATGGACAAATAAAACGTAGTACCCATAAGCACCAGCCTTTGCAACTCCAGCGAATGATCTGGTATAAGGTGCCACTGCCGACCAAGTTTCGGCTACGGTGGGTAGCGAGAGTGACTAACAAGTACCCATGCGGAGTGGCCATCACTGTACCGCTCTTTACCTCAGGCCAGTCAAGTGGAAAACACACTCACACTTTTTCACCGTGTGTAATACCTGTACCAACTTCTGTACTTCAAGCAAAGTAATTATTTAGGGTACGGTGCCATCTGTGAAGACTAAAATGAAATGGTTGTGACTTATATCTATGTATTAGCTACAATAACCTTCACAGTACTGGCATACGAGTACAATAGTAGATAAATGAGCTACTTGTCACTCTATCGGTTTGTTTATACCTTAAAACCCTACTGGGTATTTTGTAGCTGGTACCAATATAAAACTGAAGTGACAAACGAACTAACAGTCCACCTTAAAATAAGTGATAACTTCAGTCCGTGGATACCAAATGTACATTCTTGCTGCAACTGTAATACGAGTATAGCTATAGAGCAGTTCTAGTAGATTAAAAGCTTACATATAGCCAAAGATCAAAGTCAGTTATGCGTATCTCCTGCACAAATGGGTCGCCTCGACCGAGACTCACGCTCTCACGACACCAGCTTAACATAGAATAAATGAATGTCGAGAAGCGGAGGCCTAATTTATTAGTAAAGATTTGGGGTGACGTATGTGCAATTTTATTCAAAATCATTGCGTATGAGTTTAGATGTCTATTGTAAAATGGAATAGCACAGTCTTGTCTTTAGTAGCAGCAGTTGCTACCCTTATTTGAATAAAAAGTAGGTTATTTAGTGACTTTGATCTACCAATAAGCTATCAGCAGCCGTAATTAATTCAACTGAAACAACTTATTAATTAGGACTTTGTCCACTATTCAAACCGGTAATTATCAAACATTGTATACCATAATTGATATAAAAGGTTTTTAAAAACGTTTCACCAACTAAATTTATTTTTAATCTTATAAAATTATACGATCAATATTGTTCGTAGTTTGGGGGTTGAATATTTTATAAAATGCTTTACGAATAATTATTCACACTAAAACATCAGTAACTTGGTTTTTGACGAATATGTTTTGCATTGGATTAGCACCTTGTGGTATACCACAGGATGCTAATACAATCGGAGGCAGATCTCAACCTTGGTTTGGTTTGGTTCCTGTAAGACTGCATTACGCAGAAAGCAAGAGTGCAATCAGGTCTGGGCTGGGGCTTCGGCGGTTCGGGATGTAAACACCAGCATGCTTAAAAAGAAGTATAACTTTACCTCCAGGTCCTTCAAAAGAGTTATTGCCAAGGCAAAGTCAGAGCACATAGACAGAATTGGCGAGAAGCCAATTCGCCTATCGCCTCCCTTCGGGAACCCGTGCATTTTGGTCTCCCGCCAAGGCTGTACTAGGGAATTTCTGTAAGCCATCACTACCATTCTTCCATCTGTACAGAGAGGACGACTCACTGGCTCACGCCGCAAAAGAGAAAGCTGATCTTTTAGGTTCCCTTTTTGCATCCAACTCGACTCTTGATGACGGGGGGAGCACAACGCTGACCATCCCGCGGTGTGAAGGCTCCGTGCCGGATGTGCTGTTCTCACAGCGCATGGTTTGCAAAGCACTCATCTCCCTGGACATCCAGAAATCGAGTGGGCCTGACGGAATCCCCCCAATTGTGCTGAGGACGTGTGCTCCGGAGTTGGCACCGGTCCTAACGGGTCTTTTCCGGTACTACTACTCCCAAGGCGTAGTCCCGAATTCATGGAAGACAGCTTTTGTCCACCCGATCCCTAAAAAAGGCGACCGCTCAGACCCATCCAACTATAGGCCTATCGCGATTACCTCCTTGTTCTCCAAAATAATGGAATCCATTATTAACTGCCAGCTCATCCGGTACCTTGAGGATCACCAGCTGATTAGTGACCGCCAATACGGTTTTTGTCGGAGTCGATCAGCTGGTGATCTTCTGGTCTACCTGACCCATAGATGGGCGGAGGCAGTAGAGTCCAAGGGGGAGGCGTTGGCCGTTAGTCTGGACATTGCGAAGGCCTTCGATCGAGTTTGGCACAAAGCGCTTCTTTCGAAGCTCCCTTCCTATGGGCTTCCCGAGAAATTGTGCAATTGGATCACCAGCTTCCTTGTAGATCGGAGCATCAAGGTCGTTGTAGACGGTGCATGCTCTGACTACAAGCCTATAAACGCTGGTGTTCCACAAGGCTGTGTGCTATCACCAACGCTGTTTCTTCTGCATATCAATGATATGTTGCTAACTGGTAACATTCATTGCTATGCGGATGACAGCACTGGTGATGCTCTATACACCGGCCGTGCCAATATTTCTCGGGAAAACGTCGCGGAGTACCGGAACAAACTTGTGTCTGAAGTCGAGTCTTTGCTGAACAAAGTCTCGGATTGGGGGCGACTAAATCTAGTCCAATTTAATCCTCAGAAGACACAAGTTTGCGCGTTTACCGCTAAAAAGAACCCCTTTGTCGTATCTCCTCAGTTTCAAGGCACTCCCCTTCTTGCCTCAGCCAATATCGGTATCCTCGTAGTCGACATATCGAGTGACGTGCAGTTTCGTGGTCACTTGGAAGGGAAGGCCAAATTGGCCTCTAAAAAGCTTGGCGTGCTCAGCAGAGCGGGACAGTATTTCATGCCGGCACACCGCCTGCTACTTTACAAGGCGCAAGTTCGGCCTCACATGGAATACTGTTCCCATCTCTGGGCAGGGGCTCCCCAGTGCCAGCTCCTTCCACTTGACCGCATCCAACGCAGAGCGGCTCGAATTGTCGACGACCGAGCCCTTTCCGATCGGCTCGATTCATTGGCACTGCGAAGAGATGTTGCATCCCTTTGCATTTTCTTTCGCATCTACCATGGGGAGTGCTCTGAGGAATTGTTCGGATTAATAACAGCCGCCAAATTTCACGAACGCACATCGCGGCAGAACTCCCGATACCATCCACACCATCTGGATGATTGGCGGTCCACCACTGTGCGATTTAGAAGATGTTTTCTTCCTCGCACGACCTCCTTGTGGAATCGATTACCATCAGGGATTTTTCCGGACCGATACGACTTAGGGACCTACAAGAAAAGAGCGTACTCCTTTTTAAAAGGCCGGCAATATTAACAAAAATTAAATATTAAGACATACTAACACTATTAACAAATGAAATAAGATAAGTAGATTATAATAATATTATACGCTCAAAAAATATGTATTTATGTAAGGGATAAAATAAATCTAAATATTATAATAAAAGTATATAATCAGTTAGACAAATTTGTAATAGGCTGTCATAATACATGTAGCTGGAAGAACAGACAACCGACAGGGAAAATGGTTCTCGGGTAGCATGCCTATCAGCTAGCAGAGTGTAGGGTTACGCTACATTACATGAAAATGAAATTAAATTCAACGGAAATTAAATGAAATGATAACACTTTATTTTTTAACGCGGGAAATTAAAATTTCATTTGGCAAACATCAAAATATTTTTTTAATGTTATACTGTTTCAAATTGTGTTCATTATTAATGCAGAATAGTATACAATAGAACAGAATAATTTAGCTAAAGGTAGACAAATAATAGCGTAAAAAGAATACACTTAATAAAATATAATGGAATGTTTTTATTCAATCATTATCATCATCACCGTTACAGCCTATAGAAATTCTACGGTTGAACATAGACCTTCCTCATATTTTTCCTTATATTTTCGATACCTGTCATGCTAAATGCAAAATAAATCTGCGCTTTTTGATTTTTCATCACCAATATATTGTTGGTAATTTAAGTGGACTGTGTGCTTGTTTTTCGTCTTTAACTCTAAAATATGCTGTTTATTAATAATTTATACTAAATAAAACCGTAATTGAATATTGAAATAGTCATGTAAGAATATCCATCATCCCATATTATCTCAATGGGATTATAAGAGTCGACAGAAGGAAATGAGATAGGATATAGCAGCAGCATCTTCCTAGTGACAACTAAAAATAAATAGAACTGAGGATGCCACAAATTCACCTTCCAAGCATATAATAGTGATGTTCTCTAGAGAGAATTTCGGTCAAAGTAGTCAGTTTCAACGGAAACTAGTCTAGTCATCTGCGCAGGACAGGAATATAGTGCCGAGTCACTGTCATAGTGCGATGGGACGGCAATCTTATATGACCGAAAAGAGATCAGTCGCAGAACCAACGATTTAACGTGCTTTCCAAGGCACGGAGGTGAAACACCGCCCACTTTCTAACTCCGAGGAACTACTGAGAATTACTTATCCGAAAAACTTGATTATTTTTTTTTGCCTGAACCGGGATTTGAACCCGAAATCTCTAAATCAGCAGTCGGTTTATGACTACTCATGGGGAAGTTTATGAGGTGGCATATGTTCAGCAGCGAACTTCTGATTGGCTTTAACGGTAACGGTAAGGTGCACAACTAAATTCTGTGTGCCTAAAGTTTACAACCTGCCAACAGCAGATTTTGTTAGTCTTAGACTTTATAAAATTCTGAATAATAATTAAAATGCATATGTGTTGTCACCCCTGAGAGCTAAAAGCACCTCGTTAACAGTAAAAGTAGTCTCCGTTTCTCGTCACTCAGCATACAAACACAGAAGCATTTAATGTATTTTTATCTAAGAACGTTTGTCTTTGTAAGAACCTGCAAGAGAGATAGCAGGGATGAACGAAAATAACGAGTACAATTTATGTCATGAACAAATTTTTTCATTTATTGTTTGACCTGAATTTTTCAAATTAAAGCTGAGGGTGAGTTGTTCACTACATAGCTGGTGAGAAAAATCTTTTTTATCTTGAATTAGCAAATTGATATAATCACTCATTACTTAGATTGAAATTAGTAACACACTTGTAATACGCGTATCTAATTCTGCTCCGTGCTATTTTGAAGTATTAGCACAGCCTAAGAAGAACATACAGTCAGTCGTCGCGTTTGATGTTGTCGGAAAAGCGGACATAAATAATAAATTACTAGGGTTGTCAGAACGGGGAGTAATAAAAAATGAATAACTTATTTTATTTTATTTTAAGTTTAAACAAATTAAATAACTTAATCAGGCAATTCATATTCATATTCATAATAACTTAAATAACTTAATTCAGAATTTATACAAAATAGGTTATACGAGTAGTACCCACAGTTTTTTACAGCACATATAGGGTAATAAATTAAAACGGTTGGTTTTAATTTATTTGCGTAACAGGACAACCCTAGCTCCGCCCCGCCCTGCACCGTACCCCGCGATTGCTACGTCTAGACGCCTTCGATGACCGACTGTTAGTAGTAGTTAGACTGTGGTTTTATAGTATTGAAATGTCTCTTTATTTTTCTTTAGTCTTATGTCTTTTGCTCGTGTCTTGTAGTTATGTTTCATTTAGGGTTGATTTTTTAATCCTCCTATTAAATGTCTAATATCTATCTAACGAATAAAATTACTTGACTGATGAGCGCTCAAATAATCAGTTGTTTATTTTTAAAGGTTTTTAACATTGAGAAAAGTCTATGGCCCGTTTACTCCGTTTCCGCATTTATATAGATAGCGACTGACAAAAGAGAAAAAAAATCTTTCATATAAATATTTTACATAATAAAGCTGTTAAGCTGCTATATTAGCATGGTTGAGTTGACCCGTTTTTACTAAAACTGTAATATACTCGTAGTTGCAGCGTGGCTTTCCCACGTAGAGAATTTTTTTTAAATGTCTCAAGAAGTAACTAAAAAAATATTATTTATATTATTGTTTTAATTTAATTAGCTAATGAAGTTAAAACAATATATAAATTAAAAGTAATAATAAAAACACTAAATAACATACAACAGAAATAAATATTAATATTTATCAATATTAATAATAAAGTAATACAAAAAACGCGCGCAACGGTGACTCGTACTCATTTTTGTGTAATGTGTAATAAAGTAGAGGAACAAGAAACATAAACCATGAAGTGGTGTAGGAAGTGAGTAGGAAGGAAAACCATAATAAATAGTACCACATAAGAAGCACCAGCTTTCAAAATAAAAAAGAATCATCGAAATCGGTTCACCTAGAAAAAAATTGTGAGGTAGCACACCAGTCGAATTGAGTACCTCTTCCTTTTTAAAATCGGTAGAAAAAAAGAAAATGCGACTCAAGCCATGAAAAAAATTTGAGACGTTTATGAACCTAATGCAGTGTCAGAGAGAGTAGTAAAATGTTGGTTCAAGCGTAATCAGTACGAAATTTTGTTGTCAAAAATGCCATTTTTGAAAAAGTGAAGCAAGATCGGCATATCAGTAGTTACATAGCCGAAGAATTGAGGATTGACCACAAAACAGTTTAGTCCCATTTCAAACAGTCTGGCTATACAAAAAAGCTCGATATTTGGGTACCACACGAGCTCACTGAAAGACACCTAATAAATCGTGTACTCATTTGCGATTCTCTATTGAAACGAAATCAAACCGAACCATTTTTGAAAAGATTTTTTTTATAGGATAGGGTAACAGACGAGCACACAGTTCACCTGATTGTAAGTGGTTGCTGTAGCCCATAGATATCCTCGTTAGTGAATCAAAATGCAGATGCGTTGTCAGCCGTGAGGACTAAGATGGAATGCCTCTTTTCTAGTAAAAAGGGTCAAAAAAGGGTAAAGATTGATTACTGGTGATAAACATTGAATCAACTACGAAAGTAACGTGTGAAAAATATCATAATCAAAGGGTAGCCAAGCTCCAAAGACTGTGGCGAAACCCGGATCAACATGCATTAAGGTGATGCTGTGTGTACGGTGGGATTGGAAAAGAATCGTTTATTATGAGCTTTTACCGCTGGTCGAAACCGTCGACTTGAATCTCTACTGACAACAAATAATGAGACTCAAGTACGAAATTGAGTAAAAACGGCCGGAATTGATCGACAAAAAAGAAGTAGTCTTTCATCATGATGACGCCAGACCACACATATTTTTGGTCACTCAGCAAAAATTGAGAGAGCTTGGTTGGTAAGTGTTAATGCATCTACCATATAGTCCCTCACCCTTAGACTTTCACCTGTTTTGGTCTCTTCAGAAATCTGTGGGTAGTGCTATAGTGTTAGGTTAACATCAAGAGAGGACTGTCAAAATTACTTGTCGTATTTTATTGATCAAAAATCCCAAGATATCTGTAGCAACGGGATTATATTACTATCTTCAAAATGGCAACAAGTTATCAAATAAAAAGGCACATATTTATTACAACTAAATGTAATTAAACTTTAAAAAAATATCTTGAATTTGTATATAAAATAAGAAGAAACTTTTCCCGGCCTTATATGCGATAGTACAAATGCGACAAATTCCTACAAATTTTCTAAGTGTGTTTCATCAGTTCCAATAACAGTTCATACGCGCAGACATTTAACTCACAAAAGCGCACCACTTTACGTATCAAAATCTGTTGAAACCAATAAATAAACAATGATACAGGAGCACCAATCCGCCGACGGTCAAGTTCCTGCAAAAACTTGGTCTAGTGCCTGTTAAAGTAGGATAAAGAGGATATTTATAACTGCGAGTATCAAGCATTTTTACAATAACGTCAAAATTGTTGGGATATAAATTTAACCTCAAATGCCAAACTATCCTAAAATAATTTTGATGTAATTAATGAGGCTCTAGCGACCGTTAATACCAAGGATGGGTAAAACATATATATGTATATAATTCTTGTACAATGCTGCATTAGAAATGTCTCGTATTGTGTAATATATTGTAGAGGCGTTTTACTTAAATCACGTGAACATAACAATTTCAAATCAATTTACCTTACATTTTACATTTACCATACAAAAATATTCTTTTCGTACGAGATTTCAACTCGCGAACGGCAGCGCTGACCAAAATGCTTAACCACATCTAATTAATTATTATGTGTATTGGAAAAAGATTATTAAGGATTAATTTGGAATATTAAAAAACTTTAATAAAAAGAACTAAAATTAGTAACTTAATTATCATATAGTCCTCCTTTGAAAAAGATCTTTAAAATAATTTATTTGAACTGTTTTGTTTCAATAACTTTTGATTACCGTTATTCTATTAAATTGTCTCATAGAGCGGATATCGTTAGAAATCGCTGTCTTTTCTACCTACCTCAAAAAGCAGACGCTAATCAATTCGAATGTATGTTTATTGTATTTTCTGGGTGAACCGATATGTTTTTTTTTTATTTGAAAGCAGGTGCTTCTCATGTGGTACCATATAAATTTGATCAAGGTCTGGCTAATAGTTTTTAAGTTATTCTTAATAATTTATACTGAAGTCGGATGTACAAAAATTTTAGTTTAATTTTTTTTATTAGTTGTTATTAGGAAGACGTTGCTAGATAGTTTGTTTTCCTCTGTCGCCTCTACAACAACTACTAGACGGTATGGAGTAGTGGATATCCTCGTACCGCCACTACACGGTCCAATTATGATTATTTCAAATAAAGAACATTATGTTCAGACGAGAAGATGCGATATTTGTAATAAATTTTATTTTATATTAAAAAAGCCACCTGAAGCCAATCGTTTTGATACACATAAAAGTGGCTCGGCTAATGCTTAGGATTCTTTTGACAGACGTCTATCCAGCTTTCACGACATCTCTTATTGCTAACTTTATTTGACTTTATATGGACTTTGACGTCGTTTCATTTTAGTGCGATTTTGTGACTGAATATAATAAATTTTAGCACTGAATGCACGCCCAATATCCGGTCATATTTTGAGCTATGTGTTTTTTATCGTTAGATTTACATACAACATGTAAAAAAACCTTGTGGCTCCAGTTAAGTGTGTTATTAAAATGATTATTATTAATAATTTTAATTAAAAAAAAAACTGGAACTTAAAAATCGAATTAAATTATTATCTACAAATTGTATGTGGGCTTATAATCACTTTATTTACCGGGAGTAAGATTATATATAGACTGCGCTTTACTGATGCGCGTGTTAGTTAGATCAGATATGAATTACAGTTTTTTTCACAAGACGTGTGAACACTACAATCCCTTAAATACCAAAAAAAAATTACAGTTATAAATGCCATGCCTATACGCCCTGAAAAAGATCACCTGGTTGTTTATTACATACATAAATAAAATTGAAGTGTCTGTCTGTAATATTAAAGCAAATGCCTTTAATTTAGTTAAGGGGGTATTTGCATGCTAACCAAAATATACAGATTTTTTCCATACATAAAACCTCTTATGCAACTATTTATATAAGTAAACTTTTGTTTATCTGTTTGCTATGATTATATAATGTTTCCTATAAATATATAATTTTGTTTGCCAATCCAGGCTAATATTCAAAATGTCTAATTTGCTTGTTATATAATATATATTTAATATTTATTATAATATATAATTTACTAATGTTCCACTGGAAGTTAACCAACAAAAACAGTCGGATATTCCGTTGGTAAAGGGCGTGCAGAAAGATTTGTTTCATAATTTCCATAGTGACCAAGATAAGGCACGCCTTCTAGCTGTTTCGACTAAAGAATCTAGTCACTGGTTTATCCGACTGGAAGTGGCGATTTGTCAACCCCATCAGTGCCCCTGTGGTAGCAGCGTCTACAAGTTTTGGCTCCACGGACTTTCATGTAAGAAAAGCGCTGGTAGGTTTTTACCACACAGTTCTTTGAACGATGTCATCCGAACGGCTCTTGTCTCTATAAATGGTCCCTCGGTTTTAGAGCCTTGTGGAATATTTAGAGACAATGGCAGGAGACCCGACGGTATGACATTGGTCCCTTGGGAGAGAGGTAAAGCCCTAGTGTGGGATGCTACTTGCGTAGACACTCTGTTGGCCTCTCATCTCAGGGGTACCTCGTTTAGAGCAGGGGCGGCATCAGAGGCAGCTGAACTGAGTAAGTGGCGCAAATATGAGTCTCTGAGAGATAACTACATATTTGTGCCATTTGCTGTAGGGACTATCGGTCCGTGGGGTCCACTTGCGGTGAAATTCCTAAGGGAACTCCTTCCGCGGCTGGTCGTTGCTATAATATGGTATAATTTGTTATAATTTGTTGGTATAATTTACTATAACACATGTTCATTCATGTCATCATCATGATCACAGACCATCACGAGTCCACGCTTCAAAAGGGATCCTAAAGCACCTGCATTTATCAGCTACCTGCATGTCTCATCAGATCGTCACTCGATCTACTGAAGGTCACTTAGCACTACGCTTGCCAGCCAGAACGAAGCTGTTACTTGTAACAAATAATGGTTATCGGTTCTTCAAGTAATTTTTTATAGAATAAAAGGATAAACAAGCACACATTCCGCCAGATAGTAAGTGGTTGCTGTGGCATATAGACATCTGCATACATCTATCCTCCTCGTTTAATAATGCACCATTGAACTTCTATTTTATATCTTAATCTCGTGAAATAAGTGAAGTTATATGGCCGGCCCACCACAAATATCTGCTTATCCGCTGTCCCGAATGTCGTCCACAACGAATTTGGGCCAAAGTGGCCAAGTTTAAACGTAGACTATAGTGCATAAAGGGTTACAGTGCACGAGTGTTTGCTGAAGCATAGGTGCATTTATTATTTCCTCACTCTCGTCCGATGTGACTTTAACGGAGAAACGCGGAGCAGGACCTACGGCTTTACGTGCTTTCGGAGGAACGGATGTCAAATAGCGCCAACTTTCTAACTAAGGGCAGCTACTGAGAATATCTACTGACCATTAAACCAACGAGGCCGTAATATTGTTTAAATTATTGACAAATGTAGGAACTTTCTTTATTAATTTATTACTCGACATTAAAATATTCCGCCATTACACCCGCCGTAGGAACAGGCGTGTGAAATCAGATACAATTAGTACCAATATGTCACTGAGCCAGTTTCGATATGTAATAAATTCTGTATTACAACACAATATGTCGCACTCGTTCGGACAAATTTATAAAATTGTCTCATTATAAAGTTTTATTGTATTTTCGATATCCCGACGGACTACAAATTATCGCCATAGTAAATTTTACCGCACGTGAACTGTCAAAGTTAAAGTGAAATTTTATAATCTGTTTCCTTAAATTTATTACATACCTCCGACATTTATTATCTGTATAAAATTTTATAACATCATTAAAACAGTTTAAGGTCATTGCGCTTTATTTTTATGTAAAATACTTTTCGATCTACTTAATTGACGCAAAATTATTTAATGATCGCAACAGATGTGTGTCATTTTGCATCAATAGTAGTAACCATTTTGTCTTTTAAAAATATAAACTTTTTTTTAATAAAACTGGAATAACAGACTTACGTACAGTTTACCTGATTGTAAGTGGTGGCTACTACAGGCAAGGACACCTGCAACCAACTACAATCACAGAAAGCTACAGATGCGTTGTTAGTGATTTCGATTTGTTGTAAACCTCACATGGAATGCCTCATAGTCTGTAATCATACTGGCAGCTTGTACACTTCAAACCGGAACACAGTTATGCAAGCACTGCTATTTGACGATAGATGTAGTAAAGTGATGGTACCGAGATGGACTCCGGGGTAGGAATAATGTCCTACCACCCAGTTTATTTATTTATTCGTAAAAACAATAGCTTATCTAAAATCTTTACAATTATAAAAGTACATAAAACAAATCCAATGACGGTTGATACTGAAAATAAAAAAGTGCGAGACGTATATTAATTATGTACGAAATTTGTTAAAAATAAAATTAAAAAAGATGTGTGTATGTTATACTTAGTCCCATACCTAAAACTTCTGATATCAGTAGGGATATTGTATTTTAGGCAATCATCTAATACAAGCAAGATAAAATTTAGATATGTTATGTATTTTTTGTTAATTTTCCATACGATAAATGAGGACCACATATAATATATCCGACCACATGGAGTTAGCGAACTACGTTTGATACCACGAAAATAAAAATTATATATATAATTTTTATTTTCAAATAATAATAATGAATAATAATAATAATGTAATATATACAATTTTGAGACTAAATAGATTTGGAAAGTCCCGCGTAATGAAATAAAATGATCTGTCTTACCTAGTTTGAAGAGCACCTCCCACCCTCCCTTAATTGCGGGCACATACCCATCGTCACTAATCCCAACACTAACTCACAGCATCCCTAGACGGGAATATCAAAGTATACTCTCTGAACCACTGTCAGATGCTGCTCAAATGGTTTATCATTTATTAAGTATTGTATAAGTAATTAAGTATTTTTGTGCTATTTAGTTATAAGGTACAATGGGACTGACATGTTAATAATAACGAAAGTCCCTTAAAAAAAAAGAATAAAAAAAAAGCATCCCTAGACTACTCTAATAGAACTGTCTAATCCTCTTTGTTTTATATATAACAAATCCTTACAAACAGGACGCTTTCCAGATATGCGGAAGCTCGCAAAAGTTGTCCCTATACATAAAGCAGATGACGATACTTTAGTTAGTAATTATACACCGATCTCAATATTATCAACCATTCCTAAAATATTTGAATCATTAGTATGTCCCTATATTCAAAATTATGCAAGACAATTTATTACAGATGATCAACATGGATTTATCAAATTTCGTTCGACTTGCTGTAATTTAGTTACGTTTGCTGAAACATTGGTGAAAACTGTAAATAAACAACCGCAAATAGATGTAATATATACTGATTTAAGTAAGGCTTTTGGCCGAGTATCACATGTTATGCTTTTAAAAGTTATATAATATATAATATATATATATATATATATATATATATATATATATATATATATATATATATATATATATATATATATATATATATATATATATATAGAAAGTTAGAAGCTTCTGGTTTTCCTGGCCCAATTATCGCGTGGCTAAAGTCTTATCTAGAAGGTTGAAATTATTTTTTTGTTGTTAATAGAATCCATTCTTACATATCTCCCATCACATCCGGAGTTCCCCAGGGATCACATTTGGAGCCAGTTTTATTTAACATCTTTATTAACGATATTCCAAATTGTTTCTTACATTCCAATTGTTTTATGTATGCTAATGACTTAAAATTCTGTAAATTCGTTAATAAATCGTCAGATATGATACTTCTTCAGGAGGATTTAATTAGACTTTCTAAATGGTGCGATGTTAATGGAATGAATCCTAATCTAAAAAATGTGTACATATTAAATTCACACGGAAAAATAACATTTTTCTATCAGTTTATACCCACAATGGTGTAGTTATCCAAGAAGTGGAGACTGTTAAGGACCTAGGTATAGTATTCGATAAAAAGCTTACATTTATACCACAACTAGATAGTGTAATTAAAAGAACATCTCAATTATTAGGTTTTGTTGTGAGAAATAGTAAAAAATTCCGTAATGTTACCACATAAAAAAAACTTTTATACTTCCCAATTGTTAGAAGTATATTTGAACAATCAAATAAGCTTACCAGTAAGCTAAGTTCGATTGAGATTATGGCTTGTTGTCTCTCCGAAGACGATGGAATTAATACTATATGTTAGTATCGCTTCTTATGCTCGAAGGCGTCACATAAGTTAAAAGTAACTTGAAAATTTCTGAACGCATCCTCTAGTTGCACCTCATTAGCGCCTCAATCTGTTAACTCATTTTAATTTAAAGCAAAAGTCTGATTCTATTTGGGGCTGAGCCTGGTCTCATAGGGCATGGGTGGGTTCCATCGTCTTCGGAGAGACAACAAGGTATAATCTCAATCTAACTTCGCTTACAGGTAAGCTTGTTTGATTAGCACCCAAGCTAAAAATCTTATAGAAAATAATTGTTTTTTATTTAATTTATTCATCAAGGAAAGGCGATTTTCTCTCTTTTCCCTTGTAATAAAAATAGTCATGTTCTCTGTATTGAAAACTAGACCTAAAATTTGGAGTGAGACTACACTTATTAATATTGATTATAAATTCTAAATTAGTAAATAGTTTTAGTTAACTGAATCTTTTCAACACATTCATTGTAATTGCTACAAATGAGAATATATTTATCTAAATATTGAACCAGACATAACCCATTCTCTCTTAACTTGGCATTTATTGGTGTTAAAATCTTGGTAAAAACATAAGTTGCGGTACAAAGGCCGAAAGGGAGTACATTAAACTGGTAAAGTTTGTCATTAAAATAAAAACGTAGGTACTTGCTATGATCTAACCTGATACTTATCATGTAATATGCATCTTTAATATCAATTGTTGCCAAATAATCATCTTTGTTAATTAATTTTGTTACTGTATGATAGTCCTCTAATCTAAAATGATCCATTTTAATAAATTTATTGAGTTCCTTTAGATTTACAATAAATCTAAAATCACCATTTGGTTTTTTAATTAAAAATATTGGAGAACAAAATTGGTTATGCACTAGTTCACAAGTCTCTATAGCCTGTATGGACAATAACATATTTATTTCTATTTTTAATTGATTTAATTCACTTACTGAAAAATTACTATTTAAGGAGAATTATTTTGTTCAGGTATATTATCAAATGGAATTGAATATCCCCTAACCCAACTGAGTATGATAGATTCATTAGTCAACCTTTGCCAATTAATTATATGATATTGCAGACTTCCTACCTGTGGTATAGATAGGCGTCGAGGAGGCATTGGTTTCCGCTGTTGGTGTTTTATTTTGGGCTTGGTTACTCTCTTCCCCCCAGCCTGGTGCTCAACTGAGAAGGGCCCCGCCAGTTTAAAGTCTTTGTTTGCTTTTTAAGATGCTCCTGCATTTCTTTAAGATATTTTCCAGACCTTTGTATGATCTTGGCACTCTTTATTCGGTCTGCCAAATTTGTTCCAAATAGGAACATATCTGAGTCTCCTTTTAGAGTATATTTTAGGCTCTGATTTACTGCATCAGTAATAAATTTTTTTTTACTGTTAGTCTCCGAGTTAAAATAATCACATAATAGTTTGGAGGCATCATTTATATTGCGGATTATATCCATCTTATCTACATTTTTTAATATGGACTCTAAACCAGAGCCAATAGTAGTTAATGCTTATACAATTTGTTTTTGTTTTTCTTTATTAATTGTATCTCTTTTAAGCATATTTGCTAAAGTTGCTGACACACATTCAGGATTTAAGACTGGTGCTATAATTTTTGGTAAATTTTCAAATGTCAAATACTGTCTGTATAAGTTCTCCTCTGGCCAATATACTTCTGAATCAGATTCAGACGTAACTGTTAGGGGATGAGTCGCTCGCGTTCGTAGGCTTCGACCACCTAATCCTAGGCCCACCCTACACGTGTCCCCCGGGTGGTGCTAAACGAGCGACAAAGCCGAAAGATTTGACTCGGCTCCTCGCCGTGTGGTAGCGGCGTAAAAAATACCACAACTTACTTTCGCACCATGAGGCAAAATGTTAACGAAATGGCCCCGAGTTCCCGGCGCCCCTTTAATGGGGCAGGGGTGCGAAGAATCTCCGGGAGGAAAACCGGCGACGAGGTTCGCCACCCGTCACGTTCTGTCCCCCGGAGGGGCGAAAAGTGGATTGCGGAAGCCCGTCTGGCTACATTGAATGTATGTGGAGGAATGAATGATAAGATGGATGAAGTATGCGGTATGATGTATGATAGAGGAATAGACGTGTTATGTGTGAATGAGACGAAACGGAAGGGAAAGGATGCCACTACACATGGCATGTATACCGCGTACTGGTCTGGTGTAGACGAGACCGAGCGGGCATGCCAGGGAGTCGGTATCATCCTTTCAGAAAGAATGGGTCATTGTGTAAAAGAGTATGAATGTGTAAGCCCGAGACTGCTATGGATACGAATGAAAGTGGGCTTAAAGAAGTTGTTTGTTTTAGGGGTCTACGCCCCAGACATGTCTAAGCCCACTTATATCCGAGAGCAGTTTTGGGAGTTGGTAAGGATGGTGCTAATGAAATGCAAGGTTAATGAAAATATTGTGATATTAGGCGATTTTAATGGAAGGGTTGGGGTGAGGAGGCTTGGTTATGAAAGGATATTGGGAACGTTTGGTGATGAAAGTATAAATGAGAATGGTGAAAGCCTTCTCGCCGTATGCGTGGAAAAGAATCTTGTTGTGACGAACACTTTCTTTCGTCATAAGAAGATTCACACGTATACATGGGAAAGAGGTGATGATAGAAGTATGATAGATTTCATAATTGTTGATGAAAGAATGAGGAGCGCGGTGGTAGATACAAGGGTTTACCGGGGCTCTAACGTAGGGACGGATCATTACTTGGTCTTATGCCGAATTAATGTTCTTTTCAGACGTTGGAGGCGTCGGACATCTGTGTCTACCACAGCGTTACAGCGTATAAGAACAGAGAGATTACAAGATGAAGGTGTGAAAGAGAAGTTCAAATGTAGATTGAGAGAAAATATAAGTGGTATGGCTGAATTGTGTATGAATGATTTAGACTTGGAGACTGTGTGGTATAATGTCAAGAAAGGCTTAGTGGATGCAGCCACCGAAGTATGTGGTGTAAGTAAGAGAATGAATGAAAGGAAAAATAATACGTAATGGTGGGATGATGAGGTACGGATGGAAGTTGAAGCAAAGAAGAAAGCATGGATAGATTTACTAGCAACCAAGGCTAGTAATTCTAGCAGTATGAATGATGATATTGAAAGAAAAAAGGCAGTTTTTAGACACCTAAATAAGAGAGTAAAAGAAGTAGTTGAAAGGAAAAAGCAAGAAAGAACGGATAAGAATGATAGAAGAATATCGGATAACTTCCAGGCAAACATTAAAATGTTCTGGAAACTCGTAAGAACTACCAGGGGACATTCACAACAGCCTAGAATGAATGCTATACGAGACCAGAATGGCTGTATTCTAAATGACGAAGTTTTGAGTTTAAGGAGATGGAAGGAATACTTTGAAAGCGTGTTTATGAGTGATGAGACGCTTGAATTAAATGAAATAGAAATTCCGAAAGAAGAGGAAATAGATAGAGATATAAGTATAGATGAAATAATGAAAGCAATGAAAAGTATGAAAGCAGGTAAGGCAGCCGGTTATGATAGAGTATCTCTCGAAATGCTAAGGGCTGGAGAAGGAGTGGTGGCAGACCTGCTGTACACCTTGTTTAATTTATGTTGGGAACTTAAGCGGGTACCGGGAGACTGGTGCAAAGCCGTGATAGTCCCAATATATAAGGGAAAAGGATCACAGCAGGACTGTAAAAACTACCGTGGTATCAGCCTTCTTAGCATTGTGGGAAAATTGTATGCTAAGGTACTAATTGAAAGAGTTATGAAAGAAACTGACGGAAAAATTTGGGATGTGCAAGCGGGATTTAGAAAGGGAATGGGATGTACGGATCAGGTCTTTTCCATGCGCATGATCGCCGAGAAGTTTTTGGCCAAAAACCAAAAAGTTTTTTGTGCGTTCATGGACTTGGAGAAGGCTTATGACAGAGTGGACAGGGATGTGTTATGGCAAACACTGAACTCATTTGGGTTGAGCGCTGGTCTGATACAGGCATTGAAGTCTCTATATAGGGACTCTAGTGCTTGTGTCAGGATCAACGGGGCCTACTCGGACTGGTTTGACATCCATAAAGGTGTCAGACAGGGCTGTGTGGCTTCCCCGTGGTTGTTCAACCTATTTATGGACAGTTGTTTGGAAAATTTGAAAGTAGAAGAATGCGGGTTAAGAATGGGTGAGTTAACCGTCAAATGCCTTTCGTACGCCGATGATCAAGTCATACTTGCGTCGTCGGCAGCTGAGTTGCAAATGATGGTTACATTAATGAACAGGACATTAAAAGAAAAGGGAATGAAAGTGAACGCAAGTAAGACGAAAGTTATGGTTTTTGAAAGAGAAGAAAGTAAAACGATATGTGAAATAAGAATAGAAGGGGAGTTGGTAGAGCAAGTAGATGAGTTTGTATATTTGGGATGTGTGTTTAGCAGGGATGGTAGATATGATAAGGATATAGAACGACGAGTGAATGCAGGAAATAGAGTGAATGGGGCTCTACACTCTATTGTTAAAAGTCAGAATGTGTCCAAAAAGGCACGTATGGCAATCCACAATGCTGTGTTAGTACCTACTTTAATGTATGGTAGTGAAAGTTGGGTGTGGCAGAAGAAGCATGAGAGTAGAATAAATGCTGTAGAAATGCGGTCATTAAGGAGTATGTTAGGGATGAAGCTGAATGACAGAGTGAAAAAATTGTTTAATAAGAGAAGAGTTTGGTTTGCAAGATGATATTGTGACCAGGATTAAGAAAGGAATGCTTCGGTGGTTTGGCCATGTAGAAAGAATGAATGAGGAAAGAGTGACAAAGCAAATTTATGTTGCAAAGGTGAACGGCATAGTCGGGAAGGGTCGCCCTAGGCGAAAGTTTATCGACCAAATTGGCGATATATTAAAAATGGGCCAAATCAAGAGTACCTTTAACTGACGAGCGTGTATGCGTAGGTATATGGATGTGGAGGAAGCGAGAGAGGTGTGTCAGGATCGTACCAAATGGAAGTCCATAATCTCTGCCTACCCCTCTGGGTGACAGGCTTGAGTGTTTATGTTTATGTTAGGAAACAGAAAAAAAAATTACCTAAATGGTTATGCATCCTTTATGAAAATCTATGGACCGTGTCTAATGTTAGACTTAGTATATGTGTTAAAGGTTGTAGACTCTGCAGCCGTAGCAACCTGATATTTGCTTTAGGATGACCATAGGTTCTAGACTCTACAGCCTTAGCAACCAACAGCATCATGTAAATCTCTTTGTTTTTGTAGATCTAGGCTCTACAGCCATAGTAACTACAATAGTTTGGTCCAATTAGTATACATATGGTCCTATAGTCCTACAGCAATAGCTACCAATGAACTACACATTAAAAATAAAATGTAGGTTCTTGTTCTTGCAACTAATGCATCCTGTAGACCATGGCTAATGTTGAATATTAAACACACTTCCTGTATAGAGGGATGCTTAAACAGGTGAAAACGTGAAAAAGACATTCTGGTTTTGCAAGGTTTATATAAAACATTCAGAAATAACTTATATTGCACTTTATTACTACGTAAATTTAATTTTCGTATCCCAAGTAGATATCCTCGTAAATTCATTACTCTTCTTTCGCCACGTCTTCGTAGAACTGTACTAGGATTTAATTCCCCAATACCCAGACTTTGCAGACTTTTAAATACCTCTAACAATGTAGTAGATGTACACCACGACTCTTTTAACTTTTTTTTGGCACAAAATTTATCAAAATATTAATGTTTCTTTGTAGGAATATTTTTTGTATTAATTAAATAATTTTGTTTGAATTTTTATTTTAAGTTTGTATCGTATATTTTTAGCTATTTGGTAACGGCTTGTAGGAAATGCTGTGAACACTAAGCATGCGATGTTTACCTATTATCTAATGTGTACTCTGTTAATATTACTGTCTTAGAATTAAGCATAGGTATTAGTGTAACATTTGTTGGTGAACCAAATATATAAATAAAATAAAAAAAAAATAAAAAAATGCAGCAACATCAGTCAGCTATTATTCGAAAGTATTCTTTCAGAGCGAGTTCGTTTTCCGGTCAAGCGAATCCAGTTTGTTTAGCATTCATTAGGCAGATGCAGCTCGGCTCTTCCACGTAAGTAGTGAACAAAATATATGTAGTTGTACGTAACTTAAAAGGGAGAAAATAAGGGAATAATTGAAGTCTAGATTTAAAATTAAGAATACAATTTTAGCATAAGTATCAACATTATATATTGCTTCTTAACTTTTTAAAATAAATTTTGTATATTGTGTCTTAATCGTATAACAGAACGAACATTGTTGTTAAGCATTTTTAGTGCTCGCCTTAAATTTCACATATACTATATTGTCTGTTCGGATAAGAAAACGACCTTGGATTACTGTTGTTTTAAATAATAATAATAAAAAATCTTTATTTCCGATAATAAATGAGATCCATATCACAGATATTAGAAAAATCACAAAATAATAATAATAATAATACAGCTAGGTGGACGGAGAAAGTAAAATGACACGCACGCACGCACGCATTCACGCATGCACATACGCACGTAAACACACACACACACACACGCACACACACGCACACACACATACACACACAAACACAAGCGCGCGCGCGCGCGCGCGCGCTCGCAGCCATACATACATACATACACACACAGGTAAGTCAACCATGCAGGACCTTAATAATTTGCCTTACTATAGGACACTCATGTTTTTGTGCTATAATACCCAGGATACTGTTGGAGCTATTCCTTGTTCTGCTTAGTAGCGATGCGACTTTTTTGCGCATTATCACGTCAAATCCGTCACTGATTTTATTATTAGAATTTTAAAGGATTTACTGTATATTTTTTAACACTAGAAGCCCATAGGGGTAAAATTACAGCCTGTATACGTCCCAAGGCCGGGCATAGGGCTTCTCTCATTTTTGAGACGGTTTATAGGGCAAGGAAGTATCCGCCGTGCTGCCTCAATGCGTGTTGGCGAACTTCACACGTCTTCGAAATATATATTTTTTCTTATTTCTCAGGCATGCTGGTTTCCTCACGATGTTTACCTTTACAGTCGAGCACGTGGTTAATCAGCACTTAAACTCTCAATTAACAATTTCATTGATGCCGGCGGTGTTCGAACCCGGGTTGCTCGCGTACTCTGAAACTTGCAGCGAGCGCATACCATCTGAGCTATCACGGCTCCATACCGTAGAGGTAGGTCTCTTAAATATTTCTGCTGCGAAAAAGTAGTGCGTGCACTTCTGTGTTCCGTTCTTAAATGTATATAGAGCTTGAATAATTACAGACTGTAAGGTCTAAGGCTTTACATCTTAGTTTTCATAGGTTATAACGCATGTGTAGTCTTTTTTGTTTAAAGTTGGCTGCTGATATCCAGGGACTGCATTAGCTACTTACTATCAGATACACTGTAGACTCTTTTGTATATTTCACTTAACATTTTATGAAAAAAAGTAAACATTCTAAAACATTTTCATCGCCTTTAAAGTTAATTTTAATTCTTGACGTTTCCCGTGACTATGAGTGCTGCAGAGCACTCAAACCGTTGGAAAGTTGAAATGATATCAAAGTCGTTATAACTTAATTTGCTTCATCATCATCATCATCATTACAACCCTTCACAAGTCCACTGCTGAACAAAGGTCTCCCCCAAGAAATGCCACAAAGCACGGTCCTAAGCCACCTACATCCATCGACTTCCTGCATATCTTACCAGGTCGTCACTCCATCTAGTGGGGGGACGCCCTACACTTCGTCCGCCGGTACCAGGCCGCCACTCGAGAACCTTTGTTCCCCATTACCACCGGTTCTTCGAGCAATATGGCCGGCCCATTGCCACTTCAGCTTACTATTCTGTTGGGCTATGTCGGTCACTCTGGTTCTACTGCGGATATCTTCATTTCTAAGTTTATCACGCAGAGAAACTCCGAGCATAGCCCTCTCCATAGCTCGCTGAGCGACCTTAAGCTTCCTCAGCCAGCCAGCAGTGAAGGACCAAGTCTCAGTTCCATAGGTCATTACTGGCAACACGCACTGGTTGTACAGTCTCGTTTTCAAGTTTTGAGGTATACCTGACGAGAAGATGTGCCGTAATTTCCCGAACGCTGCCCAACTGAGTTGAGTCCGTCGATTGACCTCTCGGTCGAAGTTGGACTTACCTAGTCGGTCTATTTGTCCCAGGTAATATATTCGTCAACAACTTCGAACTTAGTGCTCCCAACAACTACCGGCATAAGTGTGACATGGACATTAAACATGCTCTTTCTTTTGTCCATGTTCATAGTTCAGTGTGTAGTGCTTAGATCCTCCAGCGATTCTGCCATAAGGACTATATCGTGGGCAAATCGAAGGTGAGTGATGTACTCGCCATTGATGTTAATACAGTATCCTTCCCAGATCAGAAGCTTGAAACGTCTTCCAATGCTGCGGTGAAGAGTTTCGGGGATATAACTTCACCCTGTCTTACACCTCTCTGCAATTGGATAGGTTTCATACTCGGTTCTGTACTCGGATAGCCATCGTAGCCCTACTGTACAAGCACTTCAGCACTTCGATATACCGACAGTCAACTTGACATCGCTGAAGGGACTGCAGCACAGCAAAAATTTCGACGGAATCAAAGGCTTTCTCATAATCCTCATACGCCAGACATAGTGGCAAATTGTACTCCTCTGACTTCTGTAAAATTTGCCGAAGGGTATGTATGTGGTCTATGGTGCTAAAGCCTTTTCGGAAACCGGCTTGTTTGGGAGGCTGGAAGTCGTCAAGTCTGCGCGCGAGACGATTCGTAATGACTCTCGAAAACAGCACGTAGACGCGGCTTAGAAGGGAAATTGGTCTGTAGTTCTTCAAGAGAGCGTTGTCACCTTTCTTGAAGAATAAGACCACCGTACTTCTGCTCCACGCCTCTGTGTGGTGCCACCATGCAGTCGCAGTTTCTAAAATAAATTTTGTAAATAGTTCATAATCATTTATATTGTAAAATTTATTTTAAAAAAAAGTCCCGCTGGGTTTCTTGCTGGTTCTTCCCAGGACAGAGGGTTTTTTTTCGAACCAGTGGTAAAGTAAAAAATGACTTTCAATAAGAATTACATATGTAATGTATATTGAATAAAAAATTATTCTATTCTATTCTATTCTATAGAGGACGGAATTAAAGAGCGTCAGAAGGACTTCAAGTACCGGGTTTCCACCCGCTTTCAGAAGCTCCGCTGTAATTCCATTATCGCCTGGGGCCTTGCCATTTTTAAGTTGCTGGAGAGCCATTCTAATCTCGCTCAGACTGACGTCCGGGAAATCATCGGAATAGTGTCGGACAAGACTCGCTCTTGGATCGTTACTCACACTTAGGTGTGGCTCCAACAATGATGTGTACAGCTGCTCATAGAACCTCTCAATCTCACTCAGAATCTCAGGTGTCCCGGAAACGACGCTGCCACACTCGGTCTTCATCTTCGACAGTTGGCTCCTTCTGGCAGATAGATCTCTAGCAAAGAGTGGAGCCCTGGTTCCGCTCGATCGCTTCTTCAATACAAGCTGTATCTAACTTATAATTTACTCATAAGTTAAATAAAATTTCAAATTGGTTACTTTTATTGTAAGTTTATTTGAGTAAAGAAAGGGAGATGTCATGTGAATATACTTTACTTGTATAAGCTGTGGATGGCATGTACGGGGAACTTCATTACAGATGATTAAAGATGGCGTGTCAATACTTATGTGTTTCAATACAGTTATCTTAAAAACCTTTTAATAACTAATTAAATACAGTTATTACATTGCCTTTTCTCTTTTTCCCTTCTTTTCTTTTTAGACATCGTTCGAGCTTGTATGAATAATCTTGTCTATTTTTGCAGTCATGCAGGATTGCATGCACTGTTGTGTTCTAGTTTTAAGGTGAAAAGTTCCAATATATTTTTTTTATTATTTATTGCATTCCTTATCACAAAAAAATACAAAGGCTGAACTTAATGTCATGAGCCATACGTCAAATTGTCGCCAGTATATCCATGAATCGTGAAAACTTGACGTAGTTGTAGCAATATAGCGTTAAAATATAAATATAAATTATATTTAAAATATAATTATATTATATTTAAAATATATATAAAATATAGTTAATAATTAACTACATATATAATATATAGTATACATTTCTGTTAACATTATAATATACATACGTTACATATTATAATAACTTGTTTGATAACGAGACATTTCATTCTTAGAGACACCGTACACTGCACTCGTTCAATCGGGCGAGAGTTTATTCAGGTTGGGCTGCTAATGCGAACACTAGGCCAATTAAACAATCGGGTTAGTGGTGAGTGCACACACTAGCCAACAGTTGGCTGGTCGTTTGTGAAAAAAATGTAGCAAGCCGCTCGTGAAGTTAGTAGTCCCGTAATGAAACCTTAAATATTGTTAAATATTATAATAATTATTGGCTATTATTCTAAGAAGGAGACGGATCAAGAAGAGAAAGCGAGATTACGGAGTGCAACCTATATACAGTGACAGATTACATCTTCCCCCTGCTTTTTCATCTAATTTACATCAGAGTACTCTTTTATCTGTTTCTTATAAAGTCAGGTCGTTTTTCAACTTCCTCTATCAACTCTAAAATAGGTGATTTGATGCATGCACACGTCTTTTCCGCGCCAAAACGGCATGTATGCACGCGCTGAAAAGCATACATATAATCACGCCTCTTTGCCGTAGGGGTAGGCAGAGAGCACTTCTTTCCACTTGCGACGATCTTTACATACTTGTTTCGTTTTGTCCACTTACATTATTACCTTCATACATGCTCTTCAGTTTAGGGTTCTCTTAACCTAGCGTTGAAGAGCACTGTACTGATTTAATAGATGGCCGATAGTTTATCAACAGTTAAGTATAAAGGGAATCGTGTACTGTTGCCCATCAATCTGATTTATCGGTCGATAACTAATTATTATAATATGCACACTTGCATATATCTTAGTACTGATTAAGAAACCGACTAAACTCTCGCCCTGTAAAAAGTCTGCAGTGTGGGGTGTCTCTTAATCCCAAGGTGTAACATAATGTGACCCTTTTGATTGAAGTCGGTCGCAGTTCATGGACTGCAATAGCTACTTACCATCAGACGGGACGTCAGTTGGTTATTGATCTAATATCATTTAAAAACAACAAAAAGAACAATATTACTTAACTTTTCAATCACGATAAATCACTTACGTGTATATTAAAATTAGTTTAGTTTTTGTTTAAGACAATTTAACCGCTGCTTGCAAAGAGGCTATCTAATGGTTTCATTATTTATAGTATTAAAGTTAGCTTGTGCAGGGATTCACATACGTTTAATGGCTTTTCTAGTTAGACAGTATTAAAGGCATTCATTTAATTAATTTTTAATTATCTGTGCAGCCTTAAAATTGCTGTCGTGAGTATTAGTAGAAAATATACTTTTATTGTTGACATTTTAGAAAACTATTTCAATTGCTACAATTATCACGGATTTGCAAAATTTCGGCTTGCAGTTGAGCCTAACTTATGTATCGATAAATGATCATTTTATGCGTTATAAGTTTGGATAGTTCATTGAACATTGGGAATACAGATAAACGTTATTTATGTTTGACTATCATGATGCGAACTGTTACATTTTTATCAACTTTAACGATAGCTCCATAAAATTGGAAAACATAAATTCGATGTTGTCCCGTACGTCATAAAATCAAAGATCGTTCCCGTATCGATGGGGGGTAATATAAAATTCTACTGCTTTATATACGATGCTGTTCAAGCAGTCGTTGCATACAAGAACAGTCATTGGTATGATGGGTGATTATCGTCTAAGGTCTAAATCCAGTTTTATTTCTAAAGGAAAAAATTTTATAAATGTTTTGTTTACTTTTTGTTGTTTCTTCGACTTTATATTAGGTTTATTTTTGAATCTTGATATTTCATGAACGTCTTCGTTACGTACGTTACAATTATCATTATTTTATACGAGGTAGAAACACGCTGTAACTATATTATGGTTGTAGCGCTAATAGATCGCCTCGACCGGGGAGGACCACAAAATACCAGGGTGAAATAGGAATTTAATGTCGCTGTATTTCGAAAGGGCTTTAGCACCATAGACCACATACATACCCTTCGGCAAATTGTACAGAAGTCCGAAGACTTCACTCGAACCTAAACGCCGTCCACTACCATCTCGGGACGGAGAAGCCGGCCTTGCTCTTTCTGACCGAGACGCAGGTGTCCTCTCCGGCTGATACTTCGTATCTCTCCTACCCGGGGTACAAATTGGAGCACTCCTTTGTGCCTCGGGTTGGAGTTTGCGTGTATGTCAGAGAGGACATCTGTTCTCAACGCCTCGGCAGTCTTGAAGGTTCGGACCTGTCCATTCTTTGGCTGCGCGTAGACAGCGACGACCATCTGCACGTCTACGTGTGCCTCTATAGGTCCCATAGCGGTAATGCCGAAACAGACCGACTCATCGACCACGTCCAAATGGCTACAGATTCCTTGCTACAACAGGTCCCATCCGCAGAGATCGTGATCCTTGGCGATTTTAACGCCCACCACGCCGAATGGCTCGGTTCACGTTTAACCGATCATGCGGGGAGATCTGTTTATGACTTTGCCTTGGCATATGGTCTGACACAACTGGTTACATCGCCTACGCGGATTCCAGATGTTGAGGATCATACACCTTCCCTGTTGGACCTTCTGCTGACCTCTCATCCGGACGGATATCAGGTTTCCGTCGATGTCCCTCTTGGCTCTTCGGACCATTGTCTGATCCGGAGTGTGGCGTCACTCACGCTCCCCTCGGGGTTGCGTTTTGCAGGTTGCCGCCGTGTTTGGCATTACAGGTCGGCGGATTTGGACCGAATGCGGTCTTTTTTTGCTTCCTACCCATGGAGGCGGGTTTGCTTCTTGCCGGATGATCCCAGCGCTTTTGCTGACTCAGTCACTGATGTGGTGCTACAGGGAATGGAACTTTTTATTCCATCATCTGTGGTACCCATCGGAGGCAGATCTCAGCCTTGGTTTGGTCGCTTCTGTAAGACAGCATTACGCAGTAAGCAGGAGTGTTATCAAGCCTGGGTTGCGGCTTCAGCGACTCGGGATGTAAACACCAGCACACTCATAAAGAAGTATAACTTCGCCTCCAGGTCCTTCAAAAGAGTTTTTGCCATGGCAAAGTCAGAGCACATAGGCAGAATTGGCGAGAAACTAATTCGCCTTCCTTCGAAAACCCGTGCATTCTGGTCTCTCACCAAGGCTGTCCAAGGGAATTTCTGTAAGCCATCATTACCACCTCTGCACAGGGAGGACGACTCACTGGCCCACGACGCAAAAGAGAAAGCCGACCTTTTAGGCTCCCTTTTTGCGTCCAACTCGACTGTTGATGACGGGGGGAACACACCGCCGACCATCCCGCGATGTGAGTTCTCCATTCCGGATGTGCGGTTCTCACAGCGCTCGGTTCGCAGAGCACTCCTCTCCCTTGATATCCACAAGTCGAGTGGGCCTGACGGAATCCCCCCAATTGTGCTGAGGACGTGTGCTTCGGAGTTGGCACTGGTTCTAACGCGTCTTTTTCGGTACTCCTACTCCCTAGGCGTAGTCCAGAAATCATGGAAGACAGTTTTTGTCCACCCGATCCCTAATAAAGGCGACCGCTCAGACCCGTCCAACTACATAACTATCGCCATCACCCCCTTGTTCTCCAAAATAATGGAATCCGTTATAAACTGCCACCTCATGCGGTACCTTGAGGATCACCAGCTGATTAGTGACCGCCAGTACGGTTTTCGTCTGGGTCGATCAGCTGGTGATCTTCTGGTCTACTTAACTCATAGATGGGCGGAGGCAGTAGAGTCCAAGGGGGAGGCATTGGCCGTTAGTTTGGATATTGCGAAGGCCTTCGATCGGGTTTGGTACAAAGCGCTTCTTTCGAAGCTCCCTTCATATGGGCTCCCCGAGAAATTATGCAATTGAATCACCAGCTTTCTTGCAGATCGGAGCATCAAGGTCGTTGTAAACGGTGCATGCTCCGACTACAAGCCTATTAACGCTGGTGTTCCACAAGGCTGCGTGCTATCACCAACGCTGTTTCTTCTGCATATCAATGATATTTTGCTAACTGGTAACATTCATTGCTATGCGGATGACAGCACTGGTGATGCTCTATACACCGGCCGTGCCAATATTTCTCGGGAAAACGTCACCGAGTACCGGAACAAACTTGTGTCTGAAGTCGAGTCTTTGCTGGACAAAGTCTCGGATTGGGGGCGACTAAATCTAGTCCAGTTTAATCCTCAGAAGACACAAGTTTGCGCGTTTACCGCTAAAAAGAACCCCTTTGTCGTATTTCCTCAGTTTCAAGGTACTCCCCTTGTTGCCTCAGCCAGTATGGGAATCCTCGGCGTCAACATATCGAGTGACTTGCAGTTTCGTGGTCACTTGGAAGAGAAGGCCAAATTGGCCTCTAAAAAGCTTGGCGTGCTCAGCAGAGCGGGATAGTATTTCATACTAGCTCAACGCCTGCACTTTTACAAGGCGCAGGTTCGGCCTCACATGGAATACTGTTCCCATCTCTGGGCTGGGGCTCCCTGGGGGGGCCAGCTCCTTCCACTTGACCGCATCCAGCTTAGAGCGGCTCGAATCGTCCACGACCGAGTCCTTTCCGATCGGCTCGACTCATTGGCACTGCGAAGAGATGTTGCATCTCTTTGCATTTTCTTTCGCATTTACCATGGGGAGTGCTCTGAGGAATTGTTCGGATTAATCCCAGCCGTCAAATTTCACGAACGCACATCGCGGCAGAACTCCCGATACCATCCACACCATCTGGATGATTGGCGGTCAACCACTGTGCGATTTAGAAGATGTTTTCTTCCTCGCACAACTTCCTTGTGGAATAGTTTACCACCAGCGCTTTTTCCGGACCGATACGACTTAGGGACCTTCAAGAAAAGAGCCTACTCCTTTTTAAAAGGCCGGCAACGCATCTGCAATTCCCCTGGTGTTGCGGTTGTCCATGGGCGGCGGTAGTCACTTACCATCAAGTGAGCCGCATGCTCGTTTGCCTCCTCTCCTATAAAAAAAGAAAAAAGAAAGTAGTTATAAAATGATCTGTAGAATAGTAATAATAAAATAATATCACTTTTCAAATATTTAAATAATATAGTAAGAAAATTGGATTCAACCACTGTATATGTGTAAACTTGATATTAAGCGATTTTACGAGATAAAACTAGAAGATGAGTCCCAGCCTCAAATACCAGAAGCGCCTCCAGTTCTCTACACTTACCAAATTATACATAGCAGCATTAAGCTGCTATTTTACGTTGGTGTTATGTGAGAGCGTGGTACTTTTTTGGTCAAGTCAACCCATGTATGTTTTAACTATAATATAGCTGCAGCGTGCGTACGTCCCACTGCTGGGCACAGGTCTCCTCTCATTGGCAGGTAATGTCCTCCGCGATGCCTCAATGCGTATTGGCGAACTTCAATTTTCTTCGAAATATTTTTTTTCTTATTTCTGAGACATGCAGTTTTCCTCAATATGTTTTCCTTCACCGCCGAGCAAGTGGTAAATCGGAACTTTAAATTGTAAATAACAATTTCATTGGTGCTGGCGGGGATTGAACCCGAATTGCTCGCGTATTGTGAAATTTACAGCGAGCGCTTAGCCCCTGACCTACCACTGCTCTTCTACGTATAAAACTTTACAAGTATTAATGTGATTTCATTTGCAGCACCTATGACAGGGTTTCATGATAGATAGTTTAATTATATAGATTTTTATTAAAAACGGAGTTTGTGAAAGAAAGAAGGTGTTTGTGTATCTGGGTTCAAAGTTTACAAGAGATGGAAAGTGTGAGAGAGATATCGAAAGAAGAGTAAATGCAGGGAACGTGGTGAAAGGAGCTTTGCACTCCTTTATGAGCAGTCGGAAGGTGTCTAACAAGGCTCATTTTGCTGTGCATGAGGGGGTGTTGGTTTCAACACGGAAGTGTTCATGTACGGAATGAAAGTTGGGTATGGCAGAAGAAACACGAGAGCAAAATAAATGCAGTTGAGATGAGAGCGTTAAGAAGTATGATAGGAGTGAAACTGAGTGACAGGATAAGAAATAGTGAAATAAGGAAACGTTGTAGTCTGAATGAAGATGTAGTGACAAAAATTGAGAAACGTATGCTGAGATGGTTAGGTCATACCGAGAGAATGAATGAAGAACGGTTGATGAAAAAAGTGTATAAGGCGAGTGTGAATGAAAGTGTTGGAAGGGGTAGATCTAGGCGGATATTTCTAGACCAAATCAGGGACGTCTTGAAAAAAGGCCAGGCCAAGAGTACCCTAAACCGAAGAGCATGTATGAAGGGAATAATGAACGTGGACGAAGCGAAACAAGAACAACATGTAAGGATCGTAGTAAGTAGAAAGAAGTGGTCTCTGCCTATCCCTACGTGGGAGAGGCGTGAATGTATGTATGTTTGTATGTATTAAAGACTAAAGTATTATTTATATTATAATATTATATCACGGAACAAAATAGGGCGACGGATTCTTTAACGCTGCAGGGGCATGGCACATACATTATTCTATTTGTGACAAATAAACATTTGTATAACATAGAAAGGTTAAAAACATCAATTCTCACTATAATAAGTAAACCCCAGCTTTGCTGTGGTCGGGACCATCGATGAAATAAATACCGCTTAGTAACCGAACACGCTTTTAAACTACACTCGAATGGATAAAAGCCCATCCATTTTGTTGTAACTCGTTTATATTTGTTTATGATTGTCAAACGTAAATCACGGAGGCCATTGTTGGGAGCGTTTTAATTGTAAATTGAATGTGTCTAATATAATGTGAAACCTATAATGATTTGATATTTTTTGAAGCTAAAATGGTGAACGAAATAACGTTCCATGTGCGGTTAGTGGCTACTGCAGTCCACGAAAACGTGCAACCAACTTTAAAAAGGTTAACAGATTTTTTGTTGCCTCAGGGGATTAAGATGAAATGTCCCAAAACTCAAGTTCACCAAAGGTGTACTGCGTACGCACTGTTTCCCCATAAAAAAGCTGTAAGACTTTCTCACTGCGGCCAAGACACCTTTAGCCGTCAGAACCTCTGATAAGTCATAATATACCATATATATGGTATATTATATATGGCATGGCTAGGGTATTAAGGACTGCTAGAGACTGCTATGTATAGGAAACTTAGTAAGGGTCTAATACTCCTACAATATTCATGTGCAACCAGGTAGTCGAGCTAACGAAGGGAAACTAGGTTAATATTTAAACAAACAACTATCTGATTGTTCTTGTACATTATGGTTATTAGGTATACATACACTTGCAGACGATAGGAGTAATTAAAATATTCTAAATATTTTTTTAGAGAGAAGGGGCAAACGAACATGCAGTTCACCTGACGTTAAGTGTCGACCACTGCCCATGAACAATTGCAATACCAGGAGAATTGCAGACGCGTTACCAGCCTTTTTATAAAGTTTGTACGCTGTATCGGTACGGAAAAATCACCGGTTGTAAACGATTCTACAAAAAAGTCGTGCAATTAAGAAAATTCCTATTAAAACGAACAGTGGTGGACTGCAAAGTATCCAGATGGTAAAGATGGTAAGTGAGTTTTGTCGTGATGTCCATTAGTAAAATTTGACGGCTGGGATTAATCAGAAAATTCCTCAGAGTACTCACGGTGGTCTTCGCAGAGCCAGTGAATCGAGCTGATCCGAAAGAACTCGAATGTCTACAATTCGAGCCGCTCTGTGCTAATTGCGGTCAAATGAAAGGAATTGGCAATGGGTTGCAACGGCCAAAAGATGAGGCTAGTATTCCATGTGAGGCCGGAGTGAATTTATAAAGAGGATAATTGATTGCACTTTAACCTACTGCTGTTGATATTAATTGACATGTGCTTTCGTATTTCTGACAAATTTTGCAGTACACCTTAGTTTAATTAACCGCAATTTAGCCAGCTAAATCGAGATGTACCGGTACTTAAATTTTTTGCCATAACATATAAATTAAGTTACGTTCAATATCGGATGTAGTACTCGGAATAGCCGTGTAGTGGCGGTCAAGAATATCCACTACCCCATATCCTCCCGTGGGTGTCGTAAAAGGCGACAAAGGGAAATAGGCAGGAGATGGGCAGCAGCATCTTCTTGATAACAACAAACTAACAATAAAAAAAAACTGCGGTTGCCAACCCGCTCGCCAAGCGTGGCAACTATGGCAAATACCCCCCAATGAATGACAGTAACAAAGAAACGGCCCCCAGTCCCCGGCGGCCCCCGAATAGCGATCACCGAATGGTTAGAGGCACACTGAACCTAAACGTTAAGTTGGAGAGGTCTCGTCTAATGAATTCAACGCTCCGTCCCCCTCGTGCTCTAATCCAAAGCCGAAACCTTTCAGCTCGAGTTACAAAACCGTTTTCAGTGCCCAGAAGACTGCAATGAAGTGGACGATATGAATGACAAGCTCGTGGAAACTGTCCATGTGGTCGAAGCTAAGTTCTGCAAGACCCGTCGCAGAAGAACACAAAAACTCTCCGATCACACTCTTAATCTCATGGCTGTTAGACGGGAGATGAAGCTACATTCTTCAACAGACTTGACAGCATACAGGCATCTGAACAGACAGATCTCCAAATGCATGCGGCGGGACTTACGCAACTTCAATACAGCTCGTATTGAAGAAGCGATCGAGCGGAACCAAGGCTCCAAAGTCTTTGCCAGAGATCTGTCTGCCAGAAAGAGCCAACTGTTAAAGCTGAAGACAGAATGTGGCAGCATCATTTCCGGGACACCTGAGATTCTGAGTAAGATTGAGAGGTTCTATGGGCAGCTGTACACATCATCGTTGGAGCCCCACGTAAGTGTGAGTAACGATCCAAGAGCGAGTCTTATCCGACACTATTCCGAAGATATCCTGGACGTCAGTCTGAGCGAGATTAGAATGGCTCTCCAGCATCTTAAAAACGGTAAGGCCCCAGGCGAGGATGGAATTACAGCGGAGCTTCTGAAAGCGGGTGGAAAACCGGTACTTGAAGTCCTTCAGAAGCTCTTAAATTCCGTCCTCCATGGTGGCATTACACCGGAGGCGTGGAGCAGAAGTGCGGTGGTCTTGTTCTTCAAGAAAGGTGACAACGCTCTCTTGAAAAACTACAGGCCGATTTCCCTTCTGAGCCGCGTCTACGTGCTGTTTTCGAGAGTCATTACGAATCGTCTCGCGCGCAGACTTGACGACTTCCAGCCTCCCGAACAAGCAGGTTTCCGAAAGGATTTTAGCACCATAGACCACATACATACCCTTCGGCAAATTGTACAGAAGTCCGAAGAGTACAATTTGCCACTATGTCTGGCGTATGTGGACTATGAGAAAGCCTTATATTCCGTCGAAATTTGGGCGGTGCTGCAGTCCCTTCAGCGGTGCCAAGTTGACTGTCGGTATATCGAAGTGTTGAAGTGCTTGTACAGTAGGGCTACGATGGCTATCCGAGTACAGAACCAGAGTACGAAACCTATCCAATTGCAGAGAGGTGTAAGATAGGGTGACGTCATATCCCCGAAACTCTTCACCGCTGCATTGGAAGACGTTTTCAAGCTTCTGGACTGGAAGGGATACGGTATCAACATCAATGGCGAGTACATCACTCACCTTCGATTTGCCGACGATATAGTCCTTATGGCAAAATCGCTGGAGGACCTAAGCACTATGCTCAATGACCTCAATAGTGTTTCCCAACGGATAGGTCTTAAGATGAACATGGACAAAACTAAGATCATGTTTAATGTCCATGTCACACCTATGCTGGTAGTTGTTGGGAGCACTAAGCTCGAAGTTGTTGACGAGTATGTCCTGGGACAAATAGTCCGACTAAGTAAGTCCAACTTCGACCGAGAGGTCAATCGACGGATTCAACTCGGTTGGGCAGCGTTCGGGAAATTTCGGCACATCTTCTCGTCAGGTATACCTCAAACCTTGAAAACGAGACTGTACACCCAGTGCGTGTTGCCAGTGATGACATACGGAACTGAGACGTGGTCCTTCACTGCTGGCCGGATGAGGAAGCTCAAGGTCGCCCAGCGAGCTATAGAGAGGGCTATGCTCGGAGTTTCTCTGCGTGATAAACTTAGGAATGAGGATATCCGCAGTAGAACCAGAGTAACCGACATAGCCCAACGGATTAGTAAGCTGAAGTGGCAATGGGCCGACCATATAGCTCGAAGAATCGACAACCGATGGGGAAGAAAGGTTCTCGAGTGGCAGCCTCGTACCGGTAGGCGAAGTGTAGGGCGTCCCCCCACGAGATGAAGTGACGACCTGGTAAGACATGCAGGAAGTCGATGGATGCAGGTGGCTCAGGACCGTGCTTTGTGGCATTCTTTGGGGGAGGCCTATGTTCAGCAGTGGACTTGTGAAGGGCTGTAATGATGATGATGATGATGACTCGGAAGAGGAGGCCTCTAATTCTTGAGAAAGTTATGAACCAATCTGCAGCTATTATTGCTCCAATGCATGTTGCTGGAATTCACATCTTTTAGTAATGTTTTATTTCACTGACGTACAGTATCCCTCATAATGTTTGTATTCATCGCTGCGCTCGTAAGTAAAGTACTGTCAAATTTACTGCGAGCGCTAAGCCTTTTCCATACTACCTATCATTTTTAATATTAAAGAATGCTTACTGATTATTTTTTATATTTGTTGTATTATCATCATCAGAATTACAGCCCATCAAAAGTCCACTGCTGAACATAGGCCTCCCCCAAGGAACGCCACAAAGCACGGTTCTGAGCCTCCTTCATCCATCGACTTCTTGCATATCTTACCAGGTAGTCACTTCATCCAGTCGGGATGCGCTCTACACTACGTCTACCGGTATGACATTAATGGATCATAACGCTAAATGCAAAAGGAGACTTTGGGGTAATGTCAGATAAACCTTTTTGTAAAATACAAGGTGGAATATATTACCTCTTTCGAACAAGAAGCTTCGTTTATTCTTATTCTTATACATTCATTTTTGCGAGTTATCGTGTAACTTCTGAACAGATTGACTGATGGAGGTTATGTTCACATAATATATTTGCTTAGTCGAGACGATGATTCATAGCTAGCAGTACTAGGATTCGATTGATAGTCCAGATATTTCAATCTCTAGTCCAGTTATTAACAAATTCTATAACTATAGGCTGAAATGGATTGTATTCACCTCGTTGTTTTAGTACCAGAAAAGATAAACACAAAATATGAACGCGATACGGGGCGTTGTAGTCGAGCTATTACTCAATTTTATATTTACACTTTAAAAAGTACAAAATAAAAATTTACAGTAAAGGGCAGATCGTCTGCGTGGCCTCCTATATAACTTTAAAACATTAATAAATATTTTAAATGAAAACAAAACTGTAATAATTTAACAGAATATAATAATAACGTTTATATATAAAAAAATCATTGGTATATAATTGGAACAACACTAATCCTAAATTGATTCAAGTCTTTGCCATTTGCGTTTTATAAAGAAGATCATTCTACAAAGGAAGCATAATTGGAAATGTCGGATCCCAGCAATCGGTTTGTTTGGCTGATAAAACAAATTAATAACGGAGTCCTTTTGTTTGATTAATTTTACGAAATTAATCAATTTTATTAGAGGTTCGTTGCAATTTATTGTATTTTGTATAGCCTATATTAATTAATTTGTAATCTTGACGAATATTACAAATATTTTTGTTATTGTTATTTTGTAGACGACTTTAGCAAATTGTAAATTTATATTAATTTTTTTTCTTATTATATGTTAAGCGATATCATCACCAATTGTAAACAGATTTTAATGATTTGTTTTTAATTAAATTGCTTCAAGGGTGGATGAAATAATTTCTCCATAATTTGAAATTGAGAATTCTTCAACACGCTGTCTTAGCTACGGCTTTATTAACATTTATTTTGGTAAGTTTATTGCCGAACATAGGATTCTCCCATAGATTGCCTCATAGGGAGGATATTTGCTACAGGTGCCACGTTTGGCGGGCGTGTTGGCAACCGTAATTTTTTTTTTTTTGGTTGTAATTAGGAAGACACTGCTGCCCTTCACCTGGTGTGTTTACCTCGGTCAACTCTTACGCGACACCCACGGGACGATGTGGAGTAGTGGATATTCTTACATCACCACTACACCAAATTTACTAGTAAAAAAACTGCGGTTGTCAACCCACTTGCCAAGCGTGGCAGCTTTGACATATATCCCTCCTATGAGGTAATATTTAGGAGAGGCATATGTTCATCAGTGGACTTTAATAGGCTGTAACGGTAATGTAGAAATTACTATATTCCTATAATATAAAAACAGACTTATAATACCATATTATGTTATAACAAATCTGTTTTTACTTTTTTCTAATAGTTTAATAAGTTTTATTTTACCCCCACTCCAGGGATTCTCATGTATAGTAGAGGTGTTTAACGAGGTTATATTACACATAGACAAGTACTCGAATCAGGAACAATTATCAGCAGGCTATTCAAATAAATGTATTCGGATTCGAACTCGTCATACCACATCGCCGCAGACACATGCTTAACCATTGTGCTATCGAACCGTCAAAGGGAAGTTCTTTAGATCGACTTGACTTCTTTCTGACCGTAAAAGTAAGCTTTTAAGTACCGTAAATGTTTGGAGAGGAATATTTTCCTCGTATTTTCTTTGAGTGATAGCATTTAGCATACCCAAATTAAAATCCTAAGCAATAATACCCACAAAAACGATTAATATATCAGTTAGTCGACAATCATTGGATCATACAGATTGTCAATTTGCTATATACTCGTATATGTATACTAGCTGACCAGGCAGACGTTGTTCTGCCCTTTCCGACGAACATTTACTTTCCTAAAAAAAACTCCTGAGATTAGCAATAAAAAATTGAGGGTCACTTATCGGGGTGTAAAATTTCATTGATATCAGTTCAGTAGTTTAGAAGTCCATCGCGGACAAACAACGTGACACGTAATTTTTATATATAAAGATATAATTTTTCAAGCGTCTACGTATGCAGTTGACGTAGGAACGTAATTTTAATAGTATTTGAGTTAGCTTGGCCAAAGTGTTATGATATGCGAATACAATCATAATAATAATTATTTTTTAGTCTTTTCCGTAAACAGGTAAATCCCTGTAAGTGTCCGGGTCATTTGAGACGACTGAGGCTCGACGGACCACTCTGGGCTCTAATGCTGTAGGCGATGTTCCTCGGTACCACATCGTCCGCCGATTTCTTCCCCTTTCCCCCTAACCCTCATCTTGGTCTTCCCCAACGAGGGCTTTATTTATTTATTAAGTATTTATATATTATAAGTATTTACACGTGGTAAACCACGCTGCAGCTATATTATTGTTGTAGCACAAATGAGCCGGCTTGACCGGGATTGGACCACGCTCTCATTACGCTGGTATTATCACCAGCGTAAAATAGCATCTTAATGCTTCTGTATTTCGTATGGTGAGTGTAAAGAACCAGAGACCCTTTTTACTGGAAACAACTCGTTCTATTTCAGTTCTCAGGGGTGACAACGCGTCTGTATTTTGATTGTTAATTGAGGATAAATGTAAATATCTATGAGCATATCATAGCATCCTCTTAATGCCAGGTGGACTGTGTGCTCGTTTATCGCCCTTATTCTATATAAAGCTTTATCTCAACTAGATGATAACATAAAACAATACTTAACAGGGACTCTTATATAGTTCTTGGTTAGTCGTGTCTATTTTTTTATTGAAAAAATAAGTAAATTAGATTAGAGTGTTACGTGATAATTCACACATTCAGATATTTCGAGAGCACTATGTATTATTTTGAAATAACATCTAGTGGACCCATATCAAGTAGATCCATATCAGCAGCGTTGGAGGCACGAGTCTTCTTGTACTCCAACCTTCGATCCACGTCAGGTTTAATGAATAAGGCAAATTCTCTCTATCACGAGAGAGGCATATGACTAGCCAGGGCTGAAGATGAATGATAATGAAGATTCATATAAGAAAATTTGTTTGCAAAAGTAGAAAAATGAAATAAAACAATAGTTATAAATGCTCGACATTGTATTTGGAAACATTTACAAGAAACAATCTTTCATTCTTTAAACTATATCAACAATAGTCAGTTCCCATACTTTGTATGAGAGAGTCGGCAATTGACAGTAGCCTATAAATTTTTCGATCTAATAATGTACAATACTTAGCACCGTTAGCTCTAAATTAGACTAGATTTTTATTATAGAATTCTCTATATACAATTTTTACATTATTTACAACTAATTTAAGTTACAGCACAATATTTCTAGAAACTTTATTTTTATTGAAATTAAATGAAATAACAAAAAAATTTTTGTCACTCTCCAGATTTATTTCCATATAATAATAAAAATGTACAGTACAACAAAAAGTGTGAAACAACAATATTTATGTGAGCGAAGGAAAGAAAAAATAAATAAGCTTCAATAAAAATAAAAATATTTTAAAATTGGTGATACTAAAATAATAATAAATAATACTAACTAAAACTTTTTTATAATTCTTCTGATTTGTAATACTCGATAACTGTATATATAATGTTATGAGTTATTTGGTAGCCAGTTTTAATAATATAGGTCCAAACTAAACTAAAGTAAACTACAACTCTAATTTTGTATGTAGATTTGTTACGTATTCTATGAGTTCATAAGGGGCTTCGCTACCGAGAATGCCTACCTTGCAAGAAAAAATGTCAGTTGTTCATTGTAGGCTCGAAGAGAAAAATTTGTCTACGAGACCAATGTAATGTTAGTGACCATTAAGAAGTAAGAACTTCCAATCCAGCATGGCAGACATAATCACGTATCAATAACATCTGTGAAAGTTCTACAACAAATATATGTCCTATAATGAGCTTTCAAAACCAATTGTGGGAAATGCGGCAAGGAGGAATGAAGGAACCGAAATGATCATATTATTTTAATTATAAAAATGTTGATGTTAATTTTACTTATTTAAACCAAGATTATTGATCTAAAATTGAATTATAGGAAGACCTTTAATAGAACTTAAAGAAGGCATGGGTATTGTGAATAATACTTCAAAAACAAATTCTTGATTTCGGGCTTGATGAGGTTAATCAAACATTTTGCATGCCTTAAGCGCAAAGCGCGTAGGTATGTTCTACTAGCGCCTAAAATCAAGATTTCAACATTTTGTTATAAAATCGTATCTAGCAATAATACTGAACATATAAATATATAAAAAGCACATTGTCAGAAAAATAAATGATTGTTGAACTTATTTATATTTTTTTTATCGATTAATTGCTATTTCTACATAGTAAATTGGTGTTAGTGGCTTACAGTGAAGATTTATCAAGCCCGCATGTAGTGGTAAATACGATAACTTTTGAAAAGATCAATTGTTTAACTCAATCTATTTTTTTAATCTCTTCATCTATCACGTGGGAAGCCATGGAATGTAAATGGCAGTTTCATTTTCTTTTGTTTAGTTACGATTAATTTTTTTCGGCGTAGAAATCCGAAAATTTTCGATGTTTTAGCAGCCTTGTAATAATTCATTTTACTAAATAGACTGCCTCACTCACCCACTTCGGCGTCAACCCCCGTCGTGAGTGGATTACTGTAACGGTTGTTTGCAGCGGCTCAAACAGATCGCGGTATAAATACAAAATATTCGAAAAACTAAATTTCATACATACTCGATTATTATAATAATCAGAGATTTTTATTACAATATTTTAAAAACACAGAATAATTAATAGTACTACTACTAAAAGTAAGTAGGATGTATATATTTAAGTATATTTATACTGAAATACGTCTTGGACTTTATGAAATGACCTGAATGATGATATGATGATCATATGATCATTATGAGTCGTGCACTTTTGGATTTTCCAAACTTTTTTATATTGAAATTTGACATTAAATTATTGGAAAATTAGAAGTATACTAATACGGTTATTAGTGAAAACTTAAGTGATTTTAAACAAATTTAAAAAATTACGTATAATCATGATTTACGTAATTTTTAATGCGCTTAGGGCATGCACAATTGGATTTACTAATAGTTTTTTTTTAAATTAACGAATAAAATTTATTATTTTCCCATTTTAAATGTTTTTGGGAAGTTTTTTGAAATAGCATTTTGAGCTAGTTATCAACGTTATACTTTGAGAGACTACTATTTTAGATTTCAATTATATATTATATACTATATATTTCATTATTTACGAACATAAATTTCACATAAACAACCCAAAAGCTTATTAATTATCAGTGTCTCAATTTATTATAAAAATAAAAAAAATACAATAACATTACGTAGCTCAAGCCCACTGTATTAAATTGTTATGGCGTTGTTTGCTGTCAGTAAGGTTTATGTAAACCCAACCACTTTTGAACTTTACCACATGCATTTGAACTTTAACAGCATGTCTGCTGCTATTATTGAAATGAACTTTTGTTGACACAACGATCGTAAGTGATAAACCAGATAAACACGTTACGACATGTTTAAATTATAAAACGAGGGTAATTCGAGAGCTCGTTTGATCTGTAGCCATTAGAATCAAGTTGAAAATGGATTATAATAATATTTCTATGTAACACTGAAATGACCTCCAAAAAGCAACAGTTTACAATGATAATGGAGAATCAAAATTCGTTGGAATACTTCTATAAACATCGGTAACAAGATTCTAATTTCTTATTTAAACGAAAAAAGAGCAAGTCGAATCAAGCAGAGCTCTTTTAAATTCGAGCGATCAACCAACGCTCTAATCGTAGTAGAAAAGATCGCGGCGCTAACTGGAGATAAATGTTGTCATTCGATTTAACGACACTTCGCGTGTGGCCGCGAGGGTGTTAAGTCGGGCCACGAAAAAAACGAGAAGTAAGCGATTGTACTATCCTTTTACATTAGAAAGATATAAGTATATACATGAAAAATGCAGTTTTAATCATCACTCCAAAGTTTTATGAATACTGTAGAAGTTTCGGTTTTGGTTCTGTCTTCGTGACTATTATACATAATACGACCGACGTTTCATAATTAAATTAAATAAATTATTAAAAGATAATAAATATCGACGAAACAAATAGCATATAAAATAAGGAAATAAGTAAAAAGTACATAAATTATGAAACGCATATTAAAAAGTGTATAAAATAATGATGATGAGCCTATTTAAAATGCATATATATTTGTTTTTATGCCTAGGACAATATTGGAAAGATTTCACCGATTTCGGCAACATAATCATCAATTCATTCTTTTGTGTGATTTTAAATATGAAAAGAAATAAGAGTATATATTTATTTTTATTCGCTATTTTATTTACAAACAATTTTTTTTATATCTCATATTTAAATCCTAAATTCATAGCATTTTGAAATCTGCTTGTAGTTTATTATAATCTCCAAAAACTATATTATAAGTTATCAATATATTGTCAAACTGCCACTGCAAAGAGACTGGCCATAAAAAATTAAGACATTCTATTTACAAAACCTAAAACTTACTCCACATATAAATATTGTAGTTCGTGCATCTCAAATCAAAATACTATCTACTAACAAACGCCAATTTCGTGACCACAGATTAAAATAACTTTAAGATCAGACGACAAATGTTACCAGGGAGCATTTACTTCGAGATTCCGGGTATCAATCATACGAATGTTTGTTCAACGTGTTAGCGTAATGTTACAATTGTTAAATTCCACGCCAAAGTGTTAACTGTCGTGTAAACTGTCGACAGAATGTTCAAAGTAATGTTGGTAGGTGTTATTTATACAAGCATCTCAAATTCAACCATCAAGTTGTAATCACACATTATTATCCAGATCAAACGGGCGCCAACACAGCTAATTTTAAAAATGTTTACAGTTTATAAACTAAAATACAGATGTCATGAAATAATTATTTTTAATGTAGCCATGCGTTACGAATTAAATAAAACAACAGCATTTTTAAATGCTGCCAAGACTTTCATAGTTTACTATAAATGTATCTGTACATTCTAATAACTTTACCGGCCTTACTCAAAATCGACTTCAATAAAGTTTTAAGATACTCTCACTTTCCACTAAATGACTTTAGATAGAGACATGTAGATATAAAATACTTAATTTAAATAAGCGATAGTCAATGGTTATAAGAAAGGCCGTTTGGTTCTATCTAAAATGAAAAAAAGCAGACTTTTGATTGTAAATTTTTTAAACTATATTAATTATAAAGTTATGTATTAATTGTTATTGATACCAACGGCTTTACCGGAAGTTACTTCGAGTAAAATTTATATTTTTTTAAAACGTAATATTTACGACTTATCTGAAACAAATTGTATAGTGTCAAAATTGAGCAACTTTGTATGCCTCTTCTTTAGTCATTCAAGATATTACGAGCTAAAATGCCATAGCAAATTCATTCACACATTAGCACTACTTAGAAATATTTAAATTACACTTCACAAAATTAGTAAAATCTTATATACAAAAGTTAAAACTATGAAAGGAACACAGTCAGTAACTATTCATATTGGGTTATGTACATCGGAGGGTGTTTACTTCCTGGAAGTACTGTAAAGATTGTTTTGAGTGTATCCCTTACTTTATTTTCCCTTATTAACAACCTGGAAATTTAGAATAAATGACGCATAAATCATTTTCCAATAGACAATTCATTAATTAGTTTAAACAAGTGGTAAAATTAAAAAAATGTACAACCGACTTCAATAAAATTGATTAGGGTTAACACAAAAACTACAAGTCAGACCTTGATAAAATTTGTATGAGGCTACATGAGAAGCACCAGCTTTCAAATAAAAACAGAATCATCAAAATCAGTTCACCTAGAAAAAGTTATGAGGTAACACACAAAAAAAACATACAATCGAATTGAGTACCTTCTTTTTGAACTTCTTTGAAAAGATCCGAATCGACTAACTCCATTTTGACCTAAAATATATTGCATAAAAATTTAGGTTGTTCACATTCAGGGACAGTTATAATTATTAGTAATGACTAATTTATAAGCTTTTTAATAAAATATTACCAAATCTGGGACATTTATACACCGACCAGCCGTAATGGATTATAATTTTACACAGTGGTAGCCACGCGGCAGGTTTTTCTGTCGCACGGATGGGCCGGCTTGAACCAGGGTGGTACCACGACCTCACAGAAAACCAGCGTGAAGTAGAGGTGCCAAAAAAACACCAGCGTGCGTTTCGCTTGGTGAGTGCAGGTGGCCGGAAGCCCTTTTTACTGGAAATGAGGCATTCCATCTTAGTCCTCACGGGTGACAACGCATCTACATTTTGATTTGTAATAGAGGATAGATGTAGACGTCTATGGGCCGCAGCAACGACTTACCATCAGGTGGACTGTGTGCTCGTTTGTCACCCTTATCTTATAAAAAAAAAATTTCGTTAACATTTTATTTACAAGAGGCTAAAATCAACTCACCATCCAGCCTAATAAAAATGTAATATGCTATTAAATACGTTACCGAAACTAAAAAAAACTATAAAATAAACGACATCAAACAACCACGTATAGAATACATACTTAGAACATGTTTTATATACAAGCTGTCCTCTTTAATTTGTTACAGTTTATCGGACGTGGTCCACATCCCAAGTCTGCAATTATTATTGAAATGTCATAACGACATTTCGCGACCTAGATATATTATAACAACGTACGTACAGTACGGACAAAAGCAATAAATTAGTTCGAATGAAATGTCAAGGAAAAAAATGTTTTTACATTACCATTAAAGGAACTATTATTTCCTTGTATCAGAAACAAATCCCAACAGAACAATGCAAGACTACTGCCACTGATTTACAGTGTTTCTGTGATTTCGACTTCAAAAATGGAAAATTTTTGTCGAAACTTTTATTTTTTGAAATTTATAGGGCATAATCATTTCTAAATATTTTTTACTTATGTCTTAAAATTTGAACATACCAAGATAGTACCAACAAAATCGTACATTAGCATCGTTCATGTTTTTAAATTTGTTGTGATAAGCATCCGGAATACCTATACAACTTCAATATGGTAGCCCTTTAAACTCTCAAAAATAGTCTTTTAACAATCTCAAAACGTCTTTGCAGTACTTCAATAGTATTAACTTATATACAGCTCTCCTGCACCCGGTGGGATGTGGTGACGACTTCAGGCCGCAAGCGGTGCGCTGTTAGCGACGACGTCACCGCAGTGCTGCCACTCGGACTACATGCATTCACGCCCTTATTCGCGCGCCCTAAGCTATGGTAAGACTGTAAGGGAAAATAATATTTAATAATAACGTTAACTTTTTTATTGAATATAGATTATTGTTGAAAGTCACTATTATGCTTAATTTACCACTAGTTCAGAAAACACCTCTGTCCTAGGAAGAACCAGCAAGAAACCCAGCTGGACTTTTTTTGGAAAAAAAAAGAACAGATTACAATCATTTAAATTACGCAATAATTAACAACCAGAGATGAAACGGATATCCGGTAACTATCCGGTATTCGGCCTATTCGGCCTAAATTACTATACCGGATACCGGATTTAAATAAATACAAAATATCAAATTTAGTTAAGTACTTTATTTATGTCACATAAAAAATATTATCAGTAAGTAATCACATAATTTTCATTTTAAAACTTAGAAAATTAGTACACAAAAAGCATGCACTATGGGCAAATTATGGTTAATAAATACATATTTATAATTTCCCTGCCTTGAAAGGTAACAAACGAATCCTGTCTTTATAAACAAATATAAAGGTCACGATCGCGTGCAATTCGCACTGACTAGTTAAAAATTATCAAGTAAGACATTTTTAAGCATTCCAATAGAATTTCCTTGTGAGCTCTTTCAACCAGCTTCAACCACTCCCAAGTAGTATATTTTGAATCGCAATTTAAGTAGCAATCAAGTATCTAGTTTCTTGACTTAGGCGTTGAAACGACTTTTTAATCTAACCTCAAACGATCGCGTTTGCAATCAAGACAATAAGTCATTGAAACAATTGCTAACTTCGCTTATGAACGGAAAGACCCGAAATTGCCCGAGTGCCGCACACGATCGCCACCTTCGCAAGTTCGCTTCTTGCGATGCACCAAACAGCAATATTTGGCAGAATATCCGGTGGCCGAATATTCGGCTATCCGGCGATAATACTGGCTGAATATCCGGTATCTAGTATTCGGCCAAACAGTTATCCGTTTCATCTCAATTAACAACACAATACAAGTATGAAATAGCATTGTAGCAATTACCTCATTCCCAAGCTGTTACTTTTTTATCATCCATAAAAAAGTAACACGGTGTTTTTAACTATTATATGCCAGTGCTTGACAAATATTCCACTGATAGCAAGTGGTGATGTAGCCAAAGATGGTAAAGCTCGCTAACTTAGCTTAGCAAAAGCCTATTCACGCTTGCTTTGAATACATCCTCATTGTAATCGGAACTTTCTGTTTTTTATAGAAGTGAGGGTCACGGACGAATATTAGAGATGGAAAACAGATATGACCGTTTGTCACATAGATGGTAAATGGGTGTTGTGACACCTACATCAGTCATAAATAAAGAATCAAAATACAAATGCGTTGTCACCCCTGAGGACTAAGATTACCTCGATACTACGCTAAGTGTGAGTAACAATCAAAGAGCAAGTCTTATCCGACACTATTGCGATGATATCCAGACATCAGTCTGAGCGAAATTAGAATGACTCTCCAGCACCTTAAAAACACGAAGACCTCAGGCGAGGATGGAATTACAGCGGAGCTTCTAAAAGCGGTACTAGAAGTCCTTCAGAAACACTTTTATTCCATGGTGGAACTACTCCGGAGGCGTGGAGCAGAAGTGAGGTGGACTTATTCTTCAAGAAAGGCGAAACGTTCTCTTGAAGATCTACAGGCCAATTTCATCAGCAGTACAACCAGAGTGACTGACATAACCCAACGGATTAGAAAGCTGAAGTGGTAATGGGCTGGCCATATAGCTCGAAGAACCGATGGGGAAAAAGGTTTACGAGTGGCAGCCTCGTATGTGTAGGCGAAGTGTAGGGTGACTAGTGATGACCTGGTAAGACATCCAGGCAGTCGATGGATGCGGGTGGCTCAGGACCGTACCCTGTGACATAACTTGGGGGAGGCCTATGTTCAAGACATGGACTTGTAAAAGGCTATAATAATGATGATGATGACGTGGCTCTACCACACCTAAACATGTATAAGTGTTTATAAGGTGGTATGCTCAATTTGTGGAAATCCTCCTGCAGTGCTGAGGTTTAAATGGTAGGATAGCCTTAGTTAAATTATAATAACAAGCAACGAGATAATTATATTGGATCGTTCCCACGTTCTCAAGTGGCAGTCTCGTAACGTAAGCGAAGTGTAGTACGGTCTCTCACTAGATGGAGTGACGACCTGGTAAGTTAGCAGGTATTCAATAGATGCAGGTGGCTCAGGACCGTGGTTTGTGACATATGACATGACCTAGTGAGAGGCCTATGTTCAGCAATGGACTTGTGATGGGCTGGAATGATTATTACGATATACGAAATTTATACCATCTAATGAAAGTATTTTTTAAGACCCTCGAAAGGACAAAAGGAGTAGATGGGTTTCTCAGGTGGGCACTGCAACGTACGCTTTATAGAATATTAATTATCCATTACAGCATATAAAAGTCTACTGCTAAAGTGAGGCTTATCTTCTCCATAAATTATCCCATAGTGAGATTTTGCCATTGTTGTCACGTTTGGCAGGTGGGCGCAAGCGCAGTTTTTTATAATTTTTAGTTGTTATTAGGATAACATCCTATATCTCCTTTTTCAGTTTACCTAGTCGCCTGTTACGATAACCTCGGAACGACAGGTACCAGTGGATATGCTTATATACGGTCACGTTATTAATAAAAATAACTTATATTAAATAACAAATGGTACCCTTAAAACCACAAAAGTATTATGTGTGTGTGTGTGTGTGTGTGTGTGTGTGTGTGTGTGTGTGTGTGCGTGTGCGTGTGCGTGTGCGTGTGCGTGTGCGTGTGCGTGTGCGTGTGCGTGTGCGTGAGCGTGTGCGTGTGCGTGTGTGTGTGTGTGTGTGTGTGTGTGTAATGTGTAATTAAATGTACTAGAAAAGACACCAATAATTGGTTTTTTGTAACACGCATTAGAGCCCACGGGCTCAAACATACTTAGTCTGTGCCATAAACAAATTACTCTGGGCATCCGACTACGCGCCCCACACTGCCGCATAGATTTTTTTTCAGTGTCTGTTCTAGTATATATTAGATCAATGACTTGAAACATTAAAATAACAACCGTAACACTCACACTAGTTAAAGGTATCTTATAATCTTTTTTCCGCAGCTCGGAATAAAACCCGCCACCGTCCGGCTCGGTACGCGCTTCTTCGTTCGGCTTACTTATTTTGCTGGTGGATGGCGGGCGTTGGAGACTCATGTAACCGTTGGACACAGGCCTCCGCTCTATTAAATTAGGAATATATTATTATATCTAAATTGAAATAATCAATGCATCACTAGGTATAGTACCTATAATTATAAGAAAGCTGTATGTATAACATTAATAACTAATAGAGCCTTATAGAGCTCAGGGGTTAAGCGCTCGCTGTAAATATCACAGTGATCGACCGCGAGCAACTCGGGTTCGATCCCCGCCGGCACCAATGAAATTGTTAATTGAAGTTTCAAGTGCTGATTTACCACGTGCTTGGCAGTGAAGGAAAACATCGTGAGGAAACGTGTATGTCTGAGAAATAAAAAAATATTTTGAAGACATGTGAATTTCGCTAACACGCATTGGGGACGCGCGGCGGACATTTCCTTGCCATCAGAAATAAGAGGAGTCCTTTGCTTATTAAGTGTGCTTTGTTCTGTGTCACAATAAAAATTTGCCTTTGTCTATTTCCTATTATACTATAATACTTTAGTAAATATATTAAATAGCTTATCCTTATAATTGAAAACGTTACCTTTTCCATTTTCTACGTATGATGTACGTATTTATTCCAAATAAGTTATTCAAAATAATATATAACAAAATAAAAGATGACTTTTTAGAACTATAAAGAAAAAATATTTTCGTCGTAATAATTTCTAATTTGGTGAGAAGACATAGTGTAAAGAAGACTAAATTAACGTGATAGAGCCATGCTGCAGCTATATTAGTAGTATAATTGTAGCACGAATGGGTCGGCTCGACCGGGGAAGGACCACGCTCTCACAGAATACGAGCGTAAAGGAGCAGCTTAACACTGCTGTGTTTCGTATGGTGATTGTAGAGAACCGGAGACCCTTATTACTGAAAAAGAGGCATTCCATCTTAGTCCTCACGGGTGACAACGCATCTGCATTTCGATTCTTTATTGAGGATAGATGTAGATGTCTATGGGTCACAGCAACTAATTACCATCAGGTGGACTGTGTGCTCGTTTGTCACCCTTATCCTATAAAAAAAACTGAAGCCCTGACATCAAATCCTATTTCGTGTTTATTATTTTCTTTTAGCTTTTTATTCTTTTAAGGGACTAAAGATATATATATATATATACATATATAGAAGGGGCTCAAGGATACATGTAGAAACAACAAGAATGTCGTGTCAATAGTTACATTAAAACTTAAACCCTTATTTTCCTCCTATAGACGTCAAATTGCTTCTCCAAATTTATATAGAACCATCCCTGAAGTAAAGCCTATTTAATAAAAAATAATATATAAATTTCGTAGTGGAAGACCATCTCCGAAAATATATAAAAAAGTACAATATTCTAAATGGAAACCTCCAAAAATAATGATTCTACAACTTACTGCAATGCAGTAGGCATATTATGAGTTAACTTACCGCGTTGAATTGGTGTCCGAGCGGTATTCGAACCAGGAAACTGTAGTGTAATTAGCTAGGTGTTCTGGCTACTCTATCACACGGTCTTAAAATAAAATAAATTCATAGAGTTTTCAATTAATCTCACCATAAAGACTTGGTATGATATCTGGGTCAGCATCATCAGCCTCACGCGAATCCGGAGACCGAAGAAGTGGTCCTCTTGCCTCACTAGGACTCGATCGAGGCGCGATTTCTTGCTTCACGGGCGTTGGACAGTGTCCAGTACGGTCCGCATACATTGCTTCACTGTAAAGAAAATTCTTCATAAAATTCAATATAATTTACATAATAAGGTGGCGGCTTTGAATTACTATCAGAAGACATGTATATATTAAAGCACAGAATACAAAACGTAATAGTGCTGCATATGTATAAAAAATAAACTGCTACGTAATTTATTTGCGTCGAGGATTCAACTTTATAATTCCAGAATTTATTTGTGTTAAAAATAAAAGGCTTCTGTGCTCGGCAGTGAAAAAAAAATATTACGAGAACCAGCATGTTCAAGAAATAGAATATTTAGATATGAAGACCGAATATGCAATGGAGCTACGCGGCACACTACTATCTCTATAACCCTCTTAGAAATTAGACATATTTAGGCAGTAGCCATAAGTATTAGAAAATTACTTTCTATTTCTAGATTCATTGTAACCCTTGAGAACTAAGATGGAATTTTTCATTTACAGTAATAAGGATCTCCGGTACTCTACACTCACCATACGAAACACAGCTCTATTAAGCTGCTATTTTACGCTGGTATTCTGTGAGGTCTTTCACCGATGGAGCCGACCCATTCGCGCCACAACCATAATATAGCTGTAGCGTGACTCTACAACGGATAAAGTTTAAGTATATTGATTACAATTAATTTTAATATTTTCGGCTTTGATTACTTTTAATTTTAATTTTCCTAGGTTTCAAATGTTGTGATCTTGTTCAAAGAGTGAAAATAGTGAAGTAAGATTTGAATAAAGGAAATTCAACTCCTTTATCTTCTTCATATTCTTAGATAATTATATTTTTCAAATTAACGCTTGATACGCCCACAGAACACATAATCGATGGGAAAGAAAGGCTCTAGAGCGGAAGCTTCGTACCGGTAACGATACCTGAACGTAGTACAACCCACGAATGACGAATGACGACATCGTAAAACAATAATCTGTGACTTTCCTTGGAGGAGGCACATGTTCAGCAGTGGATCATAGAAGATACAGATCTAGTGATTTAGTGATGATGATCATGATAAACGTGTTATTCTATTAGCCACCGATACTTTACGTTTCACAAGAACCCGGTAATTAGCAGAAGAACTAGGTAAAAAGTCCCCTTTCTGTCTTGAAGTGTAAGTACGTACCACCTTTTAACCCATTTCCGCCACTAAGAACTCAGTGTTGAAAACGCATTTGTAGTCTTCTTTGGTTAAAATTGGTAGCATGTGGCTGCAGTAGTCACTTACCATCAATCAGATTTACTGTTAGTTCGCTTACTAATTACATTTTATAAACAAAAAACTTACACTAGATAACTAAGATCGCTTCATAAGCCTTTTGAAACAGAAGAATTAAAAGGATATCATTTTAAAAATATAAGGAACGAAACCCACTTGAAGAAAATTACAACTACAATCAACACAATCTCGAAACTTGAATTACCTCAGTGGGGCGTGCTTCGCGGGCAGGTGCCGATGTCGGTTGGCGTGACGGCGATACAGCACGGCTAAAATGCCGCACACAGCAGTCGCTAATAGAGCTGACATTGCCGCTATCGACGCTAGCACTGGGGACATTCCCAATGTATTGCTCTCACCTATGTTGGAAGAGAAAAAGAGAAAAAATACAGTGTAGCACAAGAGTAAATGAGAGAAAAGATTAAAGACCTCTTTCAAATGTTAAGAATTCAAAGCCTTACCCATAAAATTCGAAGGGCTAAAGTTAAAGTTGGTCTCACATTTTTCACTAATTGATAATAAAAAGACACAGATATATATATAAGTACTAAAATCAAGTAAGTGATAACCAACGATTATAAGTACGGCCGGTTTGTTTTTTATTCTATAAAATACTAATTAAAATATAATTTCAAGTTCATGACATATAAAGTAAAACTTAAGCGTGTATTTATTTACGTAATTATTACAAGTTCATTTATTTTGCTTTTTTATAAAAATAAACTTCTCTCTATTGTGAAAAGTCTGAATGTGTCTAAAATTCACAGTGCTGTGTTATTCGTTACTTTAATGTATGGTAGTGAAATTTGGGTGTGGCAGAAGAAGCACGACAGTAGAATAAATTCCGTAGAAATGCGGAGTATGTTAGGACTGAATCAGAATGACAAGTTGAGAAATTGTGTGATAAAAGAAAAGTGTGGTTTGCCAGATGATGTTGTGACTAGGATTAAAAAAGAAATGCTTCGGTGCTTTGGTAATTTAAAAGGAATGAGTGAGGAAAGAGTGACAAGCAAATTTCTGTCGCAGGAGTTAACAACAGAGTCGGGAAGAAACGCTCTAGGTGACGGTTTATCGACCAAATTGTCGATATATTGAAAATGGGCCAAATTAAGAGTACCCTTAAACGACGAGCATGTATGTGTAGGTTGATGGTCGGGATTGTGCCAAATGGAAGTCTGTAGTCTCTGCCTACCCCTCTGGATGACAGGCATGAGTCTTTACGTTATGTTTTATAAATAGCATTGTTAGTGTCTGGATGAGTGGAGCCTGTAGTGGACATGAGAAACGCTCGTAATATTACAGCAGTGGCGGTAAATTTAGATGTTATATTAGTGGGACGCCCCGCGAAAAAGCGCTTCATACAGACCTTTTACTAGGGTCTCGTTGGAACAAGGCGTTTGATTTACTGCCATATATAATTAATAGAATCAGGCGTTACTTTGCGGAAATCCATTATATAAAAGCACCGCTGGGATTAGTGGTGACGGTGATAGTGCACGCAATTGAGGGAGGGCGGGAGGTGCTCTTCGTACTAGGTAAGACACATCATTTTATTTTATAACGCGGATATTTGCGAAGTAAATTTTTGTAAAAGATTTTATATAATGAAAAAAAATCAGGAGCATGGCAATGATAGACATAAAATGTATCGTAATAATATTTACTCTAGAGTTATTATCCAATGAGAAAATACAGTAATACGTTTGTAAGGACCAGCCACACTGCACGCTCCGCCAAACGCTTTCTTTTGTGCCCTTTCTTTTTTTAAGGCATAGCGTGTTCCAATAAAGCAATTTTATTTTGTAGAATATTTAAATACAATAAATCTAGCATATTTCTACGAAGTATAGCCATGCTGCAGCTGTATCAAGATTGAAGCAAAAATAGGTCGAATCAACCGGGGAAGGACCATGTACCCACAGAATACTAGCGTAAAATAACAGCTTAATTCTTAATATTTTGTATGGTAAGTATAGGAAACCAGAGACCTTTTTTACTGGAAATTAGGCATTCCATCTTAGTACTCAGAGTTGACGATGCATCTGGATTTTGAATCTTAATCGAGGATATGTGTAAATGTCTATGAGCCACAGCATTCTCTTACCATTAAGTGGATTGTGCGCTCTTTTGTCATCCTACAATTCTTCTTTTTATTCTACAAAAAATGTATTCGTTCGGTTAAAAAATTCAAAGTCTTATTGTAAATGAAAATTTAGGACCGTCTTCAGCGTTTTTTTCATTCTCATAAATTATTTCTGGATATAAATATGACATGACCGTGTGAAACAAAATAAAAAAAAAACGGTTCCCAACCCGCCTGACAAGCGTAGCAACTATGTCAAATATCCCCCCTTTTAGGCACTTATGGGGCAAACATGATATAAAGTCTTTAAAAAAGTAACAAACACAACACAATTGTTACAAATATGAAATTTGTCTTTACAGTAACATACAAATAATAAACATTTTGATTAATCGTTTTGTTATTGTTTTTAATATTAATAATAAATAAATTTTATTGATATATTGATTTAGCAAGCGTAGGCATAGGTAGACATTGAACTAAAAATAGTGAGTGTTTTAACTTTTAAGTTGAGTTGTTTGTTAAAACATTCAAAAATATCACTTTAGATATTATTTACGGAGTTATTTAGTTACGAGTTAAGAATTTGTTTAGTCTTCATTAATTGTCTCTGGATATAAACATAGTACAAAGTGTTTTAAACACAGTAGCAAACACAACACACAAAAATAACAAACATAAAATACAAAATTTAAAAATAAATGTTTTTTTATTTATTGTATTTTTGTACATCTTAATTAATCAGACTGGGCTCGAGCACTGCAGTGGGATGGAGTACATTGATTGATTAATTAATACCATAGCGGTATTTCAAATTAAAATTTATATATACGGCCCGCGGCTTTGCATTGTTAAAAATTTCTTTACAAAGCTATTATTCAATCAAAAATACTCCGTATAGTGGCCGCTCCTATTCTTGTTGGAGAATAAAAATTAATTTTTATATTACTAAATGGAAAATTTCATAACCCGAAACAAAAGAGCTGATGATCTTCAAATGACTGAAAATATTTTTTGAATCATAGGTAAGAACACTCGATGAAGTCAAATTTTGAACAAAAGAAACCCGCACCCGAATCGATTTACCCGTTTAAGAGCTACGATGACACATGCAGACAGACAGAGGTCTGTCTGTATGTCTCACATAGCGGTCAAATTTATAACAGCCCTCTTTTTGCGTCGTGGCTTAAAAGACTAACGTCCTCTCCGGCTACACATCGGTGGTAGCAGGATCTCGACAACATCGTCACCTACGGAGTCAAACAGTAACTAAGAATCATCGAGGTGACCCCAAAAGAAACCCATAAAAAATCTTCAAAATCGATCGTACTGGATTTTTATATATATAGAAAGACCAGCCATCCGCCCTGGATTCGTTAGGATAAATTCAGTATCTCGACGACAATGCCACTTACCGGATCCAAATATAGCTAAGAACTATCCAAGTGACTTTATAAGTAGCCCATATAAATTCATCAAAATCGATCAAGCCGTTTAAGAATAGAAGAATTACACACACACACACACACACACACACACATACAGGAATTTTATATAATCGTATAAAGACTAGCAATCCGCCCCGGCTTCGCATGGGTTATTTCTGGATCTTGAGATCAGAGGCACCTAGGCTATGTTAGCATAAGGTACAAACTTGTTAAACAATATTAATTAATTAACTTTTGCTTGCATCCTAATATTCATGTAAATTAACGGTGGGGATATGGCGCTGACAGCTGATGGACAGGTCTCCTAGTTCGGCTGCAGATGCTATGTTTCAAATATATGTACAAAATTAGCTTTATTAAGTGTTAAGAAAATATCTGGTTGCACTATGTACCTATTGGAAATAAAGAACTTATTATTATTATTATAATTACCTACTTGGGTCAACTATAGCTCCAAAAAATCAAAGTGAACCCAAATGTGAAGAGTAAACAGTCAGTATATTTACAGGCTGAGACGAAATCTATACTTTTTTATATAGAATACAGGTGACAAACTAGCACACAGTCCACCTGATGGTAAGTGGATGCGGAGGCCCATACATATCTACATTTATTCTCGGTTAAGATTCAAAATACAGATGCGTTGTCACCCCTGAGGACTAAGATGGAATGCCTGGTTTTCAGTAGGTATCCGATTCCTTTCACTCAACATACGAACCAGCAGCATCAAGCTACAATTTTACGCTGGTATTCTGTGAGAGCGTGGCCCCTAACCCGGTTGAGCCGACTCATTCGTGCTACAATTATAATTTAGCTGCAGCGTGGATGTATCACGTGATAAAACTCGAACAACAACGAAGAAAAACAATGTTTAAATAAAGAAAGCAACAACGTATCTGTATCCTTCTTTATTTAGAACTTGCAGGTGTCTATAAGTCACAATAGTCACTTTTGCCCTCAAAACGTCCAAATTGTAATTAGGCGGAAAGCCAGACGCTGGCAAGTAATTATACATCTAAGTTTTATTACAATGTTAAAAGAAAGTTAAAAAATACATTTACATAAGGCTATTTATTGCCTTTATTTAAATGGATTTTAACAATAATTTACAGACAGTCGTGCCTTAAAAATGGAAAACAGTAAAATAAAACGAATTTACCCTCTTTCTACCCTAGAAAAGAGTGCAATTAAAATTTATGTTCCAAAATAACATATGCTCAGGCTAAAACTAAATTGTTCTCGATTAGCGACCGTGCGACGTAATGTATAAAATTTACATATTAATGGAATATACTCGCGTTGCTCTGAAGCAACGTAAAATGAGTTAAACCATTTCCTTTCGTTGTAAGAAAGTCCTAACATATCTACTTATTACTGGCTCATTCAGTACTCTATGGAAATCTAAAAATATTACTTTTCCCATTAAAGGAACGTCATAAAAGTGCATAGATTAGTTTTTAGTTTAAAAACTGCATTTATGTAAAATTATTCGGCCGTAAATTCTTTATTTAAATAATCTTTATTGTAAGACACCTAAAACTAAGGGCTATAATGGGTAGACTAATTGCCTAACAGAATTCTTTACCAGTCAATCCTGGATAAAATATAGAAATTAAAATTTTAATTACAAGTACGAGTTCAATCCCCGCCGGCGCCAATGAAATTGTTAGTTGCATATTTAAGTGCTGATTTACCACGTACTCGGCAGTGAAGGAAAACACAGTGAGGAAACCGGAATGTCTGAGAAATAAAAAAACATATTTCGAAGACATGATGTGAAGTCCTGAACACGCATTGGAGCAGCGTAGCTTCCTTGCCCTAAAACACTCTCAGAAATGAGACGAGGCACAGGCCTATCAGTGAGACGTACATATATATAGGCTGTAAATTTATATTTTAACTTTAATGCTTATTTTGGGTTTAGGAATCTGTTATAAAGATATTTTTTAATTTATTTTAATTTATTCATTCTTTATTCCTTCATCTAAAATAATACATAGTTAGGACAATACATAGTTGAGGTCATTGAGTTATATGTACTACGTACTAGAGAAGCCATTCCAAACAAAAATTGTGTCCTACTCTATATCTTCGCGCATGCGCGGGAGTAGTAGTCGCGCATGAGCGAAGATTTTAATTTGATATTAAATAAGATATTAATATAAAATAAATATAAGAATTTAATATAAAATATCCTAATTTAATCTAAACAAACATATTTCTAAATAAAATGTAATAATAATTATTTTATGGAATTCACAAATCTTCATTTTACGCAATATTTAGTTTGTATGGACTGCACTACAGTTCAGTTGAACATAGTCAATGTACGGAATGGCTTCTCTAGTACGAACTACATATAACTCAATGGTTGAGGTATTGTCTACCAGTCAACCCATAGAGTGGTGAGAATTTTACGTAGGTGCAGCAATGTAAAATAAAAACAAAATAAAAATGATTATTAACTACGTAATATATACCTTTTACTAATATATACAGTAGATAAAATATAGAAATATCTCCTATTTATACATATGTACAAATAATTACATACATACATATTAACATTCATTTATAAATAGTACATATAAATAACTATGAACATATACATCTAACAATATAAATAACACGGATGATTCATGTAAGAAGCGTTGTCTTTAATAGATGATTAATTTACACCAACTTTTTGAAAGCAAACTTAGACAAGGATTTCCAAAGGCTTGTAGCCTGAACTGTTAATTAGTTACCATAGAACTCGGTGAAGTGAACAGGAGTACATATTTTGTTGTTAGAAGAAGAACGTAGAACCCTAACATGAGATGAGGAGAGATAGTGAAATTTACTCTTGAGATAAGAAGGCGAAAATAGGTCACTTAATATGGAAATAAGAACAAGTAATATTCTCTTAATACGCCTCTACCGGATTGTAAGCCAATTAAGCTTAGATCTATATTGCGAAATATGGTCATTCTTTCGAAGCCCGAAAATACATCTTCTACAGTTATTGAGAAGGCGTTCCAACTTGTTCAGATCCTTGGAGAGATCCGGGTAATGCACATCTGTATAATCAATTATGGTTAATATGAGCGACTGGACTAGCATGATCTTAGACTTTGTGGGGAGAAAATGTTTTAAACGATACAGAGAACGTAATGTGGCAATGACTTTAGGACTCACTTCAGGAATCTGAGTTCTCTAATTCAGCGTACTGTCAATGTGTAGGCCAAGATTTTTTACAGAGTTACTGAACTGTATTGTAATCCCATTGTAATAAATAGGAGGTAAGTCTGCAAGATTAATCTTGACTAGCATCCTTGAGTTACTTACCAATATAGCTTGGCATTTTAAAGGATTGACCAACACTCCATAACGAGTAGACCAATCTTTGATAGCCGATAAGTTGTTATTTAATTTTTTAATCCCATTATGGATATCCCCAATTTCAGCTTGCACGTGTAGCTGAAGGTCACCGGCATACAGATGGTACTAGCAATAGAAGGTGGAGGTAATAAAGTTTATAAAATTAAACAAATTATAGGAGAAAGAATACCGCCTTGCGGCACACCAGCTTCCACATGAGCCCAAGATAAGGTCATTTGCCCCACACAGACTGACTGCTATCGACTACGTAGATAAGATTCAAACCATTCCAATGCTGCAGGGATAAAACTTAGATGAGACAGTATGGAAAGAAGGATTTCATGATCAACTGTGTTGAAAGCATTTGAGAAATCAACTAGTACAATCCTTCTAACTACTTTTGCCGCTAAATAGCAATGCACCTTGAGTTTTAATCTGAAAGGCACGGAGAGTCAGTATGAGTATTCATAATACTAGCTATAGTTATAATGGCTCGTGTGCTTGAGTTATTTCATGTGTTTACACGCTTGTTCTAATTTGAAACTAGAATAATTAGTAATTAAAGATTTTAAAAATTAGTTTGCTGAGATCCAAGTAAAAAAATAAAATAATGTTCTTACCTAGTTTGAAGAGCCCCTCTCGCCTCGCCTCAATTGCGTGCATAATCCGAGTCAACACTTATCCCAGCACCACTACTCCCAACAACACTACACTAGGTCTTACTACGTAAGACACATCATTTTATTTGATTACGCGGATCTAACGGTGCGTACTTATTATATAACATAACATGTTATAAAACATGTTTCAGTAATGTGGATACTGAATGTTATATAACTCGAGTGTATTTTTCTCTAGTCAATAAACTATGTTTGTTTGGGACGAACCCAGTATCTGTTTTTTTTCTTTTGTTATTTAAAAGTACAAGAGTTGCTGCAGTAGCTAGCAAAACGTCTTCTCGTGTCGACATTATAAAAAACACCGCTGAACGATAAACGACAATGTCATATAACATTGTTTATTGCATTGTTATTCTAATGTGCACAGTATTGCTATATGTTGCAATGTTGAAAAACAATGTAACATAATGTGGACGTGTTATAAAACAAAAGTTATACAACATGTTACTTAATCTGTACGCACTCTTAGCAAATTAATCTTTAACATTTTTAATATAATGGATTTCCGCAAAGTAACGCCTGATTCTATATTATTGTGCCAAAATCTTTGCAGGCCATTTTGCAGCCTGTGCTCATAAAGGTAATAATAAGGCCACTTTTTGCTCAGGAGTCTATTAGAGTAAGTACCAACCCTACCCTCATACGTATTTCTGTCGCCAAACAACAAAGCCTGTACTGATGTGTGATGTTTTATATGTGTTGATGGTATAATTACACGCCGTGAGACATTTTAACTTCCAAAAACAACACAACAACAAAAGTTTTCAGTGGTCTTCAAGCCAAAGCTAATTGAACTTTAACTATTTTATCACCACATACTACTTTTATACCACTATTTTTTATATATTATTGTTATGTTACAACGTCTTTAGGATTTTTTACATACATAAATTCTAAATGGACAACGTTCAGACCTGGAACAATTATTTTAAGGACATATAACTACTGGTTCCGTGAAGGATTGGAACCGGCAGCCTAGCATCGTCGCAAACAAACAATTAGCTACTTCGCTATCGAACTACCATTTATACATTACAGCGTATCAAAGTTCACTGTTGTGCATAGAAGAACATAGATTGGCTCATATATATAATTGGACCCAAAATTTGCCATAGTTAACAAACGTGACAAACGGATTGGCAAACGCAGTTTTTTATTTGAGCTCTTAACAGAAAGATACTGATGTTCTTCTCCTGTTTCAGTTTCCATCTCTTCGTTTACGACGCTCAAAGAACAATAAGAAGTAATGTACTCTCCTGTGCCACCACTATATATACCGAGCTGTCAGAATGTTCATTTTTTATCACAAGTCCACTGCTGCTACCGAACGTAGGCCCTCCCATAGATTGCTTTATACTCAGGGGGGGCATATTTTCCACTGTTGCTACGCTTGGTAGGCAAGCTGCAAACTGCATTTTTCTTATTTCTTATTTCTTTTATTAGGCTCTCACAACAATAAGTAAAATTAGTAATTAATTAATTAAAAATTGATAAGGGCGTGCTTCGATGGTTTGGGCACGTTGAGCGAATGAGTGAAGACCGAATGGTGAAGAAAATATATAGCGCGAAAGTAAATATTAAAAGGTGTCGAGGTAGACCGAGACTAACTTTTGAAGACCATGTGAGCAAATAGCTCGAAAAGGGGGTATGAAGAAGATAATGAATCTGAAAGAAGCGAAAGAGGTATGTAAGGATCGTGACACTTGGCGATCTGTTCTCTATGGCTACCCTGTCAGGGATTGTGCGTGAAGATAAGTAAAGTAAAGTACAACAATAAGTACACTGTTACATATATATGGATTGACATCATAATTATTATAACTAAGTGTGCTATCACTTACAGGAGAGATACCACATGTATAATTAGTAAACGATACGTTAATTTAGTAACAATAAAGTGCTATTTAACTTTGATAAAATATTTTTTTAAATTATTTTATCAATGTTAAAGCTTTATCAAAGTTAAGTTTTTTTTAACTTTTAGTTGTTATTAGGAAGACTTGCCTGTCCGTCTCCCGGTTTACTACCCCTTGTAGTCCCTTACGACAAACAAAAAACGATATGGGTAAGTGAATATTATTACACCGTCACTACACTTTCGTTAATGTTCATTTATTTAAAACACGAGACACGGGGACAACTTAAGCCAGTATCGCGACAAAGCCTCGTTATTTCAGCCGCTACATTCGTTTTGACTCGCGAGTGTTTCGGAGCGATATGCAAAAATGGCTTTATACAGTGTTAAATAATAAACATCAAAACCACTAACAGAGAGCCCTGTAAACCTTTTAAGTGGCATTTCTAAACACGACACGCGAAACAAATTACCCTGCTTTATAGTTTATTTCTTCATAAAAGGATTTCATAATGGTTATAGATTGGTAACCTACTTTCTAATAATTGTATACATATAATGAGTTTACACAATATCGCCGTCATTATCAACCCCTTTTTAACATGTAGTGGCGGTGTAAGAATATCAACTACCCCATATCATGCTGTTGGTGTCGTAAGAGGTAACAAAGGGCAAATCAGGAGATGGTAAGCAGCGTCTCGTAATAACGACTAAAAATAATAAACTGTGGTTTCCAACACACTTGCCAAGCGTGGCAACTTTGGCAAATATCCATACTATAAGGCAAGGTATGGGGGAGGTCTATTTACAGCAGTGGATTTTAATAGGCTATACCAGTATAAACCTTTTAAGTCGTTAGATGGGCATATGACTTTTAAAATGCGCTTGCTGATGTCAGTACTACGTAGTTATTTGATAGAGTTGAAAAATGAAACTACGTGGTAGAGCCACGAAGTTGTGTATTATGACTGCAGAAATACCTCTACCGGAGAAGAACCAGGTTTGCGCAGAATACCAGCGTAAAATACCATCATAATTCTGATGTGTATCGTATAGTAAGAAACAAAAAACCAAAACACTTTTCAACGGTAACAAGGAATTTCGTCTTAGTATTTACTACTCCGACGTGTAAACGCACCTGTATTTTGATTCTTAATTCAATTTAGATGAGTATGTCATTGAGCATACAAGAGCATCTATTAACCATCACGTAAAAAGAACCGCATATTATTGGTGTGATTTGTATGGTTTAGAGAAACGAACCAGAGTTCACAAAAAAAATCCTAAAGTTCTTTCCTGCTGGTGACACTTTACATGTAATAAGATCTTATTCACAAAGTGCTCACCGAAGAAAAACGTGGAGAGAAGATCTCGTCTGGGAATTTAGAAAAAACAAAACCAGGAACGTGAAATGTCAACACGCCAATAAGTTTAAGACAGTGTGAAAACATGATTCTAATAAAGTTATAAAAGCCAACTGGCTAACAGCACTGACACTACTGTAAATCGGCACATATTTTTATAGGATAAGGGTGACAAACGAGCACACAGTCCACCTGATGGTAAGTGATTGCGGCGGCCCATAGACATCTACATCTATCCTCGATTACGAATCAAAATGCAGATGCGTTGTCATCCGTGAGGACTAAGATGAAATGCCTCATTTCCAGTAAAAAGGGTATTTTACGCTAGTATTCTGTGAGAGCGTGGTCCTTCCCCGGTCGAGCCGACCCATTCGTGCTACAACTATACCAGAAATATAGCTGCAGCATGGCTCTACCACGTTGTTAATCACGAACACCTTTTCCATGCCATAAATCTTCAGGAATCCTTTTTTAAATAGTGAGATGTATGTAGTCAGATACTTTACTTTACTTCATTCGTCTTAGGAAAGAAAGAAAAGAAGACAAATGGTAGATGAAAAAGCGAGGCCTTGTAACAAGCTAGTTATAAAATATAGAAATACATGGAATTAAATTTTGCCCTAATTCTTACTGTAGCTGGCCACCTGCAAACACCTGAAGTGTAACAAATTACATATTTGAAGGCGAACGAACATAATGACACACTGTTTTGATGCATTATGTTATTTTTTTCAACACAAAGCAACACGGAATGAAGCCGTTTGGTTTGACGGAGCTTAGCGTGACTTCGACTCACAACTATGGTTGCATTATAGACGCGATAATAATGTAATTTATTACACTTTTTTCATAACAATCATAGTCATAAACATCCATCCTTTACATCCATATACCTATGCATACATGCTCGTCGGTTAAAAGTACTCTGAATCAAGCCTATCTTTTCAATATATTGCCAAATAAACGATAAAATCTAGTCAGGGGCGTCCCTTCCCGACTCTGCCGTTCACTTCTGCAACATAAATTTGCTTTGCACTCTTTCCTTATTCATTCTTTCTACACGATCAAACCACCAAAGCATTCCTTTTTTAATTATGTTTACAACATCATCTTGCAAACCACGCATCTCTTATCACACAATCTCTAAGCCTGTCATTCAGATTCAGCCCTAACATACTCTTTAATGACCGCATTTAATCTACTATCGTGCTTCTTCAGCCGCACCTAACTTTCACTACCATACATTTAAATTGGAACTAACACAACATTGTGAATTGCCACACGTGCCTTTTTTGACAACTTCTGGCTTCCCACAACGGAGTAAAGCGCCCCATTTACTCAAAGGTCTGCGTATGTTTTTCAATAAATGCGTATGTTTCTCAATAAAGACTCAAGATGCAGATGCGTTGTCACCTGTGAGGAATAAGATGGAATGCCTCTTTGCCAGTAAAAAGGGTCTCCGGTTCTCTAAACTCACCATACGAAACACAGCAGCGTTAAGCTTCTATTTTACGCTGGTTTTCTGTGAGAGCGTGGTCCTTCCCCGGTCGAGTCTACCCATTCCTGCTACAACTATACTACTAAAATAGCTGCAGCATGGCTCTACCACGTACAGAAGTATAAGGGACGTTTGATATTGCAATCGTCAATTCACCCAAAAAGCATGATGGTAGGCTTCTTATTCATCATCGGTCCATAAAAGTTGAAACTGTTGAACATAGGCCTTCCATAGATTGCCTCATATGAATATTTGCCATAGTTTCCTCGCCATGTTGGCAACCGCAGTTTTTATCATTTTGAGTTGTTATTAACATATTTCTGCTACGCATTTCCTGTTTTATTTCTCGCTGTCACTTCCATCGACATCTTTAAAGCCATAAACAAATATTTTTATTCAAAATCGGCTTTGACAAAGCGCTTTTTGAAAGGTAAATGCTACGTCATCGCTTCAAAAAGTCCCTACTACCGGGGAACCTTGTAAGAACGAGCAACAATAAAATCACAAAATGACATTTTTTCTTGTAACATATTTCTTTTTCTGATTTTTTACTTTATTAAATAATATGAAATATGGAGGACAAAGGTTCCATTTATACCATAATTGATTGACATATCTTCCAGTAAACAGGGACAGGGAGATAATATATTTAAAAAGGCAAGTTCAGTGCGTACATTTCTAATGAATAAATAATGTACAAAAAATTATACAAAATATAATAAATAAAACGATAAATAATAATATAAACGATAATATCGTATTAAATAATATATATAAAATACAACAAATTATAATAATAAACATGATGTAAAGTATTTTTTTATGACACGTTTCTTAAATACCAATAAAGTTTTAGAATATTTTAGGTTAGGTGATAGAGATTTCCATAACGATAGCGTAACCTCCTGAAGAGAAAAGGATGAGGAATAAAAACTGGAATTATGGACGGTAAAGTTAAGAAGAGGTTTTGAAAAGGGATCTGCTTGTAGAACTTATTTACCACTAGTACCGTAAATAAACTTTGTTTATATTCTGGGATTTTGTTGTTAAAGCGAATAAAATATTTTCCATTAATGAATTGCTGACTCTGTGAAGTAAAGTTCGGTCGTCGTGGAATTACCTGTTTAATATCACCGTGACTCTCATCCTGATTCTCTCTACCAACTTAATGACAGTATAGACATCCAACAAGCTTAGCTTAAATAATATTTCCAATAGATAGGAAGGAAAGAACGTAAGCTAAGTAAAATACTCAGGACTGCCATCGTAATTTCGCCTGCACTGCGTAGTGATTACGACGAAACCTTACCGTATGGAAGACACCAACGTCCAATAATAGGGTCTTACAATAAACAGATCGATGGTTTCGATTTTTAATAGCTTATAAATTGTGAGCATTTTTTCAAACATTAAATGTGGTTTAAAAACATAAACACGAAATTACAAATATCATGTACATTACAGACACGCTCGACAAATTCCGTAGACGCGCCGTATAGAGTTCCACGCAAATCTATTATGTTAGGGTTAAAATTGAGCGCATATATCACTAACCAGTATATTTGGCTTGTCCTCTAAGAGTAACGGTTTCAATAGTGGACACGTCGCTCCGACCCTTGGCATTGACCGCATACAGGTCGATCCTGTAACTCACGCCCGGCGGCAATCCACGTATTTCGAAATATGGCGGAGTACGGTTCGTGGAAACGTTGTAGCGCACCTGTTGGGAATAAATTTTTATTCCAAGCGAATGCTTCGATAATTAGAGGAAAGAATGGAAAATAAGGCGATTTGTTCTGTACGTTTATACTTCTAACATGTATACAAATCATTTTCATAACAATGTAATATTTAGTCCATGCTCGTTGCGCTTGTTAAATAAAAATATTGTGTATGAAGGCTTTATCAACAGTTTTAATAAAAAAATATACTTTATGCTTTTTTTATTTTAATTTCGGAAAGAAAATTATCCCAACCGTAGTTTCAGAAATTAACGATTACATTTAGTTTAATTAAATTTAAAATTAGATCAACATTTAATTTAATTTATTTCAAAGTGAATTTTTACATGTATTTATAGATTAAGAAGTTGTATTAGTAATGTTTTTTTTATTTTTTATTAGCCAAATACTATATACCAATATTGTTTATATGCCGCTTCTTTTTTCTTAATTGTGGCAAACGGCTCTTTAATCACTGTGCCAGTGTAAAGTTAAAATATGCCGCTTTTAGTTGGCTTGTGAAATATTAATTATGTAATATTAAAAAAAATGAAATAGTTTGTAAATTACTTTAAATGTATTTTACTCTGACAATATACAACTCACCGTAAGCGAAGGCAATTCCAGCAGCTCCATTAAGAACGTCTGTGGCAAACCGCCGTCAAAGTTCTCTACGCATTCGACATACAAAGAATCAAGACTTTGGTTGGCCACTGAACAATTCTGTAGTTGGAATGGACGACCTGCATGAACAAAAATTTTATTTTACACGTTATCAATTAGTAAGAGAGAAAATGCCAATTATTTCAATGAAACGAATTGAAACGTCAGCTCGTGTTGCTTTACGGGGATATTCATTGCTCTATACAAGAGAGATTTTTTCACAATCAAGCTTTTTCACTCCTGCGTCTTAAATGACTATTACGACGTAGCAAATCCTGATTAAATGACAGGAAATGGCGAAAATCAATACAACAATGCTGACCTCAAATTTGGCAGTCTGGTTATAAAGAAATGTACTACCAGTGCGAGAATATTGACTCTGTAATTCATTTGTCAACATAGCAAAGATGATCTTACTAGATCTCGGATGCTCCGTATCAAAATCGAGTAAGAAAAATAACTAATTTTCCAAGATTTCGCGGTAGAGCCATGCTGCGGCTATATTATAATTGTAGCTCGAATGGGAATAGGAATTGTTACGGGCCCGGATGTTTGTTCAAGTTTAAGTCATGGAAGCAAAATTAATGATTTCTTATATTTACACACTACACATTTAAATAAAACCAGTTTTACGGATTCTAACGTGAATATTAACTTATTTTATATCCCCGACGTTTCGAGCAAAATTATTTATAATTAATTTTAATCTGGAAGTAGCCGTGATTAACTATAACATTGGGACGTCGAACACCTCAGTCCCCACCACCCGCACCCCGTGACCATGGGTGCTGTAAAGTGCTTGAAACGTTGGGAATTTAAAATAAGTTAATATACGCGATAGAATCCATAGAATCTAGTTTTATTTAAATAAGCAAACTTACTTCACGACACAGGAGAAAAGCCTAGTGTTGGAGTAACGTATTTTTAAAGAGGAAATAGAAAAAGAAATAATTCTACTAAACATTTTCAAATTTCGTTTGAAAGTTTCATACTCACCAGCGACTACTAACTGGAAAAGGCATGGCACCTTTTGTTTGCCAATCGCGTTTTCTCCGAAACATGCCAACGTCCCATATTCCATATCCGTAGTGGGAGTATAGTTTAGAGTTGACGTATTCCCGTGACTATTGTACAATCTATAAAAAATTATCATTAAAAGTAATTTTAAAACGAAAAAACTTAAATTAATAAACACAAGTTTTTTTTTTTACTTATTATATGCCAGTCCTTGCCCGCAATACCACCTGGTGCTAAGTGGTGATAAAGCTCTAAACGATAAATCGCACTATCTTAGTTTATTCACTCTTGCCTTGAACACGACAAAGATTGTAGGGCGGAATTTGGAATTAACCAACCAACTTCAACCAAAATCTGTCAGTTCGTTTGACACTACTCGTATAATTGTATTAAAAAAATGTGTAAAACTATCACTGGACAACGTTTCATTTTTTTATAGAATAAGGGTGATAAACGGCACAGAGTCCACCCGATGTTAAGTGGTTGCTGTGGTCCATAGACATCTACATTTATCCTCGATTACAATCAAAATGCAGATGGTTGTCACCCGTGAGGAGTAAGATGGAATGCCTCGTTTCCGGTAAAAAGGGTCTCCGGTTCTCTACACTTACCATACGAAACACAGCAGCATTAAGCTGCTTATATACGCTGGTATTCTGTGAGAGCGTGGTCCTTTCCCGGTCGAGCCGACCCATTCGTGCTACAACTATACCAGAAATATAGCTGTACCGCGTGTATACTGGCTACTCAGACTGGCGACATGGAGCAGCATGCTGCGCTGCTGTATGCCGCGGGTTCAATTTGTTCATACAGAATCAATATGTGATTGTAATTCATGATCTTCCTATCACGCACCTACTGTACAGAGGCCTTCCCTATGTAATGTCACAAAGTACAGTCATAAGCCACCTGCATCTATCGACTTCCTGCTAATTTTATAATTCGTTCTGTTGATTCGTAACCATTACAATTATGTTATTGTAACTCCTTCTAAATAACTACTTTTCAGAATTCAGATTTAGAACAATTTAATTTATAAATTTATAACAATAATTATATAACAATAATAAATAGTAAACGTTGAATTTATTAATGCAACATATCTACGTTAAGGTCAATATTCCTAAAGCAAAGTACTTATAATTAAAAATTTGCATATATTTAAAGGTAACTTGAAATCACTATAATATGCATACCTCGGCGGTAGTTCAGTCTGTTCGCCAGAGTTATTGAACGTCCAATGAAAAGAGACTAAAGCGGGATTGGCGTCTACCGCACAGTGAAGCGATACCGTCTCGTGCTTCAGAGCTCCGTACAGCTCATTGTCCTTCATCTCGGCGCAGACCGGAGCATCTGTACAGGAAATGAATTCACGTCAGATAAGAAATTGCATTCTCCTAATGATATATTTAATATCATAAGAATATTATAAGAATTTAATATAATAAGAATTTCACATTTAATATCATATTCAAAGAAATAACGATATTGTATGTTCTAAAGTTACTTATATTGCTAAGATGTTAATATGTCTATATTTCTAGTCGATTTAGCGAACGAACTTCTATCGGATCATATTTTTTTGTGTGTTAATTTTTGTGTTTTTTCGATAACTATAATTCCTACATATTTTATCTTTATAGAATAAGGGTGACAAAAGAACACACAGTCCAACTGCTGGTAAGTGAATGTTGGGTCCCATAGACATCTACATTTATCCCCAATTAAGAATCAAAATGCAGATACGTTGTCTTCCCTGAGGACTAAAATAAAATGCCTCGATTCCAGTTAAAAGGATCTCTGGTTCTATATATTCACCATACGAAATACAGCAGAATTATGCTACTATTTTACGCTGATATTGTGTGAGAGCGTGGTACAACCCAGGTCAAGCTGATTCATTCGTGCTACAACCATTATACAGCTGCAGCGTGTATAATGTATAATGTACCCATATAAGAGGATAGTATCTGGGCTTCAGGGAATTTGAAGAATAGTTCTTTACAATATATTGCTGTTCCACTTGTGCCAGTACAACCGAGCTATCCAACATTGAGAGACATTTGCAGCATGAATTTATTATATCTATGAGAAATCGACTATATTATCATCACGAATTCTTCTTTTTCCTATTTTGAAACTGGACCGATTTAATTTTTTTTTCAGAAACATCAAGGGTAGAATTGTAGCTGTTTTTATAATATAATTTCAGATATAATATAAACAGAATCACGCAGTTGAGTCCAACCTTAATAATTTATATAAATTTTCATATATTCGACTTGAAAAAATTATATTAATAAAATAAAGAAGAACAAAAAAAACAGTCTGTATTATAGCGACACTTTAAGATGACGCAATAATACAGGCTGTTTTTAATCATTTTTTTATATATATTTCTAAGGTGAATACAAATCTAGGTGTTCACCTTAGAGATTAAATCCTGCGAAGTAATATTAAATGCAAACAAAAAAAGATCTGAAGTTAAGAAAATACTATTTTAGTTTTATTGAAATTTCTCTACAAATTATTCAAACTAGCTTTAAACCATTACTAGAATCGACGACTCATTGAACTGCATTCTGCATCACAATATTATTGACTTCGATTTGAATTTTTCCTAATAATTTTTTTTAGTTCATTAATTTTATTGTACGTAGTTTTATTTATTTTTTTGATAAACCCCCAGAGAAAATAATCTAAAAGCGCAAGATCAAGCGATATAGCCAGCCACACAACAGAACCATTTTATTTCCCAGAAGATGCTGCTTCCCATCATCCGTTTTATTTTCCTCTGTCGTCTCTTTCGACACACACGGAATTATATGTGTAAGTGGATAGGCGGACAAAAATAAAAAAATATATTTGTTGTAAAAAAAAATATGTTACTACTTAAGGACCAACGGCCAACAAATTATTTTGGTTATCGGTTTGTCCTCACGCGGTATACTATACAATACATTTGACGGATATTAAAAACTGACTAATCTTTAATGGTGGCATTTAATCCATCTTCTTGGTATCCCATAAATATTTAAATTAAATCCAAGCATAAGCATACTAGTGCAAGACTTCAAGATACTTTGATCTCGTTCATCGAAGGTCGGAGCAAATGTTATTTTTTTTAAATAAGGAAGTCCTCACTATGTGCTCGTTTGTTACTCTTAGTAACAAACGAGCACACAGTGAGGACTAATATGGAATGCGTCGTTTCCAGTAATAAGGGTATCTGATTCTCTACACTCACCATGCGAATCATAGCAGCATTAAAATGCTTATTTACGCTGATATTATGTGAGAGCATTGTTACCTCGGTCGAGCCATTCGTGCTACAACTATAATAATGCGCAGCGTAGCTCTACCACGTATATCAGTATATTATTTACATGGTATAATATACAATATGTTATTATATACAATATGAAAAAACTATAATTAAAAAAAAACTAAAACAATAACTTAATTATCATAGAGTCCTACTCCCTGTGGTATTGTGCCAAGAACGCTGGCTGCAGTTCCTCGCTGAATATATTAGCTATACTTAGCCTTTGAGCGAGAAAATAACCAGCCCTCTTATCATTTGTAGCAACGGCCAGTTGCGGGCCGATAGTCTCTACAGCAAATGGCATAAATATGTAGTCATATCTCAGAGAACCATATTTGGACAACTTACCCAGTTCAGATACCTTTAATGCCTTCCCGGCTCTAAACGAGGTACCCCTGAGATGAGAGGACGCCAAAGTGTATACGCAAATAGTATCCCACACTCGGGCTTTACCTCTTTTCCAAGAGAACAATGTCGTATCGTCGGGTCTCCTGCTATCGTCTCTAAAATTTTTTTAGTGACAAGAGCCCATGGGATGACATAGTTCGAAGAACTGTGTCGTGAAAACCTACCAGCACTTTTCTTACATAAAAACCCGTTGAGCCCAAACTTATCGACGCTGTTAAAACAGGGATACTGATTGGGTTGACAAATCGCCGCTACTAGTCGGATTCCTACGGCGATGCACAAGTTTTTTCCATCAAGCAATGTGCGGAGTTTACTTGATGGTAAAGGGTGTAACCAGTAACTAGATTCCTTAGTCGAAACAGCTAGAAGTCGTACCTGATCTTGGTCACTATGAAAATTATGAAACAAATCTTTAAGCACGCTCTATACCAACGGAATATCCCACTGTTGTTGTTGGTTAACTTCCAGTGGAACATTTTCACCGTTCGAGCGATAGAGCGTTCGCCATGTCTGCCCTGTCTCCGTAGCAAAGCACAGGTCTACTTTATTATTTAAAATGATGTTATATAAGTCACTGACACTATGCACGGAAGCAAAAAAAGCAGGAAAAGCAACGCCAGAAAGATTTCTCACACCAATACCATCAAATTTTATATGTAAAGTAGCTTGTGTGTTGTATTTAAAGTTAAACTTAGAATGTTTTCTAAAATAATTTCAAGATTATTTTTAATGTTATCTTTTAAAATATCCGAACATTTCCAAACTGGACTCGAGCGGAGTAACTATGTAAATTTAGGTACAAGGAGACAATATTTTAAAATAGTAAGAGCAATGTGGGTTTAGTTATACAGTTTATCAACGTGGTTTAAAAACAGATTAAATTTTGTTCTTAAAACAGGTCTAATACTATCGAAAAAAAACGTAGCATCTAGCAAATTTAATTTAATATCTATTATTCCCGAAAATATAAGAAATCATTGTGCTACTTTCTTCTTTTATATGACTACTCTACTTCGAAATTCTAGTTAAAGATAATAATAATGTTTAAATATATGTTTAATCAAGTAAGGTTTCCGCAAATTTCTAAACAACGTGGTTACATTTCTACAACCAAGAGTAACAAATGTCACCGAACAATATAAAACAATTTTATACAGCACTAACTAAACCAGAAACTATTCAAAACAACAACTTCAACTCCAATAAAGCCATTCTGTGTTAACAGTACGACGTTTAACAGGGGATCGTTATAAAACTAGATTGTAAATTTACAAAGGTCGTAATGATTGAAGGAGGACCAAAGCTTTAGAAAATAATTGAATAAACTATCAAGGCAGCTGAGATTGATAACTAAGTAACATTGTTGCAAATTTAAGAGCTTTATAGGCTAAGTTCCTCCCCTAAGATAATTACTGTGTGCAGACATTTTAATGGGAAAACAAATGCCGTTAGAGACATCTGGGTAACCTACGTTGTAAGCTCTTTAACCGCTGAACAGGTAAATTGCACTTCCTGTGTTTAAGTGACCCCCGCGATTCTATTAGACAAGACAAACGCTTCCGTTTTAAGATGTAATGAACACTTCCGCTTGATTTCGATATAGTGTTTTTTTTTTAAATTCATGATGTGATTTTTTTATAGGATATGGTAACAAACGAGCACACAGTCCACCTGATAGTAAGTAGTTGCTGTGACCCATAGACATCTACATCTATCCTCAATAAAGAATCAAAATGCAGATGCGTCGTCACCCGTGAGGACTAAGATGCAATGCCTTTTTTCCAGTAAAAAGGGCCTCCGGTTCTCTTCACTCACCATACGAAACACAGCAGTGTTAAGCTGCTATTTTACATTGGTATTCTGTAAGAGCGTGGTCCTTTTCCGGTCGAGCAGACCCATTCGTGCTACAACTATACTACTAATATAACTGCAGCATGGCTCTACCACGTAAAAATAGCATTGATCGTGGTAACACAGTAGATCGACGCGAGTAAAGAGAATTCCATCCTTGCTGGCTCAACTGAAATATTTGTAAATTTAAATCATATCGAATTCACCCCGTTTACCACGATCATTTACTACATTGTTTACCACGATACTTTTCGACTTTCCTGGCGCAAAATGCATAGACCGGGAACGGGGAGGAGTCAAAGGTACGATACGTCTGATATTGCAATCACCAATGTGCTTGCCAAGAGTAGCGATTATAGCTTATCCTCCATGCTACGGGAGATACCAATGTCCAGCAACGAAATTTATGTTTTGATAAAGAAGGACAAGTGGATCTGCCTTGTACTCGGGGGTGAGGAAAATATTTCTGAGAAAACTTGCCGTTACGGTTACCGTTATAACCTATTAAATTCTACTGATTTACATAGGCCTCCCCTATTTATATTATCTCCTAGGGGATATTTGCCATATTTGAGACGCTTGGTAAGCGAGTCAGCAACCACAGGTTTTTATTTTTAGTCGTCATTAGGAAGACGCTGCTGCCCATCTACTGATTTGTTTCCCTCTGTCGCCTCTTACGACACACATGGGATGATATGGCCACTACACGGTGAGAAAACTTGCATATCTGAAAAATTGTAAATATTTAGAAGATTTCAAACAAATCACATTTATCCTACGTGGCTTATGCCCAATTATTCAAACGGTACTCAATTTTAAGATGCCGTTAAATCTCGTGGCGTCACTGTCACTTTGACTTAAAGTGATAGAGATAGCATGAGACTTAACGGCGACTTGAAATTGAGTAACGTTTGAGTATTTGAGTATTAGTCTTATTTCTTAAGCCTTTTCAGTAATAAAAAGAGCAAATTCATGTGTTACGTGGTAACGAATGATCTATTATTAAGACAGTGTAACGCAATTTTGGCTCTATAAACATTCCGTTATCTCCCGTTCGAGGTATCAAGGTAGGCATGTACTCCTTCAACCATCTTATCCCAAAATGACCAGCAGTTTTCCAGCCGAGTTGACCTGTTAAATGTCGCTCTTTAAATAATCCAGTTCGACGATCTCCACATCAGCTCCCGATAATAAAATGATTGGGTGGTAAACCCAAAATAGGGCTGGCTGGTTTTAGGAAATATTCATAAAATTATTAATGTCATTTTTAACTTTGATCTATCTATATACTTTTTCCTCTTCTTCATATTTAGGCTTACATGTACGATGAAGAATATATCTATGTATTTGTTTTTGTTGAATTCTATCAAAAAGGAAATCAAAGCGATCTGATCTGGCGAAATTTATATGTTACTACTTTACTCGTTGGCAAAAATACTCTCGATAAGATTGATCATGAAAACATGCTAAACTAAATTGGCTCCAACAATATCCAATTTTCTGTACCCTAAATACGGCTAAAGTATATGTAAAAAAAAAGGTTCTCTCTGTCTGCGAAACGTGTCACTGACAATTCAAAATATCTACTTGAAACAAAATGTGACATTCATGATATTTTGTACTGTCTTGGGTTTCACTGGCGCTAATTAGTCAAAAAATGTCAGTCGTAGGACTGCACGTCATTCACAAACTTGTAAACATTACTTTTGAATCGTTAAGAAGTATTTATTGAAAAATATTTTTATTATAAACTATTTTGATCAACGTATTAATACAGTAATAAAAGTTTCATTTATTGCGCTGTTTTAAATTAAAAATAATGATTATTATCTAATCTATATAATACAAAAAAATTAATAAATACCTATAAATTTTATAAAATTTAATCAATTGGTTTTTCAACATTACTTTCATAAATTTTATGTGTGTGTGGCCTAAAAAAGTTTTCACTTTAAAAAATAAAGCCAAGTTGACTTTCTACAATCGATAGTACATGGTACATAGTAACATATCAATACACGTAACTGTGTTGTGACTTATCGCTGACTTCATTCGTTTCTAGTTTTGTATTATCGTTAACAATTGCTGGATGCTTGGCGGTCCTCCACTCTGTTTGCTAGGATTTTTCTTCCTTGTACGACCTCTTTGTGGAATTGTTTACTACTGGAAATTTTTCGGACTAATATGACTTAGGGACCTTCAAGGAAAGAGATTACGCCTTTCGAAAAGGCCTGCAATTCCCCTAGTGTTGCAGTGGTTTATGAGCTGCGGTAGTCACATACTATCAGGTGAGCCACATGCTCGTTTGCCGTCTTCTATAAAATAAGGATAAAAAACTTAGCTAACCTCGCCGGCTTTCTTCTGAAAGTAAAATCCTTTGCAAATATTATATTATTATATTATAATTATATTATATAATATTATATATTTTCTTTATAATATAAAAAAAATATAAGCCAAATTTCTTGTCTTGACTGACATTTAATTTCTTCTCTGTGTCAAAGATAAAACACTGATTACTAAACAAGTTTTTAAATAAAACTTAAATAATGACATATATTTCAGTGTGTTATTAAAGATAACATTGCTTAAAATGTAAGATTTGTCTATTTACTAATTGGACAGTTTAACCGCTTAAGTTATTTCAGTAATAAATGCTTTTATTTATTACGGAGTGTCTCGACTGTCCGCTCTAAAATTTTATTACACTATGTATTGCAACGTCGGGCGCTGAAATAAGCTTGCAGTATAACTCTCACTTAACGAGGTGGCACTGTATCCGCAGAATCTCCAGTAATGCTCCTCCTACACTAAACGCTACTTTGTGGAAATGGTATAGTAAATCCGTTGCATCAGCCTAGTATTTCTCGATATTACCTTTGAAAGCAAAACAATTTCTTTTTGTATGGCGAATGGGCCTACAACACATTATGGCCTAACTTAATGAAATACATGTCGATTTATTCCTTATATTCTATAGATTACAAAAGTATTATTAGTTTTTCCGTATCAAACGAGAATGCTGAGAAATTAACAATTAATATAAATAGGCTTCGGTATAAATAATAAATGCCAGCAGTGATGCCATCTTTTAATAAAATGTATCAAAATATTGGGTAAAATAGTGATTTTAATGACTGTGAGATGGCGCTAGTAAGAACTTAAAAGCAAGCTGTTCGTTACACGCGTTTTATTTTTCTATACATTAGCCAGAAGACGAATATCAAAACAACTCTTTTTTTTTTTCAGATTTCATGATTCCAGTTAGATTTTTATTAATATCTTTAGGCCGTTTACTATAGTAAATTGTTGTCTTTTTTATGTGTATTAAAATTAAGTTACGTTACAATTTCTAGTAAGCCCAAAAACTATAGTCTACTTTCAATTTAGAGTTTAATAGTGTTAAAACGTTTATGTAAAAATCCCTATTACATTAATTTTCGGAATAAGAAAAGGAACAGAAGCAAAGTTAACATTCTAATACACTTTCAACTTTGTCCTAAAGTTATTAACTTTATATACATATCTGTTAAATGAGTTTCATTTAACAAATATGTATATAAAGTTAAATATAAAGTATAATTTTACGGATTTTATCGCATTTAATCTCAATTTTTTAATTCCGACGTTTAATTAGCGGCAATTGACGACGTTAAAATTGGTTTCACTTAATATCTAGTATTCGCGTGAATATAAAAAAAAATCTTTATTTATTTTTGCAAGAAATGATGTATAGTGATCATTTATCTGTTAATTACGTTAGGGCAATCACGTTGTTAATTCAAGGGATTTGATTTCCTGTGTTTAATTCCTGTTTAACTGTTATATTTAATTATTTTTCAATAAATTATTTTCAAAATTTGAAATTCCGATTGTTAGTTATCGTTTTTTTTAATTTTTAAAGTTTATTTCTGTATTAATTTTTCTTTCAATTAAATAATTATGATAAACTTTAACTTGATTAAAATAATACTTACATCGAATTTGTAATGAGACTGGATTGCTTGTCCCTTTCCCTTCACTGTTAGCAGCCATGCAGGTGTAGTCTCCAGCCGCTAAGCGAGTGACCTTCTGCAGTACGAGACTCTGAGCACTCAGAACAACGCCAGACGCCTCGTTGTGAAAAATCTCCGTATTCTATGAGGGTTTAAAATTTTGTCACATTTGCAACAGCACCCAAAATATTTCATTCAAAAATAGTCTGTATAATATAAATAACTTAAATATTAAATAACTGGAGGAAGCTCCAGGTCGAACAGCGAGCTATAGAGAGGGTTATGCTTGGAGTTTCTCTGCGAGATAGATCCGTTTCGAGGATATCCGCAGTAAGACAAGTTAACTAACATAGCCCAACGGGTTAGTAAGTTTTAGTGGCAATAAACCGGCAAAAAACTGACAACCGATGGGGAAGAAAGGTTCTCGAGAGGAACCTCGTACCGACGTGTGGTAAACTCGGCGAAGTTTAGGGCAACCCCCCACTAGATAGTGACAAACTGGTAAGATATGCAGGAAGTCGATGAATGCAGGTGGCTCAGGATTGGACTTCTGAAGGGCTGTATTAATGATAATGATAATGTAGTAACTCTTATAATATGAAATATATTATATCAGAACAACGTGTCCAATAGTGGACATAACAGTCCAGAGTGATGTTAAGCGATTTTTAAATACTTGATTTTTTTAAATACCGTTTATCTAAATATTACTAAAAATATAATTAATTCAAATGATAGATAAAACAGAACACACAAAGTAATGTCTATAATTTCGGGAAACTCAAGTCAAGAATATGTACAATTATTTAAGTTTCTTGCTAGACACACTTCGTAAGATATCTAATAGTTGGAAGAAACCCTGACACTTAAGTTAGTCTTTAATTAAATTACAGCTGCCATTCTCTGAAATGTATCTACAAGATCCGTTTTATAGATAGTGCATGTGTTATCCAAATACATTATGCTGTTATTTCTCAGTTTGCCTTTCAATTATCAAATAAATTATCTTCTTGACATTACCATTACAGTCCATTTTTCTACCTCTGAAGATAAGCCTTCCCCAAAGATTGTCTCTTATTTTTTTTGGCATGATTGCTGTGCTTGATAGGCGGATGGAAATTTTTTGTTTTGTTTTAAGTTCGAATTTTTTTAAGTTGCTTTTAGGAAAACGGTGCTGCCCATCTTCTGATTTGTGTTCTTCTGCCGCCTCTTACGGCATTCATGGGATCTTCATAGGTATTGTAAGTATACATTTACGTAACACGTACGATGAATACAAAAGTATGCTTAAGGTTCAAGTTTTCTTTACTTTTTTAGAATTTACAAATATTATTTCAATTATCGTTAAAACATTAGTCTTTAAAAATAATACAGTTGTAAAATATACATCACATGATGATCACAAAAAGTATTTGTTATCTTTTATAGTTTCCAAAACTAGTCGCTTCAGTTGTAAATTCCAATTTTCAACCTCTTGAGTAACCACATTTCATTATGTGAAATTTCAATAATTTGCGTGAATTATATTCATAGATAAATATTCTTAGAGATCACACAAGCAGATTTTTATACCATGCTATATTTGGCACGGAATTATATTTGACGGCTCCATGGCGAAGCTTCTATCATTTACGACTATGCTTATAAACTGCCTCCACGATACTGGAGAAAATCGTGGAAAAAAAATAGGGTAAGGGTAAGGTTATTTTAAAAAGAGAGCATTAAAAAAATTAAAGAAAACATCACAACTATTCGGTGAACGCTAATTTAAATAAAATAAAAAAGTCTATGAAAAGTCATTTTCCAAAAATAACTCACGTCATGAAACCAAACTAATCGATGAGTCTTCGGATTCGCCTTCACTGTACATTCGAAGTAAACATCGTCCCCTTCCTTTATCTCGTTAGGGTTCAAATTGGATCCCATCTTGAGATCAACGATAGGAACATCTGTAACAAAATCATTTGATTAAAATGTTTTATCCTTTCAGAGGAGAATAGATTGTTCATTTTATATAACTTTATAAATTGGAAAGACGTCTGAGCTTATTTTTTTTTAATTACCATTACTTGTACGTCTTCAATCTAATATGTTAAAAGGTAGCTACTCAAATTTATACAGTAATTTAAAATTAAATATGTACACATTCTTCATATAATTGTATAAACAAAATTATTGTTAAGTGAAATTATGTTTAAAAAAAAAGTCCCGCTGGGTTTCTTGCTGGTTCTTCCCAGGACAGAGGTATTTTCCGAACCAGTGGAAAATAAAATAATGACTTTCAATAAGTATTATGTAATAATCCATATTGAATAAAAATTATTCTATTAACAGTGGTAGAGCCACGCGGCAGCTTTTGCTGTCGCACGGATGGGCCGGCTCGAACCGGGGTAGTACCACGACCTCACAGAAAACCAGCGTGAAGTAGAAGTTTACCTCTGCGTTTCGCTTGGTGAGTGCAGGTGGCCGGAGGCCCTTTTTACTGGAAATGAGGCATTCCATCTTAGTCCTCACGGGTGACAACGCATCTACATTTTGATTTGTAACAGAGGATAGATGTAGATGTCTATGGGCCGCAGCAACCACTTACCATCAGGTGGACTGTGTGCTCGTTTGTCACACTTATCCTATAAAAAAAAAAATCTGTTCATCCATTATACTTTTTTAACTTTTACTAATATACTTAATAAAATCAATGAAAAAGAATTAATCAATGAATGGTGTCAACACGATTCTACTCAATTATGAGTGGGTTTTAGAAGAGGAAGAGTCTACCGTGTTGTCTCATTGTTTGTTGACGGACTGTTCATATCCTCGAAATACTAATTTTTAATTTCTACGACAAACAAATTTCTCCACAGTGTTTTCCTGTATCGCCGAGTACGTGGAAAATCAGATTTTATTTATTGATGATGGCGGCGATCGACCTAGTTTTACTTGCTTAATATAAAATTTAGAACCGAGCGTTTGTTATCTGAGCCAACACGGTTAATTGAATCTCGTATTTTGCTCACATTTAATAAAATAATAAAAAATACAGAGATTGTTTCCGTTTTACATGTTATGCAAAAAAGTCTTATGACAGCGTTTTAATACTCTATTATGGTACCTTACCAGCAGAAAGAAAATTGTGCGGCAATGTTGCTAAAACTCGAAACTGTTTCGACCGATTCTAATGAAATGTTTTGTGCGCGGATGGTTTAATTCACAATTGGACCCGGTAAATAGCGCTGTTGTCGAGCTCCCGAAATCACCCGTGCGATCAAAAGTGTCTAAGAAAAAAGTACTTTCAAACAAATATTTCTTAACAACCCAAAAAAAAATGTTTAAGTATAAGTTTGGGAAGCTAAGAAGTTTTCACTCCTGACGTGCAGTTTTACGACTCTACGACTGACAGATTAAAAAAAATGACAAAAGAACTTACACGCCACCCAATAATAAGTGACTACTACAGCCAAATTCAAATAAAGTTAGCTATAGATGCGCTGTCACCTCTGCGGACTAAGATGGAATGCCCAAGAGTTTGTAAATAAACAGGTTATCGATAATCTTCAAATAATACCGTATAACATAATATAGCAGTTCACGTGCTGCTATTCGACGACAGAAATAGTTGAGAAGTTGGTACCTACCCAAATGGACTCATAGGCGAAAAGGGAACACTACCGCCTAGTTACCGTTTCATTGCCAATATTAATTATGAATATTGTTGTCTTTTGTTTCTTGTGCTGCATAGTGTTGTAGTAAAGAATAAACATGCGCTCTTTTCTCCTATTCTTTTTTTTTCTAATAAATAACCGACGTATAACGTATTTAAACAGATATACACATCCAAATTTTTCTGCAAAATTTTATTACACAGGTAAACTTACTGTGTACGAGGCATTCCATCTTGTGCATCTGACAGTCAACGCATCTAAATTTGATCCTTAATCGATTGTAGATGCAGATGTCTAAAGGCCAAAGTACCCCATCACGTGGAATGTGCTTGTTTATCACTATTACTACTATTACCCTAACAAATTGTATGATACTTTATTATTAATAATAAATATATATGTAAGTATATTATGCCCAAGAAATGTAATAGCGCATTTTCTAAGGTTCCCACAGATTAAACTATAATAAGCAAATTTTATTTTGAGTCGTTATCCCACGAGAGCATTCAATTAAAATTTATGAAGTAATATAAAGTTAAGAAGGAACAAATTGCAGATAGTAATATCACAGAGTTGGAGGATTTTGCCGAGAAAACTACGACAATTTTAACCTTGTCTTTATGCTTTAACGTGTCGTTTTAGAAATTCATTTAAATCTTTCGCAGATGTGTCTAATTTTGCTTCCATTTTGAAATAGTCGAAATTTGTTTACGGGTCACCTAAATTTTTGAGAGCTACTGCAGCCCTTGGGTGCTAACAAACAATAATTTATAAAGAGAGTCAAAGATGTAATTGTGAAAAAAATATATCAAGAATAACCATTTCAGTTTCTGCAATTTCTACTGCCTAATTTTTCAACTGAAATTGTACAGTAAAAACCCTTTGCAATATTTTGTATATGGACGCTCACTTTTTCCCCACTTTAAGTTTTTTTTTATAGGATAAGGGTGACAAACGAGCACACAGTCCACCTGATGGTAAGTGGTTGCTGCGACCCATAGACATCTACATCTATCCTCTATTACAAATCCTAGATGCGTTGTCACCCGTGAGGACTAAGATGGAATGCCTCATTTCCAGTAAAAAGGGCCTCCGGCCACCTGCACTCACCAAGCGAAATGCAGAGGTAAACCTCTACTTCACGCTGGTATTCTGTGAGCTCGTGGTACCACCCCGGTTCGAGCCGGCCCATCCGTGGCAAAAGCAAAAGCAAAAGCTGCCGCGTGGCTCTACCACTGTTAAAAAAAAGTGACAATTAAAATGACAATTAAAGTGATTATTACTGCGCAGCGCTGTTCTCGTATGTACGAAACGTTATGTCTGTGAATAAACCTGTGATTGCCGAATTATTAAGTGCTGGTTAAGTGCGGTTAGCTGTTTGCTTGATTCCTGTGCTGATTAAAAACTGTTCACATAACACATAAATTATAAAGTTAATTCATTATTATTAAATAATATGTACAAAACATTAACATTGTAAAAAAAAGCTTTATATAACATAAATAATAATATATAAGATAAAAATAGTATAATTAGTAATATTTATTTATAGGTGAAAAAAACTGTTATATATATTATTAAAATTTAATTTTGTTGCATTCAAATATTTACAACATGTTAGTAATTGGCTTCCACAGTTCAGGTATATTTGCACCAGTTTCAAACAAGGAAGGCCACAGATGCTTTATAACCTCACAGGAATAAGATATAATTATGCTTGCTATAGCTATATCGATTACGCCGGAATATGGTACAAAAGTAGTCCTACCCAAGTATTCATTTGTTACAATGCACCTATTTCCACAATAACATAAATCTATTGCACAACTGTGCACTACATCTCTGTTACAAGAAAAATATTGCTTCTTGAATATAATAACCAATATTCTTCTTGAATATATATCAATAAAATATGAACATTATTCAGTGACAACACTGAATTCTTGTTCTGTCTATAGCATGTAATTACGTATAAAGAGCACTTAATTAATAAATCCAATTTTTACTGATTCAAATATTCTTAGCGTATTTTATTTAACAGTAACTTACTACCGTTTTGCCTACTATTATCCTTTTGAATTTCCCAAATATTATTTCCTTCACTTTCTCATATCTACAACAGTTACCTTCAGTTTCAATAATACATGGATTAATGAAGCATAAGATTAGTGTCGTAAGAGGCGACAGAGGGAAAATGAAATAGGAGATGGGCAGCAGCATCTTCCAGATGACAACTCAAAATAATAAAAATCTGTGGTTGCCAACCCGATTGCCAAGCGTGCCAACTATGAAGAAATCCCCCATGAGGCAATCAATGATGGCTGAAGATAGGCCAGCAGTGGACTTTTATAAGCAGTAATAGATAGATAGGTAGTAAGACGCGTGTGGCTCCAACGATGACGTTGGAGCCACACGCAAGTGTGAGTAACGATCCAAGAGCGAGTCTCATCCGATACTATTCCGAAGATATCCCGGACGTCAGTCTGAGCAAGATTAGAATGGCTCTTCAGCACCTTAAAAACGGTAAGGCCCCAGGCGAGGATGGAATTACAGCGGAGCTTCTGAAAGCGGGTGGAAGACCGGTACTTGAAGTCCTTCAGAAGCTCTTTAATTCCGTCCTCCATGGTGGCATTACACCGGAGGCGTGGAGCAGAAGTGCGGTGGTCTTGTTCTTCAAGAAAGGTGACAACGCTCTCTTGAAGAACTACAGACCGATTTCCCTTCTGAGCCGCGTCTACGTGCTGTTTTCGAGAGTCATTACGAATCGTCTCGCGCGCAGACTTGACGACTTCCAGCCTCCCGAACAAGCCGGTTTCCGAAAGGGCTTTAGCACCATAGACCACATACATACCCTTCGGCAAATTGTACAGAAGACCGAGGAGTACAATTTGCCACTATGTCTGGCGTATGTGGACTATGAGAAAGTCTTTGATTCCGTCGAAATTTGGGCGGTGCTGCAGTCCCTTCAGCGGTGCCAAGTTGACTGTCGGTATATCGAAGTGTTGAAGTGCTTGTACAGTAGGGCTACGATGGCTATCCGAGTACAGAACCAGAGTACGAAACCTATCCAATTGCAGAGAGGTGTAAGACAGGGTGACGTCAAATCCCCGAAACTCTTCACCGCTGCATTGGAAGACGTTTTCAAGCTTCTAGACTGGAAAGGATACGGTATCAACATCAATGGCGAGTACATCACTCACCTTCGATTTGCCGACGATATAGTCCTTATGGCAGAATCGCTGGAGGACCTAAGCACTATGCTCAATGACCTCGATAGTGTTTCCCAACGGATAGGTCTTAAGATGAACATGGACAAAACAAAGATCATGTTCAATGTCCATGTCACACCTATGCCGGTAGTTGTTGGGAGCACTAAGCTCGAAGTTGTTGACGAGTATGTTTACCTGGGACAAATAGTCCGACTAGGTAAGTCCAACTTCGACCGAGAGGTCAATCGACGGATTCAACTCGGCTGGGCAGCGTTCGGGAAGCTACGACACATCTTCTCGTCAGACATACCTCAAAACCTGAAAACGAAATTGTACAACCAGTGTGTGTTGCCAGTGATGACTTATGGAACTGAGACGTGGTCCTTCACTGCTGGCCGTATGAGGAAGCTCAAGGTCGCTCAGCGAGCTATGGAGAGGGCTATGCTCGGAGTTTCTCTGCGTGATAAACTTAGGAATGAGGATATCCGCAGTAGAACCAGAGTAACCGACATAGCCCAACGGATTAGTAAGCTGAAGTGGCAGTGGGCCGGCCATATAGCTTGAAGAACCGACAACCGATGGGGAAGAAAGGTTCTCGAGTGGCAGCCTCGTACCGGTAGGCGAAGTGTAGGGCGTCCCCCCACGAGACGGAGTGACGACCTGGTAAAACATGCAGGAAGTCGATGGATGCAGGTGGCTCAGGACCGTGCTTTGTGGCATTCTTTTGGGGAGGCCTATGTTCAGCAGTGGACTTGTGAAGGGCTGTAATGATGATGATGATGATGTAGTAAGACGCCGCTGCCCATCTCCTGGCTTGTTTTCTCGGGACGATATGGGGTAGTTGATATTTTTACACCGTCCTTACACGGTCATCGGTATCAAAGGTAGTACCTATGGTAACGGTAACTTTTTGTTATGTGTAAAATTATAAAATTATACTTAATATAGTAATATGACTAAAAATTATATTTTGTATTATATATTAAAGTAAAGTAAAGTAAAATATACTTTATTGTACACCAAGGAACATATTACACTATTTATATATTTAAAAGGACATTGGTACATCAGGCGGCATTATCGCTAAAACAGCGATCTCTTCCAGGCAACCTTAGGGCAGAGAATACTATTTTTAAAAGATAGCGGAAGGGGTGTACAGAATATAATATAGAAAGATAAATAGAAGAACATAAGTGATTAAAGGAAAAAAAAGTGAATGACGACAGGTAGTAACTTAAGAGGAAAGATAATAATGTTTTAATTTATTTTTAGATATAGGAAGAGATTTAGATATTATACTGGTGATTCACTCCGGCTTTGTACGGCTGATATCTAGATCTAGATAACAATGCCACCTAGCGGGTCCATGAATCTAAAGCATCTAGAGACCTACTCAAAAACACACAAGAAACTTTATTAAAATCAGTTGAGCCAGTTTCGAGTTTTAGTAAGACTAACGGGTAGCTATTGATTTTTATATACAGGGTTAATTTGCAGTTTGCAGAGAAGGTTCAGAATAAGTAATATAGGCAAATGGTGAAGAAAATTTTTTTTAAATATTCTCTCCTTTTTATCACATAAAACAAATTTGAAAAGGTATTGAGATTTTTATTATACTTTATTATATATTATTCAATGTGTAGTGTTCGCGTAAATATAACTTTTTGCAAATTGTTTTAGTTCGGTTAAATATACACAGGTAATGCCATAAACCCATAAGCAAACCCCTGTAAATAGGCATTAAAATTTTGAAGATTAATATAAAATTTTATTGCAACGAAATAAGAATTTCCTCAAAATGTTCAATCTATCTTAACTTTGTTGTGTATGTTGTATACTTACAGTGCACGTTCAACCTCCACTTATCTTCGATGGCTGAATCTGGTATGTGTTTGTTCTCTGCGCGGCACGTCAAATATTTACCGTCGTCTTCCATGCTAGGTACGAGGGTAAGCACACTAAGTGTTTCGTTGTTTTCCGAGAACTGCAACATTTTATGAATATATATATAGGTTTTTTTATGATACTTTTAAAATTTTTAGTATTCTATAGTAAAAAAGTTAAAGGTACATTAAAATGTATTCAAAATTTAATGTATAAAAACACAATACAAACAAGAAAGGCTGTAAATAAAACGGTAGTTGTTTTAAGTAGGTGCAAATTAAAAAGCAAAACAGTGTAAACAAAGAAATAAACTAAAGCGTTTAAAATGGAACAGTATTTTTAAATATCGTATTTCAAAACAAAGGCATCAAAAACAAAGTTTCCATTGAAAGCAGCACGAGAAAGAAACAAAACGATAAGAAAACAAAAACAAGAAGCACCATTGTGAGAGAAGCCGCAGTAACGACCTAATATAATTTGCAAAAACATTACAAAAAAAATTGAGGGACACAAGTCATTATGCAGGGGCAGTAGAGGAGTAAAAAGGAATCTATTAATTAAGACACAAAGGGAACGTCTAAATAGACAAAGGACTGAGTGGCTCACGTTTTTCGCCATTCGCTTGAGTTGTCTATTATTCTTCCACCAAGTGACGGACGCCTCCGGACGGGAGCCTGACGTCTTACACTCTACTTCGTATTTTTTATCCGCGGACACTTGCTTCTCTTTTGTCAATATTGTCACAGTTATCGGTTTCACTGGAATAGAATGCGTTTATTATTTTGTGTCAGTAAGTGATCGTGTACTTTCTAAACGACTTGATCGATTGAGGTCATATTCACACAATATTATTATTTTGTAGATAAAATGGGTTATAAACTACGCTAAGATATGATAGATATAATATATTTGTTTAATCCAAGAAAGTAAAATCAGGAAATCTGAACCAGATAGTTGGTCTGTAGTCGATTAATTAATATTTTTTCTCTTTCTATTGTCCGAAGTAAAAATCATTGCACCATCTATTGTAAAGAGCCATGCAACGTCTGCCGGGATAGTTAGAATTTTGTAAAACTTTTTTTTTATAGGATCGGGTGACATACGAGCACACAGTCCACCTGATGATAAGTGGTTACTGTGACCCATAGACATCTACATCTATCCTGAATAAAAACTCAAGATGCAGATGCGTTGTCACCCGGGAGGACTAAGATGGAATGCCTCTTTGCCATTAAAAAGGGTCTCCGGTTCTCTACACTCACCATACGAAACACAGCAGCGTTAAGCTGCTATTTTACGCTGGTTTTCTGTGAGAGCATGGTCCTTCCCCGGTCGAGCCGACCCATTCGTGCTACAACCATAATATAGCAGCAGCATGGCTCTACCACGTACACAATTTCATACATAATCATACTATTGTAACGCATCAGTTGCTATGACATTAATGCTTTGTAGTTTATTAAAATTAACAGGCGCTTAATGGTGTCGGTTACATTTATAAATACTAATTATGTGCATGATGTTGTGTAGGTTTTATAATTGCTTCCGTTTTGTTATTATTACGTTAATATTTTGACGTTGAAAACTAAATATGTTCATGTTAAGCTACTATAGTAACAGCTTTGTAGGTTGTAATTACGATTCATATTTTAAAACAAAGGTTGTTTCAAACTGTGCGTGTGGGTGGAGTGAAAATGTATGGAGATATTTTTTTGTTAAATTTGCATATTATTAAAAAGCTGCCTATGGATAATGGAATGAAGTACGTTAAATATCTTTTATTTAACATAAATGTTTGACGTGCCCCAACAAGAATATATATATATATATATATATATATATATATATATATATATATATATATATATATATATATATATATATATATATATATATATAAAACTTTGTCCTACCCAGGGCATCTCTAAATATAAACTTTGATATATTATTTTGCTTATTTAGCCAACACACAGCTTATTGCGGGTATGCCATAATGAATATCAAAATAAGACTATCACTCTACCCTAATACGAGTATATAAATGCATATATATACACACTTATATCTAATATGTAATGGCTGTGTGTATATAATCTGGAACGACATCCCTCTTGACATTAAAAGGTCTCAACAATTTTGTTTTGAAAAATGAATATCTTTGCAATATTGAATTTACAAAGCTCTTATATTCATATCTCTTTAATTCATATTTATTCTGGCATATATTTAATAAGGATTTGTATATGTTCGCTTAAATATCTGAAATCTATATCATTTAAAATAACACAAATAAAACATCAGAACACTTACAATTTATGTCCAGGATCAGTACTTTAGTTTCGGGCGGCGCTAGATTAGTATTCGAGGCTTGACAGACGAGTCGCGCATTCAGATGTTGCCGTCCGACATTGGGAAACGTAAGTGTATTGACTGTGACTCCGTCGGAGCGTTGCTCATACGAATCGTCTATCACAACGTTTTCTAGGTACCACGTCACTCTTGGTCTTGGTACACCTGTAAATAATGTTTATGTTTAGTTTCACATTGAAAGAATAGGTTGGAGAAATTCAATATTTTTTTTTTACTTATTATATGTCATTGCTTGACTATAATCCTGCCTGAGTAAGGGGTTATGAAGCCCTAGATGGTAAGACAGACTGGGCGACTTACCATCTAGGGCTAACAAAAGCCTATTCAGTCTGGCCTTGAAGACGCCCAGATTGTATGCGGACTGAAAGGCAGACGCCAGAAAATTATTTAATTATATATAAATATATATCGCAAATTATTGATATACGCATTATAAAAGACAAAACAAACCCGGGTTCGATCCAAGCTGGCACCAATGAAATTGTAAATATTAAGCACTGATTTATCACCTGCGCTGCGCAGGAGGAAAACATCGTGAGGATGCCAGCATGCCTAAGCAATAACACTATTTAAAAGATAATATTGTTGTCCGCCAAAATGCTACGCAACGTACTAATTGCAACATTACTCTCTCAGAAATGAGAGAAGGCCTGTGCTTGGCTCAGGACGTATATATAGGCTGTAATTTTACCTTAACTAACTTTGTTGCTATTTATGTTAAGTGTAACTGTTATTTGCACCACCACTACCTTTATTTCACCTTTATTTAGGAATACATTTTACGTATGTATACTAGGGACTCGCCCGGCTTCGCCTGGGTAAGGTCGTTGAAGGCGATTTCGCCCGCGTATTATTTGGAGTTTTTTTTTTCGATGAACCATAATTATTTTTCTGCAATAAAAGTAGCCTAAGTTACTTTTTGTGACATCAGCTATCTGCCAGTAAACATCCCGTCAAAATCGGTCCAGGTGTTTCAGAGATAAGCCGAAACAAATAGACAGTCAAACGGACAGACAAACAGACAGACAAGAACTTTAAAAATAGTTTTTTTTTTGTCCTATTACTACCGTATATACTTTCATATGCGTTTAGTAAAAAGCTGTTATTTTGACATTTCAAACAGAGTACAATTTTATTTATTTGTATAGATATATGTATATGCCGTGTAATGGCGGTCAAGAATATCCACTACCCCATATCCTCCCGTGCGTGTCGTAAAAGCCCACAAAGGGAAACAGGCAGGAGATGGGCAGCTGCATCTTCCTGATAATAGCCAAAATTACAATAAATAAACTGCGGTTGCCAACCCGCTCGCCAAGCGTGGCAACTATGGCAAATACCCCCCAATGATTAAAGCAACAAACAGACGGACCCCAGTCCCCGGCGGCCCCGCTATTCCTGGATACGGTGGCGACCATGGTAACGGCGGGGCAGGGGGTGCTAAGAATCTCCGGTGGAGGTTCGGTTGCCAACTTAGAAACGACTCGACCTGGCAACGTACAACGCACGCACCCTGAGGACTGACGAGAAGATCGTGGAACTGGAAGAAGAGATAGACAAGTTGCGCTGGCATATTATAGGATTATCCGAAGTCCGAAGAGAGGGGGAGGACACGGTAATCCTCGAATCCGGCAACTTGTTCTATCACCGGGAGGGCGACCATCTGTCCCAAGGAGGTGTCGGATTTATCGTCCACAAGTCTCTCGTTAACAACGTTGTAAAGATCGGGAGTGTGTCGACGAGGGTTGCGTACCTTATACTCAGAATCACCAAACGTTATTCGCTGAAGGTCATACAGGTTTACGCACCAACCTCGGCACACCCCGATGAGGAGGTGGAGGAAATGTATGAGGATATCTCTAGAGCCATGCATTCCTCCAAAACCCAATATACGGTGTCAATGGGAGACTTCAATGCAAAACTAGGCACAAGAGAGAACGGTGAGCTGAAAGTAGGGAAATTTGGTTTCAGTTCAACAGTTTCCCTCTCTCGCCTTTTATGACACCAACGGGAAGATATGGGGTAGAGGTGGGTGGTTCTTGCCTGCCACGACACGGGAGGAGTAGTACTGAATGATAATTTAAGTTTTTTTTTAATATGGCAAGAAATATTGTGTATTTTAAAATTAATTAAATAAGCGATGATGAAATTTATGGAATATTAGTTTAAAATAAAAGATTATTCAAAACTCTACGCCATCAAAACAATTGTCTAAAAGATCTCTCAAAATGTTTAAATCCCATGAATCTGGTAATGTCTATTATTCGAATTTAGTACTTTATCAAATTTTACACAGTTTATTCAGGCAGCGTGTAATTAAAATTGTTTACTTTATTTTGCAGCCCGAAATAAGTTACCTTTGTACAAAGATTTCAATTTAAACGAATAGCATTTTTAGCTATTTTTAAAAAGGAGGCAACAAATATATATTTCTTTTTTGTCAAGTCGACGCGGGCTGTATTACGTAGTATCTTCGTCAATTTTGGAACTATCTGAATGTTTTTATAGGTATGTAGCCGGTGGAAGGAAAAGGAGAGATCTCCCGCTGGGCAAGGTGTTCTGCCCGAGGAGCGGCCAATGCTCTGAGTGGTAGTTCGGAGCTATTCTATATATACTGCTTTAACTTCGGAACTTTGTTAGCGCGATTTAGGCTTCGATGTGTTTCGCTTGTGGCGCGACGACAGCGCCGCCATAGATATATTACTTCAAAACTGATTGCCTTGTTAATATAGTGGTTGTAAACGCGGTGGCTGATCATGAGGTTCCGGGTTCGAATTCCTTGTCGGTTCAAAAATCAGCTTGCGCATACACTCAAGTGCTATAAAATCCTGTCCAGCTAGTCTACGTTGACACTGGCCGCCGTGACCAAAACGCGGTGTAGAGGACATTATTATTACATTACTTCAGATGTGGTCCCATATGAATTTGGAAAAAAATTCTACCATTATGTTGGGAAAAATAGAGGAAGAATTTTTTAATATAACTATTTAGACGACATCGATAATGTGATATTATTTTTCTACTTCAAAGGGTAAAAAATTAAATTTTAATCATTAGTAAATGCCGCAACACTTAAAAGAATGAAAATAATTTCACACTCGAAATTCGGGGCAATAACTATTCTATGCACTATATCTTATCGACATCAAACTCAAAATATGTAATTATGTCATGTTTATGATTAAATTTAATTTTTATTTTCAAATGTAACTTGCAAATGGATATCGTCATAATTTAAACAGTTTAAAGAAATATTAATAATTATCAATTTTAAAAAAATAATCTTAAAAAGTAACAAAAATTAAAAAGAATTATATATAGCACTTAATCTCACACGGAGTCCCTCATTCCAAGAATACCTCTACTAATGTGGAGGTGGATTCTGCGACATTCGTGTAATGGCTAAAGTACGAGTGTTGAAGCGAAGATTTTATACATATCCTGTGGAGACAATTGCCTCGTTTCGCAATTGCCTTGTAAAACAGGCCATCTTACTTTAATTTAATTGTAGTATTGCTGGAATATATAGTCAGCAATTTTGGCACTCTGTATTCATTACGCGAATCACGCAGTTAAGTTTTAAGAAGTAAAAACCGTTATTATATATTTATTAGCTTCTAACTTATTAAATTGCGTTTTAATTGAACTGGCGACTTTGGACTTCTAAATGTTCTTGGTTTTAAGGGACACTAATTTTATGGATATTATAATAATAATAATAATATTCCACAACTATCACACAACGCCATCTAGTCCCAAGCTAAGCAGAGCTTGTGTTATGGGTACTAGACAACTGATAAACATACTTATATATTTCTAAATACATAAATATTATAGATAAATTACACCCAGACACAGAACAAATGATCGTGTTCATCACACAAACATTTGTCCTGGGTGGGAATCGAACCCACGACCTCCGGCATAGCAGTCAGGGTCACTAACCACTAGACCAACAGGCCTATTATATATTATATCTAATATATATTATATACTAGCTGTGCCCGCGGCGTAGCTCGCGTATATAGATTTTACATAAAGAATTTGTCGTTTAGGTAAGAGAATATTAAACGATTTATATCATTACTGTATCAATAAGTGGTAACAAATAAATTATTATCATCAAAGTTCTAAGTAGTTTATGATAGAGCTTCTGTGTAAACGACGTTAGAAGTAGGCTTAGCCGGGGTGTACACAAAAAGGTTACGGGGGCTACTAACGCGGGAAAAAGCAACATAGAGTTGGCCATGTGCAAAACAGTCAGTACTGAGGTCCACTCTTACAACGCGTAAATTTTGAACTTGCACTTTATTTACGGTCATCGCAAAACACACGCTGACTGTAACTGGGAACTGAACACGCTTAAAACTGAAGGGAAAGTTACTTCTTAATAGAGGGTTTTTTGGCAGTGCTGCCAGATCAAAAAAACTCATTCAGCGCTAGGACAACACAAAAAGCGCTAGATTTCATGAAAACAGCGCTTTAAAAAGCCCTAGATTTTGCGCTAAATTAACTACAAACAAAGTTTGTGTTTTTTATTATAATTTATAATTCAAGAAAATATAATCAAAATAAAGAAAACAACATTAAGTTTTTTTCTGGCAATATTTTTTGATGTATCAATACTTCGCAGGACATCGACTTATAATTATGGCAATTGCTGTCAACAGTAGTTAGTACTACTCTAAGTAACTTTTAACTTAGCTGTGCTCTAAACAACTGACTAAAACTGAATAAAGCAAAATAAATGCGTTGCCAAAACCATGAACGAAAACTTTAATGAAGGGGATTTCCCCGCTTATAGTCGTCGATAAAAAAAATGTAGTTGATCATCCTAAAGGGGAAGCCGGGAGATCCATAGCACAGGGTATCCTAGTTTGGACTCGTCTCCCATGCTCTTTGTTTTGTGGAAAAAATATGTTTGAAAAAGATAAACTGCAATGTACTATTTGTGGGAAAAAATAAAGGTCATTATTATTATTATCGGTAATGTGGACTAACAGTGCTGCTATAAAAGAGTTAATAACCCGCTAGTCGCTACAATTTTGAAATTTGTGCTAAATACACCAAAAAGCGCTGGATTAAGTGCTAGGTGCTAAAATTTCGAAATGCGCGCTATACATTCCAAAAAAGCGCTAAATCTAGTTCCCAAAGCGCTAAAATGGCAGTACTGATTTTGCGTATATTATAAATACAATATCACGACATTTCGTTGCAATTTTGTTATTTTTGTTCGGGTTCCGTTGTATGGCTTCGATAGATACTAATTTCTTCAGTAAGTCTCAATACGATTCATTCATTCACAACACAGCAAATCAGAAAAGTTTGTAATTTGTATAACTCCATCTATTACGTCCTTTGTGTGAGAAAACATCCTTTTTTAAATCTCTTTTTATGTTTTAAGTATAAATATATTAATTATTATGGAACGTTTTTTTTACACACAAATCTTTTTATTACTATTTTTGTGATTTTTATGGCGCCATTGAACAAATTCGAACCTACATTTTAAAATAATAATCATTACTTTCGATAGAATTAACCAATTTTAATAAAACAAAGATTAAATGTAACTTGAAGATACGCTTTATGATTTTCTTAACGATTTCTTTGAAAAAAAAAGATGTTTACTTTAGACGTGATGCATTCATATAAAAACAGACAAACAGACAGACAGGCAATTCTAAAAATTATAAAAATGTACTTATTTAATTATTTTTAGTTCCCCATAATGATTTTAGTCACCAAAATAAATATACAATGTACAGAAAGAGACACAACATGTTATCATCATTTTTATTATATGTATATATTTAATTAATTGAAGAGAGATGGCGCTGCTAACATCAACTTGATGACTCGAAACAAAGCCACCGTTGAGCAAATTCCCTACCCATACTTCAGAATATTTATCATAACTTTTGATGGAATGAACCGATTTTAATGAAATAAAGACTAAATGTAACCCGAAGATACACTTTATAATTTCCTTAACAATTCTTATGATATAAATTAGTACTTTAAACGTGATACGTTAACAAACAAACAGACAGACAGACAGACAGACAGACAGACAGAAAATTCTAAAAATGGTAGAAATGTATTTAATTACTTATTTTTAGTACCCCTCAATCACTTTTATTACAAAAATATAAAATGTACAGACATCTGCTATTTACAGTTTTATTATATGTATAGTTTATTCAGGCAGCGTGTAATTAAAATTGTTTACTTTATTTTGCAGCCCGAAATAAGTTACCTTTGTACAAAGATTTCAATTTAAACGAATAGCATTTTTAGCTATTTTTAAAAAGGAGGCAACAAATATATATTTCTTTTTTGTCAAGTCGACGCGGGCTGTATTACGTAGTATCTTCGTCAATTTTGGAACTATCTGAATGTTTTTATAGGTATGTAGCCGGTGGAAGGAAAAGGAGAGATCTCCCGCTGGGCAAGGTGTTCTGCCCGAGGAGCGGCCAATGCTCTGAGTGGTAGTTCGGAGCTATTCTATATATACTGCTTTAACTTCGGAACTTTGTTAGCGCGATTTAGGCTTCGATGTGTTTCGCTTGTGGCGCGACGACAGCGCCGCCATAGATATATTACTTCAAAACTGATTGCCTTGTTAATATAGTGGTTGTAAACGCGGTGGCTGATCATGAGGTTCCGGGTTCGAATTCCTTGTCGGTTCAAAAATCAGCTTGCGCATACACTCAAGTGCTATAAAATCCTGTCCAGCTAGTCTACGTTGACACTGGCCGCCGTGACCAAAACGCGGTGTAGAGGACATTATTATTACATTACTTCAGATGTGGTCCCATATGAATTTGGAAAAAAATTCTACCATTATGTTGGGAAAAATAGAGGAAGAATTTTTTAATATAACTATTTAGACGACATCGATAATGTGATATTATTTTTCTACTTCAAAGGGTAAAAAATTAAATTTTAATCATTAGTAAATGCCGCAACACTTAAAAGAATGAAAATAATTTCACACTCGAAATTCGGGGCAATAACTATTCTATGCACTATATCTTATCGACATCAAACTCAAAATATGTAATTATGTCATGTTTATGATTAAATTTAATTTTTATTTTCAAATGTAACTTGCAAATGGATATCGTCATAATTTAAACAGTTTAAAGAAATATTAATAATTATCAATTTTAAAAAAATAATCTTAAAAAGTAACAAAAATTAAAAAGAATTATATATAGCACTTAATCTCACACGGAGTCCCTCATTCCAAGAATACCTCTACTAATGTGGAGGTGGATTCTGCGACATTCGTGTAATGGCTAAAGTACGAGTGTTGAAGCGAAGATTTTATACATATCCTGTGGAGACAATTGCCTCGTTTCGCAATTGCCTTGTAAAACAGGCCATCTTACTTTAATTTAATTGTAGTATTGCTGGAATATATAGTCAGCAATTTTGGCACTCTGTATTCATTACGCGAATCACGCAGTTAAGTTTTAAGAAGTAAAAACCGTTATTATATATTTATTAGCTTCTAACTTATTAAATTGCGTTTTAATTGAACTGGCGACTTTGGACTTCTAAATGTTCTTGGTTTTAAGGGACACTAATTTTATGGATATTATAATAATAATAATAATATTCCACAACTATCACACAACGCCATCTAGTCCCAAGCTAAGCAGAGCTTGTGTTATGGGTACTAGACAACTGATAAACATACTTATATATTTCTAAATACATAAATATTATAGATAAATTACACCCAGACACAGAACAAATGATCGTGTTCATCACACAAACATTTGTCCTGGGTGGGAATCGAACCCACGACCTCCGGCATAGCAGTCAGGGTCACTAACCACTAGACCAACAGGCCTATTATATATTATATCTAATATATATTATATACTAGCTGTGCCCGCGGCGTAGCTCGCGTATATAGATTTTACATAAAGAATTTGTCGTTTAGGTAAGAGAATATTAAACGATTTATATCATTACTGTATCAATAAGTGGTAACAAATAAATTATTATCATCAAAGTTCTAAGTAGTTTATGATAGAGCTTCTGTGTAAACGACGTTAGAAGTAGGCTTAGCCGGGGTGTACACAAAAAGGTTACGGGGGCTACTAACGCGGGAAAAAGCAACATAGAGTTGGCCATGTGCAAAACAGTCAGTACTGAGGTCCACTCTTACAACGCGTAAATTTTGAACTTGCACTTTATTTACGGTCATCGCAAAACACACGCTGACTGTAACTGGGAACTGAACACGCTTAAAACTGAAGGGAAAGTTACTTCTTAATAGAGGGTTTTTTGGCAGTGCTGCCAGATCAAAAAAACTCATTCAGCGCTAGGACAACACAAAAAGCGCTAGATTTCATGAAAACAGCGCTTTAAAAAGCCCTAGATTTTGCGCTAAATTAACTACAAACAAAGTTTGTGTTTTTTATTATAATTTATAATTCAAGAAAATATAATCAAAATAAAGAAAACAACATTAAGTTTTTTTCTGGCAATATTTTTTGATGTATCAATACTTCGCAGGACATCGACTTATAATTATGGCAATTGCTGTCAACAGTAGTTAGTACTACTCTAAGTAACTTTTAACTTAGCTGTGCTCTAAACAACTGACTAAAACTGAATAAAGCAAAATAAATGCGTTGCCAAAACCATGAACGAAAACTTTAATGAAGGGGATTTCCCCGCTTATAGTCGTCGATAAAAAAAATGTAGTTGATCATCCTAAAGGGGAAGCCGGGAGATCCATAGCACAGGGTATCCTAGTTTGGACTCGTCTCCCATGCTCTTTGTTTTGTGGAAAAAATATGTTTGAAAAAGATAAACTGCAATGTACTATTTGTGGGAAAAAATAAAGGTCATTATTATTATTATCGGTAATGTGGACTAACAGTGCTGCTATAAAAGAGTTAATAACCCGCTAGTCGCTACAATTTTGAAATTTGTGCTAAATACACCAAAAAGCGCTGGATTAAGTGCTAGGTGCTAAAATTTCGAAATGCGCGCTATACATTCCAAAAAAGCGCTAAATCTAGTTCCCAAAGCGCTAAAATGGCAGTACTGATTTTGCGTATATTATAAATACAATATCACGACATTTCGTTGCAATTTTGTTATTTTTGTTCGGGTTCCGTTGTATGGCTTCGATAGATACTAATTTCTTCAGTAAGTCTCAATACGATTCATTCATTCACAACACAGCAAATCAGAAAAGTTTGTAATTTGTATAACTCCATCTATTACGTCCTTTGTGTGAGAAAACATCCTTTTTTAAATCTCTTTTTATGTTTTAAGTATAAATATATTAATTATTATGGAACGTTTTTTTTACACACAAATCTTTTTATTACTATTTTTGTGATTTTTATGGCGCCATTGAACAAATTCGAACCTACATTTTAAAATAATAATCATTACTTTCGATAGAATTAACCAATTTTAATAAAACAAAGATTAAATGTAACTTGAAGATACGCTTTATGATTTTCTTAACGATTTCTTTGAAAAAAAAAGATGTTTACTTTAGACGTGATGCATTCATATAAAAACAGACAAACAGACAGACAGGCAATTCTAAAAATTATAAAAATGTACTTATTTAATTATTTTTAGTTCCCCATAATGATTTTAGTCACCAAAATAAATATACAATGTACAGAAAGAGACACAACATGTTATCATCATTTTTATTATATGTATATATTTAATTAATTGAAGAGAGATGGCGCTGCTAACATCAACTTGATGACTCGAAACAAAGCCACCGTTGAGCAAATTCCCTACCCATACTTCAGAATATTTATCATAACTTTTGATGGAATGAACCGATTTTAATGAAATAAAGACTAAATGTAACCCGAAGATACACTTTATAATTTCCTTAACAATTCTTATGATATAAATTAGTACTTTAAACGTGATACGTTAACAAACAAACAGACAGACAGACAGACAGACAGACAGACAGAAAATTCTAAAAATGGTAGAAATGTATTTAATTACTTATTTTTAGTACCCCTCAATCACTTTTATTACAAAAATATAAAATGTACAGACATCTGCTATTTACAGTTTTATTATATGTATAGATTATAGCGTTTAATTTTAATTTTTTCAATCAACGTTTCATTATATATGGTTTTACTCGGATTTATATTTTGTAATAAATGTTATTAGACCGTAAATATACTTTGAATATGATTACGTACATAGATTTAGTTTAAGATAAAAGAAGCTTAGTATATTTTGACAACTCAGTAGTGTAGTGGATAAGCATTCAGCTGTGACAGTGAAGATCGCGGGTTCAATTTTCATATATCTTTTTATGTCCTTAAAATAATTTTCGGGCCTGAATGTATTTTATGTATGTAAATCGCATCTATGATACTGGTGAAAATTCTTGTTTGCGGATATAGTGGAACGAAAAAATCCGGAAAACATTTTGTATCCAAGAAATTAATTTGTATCAATCATTTAATAATCATATGTTATATTTTTTTTTCTTTGTTCGTAAGTGTTTTAATTCCATTTATCTAACCACGATTAAAATTTAGTGAGATGTTTCGCCCTCGAATTTTTGACAAAAAATATTTTTTATCGTCATCTATCCTTTATCATTGATCTCATTATATTTACTCTTTGGCGAGTAGCACGTGAAGATTTTTCTAACAAACTTGAGATTATTTATATAAAAGATTAATACGCATCTTCGTGGTTATAAATTATGATACAACGATAACATTTGTGTTTCGCACAACGCTAGGATTTCCTAATGAGTCACGTACCTACTTCGATGATCACACTACGCGGATGTAGTTGACACACCAATTACAATGAGTGTACAAAAAATAAAATGACTAAATCACCATCTATCATAACAACATAATTCGAGTATTATTCTTGTCAGATTAAATTCACTTTTTATCAATAACGCGTTCTATTTACAATACTTTCGAAGTGTCCAAGTGTCAGTTGAAACAATGGACGGTTCATAAATGATAACCAAACAAAGCCTGTGGGCGGTAATGGTGTTGAAATTTGGGTGTCCTATCAACACGACACGGCCACTCAGTGACGACGTTGTTGGTGAATGGTGACTTAGGTATATTTGACATTATGCACTTAATTTTCATAAGCACACAATGGTCGGCTGTGCGATGATATTGTGCTATATTGTACCTTCAAAATAGAGCAATAAAAATATATTTTATAAATATTAACAATATTAAGTAACGCCCCAATTCCCACATTAAGCTGAAAATTATTTTTTAGATAATAAGAGTGACAAACGAGCAGACAGTCCACCTGATGTTAAGTGGATGCTGTGACCCGTAGACATCTACATCTATCTTCGTTTGCAAATTAAAATGTAGAAACATTGTCAGCCGTGAGGACTAAGATCAACACACAGCAGCATTAAGCTGCTATTTTACGCTGGTATTCTGTGAGAGCGTGGTCCTTCCCCGTTCGAGCCGACCCATTCGTGCTACAGCTATACTACTAATATAGCTGCAGCATGGCTCTACCACGCAATAAATTTGGCATAGTTATGTAACTTCGACTATGATACAAAAATATGGTACCATGGAGATAATCTGATAATTGACCCCGATGCTGCCTCTTGCAACATCTATGTGCTACAGCCTATTGATAGTTAAAGTATGAACTTAAACCTTCCCATGGATTGCCTCAATGAAAAAAAAATATTTGCCATAGTTGCTACGATGGGCTGACGAGTTGGCTGTCGCGGTTTTTTTTTTTCTAGTTGATATTGGGTTGATTGAGGTTCAGTTGATTTCAGTTGAGTTGATGACAGTTGATGACCCCGAACGGGTTCCCGCCTTGTCGTGGCGGGTGGGCTTAGTAGCCGTGGCTTGGTCACCCACGGTGAATAAAGAAGAACCCCTTGGCTGGCCCGTGGTGTAGGGCCGGCCCGAGGTGGCCACTCCGAGTGGGCTTGGCGAGCCCACTTCGGATGTGTGTCGGTAGGCTGCGGTGAGAGGGGTGTCCACTCCCTCTTCCGCTGCAGCCGAGGTGCAGTCGCGGAGGAAGAGGAATGCTGGTATGGCGATGCGCCACTCGCCCTATCCTCCGCGACTCTGACGGGGCCGCACCGTTAATGATGCGGTGGTGGTGGGGCTGCGGGGGGAGAGGAGTGTCGGTATTGCGAGGCGCCGCTCTCCCTACCCTCCGCAGCCGAATCTCGGTTGGCGGCGGAGCCATAGACCAGATCCGCCGCTGGGGCCAGGAAGGCCGGTGCTTCTGAGTGCTAGTTTTTCCTGGCCCCATGGCCTTCGCGCATCGGACACGGGGGCGTCTGTTGCGCATTGGAAATTGGAGGCCGAGGAGGAGGGCGCGCCATGTGTTCTGGTGCGCCTTACCGGAGAAGGAGATGCGGGAGGAGTGGTCCTCTCCCGAGGAGGGGCCGCCATGGGGTGGCCAGCGCAGGTGGGGCCGCCATGGGGTGGCCAGCGCAGGTGGGGCCGCGGAAGTGTGCGAAAGCGTTCCCGTGGCCCTGCCAATATGCGACGAGGGTGTAACACCATGGGGTTTTAGTCGGTGCGAGTCCAACATAACCCGTCCTTGCCCCCGCGAGGCGGGTATGCGTAGGCACTTCACCATGTAAAAAAAAAAGGTTGAGTTGATGTTGCCCATGTCCTGGTTTGTTTTCCTTCTGCCGCGTCTTACGACACCCTCGATTATATGTTATGGACTAGCTGTACCCCGCGTGTAATTTGGTTTTAATTTTTTTGAGCGGAACTCCTGAAATGAAACTAGCCTAAGTTACTTCCTATAATATTAGCTATCTGCCAGTGAAAGTCCAGTCAAAATCGGTCCAGCCGTTTCAGAGATTAGCCGGAACAAACAGACAGACAGACAAAAATTTTAAAAATTGAGTTTTTCTTATAAGTACCTACTGTATATACTTTCATATGCATTTAGTAAAAAGCTGTTATTTTAAAATTACAAACAGACACTTCAATTTTGTTTACTTGTATAGATGTATAGATAGATATTCTTACATCGCCACTACAGTATCAACGTCTATTGTAGCTTGATTTTAAACTGATTTTATTTTAAATTAGCTGGTAGGTACCCGGCGCGATTATACCGTATTATTATATTTTGATTAATTTATAAAATAATTTATAATTATTCCTCTTCGAATTTGGAAGTTCTATTGTTTAATTAGAAATAATAATAGATACTTTGAAGTTGAATGATATATAATGGTATAAACACTCATATAACGTCATTACGATACGCACGCCACCTACAGTAAGTTAACTTTATTATCCCTATATACCATATGTAACAAAAACTCTGTGGTTCCCATTAAGTAAGTTATCAGAATCATTTTGCAAACGTATAGAAACAACTTTTTTTTTAAAACTCGAACAATATTTTTTATTTATTTTATTTAAAAAAAAATTGTATGCAAATTGTATGTGATTTTACGTCTGCATTGTCTGGGGAGTAAGAGGATTGTCAAAGACCCCGATTTACTTAAAACCACATAAAATTTAAAAAAATATGGTCGAGTATTTAAAAAAAAGTTATTTCTATAGGTTTGAATACTGATCCTGATAACGTACTTAACGGGAACCACAGGGTTTTTGTTACATGCTGTATAATCTACGCGCAAGTGCAAGCAATAAGTTGCTAATTTTAGCGCAATCTTATGAAAGGTATGGCAGCGCATAAAATACGAACAAACTACGAGTAATATCATTTTTTACATATTAGATTAGTTGTTACTCGAAGGCTGCCGCAGAAAAAATAAATTGTGGATTTATCGTTTTAAATTTGGAACAGTTATATTGTTTTATACGGAACGACAATACATTAATTTAATGGAATGACATATTATAAATTTCAAATAAAATATTCGGTACGATACGCACGCCACCTACTGTAAGTTAATTGTACTGTGCCTATAACCTTCGCGCAAGTGCAAGCAATAAGGTGACAAAGTCTCACCACAATCTGATGAACGATAAGACAGCGCATAAAATACGAACAAACAAAAATATTTTTTTATATATTGGATTATCTATTTTATATATTAGATAAGAAGATGCGTAAAATATTTAAAATCACAATAACCAAAAGAAAAATCTATCGTTAATAATCTGTCACTTTTTTCACATTTTGATTTGAAAGGCTTTAGAAAACCAGTATAATGACAGACTTGACTGCCTCGTTAGTCTAGTAAATGTAAGCGCGACGGCACACCATGAGATCTTGGTTTTGAATTCTGGCACGGGCCAAAATAAGTAAATAAGTTTTCCTGTCAAGAAATTGTCATTAGTAACCCAGACTCAGGCAATTGGCAGTGTATCACCCCCGTGCCTCGTAAAGCATGACGTATACTGTAGCCTGGCTAGCATGGGCGGGGGACAAAATTTTATCCCCAAAAAGATATGCTTTTTTGAAATTTGAAACGGACAATTTTATCCTAGTTCATTGGACGTGAGTTGAAGTTTATATTCATACAAAAACATCTATCTAAATCTAAGTCTATCTCCCAATTTATCTACTGTGGATATTATATTCACCGGTGTGCCCATGCTCTAAGGGTGGATAAAATTAGTTTTAGCGAGGGGATGAACATTTTATCCTTTCCCCGGGGATAAAATTGTACCCCGCCCATGCAAGCCGGGTATAATAATATTACCTTTTTACTTCAGAATCTATAATTATACATATGTGTCAGTAACCAAATACAAAATCTTAGAAACTACGGTTAGTATTGGTGTTATACAGTTTGTAACGGATTCTAAGAATCAAGGAATAGAGAACGCACATACTCTAGCACTAAAATCATATCCTGTGTAGATGAGTAGTTTCCCTTGTGGTTGGCCACCGTGACTGAAATTCAATATGGTGTTCAGGCACTAATCGTGTAACATAAGATACTAATTGGACTTTGAAATATAATAGAGTTCACCATATTGAATTTCGGTCACGGCGGCCAGTCACAAGGGAAACTAATCATCTACACAGGATGTGATTGTAGCGCTAGAGTATTCACGGTGGTTTCCAGACAATGTTACCAGTTATGTAAACAAATAGCGCGCTAGGCTACTGAAACTAACTTTTTTGATGTCTATTTTTCACCGATATAACTGAAAAAAAATAATTTTTTATAGGATAAGGGTGACAAACGAGCACACAGTCCACCTGATGGTAAGCGGTTGCTGCGGCCCATAGACATCTACATCTATCCTCTATTACAAATCGAAATGTAGATGCGTTGTCACCCGTGAGGACTAAGATGGAATGCCTTATTTCCAGTAAAAAGGGCCTCCGGTCACCTGCACTCACCAAGCGAAACGCAGAGGTAAACCTCTACTTCACGCTGGTTTTCTGTGAGGTCGTGGTACCACCCCGGTTCGAGCCGGCCCATCCGTGCGACAGCAAAAGCTGCCGCGTAGCTCTACCACTGTTAAAAATATTGTTTTTTCTTCATATAGTTTTGGTTTTTTACGAATCACTCCTCCATTTTATTACTTCTATACCTTTATTATGAAAATATATTTGTGCTAGTAACTATAACACATATTGTTAATCTCCATCGGCCACTAAAGACTGCACATGAGCGTCACTGCTGGACGTGAGCTTCTCCAGTAGGGGATCAGCCATAATCGTCACACTTTGCAAGCGAATCGACAATCGTAGTACCAAACGTCTCGCACTTTGTACTCGACTGCCTGTTGTCCATCTGGATATTCTACGTCTGGCGTATACTAGATGGTATATCGTTATCCATCGGAAATCATCAGATTTTTATGGTGTTTTATATACTATTTCACCCTATCAAAGTCCACTGCTGAACATAGGCATAGACTGCCTTATTGGGGAGATATTTTCCATAGTTGCCACGCATGGCAAGCTAGTTAGCAGTTTTTTTAGTCGTTATTAGCAAGATGCTGCAGCCCAACTCCTGACTTGTTTCCTTCTGTCGCCTCTTACGACACCCACGGGATGATATGGGGTTGTCGATATTCTTACACCGCCACTACACGGCATTCCCATAGTCTAACCTAACGTCTCCTAATATACGAAATGGTTAGATGGATTATTTTACGTACACGTCATTTAAACTAGCAAATGACTCCGAAGTGACGACTCCGTAGCGCAGTAACTTTGCATTGAGTTGCGACGCTGAGGTCCGCGAGTTCGAATTCCACACAGAACAAGTATTAGTATGGCCTGCAAATAATTGTTCCGGGTCTGGATGTCTGTCCTTGTGCAATTTATGTTTGTAAACTACCTCCACGATACAAAAGAAACCAAAGGTTTAAGGGTTACGTTTAAAAAAAAGAAACAAAAACATTTACTTTAAAAAAAATCAACCATCCTATTTTTATTTTCGTTAATAAAATATAGATCCCCTCGAATGTCGACTCAATATACACTTAGTGGAGTGTCAATCAACGGCCCAAACACTAATCGTGGAAAGTAAAAAATGATCCATCACGGTATCTGATGGGAAATGGGAAATCGTTACTAAGATTGATGACTGTGGTTACGTAGACTTCTTGAAGTCTGTAGGCAATAATAAACGAATCGTCGCGTTCCGAAATAACAAATAAAAACTTGTTTTCCGTTATTATTATGTTTTAGTTCAATTTATTTTTAATCAAACTAATTTGACATTATACAACATGTAACAAAAACCCTGTGGTTCCCGTTAAGTACGTTATCAGGATCATTATTCGAACGTATAGAAATAACTTCTTTTTTAAAACTAGAACAATTTTTTTTATTTTATTAAAAAAATTGTATGCAAATTGTATGTGGTTTTATTACCTCTACATAATCTGGGGAGTAAGAGGATTGTCAAAGACCCCGCTTTACTTAGCTTTAGCATCGGCTAGTGTCTGTAAGAGGTAATAAAACCATATAAAATTAAAAAAAAATTAAATTAAATTACTAAAATATTGTCGAGTTTCAAAAAAAATATTTCTATAGGTTTGGATACTGATCCTGATGACGTACTTTACGGGAACCACAAGGTTTTTGTTACATATTGTATAGTACATATTAAATGCAGTAGAACCAGAGTGACCGACATAGTCCAATAGATTAGTATGCTGAAGTGGCAATGGGCCAGCCACATAGCTCGAAGAACCGACAACCGGTAGGCGAAGTGTAGGGCAACCTCCCACTAGACGGAGAGACGATCTGGTGAGACATGCAGGAAGTCGATGGGTGTCGATGATGGAGGCCTATGTTCAGCAGTCGATTTGTGAAGGGCAGTAATGATGATGATGAAATGTGTTGTAAGTTTTACTAATTATTATAATTAATAATGTTTTATGTTGAAGTGTTAATTTGATGAAGTAAATTCATAATATCTGCCACAGTTTCTCAAATCATCCAGGGTTGACTGGTAGAGAATGCCATAAGGCATTCATTCCGCCCTTTATATCCCTTATTATTTATAAGGTATAAAGTTAGTGAGTATTAGTCGCAGCCTATATACGTCTCACCGCTGAGCACAGACCTCTCATTTCCGAGAGAGTTTTAGGGCAAGGAAATGTCCGCCGCGCTGCCCCAATGCGTGTTGGCGAACTTCACATGTCTCCAAAATATATTTTTTTCTTATTTCTCAGGCATGCAGGCTTCCTCACGTTTTTATCATTGACTGATGTATTATGGTAGTAAACATTAAAGAAAAAAGGTGATTAGTGTAAAGTAAGATAATGATTAAATTTTATTTGTTTACATAGAATTATGTGCGAGCGTCGGTTTTCTGTCAAAATATGCATTAATTAAGCTAAATTTTTCATGAGATCGTGAAACCTGTGAAACTCGCTGTAAGACATTTTTTAATGGAAACGAAGCATTTCATCTTAGTCCTCACGGGTGACAACACATCTGCATTTTGATTTGTAATAGAGGATAGATGTAAACGTCTATGGGCCACAGCAACCACTTACCATTAGGTGGACTGTGTGCTCGTTTGTCACCCTTATACTATAAAAAAATTATCTTACTAAAGTGCATTAAAATTTTAAGGTTACTTTGGCAGTTTCTTTTTGATTAAGTTGTTGGATTTTGTGGTCAATTTATTACGGTGTGAAATGCGAAAGGGGTTATTTATCGTGAAAAGTATGCTCTCTAACATAAGAAAACTGATTGTTTTATTCACATGCATAATTTATCAAATACTGCCATGCAATGGCGACTTTTTACAAAATCCTTAGTCGTCCATTATAACGGTTTTAGACGTATTTAATTAATTTAAAAGCTACTAATAATTATTGTAGAGCTTAAAGATGTACAATCACCGAATTATGGAGTATTTTTACTAATTTTGAGGTACAAGAGCACTTTAAAAACCTTTTTACTATAGACAAATTTTAGGATACGTTTGTCACTTTAATTAATATTACTAACGCGTAACATATTAATTATCCCTGAAATTAATAAAGGTCTTGTACAGATTTTACTGTATTAATAAAAATACAGGACAGATCAAAAACTTTTATAGCCGTATATAATATATTTAGCATGCTTAGTGCATTCAGTGGCTATATTTACACGTTATATTTCACAAATACACCGCTTTTGTTGCTTCTGTCGAGCATGATTCTCCAATACGCTTAAAATGGTTTTAAGATTCTCATAGATCTATTGTAAAGTTGTGGACTACACAGTACTACTTAGTATTATCTTGAGCGTAATATACAATATTTATAACTCAAATGATGCTTTTTTATCTTCGTAATTCCTCTTTTAGTTCTCATAGTGTTAATAGGTATTATAACTCGACTTTACCAACACCTGTACGAAGGCTCTACAAACACTTTTTCATCTCCAAAGCCATTATCGTCACTACTAAACGGCTAATTTATCACTCTGCTTTTAAAGAGATATAAGAATCTGTTATATACATATTAAGAATGACATAAACTTCCTTAAACAGCTGTTATACAGCAGGAGAGCGATACAGTGTCTGCTTATATTGCTTGTGTGCTACACAATTAAAATTGCAGTTACGAAACTATAGTATATTGTAGTATATATATCAAAATAATTTTTAAAAATCTGGATACTATACACTATCTTATAATTCCGATACCATAACAGCCCTTCAAAAGTCCACTGCTGAACATAGGCCTCCTCTAAAGAATACCACAAAGCACGGTCCTGAGCCAACTGCGTCCATTCCATGTCTTACCAGGTCGTCATCCCATTTAGTAGGGTGCCGCCCCATACTTCGCCTACCGGTACAAGGTTGCCTTTCGAGAACCTTCCTCCATCGGTTGTCGATTCTTCGAGCTATATCGCCGGTCCATTGCCACTTCAGCTTTCTAATCCGTTGGGCTATGTCGGTTAGTTTGGTTCTACTGCAGATAGCCTCATTTCTAAGTTTATCACGCAGACAAACCGCTACTGATGATCGTTTACGTAAATTTTTCAAAAGTTTATGTAGCTGTGATATGGCAGACGAACAGAATGGAATATTATCATCTATACATATAATAAAACTGTAAATAGCAGATGTCTGTACATTTTATATTTTTGTAATAAAAGTGATTGAGGGGTACTAAAAATAAGTAATTAAATACATTTCTACCATTTTTAGAATTTTCTGTCTGTCTGTCTGTCTGTCTGTCTGTTTGTTTGTTAACGTATCACGTATAAAGTACTAATTTATATCATAAGAATTGTTAAGGAAATTATAAAGTGTATCTTCGGGTTACATTTAGTCTTTATTTCATTAAAATCAGTTCATTCCATCAAAAGTTATGATAAATATTCTGAAGTATGGGTAGGAAAGTATAGGTACGAATTTGCTCAACGATGGCTTTGTTTGAGTCATCAAGTGCATTTTAAACTAATATCATATCATAAATCATAGTTAAATTATGTAAAATAATGATATAATTATGTATATCTAAAACGCAGTAAACAAAAGTATTAAAGAACGTATTAAATATATTATACAAAATATATTAACCTTATTAACTAAATCTGAAGCACAATAGTTTTCCCATTTCTTCGATAGATGGTGGTGTTGTGAAAATGTAATGCAATTGCAATGTGGTTTTTTCATGTAGATGAGTTTTCATATTTACTGCTAATCTTTATTATATTACTCGCTGCCTTACTGCGTGTTGATAAACTCAATTTATTCTTTACCGCCGAGTACTCTATGTGGTAAATCAAATTTTAAAAGAGCTATTAACAAATCGTTGGTTTTGGCGAGAGTCAAACTTTATTTTTTGCTTACTGTGCAAGCACTGATTTATAAGTTCTCTTGCGTTTTATATAATGTATCAATCGCGTCAATTAATCTCTTTTATTTTTAGAATTGATGTTAGCAGCGCCATCTCTCTTTAAATATTTACATATAATAAAAATGATGATAACATGTTGCGTCTCTTTCTGTACATTGTATAGGTATATATTTTGGTGGCTAAAATCATTATGGGGAACTGAAAATAATTAAATAAGAACATTTTATAATTTTTAGAATTGTCTGTATGTCTATTTGTCTGTTATTATATGAACGCATCACGTCTAAAGTAAGCATCTTTTATTTTCAAAGAAATCGTTAAGAAAATCATAAAGCGTATCTTCGAGTTACATTTAATCTTTGTTTTATTAAAATTGGTAAATTCTATCGAAAGTAATGATTATTATTTTGAAATGTAGGTTCGAATTTGTTCAATGGCGCCATAAAATCTCAGAAATAGTAATAAAAAGATTTGTGTGTAAAAAAAAAGTTCCATAATAATTAATATATTTATACTTAAAACACAAAAAGAGATTTAAAAATGATGTTTTCTCACACAAAGGACGTAATAGATGGAGTTGTACAAATTACAAACTTTTCTGAATTGCTGTGTTGAGATTTTTCGCCGATGAATCGTATTGAGACTTAGGTACTGAAGAAATTTGTATCCATCGAAGCCATACAACGGAATCCGACCAAAAATAAAAATTTTCCAACGAAATGTCGTGATATTGTATTTATAATATACGCAAAATCAGTACTGCCATTTTAGCGCTTTGGGAACTAGATTTAGCGCTTTTTTGGAATGTATAGCGCGCATTTCGAAATTTTAGCACCTAGCTTAATCCAGCGCTTTTTGGTGTATTTAGCACACATTTCAATATTTTAGCGACTAGCGGGTTATTAACTCTTTTATAGCAGCACTGTTAGTCCACATTACCGATAATAATAATAATGACCTTTATTATTTTTTCCCACAAATAGTACATTGCAGTTTATCTTTTTCAAACATATTTTTTCCACAAAACAAAGAGCATGGGAGACGAGTCCAAACTAGGATACCCTGTGCTATGGATCTCCTGGCTTCCCCTTTAGGATGATCAACTTGATTTTTTTACCGACGACTATAAGCGGGGAAATCCCCTTTATTAAAGTTTTTGTTCATGGTTTTGGCAACTCATTTATTTTGCTTTATTCAGTTTCAGTCAATTGCTTAGAGCACAGCTAAGTTAAAAGTTACTTAGAAGTTATAACACAAAGAAACTGTGTAGCAACCGCAATCAGATGCTGACATCAGAAACTAAGTTGCGAAATACATTGCACTTTAAAACAATTAATGACATTTTTATTGTTCGTACAGTACTAACTACTGTTGACAGCAATTGCCATAATTATAAGTCGATGTCCTGCGAAGTATTGATACATCAAAAAAATATTGCCAGAAAAAAAACTTAATGTTGTTTTCTTTATTATGATTATATAAAAAAACACAAACTTTGTTTGTAGTTAATTTAGCGCGAAATCTAGGGCTTTTTTAAAGCGCTGTTTTCATGAAATCTAGCGCTTTTTGTGTTGTCCTAGAGCTGAATTAGTTTTTTTTTATCTGGCAGCACTGCCCAAAAACCCTCTATTAAGAAGTAACTTTCCTTTCAGTTTTAAGCGCGTTCAGTTCCCAGTTACAGTGAGCGTGTGTTATGCGATGACCGTAAATAAAGCGCAAGGTCAAACTTTACGCGTTGTAGGAGTGTACCTCAGTACTGACTGTTTTGCACATGGCCAACTCTATGTTGCTTTTTCCCGCGTTAGTAGCCCCCGTAACCTTTTAGTGTACACCCCGGCTAAGCCTACTTCTCATGTCGTTTACACAGAAGCTCTATCATGAACGACTTAGAACTTTGATGATAATGATTTATTTAGTTACCACTTATTGATACAGTAATGGAATAAATCGTTTAATATTCTCTTATCTAAACGACACATTGTTTATGTAAAACCTGTATACGCGAGCTACGCCGCGAGCACAGCTAGTATTATAATAATTGTTAACCTTTTAAATTTATAAGAAATAAATTACGATAATTCTCTTGTTTTACTAACAAAAAGCAAATCGTTAAATTTAATAGCTATTTATGTTGTAAAGGAAACATAGCACGGTACAATTTTAATAGTAAATACACTTAGCGAAAGGAAACGACCCTTAAAACGGTATATCGACGTAGCCGACTTGTGAATGGATGATTAAAAATTACTAAGTACGTATTGACTACAGCAACAAGCAATTCATCAACTCAACGCAAGTCATGTTAAATATTTTAAAATGCATTATTTCTTAATGTTCGTAAGCTTTATATAATGATTAAAACCGTTGTACGATTTCATTACTTTAGTTGAATCATTTTTTTTTCTTTATTATAATTAGTTCTTAATGTAGTGTTCTGTATATTAAAGCGTGAAAAAAAATTTTGTACCATTTAAACCATATCGCACGCCCAGAGGAGTGTGATATTTACCACAGTTAATTTAGGTGGAGAAAGAGTGCAGACAGCTAAAATTTATATAAATAGACACCAAGTATTCTATATAAGTCCTCAGGAATGACAACGCATTTGCCTTTTGATCTGATTTTGAACAGAGGATAGAGATACATAGGTGCCTTTGAGCCACAGTATATATTTACCATCAGGTGGACTGTGTGCTGGTTTGTCATCTATACTTCTATATCATCTTACTTATCTTATCTTACTTACAACATATTTACATTATTAAATATCCTCTAACAAACATTATTGAAACCAAAACATTTTATTATAAATGTATACAATTATGTTGAAATGTAAAACGTATATTATTTTGAAATTTAGACCTTTAAGGAAACCCAATATTGTCCAAGAGTTAATCGTACTAGCAATACACTCAACTTTTGGGCAATATTTAGAGTATTTTTAATATTTGAAGCTGTTATCAGGAAGATGTTGCTGACCATGTTCTGTTTTATTTTCCCTCTGTTGCCTCCTACGAAACAAAGGAACGATTTACTGTTACTAATGTACACGGCGAATCAATATTCTCGTACGGGTTGAGCAGTTACGGACGCACTTATAAAACTCACCTTGAAAAAATATACGAGCTACATTTGCGCATCCTTAAATGTATCACCCCTCTCAAAATAAAAGATAAATATAAAAAAATCCTTATGGTCTTTTCCATCATTGCAAATTACTACCAGTGCACGACAAAGTCAAATACCTATTGCTACTTGAAAATTATGGCAAGGAAGAATTAAAAATTAGCCGTATTTATACAAAACTTACTCGACAAGCCCTTAATCCATATATGATTAACTCAAAATACAAAAATATGTACGGAAAATTTAGATTACAATATCAAATTCCCGCTCTTTTGAACCAAATTCCCAAACCAATAAAAAATGAACTTACTGAAAAAAATATTAAATATATGCTTAAACAGTATTTTATCGACAAACTGTTAACGATACCTAATAATAACTTAAACTAAAATATAAAACTAAACATATAACACTAACACACATCATAATATAATATACATAAATAAAAAAAAATTACTAATTTACTAATTTTCATTTAATACTAACCATATTTTGCTTTGGTACACACCTAGATAAAAGAAAAAACATCTTGCCATTTTGTCACACCATTTATATACGTCATTAAATAAGTTGTCGCAACGCGAACCGATTGAACATGATCGAAGTTACGAATTGGCGGTACATGGAAAAACTTTTGTAAGTTTATTTGTACTGTCGGATGTTATTAAATAACTATACTTTGTAATAAATAAATAAATAAATAATTTGGGGCAGTGGATATTCTTACACCGTCACTACACTCATAATATTATTTTTTTTACTTTTATAGTACCTATCTAGCTAAAAATATTTCGAATTTATTTTGTTTCGTGGCATAAGATATACTCGACTAAGATTTATTACAAACATATCACGTGAATAAGCAACGAACAGAATCTAGAGTCGTTAAAAATTTACTAACCTCCCTCCACCTCACAAATGAGCAAAACGTTGGACCCTTCGTTGTAAGGCTCAACCAGTTTCGTCCTGTCTCTTCTCTTTGCATCGTAAATCGTCGGACGGCTTGGGGGAACTGTAGGAGAAAAGAAACGACTTTTTAGTTCGTTAAATATAGACTGAAGAGAAGTTTAATTTGTGTTTTTTTTTTCTGATTGGTTTGAGTCAAGGTGATTCATTTAAGATTACACCGGGTATTAAACAATTCGCTGAAATTTAATTATACAAAATGATTGTTTTTTATTATGTGGCTCCCAACATTTACGAGTACAATACGAGAACAATTGAAGTTTGGTTCACACCAGCATCGATGAAATTGCTAAAAGCAATTTTATGGCCTAATATAACACGTTACACCCTATTAAAAGTCCACTGCTGAACATACGATATTTGCCATTGTTGCCATGCTTGGCGGGCAGGTTGGCAATCGCTTTTTTTAGTCACTATTGGGAATGCTGCACATCTTCTGGTTTGTCCCATTGTGATTATGGAATGATATGGGGTGGTGAGATATTCTTACACCGCCGCTACACGGTGTAATTTTTACACGTGCTTGGCGATAAAGGTAAAAATCTTGAGAAAACCTGCTTGTTTTAGAAATTACACTTATTAAATACCTATTGGCAGGATGTGGACTGCGAATTAAAAGGTCGTGAGTTCGAATCTGCTCACTTCTAACACAAGTAATTTAAGCTTACCAGGAGTGGGTAAACGAAATATTAGTAATATTAATAACATTCCTAGTATTTAAAAAAAATAACACACACTAGATTAGCGTGTCAGACTTTTCCTACCCTTACACCCTTTTTTAATATTACTCGTTTAATTGTCCATTATATTATAACCCACACTAATACTTACTTATAACACTAAAGTTGACTTTCAAATTTCTAGTTGGAGAGTTCTTAAAGTCGACTCTACATCTATATACGCCGGCGTCGACCGCTGCCACGTTGTCTATCAAAAGTACCGCTGGCGTTGCACCACCTCGGAAGAATGCACGGTTTCCGAATACCGTTGGAGATGACCACAACTTCGGCTGGTTATACGACCGACCTCGGATGTCATAACTGTAAAAAAAGTAAATATACATAATCTGTCCATCATCCATCTTGGACCTCAGGGGTGATAATGCATCTGCCTTTTCGATTCTTAATTAAGGATAAAATATAGATGTCTATGGGCCACAGAAACTATTTACTATCAGGTGGACTGTGTGCTATTTTATATTTACTTATCCTATAAAAAAATCACAATACTGGACGTCTCGCACTTTAGACTCATTTTCCATCCAAATTCAAGACTATTCAATAATTAAATTTAGCTCATCATTATTGGTCCGTGACGTGACGGGTCCAGGAGCAGTGGCCTAGCAATGACATGTAACGCGTGAGGGCCGTGAGTTTGAAACCCGCACGGATCAAGTATTTGTATGGCTTTCAAAATAATTGTTCCGGATCTGGATGAACTTTAAAAAAAATGAAGTATGTAAGCTGCCAGTTGTGAGAAAGTCCTAGTGGGGGAAATTTAAAAAAAATAATAAAAATAATAGACGTTATAGGGAAGTCGCTACTGTCATCTTCTGTTTCAATTTCACTCTATTGGCGGTGGATTCCCTTATGCTGCCATTAGTCCATTGTTATTTTAAACGAATTTTGGCATTGTGAATTTTTCGTTGAAATTCGAGATTGCAGACTTTCCAATAAAATTAGACCTGTCAGTGACATATCCGAATATTTTCATCTTTCATATTTTTGGAAAAAAATTAATTAAAGGAAAAGGAAATTAAGTTATGGATTCAGTAGATATGGAGGTTACCTATAAAGTGGTTCTCCATCAGACTCCTTGAACCAGAGCACCATAACAACGGCGTCGTCTGAATGCAACGGTTGAATGTCGCATGGCAGCGACGCCTTCTTGCCGAGAACTCCCTGGACGTCCGATGTAGGCACTGTAAAGAAAAACATCGGTAAAACAAAAGCCTGTTAATATACTGATGCAGGGCTCAGTATTAAGCCACATTTCGGGTATACGAAGATAATAAAATATAATAAATTTGTAGATAATTAATTATAAAATATATTTAGCACGTGCTCGGCGATGAAGAAAACCATAATGATAAAACCTTTAATATCTGAAAAATGCATTATGATCTATACAAACAAACAAAATTGAAGTGTCTGTTGATAATGTAAAAGTAAAAGCTGTTTACTAAATGCATATTGAAATATATACGATACTTATAACAAAACACATACATGTTCGTCGGTTAGGGGTACTCTTTATTTGGCCCATCTTCAATATATTGTCAATTTGGTCGATAAACTTCCGTCTGGGGTGTCCCTTGCTAACTTTTCCATTCACTTCGGCACCATAAATTTCCTCGTATTATGTCATAATTATTTGTAACCGTTAAGATACCATCGATTTTTCACTTTATATTCTATATGTTTCGTATTAATAAGATATTTTAAAATTTTGGTAACCGATTTTTCAATAGTATAAGTAGAAGTAGCGATTAGAGACTCCATCTTAAATCAGATATAATAAAACTATTTACAATGAAAAATGCCAAATAAAAGGAAAATAATAATAATAATAATAATAATAATAATTCTTTATTGAACACAGATATAATATACAATTCATTGGTTCTCTGACTCCTAAACTAGGTTACCCTGTATGTTAGGAGGCAGTTTCCCACCCATTAAGTGATCTGATTTTCCGTGTACAATACAGACTCTAAAATATATAAAAAATATTTAAAAAAGTGTGTGTGTGTGTGTGTGTGTGTGTGTGTGTGTGTGTGTGTGTGTGTGTGTGTGTGTGTGTGTGTGTGTGTGTGCGCGCGTGTGTGTGTGTGTGTGTGTGTGTGTGTGTATGTGCGCGCGACTGTTTTCATTAAAATATGTGTACATAACTTAAAGTAGGTTTTCACAATTTTCATAGTCGTATTCTTTTAGCCAATTTAAAATAGCTTGTTTTACTTGGTAACTTTTTAAGTTATTTAACTTAATTTTTTTATTAATTGTATTATATAAATGAGGTGCTTGGTAGTCATATTGCCTTTTCGCAAATGTGCTTTTCACAAATGGTACTGGACATTTTTGTGTTCTTTTGTTTTTAGCTACATATAGTGGGGAAAAATTATGATATCGTTTTATGCATTTGTATATATATGATTTTCGTACACTGAGGACATTTGACAATACGTAAACTTTAGATGTTGGGTATGTATAAGGAAGATGTAATATTAGTTTTAGTATAGATCTTTGAGCTCGCTCGGCCTCAATAAGATATGTTTTTGGAGCTCCACCCCATGAGCAGATGCAATAATTTATGAGACAATGACAAAGGGCGTTATATGTCTGAATTAGTAGTTTTTTATTCGCTACAGTTCTTAGGTTCTTAAATACTATAATGAGTCTCCGAATTCGTTTAGATATATTTGATATATGAGGTTGCCAATTTAATCTTTCGTCGAGGATTACCCCAAGGTATTTTATCGTAGATGTTCGTTCTAATATTGTACATTTAAATCTCTCTTTTTTTTGGAACGTATTACAAGGGTACGTATGCATGGTGACAGAGAAGCTGTGGGGTGGTTTTGAGATTATTGTTTTGAAAAAACATACATATTTCGTTTTTGAACAATTGACAGTTAAAAGATTGTTTTCCAGCCATTTTGTAACCATGCGTAATCCATTTTCAGCACATTGCTGCACAGTATCCCAGTCTGTACCATGAAAGAGGATTACAGTATCGTCCGCAAACATAAAAAGGTCCGCACTACGGATATTAATTTTGCATAATTCATTTATGTACGTCAAAAAAAGTGTTGGTCCAAGAATGCTACCCTGTGGAATGCCATAGGTACATTCGGCTTTCTCGCTTAGGTCGTCGTCAATACGTAATACTTGGGTTCTGTTTTTAAGGTAGTTACAAAACCATGCACATGGCATACCTCTTATACCCAGATTTTCGAGACGTCCGAGAAGTATAGGAATAGACACAGTATCGAACGCTTTTTGCAAGTCTAAGAAAACACAGATGCACTTATCACCTTTGTCTACGTAAGATGTTATTTTCGAAATCAGTTGTAAAATAGCGTCTTCTGTTGAACGATGTGCCCTAAAACCAAATTGATTCGCAGCTAGATATCCATAACGCTCTAGATATTTTATAAGTCTGTTGTTCACAAGCTTCTCAATTATTTTTGAAAAAGTAGGTAACAAAGAAATCGGCCTGTAATTCGAAGGAACGGACTTATCACCAGATTTGAATATTGGTGTTACTAAGGCCTGCTTGAATAGTGATGGAAATTGCCCTGTCTGAAAACTACTATTACATAGATGTGCTATAGGTGCGCAAAGAATTTGACTATACCTTTTAACGAAATCAGTAGTAATTTTGTCCCAGCCAGGGGAACTATTTGATTTAAGTTCGTTAATAGTAGTTTTTACTTCCTCAGGATCTGTTAAGAAAAAAGCCATCGAATGTGTTGGACCTATCTGTTTGAAATTATCAGCAAGTTCTGAGACTGATTTGCCTATGGTGTTCAGAGTATAATTTGCAAGCTGTGAACCAATGGTTGTGAAATAGGTGTTTACTAGATTAAGTGAAGCTTTTGGCGTATCTTTAATTTTTAACAATTCTGTTGTTGGTTGTTTTGATTGGCTTAGATTACAAACTTCTTTAATTATCTTCCATGTCTTTCTAACGTTTCCAGTACTGGTAATAAGTTCTTGTTCGTAATACTGTCTTTTTAACTTTTTTATTATGTCGTTACATGTGTTTCTGTATTTCCTATAGTGTGATGCTAAATCTTCATTATTATTTTCCTTTTTTAGTTGTTTATGTAATTTGTCCCTTTTTCTTATCGATTTTACAACTCCTGGTGTTATCCAGGGTTTCAATGGCCTATTTCTTTTAGATATAGTTATTCTGGTTGTATTAACTTGTATTAAATCTTTTATAATATTTACAATATACTCTGCAGCATCATTGACATTGTCGATTCTATAATATTCTTCCCAGTTAAGCTCATTCATACCTACAGTTATTTTGTCAAAGTCAATTTTTACTTTATAAAATTTTGATTTATTTTTACTAATTTTTACTCTGTCAATAAGTAATAAAATAGGGTGATGGTCAGTAAATTCATCGAAAACAATAGATGTAATCCCATGTCGGGCTCGTACCATAAAATGATCTAAGCACGCTTCCTTCCTTGTTGGAAGATAAACGCATTGTTTTAAGCCATGCATAGAGAGCATATTGAGGTATTCGGCAGAATATCCTTTTATAGTACAAGGCATAACATCTAAGTTTAGATCTCCAGTTAAGACTACGATACTTGTGTTTATGCTATGAAGTATTTTATCAAGTGATGTGATATACTGCGTTGGATTGCGAAAACTTGGTGGTCTATATGTACAGATAACCGTGGTATCTGTATCAACAGTGAGTATTAGCACATTGCCATCATCGACTAATGGTTCATATGATGTGACGTTTATGTTATTTTTAACGTATGCTACCACACCATCATTCTGGTTAAATAAACGTTTAGTATAGTATGATGTGTAGGTGTCTATTTCCGGTATTATGGAATCATCTTTTAACCAACATTCAGTAAAAACTACAATGTCTATATTAATATTCAATTGTGACATGAAAACTAGAAAAGCGTCTAAATTACAATTGAGACTTCTTATATTAACACATAATACACAAAAGGAAGACAAGTTTTTATGATCAAAGTTTTTTACATCCCTACCAAGGTACTTGACTAGCTCAGTAGGACTTGACAAGCTCATACACCTTACCTCGTTTACTAGGTCAATCTCATTAATGATAGTAGTAGAAAATGACGTACATTATGTATATTTTCCTTTATGTATATTGTATTAGAAAATGTATGATATTTTTTTATAGAATAGGGTCACATACGAGCACAAAGTCCACTTGATGGTAAGTGGTTGCTGTGACCCATAGACATCTAGATTTATCCTCCATAAAGAATCAAAATGCAGATGCGTCGTCACCCATGAGGACTAAGATGGAATGCCTCTTTTCCAGTAAAATGAGTCTTATGGTTGGTTAGGTTTATATAAAATCGTAAATATGTCTTAAAATAATATCCTGGGAAACTTTTTAATAACTGTATTTTTAGCAGTTCCAAATTCTGCTGATTACTGACAGTATATTTCCTTCAGAAGCGTTGTGCCTTTTGATGGAAATCAAAAAAGTTAGCACAGATACGTCATTAAATCAAGAGACATTTTATCCTACTCTAAGTGCTTGCCAAAGGTTGTAAAGTCTACTCGATACATTTCCCCATGAAAATATTTATGAAGGAGTCCTTCCAACTTGGCGTGCTCAAGACCGGCATTCGTGTTTATAAATAGAAACTACTCTGTCCGCCTGAAATGGTCCGTGACCGGTTTTGTTAGTGAAATAACAAGGGATTTCGTGTCGCGTTGCCGTGTTCGATTGACCTATGTAATGGCAATAAATTGTTTATAGAAAGGCGCAGTTTTATTATAAGTCTGGCTCTTATCGCAGTTTAGGATTTATTGCTTGCTTTATTGTCGAATTCGGCCGCACTTTTTGCATCGGAATATGAACAGGAATTGAATTATTTTATGATTATTTGATGCTTTTGATTTCCGAGTAATTTTTTTCTCCAATAACAATGTCGTGATGTAGTTAAACATATGAAATCAATTTATAATTATGTATATATTTATATTTGCCTATTTTTCGGAAACAGTTGAACTTTGTAAGGGATCTCAGAAAAATATACATCACATCTTTTTAGCCTACGTGTACAAAACTCCACAGATAATGAAAGTCTTTCATAGGTTTCGTAAAAGTTATGTCTGACAATACCTTTTTACAAGTGTTAAAACATTACACCAAAGGTAACCTTGTTAAATCCATGTTATCGCTGGTAATCACCATAAAATTTTATAGAGAAAGTAAGAAAAACGAATATTCTTTTTCGACGTGTATACGATTCTCCATGCCCTAGTTAAGGAATAATGACTTAGATAATTGCTTAGCCATTTGTAATGTCCAATCGTAGGCTACGAATTAGATATCTTTAAAAACAGGAACATAATTTCTTATTCTAGTAGCAGTTGCTTTAAAGCAAAGCAGCGTGACTCTACCACGTAAACGTGGTAGAGCTATGCTGCAGCTTTAATATGGATGTAACATCAATGGATCGGCTCGTACGGGATAGGTTCACATTCTCACAGAATACCAGCGTAAAATAACAGCTTAATGCCGCTGTTACTTGTGATGTATAAAGAGAACCGGAGACCCTTTTTCTAGTTACTAGTTACTATCATAGTCTCCAGGGGTGATAGCGCATCAACATTCTTAATCGAGGATAAATGTAGGTATGTATGGGCCACAGCATTCACTTACTATCAATTAAACTATGTGCTTTTATGTCAGCCTTATTCTATAAAAATATTGTGGGCTATTAACTAAGCTGGATATTTTATAGTTTGGATAGCAAACATGATATTTATTTGTGATCAGAACACATTATAATCTACTCATTAGTCAAGAAGTCTTTCTTGATTGGAAGTGAAAACAGAGCAAAGTATTGTTACATATGTCGATTAATCAACAAATATTTTTTTAGATGTTACAATTGTATTACAATATATAGAACGAAATAGAAACAAAGTGATCATTTATAAGTGTATCATTATTACCTCAAGTAACTACAATATCATTTAGATATGATTACCCCGTATTAGCAAATACCAGTTAAATTAAATAGCCGTGGTAACTCAGGGGCTTAGCGCTCGCTGTTAATTTACACAGTACGCGAGCAATCCGTATTTGATCCCGCCGACAACAATACAATTGTTAATTGCAATTTTATGTGCCGATTTACCACGTATTAGATGGTGAAGGGAAACATTGTGTGGAAAATTGCATTTTAGAGAGAATAAAAATTTCGAAAACATGTGAAGTCCGCCAACACGAAATGTCGCGGACACTTCCATGCCCTAAAACGCCTCTCAGAAGTGAGAGGAGGCCTGTGCCCAGCACAAAAAAAAATTAATAAATTTAACATTGAATACAGGTTATATTTTATATTCAAATTTCGAGATTTTTATGGGTTTATATTCATGATAACTATTTAGGTAAATATTCTGTAGTCTTGGGTAGTATATAATTAAAAATAATTGCAATATTTTGTGGCTTAAATGTGCTTGGAGAACAGTGTCTAAAGTATATGCGTGCCCTCAGATATATGTATTGCTAATCACCTTCGATCTTAGCTCGGTTACAAGAAATTTTGCCTTCATGAATACTTGATGAACTTTGAATAATATCCAACATAGTCCAATATAGATAGCCTTTCAAAGTATTTCGAAGTTGATGTAGTTGCAATGTATTATAATTAAGATGTTAGTAGTAAGTCTTACATCGAATACAGGTAGGTTAGTAGAAATTGATTTAATGTGAACTTATAGAACTATAATATAAACTCTTCGATAATATTTCGATGTTATTATAGCTGGAATGTACCAGAAATACATAATAGAGTCGGAGGTACATATATCCACACTCAGATGAACTTACTCTTTTTTACCAGTTTAGATTTTCCACTTGAAACGCAACAGATCAATGAACTGTATGTTCGTTTGTCACCCATATTCTAGTACATTACTCGCCGCGCCAAAGTCTTCGCAAAATTTGACATTTCGACAAATTTGAAAATGAAATGGTTTTTTTTATTAAAATTTTTGGCTTTTCTGCTTTTGCCTTAAGTCTTGTCTTCATTTTATTCGGGATCTTTGTTTTTATACATTCTCACTACCAAGTGATAATAATCCTTTATAGTACACTGCTTCACAATATGTTGATGCATCACATTGCGTAGTTTTTAGAAGTTTTAGACGGCAAATTGAGCCAGTAGACAGTTGGCGATATCTCAAGGCGCTAAGGCAAACAGACACCTTATCTTGAGATTCGCACCACCATCGGATCACCTGTTTCACCTTTTCTAGTAACAGTTTACATGTGCAAATATTTAATACACAAAATCGTAACATTTTTCATATAAAAATCTACCTCAAACCATTATTTAAACAGTTATACAGAAGAAGCAATCCGCCGCCGGTCAATTCCCCGCCAAAACTCCTGAAAATGTTTTGTATTCACTAATTATGGTTCTACGTGACAATAGAGACTATAACCCGCCAATGGATAATTCCAGCGATTTTCACGTGATAGTTTACCGTACTGCAAAACGTTAACGAAACGACAAAGGTATAAAATAAAAATTGAACGAACATAAATCGGAAATTGGACAACATTACGTGACTTTTACCTTTGGATGAGACCACAATCACGCTTGATCGACATCGCACTCACGTAGCGGTATTGCCTGATGGTGTGTAATTTTGTCGATTTAAAGAGCGTCTGAATTTCAATAACTTTTAAACTCAATATTAAATCGTTTATCATACAGATTATATTTTATCGTAACTGTGCGATGTGGACTGTTTTATACAAAATTTTAAAATCACTGCCATAATAAAAGGCATTTTGAAAGTCGAAAGATAATTCACTACCCCATTTAGTCTCTTAGTTACTGTAAGTGAAAACTAAAGGAAAAGTTAAAAAAAAACTAACAGATAGCGGCATAACCAACTCGCTTATGCCTAGACAGACAGAGAACAGCGTCAAAGCATGCGACACATCTATTTAAAAAAAAAAACTATACCGATAATGATTTCTTGCATTTACGCAAACCCTACACATTAAATGTAAAACATTGAGGAGGTGAATCGCGAAACTACTGGAACTTTGCGATCTCTATATTGATTAAAAAACTTTCTTCCCACCAATACTAAGATTTTAATTGTCCAGTCACTTATTCAACCGATTATTGATTATGTCGATGTGTGTTGCTCAGACCTGTCTCAACATCACCTTAATACATTGGATCGTCTACCTAACAACTGCATCAGTTACATTTTTATTTCTTCGTAAATACGACTATGTATTTTCTTTTCGTGCTCAGTTAAATTGGCTGGCTAACCATCAGTCCAGATGTGTGAGAATACTCTGCACCCATTTCACGATTCTGAACGATCCATGTGCTCCCAAGTATCTGAAATCCAAAGTTCAATACCTGGGCGATTCTCGTAATTGTTCTCTCTGTCCTTCGGCTAATCTTAAGTTGCTCACTCCTTTACACCGTACTGGTTACTTATCTCACTCTTTCGCCATCACGGCCATCAGACTCTGAAACGACATCCCTCTTGACATTAAAAAAAAACTCCCAACAAGTTTATTTTTAAAAATCAACTTCTCGGATTATATCTTCTTTTTTAGTATATTTTTTTATAAACCAGTGTTTGACCACAATCACACCTGGTGGTAAGTGGTGATGCAGCCTTAGATGGTAAATCGTACTGTCTTATCGTAACAAAAGCCTATTCACTCTTGCCTTGAAGACGCCTAGATTGTATTCGGACGGAAAGATAGACGCCGACAAATTATTAATAGTAATATCGACAACAATTTAAAAAAAATTAAATTTAATAAAGACAACATATTATTTTTATTATTAAATCAAGGTCACCAATGAGCCTATTAGCATGTTTCTCCACTGAGTCCAATGCTGCCAGGTGGCATTTTGCAGCTTAGTAGCACTTTAGTAGTTGTTAAGTTTAAATGTATTAATTCTAGGGTCTATTTTGACCTTTTTGTATTTACTTACGTCCGATAAAAGTTGTTTTATTTTGAAATTATACTCTGACGTGTCCATTATAACCGTAGCATTTCCTTTATCCGCGCGGAGAATCGTGAGCTCTGGTCTGTTGCGTAAGTTGTACAACGCGTTAAACGCGTCTTTGGGGAAATTTAGTTAGATGACGAATCTCACCTACATCCATCACAGTTAGCTACCGTCGGAAAATCTGTTTCAGAGGGCACAAGGGATTTGTGACAGAAAACATCTGGCCGCCGAGCTTCAGCACGTCGAGCAAGTATTGCAAGACAACAAGCTTCGGGTCACGCGCCTACGTTACAGTTACCGAGTGAAGCCAGCCACAATCGAGCGTGTGCCTGCTGTACAATCCTTTGCCTGTGGAGTCACAGAAAAAATTGGCTAAATCTTGGAGCGAGCTTCCATTAAAAACACTTCAAGCCGGCGAAGAAGATTGGTCAATTTTTAACATCCGTCAAGTGTCATATCCCTGTCATACAAGATGCAAGCTTGATTGTGAATGTAGTCTCTCTTACACAGGACAAACAATAAGATCTATAAAAACCCGCGTAAAAGAACATATAGCTATTTTGAAGCACTCGTCCCCGCCACAAATCCTCGCAAAAACACACCGATTGCTACCAAGGCTAATTCGCGAGGCTATTGAAATTAAAAAACATCCTAATTTCAATAGAGAAGATGGATGGGTGCTTCCATCTGCTTGGGATCTCATAATTAATAAAATTAAGTCCAAACCCGTGCATACCACTACAAAACTTCATACTATAAACTCATTTTTCGTAGATCGGACCAAAAATTTGTATTCGAAAACTGAGGGTCACCGAGCAAGCTATGACATCGAGATGTCAATCAGCTCAGTCCCCCGTGTAAAGCACCCGAAACATCAGGATTTAAAAAAGTTAAATTAAAAGCGATAGAATCTATAAAAAAAAAATCATTTTAAAGAAAAGGAGCAGTTTACATACATTAATTTCATAAGGACAAACTTCCATACTGGGAACAATTATTTGTAAGCCATACAAATACTTGTTCCGTGCGGGATTCAAACCTGCGGCCCTTAGCGCTGCAACTCATTGCTAAGCCACTGCGCCACGAAGCCATCTGGCACCGAGATCATCATTCTGCCCGCCTAATATGACGGTTAAGGCAAATTCTGATATGCTATGCCTCACTACCTACAGAGAGAATGGTCCATATCCAGTACTGGAATTTTGAGGAATAAGATATACTCAATATGAAGCAATTTCTTGACACTTTTTCTCAAAACCTTTGCATTTTCAAGCGGATTGGTGAGCGTAGAACCTATTCTGACACCGTTAAGTTTACACATTTTGTGTCATGTGAGGTAGTAAATAGTAATATGAGGAAGTTTCTCCGATACACCAATTGTCACCAGTGGGCAGTAAGATGAAACGCCTCACATCTCGATTGAGTCATAACAGAAAAGGAGTCAGTTAAAAACGTGTGTAATGGTTGCAGGGCCCACTTCGTATGTAGGAAGGATTTATAGAAGAGGGGGCAAACGAGCATGTTGCTGACCTGATTGTAAATGTCGACCGCTGCCTATGAACAACTGCAACACCAGGAGAACTGCCGATACAATGCCGGCCTTTCAAAAAGGAGTAAGGTCGTTTTTTGGAGGGCCTTCATTCGTATCGGTCCAGAAAAATCGCCGGTAATAAACAATTCCACAGAGAAGTCGTGCGAGGAATAATATTCCTAGTGAATCGCATAGTAGTTGACCAAGCATACGGATTTTTCATCCAGGATTTAGCACAGTAGTCACTATCAGCCGACGAATTTGCAATTGCAGCAATATAAGTCTCGTTCCTTGAACGCTACTCCTCGTCACCAGTCTGTGTATTTTATATTTTTAAACGATATTTTACAAACGAACTCACAGTTCACATATTGGTAAGTGGATAATGGGGCTTAGAGACATCTACATTTATCCTCAATTAAGTATCGAAATGCAAATACGTTGCCATCCCTGAGGACTAAGGTGGAGTTCGCTTCCAGTAGAAAGGGTATCTGGTTCTCTACACTCACCATACGAAACATGGCAGCATTAAACTGCTATTTTACGCTAGTATTCTGTGACAGTGTCGTCATACCCCGGTCAAGCCTACCCATTCGTACTACAACCATAATATAGCTGCAGCGTGGCGCTACTACGGAGGCCATTGGATTTTTGTGACATTTTTTTTTATAGAAGAGGGGGCAAACGAGCATGCGGCTCCCCTGATGGTAAGTGTATACCGGCGCCAATTAACAACCGCAACACCAGGAGATTAACAGATGCGTTGCCGGCCTCTTAAACATTTTTGACATTCTTCATTCATTGACATTTTCCATAGTTGCTACTAACGACGCCCATAAGAAATGAATTAAAACACAAATATTGTAAGTAAATAGCTTATTATATTGTTTTAATGGAGTACCACTTAAGTTCTACACGTACCCGATATTAACTAACATAAAATAATTTTGAAGTAAGCGGAACTCTATCAAGATATTTTGCGCAAACGAAACTATAAAACTAACGACACCTTGAATCGCATTGAAGGTAATAATCATAAAGGAAAATTGCCTTTCGGCTTTACTTCCACCGTCGTTCTTATGTTAATAAGGCACTTATTGCACATGATTTATTCTCGGCTGTAAACAAAATTACTTTATTTTCACAACTGAGCTAATTTACACAAAAATAAAGCTTTAGCAACACAAAGTATATTCAAATTCAGTCGTTTGGTAGCACCATAAGGAAAATACACCGAATTTTTTTTTGCTTTATGTTAACTGATATATCAGAGCCCAATCATACCCTAATATTATTGACACTCAGTTGAGAAATAAACCATTACCACGTGCTCGGCGGTGAAGGAAAACATCGTGAGGAAACCTGCATGTCTGAGGAATAAGAAAAAAAATATTTCGAAGACATGTGAAGTTCGCCAACACGCATTAGGGCAGCGCCGTGGACAATTCCTTGCCCTAAACCCCTCTCAGAAATAAGAGGACGCCTGTGCCCAGCAGTGGGACGTAAATAGACTGCAACTTTACTTTACTTTAGTTGAGAAATAAAAACGACTAGAATTAGAATTACTGGTGTTTAGTAACTATATAATCTTAAAATTTTGCAGCCTCCGACAGAAGTTCAGCGAACTAAGTTGAACAAATTCCTAAATAGTATATATTTTTCTAGGAGGGTTCTAGGACAAGGAAATATCCGTCGCGCTGCCTAAATGTATGTTGGCGGATTTCACATGTCCTCGAAATATTTTTGTATAAACTTTTTACAAATAATTATATCCCGTACTTACCCGAATACTAATCATTAAAAAGCGGTAAAATTGTTGAAAATAATTTTTTTCATTTTTTAGTCATGTAGGTTTCACTTACGCACACATACTTCAGTAGTATTAGCCCCAGTTTGAATAGGAGATCCATTATACTTATAAACTGTACCGATATTACATTCCGAAATCTATTACATTCTTCTTAATAAAATACGTATATATTTAATTTTGTGGCTCCCGGAATGTGCGAACGAAGACGGCCGTCGAGCGCCCAAACGCCCAAGGTCACTAGCAACCTATGATTAAATTTTTAAATTTGTTCGAGAAAAAAGCAAAGAAACATTATTTGTCTCTCCAACTTCTCTCCTTGTTTCTTCTATTATTATTTAATTTATAGAATCAGATGTTATTTTGCGGAAATCCATTAGATAAAAGATGTTAAAAACCAATTTGCTAAGATACGAGTATTAAAATAAAATGATGTCTTACTTAGTTTAAATAACACTTACCGCCCTCCCTCGGTTAAGTGCCCTATCCCCGTTACCACTTATTCCAGCACCACTTCTCTCTACACCACTGCACTAGAAAAGATACACCATATATAGCCTCACGTATCATCCTATTGAAATTAAAAAACATCCTAATTTCAATAGAGAGGGAGGCTGGGTACTACCACCTTGGGATCCTGTAATTCATAAAATTTATTAAACCCAAGCATACCACTGCAAGACTTCAAGACACAGTTAGTTCATTCTGCGTAGATCGGACCAAAATTAATAATTAAAAAGCTGAAGGTACTCCGGGTTAACTTTGACATCGAGACGTCAATCACCTCAGTCCCCCGTGACCACGGTTGCTGGAAAGCAACCGAAACGTCGGGAATATAAAATAAGTTAATTAAACGCGATAAAATCCGTAAAAAATAGTTTTATTCAATGTGTAGTGTTTGCGTAAATATAAGAAATCATTACATATCATTTTATTTTTACCCGACGGCCAAGGAAGGGTTATGTTTTTCGCGCGTATCTTGTATGTTTGTAAATTTGTTTATCACCTCGTAACTTCCAAACAGCTGGATAGATTTCGACAATTAAGGTATCATTTTATTCGACTTAAAAACCCAAGTGTTCTTAGATATCTGTTTAAAAAAATGGCGGTTTTTGGTGCAAAATAGTAAAACGTTAATTAAAAAAAAACCTATCAAGTAGGGTATTAAAATAAAGAAAATTAAAAGGGAATTACATAAAATATAAATAAGTTATATGTTTAAATTTAATTAGGAAAAATACATTGGTTTAAAAGTTTTCGATAGCGTAAAAATGGACCATGTTTGTGTCGGACTTCGTGCTATAATATGAAATTTAGTTCATGTGTCGGGACACTAAAAACACTAAAACTAAAACACTAAAACTTCTAAAAAATACTGATCTTAGCAAATTGTTTTTTAACATATTTCCTTCTTTTAATTATGATCACTGATCTATCGCTTAGTATCTGTTGTATCGTAAGTACTGATTAAAGTAATTTGATGATTTATTATTATAGTGTACAGTTAATATTTCTCCCCTTTTAAGCATTTTTGTGTTTTCTTTTATATAGAATTGAAATGAAAAATAAACTTACAGACTACCTGATGATACTCAATACTTTATTGCATTCCATTAATCACGTTATAGAAAAATTATATAGGTAAAAATAATTAACCCTGTTGGACAGTGGAACAACACATTTATTATTTAATTATTATTTAAACCAAGCACCCATTTTTCGATTGTAAGATAAATATTACCGATCAAGTAAATTATAACATAGCTGAAAATAAAAGTGGAACAGTTGTACAATTTTATTTATACAACAACCTTTAATTTGTTAAGGTTGCATCATACGAATAAGTTTTATCTGCTGATTGAAAAATCGACACTAATTAATATAAAAGTTTTAGTAATCTTGCCATCATATACAATAATTTCATGTACTCATACAGTTTATCATCTGTGATATCTAAAAAACTCCATTCTATTTTAAAAGGCCAGAAACGCACCTGCGATTCCGCTGGTGTTGCAGTTGTTTATGGGCAGGGGTAGTCACTTACCATCACGTAAGCCGCTTGTCCGTTTGCACGCTCTTTTAGAAAAACATAACCACTCACTCAACAAAACATACACAGGTGCAATATAGTATATGACTAATTTGACCCATGAGAAGTGGTCAACTTCAAACAAATAAGGCTAACAGTCAAGAAGAAAGGTTCTTGAGTGGCAGCCTCGTACTGGCAGGCATGGTGTTGTGCCACGCTAGATGGAGTGGCGCCCTGATTAAACACGCAGGTATCGCGATGGATGCTGGTTTGCTGTAGTTTTTGGCATCAATGGCGGATCTATTTTCGGCAGTGGACTTACGATGAGCTGTAGTGATAGTAATGAGGGCTAATAACCTTTCGCTCACCAGATGTCACTAGCTGACACTTATTTCTTCTACACAATGTCATTCGATTGAAAAGTTAGTTTTAAATAAAAGTTTATCAGTTTGCGAGTATAGAGTATTATATTAATAGACAAAACAATGCTTCAGTGGTTTGCTTTATTCCAATTGTTCATGAAAAATGACGGTGTGACCAGGATTAAGAAAGGAATGCTTCGGTGGTTTGGTCATGTAGAAAGAATGAATGAGGAAAGAGTAACAAAGCAAATTTATGTTGCAGAAGTGAACGGCAGGGTTGAGAAGAGACGTCCTAGATGAAGGTTTATCGAACAAATCGGCTATACATTAAAAATGGGCCAGATTAGGAGTACCCTTAACCGACGAGCGTGTATACGTAGATGTATGGATGTAAAGGAGGCGAGAGAGGTGTGTCAGGATCACTCCACATGGAAGTCCGTAGTCTCTGCCTACCGCTCTGGGTGACAGACGTGAGTGTTTGTGTGTGTCTGTGTGTGTGTGTGTGTGTGTTTATGAATATCTGTGGTTTCGTTTATTTATTTTTAAACTAATTACTATAAAATATAACTAATAGTACAGTAAGAAACATTAATCTTTAAATTTTTTAACAAATTAACTTCCCTGCTACGAAATCTGTCAAATATTAAACCTCATTACACATTAAGTGGCGTCGCCATGGTCGCAGAAAAATTCATTAATTAAAATCATAGAAATATACAGTAATTAAAATATTAATCATCTGTAATTCGATTAAATAAAGTGGTGGTGCTGAAATTCAAACTTTTCGATATCAGTTCACTCTGATTTCAGTACTAGATTAATCGGATTATGGAAGGAAATTGAAAACAATAATATTTCCCAAATTGAACTTTGAATACCCTAACAAGTCATTACTTTTCAGGAATTCTTTTGATACTTAGTTTCCTGCCAAGTTTTTCATTTTAAAATCTATAAAAATAGATATAATTATATTAAGGAGTTTTTTAACGTATATATATGACGGCAAGTGCACCATTGCACGTGCGGCGGCGTCGGTGTAGCTAGACAGAATTCTTGTAAATAACACGTGCTCCGCACACTTGCACCATTCCACCTGCGGTGGTGCCCGTTTAGCTTGTATTAAACGGACGGAACGGCCGCCGTTAAGACAGTCTTGGCTCTGACGTGGAACGGTGCGCTTGTCGTATTCCGTTACTAGTTTATCCTCGACTCGTTGGATAATTAATTCGTGTAGACGAACTAATTATTATTCCTAACTACAAAATTAGTCTCTGTACTATACCCTCTATACTTCCTACATATATTAATATGAAAATCAGCCAGTGACAAGTTACAAGCTGTACAACATTAGATATTTTATTTCCAATTTTATACAAACAAAACACGAAGAAACTATTTCTCGACCTGTTATTAAAAATGAAAATAAACAGTAATTATAAACTCTAAAAACGCGTCGTAGCTTACAAACTAGCGATACCAGACTGATTTTTTCGTAGTGTATAGCACTTTGTTGTGTTGATTCCAATGACAAGTTGGACTAAAGTTATAGGACATACGGAACGCACGCAGCGTATTTTTTTTGCAGTCTTTACAGGCGGGTGTGAAAATAGATAGCGGTAGTATGCAAGCGTGAGGTGAATATAGGCAACGCCATTTTCAATCCCATTCTTTGACCGCACGGATAGTATACGAAACTTCAATATTATCTTATTTATGAAATAAAAAATCGTTTAGACAAAAAATTTATTTCAATTTAATGACATTTTAATTTCAACAAGCTCTAAATTTTATCGGTTTAATTGATACTGAATTAATGAATAATTTCTCCATGCTGACGTTACGTTCATCGGAATGATTGGGAAGACCTTTCCGAAAATTAATCGCAAATATAATCGTGTTCCTTTGTACCTTTCTAAACCACAAAATAAAGCAAGGACCTATTAATAGATGCAGAAAGTCGATGGATGCAGGATGCAGGTGCGTCAGGATCGTGCTTTGTGGTATTTCTTACGGAAGTTCTAACGAGGACCACCACTTATACTCGTAAATTAGATGAAATGTTTGATAGATTTCATAGCGGGAGAAAGGACAATGTCCAAAACCGTCCTGTGTAATAAAAGTATCGGACATACACGATAATTATTTTTCTATTTTATTGTTTTAGTTGCAAATACTTTTATAACACGGACTAGCTGCATGCAAAAACGAACATTAAAAAGTATTATATTCGACTAATAACATTAATCGCCGCCATCTTCGCCAAACATCACGTGGTATCGAAAATGATTAGGGATGCCCAATCGATTGTAATCGATTTTTGAATTTTTAATGAACTGTTGTATATTTTTTAATCTGAATTACATTTTAATTTATTTTGAAAAAAGTTGCTAAAAGAAGCTACAATAAAAATATTATATTACCATTTCTTTATATTCTTTTATATTATTCCCTAAAAGTATAATTTTAAAAACCTACTATACATATTGAATGTCATACTCGATTTTGAATAGGTAGTTAGAATATTGCTGAAGAAAAATATTCGTAAAGATAATTATTCAGGATTTTCTAATGATCGTTTAGACAGGAGTATATTATACGTCTTACTAAACGATAACGTACGAGTTTACGACAATTAATTAAAAAAAAAAAACTGTTATCGTTACGGAATTCATTATAAATGTATTTTTTAAAAAGAGCAATATTGCAGACTAGATACAGATATTATTATTAATATTGTTACAAGTATGGAAGAAGTAGAGACGTACGTGTTATTATAAGTAAAGTAGGACAGTGTTATGGTATTAATATTATCGTATGACAAAAGATGATATATACTATATAGATGGTATACTGTTTGTAACGTACGGCTATTATAAATCTTAGGAAATATTCATAAGTTGTATCGTAAATGGCGCTCCTAGTTTTGATGTCACTAAATGGTCACTTGTCAGTCTCTCATGAAAAAAATACGATCTCCAAATCGATGCAAATCGAACATACTAGAATCGATTCTCGATTAAATCAAGCATTAACAGATCTATTTTTGATCAATCGCGACATTTTCAAACATGCCTAATATAGACACAGAACATTATTGACGATAACTTACCGTTAATACAAATAACTGTATAGAAAAATCATTAAATTAATAAACATAACATTACGCTAGTATTTTCCAGAAGGAGTAGGTAGAGGTGTGTAAGTACTGTCATGTTATACATCCCATGTAATAGGGGATGCGCGTATTGCCAAACACCGGACACAAATCCAGACTCCGTGTTACTACTGGGAACTTCAAGTTATAAAAACCCAATAATAATTTGCCCGAGCCTGGGATCGAACCCAGAACAGAGCAGTTTTTCTGTCTGTCACAAGGAACAGATGTTCCAACTATGCAAAAGTATTTCTTAAATCGTTTGAAATATAGCTAGTTCTTGAATAAGTCCGATTCGAGAGGTTTCTGTATCGATATCGGACAAGGATTCTTCAGATCTATATCGATCTGGAAAATCGATCCTGTTACTATAAACAATCGATTAAACGATTTCAAATGGACATGCCTACTTTGTACCGTCATCTCTAATTCTGTCAAAGTTACATTGGTTGGCGTCGTTTGCAATTGTAATTGTCTTTGTACATAATTGTATCGGTGTTGTGGTGACTTTCGGGACTATATATTGAACATTACTTACGACTTGGCTATTTTAACGGACTCTGATTGCTTTCAAGAACGACTTACCTTGCTGTGATTTTTGGAACTGTGTACCACTCAAACGATAACCTAGCATTCATAAACAGACTTACGCATACGCGATGGAAAGTGTATTTTGTGTAAATAGCGGCTCTGCTGGTGGTACATTATTGTTTAAAGATGAACAGAGAAGCAATCGTGCAATATTGCTGTAATTGTATCGTTGTACGCAGAACCATCGGTTGCTGCGCCCATGTTATGACCATTATTTGGTACTTGAACTTTACGAGACATCAAAATAATATCGACATCCCTGCACAGTTTTTAGACAATATTCTTATTTCTCATTTAGAAAATGAACAATAAACATGAAATTAATCTGTGTTTTATTTCTAATTCAAACATAATAAGTTAACGTACGTGTAAAAACAACTTATACTACCAATTAGGTACTAAGTCGGTAGGGCTGGTTCATAGTCACGCGTTTGAACAGCGCCATCCAGACGCACACGCTGGCAAATGTACTAGATAGTAGTCTATAATATTCACGCTGTTCATGCGCGCGCTGTTGAAACTTGGTTGAAACCGTGGTTGATACGCTCGCTGTTCGACGGCATGTCTAGCGGCGTGACTGACAGCCTCAATCATTATACATTTAGGTACTAGGTATCTTACCGTACCGTATATGCTAATGACAACATCTAAATGCTAACGGCCATTATATACACATATATTTTTATTTTTACATTAATACACACAAACATTATCTCTCATTTCAAAACCATTGCTCAGAAAGCAGGTTTGTTAACTACATTCTATGCATTTATACGTTGCACTTACATACACTTAGGCTTTAGAACAAAAATTGCATACCTAATTATGTAGATAGGTACTAGAAATAGCTAAATATTTTAGGACATCGTTTTTCAGTTTGTTAAAATTCACTCGGATCTATGAAAAACCGTAATATTCATGGTTCGATTATAACCTCAAAATCTCATACTTTTTTTGAAATATATCTATTATGCAGCTAGTCCGCTATAAAAATAAGATCAAATAGGAATTTACTAATAATCAACAATAAAATACATAATTTTCCGATGCTCTTGGTTCCAGGGCGAACAATGTATGGGCGCAGAGCAATGTCCTTTATTTGTTGTGTTTGTGTAAAATTGTAAAGAATAATGTTTCATCTGAAATATTAGTTATGTTAAATATAATAAGGTAAGAAACAGATAAAGGATACCGTGGATATTCTTAAAAATAGAAGTATTAATAAAAAGTTAAAAATATGAAAAAAAATGTAAGAATTCTGTTCTAATGCAATGTTTTGTGTATATACAAAACACTAGAAACAAAAAAAAGCTTATATTTAAATTGCAACTTTTCAGTGATGATGACACAGTGTGAGAATCTACGTAACAAATACGTTCACCTTTGTCCAAACTAGCGACATCTAGCGGGCGTGAGATTATTAGCCTTCATTAACAGCAACTGCGTATGCAGTGGCAGGAATCTTCCCAGAGATACTCGTAGACAGAAAATCTACCTAAAAATAGATAGAAGATATCTAAAGAAAGCTCTGCATTGGTGGGCGACTAAAATATTATTGTTTTTTTTTTATTGCTGACTTGTGATTAAGTTATTTACGTTTTTTACATTTATTATATACGTTTGAATACTGATTTAAATAACGTATTAACGGGTAACAGGATTTTTTAACATATACATATATTTTGCGGCAAATGTTAGTGTAAAAAATAATGAATGATAAGATGGATGAAGTATGCGATATGATGTATGATAGAGGAATAGACGTGTTATGTGTGAATGAGACGAAACGGAAGGGAAAGGATGCCACTACACATGGCATGTATACCGCGTACTGGTCTGGTGTAGACGAGACCGAGCGGGCATGCCAGGGAGTCGGTATCATCCTTTCAGAAAGAATGGGTCAGTGTGTAAAAGAGTATGAATGTGTAAGCCCGAGACTGCTATGGATACGAATGAAAGTGGGCTTAAAGAAGTTGTTTGTTTTAGGGGTCTACGCCCCAGACATGTCTAAGCCCACTTATATCCGAGAGCAGTTTTGGGAGTTGGTAAGGATGGTGCTAATGAAATGCAAGGTTAATGGAAATATTGTGATATTAGGCGATTTTAATGGAAGGGTTGGGGTGAGGAGGCCTGGTTATGAAAGGATATTGGGAACGTTTGGTGATGAAAGTATAAATGAGAATGGTGAAAGCCTTCTCGCCGTATGCGTGGAAAAGAATCTTGTTGTGACGAACACTTTGTTTCGTCATAGGAAGATTCACACGTATACATGGGAAAGAGGTGATGATAGAAGTATGATAGATTTCATAATTGTTGATGAAAGAATGAGGAGCGCGGTGGTAGATACAAGGGTTTACCGGGGCTCTAACGTAGGGACGGATCATTACTTGGTCTTATGCCGAATTAATGGTCTTTTCAGACGTTGGAGGCATCGGACATCTGTGTCTACCACAGCGTTACAGCGTATAAAAACAGAGAGGCTACAAGATGAAGGTGTGAAAGAGAAGTTCAAATGTAGATTGAGAGAAAATATAAGTGGTATGGCTGAATTGTGTATGAATGATTTAGACTTGGAGACTGTGTGGTATAATGTCAAGAAAGGTTTAGTGGATGCAGCTACCGAAGTATGTGGTGTAAGCAAGAGAACAAATGAAAGGAAAAATAACACGTTATGGTGGGATGATGAGGTACGGATGGAAGTTGAAGCAAAGAAGAAAGCATGGCTAGATTTACTAGCAACCAAGGCTAGTAATTCTAGCAGTATGAATGATGATATTGAAAGGAAAAAGGCGGTTTTTAGACACCTAAATAAGAGAGTAAAAGAAATAGTTGAAAGGAAAAAGCAAGAAAGAACGGATAAGAATGATAGAAGAATATCGGATAACTTCCAGGAAAACATTAAAATGTTCTGGAAACTCGTAAGAACTACCAGGGGACATTCACAACAGCCTAGAATGAATGCTATACGAGACCAGAATGGCTGTATTCTGAATGACGAAGTTTTGAGTTTAAGGAGATGGAAGGAATACTTTGAAAGCGTGTTTATGAGTGATGAGACGTTTGAATTAAATGAAATAGAAATTCCGAAAGAAGAGGAAATAGATAGAGATATAAGTATAGATGAAATAATGAAAGCAATGAAAAGTATGAAAGTAGGTAAGGCAGCTGGTTATGATAGAGTATCTCTCGAAATGCTAAGGGCTGGAGAAGGAGTGGTGGCAGACCTGCTGTACACCTTGTTTAATTTATGTTGGGAACTTAAGCGGGTACCGGGAGACTGGTGCAAAGCCGTGATAGTCCCAATATATAAGGGAAAAGGATCACAGCAGGACTGTAAAAACTACCGTGGTATCAGCCTTCTTAGCATTGTGGGAAAACTGTATGCTAAGGTACTAATTGAAAGAGTTATGAAAGAAACTGACGGAAAAATTTGGGATGTGCAAGCGGGATTTAGAAAGGGAATGGGATGTACGGATCAGGTCTTTTCCATGCGCATGATCGCCGAGAAGTTTTTGGCCAAAAACCAAAAAGTTTTTTGTGCGTTCATGGACTTGGAGAAGGCTTATGACAGAGTGGACAGGGATGTGTTATGGCAAACACTGAACTCATTTGGGTTGAGCGCTGGTCTGATACAGGCATTGAAGTCTCTATATAGGGACTCTAGTGCTTGTGTCAGGATCAACGGGGCCTACTCGGACTGGTTTGACATCCATAAAGGTGTCAGACAGGGCTGTGTAGCTTCCCCGTGGTTGTTCAACCTGTTTATGGACAGTTGTTTGGAAAATTTGAAAGTAGAAGAATGCGGGTTAAGAATGGGTGAGTTAACCGTCAAATGCCTTTTGTACGCCGATGATCAAGTCATACTTGCGTCGTCGGCAGCCGAGTTGCAAATGATGGTTACATTAATGAACAGGACATTAAAAGAAAAGGGAATGAAAGTGAACGCAAGTAAGACGAAAGTTATGGTTTTTGAAAGAGAAGAAAGTAAAACGATATGTGAAATAAGAATAGAAGGGGAGTTGGTAGAGCAAGTAGATGAGTTTGTATATTTAGGATGTGTGTTTAGCAGGGATGGTAGATATGATAAGGATATAGAACGACGAGTGAATGCAGGAAATAGAGTGAATGGGGCTCTACACTCTATTGTGAAAAGTCAGAATGTGTCCAAAAAGGCACGTATGGCAATTCACAATGCTGTGTTAGTGCCTACTTTAATGTATGGTAGTGAAAGTTGGGTGTGGCAGAAGAAGCATGAGAGTAGAATAAATGCTGTAGAAATGCGGTCATTAAGGAGTATGTTAGGGATGAAGCTGAATGACAGAGTGAGAAATTGTTTAATAAGAGAAGAGTGTGGTTTGCAAGATGATGTTGTGACCAGGATTAAGAAAGGAATGCTTCGGTGGTTTGGCCATGTAGAAAGAATGAATGAGGAAAGAGTGACAAAGCAAATTTATGTTGCAGAGGTGAACGGCATAGTCGGGAAGGGTCGCCCTAGGCGAAAGTTTATCGACCAAATTGGCGATATATTAAAAATGGGCCAAATCAAGAGTACCTTTAACCGACGAGCGTGTATGCGTAGGTATATGGATGTGGAGGAAGCGAGAGAGGTGTGTCAGGATCGTGCCAAATGGAAGTCCATAATCTCTGCCTACCCCTCTGGGTGACAGGCGTGAGTGTTTATGTATTATGTATGTATGTAAAAAATAAACTTAAGATTAACCGGCTCAAAACTATTCTTAGTTTAATCTTATAAAATGCTAGTGAATTTGGATTTGGCAAGTTACTAACCGATTAAACCTATTTATAGCTATAAATGAATCGAATACATCTAAGATTAAACAAGCAGTGTGTATATTTAGTTTTTGTAAAACTAGGTGTCACCGATCGCCAGTAGATTAAAATTTGGCTGGCAGCAGTAGGAAAGTTGCAAACATTTTTAGATAACAAATATATAATCGTAATATTAGCCTGAGCTCAAAACTAAACTAGAATTTAGCTTGCTAATCTTAAATTTATTGTTCAAGATTATTAAAAAAACCTTAGAAAGAATGCATAATTCTACTTATTATCATATGTTTGTCTAGTATATATTTAAAAATTTTTGAGATTTTAAAGTTTTTTTGTATCGTAATTGATAAAAAAATAATGATATGGTGCGTATAGTCCTGCTTTATTTTCTTTTAGGCTATGATTTTCTAATTCACTTTTTAATTTACGCATGTTTTACCATTTAATAATACTCTATTTTTGATACTCTGATTTGTGTCGTTATAGATATGTCCGTTAAACAATGAAAGGTTATCTTACTGTATATCTATAAGTGAGAACCTATTATTGGATTCTTGTTTACACTTTATTTAATTAATAATTGTAAGTTGTTGGGTTTTTATAACATAAAAAATAAAATAAAATAAATTTCCACTAACTTTAGACGCAATATATAAATTCATCTACACATTATTACTTTAATATTTTATGAAACCGTTTTGTAAATTAATCAAGGGAAGTATAACTAGTTATATTGTTACTCGCAACCGCGGAACCACAATCTAAAGAAAAACTCGAGTTCGTTGCGGAGTGTCATTGTTAAATTTGTTCCAGGTTTAACAAAGGCCCTTTCAGGGCTCATATTTCCGGCGTTGGATCAATATCGCCTCGAATCGACTTTCGAATCGTGTCGTTCTCGATATTTTGACCCTGCTAAGGTTTTGTTGTATAACGACTAGATATCATTTTCACTTGACAACTTTCCCCTTACTTGTATTTGTGATTGATCTTAATTAAGTGAAAATCTGCTAGTGCGGTTCGCAAAATTTAAATTTAAATTTGTCGACCGCGTGACTTAACTTTTAACGGTCTTCCTTGTCTCCTTGCCTTTGAATTAAATTTCAGTGGAGACAGCATTGTTCACAAAGAGTATCTATGTATATTCTATTCTCACTGTTTTAATATAATATTTATATAATAAGAGATTTCTTAATCCTTACAATAAATAATAATTGTGGATGTTAAGAAGTGTTCAAAATGTTAAAACGTTTCATCTTATCTTTTATGTTAATTATTATAATCTAGCAATTTATTATTGTAAAGAAATATTACATATTTTCTTTTTTAATAGTTCGGTGTTGCCTTTCTTTAATTTTTTTTATTTTGGGCGCGTTGCTTTATATTTCTAATTTGCAACAGGTTATTTTTCACAATTACATGTCTAAATTTATTAGTAAAAGTATAATATTTCTGCTCGAATACAATACGTACTTATTGTATTCGAGCAGAAATATTATACTTAATCAATTAAATCTTCTTAAAGAAGCTCAGGCCTTCCTTGCCTCTTCAGATCCGTCATGTCTAATCTCTGCATACTTTAGAAATCTTATCAAACTTATTACTTTTTATTTTTTTTTATTCATACCCTTTTTCTTATATTATTTTATTCATATCCTTTTATTAAATTCTTTTGTTTATAGCATTTTCATTTTATTGTGTTATGATAACTGACAATGCCTGAGAGCGACCTCGAAACTGAGATATTTAGCCGTGTGTATGGTGATCTCCCGACACACCGGAAGCAGTGTGTCAACGTGTTGCTGCACAAGGGACTGTCAAGTATGGTACAAGAATGTTTGTTAAAAGAATCATGTTCAGTAATTGATCGATTTGTTGCAAGTAAATGCTTAGTAATTAAATAAAAAACAATCCTCTTTGAATAAATTTAACAGACTTTATTTACATTATGCGATAAAACTTTTCAACATTCAAAAGAAATTGTCACTAGAATTCACTACTTAAAGAAAATATTCATGCAAAAATATTAATAATTTTCAGGAAGTCAACTTCTATATAGTTAAAAAAAAAGGAATTTGAACCTTCAGAGTAACTAATTAATTAGCAATCATGCAGTAATTTGTTAGTTCTTAATTTTCTGTACTAAAAAATGGAAAACTTAGCTATGTAATTATCCTACCATCTGTTATCTATTTATGATACTTTTTTATTGTTTTTTTTTATATAGGATAAAAATAAACACAAACGAGCATACCGTCCACCTGATGGTAAGTGGTTGCTGTGACCCATAGACATCTATATCTATCCTCAATAAAGAATCAAAATGCAGATGCGTTGTCACCCATTAGGACTAAGATGGAATGCCTCTTTTCCACTAAAAAGGGTCTCCGGTTCTCTACACTCACCATACAAAATACAGCAGTGTTAAGCTGCTATTTTATGCTGGTATTCTGAGAGAGTGTGGTCCTTCCCCGGTCGAACCGTCCCATTCGTGCTACAACTATACTACTAATATAGCTGCTGCATGGCTCTGCCGCGATTAAAAATTAAAATTTAATTCTTTATTTAATCAAATAAATAATCAAAATTTAAAATTACGACTTCAAAAAGGTCAGTTTGGTATTTTTTATTATTTGATATTTTTAGGTGTCAAAAATCAAATCAAAAAACCTTTGAAGATACTTGTAATAATTTTTCTTATACAGTATTTTATTTTATATTTTTTTTTACTGCTTTCCAATCATCATCAAAAAAAAAACCACTAAAACTCTAAGCTCTAAAATTGACTGCAATATGGAGCTAAAATAATCAGAATTGAAAAGTTCAAGCGCAAACTTTTCTAAAGAATTTTTTAATTAAAATCATGGGACCCTCGATGGCATGGAATATTAATTGTGCAAAAAATTTTCGTACTTGACCGAATTTTTTGTAATTGCTATCACAGATTGTTGGCGAATCAATGCCTCCATAATGGACAAAGAAAACGATGCTATTATTTCCAAGCGAGTATATACGAAATTAATTGCTTGTCCATCAACATTGTCAAGTAGTGACGTTGGGGAGTAGTTCAGACGAAAATAATGAGACACGTCACTCACATCAGCGGGCTGAAGGTTAGAGCACTCAAATGCTCTTATAACACCTTCGATATTTTTTTATATAATACGGGGCAAACGAGCATGCTGCTCCAATGATGCTAAGTGTCAACCGCCGTCTACGAACAATTGCAACACCAGGGAAATTACAGATGCGTTGCCGGCCTTTTAAAATAGAATAAGCTCTTTTCTTGAAGCGCCCTAAGATCGGCCCGTAAAAATAGCTGGTGGTATTTGATTCCACAAAGAAGTTGTGCGAGGTATCAAACTTCTTAATTGTTTGTTATTTGAAAAAGAACAAGTTATTTATTTATTTTTATAACCTTTTAAATGTAGATATATTTAAAAGTTTATAAAAATAAATAAAAACAACAAACTAATAAAAGTAACAAATAATACAATCTCAAATATTAATGTCAGTAAGGATTTCGAAAATAAACTGGTAGTCTTTGGGACCTGCCGACTAAAATTAAAACGTAGTTTTCTTTTAGGATTTTCAAATTAACTGTAGTATAAAAAAAATAAATTTCATAATTTGTAAGTTAAAAACATTAGATATTTTGGATTTCACATCTACTCGTATCGCCACTCTTAGCAACGATTAAATACATTTTTTTATGGTTTATTTATTAAGCAAAACATACGACGGGCTGCGCAAGCCCAGTACAAGATAGAACTTAATAGACATAATAATTAATATACATTTATATTATTATAAACTGCTGTAACGGTATGTTGTCTCCAATTCATACGATTTTACCCCTCCAAGAAGCGTCCAAAGCGCATATCATACGTGCAGATCACCATACGAGTACTTATAGCTTCAGATATACTGTTAACATTAGGGAATCGGTGACACGAACTCAATTAAGCATCTACCCTATGAAATAATATGAATGTAAAAAATGTACTACAAGTTGGATTGAGACTCTCAGTTATGAAAAGATAGAGACCTTTATGATGTAAAATTTATAAATTTAAGTACATTAACTTAGTTGACCTGAATTAACAGTCACAGAATACGCACATCCACACACACACACACACGCACGCACGCACACACGCACGCACGCACGCAAGCACGCACGCACGCACGCACGCACGCACGCACGCACGCACGCACGCACGCACGCAAGCACGCTCGCACGCACGCACGCACGCACGCATGCACGCACACATACACACACACACACACACACACATTCAAACCCGCGCGCGCACGATGGACGCGCGCACGCATGCACGCATGCACGTACGCACGCACGCACGGACACGCGTATGCATGAAAGAATAAACATTTTATTATTATAGGATTTTGACATTGCAAAAATCGCCCAACGCGAAGTTTGATTCAAAACAAAATCCATCCATCCATTATAGCCTATAAAAGCTGAATATAAACCTTCCTCATAGGGAGGGATTTTCCCATAGTTCGCAAGCGGATTAGCAACAGAAGTAATTTTTTTTATACAATAAGGGTTTTAAAAATTGTCATCACAGCCCATCATAAGTACATCGAAAAGACTATCACATAGATTGTTTTGCATGGAGGATATTTTCTACGCAGTTCTTTTAACCGCAGTTTTTTTTTAATTATAGGTTGCCTCGGGGCATTAAGTGTCGTACCCACGACGCCAGTCATCTAAATAAGTATCACCCTCCCTATTTCTGACGGTAAAGTGCTGTGCTTGAACTGCCCTGTTTTTGTCCGAAGGATAAATAGAGCTACTATGATTACAGGCTGTGAGGTATTCCATATTTAAAAAAATAAATAAAAAATTCCTCAGAGGTGACAACGCACCTGTAGCCTTCTTTGTTTGAACTTGCCCATGAACTGCAGTAGCCACTTACCATCAGGCGGAATGTAAGTGTATTTGTCAATTCAGTTTTAAAAAAATATTTTTTTATATTTATAATAAAAAAAAAACATTTTCACCAAGCAGTTCCTAAGATTTCCAATGACAGTGACAGCCCTCAGTTTTGTGAACTATGAAAGTGTTTATTTGGAGAGCCCGAATAATAACCCTCGCGACTCAAGGACTGTGCAGAAATAATAAAAGCTTTCCCATCGCAGATTTGACTTGTTACGGGCTCTGCGCCTTTATTATATTACGTCTCCCCTCTCTGACATCAGCTTAGCACTCATGTTTGAAGCCGAGACGGGATTTCGATTTGCGGTGTTTAGTTATCTTTGAATTTGTGTTTATGTGTACGGCGGTTTTCACCTTTCTGCAACGTCTATGACTATTTTCACAAGTAATTTTTGAAAACAATATTTAACATGATAGAGCCACGCTGCTGTATTATAGTTGCTGCAAGAATGTTTCAGCTTGATCGAGGAGATATCACGCTCTCATAGCATACGATTGTGAAATAGTAGTTCAACGTTGACGTGCTTTGTATAATGATCGTAGAAAACCAGACATCCATTTTACAGGAAAACAGATATTCCATCTTAGTTCCTAGGGGTGACAACGTATTTGCATTATGATTGTTAATTGAGGATAATTGTGGATGTCAACGGGCCACAGCATCCACTTATTATCGTCCACCTATATGCTCGTTTGTCACCCTTATTCTGTAAAAAGAGACTCGCACTTTTGAAGCTGCATTTCATCACCGGTCTGCTTATTTTACGCCCGGGGATATTTTACATCACCATCTCTCGTTATCCATAAGATTTATTTATTTATTTACACACACACACACACACACACACACACACACACACTTAACGACTATCCTTACAGGCTAAACAAACCCACTACGATAGTGTCGTTAATCTACTTAAATATACTATGTATTACAACTAACTTACATAACTAACTATGTATAAAAGTACCTTAGCGAGTTCACTCAAATTACTCGAAAATATATAAATCCTCTCGTGAACTTGAGATTGTTTTAGCTTATCCTGTAGTCTGTTATGTATTATCTTACGTTTCACGCCACCATAAAACGGTAGACGTTCTCGTATATACCAATAACTTTTTTTACCGTGAGAGAAAATAGAGTGTAATGGATGCACGTAGATAGAGCCATAGATATGTTTGTAACTTACTGTATTTTCACGGATATTTTATCAAATTAATCATCAATAAACAATACTAATTTTAAGTAACTTTTTTACCGGTTCAAAGTCAAAAGCGTTTCATATCCATTGGTACTTGTCATTAGTAAAGTATTTATAATGTTATTAGTGACTATCGGTCCGTGGGGTCCCCGTCCGGTGAAATTCCTAAAGAAACTGTATCCGCTACTGGTCGTCAATGCTGAGATAAGAGGACTGGTTCTTTTCCCGTTCGAAGGATAAGTGTACCCATTCAGCGGGGACTGTATGATAATTTAAAATTTTTAGTTTTAGTTTTTTATTATGATAATAAATATTGTATGTATATTTCTAAGCTTAATATTCTCAAAATTAAAGTTGACGTAAAAAATATCTATGTAATATGCTTCTACTTTGCTTAACTTCTACACCCTATTTTTAATAACTGTAAAAAAAGCTGCTGGTATATTACAAACTAACAAAGGTATATTACATGTACACTACATAACTGTATTACATATGTACGTGGTAGAGCCACGCTGAAGCTATATTAAATGTATAATTGTAGCACGAATGGGTCGCCTCGACCGGGGAAGGACAACGCTCTCACAGAATATCAGCGTAAAATAGCAATTTAATGCTGCTGTGTTTCGTATAGTCAGTGTAGAGTACCGGAGATCCCTTTTACTGGAATAGAGGTATTCCATCTTAGTCCTCGCGGCTGACAACGCATCTGCAGTTTAATTCGCAAACGAGGATAGATGTAGATGTCTATGGGCCATAGTAGCCACTTACCATCAGGTGATTACAAACAAACGAAGCAAAAAATGAAACGGTCTTACCTGAAGGAGAGTAGCCCGTATTATATTTAACGAAAACAGCTAGAGGAAACCTTTGCTTACAAGAATACTGAGTAAAGAGACATATTTTAACAATATCTTTACATAATAGTTTAGAAAAAATTGGCTGTAACGTAACGCAATATTACAAACCAATCACACAATAGAACTATAAAACTAAATGTTAGTAGTTTGAAAGAGGTTATCACATGAATTCACAAACATGTTTAAATAATCCGAACACATTGTAGATAATTCCGTATTGATTAATTAGCGACAGCTTAGATTGATTTAATTAACCAACAGCCTTAATCGTTACCTTCGGTCATTTGAACTGAATAGATGTGTATTATCATAATCCACCAGTTTCTGGGTAGCACTGCTACTTACAATGATTTGTAAATGGCATAAATTAGTGTAATGGCTGATAAAGGAAAAATACTAACACAGACACTTTCACTCGTGCCATTAAAATGTAATTGAAGAGTATTTTGTGTTTGGTTTTTTATTTGTCATTGAATTTTCTAGAGAAAAAATCTTCGAAACATATTGTCTTACATCAAAAAACAGCATTTGTTGACGGTTTTGTGACGCATTGGCTTAGCAGTGGGTTACTGCCTTGAGGGCCGCGGATTCCGAACCCATACGGAACAAGTATTTGTATAGCCTACAAATAATTGTTCCGAGTCGGGATGTTTATCCTTCTACAATTTATCTATGTAACCTACCTCCACGATACAGCCGGGCTATTCACAATCGTCTCGGAAAGCGAAATCGACTCGGATTCGATAACTTCTCGCACCGAAACCAATAAACGCTATTCACAATTAACGTTCGGATAAAGGTCACTTAGATACATCCTATAACTATTGTATCGTCTAGTTTGGGGGTCAACGTTTAAAAAAAAGACATCGAAAATAAAGTATAAGCATAGATAATATTATAATAATAAACATAGATAGTATGAGTTTTAGGGTAAATCGTCAAAGTTTCGTTACACCGTGTAGTGGCGGAGTGAGATAGTCAAAACTCCAAATAATAATATCGATGTTTTGATTTTTTTCGTATTTATTAGATATTATACTGGTGGTACCAAACGTGTACGTTTTCTTTATAGAATAAGGGTGATAAATGAGCACACAGTCCACCTGATGGTAAGCGGTTGCTGTGGCCCATAGACATCTACATCTATCTTTATTTGTGAATTAAAATGCAGATGCGTTGTCAGCCGTGAGGACTAAGATAGAATGCGTCTTTTCCAGTAAAAACGGTCTCCGGTTCTCTACACTCACCATACGAAACACAGCAGCATTAAGCTGCTATTTTACGCTGGTATTCTCTGAGAGCGTGGTCCTTCCCCAGTTGAGCTGACCCATTCGTTCTACAACTATACTATTAATATAGCTGCCACATGGCTCTTCCACGTAAAACGTACGTGATCACGGTCAGCAAAAATTTGTCAGATCGAGCAGATTACCGGTAGAATGCTCTCACACAGTACCAGCGTTAAATGCTGCTGTGTTTCGTATGGTGAGTGAAGGCAATCTAAATCCTAAGGGTCGACAACGCATGTTCATTTTGTTTCTTAATGGAGGATAAATATTGGTGTATATGAGCCAAAGCGTTCACTTATTATCAGGTGGACTGTGTGACTCAACGTTGCAGAAGAGGGCCATAAGAGCTATTAACAGCCTTAAACCGAGACAGTCTCTTAGAAATTTTTTAAAGAAATAAATATATTAACTTTGGCCTCTCAGTATATTTACGAAAATTGAATGTATGTTCACAGAAACAAAGATAGTTTTAGTAAATAAAGTGATATACATTCTGTAAACACTAGGAACAAACACAAGCTAGTAATACCGGTCTCTCGACTTCACAGAGTCAGTAATTCATTATTGGGGCAATGTATACGCTATTACAATAAAGTTCCAGAAAATATACAAGGTATCTTAAATATTTAATTAAACAAAAACTGTATAAATAGGGCTATTATAATATAAACGTATACATACATGGTTGAAAATAACCCCTGGGAATTAGGTGGTCGCTTCCATGCTGATTCTAAAATAAATTTTGTAAATAGTTTGTAATCATTTATATTCTAAAAAATTATTAAAAAAAAAGTCCAACTGGGTTCCCAGGACAGAAGGTATTTTTCGAACCAGTGGTAAAGTAAAAAAATGACTTTAAATAAGAATTACTTGTAATCAATATTGAATAAAACGTTATTCTAATCTATTCTATTCATCACCCTTCTTCCTAAAAAAATATAACTTTGAAAAATTACTAATAGGATTTTTAGTTTTTTTTTTACTTGTAATATTAAAGCTTAATTAAAGATTAGAATTACTCGTGTTTGAGATACAACCTAGTTTATATCATCATCATCTTCTTAGTTTAAAAGCATACCGAAGATTTCGATTTCATACCACATTCACACAACTTTACAAAAAAATTAAGGAAAAATCAATACATAATTCCAATTATGTTTATATAATATTTTATGAGAAAGTATTTTAATATGAGTATAGCTCGTTTACGATGTATACCTGTGTAACTTTTGTGAAATAAGTTTAATGCATGTTTCTTATTGATTTACGTAAATAAATCTAAAATAAAATAGAAATTAAATATTTTAATTCCTCCATCACCTTTCCACCATCGGACAACCAGGCGGTCGGCGGCTCTTTAACCCTTTGTTAGCGATAATCTACTCGTAAGACACAAACGGTTTGCTTCATCTTTTGAAATGCGTACAGCAATGGAGTAGAATCATTTGCCGACGTCTGTCGTTTAGTCAGAATAAAATCTGTGCGTTTTAATTCAAGAGTGAATTGGTTTTTGTTATGCTTAGACTGTGCGATATACGATCAAGGGTTTCTTCATCACTTACCACCAGGTGGGATTGTGGTCAAGCATTGGCTTATAATAATAAAAAATTATAAAAATTTGTGTTACGTTCATATCAATAAACATAGACGGAACGAAATCATAGCGACAAATTAGAGTAAAGCGTGTTTATTTGTGTTTAATTAACTTCTTTTAATTAAACACGTGTATGTATGTATTAATCAAATTATAATATATTATTAACATTTTCCTCTATTTTCTTGTTGGATACTGATTAAAACATAATATAACACAACATAAGATAATCACAGTGTTTATTACCAAAATTGTTTAGTATACAATCCACGCTACACGCACGGCTGATACTTGGTAAATTGCATTACCATATGTATGGGCAGAAGGCCATTATAACTGTAAGCGGTCATTCAGAAGCCGCAAGCCGCTTCGCCGATCAATTATTCGCTCATTACCCATTTGAATGGACTGATGTTATGTGGCGACAGGAGATTCAACCTGATATCAATAGATAGCAATAACGTAGATTCGAACTGTATACATATTATACTGTTAGCAGTATAACATTGTTCAATGTTATAATATAAGATAGCAGAAAACATATACGTTATATATTAAAACGAGTTGAATGTAAATTCAAGAAAAACAACTTCCTTCTGCGTGAATCCCATATCTCTGGTGCCCTTTAACTGACAGGACTTAAATTCAAACTCGACCGAGCTACTACCTCAAGGTATCCACATACCAAATTTAAAGTCAATCGGGCCAGGGGAACGGAAGTTATCGTGTCGGCATACAGACTAACAGACTGCCAGCTAAAACCATTAACTTCCTTTCAATGCTACGCAGAAGGAAGTTAATAAAACTAAATTTTACGGGTTTTATCTCGTCAATTACTTATTTCATATTCTTGACATTTCAAGCACTTTATAGCACCCATGGTCACGGGAGAGACTAAGCTGTTCAAGGTCCCAATGTCATAGTTAATCACGGCTGCCTTCAGTTAAAATTATTAATTTTTGGTCAGATCTACGCAGAATGGTATCTTTAAGTCTTGCAGTTGTATGCTTGAGTTGAAATTTATGTTTATTAATTATAGGGTCGCATGCAGATTGTGCAAGGAATCGGTGTTCTTTGTCTCGTATTTGTGATCCATCAGATAATATTTTCTTATAATATACATTTATATTTTATTTATGTTTATCGCCTCGTACCGCTAGGCGAAGTGTAGGGCGACCCCCCACGAGATGGCGTGACGATCTGGTAAGACATGCAGGAAGTCAATGGATGCAGGTGGCTCAGGACCGTGCTTTGTGGCATTCCTTGGGGGTGGCCTATGTTCAGCAGTGGACTTATGAAGGGCTGTAATGATGATGATGATGATGATATTTTTACGGGATAAAATGAAGCCGCTAAAAATAAGAGTTTTGTTTTGTGGTAAAGCCAACCAACATTATGGCTGAACCATGAAGAGGTCGGCTTGACCAGGGAAGGACCACGCTCTCACAGAATACCAGCTCAAAATAGCAGCTTAATGCTGCTGTGTTTCGTATGGTGAGTGTAGAGAAACGGAGACTATTTTTTTATAATAATAATATATTCCATCTTAGTCCTCAAGAGGTGACAAGCATTTTAATTATTAATCGAGGAAAGATATAGAAGTCTATGGGCCACCACATTCTCTTACCATCTGGTAGACTGTGTGCTCGCTTGACACACTTATACTATAAAAACCTATATCACTTCCCGGCTCTTATGCAAACTTTATGCAAAAAAATCATGTCAATCCATTGCTCCGATGGTACGTGAAATTTGGATATTCTAAGCAACCAGCAAACAATAAAAAATTAATGTAAATGTAGAAAGGAGGGAAACATTATTTTCCATAACAAAGTTTGGTTCATGTTATAATAATATAATACCAATAAAAGCTTTCTAAATCTCCTCATCTTCTATATTTGCAGAGTACAAAATAAAAATTATGTAATAAAAATCGCAAAATTTACATGAGTTCATTAAAAAAAAATGTTCTTGGGTGAGGCAGAAGAAGTATGAGAAGGAAATTAATTCTGTAGAAATACGGTAATCAGAAGTAGGTATGGCTGATCCTGAGTGATAGATAAAAGTGAAATTTGCAAGAAGATGTTTTGATTAGGATTAATAATAGTGTACGTCGGTGACAAAGCAATTTTATGCTGCAGAAGTATGTTGCAGAGTCGCCAAGGGATGCCCTAGACGGAATTTTATCGACCATATTTGCGAAATATTAAATCGACGAGCATGTATGCGTAGGTACACGGATGTAAAAGAAGCGAGAGAAGTGTGTGAGAACCATGCCAAATGGAAGTCCGTAGTTTCTGGATATCCTTTTAGGTAACAGGCGTGAGACTATATGTTATGTAATTTTTTTCTTAAAAAAAGTTACTTTCGTATTCTTGCTGTATTACAAAAAATTTTTACGTGGTAGAGCCATGCTGCAGCTATATTAGTAGTATAGTTGTAGCACAAATGTGTCGGCTCGAGCGAGGAAGGACCACGCTCTCACAGAATACCAGCGTCAAATGGGAGCTTCATGCTGTTGTGTATCGTATGGTGAGTGTAGAGAACCGGAGACCCTTTTTACTGAAAAAGAGGCATTCTATCTTAGTCCTCACGGGTGACAACGCATCTGCATTTTGATTCGCAAACGAGGATAAATGTAGATTTCTATGGGCCACAGCAACCACTTACCATCAGGTGAACTGTGTACTCGTGTGTCATCCTATCCTATAAAAAAAAAAGATCTTTAGAAATTAGCTGTAGGCAGAAAATCTTTATTACGTCTTCGAATTTATGAACATTCGGGATTAATTTATCGTAATCTCTATAAGAATGTAATTTGATACGATATGGAAATGATATTTCCATAAGATTATATTTTCATCAATTCTTCATTTATTAGGCTGTAAATCTTCTTATATATTTGTCTGATTTATACATTATATTATATTTAATAATACTAAAAGTAATGAAAAATAAGATATATAATGACCTGCATTATTTTTCTGGCTGACGAGGGAACTCATTTCAATTCTGCGATGATTTTGGTAGTAAAAAGTTTGAAAAAAGGAATACGCATTTATTTTGATATTCCTCTTAAAATATATTTAAGTAGATCATAGATAGTTACATATTGCTTTAAATTAAAAAAATATATATATAAAGTATTAAATTCAATAAATAAAAGCTTAAAATCCGTCACATAATAAATTAAAATTCAACTTTTTTTTTTGACATATCTAAATTATTTATATTAAAATTTATTTTTATAAATTAAGTTTACTTATGAGGTGATGTGCGGAGTCTGTCTAGATTTCAAATATTCTGACAGCATGTAGCATATTAATTTTACGTCATCATAAACTTACCTGTCAATAGAAACACTGTCGGGTTAACTGATGCCAATTCACGATTGAAAAAAATTTAGGCCAGTGAGGAAAAATACCAACAGGCTATGGATAAGGCGAAGCTTGGTTTTTCCTATCTCTGATCCGTGATAAAGGTAGACGGCTCCGGGGCGCAGTGGCTAAACAATGAGCTGCGGCGTATACCTACAAATAATTATTGGGTCTGGATGTTTGTTCTTGTGCAATTTATGTATGTAAACTGCCTCCACGATACAGAATAATGTTTTTTATTATAGGATAGGGTGACAAACGAGCACACAGTCCACCTGATGGTAAGTGGTTACTGTGACCCATAGATATCTACATATATACTCAATAAATACTCAAGATGCAGATGCGTTGTCACCCGTGAGGACTAAGATGGAATGCCTCTTTGCCAGTAAAAAGGGTCTCCGGTTCTCTACACTCACCATAGGAAACACAGCAGGGTTAAGCTGCTATTTTACTCTGGTATTCTGTGAGAGCGTGGTCCTTCCCCGGTCGAGCCGACCCATTCGTGCTGCAACCATAATATAGCTGCAGCATGGCTCTACCACGTACAAAAATGCTGGTGTGGGAGTTACGTATTTTTTTAAAGAAATAAAATATTAGTATATTTTGAAAGTTTTTTTATTTAAATATCTAAACTATTCATTGTTTAATTTACTATAATTTTGATTAAACATTTTATTCTGTTAACAAGAACCATAAGGGTAATGAGGTAGTCCAAAAATATCTAATCTATGTAAAATATGCCTGCATACTACATAAGTAGTTACATGAGACGATTTATGGGGAGGCCTATGTTTTGCTGTGAACTTTGATAGGCTGTCTAATGGATGGAATGCAATGGACATTACCAAAAAATATCTTAATGTCCTGGATATTTGATCAGCGACACCTTCTCTGAATGTTCCAATCACATGATCCAAACAAAATTTAAATTCAAAAATGATACTGTTCTTACAAATTTAGCTTTGAACTCTAAAGAAACTACTTTCTCGACGATCAGAATGCTTTACCCAAAGTAGACATTGCTGATTACGCTAAGCATCGATTGTAATTCCGCATTCATTACATGCAGTAATGACGTTGTTGGTCGGTCGCGGCATATAAACGATAATTCGTAATGACAGGTCGGTTTCGTGGGAGCTGCTAAAATTATCCACGGATTGTCGTAACCAGCTGAATTGCATCTCGTTACCTTAATACGTACTCGGCGTGTCGATTTACTCGTTAAACTCCGGTTATCATGTTTGAATTGATTGTACTATATTACTGCAGCTGCAGCGTGGCTCTATCACATATATAATGTGATAGAGCCACGCTGCAGCTATGTTGCTGTAGCTGTATATGGTTGTAGCGTAAAAAAATCGGCTCGACCGGAGTAGGACCACGCTCTCACAGAATACCAACGTAAAATAGCAGCTTCATGCTGCTGTGTTTCTCATGGTGAGTGTAGAGGACTGGAGACCCTTTTTACTGGAAATAAGGCATTCAGTGTTTTAGTCCTCAGGTCCATGGGCCACGACATTCACATATCATCAGGTGAAATGTGTGCTCGTTTATCTCTCCCATTTTATAAAAAAATATACCATTTGAAAAAGAATCAAATTGTAAATGATCATTACGTTCTTATAAGATGTTAGCTGTTCCCGTCATCCGTTCGGTGCACTTCAATTCAACGGGACAAACAAAGAAAAAATATTTTACAATAATACGTACTCGAAAGTGTGATTGTAGCTGTTATTGGGTATCTAACAGAAAATTCAGTGGTCGCCTTGCGGAAGAAAAATTTTAACTTACCTTAACATTTTATACAAAGACAATTTGATATTAAAAATAAAATTATATATATATTCCTTTACCAAAACCTCAAGCGTATTTTTAAAAATTAAATATTTTAGGAATGTATTAAATATACATATTTTATCTTTGTTATATATTTTTTTTGAATTTAAGCTGATTTGAAAAGTTAAAATGTAAGTAATTATATTTTGGTAAGTATAAATACGAGTGTAACGAATAGAAAAAAAAAACATCATATTGTTACAATTGAGTCAAACAGATCTGGAAACAGAAAGTAAAAAATACGTTGAAGTTTACCTCAGAAATAATTTACTATTATTATAATGATTACAAATGACAGTAGTCTCATAATTTATGGTACGGATTGCGATACTCAAATGTTTGAGTCCGATTTCGAAATGTTTTTGTTTTATAAACTGTGGTTTTATGAAGTGACAAGCGAACTCTCGGTCCGCCTGATGGTTATTGGTTTCAGAGGCCAGTAATCCAAAGACAACCAACTTCAGACATAGAAAATTTCAGATGCAGTGTATCTGTGTACTGAGATGGAATGTCTCTCATCCTGTAAATACACTAGCTTTCTATAACCTTCCGACCGCAGTGTCGACACTGTTGTTTCGTAGTAGAAAAAGGTACGAGAGTTTTAATTACGCAGATAGACTTCCAGACAGAAAATTAGTTTATTTTAAACACCGTTAACCACTTTAGGCAAAGGCACTGTCATCGTTCTTGAAAATTGTTAATAGATGTAAATAAATTATAGGATTTGAAACTATTATTCACCTTATCAAAATGTTAGTCAATTATTTAAAATTATACTCAAACTATGTAGTGGCAGTGTAAGAGTATCGACTACCCCATTTAGTATAGCGGATGTCGTAAGAGGGGACAGAGGGAAACAGACCAGGAGATGAACAACAACGTCTACCTAATAACAATAAGAAAACAAAAGAAAACTGCGGTTGCCAACCTGCTAAGCGTGGAAAACACTGCAAAAATATGGCAATCTATTGGACAGGCCTAATTTCAGAAGATAAATAGCCTCCACATAAAAGTCATTTAAAAACAAAATAAGCAAATTTTCAATAACAGTTGTATGAATAAAATAGTTCAATTGTTTCACTTTTATTTTCAGTCAGTTTATAATTTATTTGATTCAATATTTTTATATGACGATTTTAAAATCAGCCCAAAGTCGTACTATATTTAAATGAATCTGTCTAACAGAGTAAAGTGTTTTATTCGCAACAAAAGTGAACTGTAGCTCTGACGGTGAGCTTTATAAAGAGACGCCATTTTGCCGCTTCTCAGCTTCTAGTTTCTACATCATGTCAGCGCTTGTTGATTTTGCTCAGAACTTTACCTTTACAAGCTCAGTCTCTGTGGTCTATTAATGTCTAACAGGTGAACAATGTTTTACTATGTGCAGAGTAGTAAATACAGAAGGGAAACATTTTACGTGTAGGTATCGCCAATTCGTTATATTATGTTATTATAGTTTTAATCATTCATTCATCTACATTAGTTATAAACGTGCATGATATAACATAGGCCCTCATAGATTGCCTCATAGGGTGGATTTTGCTATAGTTGTAAGCTTGGCAAGCGGGTTGTATACCGCAATTACATATTTATAACTAGCTGTTACCTGATGTAGAATTTATTACAATTGAATTTCGTCGATTTTAATTTCTTTTTTACGCGGAAAATGTTTCTTTTTCTAAAATAAATATAATTTAAAATTTTGAACAGTTGACTTCAATATAAGTTAATAAGAATAACTAAAAACTATTGGTATGATCGTGATTAAATTCATATGAAACCACATCTGAAGTACCAGCTTTCTAATAGAATAATTTAAAATTTAAAAATTTGTACAGCCGACTTCAATATAAGCCACTTCAATATAAGTTATTTAAGAATAACTCAATAACCATTGGTCTGACCCTGATCAAATTCATATGGGACCACAAGAGAACTATCAGCTTTCATATAAAAACAGAATCATCGAAATCGGTTCCCCCATTACAAATTTATGAGATAACACACATAAAAAACATACAGTCGAATTGAGTACCGTCTCCTTTTTGAAGTTGGCAGATAAAAGTAGCCTAAATTACTCCCTATAATATCAGCATTCGTACAGTTAAAGTCCCGACAAAGTCGTTCCAGTGATTTCGGAGATTAGGCGGAACAAACAGACAGACAGACGGACACAGACACAAAAATTTTTAATTTATTTTTGTTAAAAGTACCGTATATATTTTCATATGCATTTAATAAAATGCTGTTATTTTGAATACTATATAACTTCAATATTACTTTATTGTATAGATTTTGCATTGTTATTTATTGCTGCCCATTCCTGTTACAGTTTCGCTCTGTCTCCTCTTACCCTCGGTTACGGATGCCCGATTTTTTGTTTTGAATCTTCGGCCGTCCAGAGGGTTGGTTCTGAAGGTCGAAATTTCCAGAACGAAAGCGTTGAAACCAAAAACGTACAGTGGTTTTTTTTTGCGACACCAGCGCCGTACACATCATTAATCCTTCGAGCTGTTTCTGCAGCACTGGCGCCACGGTAGAACTCGTACTCTTAACTATACCGATATTTCATGTTTTCCATTGTGAGGTAATCAGCGACGCCAAAGAAAAAAATAATTAGGAAAAAACAAATGAATAACTCTTTTCAAAACTCAAATGTACCAGCTAAATAAATTTATAAATTTGAATGTGGAATTCTTAACCAAAGAGGAGATATTCCAGATCAAAGTATTCAGTACGACAAAACGCTGATTTCATATGTAAGGACCTAATAATTACAAAAGAAATTTTTTTTTTAAAAATTGTGTAAAATTAATTGTATCTAATTAAGATTATGTAACATAATCATACAGTTTTATACGTGGTGGAGCCATGTTGCAGCTATATTTTAATTGTAGCACGATTGTGTCGACTTAACCGGAGAGGGGCCGCGCTCTCACAGAATACCAGCGTAAAATAGTAAAAAAATTGATGTATGTGAGTTTAGAGAACTGGAAGACTGCAGTGCACGCACTGGTATTTGGCACACGTAATAGATTATATGCATCACTATATAACCTATTCCGTGTGCCATATTATTTATTCAACCAAAAATATAGATACCATCCCACCCAGACGGACGTGTAAGCAGAAACGGAAGTCCTACCTGGTAATTGTGTGTGTTTATTCTATAAACATATTTTAAAATAAACTACATACTGCAGTATGGCTTTACGTGGTAGAGCCATGCTGCAGCTATATTAGTACTATAGTTGTAGCACGAATGGGTCGGCTCGACCGGGGAAGGACGACGCTCTCACACAACAGCAGCCTGAAATAGCAGCTTAATGCTGCTATGTTTCGTATGGTGAGTTTAGAAAACCAGATACCCTTTTCGGTAGGAACAAGGCATTCCATCTTAGTCCTCACGGGCGACAAGGCATCTGCATATCTACATTTTTTTTCTAAAATAAAAGTAGCGTAAGTTATTCCCTGTAACATGTGCTATCTGCCAGTGAAATTCCCTTTAAAATCATCCCAACCGTTTTTGAGGTGAGCCAGAACAAACAGACAGACGGACAGACGAACAGACAGACAGACAGAATTTTTTTTAATTTACTTTTTGTTATTAGTACCGTATATTTAGTAAAAAGCTGTTATTTTGACATTACAAACAGACAATTCAATTTTATTTATTTATATAGAAGATAGATACGATTACGGCAAATGATGTAGTAGAACTTTCTTCACTTTTGTTTAGCTCAGAATAAGTGCCTATGGGATGACTCTTGAGATGATTTTTTAAATTGATGGTATTTCTAGTCCACCCATGCCAAATTTAATTTAAAAAAGCCAAGCGTTTGATTTAGTTGGCGGGGCCATATTAAAAAGTATTTTAAAGTAATAGTTTACGCTCACAGAACAGCTCAACTTTTCGAATCGTAATAATTTTTTTTTTTTTTTTATAAGATAAGGGTGACAAACGAGCACACAGTCCACCTGATGGTAAGTGGTTGCTGCGGCCCATAGACATCTACATCTATCCTCGTTTGCGAATCAAAATGCAGATGCGTTGTCACCCGTGAGGACTAAGATGGAATGCCTCAATTCCAGTAAAAAGGGCCTCCGGCTACCTGCACTCACCAAGCGAAACGCAGAGGTAAACCTCCACTTCACGTTGGTATTCTGTGAGGTCGTGGTACCACCCCGGTTCGAGCCGGCCCATCCGTGCGACAGCATAAGCCGCCGCGTGGCTCTACCACTGAGAATGAAAAATAATAAAACACTTACATAGGTACACGATAATAAAACAAATAAAATATTATCATACGTCCTCTTGAGTAACGACGCATCTGCATTTTGATTCTTTATTGAGAATGAATGTAGATGTCTATGGGTCACAGCAACCTCTTACCATCAGGTGGACTGTGTGCTCGTTTGTCGCCATATCCTATAAAAAACCTACCTTCATATTTCATACACCACTGTTTTAGATGTAACTCGAATCTACTCTCGATTAATGTGTAGGTACTAGGTAAGACAGTAACTAAAACAAAGTAAGAACTTTGTTTTAGTCATTCTTTCGCCTCCCCGGCAATACGATGGGTATGCAAAGATCAGTTCATAAGTTAGGACGTTACGGTTCGGTTGGTGTTTAGGTTTCAGTTGATACGATTTTTTCATACGATCTTAAAGCTATACGAATCGATCTGGGCGAAGATCACATTCCCTTGGATCGATTCAAAAATCGGCAGATCGTATGGCCGTGAATCGATGTTCCGGAAAATCGATTCAGATCGGGCATCCCTACCCTCGGCACGATATGACATAGTGGATATTCTTACACCGCCGCTAAACTTGCTGTTCCAACGTCCAACCTTCATAAAACTAGCGTCTCATTTTTAAGGAGATGTTTAGTTACTTATAAAGAGATTCACCGTAATATAACTGTGGACATATTAAATGTAAAAACCTTTTTATAAAATATATTAATAATAAGATGACAACTTTAGAGATGTAAATAAAATTTAGAAAGCTCAATATGCCCAATATTAAGCTTTCTAAATTTTATTGACATGTAATGTAAGGTAAAATTTTTACTGTGGGAGAAAATTAGTCTACCACCTACTTATGAGTTTCTTGTCGTTTCTTTTCACAAGGTTCCACGCATTAGGAACTTGTACAAGAGATGGCAAGTGCTTTGTGATGGCCTATTCAGCATAATTTTTTTAGCTTTGACTTTAAATAATAGTTAGTTAGCTAGCTTAACTAAAATTCTACTTCAGGTTTATTTCAACGAAAGTCTCATTCATTTTTATTCATTACATTACAGTCTATCAAAGTCTTGGTAGGGGGTTTGCAAGTCCATAAAATGAACTTCTTTCCAACAATATAACTTGTATTGCTAATTATAAATTCTGTTTTAAGAGGTGTTTCATGTATAATCTGTAATTTTTTTTAATTTTGTTTGGACATTATTTCTAAAATCATTATCAATAATTAAACGATGTCTCTATTGCAGTCCAAAGACCATTTGCAGCTAAAGAAATTAGTATGTATTGAATAGTCTTGTGTATCTTGACTTGTTAATAAATCGAACATTTTAAAATTTGAACAACGTTGTTTCAAAATTATAATAGGTACCTAAAGTAGGTTAAGATTCATTATAAATTTAATTGCTACATTATCCAATGTCATAAAGATAATCATTAACGAACAAGTTGTAGAACCTTAAAAAGGAAAAAATTATACTAATTCCTTAATGGAAGAGGCATTCTGATAATGGTCACGAGCGACGAAATTTTTGAAAGGAATTAACGTTCAAAAGACTAGAGGTTAATTAAAGCTTTTCGATACCCCCTTGACATAACAGAAATTAATAGCGCTCGAGAAATTTATATAAAGCGATTCTTCTTCACAACTGACGGGCATTAGTATCGCACGACGGTTCAAGTCGTGAACGAACTGCGATAACGACAATCGTTTGGATGTTGATTATATTGTTAAACATAATGAAGTTATTTCTAGATAATGCTTCACCGATTAGACTTATCTCAATAAATCGTTAATACAATCAATTTAATAAATGAACATAACTTTATATAAGTACAAATAATAAAGACGTGAGTAGTAAGGAAAGATTCGCCGTGTAGTGGGGGGTTAGAGAAGCCACTACCCCATATCCCCGGGGTATGGCAAGAGGCGAGGGGGAAACTGAAACAGGAATGGGCAGCAGCATTTTCCTAATAACATCGCTGAATAATAAAAAAAACTGTGGTAACTAACCGGCCTGTATACGTGGCAACTATGGAAAATATCCCAATTGCATCTATAAGCTGTTTTTAGCAGTGGACTTTGATAGACTGCGATGAACAAATGAATGATAATTAAACTTTCCATTAAATGAAAAAAGTTAAGACTTTATTGTATGTAATGTATTATATAATTAAAGACCCGACTTCAAAAGATAATAAGTGGAAAGTTATCATTTTTTAATTTTTGAAGTGAGTTTTTACTTTTTAATTTTTTACCTTTTTGAGTGGACTCGTATATCATAAGTGCACGGTCTCCACTTGAACGCCATCTAAATAGTTACATTAAAAACTTCCTCGCCAATGGTTTCCCCCTAAATGCAATATTTATTTAAATTTATATAAGTTAAAATACTTAATTACAACCTGTTTAATAAATAAAAATAATTATTTAAATCGGTTTAGCCATTCACTGAGAAATAGGTAAAAATTTATTAAAAATCATAGACTTAGGTTATACATAGAACCTCTTCTTTTTTAACTCTGTTAATAATATTAGTCATAGTCATTTATTCCATAGAACAATATTACATTGTATTGGAAATTTATTACATGGATAAAGACTAACATTTACATGCAATCTTAAATGAAATTAGAATCGATAAAGTTTAAACATCATTTGACAAATTAATTAAATACATAGATTATAGATTTATTATATTTACGCGAACACTGCACATTTAAATAAAATTATTTTACGGATTTTATCGCGTATGTTAACTTATTATATATATATATATTTTTAATATTTAAAAACTTTTCATATCATAATATATTATAAATTTTGCAGTTCATAAACAATAAAAATTAACATTGAATAACATTATTTTCGTCATTTAGGTAATCGTCAACTGAGTAGTAGGTTTTTTAACTAATAATGTTTTGATTGTATTTTGAAATTTGTGGTGGCAATAAATAGTTTTAAATGAGGTGGGAAATGAATTAAATAGTTCAATGGCTTAATTTTTTGTGCTGTGGCACAAGGTTCATTGTTGGTGTAATAGAAATTTTTAAATTTTTTCGACGGTTAATGTCTCTCTTTTTCATTTCTTCGTATGTTTCATATTTGTGAAAGTTCTTTACTAAATAAGTAAGTTAAACTAAGACATAGAGAAAGGGAACCGTTAATATACCAAGATTTCGGAAATGTTCCTTACACGAATCGATTTGTGGATTATGTAGCATGGTACGGATCGCCCTTTTTTGTAATACAAAAGCTGTCTTAATATTATAGTTATAACTGTTGCCCCAGAATATTATGCTACAACATAGTTTAGATTTTACAAGAGCAAAAAAAAATTTTGCTGCTTTAACGTAACTTCTTCTTAAGGCATAGCATGCTGAACTGATAGTAGATTCTCTTTCTTTAATTTCCTTTTTTTACTTCAAATACTTATCAATTTGGATTCCTAGAAATTTAACTGATTCAACAGAGTGAATATTTCTACCGTTAATGTTAAAGTTCATTGATTCTTTTTGTCTTGCTGTAGATTTGAAAAGCAATGCGTATATTTTATTTGTATTTAATAATAGCTCATTTGTAGTAAGCCAACTTTTAAAGTCGTACAGTGTGATTTTCATTTTGGTATTTAATTCGTCTACCGAGCTAGCAGATACAATCGCGTTGGTATCATCCACATTAGTAGTTAATTTTACATCATGCTGTTTGGTATGTGTGTAAGCAGTTAAATTATTAATGATTATTACAAATAATATAAGTCCCAATATGGAGCCTTGTGGAACACCCTTCTTATGGTTGTCAATTTATATTTTTTTACTTTTTATATTGTTTTAATCTCAAGAAATTGTTTCCTATTTGATAAGCAGGATTCCAATAACCTTAAAATTGAGCCTCTAAGTCCGTAATGTTCCAATTTCAGTAGCAGTATATCATGATTTATCGTGTCAAATGCCGAACTGAAGTCTGAAAATAGACTTCCTATCTTATATTAAAAATATAATTTTATTTATTTAACATTAAGAGGGTGAGTTAAGCCTACATCTATATAGCATAAAGTTATTTATGTACTGCTAAGCATTCTCTCATTTCTACTCGTAAAAACATTGAATTAGTAACTGAATCTTGAAGACAAGTAATTATTATATTTTTATTTCAATGACCTTAACGCATCAGTCTCAGCTTATGGCTTAGTGTGATTTACTTGCGTAAACATTAGGGTACTTACTAACTTCTACCTTATTATATTATTGTAGAAAAAGCTATTGCTAGCTTTTATATATAAATTAGAATTTAAGGTCAAGATCAAGCAACGAAGCACATCAACACGTTGACTTCTGAGCTGACATATGAATTAATAGAAAGGCAGGATATTTTTTAAGGTACAAAAATCGTTATTAATTTTGTAAAAGCAGAAATTAGCACACTTAAGTAATAAAACGACATGAACAGTGAAACAATAATACATTTACCCATATGGGTTAATCCCGGTAATACACTCGGGTCACCTGAAACCACTAGGACTCAGAGTCGGTCCCCTTTGGGCACAAATGGCACTGTTCCTTGATACCACTCATAGTATCTTCCGTCGGTTTCGTACCCTTTCCTTAACCCCTCCTCGACCTTTTGGTTTCTGTTGCTTAGGGCTTCCGTCTGATATGATTTAACAAGTATATATTTTATTGTATATTATTTATGTTTATAATGTATTTTTATTTGTAACACATCTCAAATAAACGAAAGCGTAAACAAATAAAAAAAAATATCTCCGCTCATAAATCCTAATTTTCATAATATATGATCAAGCAGTTAATTGGAACTAAAGATTTTAGAAATGAGTTGGGGAGTAACTCGAACTTTAGGCTTAGTTAGTTTGAATAGCCTATCATGTAGAGGATGTCATGGGGGTAAAAATGGCCAGAAACCAACAAAATAAAAATTCATATTTCGGCTATAACTCCGCCTCCTTCGGAGGTTCTTACACAGTTTTTACTTACCGCATCCCACTAGTGTTTCTGAATGTGAAATTATTAGAAATTTTAAATTATTTTTAGTCGATAGAAGTCAGTATTTACATTTCATTAAAATCTTATTTTCTTACCTTTTTAAGTGGATTAAAAAAATCTAATAGCACAATCTATCGTTTAAATAGTTCCATTATAAACTTCATCCCCACTCACAATAACCGAAGACATACAGGATTATTTCGCAATAACCAGCTAAATTTGCAGAGAAGGTTCAGAATAAGTAATATAGGCAAATGGTGAAGAAAACATAATTAAAAAATCTCAAACATTCTGTCTTTTGTATAATACATTATTTTAACTGTAGGCAAAAATGTTGCACATAAATCACATTTACTTTGAGATAACTTAAAATAAAAATAGAAGCATTATTTAGTCGTGTTTTCAAAAACTGCGATAACTGTATAACATTATTTATATATTTGAAATAAATTTAAAGATTTGGATACTCTTTGAAAAATGGTTATTTTAAAAAAAATGTATATACTGCATATACAAAAAAGAAAATAATGCAATCAAATTGTAAACCTTCTCCTAGATTGTATTCGCCTAAAAATTAATGATAATATCAAATATTAATAAATATAACCAGTATTAATGGCATTTTATTCGTGTTCGCTTCTCAATTAGACGCAGACCATAAACACTGGATGCCAAAACCTTCTGTCAGCGCACCGTGATAAAGCTCAAAGAATAATAACGGAAACTAGTGAGTGGGAGGAGAATATGGAACTAGATCGATAACTACATTAGAGATTGAAAAATTTGGTCATAACGATGATTGATTTCTTCTAAATAGCTTATTGCTCGCGGCTTTCTAATCACAGTTTTAATATACTTTAAAGTTACCTCGTTAAGGCCGTCTTGTAGTATGGTGTATAGGTAAGAAAACGTTACCTCAATCAATTATCAAGCAAATTAGTACTAAAGCTAGAAAAATTAAAAAAAAAACAACGTACGTCTAACCCTATAAATGTATCGGAATAACTGGCCGCGAGTGTTTAAACTGAACGAAATAAATAAAAACAACTTCATAAAATGTAGCTGAAAAATAATAAGTCTTTTGATTTGATTGTATTGTTTGTTGGACACGGTTTCTTAAAGGAATCTCAACAAGATACACGTTAAATAGCAACAGTGTCATCTTTATTTTTTTTGTGTCGCTCCATTTATTATGATTTACGTATGTGTCTTTTTTTATAGGATAAGGGTGACAAACAAGCACACATTTCACCTGATGGTAAGTGGTTGCTGCGGCCCATAGACATCTACATATATCTTCGATTACAAATCTGCAGTCGATGATGAATCAAATGCAGATGCGCTGTCACCTGTGAGGATTAAGATGGAATGCCTCGTTTCCAGTAAAAACAGTCTCGGGTTTTGACACTCACTATAGGAAATATAGCAGCGTTAAGCTGCTATTTTACGCTGGTGTTCTGTGAGCGCGTGATCCTTCCCCGGTCGAGCCGTCCCATTCGTGCTACTACTACACTACTAACATAGCTGCAACATGGCTCTACTACGTAAAGAACCACCTTCTTCATTTTTTCCATTTAATGTACAATTTTTTTATGAAATATTTTAATTTATGCGCGATAATTTAATATAAATAAACTTACAGATGTTCAAACAAGTCGTGTACTACAATGTCGCCTTAAGTATCCATAATTTATTACAACATTGAAAGAGATGTATGGTTGAAGATTTACCAACAGCTTCTAAATAGGCAATAAAATTGAAATGATTTCTGGGAGACAAGAAGAATAAATAAAAATGCCCTGAGAACTAATTACTGTTTAAATTTGAGTTTTAGGGCAATGTAGTTAAAAAAAATATATTTACTAATATATAAAGGCAAAACGAAAGCCATAGAGGTTAAAAGAACACGCTTCTTGCATACATAATGATTTATATTTAAAAGCCGGAATAGAGTCATTAATTATGTAACAATACAACAATAGAAAAAGTGATTTGAAAGTTCAAGACGGCCGTATATAGAACATAATAAAAATTCTTTATCAGCCACAAGTACAACTGCGAAATTTAAAGGCGTATTTCCCATCGATAAAAACGTCAGGTCTATTCTCGAAGGTTCCGTTTTACAATTGAGTTTATTTTTAAGGCCAAACCATTGTGACGGTCTAAATGTAAGCCTCGTGACCACCCGTGGCGAGCGTTAGACGAATATAAAATCGGGATCCGGTGATGTTTCAATTTCTACTGCTGTTAAGAGATTTTAAGTGTATATTCATTTTTCTTTTTAAATTGCATTACACTTTTTACTCAACCGCAAAATTTTATTAGACGTCATTCATACACCAGGGCCTTGGGATTACGTAACTTGAACTTACACATCTATGAATTTGCTTAGTTAAAAGTAATATAGATATTTAACATATATTATTTTAAAGAATCCTTTTTTACTTCTTTAGAAATCTATACATATATTGAAATAAAATGGAAGGTTCTGTCTGTAATATAGACGTAACAGGCTTATTTTAATCAATTTAAATCAAGCTGTACTATCATGGTTTCACCGACAGCGAAGAACAAGCAGATTTGTCACCAAGATGACTCAATATCGCAAGATATGAATAAAAATTTACAGCCTATATACGTCCCACAGCTGGCCACAGGCCTCCTCTCTTTTCTGAGAAGGTTTTAGGGCAATAAAATATCCACCGCGCTGCACCAATGCGTGTTGGCGAGCTTCACATGTCTTCGAAACATATATATTTTTTTATTTCTCAGACATGCAGGTTTCCTCACGATGTTTTCTTTCACCGTCAAGCACGTGGTAAATCAGCACGTAAAATTGCAATTAACATTTTCCTTGGTGCTAGCGGGGATCGAACGCGGGTTGCTCGCGTACTGTCGAATTTACAGCAAGCGCCAACCATCTGAGCTACCATGGCTTAAGATATTAATAAAATAAGTAAAAGAAAGACACAATTGCTGGTGCAGCAAAAGATGTCAGACGAAAATAACAGATTATATGCAATAGCGTTCAAATAATAATTGTTTTTATATGATTACTAATACTGGTCTAAAATAAACTTTTTCTTTTTCTAATAAATATTTTTCTTCGTTCCCTTTAACAACAACTCTCTATAACGCAAAAACACGTTGAACCGCTGTTGTTCCGTTTCTGTGTAAAGGAGAGACAAACCAATCTCTCTGGCATATTTTGCGTATTTATTGTTTTCTTTTATAAAATGACGTTTTTAATTTTGTTAGTGGTTTAGAGATCCTGCCTACAGCAATGTTTGATGCCTTTGTATTTTTTTATTTAAAAATATACTATTTTTCAGAATATGAAGCTAGTGAGAAAGCAACAAGTAATTGGCATATTTGTGGCAATGCCAGGAGTGATATAGACTATATCTTTGCCGGGAAAAAATACGGAATTTTGTATATCGAAACACTGATAAAATAAATGTAATTAAATCCGACCGAGGCGAAGTCGGGGCGAGTCGCTAGACAATAATAAATTATATGCGGTATAATCATAATATAAATAAAATCTAATAGGTATATTTCCTTGAGCTGCTAACGACGTTTGTGTGTAGCGCTGCGGATCATGAAATCCTGTACTACAGATGTTTATGAGGCCAATATATTATTGTTACGGGTCTAGGTGTTCTTCTATGTGCAATTTATTATTATATAGACGAGTTTACGACGCGTCGGAAATTCCTATTGCTGGGAAAGATTTTATTATAATCTTCTAATCTAATACACAAAAATTATTTTTTTATTTTTGCGTATTTTATGCGCTTCCATACTGTTCATTTAACTTACAGTAGGCAAAGCTGTAAGTTAGCGCGCCACCGTCTAAGATGTTTTAACGTGTTAAAACATCTTAGACAGTAGGTGGCGCGCGTATCGTACCGAAAAATTTATTTTAAAGAATGTTCTATCATTCCTAATTAGACAATATAACTTTTCCAAATTTAGACGATATTTCCACAATTATTACTTATGCGGCAGCAAGGTACCGGGTACCAGGTAGTGTATTTCATAAATAAATTTTTGTTTGTTCGTATTTATGCGCTGCCATACCGTTCATCAGAATGCGCTAAAATTTTGTCAACTTATTGCTTGCACTTGGGCGAAGATTATAGGCATAGTATAATTAAATTACAGTAGATGACGCTAGTGTCGTACCGACATATTTATTTGAGAGTAATATGATGTCCTTCACTTTCAATGAATGTATTATCTAGGAATGAGAATGATCAGTAAACAATATACCTAACCCTCCCAAATATAAAATGATATTTTCACAAATATTTCTTTTGTGCCAGCAACACGCCAGGTACCAGCAAGTTAGTTATAAAAAGAAAATTAAATAGTAAAATCTAACTGCCATAACGGTAGTCATAGTCATACTACATGACATGATTGTTTTTTTTTAATAACTTGCTTTACGGCTCTGGGATCTAGCCCTTCTGAGCCTGAAGTTACAATATATTATAATTATCCTTCATACTATAATGCTTCACAATATGTTGATGCGTCACATTGAGCAGCCCTTGGGAGATTTTGATGGCAACTTGAGCCAGCAGACAGCTAACGGTTGGCGATGGTATCTCAAGGTGCCTAAGCAGACAGACACCTTATTTTGAGAATCGCATCACCATCATACAATTGTTTCACAGTTTCCACTAATAGTTCACATGCGCAGACACTTAATACACAAAATCGCACCACTTTTACATATCAAAGTCCACTCCAAACCATTATTTAATCAGTAATACAGGAGCAACAAACCGCCGCCGGTCAAGTTCCCGCCAAAACTCTAACATGATTGGTAATGACGTATAACTATGCGAAAACAATGCTATACGACAACTGTTTTATTTTAATTATAGATTAAAGTAATTTCGTGTTTGTTTGTTATCAAAAAGTAGACTTGGTTTTTAGTTGGCGATTATTGTCTTAGTTGTTTCTTAGTTTTAATATTTCCTATCAGCTCAATTACTTTAGGTTTAGTGAACGTTGGGCGTATAATATGTCATTTCCTAGTTCTTCTTACCTGTTTTAATGATGGAAAAATTAGAATTAAATTAAAAAATACATGTTTTAAGTAAAATATGGTATATTTTCGGAATTGACTCGTTAAGGCTTTTTATTTGATACAAAACACTATATATTAATCTATTTTTAGTGGCATATTATATCCGCAATAAGCCGTCATGTTGGATTTTATGTAACATCATATTATGGCCTTTAACCTAGGGAAGAGAACAATACATTATTTAGTCAAAATATGACGATTTTTTTAGGAGATCTGAATGAACATACAATATATAGCATAATAAAACCATAACCTTCTTTTGGCTTTGTCGTAATTTTGTAAAAAGTAACAATATATAAGGCTTTATTATTACTAACTGAAAAAAACTATTGTCGCTCGTTCATTTCTGTTAAAACTGAATAGGTTACCATTTCTGCTGCTAAACAGCAGTTGCATTTCTGTATATTCTATAGTAGTGTTCCGCTTGAAAGAGTTAAGGGCGATTTTTCAACCGTCAGATAAAAGTTATCCAGCAAATTCTGTACGTGGTAGAGCCATGCCGCAACTATATTAGTAGTATAGTTGTAGCACGAATGGGTCGGCTCGACCGGGAAAGGACCACGCTCTCACAGAATACCAGCGTAAAATAGCAGCTTAAGACTGCTGTGTTTCGTATGGTGAGTGTAGAGAACCGGAGACCCTTTTTACTTGAAAAGAGGCATTCCATCTTAGTCCTCACGGGTGACAAAGCATCTGCATTTTGATTCTTTATTGAGGATAGATGTAGATGTCTATGGGTCGCAGCAGCCACTTACCATCAGGTGGACTTTGTGCTCGTTTGTCACCCTATCCTATTAAAAAAATTATAAAATAACAGAATATAAAGTGAAACAATAAAACTATTTTATTCATACAATTGTAATTTTTATGTTTAATGTTGTATTTTATTCCATGAAAGCATTTTCGACGAATTAAAATTAGACCCTAAGACAGTCAGCATAATTATACACTGTGACGCATCTTATCTTAGTACTCAGCGGTGATAAAGCATCTGCAGCGTTATTTCATTAAAGTCAATTGCTAGTGTCCTTGTGTCATTCAGTGCTAGTTAGTTCGTTCCTCTAATATTATAAAAAGAAACCGGTAAAAGAATATAAGGCCGTGTAACAAGAGCGTAAGAGAATCCACTAACGGATATCGTGACGTAAGAGGCGACAGTGGGAAATGAAACACAAGACGAACAGCAGTATTTCTCCTATAATAACACAAAATCAGAAGGCAAAAAATAGCAGATAAGCAGGAGTATCTTCCTAATAAAACTTCGTGGCAACTATGGTAAATATCAATACGGCAATATATGAGGGAGGCCTATGTTCAACAGTAGATTTTAAGAGTGATAGAGTTACACTGTATCTATATTATGGTTGTAGTTGTATATTATGGTCAGCTCGACCATGTTCTCACAGAATACCAACGTAAAATAGCAGCTTATTGCTGCTGTGTTTCGTATGGTGAATGTAAAAACCGAAGACCCCATTAACTGGAAACGAGGCATTCCAACTTAGTCCTCAGGGATGACAACGCATCATTACGCAAATTTATTCTTAATCGAAGGATGTAGATGTCTTTAGGCCACAGCATCTACTACCATCAGGTGGACTGTGTACTCATCTGTCAGCCTTATATTATTTATTATACTACAATGTTTAAAAATATAATAAACATATAAGTATAATTAATAGAATCAGGCGTTACTTTGCAGAAATCCATTAAATAAAGTTTTTTCGTGTTGTATAGTGAATAAATGAAGAAGAAAATATTTGATAATGGAATTCATATAGGCTTATGAGTTTGCGAATTAACCTTACTAAATTCTTAGAAGAGATCTACGGAGCTATATACACATAAATAGCAACAACGGAGGAGACATATGTCTCGCAACATTTTGAATTTGGGTCGCGTAACTCCTTGTGAGCTTGCTAATATATTAATGTTTCACGTCACTTTGGCATCTGGTTTAAATTTGCGAGAGCGTCCGGGGCAAAATGCTCATAGTTAAGCTACGGCTAAATTATATCTGTCACTAAATGTCACTTTGGAATTTCCTGGTGTTTTGTATAACTATTAAATGTATAAATAAATTTGTAGTGTCTGTCTGTAATATTGCAATAACCGGCTTCTATTAAGCTTTTTATAACGTGGTAGAGCCACGCTGCAGCTATATTAGTAGTATAGTTGTAGCACGAATGGGTCGGCTCGACCCTGGAGGGACAACGCTCTCACAGAATACCAGCGTAAAATGGCAGCTTGACACTGCTGTGTTTCGTATGGTGAGTGTAGAGAACCGGAGACCCATTTTACTGGAAAAGAGGCATTCCATCTTAGTCTTCACGGGTGACGACGCATCTGCATATTGATTCTTTATTGAAGATAAATGTATATGTCTATGGTTCACAGCAAGCACTTACCTTCAGGTGGACTGTGTGCTCGTTTTTTACCCTATCCTATTAAAAAAAGCTCATGGGGTTATTTGTTTGATAATAACACTTTAATTTTTTTTTAATTTTTCTACTTGTTTTTGTCCGGACTAATCTTTGGTACGGCAGGAGCTATTGTAATGAAGTTTTTACGAACAGATAGAGAGCAGTGCCAAGAGAAATCTAGGTTATATTATACAAAACAACTGGAGTTGTTTTCTGAAAAGGCACAATTGATAAAATATGTTGTCTTTGATTATCTTAAATCTAAATAACGTTACATTAGTAGATCCTACAGAGTAGAGGCCGGGGTGGGCCATTTATTTTAAAATTACATTTCTCTATTTTCATTTTCGTAATTGTTAAATTAGTTCTCTCGAACATTATGATATTATCTCCTTTATATAGTTTTCAACTGACTTCAAAAAGGCACTTAAGGCTTGCAATATTTCCTATATTGCATTGCCTCCGAAATGTCGAAGTTTTTGATGCAATCAAAAACATCAAAAACTTCGACATCTTGCATCATTTATTAATTTATTTTACTAAATAGACTCTGCTCTTTTACTAAATGCTTTGGTTGACGCCAAAGTGAGTGTATTTTACTAAATACACACACTTTGGCGTCAACCGACGTTGTGAATGGATATTGTATCGATTGTTTACAGCGACTCAAAAGGTTAGCTGTACAAATACAAAATATGCGAAAAACCTAATTCCATACATACTTTATATATATTATATTATATATTATTATAATAATCAGAATCCCCGAAACTCTTCACCGCTGCATTGGAAGTGCTTGTACAGTAGGGCTACGATCTCTATCCGAGTACAGAACCAGAGTACGAAACCTATCCAATTGCAGAGAGGTGTAAGACAGGATGATTTCCACAGGTTATATCCCCGAAACTCTTCACCGCTGCATTGGAAGACGTTTTCAAGCTTCTGGACTGGAAAGGATACAGTATTAACATCAATGGCGAGTACATGACTCACCTTCGATTTGCCGACGATATAGTCCTTATGGCCGTGTAGTGCGGTCAAGAATATCCACTACCCCATATCCTCCCGTGGGTGTCGTAAAAGGCGACAAAGGGAAACAGGCAGGAGATGGGCAGCAGCATCTTCCTGATAATAGCCAAAATTACAATAAAAAAACTGCGGTTGCCAACCCGCTCGCCAAGCGTGGCAACTATGGCAAATACCCCCCTATGAATGACAGTAACAAAGAAACGGCCCCCAGTCCCTGGCGGCCCCGCTATTCCTGGCTACGGTGGCGACCATGGTAACGGCGGGGCAGGGGGTGCTAAGAATCTCCGGTGGAGGTTCGGTTGCCACCTTAGACGACTCGACCTGGCAACGTACAACGTACCCACCCTGAAGACAGACGAGAAGATCGTGGAGCTGGAAGAAGAGATAGACAAGTTGCGCTGACATATTATAGGATTATCCGAAGTCCGAAGAGAGGGGGTGGACACGGTAATCCTCGAATCCGGCAACTTGCTCTATCACCGGTAGGGCGACCATCTGTCCCAAGGAGGTGTCGCATTTATCGTCCACAAGTCTCTCGTTAACAACGTTGTAAAGATCGGGAGTGTGTCGACGAGGGTTGCGTACCTTATACTCAGAATCACCAAACGGTATTCGCTGAAGGTCATACAGGTTTACGCACCAACCTCGGCACACCCCGATGAGGAGGTGGAGGAAATGTATGAGGATATCTCTAGAGCCATGCATTTCTCCAAAACCCAATATACGGTGTTAATGGGAGACTTCAATGCAAAACTAGGCACAAGAGAGAACGGTGAGCTGAAAGTAGGGAAATTTGGAATAGGGCAACGGAACCCAAGGGGCCAGCAGCTGGCCGACTTCATGGAGAAAGAGGGACTCTTTATGATGAACTCTTTCTTCCAGAAGCGGCCCCACAGGAAGTGGACCTGGTCGAGCCCCGACGGTTCGACAAAAAATGAGATTGACTTCATTATGACGACCAGACGACAACTGTTCAGTGATGTCTCCGTGATCGCGAGGGTGAAAACTGGTAGCGATCACCGAATGGTTAGAGGCACACTGAACCTAAACGTTAAGTTGGAGAGGTCTCGTCTAATGAAGTCAACGCTCCGTCCCCCTCGTGCTCTGTTCCAAAGTCCCGAAACCTTTCAGCTCGAGTTACAAAACCGTTTTCAGTGCCTAGAAGACTGCAATGAAGTGGACGATATGAATGACAAGCTCGTGGAAACTGTCCATGCGGTCGGAGCTAAGTTCTGCAAGACCCGCCGCAGAAGAACACAAAAACTCTCCGATCACACACTTAATCTCATGGCTGTTAGACGGGAGATGAAGCTACATTCTTCAACAGACTTGACAGCATACAGGCATCTGAACAGACAGAGCTCCAAATGCATGCGGCGGGACTTACGCAACTTCAATACAGCTCGTATTGAAGAAGAGATCGAGCGGAACCAAGGCTCCAAAGTCTTTGCCAGAGATCTGTCTGCCAGAAAGAGCCACCTGTCAAAGCTGAAGACAGAATGTGGCAGCATCGTTTCCGGGACACCTGAGATTTTGAGTGAGATTGAGAGGTTCTATGGGCAGCTGTACACGTCATCGTTGGAGCCACACGCAAGTGTGAGTAAAGATCCAAGAGCGAGTCTCATCCGACACTATTCCGAAGATATCCCGGACGTCAGTCTGAGCGAGATTAGAATGGCTCTCCAGCACCTTAAAAACGGTAAGGCCCCAGGCGAGGATGGAATTACAGCGGAGCTTCTGAAAGCGGGTGGAAGACCGGTACTTGAAGTCCTTCAGAAGCTCTTTAATTCCGTCCTCCATGGTGGCATTACACCGGAGGCGTGGAGCAGAAGTGCGGTGGTCTTGTTCTTCAAGAAAGGTGACAACGCTCTCTTGAAGAACTACAGACCGATTTCCCTTCTGAGCCGCGTCTACGTGCTGTTTTCGAGAGTCATTACGAATCGTCTCGCGCGCAGACTTGAAGACTTCCAGCCTCCCGAACAAGCCGGTTTCCGAAAGGGCTTTAGCACCATAGACCACATACATACCCTTCGGCAAATTGTACAGAAGTCCGAAGAGTACAATTTGCCACTATGTTTGGCGTATGTGGACTATGAGAAAGCCTTTGATTCCGTCGAAATTTTGGCGGTGCTGCAGTCCCTTCAGCGGTGCCAAGTTGACTGTCGGTATATCGAAGTGTTGAAGTGCTTGTACAGTAGGGCTACGATGGCTATCCGAGTACAGAACCAGAGTACGAAACCTATCCAACTGCAGAGAGGTGTAAGACTGGGTGACGTCATATCCCCGAAACTCTTCACCGCTGCATTGGAAGACGTTTTCAAGCTTCTGGACTGGAAAGGATACGGTATCAACATCAATGGCGAGTACATCACTCACCTTCGGTTTGCCGACGATATAGTCCTTATGGCAGAATCGCTGGAGGACCTAAGCACTATGCTCAATGACCTCGATAGTGTTTCCCAACGGATAGGTCTTAAGATGAACATGGACAAAACAAAGATCATGTTCAATGTCCATGTCACACCTATGCCGGTAGTTGTTGGGAGCACTAAGCTCGAAGTTGTTGACGAGTATATTTACCTGGGACAAATAGTCCGACTAGGTAAGTCCAACTTCGACCGAGACACGCACCGGTTGTACAATTTCGTTTTCAACTGAAAACGAAATTGTACAACCAGTGCGTGTTGCCAGTGATGACTTATGGAACTGAGACGTGGTCCTTCACTGCTGGCCGTATGAGGAAGCTCAAGGTCGCTCAGCGAGCTATGGAGAGGGCTATGCTCGGAGTTTCTCTGCGTGATAAACTTAGGAATGAGGATATCCGCAGTAGAACCAGAGTAACCGACATAGCCCAACGGATTAGTAAGCTGAAGTGGCAGTGGGCCGGCCATATAGCTCGAAGAACCGACAACCGATGGGGAAGAAAGGTTCTCGAGTGGCAGCCTCGTACCGGTAGGCGAAGTGTAGGGCGTCCCCCCACGAGATGGAGTGACGACCTGGTAAGACATGCAGGAAGTCGATGGATGCAGGTGGCTCAGGACCGTGCTTTATGGCATTCTTTGGGGGAGGCCTATGTTCAGCAGTGGACTTGTGAAGGGCTGTAATAATGATGATGATGATGATGATGTTGACGAGTATATTTATCTGGGACAAATAGTCCGACTAGGTAAGTCCAACTTCAACCGAGAGGTCAATCGACGGATTCAACTCGGCTGGGCAGCGTTCGGGAAACTACGACACATCTTCTCATCAGACATACCTCAAAACCTTAAAACGAAATTGTACAACCAGTGCGTGTTGCCAGTGATGACTTACGGATCTGAGACGTGGTCCTTCACTGCTGGCCGTATGAGGAAGCTTAAGGTCGCTCAGCGAGCTATGGGGAGGGCTATGCTCGGGGTTTCTCTGCGTGATAAACTTAGAAATGAGTATATCCGCAGTAGAATCAGAGTAACCGACATAGCCCAACGGATTAGTAGGTTAAGTGGCAATGGGCCGGCCATATAGCTCGAAGAACCGACAACCGATGGGGAACCGAGTGGCAGCCTCGTACCGGCAGGCGAAGTGTTGGGCATCCCCCCACTAGATGGAGTGACGACCTGGTAAGATATGCAGGAAGTCGATGGGTGCAGGTGGCTCAGGACCGTGCTTTGTGGCATTCCTTGGGGGAGGCCTATGTTCAGCAGTGAACTTGTGAAGGGCTGTAATGATGATGATGATGATGATAATAATCAGATATTTTTATATCAATATTTTAAAGGCTTAAAGTAAATAATAGTAGTATGTACTAAACGTAAGTAGGATGTATATATTTTAGAAAATTAATTTATACTTAAATACGTCTTGGACTTTATGGAGTAACCTGAATGATGACATAATGACCATAATATGAGCATTATAAGTCGTGGACTTTTGGATTTTCCAAACTTTTCTTTAAATTGTAGTTTGACATAAAATTATTGGAAAATTGAAAGTGTAATAATAAGTTTATTAGAGAATACTTGTGTGTATTTAAACTACTTAAAAAAATTCCGTATAACAATGTTATGCGTAATTTTTTAATGCGCTTAGAGCATGCACAATTGGTGTTAACAATAGTTTTTTTGTCTCTTATTTCTCAAATATGCAGATTTCCTCTCGATGCTTTCCTTCACCGCCGAGCATGTGGCAAATTAGCACTTAAAATTGCAATTAATAAATAATTTCATTGGTGCCGGCGGGGATAGAATTTGGGTTGCTCGCGTACTGTGAATCAGTACAATACTTAGCCCCTGAGCTACCACGGCTCTTAATAGACAATAGACATGCCTTTATTCAGCAACTTACACTCATATAATTTGACACAAAAGTAAAATAGTTCATAAAACATCAAAGAAAAAAAACCGGCCAAGTGCGAGTCGGACACGCGCACCGAGGGTTCCGAACAAATTCGTAGGTATATAAGTTTAAAATTATTAAAAATATTTTTATTATATGATGTAACTAAAAATGTATGCTTTTCGCAATTTTCCCTTTATCTGTGCTATAATACATTACTTCGTGCCAAATTTAAGATTCTGAGTTCACGGGAAGTACCCTGTAGGTTTTGATTCCCTTGCGAATGTCGAAAATTTGCGACATAAACGGCTGTACCTTTTGATTGCGTTGGCTTAGAAGTTTGATTATTTCAAAGCTCCAAGGGACAGTAGACTTGAGTATTTGATATGAATTTCAGTTTGATACCTCCACGCGTTCCTGAGAAAAAGGGTCTTGACAGACAGACAGACGGACAACAAAGAGATCCTATAAGGGTTCCGTTTATTTCGTTTTGAGGTACGGAACCCTAAAAATAAGAGAAAATCAACAAAATAATCATATAATCATAATAAATTTATAAAATAGGATATACATTACATATTACATTAAACAACTATCACATATTTTCTATTAAATGCAATATCACAAATAAGCAACTCGACGCAGGAACAGCGAAATGAAGAAATAATTGAATGCGAAACGCAAGAGACGGGCTACAAAGGGGAACCTCAGTGCATTCAGAATATACTCGTTACACACCTACCAAACTCATCTCTCTGCCTGCAAATGTAATAACACCTCGTCTGCACTGGCGACGAAATTGAAAGCATAACTTCTCTTTACTCGCGACGCAGGTGGGCGAGCCCCGGCTCTCGAATTCGGATGCGTCAATATATTTCTGTCCGCTGTCTACTTTGATGCTAAAATATGCCTCCGCTTATTGGAATCTACTATATTGCGAAACTATAAATCTTGCCGTACTTCTAAAAGAGTTTACGAGTAAACATGGCAGTGCTATCACTGATAATATTGTGTATATTCAGAATTGAACAAATATCGTGTGTAACAAATATCTTTATATCTTTATCTGCCTGTAAAAGTTCATCACTAGACGTGGGCTTCTCTTATCAACCGACTTCAAAAAAGGAGGAGGTCCTCAATTCGTCGGAATATTTTTTTATGTATGTTCACCGATTGCTCAATGACGCCTGATCCGATTTCAATGGTTCTTTCTTTATTTGAAAGCTGGTTCTTCTCATGTAGACCCTTATAAATTTGATTAAGGTCTGACTAGTAGTTTTTGAGTTATCCTCAATAATTTATATTGTAGTGGGTTGTACACAATTTTTAATTTTACCACTAGTTGTGGGAAGGATTTGCTTTAATGTGGTGCATATGTAATATTTTAGCATACATTTTATGTACAAATCTACAAGTAAAAAATGAAATTGAAGTGTCTGTCTTTAATATCAAAATATCTTTTTATCGAGCTCAGAGTTTTATTTGCATGCCATTAAACATGAAAAACCTTTATTTTTATTTTTGTCTGTTTGTATGTTTGTATCTGTCTGTATGTCTGTCCGTCTAATCTTCTAAATGGCTGAACAATTGTGATGAGTCTTACCGAACAGACAGAAAGTAATGCCAGGACTGATCTATCCGTGTTTCATCCGAAACGCGATAGAAATATTTGATAAAATAAATGGTTAATAAGAATTATTTTAAAAAATCTAAAAGACGCAACATTGACAGAACCTACACAGATAAAGCCGGGGTGGGTCACTAGTAGTAAGTAAATAGATAGCGAGGTAAATTCAGGTTACATAGGAATAAATAGTAGAAGATATCAATAAACAATAAAAAGTTGACATACATATTTTTTCCCACAGAATAAGGGTGACAAATGAGCAGTCAGACATTTTATTCGTGGTAGAGCAATGCTGCAGTTATATTAGTAATATAGTTGTAGCACGAATGGGTCGGCTCGACCGGGGAAGTACCACGCTCTCACAGAATACCAGCGTAAAATAGCAGCATAACACTGAACTTTTTTACTGTAAAAGAGGCATTCCATCTTCGTCCTCGCGGGTAACAAGGCATCTGCATTATGATTTTTTATTGAAGATAGATGTAAATTTCTATGGGTCACAGCAACCACTTAACATTAGGTGGACTGTGTGCTCATTTGTCATCCTATTCTATGAAAAAAGACAGTCCATCTGATGGTAAGTGGATGCCATGGCCTGCAATCACCTACATCTGTTATCGATTACGTCATTATGTATTAAAGATTATCAAAATGTATATGCGTTTTCATTCCTGATGACTTAGATAGAATGCCCCGTCACCAGTAAATAGGTTCTTAATCTTCAGGTGACCATACATAGCAGCCATCATGTTGGTGCTATTTCACGTTGGTATATTGTTAAAGCGTGGTACTACCCTATGTAAACTAACGCATGCATGTTGCAAAAATAATAATATAGCTGTATCATAGCTTTACCACGTTAAAGACCAAAATATTCTCAAAATATTTACACATAAATAAAATCGTCTAACCTAAACGCAATGCTCGACTGAACTTCTCTTTTACCAAAATAACAAAACAGTGAGTGACCTTTGCGGTATTCTTAAATATTATTTTTAGAAATAACGAATTCGGTTCTAATTATAAGTATAAAGAGCTACTCTTAGCTTCACTTACAAAAAAAAAGAAACCGATTCTGTTTTTTGTGGATTAAGAATAAGGACTATCGAAATTGTAATACGCCTATTTTCTCACATTAGTTTTCATTGAATTACAACAAAATGTTTATACATTATTCAAATAGAAAGGTTACAACAGTTGGTAATATCATTATATTTTTTTTAATAATGGCAAACGGGCGCAAACAAGCATACCACCGCCCATGAACAACTGCAACACCAGGTGAATTGCAAATACGTCTCCGGCCTTTAAAGAAAAAGAGTAGGCTCTTTTCTTGAAGGTCCCTAAGTTACTGGCGCCAAGATATACGAAAAGAAAAGCAAGGAAGAAGGCACTATATTTGATGCTAAAAACAGTAAACATAAGAATTACGTATTGTATATTTTTAAACATATTTACACATATGGCAGCATGCCGCAAATGTTGTAGGGCACAACGACATTATTTGCCAGTTCCCTAACTTAAAACTTACGAGCACTAGCCAAAGTTATGTTTTGTCAATTTAAAATAATAAAACAACACTAGAATAAAAAAAATTAAGATATTTTCATTCAAATTTTACAACATAAACATATTTCAAACATACATTTTCTTTAACTACTTGCTCTTAAACTGCTTAATATAATCACCAATTAAATCATCTCGCTATGCTGTTATATAGAATACATTTTAAAGAGCCGAAACACTGACTTTCATAACACAGGTTACCCTAGAATGAAAGTTATGGGATGAAATTATTTGCACGACATTTATGCTAGCCATCTTGTTACAATTTATCTACAATAACATTGTATTGAGTTTTTTTTATAGGATAAGGGTGACAAACGAGCACACAGTCCACCTGATGGTAAGTGGTTGCTGCGGCCCATAGACATCTACATCTATCCTCTATTACAAATCAAAATGTAGACGCGTTGTCACCCGTGAGGACTAAGATGGAATGCCTCATTTCCAGTAAAAAAGGGCATCCGGCCACCTGCACTCACCAAGCGAAACGCAGAGGTAAACCTCTACTTCACGCTGGTTTTCTGTGAGGTCGTGGTGCCACCCCGGTTCGAGCCGGCCAATCCGTGCGACAGCAAAAGCTACCGCGTGCCTCTACCACTGTTAAAAAGGCTTTATTTCTCAATAAAAATTTCATTAATATTTTATAAGTCATTGATGTACAAAACAAATATAGTTTTAACATTAAAGAATAAATATTATTCATTATGCACAAAATTATATTATGTTATCTACGATACCAACCACAGACTAATTAGGAATGCTTAAGACTATTAACCACTGTAGTATAATCTTAGTCCTTGCCACGTCACATTTAAAACGTCATCACTCATCGTTATTAGTGGTGACGGGGATGAAAGAAGGAAGGGAGGTGCTCTTCAAACTAGGTAAGACACATCCTTTTATTATATTACGTGGATCTTAGTAAATTAGTTTTCGATACCTTTACATTAGTAATATGTTCAAATATATATGCTTATTACAGTTTATATAGAAATTTGAAACCAAGCTGAACTAACAGAAATGTAAAACGATATAGACGAATGACGAAACATCTCTAAGCCTGTATTAAAAGTCAGCATTCAATAAACAACTCGAGCTCGACATAGCAAACCCTATCTTATTTGAAAATCAAAAAGCTGTTGCTTGGTTCCGGACCCATTCAAAAATGAACACGTATGATACGCAAATACACATAACCCTACTAAGCGTTTCTTAGGAAACTGAAGACATCCATTTCTCGACAGAGATTCGAAATTATATATAATGAAATAAAATATAAGTATATTTGTTCATTGAATACATAGTTAAATATATTATGCTTTAATATTGTAAAAATGTCGATAGAAATAAAAAAAAACATATTTAAAACAATTTGATCAGTAAGATTGATAAAGTAGCAGCTACTCTGAAAACTATTTTAAAACTTCGAAGGAGTGATAGGTAGGAAAGTTAACTAATGTGACTAAATAATTATATTAGTCATGAATTAAAACTCATTTCTCGAATTATATATTTACGAAAATTTAATTTATGTTCACAAAAACAAAGGTAGTTTTAGTAAAAAAGTGATATACATTCTGTAAACACCAGGAACAAACACAAGCTAGTGATACCAGTTTCTCGGCTCCACAGAGTCAGTAATTCATTCTCGGGGCAATGTATACGCTATTACAACAAGGTCCCGGAAAGTGTACAGGCTCTCTCTATTAGCAAGTTTAAATGTTTTGTTAAGTTGAAACTGTATTAAAAGGGTTATTATAGTATAAATGAATACATGGTTGATAATAATCCCTGGGCATGAGGTGATCGCTTCCAAGCTGTTTCTAAAATAAATTTTGTACTTATATAGTTTGTAAAACCATAAATGTAAAATTTGCTTTAAAAAAAGGCCCGCTGGGTTTCTTGCTGGTTCTTCAGGACAGGTTTTTTCTCGAACCAGTGGTAAAGTAAAAAATTACTTTCAATAAGAATTACTCATGTGATCTATATTGAATCAAAAAATATTCTATTCTATTCTAATCTCAAAAGTCACTGATGTTGTATTCAGAAATCACAATCTACAGGTTAAGCTATATGTTACGGGTAATACAATATTTTTCCTACTTGGTAGCGGCAGGCCTCTGTCACTCTTGCTACCTGCGTGAAATAATTACCTACAATCAGGAGCTGCCCCAGAGGTAGATCGCAGTCGGGGCTAGCGCCCTCTATACGATTGAATGTTAAAGTTTTATTAACCTGTTTACGTAAATAATTTTTTGTAAATACTTGTTCAAATACTCGTCGAAATGGTTTTTGTTTACTGTTTAGTATATTTAATTGTAGGATAAAATAGTTGAAAAAGTTTTATTGTAATTTAAGAATAATATATATGTGTATTACCTATCTATTTGATAAATTATAATGGCAAACCGTTGTTCCTACTATAATTGTTGCGGTGATGGATGCTTAATGTGCAATTAAAAGGATTCAGATATATAATTTTTTGAGTTACCGAAGGATAATTAAAGGTATTTTTTTTTTAGATAGGTACATATAGCGAAAAAATAATTAAGTAATAATTTATCTACAGAAGTAATACCTAAGTACTTTATTACAAAACATTGTTGAAATTTAAGTACTAGTAATAATAAATAAACTAACTAACTCCGGTTGTTCGGCGCTTTCTAACTCTGAGTATTTGCACAGACACAACCTAGTAGCCAGGATTCTACACCAGGAGCTCGCTCTGAAATACGATCTCGTGGATCGGAAACTGCCATATTATAATTACTTGCCGGAAGCCGTGCTCGAAAATGGCCGTGCCAAGCTCTACTGGGACCGGGCCATCATCACGGACAGGACTATTCTTGCGAATAAGCCTGATATTGTGCTGATGAACCGGGCACAGTCAAGGATATTTTTGGTCGACATTACCATACCGTATGACGAGAACCTCGTGAAAGCCGAAACAGATAAGTTGACAAAATATCTGGACCTAGCTCACGAGGTGACCGACATGTGGGGTGGTCTGCCGGCCGAAATTATTCCTGTGGTCGTTTCTGCGAACGGGTTAATCCCAGTCAGCCTCTCGGGTCATCTGAGGCGGCTGGGACTCCGTGACGGATCGCTCCAAGCTCAAATGCAGAAGGCGGTGTTCCTCGATACCGCCCGCATCGTCCGCCGGTTTCTTTCCCTTTCCCCCTAACCCTCGGCCGTTTGGTCTCCCCTGCCGAGGGCTTCCATCTGGTTGGTTTTTTATATATTTATGTAATTTTTATGTATTTATTTTATTTTATTGATATTTATGTAAGTTTATCATTTTCATTTACATTTATATATTTATACAGCCCAACCAGATGAGATAACTATACAAATACCCTATAATAATAAACTAATATTTAAGTAAATTTAAGTACCTACTTATATGCCTATACTCGTCTTTGTAATAAAAATATTTTAAGTTATAATAACACAAAATGATGAAATTAAAACTTAGTTTACAAGATTTTTAACTAAGTAGATTACGATCATATTTCTGTTAGAAATCGTATTTCGGGTTTATTTGTTGTTTGCGCTATCTACCTATATGAACCAAGCATCACGATCACCGAAGAATGGCCTTGCAAGTTGCATGCGTTGGGCATCTCAGAACTTACATAGTAGATAATATGGTCGATTATAGTCAGCATAGGTACTTTACCTAAGTAACATACCATTTTGCAATGTATTTTTTTACTCTTTATTTACAGCCCTTAGCAACCATGGAAAGTTCGTTGTGACGTAGTAAGGAGAAAAGATGCAAAGTAATACGGACTCTCGCGCGCAGCGATAAAGTTTTATTTAGCTTGCGTGCGCGATTTGTTTGATTAATATTAACTATGTAGGCTATTAAAACATCTGCAAGCAGTCAACATCAAAAGAGTGCAACTTCTGTACGTAGTACTATTATTTATTCTTATTATTTATTCTTTGGTAGCGGCCTAGCGTGGGCTGTGACGAGGAACAACTGGCGCTCGCTGTCAAGCGCACTCGGGACACAAGTGTAAAATATCAAATCAGCAAAATGTATGTAACTACTGTGTCCCTACAAAATAATAAAATTCTCTACTTTACTTTAAAAAAAAAACTTTTTTTTATTAAGTCGAAATAGGATATTCGACTTGTGAGTTAAAGTAAGGAAACGTTAGTATGGGTATTCTAGTACACAATCCCCTGAAGCCCAGGTGCACCACGGCTCGGTAAACACGTGTCTGGGACATGTTTGGAGGATCCACTCACTCTACATTGTGTGTACGCTCAAATAACGAGCGATTGCAACGTCTCCCACTCGCGACTTTTGCACAGTTTTCGCTTTTTAACTCGCAGCGTGCTGTCTTATTTTTGCTCGTGAAATTTTGAAGACGGCGCTTTTCAAGGAAGTTTTATAATGATTTCGTTTTAATGAGGCCTATTGTATTTGAAAGTGAAACGTCAACTTTTTTTGACATGAGCTTTTTTGTGTATTTCAAATAAATTTAATTAAAGCTCCTTTTAATTATAATGAACTGTTTGGACGAATATAAGAATTAATTATTTAATTTATTGTAATATCTGTTTACTAATGTTACTATATTATGTCCTTAAGTAGTAGTTATTATTCTAAACGTATATTTATATGTGAATTGGAGTACTGAAAAGAACACTTTAATTATATGTAAGCTTATAATATAATAATAACAAATACTCGTTTATTATATAATAACATATCCATTTCAATATAATATGCAATTATAATTTACCATTCCTTTCTAAAATTCTTCTATATAATTGTATAGAGAGTTTATTGCATGAAATAAAACGAGGTTACGAGAGAAGAGAGATAATGCACAGAGAAAATGTCTTCAAATTCGTTACATTGCCCCACCAATTTGCCAATGGAGTAGCGTTGCAATCAAGTTAGGCACGGCTGGAAGCTTCCGCTCACTTGTGCATTATAACGACCGCTTCTTACCTTAGCATCTCGAGATGCCTCCTTGATTAGAGACTGCTTTTTGCTGACATGGCAATCTTCTACAAAATTTCTTAGCTTGAGAAATTCAAAGATTTAAGTATAATGCCTGATTTCTTTCACATCTTAAAAGCTGCATACTTTCCACCTTTTTGACATAAAATTTTCTTAAATTTATTTTTATTGTACGAAGTTCAAATAATTTTTTGTTGTTAATAATTTATACTACAGACTCTAAAATTAACTTAAATCACTATTCCCGTAAAGACTTAACTGAGTGAAGGCAAATTCAAAGAGACTGTTTAAAATTTCATGGTGAAAAGTACTACAAAATTTTGTGGGCAAATTAAATGTTATGAACAAACACGGCACGTTGAAATTCTAATATAGAAAGTTTTATTTAATTTCATTTTTCTCATTCCATTATCTCGTGAGCGTCCTTTCTTAAGATGTTTGCCCAGAACTACGATGCTGAATTTTATTAATTTTACCTTTTCGGCTCAAGATCAAAACAATGCTGATTGAGACCGTTTTATTCAATATTGTATTAGGGTCGGGCGTACTTATTTCGAGAGGGAGAATTTTCTTTTGTATGTTTTAGATATTCCCCTGTTAAGTGGTTAGGGATTGTAATGTTATTAAATCTGATTCTAATATTCAGATTGTTACTCCGCAATTTCATATTTTAAGTTAATATAGTTGTTACACAGTAATCCATTAATGGACAAATATCCAACAGCAAAATAATAACTATTTAAGTAAAATAGAGAATTTAATTACTTCATTACAATGTTATATTATGTGAACGTCACTACGTAGTGGCTGAGGAAGACGAACCTACCGTATATCATTCCGTGAGTGTAATCTATGCGCATCGGAATTGGATAAACTAAATACTAACGATCCGCCCAGCTTTGCCTGGGTAGCAATTATTAATTTTTTTTTCGGATGTAATACAGGATAAATTTCTCCTGGCACTGCTCTCTATCTATCTAAAGTTTTATCAAAATTTGTTCAACTATTTCGAAAATTAGTCTGGACAGAAAGACAAACAAATATTTTGAAAATGTTTATCTATATCTGAATATTTATAAGAAATTTACGACAAGCTCTTATCCCCTGATCTACTGCGGCTATTCTGTCTTAATTAAATGACAAAAACTATATTTTGAGAATTTTCAAGTGATAATCAGAGATATAAAATTAGGGTCTTAAGTACTGGACGATCACGGTTATAGACACAACCTTCAAGTGTCGATGTAAGAATATCACTACACCATATCCTCTCGTGGTTGTCGTATACAGCGGAAAACAAACCAGATGATGGGCAGCACCACCTTCCTTTCGCTTGCCAAGTGGCAACTATGGTAAATATTCCTCCTCGCCATCAAACGTAAAAGTTTGTCAAGTTTAGAGTTAAGTAACACCAATGTATCACAAATTAATTAATAAATAAATTTAAAAAAAAGACGGTCTATGGGGTAAGCCTATGTATAGGAAGTAACTTTAACTGTTAGCAGAGACATTAGTTTCATTCGTAATTATTATTCATGCCCACGCATACGAGATACTTAAAGCCGAAGACCGGACAGAATCATGCTCCGATGTTATCAGTTCTTAATCAACTTGATTAGTTGTGAGCGCATTATTTATACCTCGATAAGTTTCACTTAATCTTCATCTATTTTTATTTAAATGATTTATTCAGTACTTACAAAATACTTACACTAAAACCAAAATTATGACGTCTAATAATAATAATAATTCATAATTTATTCTGATTTTTAGAGGAGTTTTTAGAATGTCCAATTATTTTGGGTTTTTAACGAAAAATATTAAGAAAAATGTCATCACGAACATCATCTTTACAGTCCTTCACAATTCCACTGCTGAGCCATCTGCAAACCATCGAATTCCTGCATCTCTTACCAGGTCGTCAATCCATCTAGTGGGGAGCCGCTCTACACTCTGCTTACTAAGTTGCAACTTCGATTTTCTTATTCCTTTTTCACAGTGACACCATCACAGAAGCAATTTGATGAAGTATTTTTTATACGTGGTAGAGCCATGCTGCAGCTATATTAGTAGTATAGTTATAGCACGAATGGGTCGGCTCGACCGGGGAAGGACCACGCTCTCGCAGTAAACCAGTGTTTTAAAGAGAAAAAAAAAACACTGCTGTGTTTCGTATGGTGAGTGTAGAGAACAGGAGACGCTTTTTACTGGAAAAGAGGCATTCCATCTTAGTCCTCACGGGTGACAGCGCATCTGCATTTTGATTCGTAGTCGAGGATATATGTAGATGTCTATGGGTCACAGCAACCACTTACCATCAATGGACTGTGTGCTCGTTTGTCACCCTATCCCAAAAAAAATCAAAACTACTTTTTACCCTAATAGCTTATCAAAGTCCACTGCTAAACATAGGCATTCCCGAAGATTGCCTCATAAAGGGGATACATGCCAGAGTTGCCTTAGCAGTTGAGTTATCAATGGCAGCTTTTTATTCAACAACGCAGTCCACTTACTTTTTGCTGTCAATATCTTCTTATATAACGACTAGCTGTTCCCCGCGACTTCGCTCGCGTGTTAGGGTTTTTATGTTTTTGCGCGGAACCCAAATTTTTTTCTAAAATGAAAGTAGCCTAAGGTACTCCTTATGAAATCAGCTACCTGCCAGTGAAAGTCCCGTCAAAATCGGTCGAGCCGTTTCGGAGATTAGCCGGAACAAACAGACAGACAGACAGACAGACAAATTTTTTAAAAATTGTGTTTTTGTTATAGGTACCGTATATACTTTTATAAGCAATAAGTAAAAAGCTGTAATTTTGACATTACAAACAGACACTTCAATTTTATTTATTTGTATAGATTTTCTCCTATTTAATAAGGGGTGCAGCTAAATTATCTATGGCAGTAGCACGAATGGGTTGACTCGACCGCAGAAGGATCACTCTCCGCCGGCTACTACTTTAAAATAGTTAAGTGTTGATGTATTTTGTGAGGGTAATGATCCTTGATGAATGACATTATATCTTAGTCTGCAGTGGCAACAACGTATTTACGTTTTGATTATTGATTGAAGTGCAAACACGTAATACGGAGATGGAGATATCTATGGATCACATCATCCACTTACCATCAGGTGGACTGTGTGCTAATTTGTTGCACTCTTATCTATACAAATAAATAAAATTGAAGTGTCTGTTTGTAATTTTAAAATAACAGCTTTTTACTATATGCAAATTAAAATGTATACGGTACTTATAACAAAAACACGATTTTTAAATTTTTTGTCTGTCTGTCTTTCCGTCTGTCTGTCTGTCTGTCTGTTTGTTCCGGCTTATCTCCGAAACGGTTGGGCCAATTTTGACGGGACTTGCAATGGCAGATAGCTGATATTATAAAAAGTAACTTCAGTGAATTTTATTTTAGAAAAAGAAGTAGGGTTCCGCGCAAAAAATTAAACCCATGAAATGCAATCGTAATAAATTACGCGCGGGCGGAGTCGCGGCGAACAGCTAGTTCTATAATAAAAAATGGAGCCATTTTACATATACCTTATCGTACACGCACACACATCCAGATCTGATTGGTAAGGTAGGCTGGATTTGTAGGCTGTACAAACATTTTTCTTGTCCCGTGCGCAATTCGAACCCTGTCATAGCCTGCACCTGCACCGCGAAAATCCAACGCTTATTCACTGCGATGCCAAACCGTTGTGAACACTGATTACACAAAACTTGTCCATCTAGTCCTAATGTCCTTTACTTATGTTTGTAAAGTCGTTCTTTTTACTAAATACATGTTAAAGTATACACAGGACTTATAACAAACATATAATTTTAAAAAAAATGTCTGTTTGTTTCAGCTAATCTCTCACATAGCCGTACAGATTTGACGGTAATTTCACTTGCAGATAGCTGATGATTTAAGGAGTAAGGCTACTTTTATTTTAGAAATAGAATTAGGTTTCCGCGCAAATAAAACCCTGTGAAATCCTATCGTAATAAATCCACACCAATGAAGTCGCGGGGTACAGCTAGTAGTCGTATATAATCTGTTAATGTTCTATTTTATTCGGAATCTTATGTAAAACTAAGGGCATCCGATCTTATCATTTAATCAATTTAAGCGTTGTGAGCAACACGCCTAAATGACATAACTTACTTGTTTAACGTGTCACAGTTATTTGTTTTATGAAAACGTCGAAACGCGACGCAACAAGTGTTCCGATATCAATAATAATAAAATCGACTTCAATACCGCTCGAGATAAAATCGAAATATTCGACTTGCCTTATCTCTGATTGTCGTCCATGGCACTTCTCTTCTTATGTATGATCCTAAGTAATACTGCGTAGGAGAGGTTTTGATATTTAGCGTTCATGATAAGTATACTGCCAAGAGTCAGTTAGGGCAAAATCATGGTTACTGCAGGGAAGCAACGAAGAGACTCATGCACACAATCGGCTTTAACGATTATATGAAATGGTACTAATACATAAATAGGGTGGTTTTGACACGTTTTCTCTTTCCATTCCGCCGTAATTTTTTTTTGATGATCCCTTTTTTCATAGGTTAAAAGTTACTGCACGCATGCTTTGCGAGGACAATAACAGTTCTTTAAAACATGCTGGCCAGATCTGGTTATCTTGATAAGCTCCAAATTATTATCGTCCTCCTTTTGCTTGAGTACATCTTATATATACGTGGTATCATTTCTATACGTAGTAGAGCCATGCTGCAGCTATATTATGGTTGTAGCACGAATAGGCCGGCTCGATCTGGGAAGGACCACGCTCTCACAGAATACCAACGTAAAATAGTTGGTTAACGCTGCTGTGTTTCGTTTGGTGAGTGTAGGAACCGGAGACCCTTTTTACTGGAAACGAGGTATTCCATCTCAGACTTCACGGGTGATAACGCATCTGCATTTTGATTCTTAATCGAAGATAGATGTAGATGTCTATGGGTCACAGCAACCACTTACCATCAGGTGGACTGTGTGCTCGTTTGTCACCCTTATCTTATTAAAAAAATCTTAGAACATGCTTTAGTTACCAATGGGTCTGTACTCGTTTTTCATTTTGTATATATGTACTATGCTGTTGTAATATAAATTCAAAAAATATATCAAACAAAAGAAACAATCAGAATGAATTTCGCCGTTTTTACTCTCCTGTCAGAGTAACCTCATTTTTAAACGGTTTGAATAGATTTGAATAAAGGTGACATTACCAACGAAATATAAATTTCTTACGCAGAAGAATTTAATTTTATTTCATGTCAATAACTTCTTTTCATTAGACATGACCCATGCCGCAGCCGACATCGGCACTACAATATTAAATTCTCATTTTTATTTTATCAAATGGTAAATTATTCTGATATATTTTTATTTCAAAGAGAACTGTATATGCAGCTAGTTATTATTGACTGCAGACAACAGGGCTGGTTCTTTTATCGCTCAAAGTCAACGCATAGCGTGTCAACGCAGGATGCTTTCTTGTCATTATAGCGAGAGGAGTCGAACTGAATGATAATTTTACTGTTTTAATAAATATATAAATATATTGTATATTACAATAATTATGTAATCTATAGTATATTGTATATTAGTGAACCAGCCCTGCTTTCCTGGATGGGATTTATTAATGTGAGGTTTTAAGATAAACACGAATTATTTTGATTTCCCAAAAAAAAAACTAAGTTCTTCAGTTAAAATAAAACATAGACAACTTCTGGAATTGCTCTCTATCTGTTTATGAAGTTTAATTAGAATCAGTTCAGCTATACTGAAGATTAGCCTGAACACACAGACAAACAGATAGAGAGACAGTCAGATATTTTTTTTTAAATGCTTACTCGTGTTTTCCTAATTCAACTTTCTCAGCACAATAAAAGGTAGTTATTTGGATATTAAGTATTACGGACATACATTTCAATTTTATTTATAGGTACAAAGACAGATAAGCTAATTTCAATAATGTACGTAAGTTATGCAAATAAACACATTTAATGTGCTATAACTTAATATATATCAATTGTTATTGTTAATTTTATTGCTGATATTTGTATTTTTTTTATAGGATCGGGTGACCAACGAGCACACAGTCCACCTGATGGTAAGTGGTTACTGTGACGCATAGACATCTACATCTATCCTCAATAAAGACTCAAGATGCAGATGCGTTGTCACCCGTGAGGACTAAGATGGAATGCCTCTTTGCCAGTAAAAAGGGTCTTCGGTTCTCTACACTCACCATAAGAAACACAGCAGCGTTAAGCTGCTATTTTACGCTGGTTTTCTGTGAGAGCGTGGTCCTTCCCCGGTCGAGCCGACCCATTCGTGCTACAACCATAATATAGCTGCAGCATGGCTCTACCACGTAGAAAATTAGAGTTTTAATATAAAAGCTATTTTAGTCTTCATTTTAAAGATAAGTAACATTCGTAGAAATTAAATCTCACATCAAACAATAAACAATTAATATTTTTGATACTTTGAGTAAGATTGAGTCATTAAGCTATACATTCGAATACTGTACTGACGTTGGTGTTAAATTAATGCTGAATTATATATACTCGTCGTAAAGCCGTAATTAGTGTCTGTCTACACAATTATCTTTATTGTTTCCAACTCTAAAATTGAACATCATCCTCTCACGTATACCTATCAATTACACAATGTTTATGCCTTCGTCATATCGGTTCCGCATCCCACGCTTTAAGGTGAATAGAGACAGGATGCCACTATTGCTCAGTGATACCATTTTTAAGAATAAAATGTCCTGGTTGGAATAAAATAACAAGTTTCGGCTCCACTGATTTTAACGTAAGAAAAGTGCTGGTAGGTTTTCACGATACAGTTCTTTGAACGATGTCATCCGAAGGGCTCTTGTCTCTATAAATGTTCCCTCGGTTTTAAAGCCTTGTGGAATATTTAGAGACGATGGCAGGAGACTGCTAGATTGCTAAGGGCTGTGCAGTCTCTTTACTGTGACTGTAAAGCCTGTGTGCGGGTAGGGCATGACCTGTCACCCATGTTTAGCGTCCAAACGGGCGTAAAACAGGGTTGTGTCATGTCTTCCTGGCTGTTCATACTGTATCTCGACAGCTGTTTACAAAAGATGAAAGATAGCTGTTTGGGTGTGAAATTGGGTGACATAAAAGTAAATTGTCTGCTGTATGCTGATGATGCAGTGCTTATTGCACCATCAGAGGCAGAACTGCAGGCATTAGTCACGTGTATGAAAGAGGAATGTGAAATTAAAGGTCTCCGTTTGAACGCTAATAAAACTAAGGTTCTGGTATTTGAAAGGGACGAAGAGAGAACGAAGTGTGAAATATGGGTAAATCAGGAATGTCTAGAACAAGTAAATGAAATTGTATACTTGGGGAGTGCTTTTAGCCGGGATGGAAGATGTGATTTAGATGTGGACAGGCGTGTCGCTGCCGGTCAATGGTGCCCTGACTGCGTTAGTCAAAAGGCAAGGCGTAGTGAAGAGTGCACGCCTTGCAATACATAACGCAGTGTTGGTACCGACTTTGTTATATGGCAGCGAAACCTGGGTATGCCAGAAGAAGCATAAAAGCAAGTTGAATGCAGTGGAGATGCGATCTCTTCGTAAAATGTGCGGCGTTACCATGGCCGACCGAAAGCGAAACGAAGAGATTCGCAATATGGCAGGTTTGAAAGATGACCTTATCACAAAAATTGATAAGGGCGTGCTTCGGTGGTTTGGGCACGTTGAGCGAATGAGTGAAGACCGAATGGTGAAGAAAATATATAGCGCGAAAGTTAATATTAAAAGGTGTCGAGGAAGACCGAGACTAACTTTCGAAGACCATGTGAGCAAATTGCTCGAAGAGGGTAGGGTCAAGAGTACTCGGATACCTAGACGTGCATGTATGAAGAAGATAATGAATCTGAAAGAAGCGAAAGAGGTATGTAAGGATCGTGACACTTGGCGATCTGTTCTCTCTGGCTACCCCGTCAGGGATTGTGCGTGAAGATAAGTAAGTAAGTAAGTATGGCAGGAGACCCGACGGTATGGGTCTTTGGGCCACAGAATCCATTTACCATCAGGAAGAATGTGTGCTCGTTTGTCACCCTCAAAAGAAAGCTCCCCCACCACCAACAAAATGGAGGATCTTTCTTTAAATGATTTCATTTTTTTCGAAAATAAAAACAAGACCTTTAATTCATCACAATATAGGTCACGATCTGCCAGTTCATTTCCACTAATCTTGACGTCAATTATGTCTTTAAGTAAATAAATGTCCCTTCGGGGAAAATAGACACAGATTTCCTATTACCGACCAGTAATAGAAAGGTAAAGGTTCGACTGAATAATAAAAACGAAATGGCACATAAAATATACGAGCTCTTTAATTAGAAACCATCGGGTAGAGACAAGATGGTCGAAATACAATAGATACTCGGACTTTCTAACTCGGTACGCGATTATCGGAAACCCAGTTACGACGCGAGCGGACAAACGAAAAGGTCCATTTGTCAAAGGATCAATTAGTAAGCCGATTACATACTGACCCAGACAAACTTCAGTTTCCTATAAGGAAAGTTTCAAAGAATTATCAAAGCTATGATAAGTTATCAAGATACATTATCGTTTAATTAATTATACCAGTTTTATTCAACTTTTGGTTTTAAGCAAATGCTGTTGTTATTTCTATCGTAGATAGAATAGTTGTACACCTTCAAATAACAATGAGTATGTAAAAAAACTGTCAGTACAGACAGTTAACAAGTTGTAGGTATTTATCGTTGACAACCATTTGTCGCATTTAAACATGTCGAACCATCGTATTACAGGCAACAACGAATAACTGTTTTGTTTCAAACAATAGAATAATCGATAATTTAATCGCCTTAAGTGGTATAATATTTGTTTGCAAGAATGTATAAAATATAAAAATTAAAACACAATATTACTATAAGTATACGATCAGCTATAGTAGGAAATCACAATATTACTTTTTTTCCATTGAATTAAATTAAGCATCGTTATTGAATTAAAATAACCCGCCCTAGATTCTCTTCTCCTCTCCCGTCCACCACCGGACAACCAGATGTTCGGCCAGTCTCCACCCTTTCGTTATTGACTTACCACGCATTCGAACCAAATGGTTCACTACGTCGTTCATCATGCGTACAGCAAAGGAGTGGAATAAGTTGCCAGCATCTATCTTTCGATCCGATTACAATGTGGGTGTCTTCACGGCAAGAGTGAATATGCTTTTGTTAAGTCAGTGCGCTTCACCATCTTAGGCTACATCGCCACTTACTATCAGGTGGGATCGTAGGTAAGCGCTGGCTTAGTAGAATATAAAAAAAAATCGCCTGGGTCAGATCCATTAATGCAACGCCATTTAGATTTAAAATAATTATAATACACCATTTATTAACTTTAGATAAAGTAGTCTAGACTCCTGGCATTTCTCGCTAATAGTTCATGAAGTTTGATCACAATTTATTCAGCAGTACCGAAGATTAAACGGGATAGAGAGACAGACAGACACACATTTTGGAAATGGTTATTCATGTATTAATATCATGCAAATAACCCTCCGAGTTCAATAAAAGTTAGTTATTAATATATCACAGACAGACATTTCAATTTTATTTATATAGATTGACTAGCTGTTCCCCGCGACTTCGTCCGCGTGTAATTTAGAGTATTAATTATATTGCTCAGGAACCCTAATTCCTTTTCTCAATTATAAGTATCCTAAGTTACTCCTTAGAAGATCAGCTATCTGCCAGTGAAAGTCCCGTCGAAATCGGTCCAGACAGATAGACAGATCGACAGACAGACAGACAGACAAAAATTATAGAAATTGTGTTTTTGTTATAAGTACCGTATATACATTCATATGCATTTAGTAAAAAGCTGTTATTTTAACATTACAAACAGACACTTCAATTTTATTTATTTGTATAGATTACGTCACATGATCACATCATACAAGCGACGGACTAACAAGCACGGTCGGACTAATATAGAATAAATCCAAATAAATAGCGTAATACCGAGAGGACCGGAAAGGAAAATAATAAGGCCTATGTAAAGGAAATCCTCATTAGAACCATACTGCCGTATTACAAAAGTAGTTTATATTTAGTCTGAGAATTAAACAAAATATTTTTTCACGAAAGGATTTCCGCGGAAATATGCAAACTAAAATGTAACGTACGGAATTTGATGGTAAAATGTCAAATTTCACGAAGACTGTGGATCCGTGTCTAAGGGTCTTCTTTAATTAGTAGGATTATTCTCAAAACATATTTTAAGGCCGAGACTATCTCTACTTACAAGAGACTATAACTACTTTATACGTGGTAGAGCCACGCTGCAGCTATATTAATAGTCTATAATTATAGCACGAATTGGGCGGCTCGAGCGGGGAAAGACCACGCTCTCACAGAATACAAGTGTAAAATATCAGCTTAATGCTGCTTTGTTTCATATAGTGAGTGTAGAGAATCGGAGACCCTTTTTAGCGGAAAAGAGGCTTTCCATCTAAGTCCTCGCGGCTTATAACGCATGTGCATTTTGATTCGCAAACGAGGATATATGTAGACGTCTATGAGCTACCACTTACCATCAGGTGGACGGTCTGCTCGTTTTTCACCTTTATACTATAAAAAAGAATCTACAAACCATTTTTTGTAATGAGATGAATATAATTTTAATAAGTAAGTTGCTCTTAAATGTTATATGGATACAAAAACAGCATTGTGATAGTAAAAAATCTAAACGGCAAAATCTTAATTTTACTAAGTTATGTCACTGTAGATTTAAATAAACATCATCCACTTATTTGTGCTGTGATTCAGATACAATAAAAATAGAAGCTTTTTAATTACTGCTTTGGTGACTATCAAAATAAGTTAACATAAGTTTTTTAAGAAGTAGTATAATATTTTTTTACAGTTACAATATCAGTAATGTTAAAAAACAAAAGAAGGAACGAACTTTTCAGAGATGATTACAGGAACTCCTACGTCATTACTATCGATCCGTGACGTTGACGTCCAAATGACGTAATAGGTTAATAGGTGAAGAATTTACGCGAAAATTTCTGTATATTTTTTATTACCATCTTTCAATGTTGTACGCTCGAATTAATATAAAAATATTGTATAATGTGCCTACTTTCTAAAATCACCTCAATAATGTACTGTTATTGATTTTCGGTCATTGGTTCACTAGCTCATCCAATCATTAAGTACATGCTAGTTACCTAAATAATTTCTGAACGTTTAGAATAAATAAATTAATGACAGTTAAATAAAAACAACTGACGCCAACCACTTGTCAGCTTCCGGCGATCCTAATATTAATAATGTGAAATGTGTATAAACAATTAATATCAGTGATCACTCATTGAAGTATAGATTAACAGTTATGTTATGATTTATTATGCAATATTTATAGCATTAAGAATAATAATATTCAATCTTGGGTTACTGTTTCAAATAATTAGAATTGCATAAAAACCGCTGTGATGAATAGTGTTTTGTTAAAAAAAATAAAAAACCAATAACTAAACAATTATTACTTCTTTAGTTAAGAAGTTAAAGGTAACTCTGCCAGTTTGTGAAAGGGAATACAAAATATATAATATCAAGTAAAAGTGTCGTTTAAACGTTAATAACCACCTTGAACCATCCTCCACCTACAGTACTTACACAAAAGTAGGGTATTTTGCTCCTACATTTTGTAACTTTTAAAATATTGCTCTTTTTAAAGAACATGATAAAAGATAATAATTTTTTCTAAAAGCTTTTCACGGTAACAGGCGTATTAAAGCAATAATTTATATTATATCTTCTGCCTTACAGATAATATTTGAACATACCATAAAACGTGCCTCAGATAAGCATATTGTTGAGTGAGATAAGTTTCATTAGAAATCTTCTAAAACATGTAAATTTTCATGTAACGCCTTGAGATTTACGTCAAATGCAGTCAAAATAAACAATTTTAATACCAAACAATGCATAAGATGGACGTGGGCAAAGTGATATCGGATAACAACGGATTTGAATTTATTTGTAATAAGTTCTGTAACTGATAGAATAATTCTATAATTAATGACCTCCTCCTACATCGTTACCAGTCTGAGCGCGTCGTCAGACATACAATAGTTTGATATGCGTAAAAAGCTATGATATAAGTAAGCAATTTTAGTGTTCAATTTTGCACATTCCTTCACTAAGGATTTTCTTAATACCTGTGTTAGAAATTACTGCTGAAATTATTTAAATAAATGGAAAATTCATCAATATTGATTTTTACACTATAAAACATTCATAGACCACATTTTAAGTAAATAGTATAACTTTATAGTACGTGGTAGGGCCACACTGTACTTATATTATCGTTGTAGTACGGATGGGTCGGCTCGACCGGGGTAGTACCACGTCATATAATATCATAACATAATATCAACGTAAAATATCAGATTAATGCTACTGTGTTTCGTATGGTGAGTGTAGAGAAATGGAGACTCTTTTGACTGCAAAAGAGGCGATCTTAGTTCTCAGGGTGACAACGAATCTGTATTTTGATTTCTAATCGAAGAAAAATTAAAATGTCTATGGGCTACAACGCCCACTTACTGTGGTTACGGTGGACTGTGTGCTCGTTTGTCATCCACACTATATAAAAAATACAAAATTATACCATAATATATCAAATATGCAAGCCAACAGCAATACCAACCTGTGTAGTTGATTTCTTCTTTCTTTCCCAACGTAGTGTTGCTCTCTTGGTTACAGTTTTTTTTTTGAAGGATAATGGTAGCTAACCATGAAGCATTTGGAAGATAGTCAACACAAAGACTACTAAAAACTTAATGTTATGCGTCAAGGCTGTTTATACAAACAATTTCACAAGGACAAACATCCAGACCCTGAACAATAATTTGTAGGCCATGCAAATACTTGTACCGTGCGGGATTTGAACCCGCGGCCCTCATCGCCGCAACATATTGCTCAGCCACTACACCAAGGTGTCATCAAATGACTAAGGCTGATGTCGCAATGGGCCAACCATATAGTTTGAAGAATCGATACTCAATAGCGAAGAAAAGTCGGTCCAACGCTAGACGAGTAAAGACCTAGTAAGACGCGCAGGAAGTGGATGGTTATGTAATATTGAACAAAACCGGTTTTCTTTTTTTCAGAAATTCTTTATAATAATTTTTCAATATGTATTATTCACGTAAATAAAATAGTAATATAAATTATTTCGATTGTGTAGAATTAACATGATTTTATTGGTATCGGCACCGCATCAAGCTCAGGTTGTTGATATTCATGACGAGCGCTCTTCCATAATACCATTAATTTTAACTTGTTATAAGCGACAGTAGCCTAATGATTAACGGTACGGGCTATTTTTAACAGTAGTAGGATGACAAACGAGCACACGATCAACCTGATGGTAAGTGGATGCTATCATCCACAGATATATACATATATCTTCAATTAAGAATAAAAATGCAATTGCGTAGTCACCCTTGTGAACTAAGATGGAATGCCTCGTTTCCAGTTAAAAGGTTCTCCAGTTCTTTACATTCACCATAAGAAGCACAACTGCTGTTTTACGCTGGTATTCTGTGAGAGCATGGTCCTTCCCCAGTCGAGCCGACCCATTCTTTTATTTTCTTTACAACTATGATACAGTTGCAGCATTGCTTTACCATGTGTACCACGTGGACCTCATGAGTTCGAATCCATCAGTCGTGTGAAGAAGCGACAGAGGGAAACTGTAACAGGAAATGGGCAGCAGTATGTTTCTGGCAATAACTCAAAATTATAAATGAAATTGCGGTTGCCTACGCTCCTGCTATGCGTAGTAACGTCCCTAATAAGGAGACTATGTTCAGCAGTGAACTTTTATAGGCAGTAATAATGGTGATGATATTTTTGATGCCTAGTTCTGAAAATGAAAGGTCTCTTACTATGCCAAGCTTTTGTACATACATTAGTTTTTAGGGTATAAGAATATTCACTACCCAATATCGTACCGGGGATGTCGTAAGAGGCGACTGAGGAAAACAAACCAGGAGATGGATAACAGGGTCTTCTTAATGATAACTAAACCAACTTATCTGTGGTGCCAACTATAGCATACTCGTATATCCCTCCTATGAGGCAATTTATGGGGAGAAGCAAATGTTCGGCAGTGGACTTTTGATAGGCTTGGGCTTGTGATATTATTTAGTCCAGTGTAGTAGTAGTGTGTAAAAATTTAAGCCTCAATAAAAAGTAAATACTGACTTAAAACAACTATAAATCTATACAAATAAATAAAATTGGAGTGTCTGTTGCTAATGTCAAAATAACAGATTTTCACTAAATGCAAATGAAAGTATATACGGTACTTATAACAAAAACACAATTTTCAAAATTTTTGTCTGTCTGTTTGTTCCGGCTAATCTCCGAAACGGCTGGACCAATTTTAACATAACTTTCACTGTCAGATAGCTGATGTTATAAGGAGTAACTTAGGCTACTTTTGATTTAGGGTTCCACGCAAAATAATTAAAAACCTAAATTACACGCGGACGAAGTCGCGGAGACTAGCTAGTATTAAATAATTGCCATATAATTTGGTAGCTTTTAAATTCTGGGCGATAATTCTTTTTCGTAGTCTTCTTAGCACTGATTTCAGAAGTTAATAATTAAGTGAAAATTATTTTATTCTTTTTAGTTTTGAAAGTCGGTTTTTCTTCTTATTAAAAGTTTTATTTGAATACTTTACAAAGGCAATCAATCAAAAGAATTGTCGCCTGGAACTGACACAATAATTCATTATCTTTAACTATAACCTTTATAGATATTCGATTTCAACGTAGGCGTTGACCTTCGCCCACGATGACCACCAAATGATGTTATGCATTTCAAGTTCATTGCAGACAAAATTAATGACTTAAAAGTTTAAAAGACTTGTTCGAAATACGGGTGGTAATATTTTATATTTTATGTCTTCCCGTCTCCTTATTCACATTAACTTTGTATTTTCTTTAAGGCCAGATTGGACAAAAATATCTCATTTTAGGCACGGTTTTAACGCTCGAGAATTGATAACTCATGAAATAATATAATATGCTAGGAAAAAAATATGCCAAAATTGAATTTAAATCCATAAAATTATCTAAAACAATGTATATAACTCTAATATTAATAACATATTTTAACCGCGGTTTTTTAAACGATATCCGTATAATATTTTTCGATGAAGTGAAAGGCATGAAATTTGAATATGATTTTTTTTTATTTTTTCTCTTTCTTTTTTTTAATTACGTTACCCCCACACTAAGGTTTTCTCCTGTACCATGGAGACAGTTAACAAACATAAATTACACAAGGACAAACATCAAGACCCGGAACAATTATTTGTAGGCCATACGAATACTTGGAGAGTCTCACACAAAATGTGGAGTTTTTAATTTGTTTTGTGTTCCTAATTTTGTAACATACATGACAATCATGTATGTTACACGAACAAAAAAGTTGTTTTTTTTTGAAAAATTCTCGCTGGGTTTTTTGCTGGTTCTTCCCAGGACAGAGGTTTTTTTTCGAACCAGTGGTAAATTAAACAAAAAATGACTTTCAATAAGTATTATTTATAATCTATATTGAATAAAAAAGTTTCTATTTCTGTTTCTGTCTTTGTTTCATGGCAAAATCAAATAGTTAGAAACCATAATAATTATATGTTGTTTTATACAATAAAGGTGGATGCTATGGACCATAGACATCTTTCTAGATTTATCGTCGATTAAAAATCAAAATACAGATGCGTTGTCACACCTGAGGACTGAGATGAAATGAATCATTTCCAGTAAAAAAGATGTCCAATTCTCTACACCCACCACACGAAACGCAGCAGCATTAAGATGCTATTTTTACGCTGGTATTTTGTGAGAGCGTGGTCCTACCTCGGTCGAGTTGAACTATACGTATTTAAATCACAGAATAAATAATTGTTAAAAGAACAGAAGAATCACTCTCTGATAGCAAACTTGCGAGTTTAAACTTAGTTACAACATCGCTAATATTCATAATACTTTACACGCCTCGGAAGTGACCTTCGTGAAATTGGCCTACCGTTTATTTCGTTGAAAAAAATATGTGACGCGCGTATTAACTAAAAATACACCTTACGTCCGCGTGCGAGTGTCTGTATCACTTAGTCCATTACGCACCTTTGTTAAGACCGCTTCTACTGTAGGGTTAGGTAGTGTGAGAAAACAAATTTAAACCTTTCATATTAGTTGGTATATAGTAGAATGCACCGAGTTGTTATGCAATGTATTAGTATTTATATATTTTTTTAAATAAGTTACCCCCACACTAGGTTTTTCTCCTGTATTTTGGAGGCTGTTAACATACATGAATTGCACAAGGACAAACATCTAGACCCGGAACAATTATTTGTGAGCCATACAAATACTTGTTCCGTGCGGGATATTAGAGAAAAGTAATTTTTATGTCAACGTAAGGCGCGCGTCAGCTTGAGAACCTCACGGGCGCGTGACAACCTCACGAAATTAGCCTCATGTAGACGGCCGCGCAGCATTGTTATATTTTCATGCCAAAAGCGCGGAATAAGACTGGCCTGCTTAAACAATAATATAACTTCAGCATCGCTCTATCACGTATAAAATGTTGCCTCGTGCCTCCAAAATGTTGCGTACATGCTAATCAATAATTTTGTCATATATAATAACAAAATGTACTGTACTTTTAATTCGTACGCTGGTTTTAATAGTAAATCAAAAACATTTTGTGACAAATACAATGAACCAGTAACTTTACGCTACTACCAGCGTGTCCGACTCCATTCCGGAATCCAGACCCGAGTTTCACTGGTGACGTTAAAACAGTATTCTCTAATAAATTAACATTAAGAACGGCCATCCGGATGTTGGAGTAATTTGCTTAAGTAATTTGGTCGTATTCTTTAATTTTATGCTTGATTTACTTTTTATGCGGCGTTTCTTTTGGCTGCAATTTATTTTCTGAAAAATTATTTTCTTTTGTGTCAATAACCTGAATTGCGATTTGTGTATTTTCAATAATTGAGACTCTTTGGATAAGGTAATTTCTTTGTTCGAATTAATGGCTTCTTAAACGTTGTAGTGGCGATGTAATAATAAAAACAAAACTATTTCTACCTGCCAGAATCAATACACATTAGAAGAGTCAAGTCAAAACGGAACCTAGCAAGGAAGGACTATAAGGAAAGGATGCAAGTGAAAAATAGCGCGCCTTAGCGGAAATTTCGTCACACTTTGTATATTAATAATAATAATGTCCTCAAACCCGAATTACAGCAAAAGAAGCTAGTCTGAATGGAGATCACCCATCTGTGCAGGACAGGATTATAATGTACAAGTGTGTGCGCAAGCACAAGTGCGCTCTGTATTCCCTCACTCACAATTATCACTTCTCATTTGTACATTAATTAGTAGGGCCAGAGTTCGGTATGCATTGTAGAGCACTATATACGGCTTCGAATCTACGTCGATATGAATCTCTATTTCATTTACTTTGATACATATTTATTTTGTGGTGACTGTCTCGTTTGTCTAGTAGTCGTAAACACGGTTGCTGATCCTATGGTCCCGGGTTCGATTCCGGGGTCGGGTCATAATCATTTTCTATCAAGAAATTCGCAGTAGCCGCCCGCAGTTAAAAAATTGGCGGCGTTTCACCCCTATGCCTCAGAAAGCACGTAAAACCGCACGTTCTGCGCCCGATCTATCTCCAGTTGTGCCGGATTTTTTTTATAGGATAAGGGTGTCAAACGAGCACACAGTCCACCTGATGGTAAGTGGTTGCTGTGGCCCATAGACATCTACATCTATCCTCTAATACAAATCAAAATGCAGATGCGTTGTCACTCGTGAGGACTAAGATAGCATGCCTCATTTTCAGTAAAAAGGGTCTCCGGTTCTCTACACTCACCATATGAAACACAGCAGAATTGAGCTGCTATTTCACGCTGGTATTTTGTGAGAGCGTGGTCCTTCCCCGGTCGAGCCGACCCATTCGTTTACCATGCTATCGGACTATGAGAGTGAAATAATATAGAATGCACCTGTGTTCGCGCTCAAACTTGGGAACTATAATCTTGTCCAGCGAAGATGGCTACTCTCCGTTGAGGCTGGCTGTCGTGACTAAAATTTGGCCTGGAGGTCATTATTATTATGTACTATTGGCCACCCGGCGAAAATAATTGCGGAAATACTGTTTTAAATTTGGAAGAATTATATCATTTAATTATAAATGATAATACCCGCACTGAATAATGACATAATAACATTCAAACAAATTTTAAGGTACGATACGCGTGCCATCTACTGTAAGTAAATTGTACTATGCCTATAACCTTCGCGCAAACAATAACCTCACATAGGTTTACCTCAATCTGATGAACGGTATGGCAGCGCGTAAAATATGAACAAAAAAAATTTTTTTTATATAATAGATTATATTTCACAGAAATTAAAAATAATGATAGAACCAAACAAGCATGAAGGGCCGCACCCAGCATACAATCCTAATTAAGTAAGGTTATTAATTATGCGATGCCGATTTCCATAGAAAATTTTTAGGCAACTTTTTATCATAATGTCGCCTTTAGAATTCAGTTATTGGTGCAGAAACTTTTCTCGCTAGATATCGTGAGTTTTAGTGCGAAGTCCGATGAAGACAAACATGATAAGACCGAAGGCGGTTCTGAGTGAGACAAAGATAAGGGCATAATACACTCGCAATTTGCCTACACTCGGAAAACTATATATTGAACTGAGATTTAAAGCTAGATTCCACGTTTTATTTGTCAGATATACGTAGAAAGAAATCGATTTGGTCAGCATTGTCTTTTAGTAAGTCTGTTAGTAATAAGATTTTTTTATAGAATAAGGGTGACAAATGAGCACACAGTCAACTTGATGGTAAGTGGTTGCTGTGGCCCATAGACATCTACATCTATCTTTGATTACAAATTAAAATACAGATGCGTTGTCATCCGTGAGGACGAAGATGGAATGCCTCGTATCCAGTAAAATGGGTCTCCGGTTCTCTCCACTCACCATACAAAACAGCAGCATTGAGCTGCTATTTTACGCTGGTATTCCGTGAGAGCGTGGTCCTTCCCCCGTTGAGCCGACTCATTTATGCTACAACTATGATATAGCTGAAGCAAGGCTCTACCAAGTTTGATTCTGATCACGATATATGAAAATGTACAAGGCTCTTAATTCGTATAATTTATACAGCATGCATGGATTGGCTCGACAAGGAAAGACCAAACGGAATACTCGTAACTCACCATAATAAATCCAGCAATACTATTTATACAATGTAATCAACAAAAAACTAAACATTTATTCACTGAACTCTAATAAGTTCAAAAAGACAGTAACAGAATGGCTACTGAAACTTATGTATGATGAAGTCGAGGCATTACTAAAAGTTATTAAATAAATTTTACAAACACACACACACACACACACACACACACACACACACACACACACACACACACACACACACACACACAAACACACACGCACACACTTACGCGCGCGCGCTCGCACCCACACACACGCACACAGAATCGCGCGAGTGAGCGCGCGCACCCATTAACTCACACTCACATAAACTCGCACACTTATATAAGAGCTTAATTTCTTGTATGTCTTTAATTTATTTATTTTTATAGTCTGTCGTTCCGGGTAGAATTTAACTTCCCGATGACCTGGAAACTTGAAATTTAGATATAGCTCAAATTCGGATATCAATGCATGAACATGATAAAAAACGTGGTAATTTATTTTAAAATAAAAAAAATATGGAGGTATTCCATCTTAGTACTTAGAGTTGACAACTCATTTTAATTCTTTATCGTAGACAAATAAGCATCTATGGGTCACTGCACCTACTTATACTCTGTGTGATTATTTATCACCCTAATTTATATAAAAAAGATAATAATTTTATCGATATAATGTATTGTAGCACATCACTATTCGTTAACAGCGTGTCATAGGCAATTGTTATTATTATCGCTGTTGATATAATGAATTGTTGTAAACCATCAAAACCCATAACCCTTGTAATGGCTTCATTTTATTTAATGTTTGACTATAAAAAATTGATTGTGAACTATAAAGTGGAAAGGGAGAGGCGTGTGTTGGCGGTTATTTTTACTTTCTATTATTGAATTTAATTGCCAGCAAATGTAATATGAGACTGATTCGAAAACAGAATAATCAAATGTTAACCAGCTTGTTTAAAACTTCCATGTATTTTTAGGGTTCCGTACCTCGAAAGGAAAAAACGGAACCCTTATAGGATCAATTTATTGTCCGTCTGTCTGGCAAGACCCTTTTTCTCAGGAACGCGTGAAGGTATCAAGCTGAAATTTATATCAAATACTTAAGTCTACTATCCCTTGGAGCTGTAAAAAATTAAACTTCTAAGCCAACGCAATCAAAAGATACAGCCGTTTTTGCCGCAAATTTTCGACATTCGCAAGGGAATCAAAACCTACAGTGTACTTCCCGTGAACTCAGAATCTTAAAATTTGGTACGAAGCAACGTACTATAGCACAGATAAAGGGAAATTGCGAAAAGCATAAATTTTAAGTTACATCATATAATAAAAATATTTTTAATAATTTTAAACTTATTATACTAATTTAAAAAAATATTAGCAGATTTTTGATTTTTATTGCCGTAGGTCCAGTAGGTAATCTCTTTATGTCATGCGCGTAAAAGAGAACGTATAATTTAATTCAAAGCCAATTATAATATTATGATAATATTAAGATATACCTAATATAAAGAATTTCCATTACATCCATTTCAGACTAAAAAAAGTTCACAGCTAAACGTAGGCGTGCCCCAAAAATTGCCTCATAGGGTGGATTTTGTCATAGTTCCCACGCTTGACAAGCGGGGAGGCAATCGCAGTTTTTTTTTTATTTTGAGGTGCTATGAGAAAGAATCGGCTGGCCATCTCTTATTTCAGTTTCCCTCTGTCGCTTTTACGACATCCATGGGACAATATGGGTTAATTGATATTCTTACACCGCTTATACACAGTGTAATATTAACAAAATACAGATGTTAAATGACACTATTTAAAATAAAATAAATGCTAAAACATAATAATGGTGAACCATTTGCGTTGTTATAGCAAACATTTATGACATTATATTCCTTCATATCATAGAAGCAAATAGAACAAATGAAAATTAATTGAAACAACTTAAGAGAACAATGTGAAAATATAAGAACAGTGAGCTCGTCCGCGCGGAAAGTTATTGTACTCGAATAAGTGCATGAAAAAATGCAGATTGAATTTTATTTCGAACTTAAACAAAATATATTGTTTCAACAAGAATTATATACAACAAACTGGATCGATTTCACAATAATTACATACGCTTCATTTTCGGTTTACGTAAATACGACCACATTTCCTCTTATATTTCTCAGCTAAAATGGCTACCTCTCCGCTATCGCAGACAATTCAGAATATTGTGCACGTTATTTTCAGTTTTACACGATCCGTTTGTCCCTGAATATCTGAAATGCAAAGAGCAATGGCAGACTTTCATACATAAAATTAGTTGAGAAGAAATGGTAGCGTCTATATACCAAAAATATCTTAAAATGTTAAGCGTCAGTCCCTTAATAACTTTGTCAAAGAATTTTGTACTGAGAAGGCGTCAAAAAAAAGATATTTGCATTTCAACCTTTTTAGGTTATGTCCTATGTCGCTTGGAAAAAGTCATGCTTCCTGTGGTTGTTTGATGTTAGCTTAATACATAATACATAAATGAAAGTTATTAGATTATTGTATCTCTATTATATATTTGCATACTATAAATGTATATTTCTGGCATGGCTCCAGGGCTTTTGTACCATAGTGACATTCTCAGAAGGGCTAGAACCCAGAGCCGTAAATCCAGTAAAAAAAATAGTGACATTTTATTTTAGCTAGTGTTGGCATAACATTAAATGGAATTGTTACATAGTACTATGATTGAGATAATGTATTACCGTAGGAAATTCTTTGTAAGAGACTTATTCTCAGCCATATTACTTTTATTTTTGTTATTACCGATAGTACAGTTATTACTAATAATAACTTAATATAAAAATATTTTGTGTGTTGTGTTGGTAGTGTTACAAAGTGTATACGAAAATAGTAGGAATATACTAAATGGCAACATTTGAATAGAGTAAAATGATTTCAGTCATTTGATATTCCCAAAAATGTTTGTTTTTTTCTGTGGCTTTGATTAAAATACATTTTTATTTGAAAAATCATAGAAAAATAATAAAACTCATTTTATATATAACTTATTTCTAGACGCTATAATTTTTGTCAACTATTTTTCTGCCATTGCTCTTTCAGTACCAAGGTGATACCCATAATCGTTGTCTCCGTTCTACAGAAAAATCTAACCTCCATGTTCCCCTCTGTCACACTAGCTTTTTACACAAATCTTTTACTTCTCATGCGGTAAGATTATGGAACGAGTTACCGGGCAGTGTACGCGCAGCCACGAGCAAGGCATCGTTCAAACGCTTGCTCTGTAATTACTATCTAACGTTGCAGGAGTAGTTTGTGGTTTTCCTTTTCATTTTTATATTTGTTATTGGAGTTTGAATTAGAAACTGCTATATTTAATTATGTATTTATATGACGGCACCTGCACCGTTGTAGGTGCGGTGGCGTCGGTCTAGCTAGACAGAATTCTTGTAAACGACACGTGTACCGCACACCTGCGGTATTGCACCTGTGTTGCCACCCGTACTGAGACTGATTTTATAGTTAGGAATAATAATTAATTCGTGTAAACGAATTAATTATCCAAAGAGTCGAGGATAAACTAGTAACGGAATACGACAACCGTACCGTACGTGTTATTTACAAGAATTCTGTCTAGCTACACCGACGGCGCCGCACCTGCAATGGTGCTGGTGCCGTCATATATATATATATGTATATATATATATAATAAGTAGTATTAAGTAAATATTTGTATGTATGTATTTATATATATTTATGTATATATATGTACATATACTGTATGTATTATGTAGACATAGATGTTATTTACTTAGCTGTTTGCACTTTGCACCCACAATATTTTCTCTGCTTAGCCTGGAGGTAGACTGGTAGAGAATGCCCTGTTGCATTAAGTCCGCCTTTTTGTACTTGGTGTGCAATAAAGCATAAATAAATAAATAAAGTGCAAGTAAAGCCATATAATGCGAGGTACTCAAGAAAAGTGGAGCAAGGTTATTACCGACTAGTACCCTACAGATGGTAAAATGAAATGAGGAAGGGAAGGGAGAAGATGGGAGGATTGGATAAAATCGACAGCCCTTCGAAATTGGAATAGGGTTTCTAGAGATAAGAGAAGGTAATGGAATATGTTAGAGGAGCCCTTTACCAAGAGGTACTTTGAACTGAGAGGCATCCTAGAAACATCATAATAATTAAGACAACCATCAAATGCTGATTAATTGATTGATTGATCAAGTAGTTTGTAAGACGAATTACCAATCGTGGTTCTAAACTACTTGTTCTAAGCCTTATTCCCAATGTTGTCATATGTTAATAATATCGAATGTTTTGTTTATTATTAAAGTTTTAGATATTTTTGTTTAAATTCCTACAAGATACCTTTGCAAAACTGAGTCGGACTAAAGGGTAAGGCATCCCCGGGATTGTAAAACGCACGTTTATCTCAGAATTTCCTCACGCAAAATTCCTTAACGTTTCAGGTTTATTTAGCCGAAGAATGCTTGCTATTTTATTTTTGTCCATCACTATGAATTAAAAATGCCGGTTTATAAAAAAACTCTGTTAGTAAAATGCAATAACTTTGTTACAATTCTTTAATTAAACAAAAATACACTATCTGTCATGCATTTGATTCGTGCAACTTAATTTTGGCTTAATTTGGAATAGGAATAACATCCGATCAATATATTGAGAAATTAGTCTGTACCTAAATAAGGAAAAATATTTTGAAGAAACAAATGGATCAATTATTAGAAGAGAACATGGTAGTTATTATACTCGGTTCAGGGGTATTTCTTTTTAAGAAAATATATGCTAAGGCGAGTCTGTGTTTCGTGTCATTCCTTGAAGGAGGCTTATAATTAGCTGTGAACTTGTAATGGACTGTAATGATGATGATAATGATGATAGTTAAAATATTTATAAGCCACATTTATGCAGTGATGGAAGAAACTATTACGAGCATAATTTTTATGTAAATAAGGAAATAAAATGCGCTCGGTTCGTTCTCCGTTTCAGTTGTCGCTCATCGTTTATACAACATGTGGAATAATTTTTTAAAGAATTTGTCTTTTCATTCGATTACAATGTGGGTGTCTTAAAGTCACGAGTGAACAGGCCTTTGTTAAGCTAAGTCAGTGCGTTTAACCATCTTCTACTGCATCCTCACTTACTTACCATCAGGTAGGATAGTAGTCAAGCACTGGCTTCGAATATTAAAAAAAAACAATTTTCGCGTGGAACGAACTTATGAGTATTAACTATGAAATCTATTTTCAAGTGACTTCAAAAAAGGATGAGGTTCTCAATTCATCGGAATCTTTTTTTAATGTATGTTCACCTATTACTCGAAGACACCTGAACCGATTTGGAAAATTCTTTTTTTGTTTCAAAGGGTATATTTTCCAGGTGTTCCCATTTAAATTTTATAGAAATCGGTCGAAGTAATTTTAAAAAATCAACAATGATTGAAGTCGATGGTACAAAAATTTTAATATTACCACTTCTAAATTCATAATTAAAAATTAAAATTTTTGTACAGTCGACTTCAATATTAATTATTAAGAATTTTTCAAAAACTCAATCGTATTCATATGAGACCACTGTGATGTACCAGCTTTCAAATAAAAAAAGAAACATCGAAATCGGTTCACCCAGTGAAAACTTATGAGGTAACAAACATAAAAAAATATACAATCGAATTGAGTACCGTCTCCTTTTTGAAGTCGGCAGATAAAAGTAACAAGTTCTATCGTTAAAACAGTAATTAAAAAAGCACGACTGCGTAAAAATGTTTACTGAAAAGAGAAAAATTTTGTAACCTACAATGTTACTCCCACAATTAAAACAAATCTAACAACACCTCATAAGTTAAAATCGATCAAGCCGTATAGGTTACTGAGCGAGCCAAAAAAATAGACATAAGAATCAATATACTCTAAATATATTTTACGTGGTAGAGCCATGCTGCCTTATCTAATTATATATTTCTGGTATAGTTGTAACAATGGGTCGGATCGACCGGGGAAGGACCACGCTCTCACAGAATACCAGCGTAAAATAGCATCTTAACGCTGCTGTGTTTCGTACGGTGAGTGTAGAAACCGGAGACCCTTTTTACTTGAAACGAGGCATTCAATCTTAGTCCTCACGGGTGACAACGCATCTGCATTTTGATTCGTAGTCGAGGATAAATGTAGATGTCTATGGGCCACAGCAACCACTTACCATCAGGTGGACTGTGTGCTCGTTTGTTACCCTTATCCTATAAAAAAAAACTCTCGATAAACATTACCGGGGCAGACCACATATCGTCTCGTGGCTGTCGTAAGAGGCAATAGGGGGAACAAATCAGGAGATGAGCAGGAGTATCTCCCAAATAATGACTAAAAATAAAAAAATTGCAGCGTTACAACTACGACATATATCCTCCCTATGAGGCAATCTATAGGGGAGGCCTATGTTCATCAGTGGATTTTAATAGGCTGTAACGGTAAGGGAGTATATTTTTTTCAATATCTATTATAACACTTTTTCTTCATATGTAGTATGATACTTGGTGTTATTTATGAGGTCAATCCCTGCGTCATATGCTCGTATAGTTGATTCGGAGGTGAGCGTTTGACAAATGGATGGGTCGACCGTAAACTAATGAGCATGCCCATGTGCAAGCAACGGTTGCACAATCTGGTCACTTGCTGCCAAATGTCTTCGTTATTACACGTACTAACTTACGTAAGTAGGTGAGTAGGTGTTCTTCAATCATTTGATTAAAATTAGACGTTACTAATACTGTGAGTATATAATTTATATAAAAAACTGGCGATCTGCCCTTGCTTCGCACGGGTGATTTCTGGATCTCGACAACAGCGCCACCTACCGGGTCCGGGTTGTGAATGTAAACCATTCTGGAATCAACTCAATCACACACACCCACAAATTTCAGAAAAAACACGGTCACAATAGTTATATTAATAACTAGCTGTTCCCCGCGACTTCGCCCGCGTGCAATTTATTGTTTTAATTATGTTGCGCGGTACCTTAATTCTTTTTCAAAAATATAAGTAGCCTCAGTTACTCCTTATAATATCAGCTAACTGCCAGTGAAAGTCCCGTCGAAATCGGTCCAGCCGTTTCGGAGATTAGCCGGAACAAAGAGACAGACAAAAATTTAAACAATTGTATTTTTTATAAATACCGTATATACTTTAATATACATTTAGTAAAAAGCTGTTATATTGACATTTTTTATATTGGATAAGGGTGACAAACGAGTACACAGTCCACCTGCTAGACTAGCATGGGCAGGAGAAAATTTTATCCCCGGGGAAAGGAGAAAATGTATATCCCTTCGCTTAGTTTTATCCACCGTTAGAGCATGAGTTCACCGGTGGATATAATATCCACAGTGGATAAATTGGGAGATAGACTAAGACTTAGATAGATTTTTTTGTATGAAGATAAACTCAAACCCACGTCCAATGAACTAGGATAAAATTGTCCCTTTCAGATGTCAAAAAAGCATAATTTTTTATCTTTCATTTGACTCCATGCTAGGGACGGGGGATATATTATTTCTACTCGTTATGTCAAACGGGGATATACTTCTCCCCGTTCGACATAACAAGATTTATCTCTTATCAGTGGATATAATCGGGGGATAAAATTGTTGTCCCCAGCCCATGCTTAGCGGGCTGATGGTAAGTGAATGCCGTGGCCCATAGACATCTACATGTATCCTCGATAACGAATCAAAATGCAGATGCGTTGTCACCCGTGAGGACGAAGATGAAATGCCTCAGTTCCAGTAAAAAGCGTATCCAGTTCTCTACACTCACCATACGAAACACAGCAGCATTAAGCTGCTATTTTACGCTGGTATTCTGTGAGAGCGTGGTCATTGCCCGGTCGAGCCGACCCATTCGTGTTACCACTTACAAAAACAGACACTTCAATTTTATTTATTTGTATATTAATAATAATATAATATATAAAAATGATAGAGGGAGGTAATTTAAAAATTCATTATGTAATACAACAATTTTTTATCTTAAAACGTCGTTGAATAAAACATTTACGTGTTACAGCCATGCTTTAGTTTTATTATGGTGGTAGCTCGACCGGGGAAGGAGTACGCTCTTAGAAAATAACAACGTAAAATAGCAGTTTAATACTGCTGTGTTTCGTTTGGTGAGCGTAGAAAGCCGATGACTCTTTTTTACTGAATACGGAATTATATCTACGACTTGTGATCGTTGCTGATGATAAACGGCTGGACCTTATCTCCATATAGCCGGTTAGCGAGGTACCGCTGCTAGCGTTTTGATGCTATACCGCGGGGAGTAGGACTGTATGATTATGTAAGTTTTATATTTCAGTTTTTTTATTCTGGTAATAAATATTGTACAACTATAATTAGTCGCTTTCGGATACAGCGACCGGTGTTGACTCTTATGTAAATATATTTCCAATTAATATTGTATATTATCTTATATACATAAATATGAAAAAAATAAGTGTTGATATTTCAAAACGTTTAGAATTCGGACTAATGAATTCAAACCTTAAAGTCGTAACAATAATAAAAAAAAAACTGATAAAACTTAATCCACACAAAACACGAATTCTCGAAACTAAGATGGCGATTCAAAAGTTACGTGCTTACTATTCATAAACTCGTTGTAAAAGTAAAGAAAAGTAAGTTACTTGATAAAAGACTCAGTAGACGAAGAAAAATATTTGAATAGGCTCTCTCGAAAATGTAGAGAACTTACAGTAGCAACGATTCGGCATCAAAAAAAAAGCTAATTCTAACCTCGACTCGTAGAAAAAAAAAGGAAACACAATTTCAATTCGATAAACTTGAACTCCAAACGATCGAGAAAGTTTTGTAAAAAGGAAAACAGAAAACGGCCAATCGGGAAAAAGTTTCAAACACACTCATCTCTAAGCACCGCGGAGACAAACGATTCAAAAGGTTATAAAATAAGAAGAATCTTGTTGGGAACTTTTCAAAATGGCCGCCAGGTGTCCTCGACGGTTTCCCGCCAACTTTACAGAATTAGCGAGGCTCCCGTGGAGCAATTTTACGAAGAATAATGTAATTTTGCCACGGTGAAAACAAAAGTTTAAAAACATTTTAGGGAAAAATCAAGGCACTCAAACCTTGAAAAATGAAACGATTTTATGGCTTTAAAATATCAGAATTTGTTTTATTCTTACATAATATTATTATATTATTGATAATTGTAGGACAAGCCATTTGATACTACAGTTTCCACAAGACTATTTCTTTTACTGGATATTTCAATGTCACAGATATTTGAGGTTTATAATTGTGCAGAAAATTCTAACAGTAGTCTACGCAGACTGACATTTGTCTATTATTTCACTCATTCATGTTCATAATAATCTATCAAAAGTCCACTGCTAAACATATGCTTCCCGCATAGGTTGCCTCATAGAGGAATATTTGCCATAGTTGCCGCGTTTAGCAGGAGAGTTGGCAACCGCAGGTTTTTTCTTTATAACTGACGTCAAAAAAAAGGAGAACGTGTTCAATTCGATTGTATTTTTTAATGTGTGTTACCTCAGAACTTTTCTCTAGGTGAACCGATTTTGATGAATCGTTTATTTTTTATTTGAAAGCTGATGCTTCTCATGTGGCCCCGTTAAAACTTGATCACGATCTGGCAAATGGTTTTTGAGATATTCCTAATAATGCGTATTTAATTGACTTCGACTACATTGATGACGTTCTCATTTTATTTATATTCAAGTGAAAATTTTTAATTTACGACTTGTTTTACATTATTAACAGGAACATCAATAGCTTATGAGGTAACCTAGGGGGGAAACCTATGTTTAGCGGTGAACTTAGAAGAAGAAATATCTTCAGAAACATTCGAATAATCGAACGTAAGGTGTGAAAAACACATCTACGTTGAGATTTGACATCTTATGTGCGCTTCCAGTTATAGTGACATAACATTTGATGTAATTTATTTTAAATGTCAAATTTACGCGACAATAAAAGACCTTTGAGCTTAAATAAGCAAGCTATGTTTATAAATACTCTAAGGTTAAATCTATCTGAAGCGCTATTTATAGAGTGTGTATCAGCTTTAGCTTTAGATGTTACAATCATAAACAAAGAAAATGCACTGAGCTAGCCTCACAAAAGTGACCATGCTCTTGAAAGAGACAAAGTGACTGTGCGGTTAATACCTCTCTCCTGCAAGCCTGATTAGTCCACGTCCTTCAAGCCAGTGACTGACGCACATTCTTGCATTCGCTTTGTATCTCTCACACAGTCTATTCTTTCTATATCTATTATAAGAGATGAGACTAAAAACACACCAACACAAAAGCACTCTACCTAGATTTATTTAAATTAAAGACAATGAACTCTTAACGATAGCAACTCGTATTATATTTTTGATATTGTAAGTACACAAAGAACAAACAAAAGAAACGAGACACAATATTTTATATAAATACTTTATTTATCATTTTATTTTTGTATATTCCTGAAGAATCGATTTATATAATAAATAGCCTGCGGTACACAAATAAGATAGGGAGCAAAATTGTGTGTTAACCAAAAGTGATGTCATTATGTCACCCCTCCGAGCAATACATTTGCGAATCGTATAGTGAACGCGTGTAAAGTAATAACGCCATCTATTTCATAATACTATTGTATATTTTACAGAACCAGAGTTCCAAAGTCTTTGCCAGAGATCTGTCCGTCAGAAAGAGCCAACTGTTGAAGCTGTAGGCCGAACATGGAAGCATCGTTTCCGGGACACATGAGATTTTGAGTGAAATTGAGAGGTTCTATAGGCGACTGTAGACGTCATCGTTGGAGCCACATGCAAGTGTGAGTAAGAATACAAGAGCAAGTCTTATAAGATACTATTCCGATGATATATACCGGACGTCAGTCTGAGCGAGATTAGAATGGCTGTTCATCATTTTAAAAACGGCAAGTCCCGGCGCGGGGAAAGAATTACAGCGGAGCTTCTGAAAGCGGGTGGGAAACTGGTACTAAAAGTCCTTCAGAAGTTTTTTAATTCCATCCATGGTGGCATTACTCCGGAGGCGTTGAACAGAAGTGCAGTGGTTTTGTTTTTCAAGAAAGCGACAACGCTCTCTTGAGGAACAACAGAACGATTATCCTTCTGAGCTGTATCTACGTGCTGTTTTCAAGAGTCGTTCCTAATCTTCTCGCACGCAAACTCCATTACTTCCAGCCTCCCGAACAAGCTGGTTTCCGAAAACGCATTATCACCATAGACCACATACATACCCTTCAGCAAATTGTGCAGAGGACCAAACAGTACAATCTGCCACTATGTCTTACGTATGTGGACTCCGAGAAAGCCTTTGATTCCGTCGAAATTTGGGAGGTGCTGCAGTCCTTTTAGCGGTGCCAAGTGGACTGTCAAGTACAGAACCATAGTTCGAAACCTATACAACTGCAGAGAGTTGTAAAACAGGATGACGTAATATCCCCGAAACTCTTCACCGCTGCATTGGAAGACATTTTCAAGCTAATGGACTGGAAATGATACGGTATTAACGTCAATGGCGATTACATTACTCACGTTCGATTTGCAGACGATATAGTCCTTATGGCAGAATCGCTAGAGGACCTAAGCACTATGCTCAATGACCTCAATAGTGTCTTCCAACGGATAGGTCTTAAGATAAACATGGACAAAACGAAAATTATGATTGATGTCCATGTCACACCTATGCCGGTATTTTTATGCCGGTTACCTGGGACAAATAGTCCGACTATGTAAGTCCAACTTCGACCGAGAGGTCAATCGACGGATTCATCTCAGCTGGACAGTCTTCGGGAGATTACGACACATCTTCTCGTCAGGCATACCTCAAAACTTAATTTTACAACCAGTGCGTGTTGCCAGTGATAACCTATGGATGTCCGTATAAGGAAGCTCAAAAGCGTTCAGCGGGGTTTCTCTGCCTGAAAGACTTAAAATGAGGATATTTGCAGTTGAACCAGAGTAATTTCCCCCCGAACTGGTTCCCGCCTTGTCGTGGCGGGGGGGCTTAGTAGCCGTGGCTTGGTCACCCACGGTGAACAAAGAGGAACCCCTTGGCTGGCCCGTGGTGTAGGGCCGGCCCGAGGTGGCCACTCCGAGTGGGTTTAGCGAGCCCACTTCGGATGTGTGTCGGGGGGCTGCGGTGAGAGGGGAGTCCGCACCCTATACCGCTGCAGCCGAGGTGGAGTCGCGGAGGAAGAGGAGTGTTGGTATGGCGATGCGCCACTCGCCCTATCCTCCGCGACTCTGACGGGACCGCACCGTTAATGATGCGGTGGTGGTGGGGCTGCGGGAGGAGAGGAGTGTCGGTATTGCGAGGCGCCGCTCTCCTTACCCTCCGCAGCCGAATATTGGTTGGCGGCGGAGCCATAGACCAGATCCGCTGCTGGGGCCAGGAAGGCCGGTGCTTCTGAGTGCTAGTTTTTCCTGGCCCCATGGCCTTCGCGCATCGGCCTCGGGGGCGTCTGTTGCGCATTGGAAATTGGAGGCCGAGGAGGAGGGCGCGCCATGTGTTCTGTTGCGCCTTACCTTAGAAGGAGATGGGGGAGGAGTAGTCGAGGAGGGGCCACCATGGAGTGGCCAGCGCAGGTGGGGCCGCGGAAGTGTGCGAAGGCGTTCCCGTGGCCCTGCCATTATGCGACGAGGGTGGAACACCATGGGGTTTTAGTCGGTGCGAGTTCGACATAACCCGTCCTTGCCCCCGCGAGGCGGGTATGCGTAGGCATTTCCCCATGTAAAAAAAAAAGAACCAGAGTAATTGACATAACCCAACGGATTGGTAAGCTGAAGTGGCAATGAGCTGGCCTTATAACTCGAAGAACCGACAACCTGTGGGGAAGAAAAGTTCTCAAGTGGCAACCTCGTACCGGCAGGCGAAGTGTAGGGCGTCCCCCCACTAGATGGGGTGAAGAACTGGGAAGACATGTAAGAAGAGAGTTGCGGAGAGAAGGGATCCCTGAGGAGCAATATGACAAAAATGATGGTGCGAATCAAATTTTATTTTTTAATGGAATTAGCATTAAATTGTGAATCCACCATAACAAAGTACTTAATTGTTACCTAATTAAATGTAGCTTTCCGTATTACAAATATTTATTACTCTATAAATAAAATAAAACTAGGACAAAGCAGCAAGGGCCGCGGTTGGCTGCTCAGCAATGAAAAAAGTTCGGATTTGCCGTTTACAAACGGGCTGGTCGGGTAAAGGATAAAATACAATAAAATATTGTACCTACATGGTGGATCGTTACTAACAGAATCGAAAATAAAATCAGCGTGTTTGGTGTTTTTAAAAATATTCCATTTTTGAATTGATTGACGTCTACGTCGAAATTTTTTTTTTACTAATTTTTTTCTAAAACTATATTCATAATAACTGTTACCTCGTGTAACTTGTGTTGCATATTTTTTTCTAAAACAAAAATAACAAGGCAGATTGGTCAAGTTTCATACGAATAAAACCAGCAGCAACCAAAATAAAAAATATCCCTAGTTATTGCATGTGTTCATCATAACTACTGTTTCGTTGGTCTAGTAGTCGTAAATTGCTGATCAAGATGCTGATCAAGATGTTCGAATCCCGGGTCGGTCGGTTACTGGGTTTTCTGTCTAGAAATTCTCAGAAGCAGCCTGGAGTCAGGAAGTTGGTGATGTTTCACCCGCATATCTCAGAAAGCACGTTGGCCCTGTGTTTTCTGAGTATTACTGTCCCATCGGTCTATGAGATTGAGACTAAGTAATAAAAAAATAAAAATATTATTTTCTTTTTAGTCGTATAAAACATATAGGTTATCGTATAAATGTTATATCAAGTTATAAGTTATGTAGGTACTTATAATTTAATGTAATATAATAAAAATACACTCAAATATCATAATATACATTTTAAAATCGAAATATATAAGTTAAAATGAATTCTATTAATTTAATTTTATTGATTTTATTTTCAAATCAGCTTACAGGGATGTAAGTCAATTAATTGTTATTTATTTCACTTCTCGTATAGGGTAAACGAGCCTAAATTCTTATTTACGCAATGAAAACTGTTAGTTTCCTGAGAAATGCGTGGGTTTCGTTTATTTGTACGGGCAAAGTTTACCCGATTGCCTGAATCATTGGGTGAGACAGACAGTCACCATCTGTAATTACATGTTCCACTTTGGCCCGTTAGATTGCTATCATGACACTTATCACAATTAATTTAATAACAGTGAGTATTTTATTTTGGGATAATTTTCAATCCTCCAACAGAATTTATTTAGATTTTTTTCTTTTTTTATAGAATTATAGAATTAGGGTGACAAACGAGCACACAGTCCACCTGATGGTAAGTGGTTGCTGTGGCCTATAGACATCTACATCTATCCTCGATTAAGAATCAAAATGCAGATGCGTTGTTACCCGTGAGGACTAAGATGGAATGCCTCGTTTCCAGTAAAAAAAAGGTCTCCGGTTCTCTACACTCATCATACGAAACACAGTAGTGTTATGCTACTATTTTACGCTGGTATTCTGTGATAAAATAAATAAATTAAAAATTAGGGTTTTAAAAATAAAATTGTTCAATTATTTTTCTTTAATGTTCAGTCAGGTCTTAATTCATTCTATAGATAAATTTTTATTTATATTTATATCTTACGATTAAAAAATGAACCCTTAATGTTATATACGTAATATAAAAAATGGCAGACGAATAAGGAAACTGTTTAACACCCGCGATGCTTTGACGTCCTTGTACTTTAGATAACATGGCTTTGTTTCGAATTTCAAACGAACTCATTAATTTGTGTTTATTAGTGTTGTTTCTTTTTTTAGGGTTCAGTACCCGAATAGTAACCAACGATACCCTATTACTAAGCCGCTTCCATCTTTCCGTCCGTCTGTATGTCAGAGGGATGTATCTCATGATCCGTAATGGGTAGACAGTGGAAATTTCTGTTGCTGCCGTAACAACAAATAATAAATATATTGGTAAATCCAATTGAGCATACCTTAAGCGCATTAATAAAATTCCGTATAACATGGTTATACGGAATTTTTAAAGTAGTTTAAATACATTTCGACAGCACTATCGGCTTCAACACCCGCGAAAACCATGAGAATGACACCCACGATGAAATCAAGCGCTGAGAGTAATGGGAGGTTTTATTAAAACAACTCCTATACATGCAATGGAGAGCGAACTTGGTCTCCCTCCATTGCACGTGCGGAGAACGTATTTAGGAGGTAAATTTATATTAAAGGCTAGGTCACGAGAAAACAATATTACAATTAAAATATTACGAGAATTATTGACATATAAGGACAACAGATATTGGCGGAATAAAAAGAAGCCACTATTATTAACTATGTTTGATAGTCTTTCTAATGTTTATATTCATTCCAGCCGACAATTAGAAATGTTTTCTATGAATACCTGGGTTACCAACATAGATTTGGATGATGTAATTCATTGTAATATCCCGAATCTTGTTAAAAAAACCGAAGCTACAGCAATTTTAATTTAAAGTTATTATGCTTGGATTTTATCAACCAGCGATATAAAAATTATTATAAACTCTTTACTGATGGATCTAAGGATGGGAGTGGAATTGGTTCAGCATTTTATGACCCACAATGCAACATTAGTCTACAACTAAAAATAGACAGTGACATAATATGCATTATGGAGGCGGAACTTATAGCAATCTGTGAGGCTTTCTCTTACGCAATATCGTTACCACAAGACAATATAGTGATATTCACAGACTCCAAAAGCGCACTCCAACACTTGACTCGGTGCACCTCGGGCCTACGAGGCACTCCGATAGCCTACTAAGTCCTGGACTGTATTTTAAATCTGCACTCCAATTCTAAATCTATAAAGTTACAGTGGATTCCGTCACACTGTGGCGTTGAATATAATGAAAGGGTAGACGTCTTGGCTAGACAAGCTATTAATGATGGAATCGAATATAATGCCTTATTATACAGATTGCATTTGATTAATCAAACAACAATGCTACAAATTATGGAAGGAATATTTTGATTTACGCTCTAACGAAAAAGGTATAAAACTGTTCAGCCACATCCTCTCAGAATTCCATGGATTGATAGTCACATATCACCAAGAAAGGACGCAGTAGTGATTATGAGGCTGCGTTCTGGACACATTCCATCCAAGAAGTTTGCTTTTCTTATGAATAAAGTCCCGTCACCGAACTGTGAACAATGCGGTGTTCCCGAGGACTTAATGCATGTCTTGATGGAGTGTGCCTACAATGCTGCCTTTCGAATAGCTAAGTGTAAAAATATTTTAAAGGAATTCGCTGATTGTATCATTATTTTATCCAATCCTCATTCCAATGAAACAAAATTATTGGCTAAATTATATAACATAATATTTTCCTCAGATCAGTCAATTAGATAGTACTTGTTTTCATTTTTGTTTGCTTGTTAAATTGAATGTTATTTAGTTCTAAATGATGTCAAATAGAGCAACATAATCGCATTTTAATTAAGCTCTTAAATAAAGATTTAAAGAAAAAAACACCCACGATGATATTTCTTGAAGTCGTCATCTTGGATTTACATTTCGATAACCCTATCGGCTTCAACTCTCTCAAAAACCATGAAAATGACACTCATGATGAAAAAATTAATACCTATTGCAGCCGCCATCTTGGATTTACATTTTCACAGCACTATCGGCTTCAACACCCACGCGAACCACGAAAATGACACCCATGATGAAAAAATTGGTACCTACTTCAGCCGCCATCTTGGATTTACATTTGGACAGCACTATCGGCTTCAACACCCTCGAAAACCATGAGAATTACACCGATGATAAAAAAATTGGTACCTACTTCAGCCGCCATCTTGGATTTACATTTCGACAGCACTATCGGCTTCAGCACCCTCGAAATACATGAAAATGACACCCATGATGACAAAATTGATATACAGGGTATTTTTGGAACGCTCCCGAAAACTAAGACAGGCGACAACACCAAGTACACCTTTGATCATGGGTCACAAATAAATTCGATCCTGATGAAAAAAAAATCATCTTTTTACAACGTTTTATTAGCTTTATTCACGCGCCATCATGTTAGTACAGCTAAATGAAACGATAATCTCATAAAATATATCATGAAAATACTGAAACATAAAACCAGCAGTGGAATGACTGAATTTATATCACCTGACTGAAAGGTCAATGTACGCGCGAACGCAAATTCGGGCGGCCCGCAACTAGCGGGCCATACCACAATATCTAATAATTTACAACACTTGTCTAAATACCTAACTTATCTACTTAACCTACTATTTTGCCACTGTGCTTGTCTCCACTTAGCCACTTTAATCCGAATTTACAGGTTAAATAACCCAAATAACTGGTTCGATTCCCCGCTAATGAAAAAATACTTAAATGAAATGTAACCAAGGAGTCATGAGTTTTTATTCATCGTGTAGGTATGTTTATTATTGTCATGTATTCAGTTATGTACCTATTCAGATTAGTCTAGTACTAAATTATTTTAAAAAAAAATAGGTATGAAACAGCTTACCGCTCTAAATCCTCCGTGGTCTTATGAGATGCGGCTCAAATTGTGCTCCATTCATTTCAAGGTTGATTTGGGTGCAGGCGGGGTATCATCGTGTGGTCTTCGACACAGTCCGTACGTAGTTTCTCGAAAGCATCCACGATCCTTTGGCGCATTTCTTCAGCACTATCACATTCACGATTAAAAACCCTTTCTTTCACATACCCCACAAAAAGAAGTCTAACGGAGTCAGATCTAGTGAGCGAGGTGGCCAAGCGTGTGGTCCTAGTCTGCCGATCCAGCGATCATCAAATAGCTCATTGAGGCACTCACGGACGAACCTCACGAAATGTGGAGGGGCACCATCATGTTGGAACCATGTGCGGCGATATTCAGCCAACGATAGGTCGTTTAAAATGTCAACCAACTGTTCATTTATAAAGTTTAGGTATCGCTGTCCGTTCAGTCGCTCTGGCAGAAACACTGGTCCCAGTATGCGATCCTTAAATAAACCTGCCCATACGTTAACTGACCATCGGGTTTGGTGCCCGGTTTGTCGAACAGCGTGCGGGTTAACCTCTGAATACACGTGTGTATTTCTTCGGTTCCATAGGCCGTTTCTGGTAAATGTCGACTCATCCGTCCAGATAATGTGCTCAATGGAACCAGGCACACGTTGTTGCTGGTATAATAACCAACGGCAGAAAACTCGTCGGCGGTCGTGATCGCCGGGAACTAAAGCTTGCACTTTGTGCAATTTGTATGGGCGCATTCGGTTACGCTTCAACACTTTGTGCACTGCACAGTATGACACACTTGTTCCATCCCGACGACTTAACAATTTATTTAGCGATACTTCGTGTACCTAGGTTCGGATACCTAACATGTTGCCGTATTCATAATCACTATAAACGTACGCGTTAAGCATTATTGAAACAAAAAACGTAACAACAAGAATAATACTCGTACCAACAGGTAATCACAAGTATTAACAATTTAATAAAGAAAACGATTGAGCTGTCGCTCGCGCACGCGTGTACAAAATCAACACGGAACTGTTTCAAAAACTACAATTAATAACGAACAAAACTGAAACCTACTGCGTCACAGCGTGAGGCGACACGAGCCGGCCGGGTTACATTCTGCCGTCATAATAAAGAAGGACGCAACTAACAAAAACGTAAAATGGAAATAAAAAATAAATTTATGAATTTTTCTTTCAGACCCCGTGTCTAAAGTATATTAAAAGGTATCTATATGAAAATTGAAATATGTACGTAGAGACATGAAGATTTTAAGGACGAACTTATTTTTTTGATAATTTCTTTATTTATTTAAATAAAACGAATTTTCCTTTTCATCTTAGATTAAAAAATACACCTGGCAACACAAAAACATCGAAGGAAAGACGCATATAACTATTTGCGTCTTCCCAACCTAATAAATAAAAAAAACTGCCATTCATTTAACATTTTTACATATTTTGGAAAGGTCATTTGAAGTTGAAAGGACGCTAATAGTAATTTACTACTTTTTTCTTAGTAAATATTAGAAAAGCATTGGTAGTCAGACACAAAAAATAACAACCCGCAACTCTTGAGTAATGATTTTAAAGGGGATATCATACAAGACCTACGATAATAAATAAATTTAAAAATTTTGTACAACCGACTTTAATATAAATAATTAAGGATGACTCAAAAACTATTAGTCTGACCTCGATCAAATTTATATGGGACCACATGTGAAACACCAGCTCTTAGTTATAAGATATAAGCTCTTAATAATAAGATATAGAATAAAAAGACAAGAATAATTGAAAGTTAACTAATCGATGCAATTATTGTTAAAGATGACGTAGCCACTGGTTAAATAAGTCTTTTCTTTTATGTTGAATTTGTATAAGTCTTTTCTAATAAAAAGATGTCATCTGTGATCAACAGTTACGTCTAAAATTCATACGATAATTTCTAAAATATTGATATTTGTGAATATTAAAAAATTTATTATTCACAAATATCAATATTTTAGATTATTTTTATTATCTTCTTCTTATCATGAGTCATGGTATTTAACTCATTTATTCAAAAATTGTTAGATGCACCCTTTTTTCTTACGACCACAGCATTGTTTCGTACCGAGCTAGATACAGGTCGACAGCGGAGAGAGTGTGGGTACAGTCGCGTTCTAAAGTACTACATGGTATTGGGCTATTGTTTTATAATATTATAGTAATTAATTGTTTAATTGTAGAATCATAATAGGTGTTTTACTATTTACTTAGAACTTTGGAAGAGGTGGGAATTAAAAATGGATAATGTTTACTTGAGCATTATTTGTTATTTCTATCGTAAAATATAAAGTAGTTTGTAACAAAAAAACTTAAGCTAAGGGTAACACGCCGTCCATTATGACGTCTTGGGTCACATGAAAGTCAGATGTTGATGGTGTGTTGGTGTTACTGGATGCTACTTCATCATCACTTTCATCTTCGCTTGAGCTTCCGTCATCAGGTCGATCACATAATATATAATATAAAATATAATAATTTTTTCGGTATTCTCCCTCAACACTTTACTGCACAATTTTCCCCATTCACCTTCTCCTATCATATTTACCTTTTCGTTCACTAGTTTAGTCATAAAACAATAGATATAAATAATGTTTGTTTCCTTCCTTTTTAAAACATCGTCGCGAGTCGCAAAGTAATCTGTGTATGCGACTGTATTTTTGGAGCGAACAGAGCCCCGCGCTCTGTTCGCTAGCCATATAATAGCATAACCAATAGCATGCAGGCACAGTAATACTGGCGGATTGTTCCCCCGTCGCGCCCCTTCGTACCTATATGTGATAAATCGCTCAGTGTCCAAGTTCAAGGCCAGCGTTCTTTTTTCACCGTTCGCGCGTACATTAACCTCCATTAGTCAGGTGATATCAATTCAGTTTCCACTGCTGGTTTTATGTTTCAGTATTTTCATGATTTTTTTTTATGAAATTATCGATTCATTTAGCTGTACTAACATGATGGCGCGTGAATAAAGCTAATAAAACGTTGTAAAAATATGAGTTTTTTTTCATCAGGATCAAATTTATTTGTGACCCATGATCAAAAGTATACTTGGTGCTGTCGCCTGTCTTAGTTTTCGGGAGCGTTCCAAAAATACCCTGTATATTGCAGCCGCCATCTTGGATTTACATTTTGACAGCACTATCGGCTTCAACACCCGCTAAAACCATGAGAAAGACACCCATGATGAAAAAATTGATATCTATTGCAGCCGCCATATTGGATTTACATTTCGACAACCCTGTCGGCTTCAACTCTCTCCAAAACCATGAAAATGACACCCATGATGAAAAAATTGATACCTATTACAGCCGCCAACTTGGATTTACATTTCGACAGTACTATCGGCTTCAACACCCTCAAAAACCATGAAAATGACACCCAAGATGAAAAAATTGATATCTATAGCAGCCGCCATCTTGGATTTACATTTCGACAACACTATCGGCTTCAAAACCCTCGAAAACTATGAAAATGACACCCATGATGAAAAAATTGGTACCTACTTCAGCTGCCATCTTAGATTTACATTTCGACAGCACTATCAGCTTCAACACCCTCGAAAATTATTAAAATGACACCCATGATGAAAAAAATGGTACTTAATTCAGCCGTCATCTTGGATTTACATTTAGACAGCACTATCAGTTTTAACACCCTCGAAAGTCATGACCCATGATGAAAAAATTTATACCTTTTGCAGCCGCCACTTTGGACAAAATTGATATATATTGCAGCCGCCATCATGGATTTATATTTTGACAGCACTATCGGCTTCAACACCCTCGAAAACCATAAAAATTACACCCATGATGAAAAAATTGATACCCATTGCAGCCGCCACCTTGGATTTACGTTTTGACAGCACTATCGGCTTCAACACTGGCTAAAACCATGAGAAAGACACCGATGATGAAAAAATTGATATCTATTGCAGCCGCCATCTTGGATTTACATTTCGACAACCCTATCGGCTTCAACTCTCTCCAAAACCATGAAAATGACACCCATGATGATAATACTGATACCTATTACAGCCGCCATCTTGGATTTACATTTCCACAGCACTATCGGCTTCAAAACCCTCGAAAACTATGAATATGACACCCATGATGAAAAAATTGGTACCGACTTCAGCCGCCATCTTGGATTTACATTTCGACAGCACCATCGGCTTCTAAACCCTCAAAACCCATGAAAATGACACCCATGATGAAAAAATTGATACCCATTGCAGCCGCCACCTTGGATTTACATTTTGACAGCACTATCGGCTTCAACACCCGCTAAAACCATGAGAAAGACACCCATGATGAAAAAATTGATATCTATTGCAGCCGCCATATTGGATTTACATTTCGACAACCCTATCGGCTTCAACTCTCTCCAAAACCATGAAAATGACACCCATGATGATAAAATTGATACCTATTACAGCCGCCATCTTGGATTTACATTTCCACAGCACTATCGGCTTCAAACCCTCGAAAACTATGAAAATGACACCCATGATGAAAAAATTGGTACTTACTTCAGCCGCCATCTTGGATTTACATTTCGACAGCACTATCAGCTTCAACACCCTCGAAAACTATGAAAATGACACCCATGATGAAAAAAATGGTACCTAATTCAGCCGCCATCTTGGATTTACATTTCGACTGTACTATCAGTTTTAACACCCTCGAAAACCATGAAAATGTCACTCATGACAAAAAAAAATTGATACTACTTACTTTTAGTACGTACTACTGTTATTTATTCTGTGCTTTTAAAATATTGTAATAAAAAAAATCTCTTAATATTATTATAATCAAGTATTTAAGAAATTTGGTTATTCGAATATTGTGTATTTGTACAGCGATCTTTTTGAGCTGCAAACAACCGAAATAATGTCCACTCGCAACGGCGACTGAAGCCGAACTAAACTACTCTGTGGCTGTAGCTCCCCATTTACAGAAATAATTTACATACAAGGCTACCAAATCAACGAAAATTTCGCCATTTTGGAGTCGAAAAAAATTAATTATAGCTAAAAAAAACAAAATTACACTGCCATTTACATTTAGTGGGTTCCCACATGATAGATGAAGAGATTAAAATATAAATTGAGTTAAATAATTGATATTTTCAAAAGTTATTGTGTTTACAAGCCTTGGGGGCATGATAAATCCACACCATAAGCCACTAAAACCCCTTTTTTATTTAAAAATAGCAATTAAAGGATTTAAAAAAATATTTTAATAAGTTCAACAATCATTTATCTTTCTAACAATGTGCTTTTTATATCATTTATATGTATAATATGATTGCTAGATACGATTTTATTCGATAAAACGTTGGAATCTTAATTTTTTAGGCGATAGTAGAACATACCTTGCGCTTTCGCTTAAGGTATAGAAAATGAAAATAAATTAAAAATTAAATGGGGCTCCCTTACTACAAGTATAAACGGTTTTTATGGGACCCTTCACGTACATGTCCTACTCGATATTTCTTAAATCATGGTGGCGTTATTTCAAAAATTTGACGACTATAATTTTCTGTTACATTAAAAATTATGTATGACACAAATAGAAACTTTATTTCATTACATTTATAACTTTAATTAATTCAATTTTCTAATATTGAAGCTGAGCAAATTTATTAATTTTGTACAAGCATTAAAATGTGTGTACCTAAACGTTTTTATAGATCTAAAACTTCTCAGTGATTCTGTTGGGCAAACGACGAAAAAGTTAAGTACCGGTCTCTTCGGATTTAGTTCACCTTTTTTAACTTCCTATTAAGGTTGTTTAAGAGGAACGAATAGAGCCAATGTCTTAAATAATTCGTTCCGAATTTCCGCTTCTCAATTACTTGTTACATCATTGAGTTTTGTGCGCACTTGAAGAGATTCTATATTTTATTTATATATCAATAAAAGTAAAAAGAAAATGGTGGAGTAAAAATAATTTTATCTTGCAAAATAAACGTTTATTATTAAAACATTTTTATTGTTGGTAGAACAAATATTTATTTATTTATTAACATAGCCGACTTCAACTAAAGCATTTTTAAATACTGATCCTGCATAAGAGTTATATATTTTGAAAATATATTCATCATCATAGTCATTACAGTTAATCACAATTCCACTGCTGAACATAGATCTCCTTCATAAATTGAGGGGGGGGGGGATATTTTATTTTAGAATTTACAATTCACAGGCCGGTTGGCAATTGCAGTTTTTTATAATTTTTAATTCTAATCAGAAAGATTCTGCTGCCCTTCTCCTGTCTTAGTTTCAACTTTCACCTCTTTTGACATTTACGGGCGGAAGATATAGTGTAGTAGATTTTATTAAACCGCCACTACATGGGAAAAATATATTGCTACTAAGTAATATTATATAATAGAAAATTCTTTTTAAAAGTAAAAATTTTTACAACTTTACTAAGGATGACGAAGAGTGGTAACCATGGAAAAATCCCCCCTTAATTGTTTTATGAGAGGGATTATCAGTGGAATTGAGATAGGCTGCAATGAATGAATGATAAATAATATTTTATATGATGAATACTACCTTCAATAATTCAATGCTACCGTGAGGCTTTGAATACAACTGGTCCCCTAAGCCTTATGTTTTTTTTTTTAAGTTTAAATTAGAATTTACTAAAAGTATGTATCATTCTTAATGTAAATGTGCTCTGAGATATTTTTACCTCCATAAAAATACACATTCACATAATGAGAATAGGTTTAAGAAACAAAATCTAGTTAAATTATTGTCGTATTATTTAGTAAAATTCGATAGTACCAAGTGGAACATGCCCGAAACAAGCCATAGTGCACATGTACGTGAGTTACGATAAACAGATCACTGTGTCTTTACGGTTGCGTCGACACAGCTGCTTGTATCGGATTTAGGTTTTGTTTTTTTTTTGTTTTTAGTATGTTCCGGCACCCGAGAACCCCGCTGTGGAGTTTTTCTGTTTGTTACTATTTTGACCGCAAAGGGACCGCTGTAGAACGGACAAGGATTTGAATGTTTTGTATTTTAATGGGGTCGTTTATTTTAGAATAAATTTGTTTGTTTTACTCAAGCCGCTATTAAATAAAGTGTGTTGCTTACTTCAGAGAAACAAGTTAAGTTAATGGAAATATGTTTATGTAAATATTACACTGTTGCGTTCTATATCGAGATGTTTACATTTAAAAAAGCATAACCCTCTTACTAATACGTTATATAAACACTGCAAGGTAAAGCCACGCTACAATGTATAATAGCTGTAGGAATAATTGATTAGCTCGACCGGGGAAGTACTATGCTCGTGCGAGCACTTCTACTACCAACATTACTCATAACTATTTCAACAGTGATATAGTGATTAGTAGTGTTGTCTTGCGTATGATGAGTGATGTGAGCCGAAAACCCTTTTCATTGAGGTGATATCGTATCTTCATTTTGATTTTGGATTTCAAATTTAAGAAAATACCTATATTCATTTACTTTTTTTTTTATCAAACAGCATTTATCATGCTTTAGTTACTTTAATATTTTCTATAAAATAGACTTGCACGTAATGTTACTTGATAGTTAAAATTGCTAGTTTTACGGAACTCTTAACGCACGAGGCGTTAAGGGTTCCGTAATAATTAATTAAGAATTAAGTTGTTTTTTTTTTAATTAATACCGTTATCGTTACCGTTACAGCTTATTAGAGTCCACCCTCATCAAACAATGTTTTAATAATGGTAAATATTTATACGTGGTAGAGCCATGCTGCAGCTATATTAATAGTATAGTTGTAGCACGAATGGGTCGGCTCGTCCGGGGAAGGACCACGCTCTCACAGAATACCAGCGTAAAATAGCAGCTTAATGCTGCTACGTTTTGTATGGTGAGTGTAGTGACCGGAGACCATCTTTACTGGAATAGAGGCATTCTATCTAAGTCCTCACGGCCGACAACGCATCTGCATTTTAATTTTCAAACGAAGATAGATGTAGATGTCTATGGGCCACAGCAACCACTTACCATCAGGTGGACTGTGTGCTCGTTTGTCACCTTTATTCTATAAAAAAAATATGGCGACGTTATAACATAAATTTTATTCTATATTTTATATGAAAATATAAAGGTAATATACTCACATACGAGTTTTAATGAATACATATACGTTTCAAAGAGCTTTTCTATAATTACATCGTTAATCCAGACGTAATCATGGCGCTCGCCAGGTCGCTTTTATTGCTCACGTTTTAATAGGGTCCTAAATCCTTTTAAAACTGTTGTTAAAGCATTGAGCTACTGCCCCTACGTTATATACAAGGAATGAATTAACGCATGACTAAAGCGTGACTTAATTGCCACTGGCTACAGATTTTTTTTATATAATAGGGTTGACAAACGAGCACATATTCCACCTGATGGTATGCCCCATATGGATGATGTGACCCATTGACATCTACATTTATCCTCAGTTAAGAATCAAAATTCAAACGCGTTGTCACCCCTGACGACCAAGATCGAATGCCTCGTATCCAGTAAAAAGGCTCTCCGGTTCTCTACAAGCATCATACGAAACAGCAGCATTGAGGTGCTATTTTATGCTGGTATTCTATGAGAGCATGATCTTTCCGTTCAAATCGACCCATTCGTGGTACAACCATAATCTGCAACATGGTTCTGCAACGTATAAAAGGCTTTACGAATCCTAGGTTCTAATCCCAATAGGAATTGCTTCGACAAATTGTTGGTTCAGAGTTTTCCCTACATGTATGTATGCTTTATTTTATGGCATTCTTACAAAGCTTTTATTTCTTTGTTAAAATGAAGCGACAAACAAACTTCAGTCAACTTTATGATAAATTGACACCTGCAGTTAACTTCTAACAAAGGAGGCTACACATGCGTTGAAACCTCGGAGGACTAAGATGGCTTTCTATGCACTAATACATACAGCAGGGCAAGTACTGCAATTTGGCGGCTGTAATAAATGAATTGGTGATGCAACTAAAAATAGCAAAGCTTTTTACTACATACTACCAGTGCTCAGCGCTGAGTACTCAGCGGGCATACAGTGAACTCGTTCAACATAACTGTAGTTGCCGTGCTACTGGGGCTACTGGGGATAGCGTGGTGCTGCAGTAACTTGGCTATTTTATCAGAATCTTTGTAACCATCATGTCATCCATCTCCATGCTACCGCACCTACCTTTCATCTGCAGCAGCATCCTGAATGTTTTCTGATCGGTGAAACTCTAATAAAATAATCCGTAATGTCATATTTAATATCACTAAAATGTAACTACTAACATTCGGGCTCTGCCTGAAAAAAATGTTTGGAATATTTTGCAGTATTTTCGTCGGATTAAAAAAAATAAGCAAGAAAATTTAAATATAATATGTTGTATACAACACTTTAAATAAGAAAGACGAAGGCAATCAAACCGCTGACCGTTACAGAGAAAGTGAAAGAAATCGGCTTACCATGCGGGCGGTATCAAAGAGCACCGATTTCTGCATTTGAACCCTGTCACGGAGTCTCAGATGACTTAGATAATGTTAATGAACTGATGCCTGGGATTAACTCGTTTGCAGAAACAACTACAGGATTAATTTTGATTTATTTATTATTATTAAAGCATACTGACTTAGTTTAACAAAGTCTATTCTCATGCCTTGAAGCATGAACATTTTACTTGGATGAGAAAATAAATACTAGTAACATTTTTCTTTGCTGCACACGAACGAAGAAGTTAACCGTTTAGTTCGGAGACCCGCCAAGCGTCTGGTTGTCCGATGGAAAGGGGGAGGGAGGAATTAAATCATGCATACGCAGCAGTGTATAAGACAAGCGGGTAAAGAAGCATAAGACAATAAATTAACGCAAAACTACCCTTAGGGTATTTTAGGAGGGTAGTTAACAGTTAAGTCCCCTCCTATCTTAGTGTTATCTTCCCCTAATTGTTACACGTCTCTAATCTGCAGATATTTATAGCAATTACGGTACACGTGTAAAATTTAAAATTAGCTACGAGCGGAAGTCGTTTTAGAACAGTGTGTTTAAGTAGGTACCCGAGTGAATAATGTTCAACAAACGAACAAAAATATCCATCATATTTAAGGGGGAATAAAATAGTAAGTAATTGAACTTAATATGACTTTAATATATATAGTTCACCTGCCTAACGTTTTGATAACGTTGAATCCTTACTTCTTCCTTTTAAAGACGTGTTAAAGTTTAAGGGGGATAAAGCCACACTGTTAGTTATAATATTATGATTGCAGTAATAATGTGTCGGCTCGACCGGGAATTGACCACGCTCTCACGAAACACCAGCGTGAATTTGTAGTTCAATGCAATGTATTTCATATGGTTTGATCTAGAGATATTTTCTACAGGTAATGAGGCATTCTGTCTTAGTCCTCAGCAGTGACATCGCACATACACTTTGATTTCATAAAGTGTAAATGTACATTCATTTACACTTTGACTATTGGTCAATATATCCACAAATACTACGAATGGGTTGGCATGACCGGGGAAGGGCCAAGGCATTCAAAATTAATGCTCAGGGGTAACAATGCATCTCCAGTTTGATCCTTAATGGAGGATAAATGTACATGTGTATGGACATATCATCCACTTACCATCATGTAAACTAAAAACAAATTAAGTTATTAGAAAAATTAAATTTCAACTTGTAACAACTAAAAATAATAAAATGATTTTAAGTTGTAAAGTTGGTTGGTGCTAAGAATAAATTCCCCAACTAAAATAACACGGCTTTTGAGTGTTATTTTACCCTCTTCAGTGGTCTTAGGAATATCACCTTCTCAATGTTGTCTAAATAATATGAATATATGGGACCATCTCTAAAGTATAACCTGTTTAATAAAAGAAGAGTTAAACTTAAAAATTTTGTACAACCGACATCAATTTTTTTAATAGGATAGGGTGACAAACGAGCACACAGTTCACCTGATGGTAAGTGATTGCTGTGACCCACAGACAATCTACATCTATCCTCAATTAAGAATCAAAATACAGACGCGTTGTCACCCATGAGGACTAAGATGGAATACCTCATTTCCAGTAAAAAGGGTCTCCGGTTATATACACTCACCATACGAAATACAGCGGCATTAAGCTGCTATTTTACGCTGGTTTTCTGTGAGAGCGTGGTACTTCCCCGGTCGAGCCGACCCATTCGTGCTACAGCTATACTACTAATACAGCTGCAGCGTGGCTCTACCATGTACATAATCAATAATATCAATATAAAGTATTAAGAATAACTCAAAAATTACGACTCAGTACTTGATAAAATTTATATGAGACCACACGAGAAGCACTAGCTTTCAAATAAAATAAAGAATCATCGAAATTAGTTCACCGAGAAAAAAGTTATAAGGTAACACAGTTAAATAAAAACATACGGTCGAATTAACTACCTCCTACTTTTTGAATCGATTGAAAAGAATCATCAAAATCGGTTCATAATTGAAGAAGATATCGAGTATCGTAAATAAAAAAGTACAGGCGAATTGACTCCTCGTTATTTTGAATTCCAAAAACGAGCACTTGCCTGATAGTTGACTCTAACTGGCATATAAAACATGACTGGTAAAAAAGAAGAAAAAAAGGTACACTTAACAGCTTAACTGTAAAGAAAAAATCTGTATAAATAGAAGCAAGATGACGACATTTCAACGTACTTATTATATGGGTGAAACAACATTAAAACAATGGTTATATTCGCTTGCGTGTCAAGTTTAAGCGGCAATATAGACTTAAGGTAAACCGCAAAGGATTAATTTACTGCTTGACAGTACACAAAGTTGCCACTCGTACAATGTATATACATATTTTTTTTTATAGAACAATTTTGCTAAACAAGCACACAGTCCACCATCAGGTGGACTGTGTGTTTATTCTCAATTAATAATCACAATGCAGATGCGTTCCATCCCGGAGGATTGAGATGGACTGCCTCGTTTCCAGTAAAGGTTCGCTGGTTTTTTACACTCACCATACGAAACACAGGCATTAAGGTCCTATTTTACGCTGCTATTCTGCGAGACCGGTGAAACCGGCCCATTCTTGATACAACCATAATATAGCTGTAGTGGCTTTACCGAATGGAATATTATAATAGTTATTACTAATTAATCATTTACACGATATTAATGATTTTTCTATATTATAAAATAAAACATTCCACATTTAAAAACGTAAATTGGTTCAAACTCACTTCAAAGCAGAGTGTATAAAGGGTGAAAAAAAAAATCTAATCTATTTCAGACAAACCTCATCACAGCGGGTAGCATGTACGGATTACGGCGCCTGATTTAAATGAGAGGATGGGTTAAATAAAAAGTAATTTATCGCGCGGGCTCACACCCTTCCTCGCCTGTTTGTTTGCGTGTGCGTCAACAGAGGCTTTGTCTTCTTTTTAGTTTGTATCACACTGACCATATTCGATTTTTTCCAGTAATATACATATCTCGTCAAATCGCTAGATGTATTTTAATGCATTTGCAAAATCCCCCTACCAATCGTGCTGATTATGGTAAAGCCATAAAAGAGCCCCGTCAAGCGGCGCTTTTAAAAAAAATGTGACAAACGAGCGCACAGACCACCTAATGTTGTTGAATGTTCAGGTTCATCAGGTAGATGTAGTGAATCAAAATGTGGATGCATTTTACCCTGTGGAATAAGATAGTATACCTCATTAATATTAAAGTGGGTTTCCGATTCTCTACACTCACTAAACGAAGCACAGCAGTATGAATCTGCTATTACACGTTGGTATTCTGTGAGAGTGTTGTCCTTTTCCGGTCGAACCGACCCATTCATGCTATAACTATATATAACCATAGAGCAATAGTTTGGCTCAACCACGTAACACTTATTACGATGAATCAAGCATGATAATAATGATAATGGATACATACGAACACCATTCGCTGTGCATGTTAGCACATTCATTGTAAAAAATCTTTTTATTGTTCCCTAATTAAGAGATATGAGTACTTATATTCCCAAGTATATAACAATCAATAAAATATTGGTCCATATAAAAATAGTCTGCTCATTAGTGAAGCTCGCTTGTTAAATTCTGACAGCATACTTAACCTAGTCGAGTAATCAGTGGAAATATTATTTGATTATTCCAAATGCGCGGCTTAATAATGCTTGCCTGCTGATTTGGCGATCCTGAATTTGAATACCAGTAAGAGTAGAGATTCGTACCAAAATGATTGGTTTACAGATCAACACTGCGATTGTGTAACTATGCCGTCATGATTCAACGGTTCTGGATTTGAATTCTAGTAAGAACATACATTTGTACGACTATGTTATTGATTTTCAAATCAGCTTTGCGATGCATTGGTGAGTCCAAGGAATCGTGGTTGCCTTCGTTTCGACTTTTGACTTTTGTTTCTGATGTATTATATTAATGTGCTAGTATCAATTATGAGTCCAATGTATTTTTATAGTCATCATGATCATCATTATATTCCATCGCACATCTACTACTGAACATAGACCTGCCCCAAAGAATGCCAAAAAGTACGGTCCTGAAGTCGGCCTAAACTTTGCTTACGGGTACCAGGCTGTCAATTGAGAACCTTTCTTCCCCATCGGTTGTACGTTCTTCGATCTATGAGCGGAGTACAGATCTCTCCATAGCTGGGCGAGTGACCTTGAGCTTCTTTATACGGCCACCAGTAAACTACAAAGTGTCAGATTCACATGCCATTACTCGCAACTGTCTTTTTATACATCAGAAAGGTTAAGGTTAAGGTTGCAGCCTATTTACGTCCCACTTGCTGGTGGCACGGGCCTCCTCTCATTTCTGAGAGGGTTTTAGGGCAAGGAAATGTCCGCCGCGCTGCCCCAATGCGTGTTGCCGAACTTCACATGTCTTCGAAATGTTTTTTTCTTATTTATCAGACATGCAGGTTTCCTCACGATGTTTTCCTTCACCGCCGAGCACGTGGTAAATCAGCACTTAAAATTGCAATTAACAATTTCATTGGTGCCGGCGGGGATCGAACCCGGGTAGCTCGAGTACTGTGAAGCTTACAGTGAGCGCTAACTATCTGAGCTACCACGGCTCAAAATAATGTGCTAACTGTATTACTTGCCTAGCATTTCGTAAAAGGCGTCTAATGGGATACTAAGGCTTGTGGTTGTTTACGCGATGGGTATCACTTCTTTTACAATTTTTCATCTATACCCGTATTTTATTATGTTTTCCGAGTGACTCGCTGCTGTATTTACACTGTCTACCCCCTCAGAAATAACGAGCGTGATGGATTTGTATATGTGTAATATTTATCTAATTTTAGGCTATAAAATCACGGATAACAGCATGAAACAGCAGAATGATGCTGTGTTTCGTAAAGTGAATATAGGGAACCGGCAACTAAGAAGAGAAACTGGGCATTCTATTTTAGTCCTCAGGGGTAACACCGAAACTGCACTTGATCCTTAATAAAGGATAGATGTAGATATCTATGGGCCACAGCATTCACTTATCTTCAGGGAGGACTGTGTGCTTGTTTGTCACCCCCATTTCTAAAATACACCAATATAAGTGATTATGTTATTACTATTTTATGGAAAATCAATTTAGATTAAATTATAATAATCGATTTCTTATGAGGTAGTAAAAATTATTTTTGTTGCAATTAGATACAAGACGGGAAGTGGATAGCGTGGGCAGACCGCACCGGTCTGCCCACACTATCTACTTCCCGTCTTCCAAAAAAAAATCCACACAATTTTTTCATAAATAATCAAATTGGCGTAAGCTAAAATGCGAGCCACAGAAATACGTGTTTCTTCCAAGTAAGGAATGCAATGGAGATAAATTTCATTAATCTATACATTACAACCTATCAAAAGCCATATTTGTAATAGTTGCTATAGTTGGCAAGTGAGATAGCAACCGCATTTAGAGATCAATAGTAAAAGCTACAACAGATTTCACCTTAGTTCTCAGGAGTTAACGTTGCATATTATGAAACAGAGTTTGCTGAAGTTGTGATCATATAACTTAAATCCAAAATATTAAAATCCCTCGAATCAAAAAGAGTTGATGATGTTCAAACGGATGAACAGATTTTTTGAAACATATAAGAACACTCTCGATTAAGGCTCCTTTCAAAAGAAAAAACTTAATAAAATCGGTTCATCCGTTCAGGAGCTCTGATGCTACAGGCAGACACACAAATACGCAGATACACACTACAAATTTACAACACCCCTCCGTTTTCTTGTGTTTCGTCTGTCTTTAATCAGCTAGGTATATAGATTTAAAAAATATAATAAATGAATATAGAACTAACAAAAATTAACTTCAATTTATAAACGAGTAAAGCACCTTTTGTCTCGTTAACTTTAGTTTTTTTTTTAGATTGTAAACTACGATATAGACCAGGATGGTAAACAAGCTAGCTTAATGAAAGCCTATTCAACGCAGCCTTGATGAGAACTAAGTAACATCAGTCAAAGCACATTGACGCCGGTAAAGTGACGTTTAAAAAAAAGCTTACATTTTTGTACAAAAAAAATGTTTTACGCAATAAACAACATTGCTGTGCGTTGCAACTTCTGGTTTATCATCATATTAAGACATTATATTATTTTACATCAATGAATTGAAACATATTGCTGTGTAGTGGCGTGAAAAAGTTTAAAAGTATCACCCAATCTCACCCCGTGGGTGTTGTAAGAGGCGACTGATTCTGATTGCCTCGTTGGGTGGTCGTATACGCGACTGCTGATCATGGGGTCGCGAGTTCAAATCCCGGGTCAAGCCAAAATTAGTTACCGTTTTTTTTTTTGTTAAGGACTTGTCAGTAGTGGCTCGGAGTCCGGAAGTTGAAAAGAGTACCTCGACAAGCACGAAAAGCCTGTTAGTTCGTATATTGATCTCTCTAAAAATAGTGTCGGATTGCCGTTCGCTATGAGAGTGAACGAATAGAGAGTGTACCTGTGCTTGCGAATACATTCGAGAACTATAATCCTATCCTACGCAAATGGTAAGGCTCTATTAAGAGACTGTCGTGATCGAAGTTCGGGATGTAGGACTTTATATTTTTAAGAGATGACTGTACGAAATGGCACAATTATCTAATGGGTATCGATATATGACTATATAAACACCTTGAGAAACACCCTGACGCCCAAGGGAAGCAGCATCAGAGGCAAAAGACATCTGTTGCTTTGATCTTCAATCCACATACTAGGCGAGACATACGGAGATGATGAATATGGTATAGGTCGATAAATACCTACGATGCAATACTAGAGCCTGGTCGACTCAGGTTTATAATGAATTAGACTTTCTGCAAGCCGTCACTCCATCTAGTGGGAGACTGCCCAATGCTGCCAGTCGAGATTAATTCTTCTCCAACGGTTATAGCCCCCACAGCTACCTCATTTTGAAACGGTAGTAGATTGAGTAGGATTAAAAAATTACTCTTGACACCAAAATTTATTGTTCGTCGGTGAAATGAAGATATTTCACTTTAGCAACATAATACATATTTATAGCACACAAATGTTATTTCAATTCAATTTATTCACAACAATATGCATTGTGTATAATGCATCAAGAATTATAATTAATTAATACGTAAGCAAAACCAAATAGATTTTTTTTTAAAAATTGTAACGTCATACAATTTTTTTTAAAACACGTTGAGTGTTCTGAGGAATTGTTCGGACTAAATCCAACCGCTAAATTTCACGAAGGCACATCGCGACAAAACTCGTGATACCATCCACACCATCTGTATGATTGGCGGTCCACCACTGTGCGATTTACAAGAGGTTTTCTTCCTCTTGTAAATCGCACCACTGTGCACAATCTTCTTGTGGAATCGATTATCACCAGCGATTTTTACAGACTGATTCGACTTAGGGACCTTCAAGAAAAGAGCCCACTCCTTTTTAAAAGGCCAGCAACGCATCTTAAAATGCCACTCATAGTTTATGAAACCACTCTTGTACAGATACATTTTTAGGTCAACTGGTAATCTATTAAATTAATGAACCGACTGATATTGTAAGCAGTGCTTGGATATAACTAGATGAGGAATAGATATTTTCTCTCCTATTTCATATACGTGGTAGAGCCAAGTAGCAACTATATTATGGTTGAAGCACGTATGGATCCGCTCGACCGTAGAAGGACTACACAGAATTCCAGCGTAAAATATCAGATTTATGCTACTGTGTTTCTTGTGGTGAGTTTAGAGATCTGTAGAACCTTTTTACTGGAAACGAGACATTCGATCTTAGTCCACAAGGGTGACAACGCATATTTATTTTAACTCTTACTCGACGATCTATAAATGTTTATGTCTATGGACCACAGTATCCATTTATGTACCATGTGATCGTTTATCATCCTTATTCTATCAAGAAAAAAAAAGGAAATTTATTTTATTATGTCGAATTCATAAAGATATTCAATTTAATTTAATTACAGCAACATTATGCATATTTATAGCACGCAAATATTATTTATCCTCCCATTTCTATTTTTAATTTATTTGGTGACCGAGTCAAGATTAGTCTTTTATGTTAAAAAGGGAAAGTTATGTAATTAGTTTAGAAACATCAAAAACAACAATTTTGTAGTACAGATAATGTCAAGTATTTATTAATTAACAAAGTTTTGACAATGTTTGCTGAAATTAAATCAAATTTCACTAAGTCTGATTATTTATTTTCTTTGATTTGATTTTCCTTAAACTAATTATACAATTTTGGATTTGTTGAGAACAACTGAAAATTAGGTCCTGTAAAGTTTTTGCAATTACGAATAATGAGATTATTCTCGTTAATACGGCTTCTTGTCTAATTAGGAGAATCCATACCCCTACCCCTTCCTCCGACATCGTAGGCGTGGCTTGATCTACACGTTAAACAAAGAGAAACCCACTTAACTAGGCAGTTATGGAAGGCTGACCTAATGTGGCCGTCCAAAGTGTGATTCACTTGCATTGCCAACTCATCTAGCAAGAGTGTAAACGTAGGCAAATAAAATAAAAAAAAAACATACTATGGGAGTATCTATGAAACATAACCTGTATGAAACATTCAATTTTCATAAGTTGTAATGAACGAAAACGAATAAAATAATTTAAAATTAAAAAAATTGTACAGACGACTTCAATATGAGTTATTAAGAATAACTCAAAAACTATTGGTCTGACCTTGATCAAATTCATATGGAACGACACGAGAAGTACCAGCTTTCAAATAAAAAAAAATCATCCAAATCAATTCATCCATTAACAAGTTATGAAGTAACACACATAAAAAAAACATACAGTCAAATTGAGTACCGTCTCCTTTTTGGAAGTCGGCAGATAAAAATAAAGGTGAAATAATGTTCTATTACGTCTAATGTTCTATCTTTAATAATATATCTTGAACCTATTTTGGTTTCTTTTTGAGTGGAGTTGTGATAAATTCTTAAACAGAGTGATTTTAAAATAAACAAAGATCAAATCCGTGGGTTATTTCATATAATTTAAAATTTAAAATTTTGTACAGCCGACTTTTTTTTTTTAACTTCAATATAAGATATAATATAACTCAAAAACTATTAGTCTGACCTTGATCGAATTCATATGGAACCACACGAGAAGTATCAGCTTTCATATAAAAAAAGAATCATCAAAATCGGTTCACGCAATAAAAAGTTATGAGGTAACACACATAAAAAAACACAGTCGAATTGAGTACCGTCTCCTTTTTGGAAGTCGGCAGAAAATGGCTCTCTGGTGCTCTACACTTACCTTATGAAACACAACAACATTAATCTGCTGTATTACACTGTTACTCCGTGAGAGCTTGGTACTTCTCTGGTTGAGCCGATTTATTTGTACTACAATCATAGTATAACCATGTGTAGTTACCATAATAAATCGATCATTCAGTCAGTATTTTATTAAAGGTAGTAATTTATACATCACATTTATTAAGCAAACGTATATATCCTCCTTTGTTATTTCAATTTTAATTAAATGTAAATGGTTGAATAATCTGATATTAAATTGGACCCAACAAACATTTACATAAGTAACTTGAATAGAATTACCCAAGTGTTAGCGTAACTAAATTGTTGTCATACTAATAAATATTATATATTGGGGAATGTTATCGCATAATTTGAGAATCCGACCCACCTCATCAACAGAACGGCCCGACCTTTGAATCAAACGTTACTATTATATTTCAAACGGAAACAAATTACACAAACGGTTTATGTCTGAACGAATTGATGGTTGTCAGTAAAAATTAGACAGTCGAAAATAGTAAAGCGATTAGCACATATTCTTTCTATATTTGCATTTTTTTTTGTTGTAATGATTAAAAATTAATTTGTTTTCATTTGATGATATTTTGAATTTTATTCTTTTAATTGGAATTTAAATCCAGATCGTGTTAGTGCACTGTATGTTGCACTATTCCCTGACTCTCATACTCCGATGGGACGGCAATCCGATATGACCAGAGAGAGATTAGGCGAAGAATCAATGTAATTATTATATGCTTTTTGAGACACGGGGCTGAAACACAGCCAACTTCTTGACTCCAGGGTGCTACTGAGAGTTTTTGACAGAAAACCTCAATAAATATATCTTTAGCCCCAATTGAGAATCGGCACCGAGACGACGCAGCAGTCGCGCTTACGAACATCTAATGAAATACAATTTTCCATTATTTTCAACAAAATACACCTCAATATGTCCGATAATATTTAAAATAAAGACAAACGTTTTATCAAAGTTATATTGCTTGTTTGTGAACGACTTCTATTTAGAACATTTTAAATGAATGCTGAAACCAACAATTTAGAACAATTAGTTATAGGACTGAAAACGACAAATCATCTATCGCACTTAAGTTCGTTAAGTCGATGCATTCATCGTTATTGTTTACACCATGTGCAGAAATTCACAACTACTCGAAAAACTCGGGACTTGAGAACTGATAATGTACTGTTTAAAACATTGTAGGTACATTTTTATAAAGCTAATGAAAGGGAGTACAAAGTAACGTGATTTTAAAAGAGCTGAAAAGCTTTATGGAAGTACATACATACGTACTTTTAGTGAAGCATATCTTCTCTTCTCTACATAGAGGCACATACTTTTTCGTTTAAGGTAATCGAAAAAAATGAACCGAAGATGTCAACATGTTTTCGACATATTGAGCAGAGAACACTGAATTAAATATGATTTCTACTGTAAACAATATTTGCTTTTAAAGAAATAAAAATGCAAACGAGCAAATTTATTAATTTAATAGTCCACCTGATGGAAAGTGGACACTGTGGCTCACAGTACAGGTGCGTTTTCACCTCAGAGGACTAAGATGGAATGCCTCGTATCCCGTAAAAAGGGTCTCCGATTCTCTACACTCACCATAAGAAATACAGCAGCATTGAGCTGCTATTTTAGGCTGGTATTCTGTGAGAACGTGGTTCTTGCCCGGTTGAGCCTACTTATTCGTACTACAACTGTATTTAACTCCAGCATGACTCTACCACGTGAAAATGAATATATCATCTTATACACGAAGAACCGACGACTCGGCAAGCGAAGTGTAGCGGCTCTCCACTAGATAGAGTGACGATCTGGTAAGATATGAAGAAAGTCGATAGAGACAGGTGACTTCGGGCCGTAGCCTGTGTTCTGCACTGTACCTGTGAAGAGCTGTAACTATAGTGATGATAATAAGTAATTACAAAATGGATGGATGGAATAACCGAAATGTCGGTGGGTCTTCACCCTTTTGTTTACGATATTCCACGCATTCGAACCAAACGGTCTGCTTCGTGATTCGTAATACGTATGTAGGTACAGGAAAGAAGTGGAATAATTTGCCGGCGTCTAACTTATCGTTTTATTACAAATTGGCGGCCCCAACTCGGTATTATTTAAGATTTATGTAATAAAATTTATAATGTACTTAGGACTGAGAGCTTCTTTGCTTAGTGGGTCAATGAAAACATTTAATGCCTGTTACGTAATTTACCATCGAAGAACGGGACAATTAGTTTCAAAGCTTTTGTCGGATTCGGAAATAAGTACGCTACGCTATACTCTGCCCCAATTATAAATTATAGCTATGAAAGTCATTTTTTACATTTACATCTAGTTCAGAATAAAACCTCTGTGCTAGGAAGGACCAACAAGAAATAAAAGCGGGACTTTGTCCTTTCTATATAAAAAAGGGAGTAAACATATTCGCTGCGGTATTATTTGACACTAACGATGTTTGGATCAAAAAATGTACAGACGAATGTACAGCAAGAAGGCCTTTTGGTCCACCCATATATACAAATCCTCGCTTCAGCATTATTTGAACAGCCGGACGATAGGAATCAACTGCTGACTTATGTCAATAGGGTTTTGTCGATGGACGTTGCAAATACACGAGTAGTAAATAGTGAAACCGAAAGTGCGACGTCTGGTTTCGGTCATGATTGTGCCAGGACTATTTTACAGATTCTTCGGACTCAGAGGCTATATATAAGTAGTTGCTGATAACGATAAATAATTTTGATGGTAATGATTTTGATGATAATCAGTAGGAGTCTGATCGTTAAGTTGTAGTTGAGGTGTGCGTTCTTGAACCGGCGGCTTATGTCGTGCCAATTATATCGTAAAGCAGGTTTATGGCGTTGTGCAAGTTTCTTCAATTTCTTTGTGAGATGTGTCTCATGCGTTATTTTACCTCCAAACGTTTGGAATCAACAAGGCTGCTTAAACGCTGTTACTTGCTTCAGGTCTGTCTTGTTGTTCAACAAATAATTTCGCAATAAATATGTCGATGATGTGACATGTTTTCGTGTTCCTGCAATACGTCTAGAGTAAAATACAAGTGAAATTTAAAAAATTATGTATTGGTATTTTTAATATACTAGGTTTTTTTTTTTTCATTTATATCATCATCATGTCTTTCGATTATGAGCTACTCGTATGTTGGAAATTATAAGTCTCTTGCTAATAGGGAAGTTAGTTTAAAATCAATTATCAAATTCGACCTGAACAGACATACATGAAAGTAAGTAAATAAATAATAATAATAATAATAAATAAGTAATGTATCAATGTATCATCGTCTAATTACCATATAATTTTAATCGACTGTTAGATTATGTCGTTTTTCTCTTTGAATAAATTAGCGCTAATAATTTAATTCAGTGAGCTATTAAAAATGTCGTAAAACATGATCTAATCATCATCATAAACCATTTTGACGCCATTTCAACGTCGTAAAAGCGTCAGCGGATATCATAACGGGGTTTCATTTCCAAAGGATACGACGCCTCCAACTGAGTCACAGTTGAATAAATCACTGACGTCGTAAATGGTAATCACATATGCGATCAGTCTTCGCACCTAGTCCAAAATCTCACGACCCGATGTCTCTTTCACAGCGTACAGTTTTATAGCAAGATTGGCCCAAGTCACGAGAAAGTACGGGCTGTACTGGATATGGATGGTTTACTTGTGCATAACTGGCGTTACGAGTTACGACTCCTTTTCTACCTCAGAGTTCATTCCAGTAGGTCTATCTTCTTACCTATTTCTGCCACCAACTGCTGTGTTCCGGTGTGTAGGCAACGGAAAGTCAATAATATAACAGGTTGCAAGGCGTTAAAGCTTAGTCCTCAGCGATGCATGTTTCATCATGTCGTTGCATGTTTCAATACAAAATTTCAAAAATTTGTCACAACAACATAATTTTTTTTTATTATTTAGCGTAGGTGTGCAGTCGGCGATAGCAACATTTTATGTAGAAGGTATTCGATTACACCTATATAGTATAGTTTAATATAAATTATTTTCTAAGCAATGTTTTCATGTAATCATCAGTGTTATTTTTTTATTGATCAACGAAGTTATAATTTGGTTTTTAAAACTAATTTATCATTATTATGTCTTGCTTTAAGCGTAAAAGCATTTCTTTTAAAAAATCGCTGCTCGCTCTTAAACAGGCCAAAACTTACACAGTGGAAAGTCGTAAAGATAATGCAGGAGTTGATCTCTTATAAAGTTATAACACCCTTGTGTATTCAAAAGGAAATACGAGTGATAGTAAAGTTTTCTTTTAAATGATGATCTTTAGTTTGTAGCTAAAAAAATGATGCTAGCTTAACGAAGGTCATGGGAACACAATTCATTACTCAACGAGTATCTCTTTAGGATGTTTTTCGTAAAAATTTTTTTTTAATTAATCATACTATATATATTTTATTTATTATTTTTAACTCTTAATTCACCACTTTAAGTCTACGGGACTCACAAATATTCTTAAGCAACAAAAAATCAAATAGTTTTTATAGCGTTTGGAGTCATGCGATCCGGTACCTTCCTGAAGTAAAGTGCGAGACGCGGAGGTAAGCGTTTGCATAGGTACATCAATCGCATAGATGAGTTTTGATCGAGTGTGATTCCTGGAGACTTATAGTGGTTTTTTATGTTACAAAAACTATTTGGATTAGTTCTTTAATTATCTATTTTAATTTGGTATGAGACATAAATCATGGCAAATAAACTTTGAAAAATTAAGTCAATAAACCTTGCAGAGGTTTCTGCTTCAAGACCCAATCAAAATAATTGGCCTCGAGAAGACGATGAACAGAGCGAAGATGACACTGTTGGTGGTCATTCAACAGACTTTGTTTCTGAGCCACATTCCGACGACGATGACGCCAAATTTATTGTGAGTGATCACGACACCGAGTCCTAATGTTCTGACAGTGAAGAACAGGATAGAAACACTAACATAACATAAACACTAGTTTAGCCTTACTTGTACCAAAAAGGTACTAAAAATGGGTAGCAATACCTATAGCATATTTGCCTATAGCGTGCTATGAAATTTTATATCGCGCCATAGTTTTTTTTTTTTTTAGTTTTCGAACAGTGATGTTTTTTTTTACATAAAACTTAATCCTTAACTTTTGAATACTTTTCATGTAATAAACACAAAAGAAAGTACATTATAAGTAAAGTTTATCCCAAACTACTAGTTTTATATAATAAATATACCCCATCAGTGAAATGTAAAACAAATAATAAAGATAAATAAAAAATTGAATAAGTGTTTATTTCAAAAATCAAGATATGAGTCCGTGGGACTGGGGTAATGAATAGTTGGATTTTAATAGGGTTAGTGGATTAAGAGTTAAGTTTTATTGTGTTCCATGTAGTAAGAAGGTGTCACAAGTTATGTTATGTGAAAATATATAATAAATATGAGAACCTCCTTTCCTGAAAGTCGTTTAAAAACGTACGACCAGAATTTTCTCGTGAATTTAATTTTTCATAATAAAATACAACGTCAAAGTGCGCTGTGTTATATGACAAACTTTTGATGATAACGTTAAAGTTTTACTCATTACAGTGTCTTACTACAGTTGGACTAAAAAGGACGCTTCTTCTGATATGGGTATTACTCTTATATCTTATATCATGTTAAGTATTAATATATGATCCATTGCTGATTAACTGTAATATTACGATACCCACAGATTGAGGAGTACCTATTCTCCAATGTAGCTTCTACCTGATCACGTTATATTTTATACTTACTTAAGTCCGATTTCTTATCATAATTGTCACGCTTACCTTAGATTGAAGATCGAAGTATCGACTGGCCTAAAATATATAGTATAGCGCCATCTATCGGAAGCTAGAAGATTTTTTGGCATTTTCCATAGGTCGACTCTTACGACATAACAAACTGCAACACCCTTTTTGTCCTCATCAAAGCTTTTGTCCCTATCACCCAAACATGGTGATGGATACGCCGCCACTACATTATAAATATTTATGTTATTAATGAGAACCATTAATTTCCTCACCTGATGTACACTATTTACTATTCCAAATCAAGATTCCGCGAATACCAATTTACCTACAACAAGTAAAAAAATATCGTTATCTTTTTATATTTCATTGAAGAATATCTCGCAGTAAAAGTAAATTTAAATTTTAAGTTACCTATAAAACTAGTTTGCTTCGTGGAAATACACTTTTTAATGTTCCTCTCGGGGTTCAAGTATTTCGTGAAGTCTTATAACTTATGTCCTGAACCGTAGCTAGTAGTTTAAACGAGGAAAGTTTTATAAGAAACTTTTCGGCAATCAAAATTAGAAATAAGAATAAATTATTATAATATTTGGAAAATTGTTTATTTTTTGGAGTCAGGCGTTCATTCAAATAGATGGTACACGGAGTGCCAGAGATTGAGAGTTGGTCAGATCTGACTCCTCTTACTGCTCCCGCCGCCACTACTATATTGTCTCGCAATTTATTGGAGGATAATATAACTATCACATTTTTGGTGTGTTGATTTTTTTGATCAAAATGGGGTACACGATGAGCGGAGAGTATGTTTGTGGCATTGATAGGATGATTTATTATTGCACCTATTTTCTCTAATAAGGTTATTAGATTTTCGTTACGGTATTCCGGGAGATTAGCAATCTCGATATTATATTGCCTTTCCTGTTGCTCCATTGATTTAATTTTATTCTCTAAAGTGTCAATTTGGGATTTTACAGTGCTACTCTATCAGATAGAGAGAGTAGCACTGTGAAGTCCCGAATTGCAGCTTTATCTGTTATGTCGTCCAGTCTAGTAGTTATATCTTTCAGTGAGTTGTTAATATATGAGGTTAATTTACTCATTTTGTGGTCGAGGGTCGCGTTAATAGCGATTTTTATGGTTTCGGCGACGCTTGTTTCCAGCCGATTCTTATAAACTGCAAGCTGTTCGTTTATTTTTTGCTCGACAACCTTCAGTACGGAGCTCGCCAAATATCGTGGTTGGATGCATATTTAAAAAATACCAATGGCAGTGTACGTTGCATTACGGCTGCAAGATGTAATATAGCTTGCCTTTCCAAGCACAGCGTTGCAAGCGATGTACAAAAGTGATGCACTACTGCAGGTTATTTATCACTACACACACAAGACACACTAAGGCGAATTCAGTCACTAACTAGTTAAGGTTGAAGAGTGAGAGTGCACGTATTCAGCAAGCTAACTGTTCGTAATTTTACACGTCTGTGCAAGATTCACTTCACACGGCGAATGAATTCTTAGACTTATATTTATATAATTGTGTATATACAAACCGTTAGTGCGTCTGTGAGTAATCGTTGTAAATTCTGAACGAGTTATTCGACAATTTTTGTATGTCAAGACGATGGTTCATTGATATGCCATTATTCGATTTATGGTTCTGTAGCCAAGTTAATATAATTTTCTATATTATCTATGGATCAAAATGACTCCTGTATCTTAAATATGACTTCAAATTATGTGATGAAATAATACATTTTATTATTTCTATCTATTTGCGTCGTATTTCTTTTATATTATTTCCTTCTTCTCCTTAAATAATCCAGATGTTATGAAATGTATTTTGTAGGCTATTACGTATATCAATATATAAAACAAAAAAAAACTTTAATATAAGCCTTTACTTTACCAACATTTCCAAATTTAATAAAAAGTTAATAAGTCACGAATTCTGATGCCTACTCCGTTAAACCTCAAATTTGATTAGACCTTTAATTAAATAATTGAATTCCCGAGGGAATTGCGCGAAAGACGAAAACAAAGAGGACGCGATTTCTGCTCCTGATCCGGATAAGGGAATACTTAGCCATGTCAGTAACATGATAGTGATATTTAAATGGTTTGTGTTGAAGTTGTTGTGTTCTTGTTTTAACATCACTGTGGACATTGAATAAAACATATTTTATATATTTTATCGTCTATAATTTAAAAAAATTTTCACTATTAGTAGTATGTCCTGAATGTTTTGTTTTCCTGATGAGATAGTTAAAGAAAGCAACCTTTAACATTTATCGTATGTTCGCTATACATAGAACAAGCTAAAAGTATTTCGAATTATTGCAATAGTATGCTTGGATTTGGATTTTATTTAATTTTTAGTTTTTTAAAACTAGTTTTAGAGAAATCATTTGATGACTTTAGATACTTCATCAGCTCTCTCTCTCTCTCTCTCTCTCTCTCTCTCTCTCTCTCTCTCTCTCTCTGTGTGTGTGTGTGTGTGTGTGTGTGTGTGTGTGTGTGTGTGTGTGTGTGTCGGTGAATGTGTGTGCGTACGTGCTTGCTTGCTTGCGTATGTGCGTGTGTGCGTGCTTGCGTGCGTGCGTGTGTGCGTTCGTGGGTGCGTACGTGCCTACGTGCATTCGTGCGTGTGTGCGTGTGCTTAGGTGTGTGTGTGTGTGTGAAACTTGTATGTGTACGTGTGTTTGTCTCGTTCTTAATTATTAGTTCTTAGTTTTCTTCATTATCATCGGCCCGTATAAGTCCACTGCTGGACATGGGCTTATAGGGATAATCCTACATATGATTTTTCTTAATCGCCACGCTTGGAAGTTGGATGGACAATTGCAGTACCAGTCGTCTGGCATAAATAAAATACGAGAACCACCGTTAACGTTACAGTCCATTAAAGTCCACTGTTGATCATAGGCCTCCACCATAGATTGCTTCATATTTGACACAATTGTCACGCTTGGCAAGCGGGTTGACGGTCCCAGTTTTTTATTTTAGTCGTTATAGAAAGACGCTACTGCGCATCTCCAGGTTTGTTTCCCTCTGTCGCCTCTTAAAGCACCTACGGGATGCTAAGGGATATTGAGTTCTCTAACACCGCCACTACACGTTAAACGAGAAGAAATCAAAAGTATATTACATATATTTCAAATAGAAACTAAAGAAGAGAATTTCGTTAAACCTAATTTTATGAATCGATGCGTTTATATCCTTGTCCGACACGACCAACATGGGACGATAAATTAGGGGCCAAAGCTTCGAACTGATGTATTTATTCCGCCGAGTTTTTACCGCTCGTGTAAACGGACCCTTGATAAATCTGCCCGACGTTTATATGCGGGCTCCGACATTGCAAAGTTCGGGAGCGTATTTCGAATTTTTACGTCTCTTTGAATTAGATTTATTGGACAGTCAAGTTGACAAGACAACTCAATATAAATGATCAAATATGCTTCAAATTGAATTAGTATTGTCGGTGGTGGCCGAGAAAGAAAGGTCAAATTCGAATAAATTTAACAACAGATCAAAACTCTTACACACATCAAATGTAATCAACAATTACAAAATATAAATATTTATTGCTACCAAAAATACTAAGCTTACAATTAAAAACATACACATAGACTTCATAAAATCAATTAAAAAGAAACATATATAATTAACACAACATTAACTTCTATAACTAAGTATAAAATATGGAGCACCGGAAACAGGCTCAGTATTTGTTCGGCATTTACTCAGCACTGGTTTTCACAACTGTTTTAAGTATTTTTGTAGTCGCATGCACATCATACTTAATTGCGTATAAGTGATAACCTTCACATTATATTAAACTTATTTTTTTTTGTTCCTTTTGTGCATATCTATGGAACAGTGCATTTCCAATGATATGTTTAATTCTCCTCCTTTTATATTAAAAACGAAAACAAATTACGACATTGTTAGTTGTTCTTGTAATCATATTCGTAAGTTTTTTTTTTATAGGATAAGGGTGACAAACGAGCACACGGCCCACCTGATGTGACCAGTGATTGTTGTGACCCATAGACATCTACATTTATCCCAGTTTGCGAATCAAAATGCAGACGCGTTGTCACCCGTGTGGACTAAGATGGAATGCCTCTTTTTCAGTAAAAAGGGTCTACGGTTCTGTACACTCACCATACGAATAGCAGCTTAACACAGCAGTGTTAAGCTGCTATTTTACGCTGGTATTCTTCATTCGTGCTACAACTATACTACTAATACAGCTGCAGCATTACTGTAATGCGTATAAAATAATCCATTATAGCCTACCAAATGTCCACTGCTGTACATAGGTCTTCCTCAAGGAATGTCACAAATAATGGTCCTGAGCCAACTGCATCCATCGACTTCCTATCTCTTTCTAGGTCGTTCCTTAATCTAGTCGGGGGGCGCCCTATACACTTCGATTACCTTGCTTGAACTACTACGCTTGAAACCTTTCCTATCGGTTGTCAGATCTTCAAGCTATATGGCCGGCAATTTAGACTGCTGATCCGTTGGTCTATACCAGTTACTCTGTTTCTACTGCGGATTCATTGGTAAGAAGTCTGTAATAGAAAATATTTTTATTTCTCTTGTATTGGAGTAACCCTGCATTTGAACCATGGCTACAGTGATAATGGTCCGGCTGTAGAATACAGTCAGCGTAAAATTAAACATAATGCTGTGGTGTTCTGTATGTGTTATTTCATAATCTAAAATATATATAAGTGGCCAAGTGTCATAGCATCCACTTGACATCAGGTTCAACAGGTCATCAACTTACTCGACTATAGCAGAAGTTATTTTTATGGAGAGATTACAATATCTCCTATATTGTAATCTCTCCATAGTCAAATGCCACAAGATTCACTTAGGTGTACCGATGTATTTTTTTAAAATTCTTTTTTAATTAAGGGAGCTTCGTTTTACCTTATGTAACTACAAAAAACAGTACAATTTATTAAATTACTTTTACATATGTTTATGAGAGAATTGATACACCATTTGAGCAGCACTTAGCGATGTTTCAGAGAGAATGCTTTGATATAGTAGTTTGATATATTGCCTACGTGCATGCGTGCGTGCGGGCGTGTGTTGGTGTTTATGTGTGTGCGAGTGTATGTGTGTGTGTGCGTGTGTGTGTGTGTGTGTGTGTGTGTGTGTGTGTGTGTGTGTGTGTGTGTGTGTGTGTGTGTGTTTTATGTATATAAAATACAAAACACAAATGGAATAGGAGTAAATACTTTAACTGTTTTTCTTTTTACGTATTTTTTATTGTCATAAATTTTCTTCTAAGAACATCTTTATTTATTCCATCTTTCTTAAAGTTGACTGGTAGAGAATGCCATTAGGCATTAAGTCCGCCCTTTGTTACCCCTGGGTGAAGGTGTGTTGCCTAAATGATAAATAAATAAATATAATATGGGCAATAAGCTTATCTGTGTTTGGTAAGCCTCTTCTGTCGGCGAATTTCTCTATTTAAAATACAAGAAAAAAGAAGAAAAAGTATCAGATCCAGCTTTTATTTTTGAAACTGCCTTCTTTTATTTTTAAATTTTGTAATTATAACGAACAACGAGAAAGTTTCGGGATTCCCGCTAAGGGTTCACGTTGCCTAACTTCTGATTGAAATCGTCGATAAAGTAAGAAAAGAAAAACATTGGAAAACATAAAAGTACGAACGCCGAAAGAACGTTGCAGCCATTTGTTATAATAACCAAACGAAACGCGACTAAAATATCTTCCGACATAGGTACAAACAATGGGAAACTTTGCAAACGAATGCGCTTATAAAATTTCGACCTCAAGTTATAAGCTGTGGAGTGAAATTTAAAAGGAACGATCAAATAGAATTTGTCACCAAATGTTCGATAAAATTATGAAAATATTAATAAACAAAATAGTCTATTTACAAACATCTTACTTCTGACCACAAGCTTTATTTCCGAAAAAAAAATAAAATTTTAAAAAACACGTGATTGTTAAAGACAGGTTTTGTCTGAAAAAGACTGGATTGTTAGTTATATAAAGAACGGATGTATGGAAAAACTGTCATCTATTGAAAACCATGAGGTCTTTCTGCAATTTACTATAGCTACCTCTTCATCTTTTTGAATTACTGGAGATCACCTTTGTTATTAGGCGATCTATATTCAAACGTGTTCTATTTTCAAAGCAATTTCAGTAATTTTAAATTTTGAACAAACGAACATTTACTTTTTTACCACGTTTATCCCTCTATCGCGTATGTCTGTCCTTGTCGAATTTAGTAATTACTTTTAAACTTAAGGCTTTAACTAGCCTGAATGACCTTGACGAAACGGCGATCGCAGAGATTTTAGCCGATGTCAACACCGTCTAGCAACTACGTTCTGTATTACTTATAAAAGTGCAAAGATTAATAGACTGCAGAGATGACAATTATATAAGTGACATACTGCCTGTTATGCTTGCGCATCACTGAGAATTATGTCGCGGTTACGCATCTTCAATTACATTGCACGGTGTGGGGCTGTAGCTTTGTCCGGTAGGCATCACGAGCTATCAAGTGTTCAAGTTTCAAGTACGTAAATTTTTTTATTATATATGTTAAATCGTATTTATTTGTGTCGTATTAAATATATGTCGTCAAAGCGTTCGCTGTAAATTTTCCCGGGTTTGATCCCCGACAGCACGAATGAAATTTGTAATTGCAATTTTCGTCAACACGCATTGGGGAAGCACGGCGGGCATTTCCTTGCCCTAAAACCCTCTCAGAAATAAAAAAAGAGTCCTGTGCCCAGTAGAGGGACTTGTATAGCCTATTACTTTACTTTGTAGCAATATTTATATTCGTTTCAGATATAGAAGGGTACCTTATGCTGACAAAAATATCATGTGGAGGCGACGAAAACGTAAAACATCTTTGTACCTAGATAAAACGTTCGAAAGATTGTCAGTCATGTCATACGCCACATTTTCTATAGAGCGTAGAACATTGCAGATAGGGCAAAATAAAATATAATCCAATATATTATGGGAACTATTTATTAATAATATATACATTTATAGGTATTTATAATAAAAATAATAAACAAGCTGCAAGGTTCAACTAATAATGTTTTTTGTAAACACTATCGTAAAATTCCTGTTTTAATTTTTACCAATGGTTAATTGATGAAACGTAGTCAAGATCACGAGATATAAAATATATTTAATTAAAATTGACACGTGACCTATTTGGCCTTCTACTTACAACTCGGCGGAAATTTGAAAAGAAATTTTGTCTTTTCACACAAGTATTGTTTACAACTGGCGTGGTTTCGAAAAGCGTGATTAAGTGTCAGCGGTATATAATCAATTAAATACTGAACTTTATTGAAATTTATTTTTTTGTTTATTTTTGTTATATCTTCTTAAAAACTGACGCCATCTCACTATTTTATTATTTGTTTTTTTTTTGTACGCATAAGGATAAGTTAGACTAAGTTAGATTAACTTGGATAAGTTTATATTTTTTTTAATTTTATCACAAAATTTCCGCAATAAATTATTACCTTTTCTACAGTGATTCTCTCCTCTTAGTTTCGGCGTGACTGTAGGATGTTATAGTGAGTCACCGTCAGTTACTAAGCGGCCACAAATCATTATATGTATGTATAGACATATATATATACATTTTTTGATTTTAATATTTATGCTTTTTGAATTTTGATTGATTTTTTGAGACCTGGTAAAATTATTTTTTTCCATACCAATTGATGGGCCTGAGTATAATGCCAGTTATGCTCTTTGGCTGAAGTTATTTTTTATTTTATGCTCAATTGCAGACAAAACAATATTGATTGCGCATTTCTAAAACAAAATTTTACCTCTTCTCCTTCTAATAATAGCTCCTGCACCTAACACGGCGGAATAGTTAGTATTATCTATAAGACCATTTGCGAAAACAGTTTTTGTTAACAGTTATGAGTGTAACATTTTATCAGCTGCTTTGTTTATAATGCCTTGAGCAACACTTTGCCGGTTTCTGTACAGAAAATGATGCTGGCTTTGCCAATACGGATGGCCGCTACCATTGAATATAATACCTGCTATGTTACACTTATTTACATAGAAACTTTAATTATCATTTGCATAAAATTCTAAATAGCACTTTTTACACAAGAAAGTAAACTTTTAGATCAGTCCATTTTGTTTTTCACTAATTAAGTAAAAAGTAAAACAAACCAATAGGGCCGGGAATTAAAATTTCTTGCAATTTTTTATAGAAAAGCATGACCTTATCATAATATAAAAGTTAATCATTTAGCCATGTGATAAAACTTTTAAGTGTGCCAGTCAAACATTAATAATGATATTCGGGTCATTATACTGGAAATAGTCTTTTAAATATTTTGTAGTACAATTGATAATCTTCAGTATGATTGACCGTGTATATGACTTTTATAAGTCTATGTTATTTTTGATGAAAATTATTATTGCAGATAAAAGCCCTTTCACATTTATTTTAGTCTCGAATTAAATTAATCAAAATGAAAATAATAACATTGGCTCTTTATAACTGATCTTTAAATGTAACACACTGACGGGAAATTATATAATTATTAGCATTTTTTTAATTCATTGAACTTTTTTAAGATTTTGTTGCAACTCTACTGGTAAAAAAAAACAAATATATATATAAAAATATATATATTATAGTTCTTGATGAAAATAATGTATGCGCGTTACATTGCATCCCATCAAGAATTTCTAATGTAATTCTTGGTGTAAAGCTAAGACGTGATAATAACTGTAAACAATAGAATAACAAAATAATGAAAACATTTACATTTACATACAAAACATTTACAAAAATACTTGCTTTATAACCTAATAAATATTATTTGACCGTAATAAAATAAAACAAGGTAGTCTTCGGCACGAAAGTAAAAATAAATATTTTCGATTATTTTTGCAATATCTAACAGCCGGATCAGCGGGCGATTCTGATCCATCTATAGATGCTAAATTTCAGCAAGCACTGTCAAATTCAATAGGAGTGACAGAAAAACGGTGCTTGATATAGAAAGGTAAATAAATTATTTAACCTATAAAGTAAAATCACTTTATTACAAATCAAAATAGCCCAATAGCTTTATTAACATGAGACATAATTGTACGAGTGCTTACAATACTTAACATTATTTTACTGAAATCTCAGAAAGTTTTTATTAAATAGAATAAGGGTGACAAACGAGCACACAGTCCACCTGATGGTAAGTGGTTGCTACGGCCCATACACATCTACATCTATTCTCGATTACGTATCAAAATGTAGATGCGTTGTCACCCGTGAGGACTAAGATGTAATGCCTCGTTTCCAGTAAAAAGGTTCTCCGGTTCTCTACACTCACCATACGAAACACAGCAGGGTTAAACTGCTATTTTACATGTTATTCCGTGAGAGCGTGCCCTTCCCCGGTCGAGCCGACCCATTCGTGCTACAACTATACCTAATAAATATAGCTGTAGCATGGCTCTACCACGTAAAAAAAAATTGACGTTGAAAATTTAAGTATTTTTAGAAGCAACTTTGCAATTATTGTCTATTGAGTTAATTTTTGTGGAATCGTGTTTTGCAAACCGCCACCTAAAATACGTACAATTTTTTTTCGATAATGACGTGAAATTACAAAACGATCCCCATGCATTTCAATGTGGCTCTATTCAGCCTCTTAATATAAACATACCTCGGATTTCAGAATTAATGGAAGATATGATATTATATTATTATATAAAATGCGATTTAGAAGATGTTTTCTTCCTCGCACAACTTCCTTGTGGAATAGTTTACCACCAGGGATTTTTCCGGACCGATACGACTTAGGGACCTTCAAGAAAAGAGCCTACTCCTTTTTAAAAGGCCGGCAACGCATCTGCAATTCCCCTGGTGTTGCGGTTGTTCATGGGCGGCGGTAGTCACTTACCATCAGGTGAGCCGCATGCTCGTTTGCCCCCTCTCTTATAAAAAAAAAAAAAAAAAAAAAAACGTCACCATATAGGATACTGTTGTGTATCCATTGCGTGAGTGTATCCATTGTGCTTATCTCAGGTCCATGAACGTGAATCAGCCGTTCACGCATGTACACAGATTCCCCATTTTCATTGTAACCTGTAATTTAAAAACAAGTTTGTTATCGAAAAAGCATCCAAATTAGGAAAATAAACTTTTTTAATTAATGAATTCTGATGGATTCAGTTTCGTTTTTAAGGATTTCATTGCATTTTTTGTATCTACGAGAAATATAAACAGAGGAATAAACTAGAAAACGTGTAACTTTCCCCAAATTCAAGAAGCTTTAATAAAGTTAGACTCCGTGCTAAATAACGAACATGTCGAAAATCTGTTGCAAGAAAGTTATGCATAGAAAGAACAATGCCCATTTTTCACCTGACAATGTATAGAAATGAAATAAATCTTAAGATTCAGTTAATTGAATTGTAAATTAATTACGCTTATCATTAATATTTATATTATATTATTACTGTTCCGTGTGAGGCAACCTTTATACTTATATACATATTCTCATCATATTTTTATGGTTGGTTAGAAAAATTATATCTAAATGCAAACTTTCACAGGATAATTTTTTTTTTACTATTTTACCCAGCAAGTAGTAAAGCAACTACAATCCCATCGGTAAGTGGTTATGTAGTCTAAGATGGTGAATTGCACTGACTTAACAAAAACCTATTCACTCTTGCCTAATAGTACTAGGTAAGTATTATTTGCGACCTATTTGTGTGTGTGTGTGTGTGTGTGTGTGTGTGTGTGTGTGTGTGTGTGCGTGCGTGCGTGCTTGCGCGCATGTGCGAGTGTGTGTGTGTGTGTGTGTATGTGTGAAGAAAAGTGTATGAGAATACGTGAAGAGGAATAAAGGTTGAGTACTAATTCGCTTACCTGTACGAGGTTGCCACTCGAGGACCTTTCTTCCTATTTTTTATATGTTTTCCAAGTTATATAGCTAGCCCATTGCCATTTCACTGTAATATTCCGTTGAGCTATGTCAGTTACTCTGATTCTAATGCAAATACCTTCATTTCTAACTTTATCATGTAGAGAAACCCCTCTCCAATTTAAAATTTTTACATTTTTTAGATGATAGTTTGTCTAACATAAAAAAAAACCATAAACCCTAGAATATCTTTATATAGTTATTTATACTTAGGTAAGCACCATTCTTTTATTTATTTAAATTGTTTCATTTAATTTGATAACAGTGTACCTAAATGTAAGTATCTGTATCTTTATTTCTCTCCCCAATAATATTTTATAAAGTCATACTTATAAAAACAGCGTTTTATTGTAATACATAATCATAAAATTCATTATCAACTAATTAATAAAAATATGCAACAATAAAATTACATGGGTATTAAAAACTATCGAAATCTAAGTAACGAGAGCATGTTCGTCGTTCCACATCTAAATTATATAAAAATGCATTTTTCAATTTCACTAATCAACGTCGCCGCAAAAATTTCTTCTTCTTTGGGCACTTTAAAAATTCATTTATTTAGAAAATAATATTTACAGTTACCAGTGTACAGATATTAACTAAATTAAGTATTTCTAGTCAAAAAAATATTTATAATTGAGTATAAACTTTTAAAAAACTAATATATATTTGAACGAAGTCACTCCAACACCGACGTGCGGTCCACCCTCGACGATGTCCGAAAACGGACTGTGACAGAGCTTACATGACGACGGAGCATGCGCGCTCGCGTAAATATATTCAATTTCAGGGAAAAATGATATATTCTCTTATAAAACGGGTAATAAAAATAAAACTCTCAATTAAAAATATTAATATTTTTAAGACCTTTTTTTTAGTGTAAGAACTATTTAAAAAGCTTGTGCCGTTTTGGAGAAATTTTGCAAAATATGACAAAGATAGGTACTCTTTGGGGATTTTTTTTCTAATAAGGGGTTGACAAAAATACAATTTTGTTAAATTAAAAACATTTAACAAATCTTCTTCTGTTACCCTGTATTTTTTCTTTGTGGATTAAACGAACAGTTATTGAGATTTTTTTACTTAAATATCCTAGATTTAGGCATTTCAACCACTGTTAAGGCCTTAATTCCCGACGAGCTACAGACTTGACATTTTAAACATAACTGAGAATTGGATGACAATTTAAGATTATAAAAAAATTTGTCCGTTTTAAAACATTTATAATTATTATTTATATATTTACATGCGCCCCATGTTTATTCGTATATTGCATGGACTTATAAATCTGTATGGGGTAGGAAAAAAATATTATTTTATGGTTTTAGTCTAATAAAATGAGAGAGTCATGCTAGCTGACCTAAGCGCTCGCTGTAAATTTCACAGAACACGATCAACCCATATCCGTTCTCCACCCGCCACCACCTAGAAAATAGTTAATTTGCAATTTTAGATCCTGTATTAACACGTTCTCTACGATGGAGGAAAATATCGGTAAGAAACCGCCATTGCTAAAAAATTAAAAATAATACATATTTCGAAGACATGTTATTTCCGCCATCACGCAATGGGGCAGTGCGGCGGATATTTCCTTGCCCTTAAACTATGCCATTAATGAGAGGATCCCTGTGCCTAACAGTGAGACGTATATAGTTACATTACTATTATTTTACTTTAATATATATGGTTATAAAAGTTGAATGCAGTGGAGATGCGATCTCTTCGTAAAATGTGCGGCGTTACCATGGCCGACCGAAAGCGAAACGAAGAGATTCGCAATATGGCAGGTTTGTAAGATGACCTTATCACAAAAATTGATAAGGGCGTGCTTCGGTGGTTTGGGCACGTTGAGCGAATGAGTGAAGACCGAATGGTGAAGAAAATATATAGCGCGAAAGTTAATATTAAAAGGTGTCGAGGTAGACCGAGACTAACTTTCGAAGACCATGTGAGCAAATTGCTCGAAGAGGGTAGGGTCAAGAGTACTCGGACACCTAGACGTGCATGTATGAAGAAGATAATGAATCTGAAAGAAGCGAAAGAGGTATGTAAGGATCGTGACACTTGGCGATCTGTTCTCTCTGGCTACCCCGTCAGGGATTGTGAGTGAAGATAAATAAGTTATAAAAAAGCTAAGAGAAATAATATCGTACTTAAAAAATACACTACGTTTTTAAAGGACTAATGTTTTAAATATTTTAACACTAAAATAGCAAAAATAAGTTTACGACTTCGATCTATTTAAGCTGAAGACGCACATACGTCAATACTTCAAGAAGCGAGGCAATATGGATGCTTCCTTAAAATACTACTGCACAATTTTATTTTAACTTTTTAATTTTAAGCCAGTGCTTGACCACATTCGCACATGGTGACAAATGGTGATGAAGCCCCAGATGATAAATCGCACTTTCATATCGTAACATGGAAATTTCCTATACCAAGAGGATATTCGGCGGATACCGATAGGATATTCGGATAGGTGGCGCTTTGTTGGAGTAAATAATATTTTTTTATTCGCATTGTAAAAAGTTTGAAGAAAATTCAGAGTGAAATCTTGTATGAAATCCATCCTGTCAAAGAATACCATAGTGGAATATCAATAATAATCACGTGTTTCGTGTGGTGAGTAACAGCGTCCCTTTTTACTGGTAACGATGCATTATATCTTAGTTCTCAAAAGTGAGAAACGTCTGAAACTTTACTATTAATTATGTGTTACAGGGTAGACCCATGCTGCAGCTATATTTGTAGTATAGTTGTAGCTCCATTAGGTCGGCTCGACCGGGGAAGGACCACGCTCTCACACCATAACCATTTGTAAAGAATACCAGCGTAAAATGTAAGCACTAGCAGCTAAACACTACTGTGATTCGTATGGTGAGTGTAGAGAACCGGAGACCCATTTTGCTGGTAAAGAGGCATTGCATCTTAGTCCTCACGGGTGACAACGCATCCGCATTTTGATTCGCAAACGAGGATAGATGTAGATGTCTATGTGCCACAGCAACCACTTACCATCAGGTGGACTGTGTGCTCGTTTGTCACTATAAAAAAAAACTAGATAGGACAGTAAAACTTCTATCGAGCTAGTGTTATAATAATTTATTAGCGGTTTTCATAGACTGCTCTTATAATTAGGCGCTAAAGTCTGTCTCGTAGGGATTTGCTACACATATTACGGTTTATCCCTAAAAGGGATTCCATTAAAATTCACTAATGATCTTCGCAATTACTACACCAAGGAAATAATCGCCCCTCCCTTACTCTTCCCAGCTCCAAACTTACCACGACCCGATTACAAAGCTCGGGAAGAATTTACTCTGGAGGCACGTAACATACAATATATTGTAGGAATAAGTGGTACGCTTAGCATTTCGGATTATGTAGAGATAATGGGATGGCCCCGGCCATTATGAATTTCGGTCTTGTATAATTATAATTTACATGGTGTAATAAAGACCCGAGGTAGATGTTGTAATTGTTTTGTATGCGCCCTAATTTATATAAGCCGCTCATTACGGCTAATGGAGGGTTGATAAGCGTGAATTAGATTCTCTGCTAAAATGATTCTTGATATTTCAACCAGTCTTGTTTAGCGCAACTTACGTCATTACTTTATAAAATAAGGGTGACAAACGACCACACAGTCTGTCCGACTTTCAGTGGATGCTTTGGCCTATTAACATCTACATCTATAATCGATCAAGAATCAAAATGCAGATGCGTTTGAGGACTAATATGGAATGCCTTGTTTCTAGTGAAAAGGGTCTCCAGTTCTCTACACTCACTATACGAAACAGCAGCAGCATTAAGTTAATACTTTACGCTGGTATTCTGTGCGAGTATGGTCCTTCCCCGGTTGAACCTACCCATTCGTGCTACAACCATAATAGCTGAAGCAACGCTCTCCCATACATAAAGTTTAAGTTAAAGTTACAGCCTATATGTATACGTCCCACTGCTAGGCACAGGCCTCCTCTTATTTCTGAGAGTGTTTTAGGGCATAAAAATGTCCGCCGCGTTGCCCTAATGTCTGTTGGCGAACTACAGATTTCTTCGAAATATATTTTTTCTTATTTCTCAACCTTGGAGGTTTCCTAACCATGTTTTCGTCCACCGCCGAGCACGAGGTAAATAAACACTTACATTTGCAATTATCAATTTTATTAGTGCGGGTGGGCATCGAACCCGAGTTGCTCGTGTAAAATTTACAAATGTGTGAAATATACAGCGAACGCTTATCCAATAACCTACCACGGCTAACACATGTAATAATGCATAAATTAACGTTTTTTGACTTGATTATAAATTCGTCTAGTGGTAAGTGCCGATTAAGTAAAAAAAGATACTTTATACTTTTTATATTATAAGTAAATGGTAGAAATAAATATTCTCTAATGTATATTTATCGAGTAAAGTAATAAGAATAGCAAACGAAGCTCAACATTTAGAGATGGATACCTAAACAGATAAAATAATAATGATTTCTTCGCCATACACTTTCGTCCAATAAAGAACTTTTTAAGTAATTTTAATATTGTTGAATTAACATCCTGAACAAGCTGGTTTCCGAAAGGGCTTTAGCACCATAGACCACATACATACCCTTCGGCAAGTTGTACAGAAGTCCGAAGAGTACAATTTGCCACTATGTCTGGCGTATGTGGACTATGAGAAAGCCTTTGATTCCGTCGAAATTTGGGCGGTGCTGCAGTCCCTTCAGCGGTGCCAAATTGACTGTCGGTATATCGAAGTGTTGAAGTGCTTGTACAGTAGGGCTACGATGGCTATCCGAGTACAGAACCAGAGTACGAAACCTATCCAATTGCAGAGAGGTGTAAGACAGGGTGACGTCATATCCCCGAAACTCTTCACCGCTGCATTGGAAGACGTTTTCAAGCTTCTGGACTGGAAAGGATACGGCATCAACATCAATGGCGAGTACATCACTCACCTTCGATTTGCCGACGATATAGTCCTTATGGCAGAATCGCTGGAGGGCCTAAGCACTATGCTCAATGACCTCAATAGTGTTTCCCAACGGATAGGTCTTAAGATGAACATGGACAAAACAAAGATCATGTTTAATGTCCATGTCACACCTATGCCGGTAGTTGTTGGGAGCACTAAGCTCGAAGTTGTTGACGAGTATGTTTACCTGGGACAAATAGTCCGACTAGGTAAGTCCAACTTCGACCGAGAGGTCAATCGACGGATTCAACTCGGCTGGGCAGCGTTCGGGAAGCTACGACACATCTTCTCGTCAGACATACCTCAAAACCTTAAAACGAAATTGTACAACCAGTGCGTGTTGCCAGTGATGACTTACGGAACTGAGACGTGGTCCTTCACTGTTGGCCGTATGAGGAAGCTCAAGGTCGCTCAGCGAGCTATGGAGAGGGCTATGCTCGGAGTTTCTCTGCGTGATAAACTTAAGAATGAGGATATCCGCAGTAGAACCAGAATAACCGATATAGCCCAACGAATTAGTAAGCTGAAGTGGCAGTGGGCCGGCCATATAGCTCGAAGAACCGACAACCGATGGGGAAGAAAGGTTCTCGAGTGGCAGCCTCGTACCGGTAGGCGAAGTGTAGGGCGTCCCCCCAAGAGATGGAGTGACGACCTGGTAAGACATGCAGGAAGTCGATGGATGCAGGTGGCTCAGGACCGTGCTTTGTGGCATTCTTTGGGGGAGGCCTATGTTCAGCAGTGGACTTGTGAAGGGCTGTAATGATGAATGATGATGATGATGAATTAACATTATTTTAATTTGGAATAAATGTAGCATATATACAAAGCAATAAACTAAGGGCAAATTTAATATCTAATTAAATGCGAAGTTATTTTCACCTTCCCTTGCCGAAGTAATTATATTTCGTTATATTACTTGTTATGGTACATAATATAATAATATTCAGACAATAAAAGAAATTAAAATTGATGACGAAATCATAATGATGAAATATATTAATTATTACTGAGACTTTCAAAATTTCCCTTAGGGTTTCTGAAAGCTGTAGAGTAAATACTCTCTCTCTCTCTCTCTCAAATAATGAAAAAGTAATTCATTGCTCATATCATATATTAGGTACTTTATGTAGAAGAATATCTCCAATGGCCTTTGTTGAGTTTGCCGTATTTTAAAAATGATAAGAGGCAGAAATTAAGGTTAATAATTTTACTTGATCACTTTTCATTTATATAACGTCCAAATATCGTTTGGTAATGTAGAAAGAATGCGGAAAGAGTGACAAAGCAAACTTATGTTGCAGAGGTAAACGGCAGAGTCGGGAAGGGACGCCCACGCGAAAGTTTATCAACCAAATTGGCGATATATTGAAAATGGGCCAAATTAAGTGTACCTCTAACTGGCGAGCGTATAAGCGTAGGTATATGTATGTGGAGGCAAGGAGGTGAGGAGCGACAGAGATGTGTCAGGATCGTGCCAAATGGAAGTCCGTAGTATCTGCCTACCCCTCTGGGTGACAGGCGTGAGTGTAAAAACGTAATAAAAAAAAAGAAAATCTATAAAAAATTACCATACCAAATTACCTACTCCCCGCGGTATGGGGCCAAGAACGCTAGCTGCGTTTTCCCGGTTGATTACTAGCACGTACTTTTAAAAATCTTTAAAATAAAACTTGACCCGTGCTTACTATATACGTAGTTTTACTGTTCTGTAATGGCTATAGTCACTACAATTTAATATTGTCTTATGGTTGCAACGTAAACCTATATATAGACATAGACATATGTTTTAGAAACAATGAGACATAAAAACACAAAGTAGTTGAAAAACATGAATAAAAATAAAATAAATCTCAGCAAGAGTGAGTGATGTGATGCCAAAAGGATTCTGTCTCAGCATATGCTACCACAGATACTGATATATATAACACTAACACTAAATTGCTGTCGACTTACGGAAAGTCCAGAAACACCAAACGATATAATATGGCGTATCTATCTCATATATATATATATATATATATATATATATATATATATATATATATATATGTCAAATAGCCATAGCCAAGTAGCGGTGCCGTAACAGAATCCACTACCATGCCATCCCGTGGTAGGTGACTCAACAATAAAATCTGCGTTCACTGAACCAAGCGTAGCAACTATGTTAGTTATTGCCCTATAAAGTAATCTATAAATAAGGGAGACCTCTGTTAAGCAATTTACTTTTGATAGGCTGTAATCTATAACAGTCTATCAAAGATGGATGGAAAATTGCCAGACTGACAATCCACTTACCATGGGTGGAAATAATGGCAAGTCCTTCCGATAGTGAGCAAATAAGACAATAATCATTATCGTTATTGCAGCCATACACAAGTCAACTGCTGAACATATGCCTCCTCTAACGCCACAAAGTGCGGTCCTGGTGGCTACCTGCATCTATCGACTAGCTGCATTATTTACCAGGTCGTCATTCCATGTAGTGTGGAGCCACCCTAAACGTTGCTTACCATTACGAGGCTGCCACTTAACGACATTTCTTCCACTTCGGTCTTATATTCTTGGAGCTATATAGCCGGCCCATTGCCTTTAACTTACTGATCCGTTGGATTATGCCGATTACTCTGGTTTTAATCCAGATATCCTCAGTCTATTACGCAAAGGTGCTTCGAGATTAGTCATCTCCGTAGCTTGCTGAGCGACGTTTAGCTTCCTTAGTGGGCAAGCAGTGAAACACAAAGTCTCAGCTTTATAACACAATATTATGTCGCGGTTGAATATGATGTAATCAGTAAAGAAATAACTCAGCAACTTCAAGAACTTTAATAGGATTTTTTATGAAATTTTGAGGTTCTAGGTATTCAAAGGATTCTTATTATTCAGGCAAGATGTGTAGGTCTAACTGACCTTAAGTTATGGATGGTTTAAAAGAAGTGCGATAAGGTTTTCTTTCCGAACATGGCTGACACACTGCCGTGTTTGTAATAGAACAAGATCAGCTGACTTAATCAGGCAGATAGATAATAAGCTAGTAAAAAACAAGTCAAACGTAACCTCCCCGCTCTCTCCGTAAAAGATTGGTAGCTACAAGAACTTCTTCGCAAAAGAAAGAAAGATATTTAAAGGTAAATTTGTATCCACTTGTCATAAGGAGACTACGAGCTTGTTTATCACCCTACTATTCTTAAAAATAATGTCAGTTTACATAATGTATCTGATAAATTAAAAAAAAACCTGTTAATCAATTTACCTAAGCTTCTTTCAGTGATTATATTTTACAGAAGTGTTAAATTAAACGCTTTGTCCTTTTTGGAATTAATTGCCGAAATCAATTTAGATGAAAATGAGAAATCGCAAGAAATCTCTTTAAATAGCCGAGACATAGTTATCAGGAAGCACTTAAATCTATTATTAATTTATGAAGAATATAATATTTCACATTGTTATTTTTAGACAAAGTTATTGAAGAAATAGAATAATAACACAGAAATAGAAATGTTTATACTAAGCTTATTACATCTCGTGGGTGTCATCAAGAGGCGGTTGTTAATAAAAAATAATTCAATTTGTGAATGAATAAACGACTAAGTATTTTCGCAATCATGCTATAATTTTGTATTTTCTATATTCGGATCAAAATGTGTCATAACAAAACATAATACCTGTATTATGCAATAACAATTTTTTTTTTAATTTCGACAAAGTAAACACGAGTGTTTTATTATTTCACCATGCATGCGGTGGCGTTACTAAAGCGATATAATGACGTTACTGGCTTTTCAATTTACATTTAAGAAAAACCATTTTAATTGTAAAATTAAAATTGTCTCATAATTAAGAATAATAACTTTATTAAAAACTTTAAACATGTAGTACATACAGAAAAAAAATGTTTTATATGAAATAATAAAAATTAGGTTAAAATACTAGTGAGGGTGACGTCCTGTTCTCCTTGCTAGACTATAAAATAGTCTGTATCAAGGAGATTCAGTCCCTTACCCCCTTACAAAAAGGAAACAAAAAAAATGCTCTTAACTTTGTGTGTGTGTGTGTGTGTGTGTGTGCGTTCGTGCGTGCGTTTATGTATAATAGATTATGTACATATTAATAAACTTCCTCTTTTTTCTAAGCACAACTGTTGGGTATAGGCCTTTACCGTTGTAGGTGATCCAGATGATTTGCGCTTTTAATCGCCCGTCTAGGAACTTATATATGAAGTTTCTGGAAAGATGACCTAATAAAGCACGTTAAGCCGTTGGTCCTGCGCATAATTTCTCACCTGTAGCGTCGTGTTGCCGACTCATCGGACTCTTCCCTCTTCTTGCGCTATAATCCAGTCCGCGCGAAAAGTCTTCGTTAATACTGGTCGCCGTGACCAAGTTCTACTTGGAGGACATTAGTATATAGAATAACCGCAATCGCTCAGAATGCATAATATTTTGCTGCCATTTCCTATACTCTCCTCTCAACAGGGGACGGATCTCTCTAACAGGGGACGGATCTCTCTAACAGGGGACGGATTTCCTTTATAATGGGAAGTATAAACGAATAACTGGTCTAGTGGTCGTAATAGTTGTTGATGCTCATGAGGTCCCGGACTCGGATCCCGGGTCGGGCTAATTTTGTTATTGATTTTTTTCTCTCAAGAAATTTTTAATGGCAGCCCGGAGTCAGGAAGTAAGCGGTGTTTCAGCCCTGTGCCTCGGAAAGCACGTAAACCCGTTGGTCCTGTGCCTGATCTCTTTCCGGTCATGTCGGATTACGTTGCCATTGGACTGTAAGAGTTAGGGAATAGAGATTATAATTCCGATACCCAAATGCACACTTGGGTATCGGAATCCTGTTCTACGCAGATGGCTAGTCTCTGTTCAGGCTGGCCGCCGTGACCTAAATTCGGTCTGGACACCCACGGGATGATATGGGGTAATGGATACACGGTTAACGAATAAACTCATTCATAATTAATTAAGGTTTGACGTTTATCGATCATAATCCAAACTAATTAGATCCTAGAATGTTAATTCATATTAAACAACTGTTAATTTTCATTAGTAAAACGAGAAGCACTATTATGAAATTGGTATATAATTTATCATGGATAGCAAACAATACAATTAATAATGTAAGGTAATATTTCACCCGAACTATGCTGACAATAGGGATTGTGCAAGGTAATTATTTTCACATTTAATATTATTTACGATAAACGATCCTATATTCGTTTGTATAATATTTAGTATAAAAATATTTTTAATTTTTTTTTTATGGAATACGGGTGACAAACGAGCACATAGTTCACCTAATGGTAAGTAAATGCTGTTACCCATAATAGACACCTACATCTATCCTCGATAAAGATAAGAATCAAAATGCAAATGCGTTGCCACCCGTGAGGACTAAGATGAAATGCCTCGTTCCCAGTAATAAGGGTCTCTAGTTCTCTTTACTCACCATACAAAACATAGCAATATTAAGGTGCTATTTCACGTTAGTATTTTGTGAAAGCGTGGTATTTCCTCGGTTAAGCCGATCCATTCGTGTTATAACCATAATGTTGCAGCGTGGCCCTACCAAACATAACATTGAAACTTTACTTTTCCAATTATTGGAACACTGTGGTCCACTTGAAACTACGAGTATGTGGATGCTAACTAAACCTATCGTTATTTTTTTATAGGATAAGGATGACCAGCGAATATATAGTACACCTGATGGTATGTGATTGCTGTGGCCCATAGATTTACACCTATCCTCATTTGCGAATAAAATGCAGATGCGTTATCAGCCGTGAGGACTATGGAATGCCTTTTTTCCAGTAAAAAGTGTCTTCGGTTCTCTACAATCACCAAACGCGACTCGGCAGCATTAAGCTGCTATGTCATGCTGGTATTCTGTGAGAGCGTGATACTTCCCCAGTCGAGCCGACCCATTCGTGCTACAACTATACTATGAATATAGCTGCAGCATGGCTCTACCACGTAACAAATAATTAAGAATAAAAGTTCAAAAGTTTATCACCTTTGAGAACTAAGATATAATGCATCGTTACCAGTAAAAAGGGACTCTGTTACCCACCACACGAAACACGTGATTATTATTGATATTCCATTGTGGTATTCTTTGACAGGATGGATTTCTACCTACACGTACTGCAGCTATAATATTCTTCAGCGTTACAATCATCTATATATGCACTTTATTTAAGTGCATTAGGTGTAGTACCTTTTAAGTGTACACAGGTATACTTTTAGGCGTCTTATATTTTACTGTAATTTGCCGATTGAGCAATAATACCGACTAGTGACTAGACCAAACAATTGAAATGGTTTTCACACACACGGGCAGTGACTTATGTAATATACGTCATCCTCTTAACTAGGTACCTTCTTGAAGTGTAATAAACGTTCGCAGATGTCTTTTGGCTCTTATGGCTTGGCATAAAGTAGTTTAGCGCGTTTCTACAATAATAATTTTTTTGGTCATCGGAGCATATTTGTTAACACTCTTATTAGTAAATATGTGTGTCATAATTTGTATGTATAAATTAAATGGAATGTTTCAACCACTTTCGGATGCTTGAATGGTCTAAAATTTTGCAGATGTATTAAGAAACTATGACATGACTATGATCTATTATTCTCACGACATTCATCATACACAGTTACAGAAATTAAATGAAAACGTATCGTAAAATTGTTTACATTCTAGATGATTACGAAATGTACGTTTGATATAAGATTACGTCATAATAATATTATGTTCTTCCTTAAATGCCGTTTGTCATATGTGTTTCAGAGTGTTTATTATTTTTTAGGGTTCCGTACCTCAAAAAGAAAAAACGGAACCCTTATAGGATCACTTTGTTGTCCGTCTGTCTGTCTGTCTGTCTGTCAAGACCCTTTTTCTCAGGAACGCGTGGAGGTATCAAGCCTCAAATTTATATCAAATACTGAAGTCTACTGTCCCTTAGAGGTGTGAAAAAATCAAACTCTTAAGCCAACGCAATCCAAAGATAGAGCCGTTTATGCCGCAAATTTTCGACATTCTACAGGGTACTTCCCGTGAACTCAGAATCTTGAAATTTGGTACGAAGCAACGTTTTATAGCACAGATAAAGGAAAAATTGCGTAAACATAATTTTTTAGTTACATCATATAATAAAAATATTTTTAATAATTTTAAACTTATACATCTATGGATTTATTCGAAGCCCTCGGTGCGTGAGTCCGACTCGCACTTGGCCGGTTTTTTTTAAATTCATTAATACCTATCATTTAATGAAATAAAAAAAAAACTATGTTGGTACTTTATTATTTTTAATTGAAATTAGGCTTTGATTCATAAGCGAGGATAGATGTAGATATCTATGCACTGCAGCATTATATTACCATTAGGTGAAGCATGTGCTGGTTTGTTACCCTTAATTTACAAAAAAAGAAACCTTATTCCTATCAATATATCATGAGAAATAGTTTAAATAATTATATGGCACAAAAAGATTACACGCAAGCCATTTCACAATATTTTTAACAGAAGTTCCAAATATATTATCCTTCAATCAATTACATGCTATACCATTTCCTATACGGAAAGAAAACTAACCCAACCTACCAATTACAGACTGCGACATAACGCAATTTCGATTTGCGTGTCGACCTTTCTTAAGTATTCCACTACGACCAATAAAACGTTGAATAGGGTATACACCAATTTAAAAACCATTTCCAATTCTCTAGCTAGTTTCAAATAAATACTTGTAAAATTTACGTTTAGGATGCTTAAAAACTGACTTAAAAAAAACGTTTCACCGCACTAGGATTTTCACAAAAGCAAGAAGACAAACATCCAGACCCGGAACAATTATTTGTAGGCCATACAAATACTTGTTCCGTGCGGGATTCGAACCTCAGCGCAACAAATCAATGCTAAGCCACTGCGTCACGGAGCCGTCTTTGACCTGATGGCAGTTGTTCATTGGCGGCGGTAGTCACCAGATAAGCCATTTGCTTGTTTGCCCCCTCACCTATAAAAAAAGCTAAAAGGATAAAGTAATTTTCATAACATAACAATGTTATAGCTTCTTATGTCAGTGTTAAGACATCTATCGAAGAATTAAAGGCTCCAACTTTAGAAACTATGAAATGCTTGAATAATTTTAACATATTATAAGATGTTAGATTCGTCTTAATTGTGGAAGTGATATTATATATTATATGGCTTTATAATAATTATATATTGCATCTTCAAGTACAATAATTTAAAATTTAAAATTTTGTACAGCCGACTTCAATATAAGTTATTACGATTAACTTAAAAACTTTTGGTCTGATCTTGATCAAATTCACATGGGAGCACACGACAAGTATCAGCTTTCATATAAAAAAAGAATCATCGAAATTGGTTCACCCAGTAAAAAGTTATAAGGTAACACACATAAAAAAACATACAATCGAATTGAGTAACGTCTCCTTTTTGGAAGTCGGCAGAAAAAGGGAGGAGAAGGTTTTTTTTCGAACAAATTACAACAATATTGGAATTAAATAAAAGAAAATCAAATATATATTTATGCTGACATTTCAACAGCAATATGGCGACATTTAACATTTTTATTTTTGCAGTAATCTTTTGTACGCAGTCGGGTTTTTTCATACTGTTTTAACATTTGAACTTGTGTTATATTAATCTATCCTTATAAAGTTATAACATCATAGTATTGAAAACGTGCAGTGGCAAGTAGCTACACGTGTAGAAGCTCTCCGCTTCGCTTAAGCTCCTTATACCAATAAATGTTGACGCCCAGAACCGTTGAGAAACGACGCTATTTAAGAACGAACTGAAATTCCCGCAGACAAATTACAACTAGTACTACTGAAAATAAGTGCCGCCATTTATCTGTGCTCTCTTTAAAAATAGGTTGAAAATGCGTCATTAAAATGTTACTGACTTGTGTGACTTATACCGTGTAGTAGCGGTGTAAGAACAAAATATCATCACTACCAAATATCATACCGTGAGTGTCGTAGGAGGGAAACAAATCAGGAGATGGGCAGCAGCGTTTGCCAATAACGACTAAGAATAAAAATAAAAACGCCGGGCGTGGCAACTAATGCAAATATTCCCCTTATGGGGCAATCAATGGCAAAGGTCTACGTTTAGCAGTGAATTTAAATAGGCTGTAACAGTAACGTACTTGTGTAAAAACAACATGAAATTGTATTGCCGATAAGTTGCCGTCTATATTGCGCAACGTAGTGCAGCACTTGCCGCATTCTATACCTATACCTACATCCTAAGGTTTTCTTTCTATTACTTGTTTTGTCTTTGCGTGCTTTGTGGTGTACAACAAAGAATATAGATACATAATACCTGATGTAGCCAAAACGTGTTCGATGTCTAGCCTCTCATGTGCCAGAACCATTTTATGTTTTTACGCGTAAACAATGATATCTTTTAATTTTGTATGCCAGCTATTGATAAAACACATACGCATCGATTCCTTGTGAACCACTTTGACAAGTATTGCAACATCGCCCCACAATATTTTTCTAATCCTGTTCCGATTTTAAGCCAACTTCAAAAAAGGGGGATGTTTACAATTCAAATGAATGTTCTTTTCTTTTCTTTTTTGTATGTATGTTACGCGATGTCTTCGTCAATTCGAACCGTCTCCGGTTCTCTACACTCACCATTCGAAACACAACAGCGTTATATTACGCTGTTTTTCTGTGAGAGCGTGGTCCTTCCCCGGTCGATTCGACCCATTCGTGCTACAACTATACTACTAATATAGCTGCAGCATGGCTCTACCACGTATAATGTAACTATAAAGGAGATATATGGATTGTGATATTTTTTATAGGAGAGGGGGCAAAGGAGCATGCGGCTCACCTGATAGTAAGTGACTACCGCCGCCCATGAACAACTGCAACACCCCCCTGGTGTTCGCAATCGCAGATCCTCCAGAATCCAGAATCCAGAATCCTTTTAAAAAGGAGTAGGCTCTTTTCGTGAAGGTCCCTAAGTCGTATCGATCTGGAAAAATCGCTGGTGGTAATCGATTCCACAAGGAAGTTGTGCGAGAGAGAAAACTTCTTCTAAATCGCACAGTGGTGGACCGCAAATCATCCAGATGATATGGATGGTATCGCGAGTTTTGTCGCAATGTGCGATGGTGAAATTGAGTGGCTGGATTTAGTCCGAACAATTCCTAAGAGCACTCCCCTTGGTAGATGCGATAAAATACGCAAAGAGATGCAACATCTGTACGCAGTGCCAGTGAGCCAAGCCGAGACTGCCGAGGCGTTGAAAACAAATGTTCTCTCTGACGTATACGCAAACTCCAGCCCGGGGCACAAAGGAGTGTTCAAATTTGTACCCCGGATAGGAGAGATATGAACATCAGCCGGAGAGGACACCTGAGTCTTGGTTAAAAAGAGCAAGGCCGGCTTTGCCGTCTCTAGATGGTAATGGACAGCATTAAGGTTGGAATGAAGTCCCCTGGTATTGCAAAAATTCACGGATAGCGTGAAAGGGGTCGCCTTGATTTTATTGCTCCGCTTGCCCCGAGCAGTATTAGTCGCGAGCGGAATTTGCCCCTCCCCTCCCCTCCTGAATAGGCGGGGCAGCCTGAGCACCCACGTCCAGGAGTGGAGTAGTTAGGTCGGGGATGATCAGCGAGGGATTCTCCAGGGATGCTGGTACCCTCCTGGGGTAGTCTTCTGTTCAATTCGGCTACCATGTTGATGGGGGGGAGATTGGGACTCCGGTCACCTGCACACACCAAGCGGAACGCAGAGGTAAACCTCTACTTCACTCTGGTATTCTGTGAGGTCGTGGTACCACCCCGGTTCGAGCCGGCCCATCCGTGCGACAGCAAAACCTGCCGCGTGGCTCTACCACTGTTTAATATATAAATGATATTCTTTATTCCCATTAAAAAGGTAAAAAACAAAAGTCGGTGCTAACACATAGTGTATAGAAGAATGAAAGCCGTCGGACCTTTAATTCAAAATGTGAAATTATTATATTTTTTTTGTTCTGCGAAGTTTTCTGTTACTTTTTGTCAAAAGTTATTTTTTCTAAATTCATCCTTTTACCGTGGCAGGAAAGGGAGAGATCTCCCGTCTCGAACTCTCTATATTTTATATCGGAACTGTTCTATATATAGCACGTTAACTTACGCACTTTAATAGCGCGATTTAGGCTTCGGTGCGTTTCGCTTATGGCGAGACGACAGCACACCCACAATCCCATTCCATCCTGTAAGGCCTTAACGCCTCTAACGAAATTGTTCTGTTTCATTTTTGTCATCATTATTATCATCATCATCATCATTTAAGCCCTTCACAAGTCCACTGCTAAACATAGGCCTCCCAATGGCCCAAGGGATGCCAAAAAGCGGGTTATTTTAGTATCAAATTATAGTTCGTTATGTTAATTCCTCAAATCCTCATATACAGATACAGTTGCCGAAATATATACTGCAAGTTGTTGCACAATATTACTACAGCAAGCATTTCACTGGGAATTCTCAGCCGTGTTGTGGCAGCGTAAGACATTTCATTACCCCATATCATTCCGAGGGTCTCGTAAGAGGCGAGGAAAATGAAAATAAAGATGGAGAACAGATAAGAGAATGGAATGATTTTCTATTTGTAAATATATATAATCAAGTTGTTGTGACCACCGTTGAATAAGGAATGCACCAGTGGTTTAGATATAAAAATAATGAATAAGTCAAACAAAGACAAACAAAGCAAAGTTTTGCTGCAAAGTGAGTGACAAAGTTTTATTTTAGGTTTTAGTTTATTGAACAAGTTGGCGACAAATTAAATTGGGTTAAAGCAGTTACAATCATATTAAATGAGTGGGTTTAATCTCTTTTTACCCTTCTGAGTAGTCTCTTTTTACCCTTCTAAGTAAGGAGTAAGACGGCTCCGTGGCGCAGTGGCTTAGCAATGAGTTGATGCGCTGGGGGCCGCGAGTTCGTATCCCGCACGGAACAAGTATTTGTATAGCCTACAAATAATTGTTCCGGGTCTGGATGTTTGTGCTTGTGCAATTTGTGTTTCTAAACTTCCTCCATGATACAAGAGAAAATCCTAGTATGGAGGTAAAGATTTTAAAAAAAATGAGTATCGGCCATGAGAGTTTAGATGCGAATGTATTTTATATTAAAAATATACATAAAAAATTAATTAATTTCCAAAGTTTACTAAGACTTCATGAATTCGTGTAACATTTTTCTTCCTCTCTGAAATTAATCAAGTCGAGCGCCTTGTTAAGGTTAACATCGCCTGACATGCGATTACGAGGCCTTATTGACTTTCCTGAAGCTTGGAAATGAAGAGAGAAATATTTATGTAATACTGAATTATATTATATTAATAAAAAGATAACTCTGATTTATTAAAAAAAATCGTCTTTTCAGCAAGAAAAACACCGGTATATGCCTGTTATTTGGACTCAGAAGGTTTTGGTATCAAAAGCATTTAATATGATATCGTATAATGAACTGTGGAAAAAGCAACAACATGACACTAGTTTACCCCAAGAGATTATATCTCTATTGAAATATTGGTACAATAATCAGAAAAATTGTATGAGATGGGCTAAAACACTTTCCAAAGAGTACTTTTTAGAGTGTGGGGTAAGACAGGGTGGGTTGACCTCTCCTCGTCTTTTCAACCTATATATGAATCAGTTGATCGAAGAGCTTAGTAGCACCAAAGTCGGATGTCATATTGACAGGTATGCATCAATAATATAAGCTATACAGATGACATGGTCTTGCTAAGCCCATCAATCGGTGCATTGAAGAGACTGATAAAGATATGTGAGTCTTACGCCGCGGCCCACGGGCTCAAGTACAACACACAGAAAAGTGAAATAATGATTTTCAAATCAGGCAGCAAGTGCTACTCATTACCAAATGTCACACTCTGTGGTAGTAGTCTGAATAGAGTTGAGAAATTTAAGTACTTGGGCCACTGGGTCACTGAAAACCTAACTGATAATACTGATATAGAGCGGGAGCGCAGGTCGATGGCTGTCCGATGTAATATGTTGGCTCGCAGGTTTGCACGCTGCACAAAACAGGTTAAGGTTACGCTTTTCAAAGCATATTGTCAGTCCTTCTATACATGCAGCCTGTGGGTTAACTATACACGGAGGGCATACAATGATCTGCGCGTCTAATACAATAAGGCGTTGAGAATTATAATGGGGTTGCCTCGGTATTGTAGCGCCTCTGGCATGTTTGCAGATGCTCATGTTGATGGTTTTGAAGCCATAATGCGCAAAAGATGTCCCTCCATGCTGAATTCCATGCGGACGAGCACCAACATGATTCTCAGTGTACTAGCGGACAGATGGGATTCACCAATGTTAGGGCGTTGGATAAATCTGCATACTGTTAGACACGCCACGACCTAGAATAGTATTTTAATTATAATGTTAATTTTAAATGTAATTTTATGTAATGTTTTATAATTATTAATTTTAATTTTCTTTAATTTTATAGGTATTTAGATAATATTTTTTTAAGAAATATGGATAATTGGTCTGAAATAAATGAATTATTATTATTATTAAGCCCCTTCTTACTGTGAATGTGTCATGTCTGTTTTGAAAGTTAAAATTAATGGGGTCAAAACTGCTTCACCGAGTTAACTTAAATCTTTTTACGTGACAGAGCCATGCTACAGCTATATTATGGTTCTAGCATGAATGGGTCGGCTCCACCCGGGAAAGACCACGCTCTCACAGAATACCAACCTAAAATACCAGCTTAATGCTGCTGTGTTTCGCATGGTGAGTGTAGATACCGGGAGACTTTTAAAGGAAATCAGGCATTCCATCTTAGTTCACAGGAGTGACAACGTATCTCCATTTTGATTCTTAACCGAGTATAGATGAAGATGTCTATTGACCACAGTATTCAATTACCATCGGGTGAACTGTGTGCTCGTTTTTCAAACGCTGTACGAAAACCCTTATTCTTCTACAAAGCACGTGCATATTTGAGAATTTCTATCATATTTTTAGAAGTAAACTTTGGATGGTGAATGAACATGTATTCCAGCTCATAGTAAAAAAAACTATGGCCATAGACACCTATATGAATTCTCGATTAAGAATCGATATGGAGAAATGTATATCTGAGGACTAAGGTCGAATAACTCGGCACCGATGAAAACAGTCTCCTATTCTCATAACTCGTGTTCTGTGAAAGTGTGATCCTTCTATAGTTGTCGATCCATTAAATTTGCAGCTATAATACAGATAGCACATTACTTTGCCATTTCTTAAACAGAAAAATATTATTTTATAAGTGTAAAATGTGTCTACACCAGCGAAATCTGTCTGCTTGCGCGACAGTGAGGAATAAATATTTTTGTTTTATAGCATATGGGTGACAACGAGCACGTAGTCCACCTGAGAGTAAGTGGATGTTTTGGGCCTTAGACGTCTATAATGTATCCTCTATTAAGAATCAAAATGCAGGTGCGTGGTCACCCGAGAAAAAAAAATTATTTAAACAAATTTTTATTAGCAGAATTTATGTGGTTTTATTACCTGTGCACCCGCCGGGAAGTAAGAGTATTGTTAGAGAGCCTGCTTTACGCATGCCCCTGACCATTAGATAAAATGAAACTACATACAATTTGCGAATAAAAATGTATTTATATACAATTGAATTTATTCATTGTTAAGTTTTCTGAAATAAAGTTTATTTTTAAGTTTGAATAACGATTCTAAAAATGCACTCAACGGGATCCACAGGGTTATTGTTACATGTTGTATACATCCCACTCCTGGGCAAAGGTCTCTTCTTCTTTCTGAGGGGGTTTTAGGGCAAGGAAAGTTTACCTTGCTGTCCCAATTAATATTATATATAAATAATATGTAACCGAATTTCATAAATATTGGAAATTATTATTTTTTAATTTTTTTCATGCAATTTTCCTCACGATGTTTTTCTGTTCTTGTTTCCACCGCCGAGCATGTGGTAAATCAGTACTTTAAATTTCTATTAACAATGTCATTAGTGCCGGAAGGTATCCAATTGTTTTCCTCGTTCTGTGAAATTTACAGCGAACGTTTTAGCCTATAATCTGTCACGGCAAACGTTACGTATTGCATTTTTATTTTATAGGATTGACAAGGGTGACAAAGAAGTAAAAAGTTCACCTGATGGTAAGTGGATGCTTATAGTCCATAGACGTCTATATCTTTCATCAATTAAGAACCAACATGCAGATGCTTTGTCACCCCTGAGGACAAAGATGGAATGCCTCACATCCACTAAGTAAGGGTCTCCGCCTATTTATATTCACCATATGGAAAACACAGCAGCATTAAGCTGTTATTTTACGCTGGTATTATGTAAGAACGTGGTCGTTCAACGGTGGAAAGGACATACTACAGCTGTAATATAGCGCGAGCGTGGCTCTACGTACAAAATGTTTAAACAGCCATTTCGAAAAGGTGAGTAGTGAAACAATTTGAGTTATTTTGTTCGTCATTTGCACCTGCTTCATGCGTCCAATAAAGCGCAATATTACTGAGTGTTTACCCAGCGGGCTGTTTTCGGATTAGAGTTCGCTTTGTACTGCTAATATTTCCCCAACTAATTACGAAATTAATGTTCGACTTTGGATTAACAAAATATTAAAAGCCAATTCGGGATTTCGATGAACATTTGCTAATTATCTTTATTTGCATGATGAAAAGTTTATTATTTCCTGGTATCAATTTATGTTTCTTGTATTTCTTTGGGTGACAAACACGCATACAGTCCATCTGATAGTAAAAATAATGTCCTCGAAAAGACTACGAACCTGATTATATTGCACCAAGTGTGTGCGCAAGCACAGGTGCACACTCTATTCCCTCATTCTCAAAGTCGGATGGGAAGGTTATCTGACACGACCGCACACATATCAGGTGCAGTACCTACTACTGCTTTACGTGTTTTCCGTGTGAAACACCATCAACTTCCTGACTCCGGGTTACTGAGGTTTTTTTGATAGAAAAACCCAATAACTGATTTTGGCCCGACCTGCGATTCGAACCCGGGACCTCGTGATCGGCAACCGCGTTTTTTTTTTACGCTTTTTCGTTGGTCTAGCAAGGAGGCAGTAGCTACTGATAGTGAGTAGATGCTGTGACCTGTAGACAAATAAATACATCTATCCTTGAAGGCTTCGTTACCAGTTAAACTCAAAGTCTAAAATAGCACTTTCTATTCAATTTAGGCTTGAATTAACTTAGAATTATCATGCGTTATGTTTGACATGTTCTTACTTATTTTTATTTACGATGTATTTATTGAAAGTTTGATTGTAAAATTTGTTTTATTGAATGTGTGTTATTGAATTTTTTAGTCATTCGATCTAGAATTCGTTCTGAGTGATACTTAGTGTCAGCAATCTTTTCTTATTGGAATTCGCGTTCAAATTTTTATAGTATTAAAATGAAACATCTGTATTTAGTCCTGACAAAATTATTTTACGGAGGCTTTTATTCTACTAATGGCCAGTTTTTCAACCGTTTGATTAAATTTATCCATAAAATAAATTATAACCCGACAGAATATAAAAGTCAAACTATTAAACTGTTTTGTTAATACAACTATAATTGTTACCGCCACTTCTCAAATTAAAATAGTCCGCGTTTTGGTCAATCTTATTGACGAATCGGATTTCCTCTATAATACCTTTCATTCATTCCATTCTTTCCTTCTTGCGACCGACAAACGGGTAGAAGAAGAAATCTAAGTAAAAACACGCCCGCACGCGGAATCGCATATCTATTTAATTATCATACGCTAAAATCACGGCCGTGAATTGTATAAGTGTATATCGCGCAAGAAAACTAGGAGTGTACCACGCGAGTTTCAACCTCAAGTACGAAGAGAAGCTGACGGCGTTCTGCAGGTGCGTACCTTCAGTTTTAATAATAATAATAATAATAATTATTTTTTAGTATCAAAAATAAATCACAAGAAATTTTATGAAGTCTCTGACTCCTAAACTAGACGAGTCTGTATCTTAGGAATCAGCGGCCTCTCCCAGAGTTGTAACACAGGTAATACTAAAAGAACTATGCATGTTTTCATTGTTATAGTAGAAACAAAAGCAAAGTAAACAACTTTACAAATTTAACAAATTTTTATTAAATTTGTAAAGTTGATTAAATCAAAAAATAATAAAAGTTGTAATATAATAAAGTATTCTATATGTGTTATATTTAATACTAAACATCTATACTATACATATATTTAATATACATATATATAAGACGAGCACACACATATATATGTGTATATATACTTATATATAATTATATATATATATATATATATATATATATATATATATATATATATATATATACATAAATATTAAAGTTCATATATATATATATTATGCATAAACATAAACGAAACGTTAATATTAATTGTCCACACATTAATCACTTCCCTATTTTTAGTTTTATGTGTCGGTTGCAAATTTCAACGAAATAAAATTCCAACTACCTATTACAGTCCACTTTATATCAATTTTAAACCACGCGTCACCAGTAATTTTTTTTTTTGTATTTATGCAAACAATATCTTTTATCTGGCGATTGTAAAATTGGGCCTTCGTCTATATGAATGCATTAATATAAAATTAACCCTCGTCATTAAGGAAACAAAATGCTTAAAACCCAACAGTTTCTCAATTTCAAAAACGCCTACTCATTATTTCAATGAATTATTGGGTTTCTAAACTAAGGAGAAATAATTGTAGTTACGAACATTATCTGTAGATAAATCACTTCAAGTTCGTGAAAATATACCTTCATTTATCTGAATATTGTTCGAATCAACGTTAAATTTAGTTGTTCATATAAAGGTATTTTATTTTTTATTTTATTTTAAGCTAGTACTTGACCAAAATTGCACCTGGTGTTAAGTGGTGATGAACGTTAGAATCTAACTATTTAAGTGTAAAAAAGACTATTCATCTTGCTTTGAAGAGCCCTAGATTGTATTCGGACGTAAAGACATACACCGGTAGATTTTTTCACTCCTTCGCTATACGAATTATAAAATACGAAGCAAACAGTTTGGTTTGAATGCGTGGAGTATCGACAACAAAGGGATGAAAACTACTACTGGTATACTTTTAAATTTTCATATGTGAATGCGACCATCACTCCATCACGATCTTTTTTTTTTAAACTGGCTTTACAGCTCTGGGTTCTAACCCTTCTGAGACAATCACGCAATAAGCTATAAACTAGGTGACTTGATTCTAAGAGGTTCGTTTCGCAGATAGAGGTCGGGCCGTGAAGAAAAGTGCGCCTTGTGTTTCGGCGCACTTTGCTTAAGTCCATGGGCTGCAGTAGCCACTAACTTAACTTACTTAAAGGTCGTTTATCACTTATTTTATTTAAAAAAAAATTTCACAGTAGCCCCATATTAATTTCAGCAAGATCCATCCGATTATAAAAACTGTAACTTTATAATTATTTTTAATTATCCAAATCACACTGAATTTTAATATAATGAAACCTTTGTCAATTGTCCACATGAAAGGTCAAAAATAAACTAAATTTAGCGTTACTTTGAAGCAAATAATATAGTTACGACAATACGTGTTGACCTTTGTAAAGAACTACGCTTTAGCCAATAAAAGGTCGAAGGAAGTAAATAACAATTTTGGACACATTACCCGAACTCGTCAGGACTAGTTTATTTAACGAACGTTCGCAAATTGAACTAGCAGTTGGCATTGTTGAGTTTAGTCATAAATATTTAAAAATGATTGAAAAAAATCCAATTCAATTACAGAAAGTTTTATTTTTATTCTTATTTTCAAATAAATTATCAATAAATTATACGTGTCTGTGAAAAACTATTTTGAAGACATGTGAAGTCCCAAAACGAGAGGGTTTAAATAAGAACAAGCCTGTGTCCAGCAGTGGTATATAGGTATAGGAAAACGCTCTAGTGCTTATTTGAAGCGCTGAAAGCGCGTTTTTGCTGAGAGATGTTAGTGGCATATAACAGGCTGCTATTTTAATTATCAGCTAAAGAAGAAAATTTTACACATTTAAAATACAGGGGCTATTTAAGAAACACAAAATAAAGTTTATATTGGTATATAAATTTTTCGCCAATAAGCAACACAAAGATTAGCAGCATTTATTATTCAGATATAAATAAAAGTCAAATTACTTCTTTCATAGAAAAGGCCAAGTGCAATATTTAAAATATTTTTCCATTAAAAAAATCATTCACCAAAATAGATCTGAAACTGCTCAATCCGTAAGTAATGTCTGATACCTAACGTCAGGGGAGCCGCCGGAAAGCGCTTTGAAGATGATCGATGACGCAACATAACGAGTAAGTTACATCCAAGACAAGCTCTAAAATTGTATAACAGATTAAAAAGTAGAGAATATCAAACAGCAATTTGGAAGAAAATGAAAAATCTAAAATTAATTTCAACAAAAGAGGTTCTTCAGCGGACGAAAGAAGTCACTTTGAAGTGTTTAAAATATGCAGTCTATATAGATAAAAATCATTGTTTTTTATTTTATATTTTACATAAGTAGGTTAAATAATAAAGGAAAACGTACGTTTTTTTAAATGCCGTACTAAATTTCTTCACTAAGTTGATAAAGAAGTTTCGCTTCAAAATCATACTTTTTTTTTAATTTTACAGCCAGTAAATTCATGGATAAGACGAAGTTCATTGCTAATGTCTATATCTCAACTATGCTGATAGTCCTTGGAAATACTTCGCTTGAAATTGTTGATACGTAAGTTAAGCTAGAACAACTTATCCATCTCGGTAAGTCCAACTTAAGCCAAGTAGTCAATCGAAGAATCCAACTTTGCCACGCAGCGATTGTAAGATTATGATACACCTCCTCATCCAGTGTTTCTTACTGAATTGAGTTACCAATTAATACATTAATTCATTTTTATTCATCACAGCCCTCCACAAGTCCACTGCTGAACACAGGCCTCTCCAAAGGAATACCACAAAGCACAGAGAATCACAAGTTGATCATCAACTTGTGATTGGTTTGTGGAGCGCTACCATACACTTTGCCTACCGGATAAGAATAATTACAAATGAATAAAAAAACTAAAAATATTTAACAAAAAGCTTCTTTTACATTTTGAATAATTAAGTGGTAGGATTTTACAAACTAGATGATAGGACTCTTTTGGTTTCTTGTAGTCTATCTAGGTTAGTAATAACTATTTAACTTTAACTATTTTTGTTGCCACATAGCAGTGCTTACACTGCTGTTTTCCTATCTGAAAGGTAGATAGAGATAGAAAGAGAGGTAGGCAGAAAAGAAATCATGTCACCTAGCAAAAATATAGTCTGAGAGGCATTCCTTATTTGGTGGTAGCCTTTAGTGGTGACCATACACCCAAAGAATATATATAATTTGACACATCTGTAGCCTTATATGCTTAAATTTGGTAGCCAATTGTCATGTAGTAGCCTTTAATAATAACTACTTTTAGTAATTTATTATTTTTACACGAATACTACACATAGAATAAGTCTAAATTTATGGTTCTTATCACGTTAAATAAAACGCTTGTCACTTCAGTTTTTTTAAACCTACAAACGTTTGTAGGTTTTAAAAAAGTTAATACTAGTAACATTTCATAAAAAATTAAAGATAACATATATAGATTATTCTGAATATTTATTGGTTTTAAATCACTAGTTTAAACACTTAATTCGCTTTTTTAATATCATATTACTCTAACATTAATGTGTAAACGACAATTATTTCTTCACAGACTATGATTTAATTAATAAACATGTTAATATGTAACACATATATACGTGGTAGAGCAATGCTGCAGCTATATTAGTAGAGTATAGTTGTAGCACAAATGGGTCGGCTCGACCGGAGAAAGACCACGCTCTTACAGAATACCAGCGTAAAATGGCAGCTTGATACTGCTGCGTTTCGTATAGTGAGTGTAGAGAACCGGAGACCCATTTTACTGGAAAAGAGGCATTCCATCTTAGACCTCACGGGTGACGACGCATCTATATTTTGATTCTGTATTGAAGATAAATGTAGATGTATATGGGTCACAGAAATCACTCACCATCAGATGGAGTATGCTCGTTGGTCAACCTGTCCTATCCTATTCCTATATAAAAAACACATAAATGTTTTGTCTAAAACATTGATTTAATTCTCAAAATTAAAACAAAATGTACCTGTACTTGTTACCAGTGATGACTCATAGAACTAGTTGGATAGCTCGAAAAACCGACAAACGATGGGAAAATAACGTTATCAAATGGCAGTCATGTATGACCATTAAGATAATTAGGAAAGACATGTTTGGTGACGGTGTTTGGGGACTTCGCTCAGAAGTGGATATGCAATGAGCTGACAATATGATGATAGATTTTCTTGAGTAAAAACTACAACGACAGTGTATTCGATTTATCTATCTCTTTAATTTGCCAACTTTATTTTGCAATTAATTCTTCGAAATATAAATATATTTTCGTTACTCTGACTAACAAACATTACAAAATCAGTTATACTATCAGACATAAAGCTGATTTGTAACTTAATTTAGATAAAGTATTTCCTAATTTATTAAATATTTTAAATAATGTTTAACACTTTCAAAACAGTGGACATAAAATAAATTAAGTGACAAAAACATTGAGTAAAATACGGAGGCATTTTATACGGAACACAGTATGTCCGCTTCTAGTACAGCCCCCGCGCTCATAAATAACTCTAGAATCCCGTTTTCATGCAACGTACACAGAAAAAGTACACCGCAGCTAACAGCGAATAAAAATAAATTCATCATTGAATTGGTCTATAACGACACTGGCACACTATCACGCCTACTAACCAGCGATATTAAATGCATTTAATTTAGATTTTATAGCTTATCAGAATTAAAAAAAATGAATTATAAAAAATATTTAGTATATAGATTGTCATTTCCAAGATTATACTTGTAATTTACTAAGCCACATCAAAACCATTTTAGAGTAGATCCTATACTGTGCTTAAATATACATTATTTCATAATTTATTACCAATATACCGTAAGACTTAACACAGTGATATATTTATTAGAGCTTGACTGCCTCGTTGATCTAGTGGTTGGTAAGTGCAACTGCTGATCTTTTTAAGGTTCCGTGCCCAAAGGGTAGCCAACGGGACCCTATTACTAAGTCTCCGCTGTCCTTCCGACCATCCGTCTCTCTGTCAGCGGGCTGTATTTCATGATCCGTAATAGGTAGACAGTTGAAAATTTTACAGCATGTGTATTTCTGTTGCCGCTATAACAATGTATAATAAAAATAAAAGTAAATTAAAAATTAAAGGAGGCTCCCCTACCAGAAGCATGTGTTACGATGGTACGTAAACCTTCATGCGCGTGTCCGACTCGCACTCGGCCGGTTTTTTTTTTATTATATAAGAGGGAGCAAAAGAGCATGCAGCTAGTTAATTGTTTATGCCAATGAACAACTTCAACACCAGGAGAATTACATGTGCGTTGCCAGCCTTTTAAAAAGAATAGGCTATTTTCTTAAAAGTCGCTAAGTCGTATCGGTCCAGAAAAATCGATGGTGGTAGTCGATTCCACAAGGAAGTTGTGCGAGGAGGAAAACTTTTTTCTAAATCGCACAGTGGTGAACCGCCAATCATCGAGATGGTATAGATGGTATCGTGAGTTTTGTTAGATGTGAGATGGTGAAATTGAGCGGCTGGAATAAGTCCGAACAATTCCTCAGAGCACTCCCCGTGGTAGATGTGATAAAATACGCAAAGAGATGCAATATCTCTTCGCAGCGCCAGTGAATCGGGCCGATCAGAAAGGACTCGGTTGTAGACGATTCGAGCCGCTCTGCGCTGGATGCGGTCAAGTGAAAGGGACTGGAACTGGGGAGCCCTGGCCCAGAGATGGAAACAATATTTCATGTGAGGCCGAACCTGCGACTTGTAAAGTTGCAGGCGGAGTGCTGGCATGTAAGGTACTGTCCCGATCTGCTGAGCACGCCAAGCTTTTTAGAAGCCAATACTTTCTCTTTCAAATTACCATGAAACTGCACGTCACTCGATATATCGACGCCGAGAATCCGATACTGGCTGAGCCAACAAAAGGAGTGCCTTGAAACTGAGGAGATACAACAAAGGTGTTCTTGTAAGCGGTAAACACGCAAGCTTGTGTCTTCCGAGGATTAAAATGAACTAAATTTAGTCGCCCCCAATCCGAGAAATCGTTCAGCAAAGATTCGACTTCAGACACAAGTTTATTCCGGTACTCGGCCACGTTTTTCCGAGAAATATTGGCACGGCCGGTGTATAGAGCATCACCAGTGCTGTCATCTGCATAGCAATGAATTTTACCGGTTTGCAACATATCATTTAGTGATCGCGGCCTAGACACATGAGACTACTGTAATATTAGAACACAATAGTATTTTGAAGCAACAGTAGCCTAATGGCAGGGTGCGGACTGCGAACTCAAAAGGTCGTGGGATCGAATCCGCCTTTCGACTACTGTCGTGAAACACTCCTAACACAAGCATTTTAAGCTTCTCTGGAGGGATTACAGGAAATATTAGTAATGTGAATATAATTTCTAGTATATTTTCTAAAAGAAAACAACCGGCCAAGTGCAAGTCGGATTCGCGCACCTAGGGTTCGGAACAAATCCGTAGGTATATAAGTTTAAAATTATTAAAAATATTTTTATTATATGATGTAGCTAAAAATTTGTGATTTTCGCAATTTTCCCTTTATCTGTGCTATAATACGTTGCTTCGTACCAAATTTTGAGATTCTGAGTTCACGGGAACTACCCTGTAGGTTTCGATTTCCTTGCGAATGTCAAAAATTTGCGGCATAAACGGCTGTATCTTTTGATTGCGTTGGCTTAGAAGTTTGATTTTGTCACAGCTCCAGTGGACAGTAGATTTGAGTATTTGATATGATTATCAGCTTGATACCTCCACGCGTTCCTGAGTAAAAGAGTCTTCACCGACAGACAGACGGGCAAAAAAGTGATACTATGAGGGTTCCGTTTTTTCATTTTGAGGTACGGAACCCTAAAAATATATTAGTTATTATTACTATAATTAAGTATTACACTACTATATTATATACTATCTCCGCATAAACATAATTTCTGTTAGTAATTCAATGATGCAGATATATCATGGCTGTAGTACAACTGGGTAGGATCGACCAGGAAAGGACCAAATTCTCACAGAATACCAGCATAAAATCAGTTAATGCTGCTAGATTTCATATTGAGTATAGAGAACCGAAGACCCTCTTTACTGGAAACGGAGCATTCCATCTTAGTCCTCAGGGATGATAACGCATTGGCATGTTGATTGATACATGAGCATAGATTTACTCGTATTGTAGGTTACAGCATCCACTTACCATCAGATTGACTGTGTGCTTGTTTGTCATTCTTATACTATAAAACTAATTAACAAATGCTATGATTTTTAAAACGACCTACTACTACCCTTATCATACAAGATGTTCCTTTACCACTTAGTATATGTAATGTTTATTGATCGGAATAATCCAGGGTACTTTACAGCGAAAGGATAACTCGAAGCTTTTTTGGTCCATAATAAGCAAATCAATCATCAGTGAAGTGACAGCTGACGACGTATGAAAACATACGACTTCGTTCTAATAATGATCGATGGAGCAATAATGTTCAGTCAGGGAATTAACAGAAATACAGTGTAATGTACAAGAAATTATCATCGATTGATAGGATGCCACCGGTTCTTTTTGTTGTAAAAGATCAATACTCAGTAAAAACACTGATTAAATAATGTTACGCGACTCATATGCTATGACGGCGAAAGGCATGACGCTCCCTTTCGCCGCCATTCCCTCTATATACCACCGCTTTGTACCTCCTTGTCATCCAACGGGCATCTTGCGATGGTCAACTTTTTTTTACTTTTTATTTTATGTGTCAGATCCATGTTGCAGCTATATTATGGTTGTAGCACGAAAGGGTCGGCTCGACCGTGGAAGGACGATGCTCTCACAGATTACCAACGTAAAATAGCAGATAAACGCTGCTTTGTTTCGTATCGTGAGTGAAGAGAACTGGAGACCTTTTTTACTGGATACGAAGCATTTAATCTTAGACCTCAGGGGTGACAACGCATCTGCATTTTGATTATTCATCGAGGATAGATTTAGATGTCTATGGGCCACAGCTGTGTGCTCGCTTGTCTCCCTTATTTAAAAAAAGCCAGGGCTTAACTTCAATCCCATCTGGTGTGGAGCAGTCGTGAATCTCTAGATAGTATATCGTACTCTCTAAGTGTTACTAAAGCCTATTCACTCTTGTCTTGAAGACACCCCAATTTTGATCGTATGGAATGAGATGGGAAGACAGATGCCGAAAGTATCCCACTCTCTTGCTTTACAATGAACAAAGCAAAAAAGTTCATTTTAATGCGTGGAATATCAACAACAAAGGGGTAAACTCTCGCCGATCGTCTGTTTTTCCAAATTCGGAAAGGAAGGTGGTTATATTATGTAAATCCTGCTCGCTCTCGCATTCTTTGTAATGTATTGTACAGAGCACCTAGAGGAGATTGGTTTCTTCAAACAACAGGGTCACCAGTATACCTTTTAATAAGCCCCCTCCACTGAATCCAAAGCTGCTAAGTGGTATTTTGCAGCACCACTCCATATAAGTTATCAATGTCCAGTCCAGGGTAACAGGCGTGAGTGTTTATATTATGTTACGTTATGATATCATTTAAACAAATAAATAAATGCAGAAGGAAAATATACTTTTACCTAAAATAAGGAAATATTATTCAACGTTTCCGCGAAAAGCGTTGTATTTCCAAAAGATGTGTAAACAGAAAACACAGAATGCGAACAATTACAATCGGACGTGGGATTAAATTAATCAAGCAAGCACACCCTTTACGGTCGGTAAAACAGAACCCATTAAGGATTAAAATCGTCCGACCGTTTTATTGTTTTCGAATAATCTTTCAGCATTTCTCTACAGCCCTTATGTTATGCTGAATAAAAAAAAAACATTATGAAATAATAATACTCAACGTTTAACTTATTTTAATGTTGGTTTTGTATAATAAAGTCTTATGTATCACGTGAACACTACACATTGAACGGATTTTACGGGTTCCCCCCGTGACCATGGGTGCTGCAAAGTACCTGAAACGTCGAGATTAAAAATATGTAACATTGTAAAATCAAACGCAAGAAAATCCGTAAAAATAGGTTTATTAAATTTTGTTTTGTATTATATAATTAATTATGAATTCTTTATGAAATACAAAACAATTATAATGAATTCGACGTTATTCGCAAGATAATACCAAAACACCAAAACCAATTTTGGGCCACTACAATAAAAGGATGGATTTATTTCACTGTGGCGAAGGTGAACAATCACCAAGGTTAGCAAGATATTGCCTTCTTGATGATTCTTTTTTGTTTAAAGCTGGTGCCTCTGATATGGTCCCATGTAAATTTGATCTGACCAGTCGTTTTTCAGTTATCCCTAATAATGCGTATTTAATTGACTTCGACTACATCGATGATGTTCGTATTTTATTTATATTGAAGTTGGTTGTTGCTCTCATCATTGGGGGGTATTTGCCATAGTTGCCACGCTTGGCGAGCGGGTTGGCAACCGCAGTTTTTTTTATTGTCATTTGGCTATTATCAGGAAGATGCTGCTGCCCATCTCCTGGCTGTTTCCCTTTGTCGCCTTTTACGACACCCACGGGAGGATATGGGGTAGTGGATATTCTTGACCGCCACTACACGGCAGGACCGTGGCTCAGGACCGTGTTTTGTGGCATTCTTTGGGGGAGGCCTATGTTCAGCAGTGGACTTGTGAAGGGCTGTAATGATGATGATGATGATGATGATGAAGTTGGTTGCACATTTTTTTTAATTTTACCGCTTGTTTAAATTGTTATTAAAAAGACGCTGCTACCCATTTCCTGGGTTGTTTCCTTCTGTCGTCTCCAACGACATCCACGGGACGATGATGAAGTATATTCTTACACCGCTACAACACGGTCAAGGAATTGCGATTAGAAATAAATATTTTATTATTATACATTCAATATTAATTTAATTTTTTTACGTGGTAGAGTCATGATGCTGCTAACTGGTATAGTTGTAGCACGAATGGGTCGGCTCGACCGGGGAAGGACCACGCTCTCACAGAATACCAGCGCAAAATAGCAGCATAACGCTGCTGCATTTCGTATGGTGAGTGTAGAGAACCGGAGACCCTTTTTACTGGAAACGAGGCATTCTACTTCAGTCCTCACGGGTGACGACACATTTGCATTTTGATTCGTAATCGAGGATAGATGTAGATGTCTATGGGTCACAGCAACCACTTACCGTCAGGTGGACTTTGTGCTCGTTGTCACCCTATTTATGTAAAAAAAATTAAGAAATAATAAACATATGTATTATTTTATTTCCTTCTTCTTTTACATTATTCCTTATTTTAACAAACAAATCACATTGTAATAATATAAACATTAACACTGGCAGCGAATACTCACGACCATGGTGGAACCTGTCAGACGTAAATCATCACAAAATGGCTTTCATTATGTTATAACAAACCGCACGAAGTCGTAAAACTTTCTAGGACAGGGTAAATAACACCCGATAATCACAATGTCTACATTACAAGCCATGCGTGCAACTAAACAATCTAAGCGGCCATTTTCTCCCGCCAACGTATGTCAAATTTCTCACGCATCCTTTTCGCGCGAACTGAGCAACCCAGTTATTTAATATACGAGTAAGTTATACTTCCACGTCACAACATTATCCCTTCACGGGAGGAAAGTAGATACACACTTTAGAGAAAAAATTTACTTAGGCATGCGCTTATAGTATATCGATAGAATTTAATTATTGTAATAATAATATAATGCAACTAAATAACAATCTAGACCATAAAAATGTTTGATTTACAAATTTGGTGGATTCAGCAGAAATAGAGTTGTATATACCCAGTATAATAACATGTCTGAGGTATTTTACCTTAGTCCTTAGCGGTGACAAGCAAGCACACAGTCTACCTGATGGTAAGTGGTTGCTGTGGCCCATAGACATCTACATCTATCCTCGTTTGTGAATCAAAATGCAGATGCGTTGTCAACCGTGAAGACTATGATGGAATGCCTCTTTTCCAGAAAAAAGGGTCCCCGGTTCTCTACACTCACCATATGAAACACAGCAGTGTTAAGCTACTATTTTACGCTGGTATTCTTTTTTTTAATTCTGTGAGAGCGTGGTCCTTCCCCGGTCGAGCCGACCCATTCGTGCTACAACTATACTACTAATATAGCTGCAGCATGGCTCTACCAAGTCTCGTCTAAAGCATCTGAAACCTTCTTTGTTTATTGTTTGCGACAGTTGTCCATGAACAAAAGTAGCCACTTACCATTAGGTAGATTGTAAGTTCGCTTGTTTAATATAAAAGTAATGTTCGCAAGTAAAGGTTAAATAAAAAAAAAATGTTAGTAAGTTTGTAAGCCAGTATCCAAATAACATGTTAAAAAAGCAATCAACGAGTGTAATTCTATCTTCTGTATTATTTTTGGGCAAATGTTTATAAAATGATTAGTTGATTGGTGAGTGCAGAGAACCAGACACACTTTTTACAGGAAACGGGGCATTTCATCTTAGTCTTCAACATCAGTTTGATTCTTAATCGAGGATAACTGTAGATGTCTATGGGCCACAGCATCCACTTACCTTCAGATGGACTGTATTGTACATATGGCAGATGAATTATAATTATTGATATTATTCAAGCATATGACTGATGGCTTGATGATAGCAGTACTAGACGTTTTACACATTTGATGCTCGACAATCTTCGACATTCGCCTATCTTCAGTTTGGGTATTTTAAATTTAATTTAAATACTAGACCTTTGCGGTGTTACAAGTTTGAGCAATATATTAATAGTCATCAATATATTATAGCAATAAAAACCTACGGACTAAATTTTGGTCAAGGCAGCCAGTCTCGACCGAGACTACCATCTGGGCAGTAGATGGTTATAGTATGTGCGCAAACACAGGTGCACTCTCAATTCCTTCACCCCAAAAATTCTACTGGATGGCGATCTGACATGACCGGAAAGAAGTCAGGCGCAAGACAAACCAGATTATTCCCATATTCATCCAATTTTAAAAAAAAAACCTTAAATCTTATACATGATTAGATAACCAACAAATTCATGGTAAAATCGTCAATCGATACTTCGTAAAATGTCTGTCACTACATCATGTACTCGACTACATTACAACATTTGATATGACTTTATGAAGACGTGACATAAATATAAAGGTTCCATTCCTACGTTCAATTCAGGGAGATTTAAAGGGTCTGACTTTGTATATATTTGTGGACCGGTAATTCGCTCTCAGTCTTACTCTACGTAACATTTCAGAGTTAATAATTAATCTGTGTTATTAAAATATAGTTTAAATACTTTCTACGTGTTGGTAGCACACTGCATATTTAATAAAATGTCTGTAGTATGAACACATTGTGTAATGGCGCCGTTAGAGAATTCACTATTCCATATCATCCCCTAGAGGTCATTTCAGACAATCTAATAAAACTGAAATAGGAAATGGGCAATAGCATCTGATAAAAACCAAAATAATAAAAAACACGTAGCCAGCAAACACGGCAAATATTCCTCCTATTAGGCAATCTATGGAAAAGGCCTAGCATTGGAGTTATGGTGTGTTGATATTGATGATTAAGGTACAATACAATAGCTTGAACTAGGCAGGACCAAAATTGTACAAAACCAGCGTAACCTATCAGCATAATGCAGTTTTTACACCGACTTCGAAAAAGGAGGAGGTTCTCAATTCGACAGTATTTTTTAAGTGTGTTAACCTCAGAACTTTTTTCTAAGCTCATTTGAAAGCTGGTACTTCTCATGTAATTTTGATTAAGATCTGACCAATAGTTTTTGAGTTATACTTAATAATGCGTATTTAATTGACTTCGACTACATTAATGATGTTCTCATTTTATTTATATTGATGAAGTAATTTGTACAAAATTTTAAATTTAACCTTTTGTTTACAATATGGTTGGGGGCAACTTAGTGTTGTTGTAAAATGCGAATCTTGGATGAGTTCCAGCATCAATAGTACTAATATTATTTAGTATTGTCTGCGGTGGAAACAATTATTGTTCCATGTAATATATTTTGGTGATTTCGTGAAATGTCAGCATTGATTATATTTTGTCATCATGGCATGGGACTAGGGGATTGCCAGCTTCTTAATTTTTAAATAAAGAATTTCCTAATACTGAATATTTGATACTGTAACTTTCATTTTAGGAATTTATTAATCATTTCTAACCATTCATATTAACAGAGTTAGTGTCGAATATCAATTTTTTAATAATATCAATTGTTGTTTTTCGATGTAGCGAGATTGAATTTTTGGATTGATTGCTTTTTTGTTATTTTTAATTAAAGTTTACCATAAATCATTCAAACATTTAATATTCATATTATTGTACTTGCGATATTACACCATATTATGATACTCATAAAGGAGTCTGCAAGAAGCAACATTCTGGTAGACATTGTGTCTTAAACTAGTGGAGTTCCATTGTTGATAGGAAGTAGTTCTCCGGAATAAGGTCGGTGGAAATTTAATTAATTTGTAACAATGTTAGGAATTAACTATTCAAAAATTGGTTTACCATTTGAGATTTCCGTTCAATATGGCGACATAACATAATTTACGGACGAACCTATACGTTGTACAAAGATAGTCGATTGCTTTACAACGATATCTTTAATCTTAAGAAGCCTTATATGGACCTCTCGAGGCAGAGCTAATATTTATATAAATTTATGTTCTGAGTGTTATAATAATATAGTTTAGATATCTTAATTAACACAAATTAAAAGCGTAAAGATAAAATAAGTAATTAAAAAATCAGAAACCCGACTGCAAAAAAGACAATTTGAAAGTAATGCAAACCTAACCTTACCTTACCTTTACTTCTAATTAAATACTATTTGCTTGATAGTAAAATGTAAATAAATAATTTTAATATCCAAGTATTTGGCAACTTAAGAGCAACCCTTAACACATTTGCTCCAATGCGTTTGTAAGAGGCGACTATGAGAAAGGTTAGACCGACATCATACTACCAATAGATCGTAGTTCAAGCATCCCACATGACACATGTAAAATATCCAGCCATCTTTATTACAAAAAGGTAGTTTATAATTAGTCTCTAGTACAAACTAGAATCTGCTTCATGAAAGAATTCCTGATCGAATTATATCACACACTTAATTTAAAAAATTAAGGTATGTAGCTTCACAGCAAACGTCAAATTTTATGAAGATTAGCATCACGGTTAAGCTACTTCTTTAGCTAAAAAAACTCCTATGAAACCATAACTCGAACCCCAAACTATCAATAAACTAACCCTTTTTGGAATAAGACGGAGTAGGTTTAGCATCTGTACTACAAAAAACGACTCCGTTTATCGCGTCGTTTGTACACTGCGACTGGCTACCAACACAGATCTTTTTCTGCCGACTTCCAAAAAGGAGACCGTACTCAATTCGAGTGTATGTTTTTATTTTATGTGTGTTACCTCATAACTTTGTACTGGGGGAACCGATTTCGATGATTCTTTTTTTTATATGAAAGCTGATAGTTCTCGTGTGGTCCCATATGAATTTGATCAAGGTCAGACCAATGGTTATTGAGTTATTCTTAAATAACTTATATTGAAGTCGCTTATATTGAAGTCGGCTGTACAAAATTTTTAATTTTAAATTATTTAAAGCTAGGCAGTGACGAACAATTGGCAATATCGGACAAACTACTAATAACCGAACGATTTGAACGAAACTTGCTTACAGTAAACTACTCATGATGTATTAGATGTCCGATCTACTTATCTTTAAAATGATTGAATCTTATAAGAACTCATATGATAATAAGGGCTGGGACAGCAATGTTAAGCGTTCCTCGAGAAGACATAATTTAAAAATAAAAATTTTGTACAGCCGAATTCAATATAAGTTATTAAGAATAACTCAAGAACTATTGGTCCGACCTTGATGATTATTCATATGGGACCACACGAGAAGTACCAGCTTTCAAATAAAGAAGAATCATCGAAATCGGTTTACCCAGTAAAAAGTTATGAGGTAACATACATAAGAAAACATACAGTCGAATTGATACCGTCTCCTTTTTGGAAGTCGGCAGAAAAATAATGAATAATAAGTAAAAAACTAAGCCAGTAAGAAAAGAAAAGGTTTGTAGCATTTGACACACGATTTTGCAGCTACTCGGAGAGTGAACTACCGCGTAGTTGGTAAATAGAACAAATAAATGGTATCAGTAATAAAGCATAATAAATCTTGATTGCGCAAACAATGGTGGGTATTTCGATTAATCAACCCTTGTAATTAAAGCTTGCTTAAACTTAATGGATTCCAATATTACTCGATTACCGGGAACAACGTTATAGAAATGTAAATTTAGTTTAGACCAGAATTATGTTTTAGTTATTATTTATATGGTAGTGCTTTTTACATGCATATTAAATCATCTCTTGCCAGATCTTGGCTCTAAATTTGGTGTATTGTTTATTGATCTTTCGTAGTGTACGCACTGTTATTCTGCCATCTATCCAACCATCCATTACAACCTATAAAAGTTCACATCTACGCGTCGATTTGGGGTAGCGGATATTCTAACACCGCCACTACATGGTTATAATGTTTATCTTTGTTCAAAAACTATCTACTCTACACCTTAACCGTTTCTTTAGAGTTGAACATCACTAAAATATATATATATATATATATATATATATATTTATATTTATATATATATATACATATACTTTTCACATTTTTAGTCAACTGTGGACTGTATTTTATAAAACACAAATGTTTCAAAAATAACTTTGAATAATACGCCAACAGAAAACTTTTCTTACTGTTGCCCATTATCATAATGCTGAACAGTCGGATTGATGGGCGCAAAGCGATGAGATCCCCAACAAAATTCTGAAAATTTTTCTTTCGTACTTAATTTTTGTATATATTATCCATTATTATTCAAGCACCAAAGTAACTTCGAGCAGTGTACGAGCGCGAACATGTAAAATTAACATTAGAAGAAAAAATGGTATATAAATACTTTCCACTCAATTTTTAATATCGCAGTTTACTTGAATAAAGTGTAGTTTAACAAGAGTTGTTATCAAGAAGACTTACATAGTAAAGAGCGTTATAGTTTTTATTGTTGTAAAAAGAGAAAAGAAAAAAGATGTAATGGCCTCGGCTTAAAAAGTGATCAAACAAAATTATCATTACAGCCCTTCACTACTCCAACTGTTGACCGTAAAATGCCCCCAAGAAACGCCGTAAAACACTTTGTTTAACCATTGTATAGATTTCATCTACCTATCTTACCAGATCGTGAGTACATCTAGTTGGAGGCCGTCTAGATTTCGCTTACGCTTACAGTACAACTTTTTTCTATCAGTTGTTGAATCGGTTCTTTGATATATACTCGTTTGCGTGTTACTACTACTTTATATGTGGTAGAGCCACACTGCAGCCATTATTGTTGAAGCACGAATGGGTTGACTCGACCGGGGAATCGCCACGTTCTCACTGAAATAGCAGCTGAACGCTGCTGTTTTACGCTGGTTTCTTATGGTTAGTGTAGAGAACCGAAGACCTTCATTATTGGAAATGAGGTATACATCTTAGTTCTCAAGTGTGATCAATTTACATTCTTAATTAAACAAAGATGAAGGTGCCCTAGGGCAGGAAATTTGTGCTCCTGTGTCACCCTTATTCTATAAAAAAAACATAGGCCCATTGCCATTTCGGCTTAATCTTCATTACGAATTATAACGGTGCTTTTTTATGATCTTTTGTCGTATTAAATTATTACTTATATATAAATATAATAACTAACAAGCGTCCCTAATTGATTTACGTTCTGGAGAGAGTTCGATATTCTTCGGCCCAGCGAAGCGTTAGATTGCTCTTATCTCATCAAATCGAGTTGTAATCTTGATGCCGTAACAATATAGACGAGGAAATTATACCGTACAAGAACGACATTTCAATTATTTGTATATTCAATATTATGAATGTTATCAACATGCTTATGTAGATTAACAAAAATGTGTTTGATTTTATATTTTCAGCTGGGCATAGCCTCGCCTGTCGTAGGGAGGACTGACCTTAATCGTCAAGTTTGGCAGGCGTATTAAGAAAATATCCGGGCGGAGTTTAGCCCATGCAAACTTACTTCTTTGTTATATCTCTGGATAATGGCACTAGAGCACATAGTTTGTTTTAAATACAATTTACATCTACGACTGCCTGTTTTCAGCAAAGTTCCTAACAAAGTTCTAATAAGTCTTATTTTGAAGATTTAAACATATACTACTTATGTTAAAAATCATATTTTAGCGTATTAAAATATAGACAGGTTACACACTAATATTATTGTATTTTAAAGAGGCGCAGGTAGTACTATATCTACGCACAGTTACTTACTATGTTGCGCTACATGTTGCGCTAACAAAAAGAGACAAATGATACGGCATACCTATCGTTAGAAAAAGATGAATATACATCATTAGTTGCGTATTGGTTGCTGCTGAGCGCTCATTGGCGCGAGCGCGTGACATACCGATATGGAAATGAACACACTAGCTAGCGTCAAAGTTTACACTAGCGGTTAGTGTTGAAATAATAAAACCAATTATGAACAAAACATCTATATTCAAAATATTAATGAGACGTTTTTCTTATCTCTAACAGTTGCCGTGTAATTTTTGCACCACCTAAAAATACAGGAAGGCATTTTACCACGAATAACTAGAAGATTTCGCGCTGTAGCGAAGGTATAGCCGCAACACGAGAGCGTGCCCGACTGAATGCGAGTCGGGCAATTACCTGACTTTTGTATTGCCATTTTAGAGCGAGTATGACGTATCTATACTTTATAAACATCTTAAGGCTCCAGTACACGTTGGTCGAGGGCGCTTGGCAAGCCCGCTCGGCAGATTTTTGTGGTGCCGTTTACACGTTGGCGTGCTTCATTCTGCGTTGGTAACTAGATGATGATGGACGTTAGTGATCGCGGCCTTATTTTTATGTTGCTCATGTTTTGGGTTCCATATAACTGATTCATTGTGATAAGAATCAATGAACCTAAATATTTCCTCATTAGGCCATGTCGCTATGTTCGTGAAATAATTTTATTAAGCCGTAAAGCGTAACTATGAACTGAACGCTCGGCCAACGTGTGATCGCTATTTGCGGCTTGCGCCAACTTTCTTTGATTTGTGCACGGAAAACCGACACTATACGGCTTGTCGGCGAGTGTTGGCCGCAAACGCCAAATACACAGAAAACGGCTCAGAACACGACCAACGTGTACTGCTACCTTTAGATTTTAGCGGGAGGTTTTATTTTTATTTATGTACTAGCTGTTCCCGGCGACTTCGCCCGCGTGCAATTTGGGGTTTTAATTTTACTGCACGGAACCCTAATCCTTTTTCTTAAATATAAGTAGCCTAAGTTACTCCTTATGACATCAGCTATCTGACAGTGAAAGTTCCATCAAAATCGGTCCAGCCTTTTCGGACATTAGCCGGAACAAACAGATAGACAGACAGACAGACGGACAGATAGACAAAAATTTAAAAAATTGTGTTTTTGATATCAGTACAGTATATACTTTAATATGAATTTATTAAAAAGCTGTTATTTTGACATTACAAACAGACACGTCAATTTTATTTATTTGTATAGATAGATTATGATTTGTAAGTTATGTAGTAAAACCACTCGATCTTGTGATAAGTGGTTTGAATAAATTGAAAAGGACAAAATAATGCAGTTTTATAGTTATTATTAAAAAAATTAAATTGTTTTATTATTTTCTGCAATTATTAATAAAATGTCACATTGTCTATTCCTCTCATAATTCAAGTAACATAGCCTTTTCATTCGTTTTTCCATATAGATTACTTTTATTCAGTATTAGTCTCTACAGATTTGCCTCAATGTTTATATATTATGTTTTTCTCATAAGTCTTTAAAAAGGTCAATAGATCAAATCTTATAAAAATAATAAACACGTTGAGAATAAAAAATAGCCTTCATTATCTATTGTCATCGACAAAAGGCTTAACTTCATCGATGCTCTTTAAACTGTATATAAATGGATTAATCGATGAGCTTAGCAGAACTGGCGTTGGATGCTCAATAGATGGTAACTTCGTAAGCAGCATCAGTTACTTACAAAATGGTGCTGCAGAGCCCGATCAGGGCACTCGAGATTTACGTGAGAGATATACAGAAGCTCATGGCCTCAGGTATAACTCCCAAAAGAGTGAATTGCTTGTTTTCAAGGCAGGGAACATAGAACCCAAGGCTATCCCACTGGGCAGGCTTGGAGGAGTACCTTTAAGTAGAATCACCAAATTTATATACATGGGTTACAGAGGACCTCTCTGATGACTTGGATATTGAACTAGAACGTAGACCGATAGCAGTGAGGTGCAACATGCTGGCTCGCAGGTTTACAAGGATACAAAAGCTGTCAAGATAAACCTTTTTAAGGCGTACTGCCAAAAGTTTTACACCTGCAGCCTGTGGGTTAAGTATACTCGCAGTTCTGTAAATGCTCTACGTGTTCAATACAATAATGGCTTTAGGATGCTAATGGAACTGTATCGATATTGCAGCGTATCAGGTATGTTTGTTGAGGCTAACGTGGACAGCTTTGATGCAATAGTGCGGAAGAGAGTGGCCTCCCTGGTGCGACGCGTGCGAGCAGTGCCAACGAACTCCTATGTACTGTATTAGGAAGGCTTGATTGTCCGGTTGTGCGGCACTGGAACACTGTGCATATGGGGTCCAGAGCTGTTATGTTTAAAATAAAATAAGTATTGTTGTTTTCAGTTGTATATTTACTATCTATCATTAATTTTAAGTTTATTTTATTTATTACTAACAAATTATGAAGTTTGTATTTTAAATAAAATTATTGTTATTATCATTATTTTCATAAAATATAAAATAAATTTAACAACGTTTCGTTTCTTTCTGTAATAAAAGCATTATCTTTAATTTTTAAGTTTAAAAAATGTTTTTATGATAGTAGGTACTATACTAGTAATATAATATGACAAAAATAAAAACACTTTAATTATGCTTATAATTTATCATTTTATTACATATATATTTTCGTATAACTGACGATATTACGAGTAGGCACCCAACTTTATACATCTCCTTTCTCAAATTGCGTAGTCATACCAATATTTAGAGAACATGAAAAATCTGTATATAAATTTGTGTGTGCGTGTGTGTGCGTGTGCGCACGCGCACGCCTATATATATATATATATATATATATATATATATATATATATATATATATATATATATATATATGTATGAAAGAAAGAAAGAAAGAATGATAACGTGTGGATGGATAAAGATGTACAAAGGGTTGTGCAAGAAAAGAAGAAAGCGTGGTTGGATTGGTTAGCAACAAAAGCTAACCAAAAAGTTCAAAAGGCAACGGATGACGAGATAAGGGAAGCAAAAACGAAGTATAAAAGATTGAAAACAGCAGCGAAAGAAATGGTGTCTAGAAAGAAAGAAGAACGAAAGGATGATTTCGATAGGAGGCTCACTGAAGATTTCCAGTCAAACATTAAGTTTTTCTGGAAAACCATCAAAACAGCCAGAGGAAAAACTTCTACCTCGGAGCTGAGTACAATCAGGAGTCAAGATGGGAGCATTATAAAAGGAGAAGAATGTGTGTTAAAGAGATGGAAAGAGTATTTTGAAAGTTTGTTTGAAAGAGAGGAAGTGCAGGTACAGCATCTGCCACCTTCCACGGAAACTAATATAATTGTTGATGAAAATGAGATAAGCATGGATGAAATAGTGAAAGCGTTGAAAAGTATGAGATGAGGTAAGGCTGCAGGGTATGAAAGGATTACAGTGGAGATGCTGAGGGCTGGACAGGGCCTGGTGGCTAGTCAGCTGTACCGCCTTTTCAATCTGTGCTGGCGAAATGGGCAAGTACCGGGAGACTGGTGCAAAGCCGTAATCGTGCCATTGTATAAGGGAAAAGGGTCACGGCAGGACTGCATAAATTACCGCGGTATAAGCCTTCTCAGCGTCGTCGGTAAATTGATGATGATTTAAAAGAGAATGAAAGTGGGTTGAGAATGAATGAGTTACTCGTCAAATGTATTCTCTATGCTGATGACCAAGTATTACTTGCGTCTTCGGCCGAGGAGTTGCAGGAGATGGTAACTGCTATGAGTGGAGCTTTTGTTAGAAAGGGAATGAAGATGAATGTAAGGAAGACGAAAGTGATGGTGTTTGAAAAAATGAGGCAGTAACAGACTGCAATATTGTGATTGAAGATGAACAAATTGAACAGGTGAAAGAGTTTGTGTATCTGGGTTCAAAGTTTACAAGAGATGGAAAGTGTGAGAGTGATATCGAAAGAAGAGTGAATGCAGGAAACATGGTGAATGGAGCTTTACACTCCTTTATGAGCAGTCAGAAGGTGTCTAACAAGGCTCGTTTGGCTGTGCATGAGGGGGTATTGGTTCCGACACTCATGTACGGAAGTGAAACTTGGGTATGGCAGAAGAAACATGAAAGCAGAATAAATGCAGTTGAGATGAGAGCATTAAGAAGTATGATAGGAGTTAAACTGAGTGACAGGATAAGAAATAGTGAGATAAGGAAACGTTGTGGTCTGAAAGAAGATATAGTGACAAAAATTGAGAAAGGTATGCTGAGATGGTTTGGCCATGTCGAGAGAATGAATGAAGAACGACTGACGAAAAAAGTGTATAAGGCGAGTGTGAATGAAAGTGTTGGAAGGGGTAGACCTAGGCGGACATTTCTAGACCAAATCAGGGACGTCTTGAAAAAAGGCCAGGTCAAGAGTACCCTAAACCGTAGAGCATGTATGAAGGGAATAATGAAAGTGGACGAAGCAAAACAAGTATGTAAGGATCGTAGCAAGTGGAAAGAACTGGTCTCTGCCTACCCCTACGGGAAAGAGGCGTGATTATATGTATGTATGTATGTATGTATGTGTGTGTGTGTGTGTGTGTGTGTGTGTGTGTGTGTGTGTGTGTGTGTGTGTGTGTGTGTGTGTTTGTGCGTGTGTGTGCGTGCCTGAATGCATAATTGTAAATTGTATTTAAGGTTTTTATAAATAACTTTAAAAATATTTTATTAATCAACTCCAGACATCGATGCGTCGAGTACCGCCAAGCAAGTCAAAATCGAACGACGCATTCAAAAATTATTGCCATTTAAATATTTCTAAAAATCGTAAAAGAGTGCAATGTGGATGGCCTTGCAGGTCAACCGTTTTCCAAAATTTTTATAGAAGAAGGGACATGCGAGGGCAAACGAACATGCGGCTCACCTGATGTTAAGTGTCGACCACCCCCCACGAACAACTGACAGACCGGGGGAATCGCAGGTGCGTTGCCAGACTTTTCAAAAGGAGTCAGCTTGTTTATTGAAGGTCCTAGTCATATCGATCCGCACAAACTATACATCAGTCAACATATTAAATATCATGAAATAAGGTAATAGTTGAACAGTGCAATAAAAATGAATTATCGCGAGCAGTTCACTGGTCGGTAATGCTGAACTTTGGCTGCGATCGTAGAAAGCATTTAAAAGTTATGACGATTACATAGTGGTACCGCAGAAGATTAATGGTGTAATAATCACAAAAGTAATGCACAAAATAAGTAAAAACAAAATGACTAGACTAGAAGAAATGTTCCATATTATATATGCTTTTAGTATATATATATATATATATATATATATATATAGTACATAAATGACTACGAGGTGACCAAAACTATTTTATATGATGGAAATACTATCCAGTTTTAAAAAAAAAACTAGCGATATACGAAACGATAAAAAGAAAGACAAATAGTACAAACGCAGTGCAATTACCGTTAAAATTGGTTCAGTAGCGGTGTTATAATTGTGGAGAGTAAAAGCATCAAGCAAAGTCATGTCGACCATGGAGGTCCAATTTTATAATTTTTTGTTGTTTTAGTTTTTTTTTTTTTTTGCTTAGTTCTCTTCAATTAGAATGTTAACCATAATAATAATTGGCCTAAATATTTCCTTGTTTTTAATTTATTTGAATAAAGTTATAAGCACTTTGTTTTTAAATTAATGTTTTATTTGTATATTTTCAAGAATTTTTTTAAAGAAGAAGTGAAATATAGAAACATAAGACGTATAAGACCAAAACGTGTGAAGTTGCATCGTGTTGCATTGTAAAGTGACTATTTTGAAAAGCAGTCTGCGTCTGCTAATTTTGAAAACAATAGCCAATGTATATTAGGATCCGTAATAGGCAATAGGTAGTAGGGGATAATAAAGTTACAGCTTATATACGTCCACTTCCCGGTTCAGTCCTCTCCGCATTGACGCAAATATTACGTTACTTTGGCAACCGCAGTTTTTAATTATGAAATAATAAATAACTGCAGTTCTCTACCTACCTATCGTCCAAGCGTGGCAATATTGGCTAATATCTTTTTAATGAGGTAATCTTTGGAGAAGACCAATGTTATATACATATATGAACATATATTAATACCCTCAAAATAATATTTTAAATATAACGCAAGAAACACTCGTTCATACCAAGCATGGATTTACATCTTAAGGATGATAAAGGAAAGAAAGAAAGAATAATGTATTGATTGGATTGCAGTCACGAAAAGGCCACTGACTCAGCATTGTACTGCAGTAAGCAATTATTCTATCGGCGCCACTAACAAGACCTAAGCAGGAATCCGACACAGCTGTACAGTTATTATCAAAACAATTTTATTTTCGTGTGAATTTTTTATAGAGAAAAGGTAACAAGCGAGCACATAGCCCACCTGATGTTAAGTGAATGCTGTGGCCCACAGACCCATCTACATCTATCCTAGAAAAAAAATCCAAATGCAGATGTGTTGTCACCCCTGAGAACTATGAGATGGAATGCCTCGTTTCCAATTAAAAGGGTTTCCGGTTCTCTTTTTATAATTTAGTATCCTGCTAATGTATAATGTATGCAAATAATGCCTTTCTGTAACAAACTATTCTAATTTGACATTGAGAAATGAAATAAAGAAAACCAACAGATAAGCTCCGTAAGTCAAGGAGTTCCTTTCTTCAAAACTCTTTTTTACTGATATATAAGTACCATTACTCCCTTAATGTCATATATTGTGAACAATAACAATTGAAATCATAATATGTATTCAATTTTTTTTCTTTTGTTTTTATAGAATAAGCGTGACAAACAAGCACACAGTCCACCTGATGGTAAGTGGTTGCTGTGGTCCATAGACATCTACATCTATCTTCGTTTGCGAATCAAAATGCAGATGCGTTGTCAGCCGTGAGGACTAACATAGAATGCCTCTTTTCCAGTAAAAAGGGTCTCCGGTTCTCTATACTCACCATACGCAACACAGCAGCTTGAGCTGCTATTTTACGCTCGTATTCTGTGAGAGCTTGGTTCTTCCGCAATCTGACCGATTCTAACCTTATAATGTCTCTACTAGTATAAAATTAATTTCACTAAAGTCTACATTGTCAGAGTACTTAACTGTTTTAATGTCGCGAATGCTGTACATCTATTTATAACAAACAGATTATTACAATTGAATAGGCGGGGACAAATATAGCCTTTTTTTCATATAGTGAGTAAAACCTAGTTTAATTATGTACAGTAGTTAACAATCGTTCACTAGAAAAAGGAATATGGTACAATACTATACAGTATCAGTCTCTTCGTGTGCCCTGGTTCATGAATAAACATTCATGAACACACGCTCTGGGCACATTCCATGTAATAAATTTGTCTTCATGCTGAGAAAAACACCTTCGTCTGTGACTGTGGAGATATAGATGAGCTACGCCATTTATTGATGGACCATCTTCGATTTGAGTCTATTATAAGTAATTTAATAAGGGTCTTGAATTTGAACAGTACTGACGTAGGTATATATATATATATATATATATATATATATATATATATATATATATATATATATATATATATATATATATATATGTAATATTTTATCCCAACCAAATGGCGACGATGCGAAAGTTCTGTTCGAATCCATGGCCCACGTAGTATAGTAATTAATGAAATATAAGTTAGTGCTGTAGGTTAGGGTATGATAGGACTGGCATACGCTAAGCGGTAAAAGTCCCTTAATTGTCCTAGTATTAAAAAATAAATACAGTAATGAAACAGTCGCTTATCTGTGCCTGTCGCGATGTTCGTCTTTTTATCTATTATGAGCCAGTGCTTGACTACACTACTACTTTGTAGGAAGTGATGTTGAAGCACTAAAATCACAATGTCTTAGCGTAACAAAAGTTTATTCACTCATGCATTGTAGACACACTGATTGTAATCGACGACGGAAAGACAGCCACCGGCAAATTATTGTACTCTATAGACGGCTATACGTGATGGCCATAGCTTACCGAAGGCAAATACCAACACATGGACAGATATGTCTAGCCTCACTATTGCTCGTCACCACTTGCCTAACTGACAAGCGCCAACGTATATACGGTACGTTTGGCGTGCGTTGCCAAACTCGGGATCGCTCGCCACAACTGGTTTCATTTCGGAATAGCGTCGGTTTTTTTGCACAAATCAAAGGCGTTCGACTGATTCTGGCAATTCGTGTCCACATGTATTCGGCCATGTCACTATGTTCACTCATTCAAACTTCACCAACATGTAGACTATAGCACTCTCCTTGTATCAATTTGCCAACGCTCGCGTTGCCTGAGGCTTAGCCAACATGTGTTGCTGGCTCATTACTGTACACATACCAAAGACGAAGCATAGAACTCTTAAAGTGACTACGTGTATTTAGATGCGATATCACCATTTATTTTAAAATTTTTGAGAAAGTTTCTTGAATTATGTTAAAATATTATGTAAAAACTAGCAACCCGCCCAGGCTTCGCACGGGTGATTTAAAGATCTCGACAACAGCGCCACCTACTGGGTCGAATTGTGAACTTAAACCAACTTACACAAAATTCATCAAATTGGTCCAGCCGTTGAGGGAGGAGTTCAGTCACACATTCATACACACGTACAGAAGAATTATATTTATGAGGATAATAAAAAGTTTAGGTTTTGTGATAAATCAGTATATAGATAACACACACAAAGGCGGAGCGAATTGCTTTTACTGAAATAAATATAAAAAATACTTTTGTGCCACAAAATTACTTTAACACAGAAATAAATATAACTGTCCCCGAGAACGTGCCGACAGTTATAAAGAATTTCGCATCATCTAATAAAGGACTAAAGTAGATGAGAGTTTTGGAAGTATTACGAATACGTGTTGTATGTCCAATCATATATTTAATATTTATATTATTTTATTAGATTCTATAAAACATCCATGTAGATATCTGTTTTACCGTTTAGTGGTAGTGTAAGAGGCAGAGGCACATGAACAGCAGCAACTTTCGGATAACAACTTAAAATAAAAAGAAACTGCAGTTGCCAACCTACCTGCCAAGCGTGGCAACTATGGCAAAACTCCCGTATGAAGCAATCAATGGGGAAGGTTTATCTCCAGCAGTGGACTGTAATGGATGGATGGACCTAGAGGTCTGTTAGTCTGTTACGAAAATATTTTTCGCAAAGATAATTTTACAAATACCCCACTTAACGAAGCGTGGCAAAACGTAAACAAAAAAACATCCTCATTTAGATAATTCTATTGTTATCAGCTGCCAAATTCACATACTTGTAATACAGTAGAAATAATTTAAGTGTAGGTAGAAATTGTTTACCATAGAATTATTACACAAATTCTAAGTTGTTTACATCAAACAGTGAACGGGGTATAGGATAGAATCATTTTTATACGTGGTAGAGCCATGTTGCACCTATATTAGTAGTATACTTGTAGCACGAATGGGTCGGCTCGACCGGGGAAGGACCACGCTCTCACAGAATACCACCGTTAAATAGCAGCTTAACACCGTTGTGTTTCGAATGGTGAGTGTAGAGAACCGGAGACCCTTTTTACAGGAAAAGAGGCATTTCATCTTAGTCCTCACGGGTGACAACGCATCTGCATTTTGATTCGCAAATGAGTTCAACCACTTACCATCAGGTGAACTGTGTGCTCGTTTGTCACCCTTATTCAATATACATTATTACATAATAATAATTGAGTAATTTTTTATTTACCACTGGTTCGGAAAATACCTCTTTCCTAGGAAGAACCAGCAAGAAACCCAGCAGGACTTTTTTTGAAACATATTTCACTTTACATTAATTTTGTTTGTACAATTTGAAATGAATTTTAATAGAATCAGCATGGTAGCTTTAACCTCATTTCCAGGGGTTATTTTCATGTAAATATTCTTTGATATTATAATAGCCTTTTTTTTACACAATTTTTTTTAAAACCTTTAAACTTGTTTGTTGAAAAATTTTGTACATTTTCTGGGATTTTGTTGTAAAAGCATATACATTGCCCCATAAATGAATTACTAATTTTGTGGAGTTTAGTAACTGGTATTACAAGCTTATCTTTGTTTCTAGTGCTTAAAGTATGAACATCTATATTCTTATCAAAGCTATTTATGTTTTTATGTATGTACATATTATATAACATTTTCATAAATACATATATTGTTATGTCAAATTTAATAATATGTTTATTTCTTTATTTTTTTCTCTAAGGGATTTATAACTTAAATTGTAATGACTACAATTTAAATTATAAATGGCCCGTACGGTTATCTCTGGCAAATCAAATATGGCTTAAATGTTAGTCGGATTACCCCATAGCAAAATTCCATAAGACATCATGCTATGAAAGTAACTAAGATAAACTAATCTAGCTATCTTAACATTGCTCAGACTTCTAATCTTTCTTACAGCATATGCTGAAATACTAAGTCTGTCTGCTAATTTAGATATATGGGGCTCCCACTGAAGCTTCGCGTCAATAGTAATACCAAGAAAAACAGTGTTATCCACAAGACTCAACTCCCCATTTTAGAACACGTTGGTATTTAAATGTATAACATTAGGTATTGTAAATACTAATGGAAGAGCAAATTTTTGACATTAAATCAATGTACTAATTTCGATAGAGCATTATTTACCTCGTCAAAATAGTTTACTGTTGTTGAAACATGTTGTTTAAATATATATTACACACCACATGCATACACACACACACACACACGTGCGCGCGCGCGCACACACACGCACACCACATTATTAACACTTTTAATATACCTGCTAACCTTTACTAATATGTTTTTCTTCTTTGTATATACCTAATAAGTAATTTTTACACAGTTTCTCCAAACTGAAAAAGTATATTTTAATGTGATTTTATAATACGTAGCTGTATTGATTATTAAGTGTTTTACAGCAATATATATAATAATAGGGAGGGGCCTGGTGATCCCATAGCACAGGGCAACCAGCTATTATTTAGTTGTATAGTTCATTGTTACTAAGTTTATTGTGATGTACTGATCATGATATGTGGGAGAAAATAAATACCTATTATTATTATTATAATTATTAAACATATATAGATAGCAAAGCTAAAATATTAGAAACCAAAGAAAGCTATTTGGTTCGAACCTCTATGTTTCCATCCAAATTTTGAGATCTCTCTTGAGATCAAACATTTTGAGATCTTTGTTATCCCAAAACAAGCTACACAGTCAAAAATTATGACATTCTTCTTTATTACTTGTCTACTTTTTTAAAGATTTTAACGAGGATTTGTGGTCTTTCACAAATCCTCTGTTCGCGTTCGCGTTAACATAAGATATCATTATATAGATCCTTATAATTTAAGCAACTGCTAAGCTTGGCGCCCATTCAGATTTAAACTCTTTTATCGGAGAAGCCGACAATTCCAATCGTCTCTTGTTTGGTCCCCCTTTTTACACTAATTGTAACTAATTGTTTTTGTTGGGATTTAAATTACAGTATAAAAAGACGCAGAATGCTCGTTGATTTGCGTATACTTTATAAAAAAAATTAACAGATTATATTTTAAAGTTCTAACTCGTTTAGTACTCGTATATCCTCTTTTATTTGGCAAACCACGGCTAAAAGTAGCAAAGGACAGTTTTATACAAGGACAGTTTTATAATACGTACCAAAATACATGTATTCAACAAGAAATATTTTTTTAAATGTATCAATATTAAGAGATCCTCAGTGTAGGAGTAATTTTAAGATCTTAATGTGCCATGTTTATTTCGCTTTTTTAAATTAAAAATACGAGTAGTCAGTAATCATCATCATCATAACAGGTCTTCACAAGTACACTGCTGAAAATAGCCCTCCCCCAAGGAATGCCACAAAGCACAGTCCCGAGCCAACTCCATGCATTAACTTCCTGCACATCTAACCAGGTCGTAGTGGGGGTCGCCCTACACTTCCACTACCGGTATGAGGCTGCCACTCGAGAACCTTTCTTCCCCCTCGGTTGTCAGTTCTTCGAGCTATATGGCCGGCCCATTGCCACTTCCGCTTACTAATCCGTTGGGCTATGTTGGTTACTCTGATTCTACTGCTGATATCCTGATTTCTAAGTTTATCACGCAGAGAAACCCCGAGCATAGCGCTCTCCATAGCTCGCTGAGCGACCTTGAGCTTCCTCATACGGCCAGCAGTGAAGGACCACGTCTCAGATCCGTAAGTCATCACTGGCAACACGCACTGGTTGTACAATTTCGTTTTTAGGTTTTGAGGTATTAGAGAAGATGTGTCGTAGTTTCCCGAACGCTGCCCAGCCGAGTTGAATCCATCGATTGACCTCTCGTGGTTTGTTACCCAAATCTAATATATAAAAAATAATGTTTGTTTGTTCGTAATTTATGCGCTGATATAACGTTCAACAGATTCCGATAAATCTTTGTCAACATATTGCATATACTTGCGCGAAGGTTATAGGCATAGTACAATTAACTTAAAGTGGCGCGCGCACCGTACCGACAATTTATTTTAGAAAGAAAGAACATTTATTTGATAAACACATTTTACAAAATTAAAAAATATACAATAGCAACGGGCAAATATAAACATATAAAAATATATATAAATATATATTTTAATGTTATATATCATTTAACTTCAATGAATGTATTCCTAATTAAAATATATTATCCTTCGAAAGTTAAAACGATATTACTACCGCAATTATTTCTTCTTTGGCTGCAACGTTCCTGGTACCAGCTTGTTCTGTATATTAATAGCATAAACAGGTGTTGGTTATTTCATAAATTTATGTATGATACGGTTTATCGAGAACGTGCAAATCTTCCATGATCTTGTCATATTCAACCACAATATATAAATCAACGTGATTTGTTATATTTAAATATATGTAAAACGACGAATTCAACTCAGCGACGGATACAACGAGGCGACGGATTCAACTAGGCGACGGATTCAACTAGGCGACGGATTTGTCAACTGGGCGACGGATTCAACTCGCCTGGGCAGCGTTTGGGAAACTACGACACATCTTCTCGTCTTACATACGTCAAAACCTGAAAACGAAATTGTACAACCAGTGCGTGTTACCAGTGATGACTTACGGATCTGAGACGTGGTCCTTCACTGCTGGCCGTATGAGGAAGCTCAATGTCGCTCAGCGAGCTATGGAGAGGGCTATGCTCGGGGTTTCTCTGCGTGATAAACTTAGAAATGAGGATATCCGCAGTAGAACCAGAGTAACCGACATAGCCCAACGGATTAGTAAGCTGAAGTGGCAATGGGAAGTCGATGGATGCAGGTGGCTCAGGACTGTGCTTTGTGGCATTCCTTGGGGGAGGCCTACCTATGTCCAGCAGTGGACTTATGAAGGGCTGTAATGATGATGATGAAATATATGTAAAATATATGTTCTTCGGTAAATCACTAATTTTTAATTGCTATTTTGATTTGAAGGTTTAAATTCAAAGGTTGAATAATTTATAAGTAACTTGCAATCCACCCAGGGTTCGTGCGGGTGATTTCTGGATTTTGTCAACAGCGCCATCTACCGCGTTATATTGTGAATCTAAACCATACAGGACTACACAAACACAAAAAATTTCATCATAATCGTTCAAGTCGTTAAGGAGGAATTCAGTGACAAACGCACATACTGTATCATTAGAACTTTTTTTTTATAGGATCGGGTGACAAACGAGCACACAGTCCACCTGATGGTAAGTGGTTACTGTGACCCATAGACATCTACATCTATCCTCAATAAAGACTCAAGATGCAGATGCGTTGTCACCCGTGAGGACTAAGATGGAATGCCTCTTTTCCAGTAAAAAGGGTCTCCGGTTCTCTACACTCACCATACGAAACACAGCAGCGTTAAGCTGCTATTTTACGCTGGTTTTCTGTGAGAGCGTGGTCCTTCCCCGGTCGAGCCGACACATTCGTGCTACAACCATAATATAGCTGCAGCATGGCTCTACCACGTAGTAAGCTTGTGGCTATTTACGATATAGTTATACTGCTTTCTATCGAAAGCCATAAGTATTTCCGGCATTTCTCAAAGGCGCCTTGCACTACACCCACGGGAAGATATAAAGCCACTACACGACTTTTTATATACCTAATTAATTATATTGTATCATGTAAATGAAATCGTTAAACAAAACACAACCGATATTCGAGATTGCCCATAAATACACAATTGTGCTGCGTTGTTTCGAAACTCTTCATTGCTGTAACGGTATTTTTTTTTATTCGATAGCTCACAAAGAGATCGAAGCGCTATGAATGTCTGCGTTGGCTTAAACAAACAGTGATATGAAATACTATTTTATTTTTATTTGTGTTAAGCTTTTGCAAAATTTTCTGAAATTTCGTTTTCGTGAAAAGATTAATAATTGTATAATTAGGTTATTGTGTAAAAGTGTAGCATTTATTGTTTATTTGCTGCAGCTGTCTATTTATTGCAGTAACAACTTATTTTCAGGTGGACAGAAGTTCTTTTGTCAGTCCAATTTTACATACTAGCGATCCGTCCAGGCTTCGCACGAATGATTTCTGGATCTCAATAACAGTGCCACCTACCGGGTCCAATTGTGCATCTAAACCATTCTCAAATCAACGCAATCACACACACAAATTTGCATCAAAACAAGTCTAGCAGTGTAGGAGGAGTTCGGTCACATCCAACAAATTATTAATATAAGGACAAAAGAGAAGAAAAATTTTGCATAACCGATTTCGATATAAATTATTAAGAATAACTCAAAAACGATTGGTCAGACCTCGATCAAATTTATATGGGACCACATGTGAAGCACCAGCTTTTAAAGAAAAAGAATCATCGAAATCAGTTCACCCATTAAAAGTTATGAGGTAACACACATAAAAAACAGGGTCGAATTGAGTACCATCTTCTTTTTGAAGTCGGTAGAAAAATAATGATCTTAAGTTACCGTTAGCTTTTGCTATTTGTTGTAATTGAACCACCAACTCAAAGGGATAATGAAGGAATTGTAAAAGCAAATTTAAGTACAGCATTCAAATCAAAAACCCCATTTCGTCCCGAGGTTGTCGTAAGAGGCGACAGAGGGAAAATGAAGCAGTAGCATCTTCCTGATAACAAATCAAAGTAATAAAAAAAACTGCGGCTGCCAACTTGCTATTTATTCAGTATCAGAGTTTTTACATAGCACTGTTATGATTGAGGATTTCTTTTAAGTAAATAATTACTTGTGTTAGAAATCCCCCCTCTCCGTAACATTGATTATCGAATACTAATGTGATACCTACTTACTTCAATACTTAATCTAAAAACATATTTTTAATTTTGATTTTTAAAGTTGCTCCACAACAGACAAATTACAGTAGATAAAAATATATGCTTTCTAAACAAATTTTACATGATACACAAAGGATTTACAATATTACAAAATAAGTGTGTGCGGCGCGCGCGCGCGTGTGTGTGTGTGTGTGTGTGTGTGTGTGTGTGTGTGTGTGTGTGTGTGTGTGTGTGTGCGTGTGCGTGCGTGCGCGCGTGTGTGTGAGAGTGTGTGTGTATGTGTGTGTGTGTATGTGTTTAAGTGAGTTTTATCATTTCTATTTTAATAAATAAATATTATTTATTGTGAATTCCTACATAGTATCAATAAGATGAAATCCAATGCCGATAGACCAGTATTATTAAAAAGAATGTTATATTGATAACTTAAAATTTAAAAGCGTAGCTATTGACCGCATTGTTGTCCCATGTCTTATCATTGAATTACGGCGCTGAAGACTCCGGTTCGAATCCTGCGCGGAAACAAGTATTTGTATGGCCTAAAAATGATTGTTCAGTATGTGGATGTTTTTCCTTGTGAAATTATTGTATGTAGACTGCCACCACGATACATTTGAAAATTACGGAGGTATCGTTATTAAAGAAAAAAAAAACCGGCCAAGTGCGAGTCGGACTCCCGCACCGAGGATTCCGACCAAATCCGTAGGTATATAAGTTTAAATTATTAAAAATATTTTTATTACATGATGTAACTAAAAATTTCTGCTTTTCGCAATTTTTCCTTTATCTGTGCTATAATACGTTGCTTTGTACCAAATTTTAAGATTCTTAGTTCACGGGAAGTACCCTGTAGGTTATCATTCCCTTGCGAATGTCCAAAATTTGCGGCATAAACGGCTGTATCTTTTGATTGCGTTGGCTTAGAAGTTTGATTTTTTCACAGCTCCAAGGGACAGTAGACTTGAGTGTTTGATATGAATTTCAGCTTGATGCCTGCACGCGTTCCTTAGAAAAAGGGTCTTGACAGACATACAGACAGACGGACAACAAAGTGATCCTATAAGGTGGTCCTATTAATGGTATGCTACTCGTATAGTGTACTTACGGTGTAGTGGCAGTGTAAGAATATCCGCCTCCCCATATCCTCATGTGGTCGTTGTAAGAGGCGACTGATGGAAACAAACCAAACGGGCTGCAGCGTCACAGCAATACTGTTGCCAATTCACCTGCCAATCGTGGCAACTATGGAAAATACCCACCCCCTCTTTAGGCAATCTATGGGGAGGCGAGCCGACCCATTCGATATGTTACGATATTGTGCAAATATCAATGAAAAATAAATTATTTCCCTGTGAGGCAATCTATAGGACAGGTCTACATTCGTTAACGTTAACGGTGTAGTAATTTCATACATTTTCTTTAAAATACTCTTCTTTTTTTTTAGTTTTATGGTAACTCTCGCTCTCACGCGAGTAAAACTAAATATTTTCTATAAATTTCTTTGTAAGTCACTTCAATTTCACAATTTTGCTTAAAATATGGTGTTAGGCTCTTTGTGGCAACATTGTAATGTAAAAAAATCCATTGCACTATTTGTGTCATAGATTTCGTAAGAAATTAGTATGGAAATGCCAGACACATTGTAATATATGAGTTAGTATACGGTTTCAATGAGAGATACGTGTTGCTGGTGCTAAGTCTTTAATTAGAATGTCTCTTATAACTGGATACAAATGTTCATGTGGGCTATATCACACCTACAAAAGAACTTTAAAAATATAGCTACTTAACTCTTTTTATATCAGAATAATAATAACCCAAGCTTACTTCTGCAAAACTTCAAAGCACGGTAAGTTCATTCTGCGTAGGTCGGACCAAAAGTAGTAATTAAAAAGCTGAAGATACTCCGGGATAATTCTGACATCGGGACGTCAATCACCTCCGTGAACATGGCTGCTGGAAAGCACCCGAAACGTCGGGAATTAAAATTAAGTAAGTTAAACGCGATAAAATCCGTAAAAGTATTTTCATTCAATGAGTAGTTTTCGCGTAAATATAAGAATCATTATGTAACTTCATTTATTTCATACTTTGAAATTGGGTTAACCACTATTTATTTTTCAATTTATGAATGAACGAATGTCTTCACTTTAACGTACACGGCTCGTATACACTGAAAATTTCGGGAATCAAGGAAGTGACACAATATTACTATTTAAAAATGTATTTATTGCTTATCGAAGTATTCTCCGCGAAATTTGACACATTTTTCCATACGATGGAACCAATCATTGAACCAACCATTCCATTCGGAAGTTGGGGTCTCCAAAATGGCCGTTTTGTAGGCGTCCACTGCTTCTTCAGGTGATGAAAATCTCTAATCTCTCGCAATTTATTCTTTATTTTAGGGATAGTATAGAAATCATTAGGGCTTAGGTCGGGGCTGTACGGCGGATGCTCTAATAATTCTATGTTTTCTTGCTCTAAAACTCTTTTGTTCTGTGTGCGGTGTGAGAACTCGCATTGTCGTGATGGAGGATGATGCGGCGGTTGCAGTTCTCTTTACGGAGTTTAGAAACGACCTGTGGCAAACAAATGCTAGCATACCATTCTGTATTAACCATTCTTTGTCCCTCAAGAGGAATAGTCGTAACATGGCCGGTTTTGGAGACAAAGGTGGCCACCATTTTTGTCGCAACACTCCGTGAACGAACAATTTTTGTAGGTTTTAACTCATTTTCGAACACGCAAACTCGTGATTGGTTTTTTGTTTCGGGTTCGTACGCGTATATCCAGGATTCGTCACCTGATACGATGTTGTATACAGCATTTGGGGATCCTGCGTGGAATCTTTCGAGAGTTCTGACGCACCAAGTAACGCGAGCCGCTTTTGGTCTTTACAGAGCGAATGCGGTATCCATCGGTAAAACAGCTTTTTTACACCTAATTGTTCATGCAAGATTACTTGTATTTGACTCATGCCAATGTCTAAAGTTGCCTGAATTTCGCGGTATGTCACATGTCGATCTTCCTCAATCAGCTTACGCACATCATCAACGTTTTCTTGGGTGACTGCAGTTTTTGGACGACCTTGACGGGGATCATCACTGACACGTCCACGTTGAAATTCAGTAAACCAGCGATAAATTGTGGTTTTGGATGGGGCTTCATCACCAAATGCAGAAATCATCCGGTCAACACACTGTTTTTGTGTTAAACCACTTCGAAAGTCATAATAAATCATCGCTCTTGAATTTTCTCGAGTCAATTCCATTTTCTCAACAACTAAACAAGTTTGACAAAACCTTGTGACAAGAACGAGAATCTTTTTTTAAATAAATAAATGGTATTCGATTTTTAAAACCAAGGACTTTTCAATTAAAAAGATTTTAATGTGACAGGAACAGTGGAAATATCCCATTCCCGATACTTTTAGTGCAGCCTATGTATACATGATCATCACAATGAGGGCTAATAATTTTCTGCTCACCAGATGTCACTAATTGATACTGAGGTAAAGATTTTTTGTTACGCAGTAATTTAATTGAGAAGTTGGTTTTTAAAAAAAGTAGAGTATTAATTTAATACTCAAAACAGTGCGTCAGTGGTTCGCTCTTAAATTTTTTTGCACATTTTTTACTTTTTTTTAATATGTCTACTTTTATGAATATCTGTCGTTTGGTTTATTTATTTTGATCTTATTAATCGCGACGGATTAAAGACTTTAAGCAAAAAGTGATGAAAGAATATTAATTTGTTTAAAAAGTGAAATTACCAACAAAATCGAACAAATTGTGTATTAATATAGTTTTACAATGTGTTTACAACTCTTAGTATACTTGTATAGAATGTCGTTTTTAATAATAGTTGATATAAACAACTTTAAGCATTTAATAAAAATTCGACCAATCACAGCGCATCATATCATGGAACTTTCTGGAAGTTAAATTAACTGCGCAATAATTTGTATGAAAATAATAACAATATTTTTGTGTTCTAAAAGAGTTGTAAATATGATATTTAGTTAGCATATGATGTATAGATTGCAATAATAAAGAAATAATTTGTGTAAATAGACGCATTTGATAAATATAGAAAAATTAAAGATTTAATGTGCACATTTGTTATAAAAATTTGGTACATTTTGTTTATTAACTTTTTTAAATGTAAATATATCGAGTAACCTTTATCACATACTGATAAAGGACCAAAATGCCTATTTAATAGTGTATAGCGTGTTAGTGTAAAAATTAGCATTGTATAGAAAATATTGCGATTTGTGCTAATTACATAATGAAAATGTTTAAAAATAAAGAGGCAAAACCGGAAAATGGCAAGCGGCTCTCTATACAGTATAGCCGAAGTCTACCTTATGGGGGCAAATCACAGTAACGTTGTAGTAGGAAGAACTACCAGTAACAAGCAGTAGTATCCGGTAGTAGCTGAAGTGACTAGTAGCAGAACACAGTGAAAAGTTATAGTGAAATAGAAAAAGTTTAGCTAGCCGAAAAAGGTCGTAACTGAAAATCGCAGTTACACATAGTCGAAAAAAGTGGCAACTGAAAATTCTCAGTTGCATATTGTAAAATAGTGTTAGCTAGCTGAAAAAAGTGGTAACTGAAAATTCGCAGTTACATACAGGTATAGTGAAAAAGTGTTAGCTAGCCGAAAAACGTGGTAACGGAAATTTCGCCGTTACATATAGTGAAAAGTGTTAGCTAGACGGAAAAAGTGGTAACTGATATTCGCAGTTACAAAAGTGTTAAATTCAACTAATTTTAGTTGATTAATAGCTGCTAGTCAGTAGTGTTAGAAAACCAGCTACTACCAATAGATTTTTTTGATACTACCAATAGAAATTTGTTACTTCCAATAGATATTTGATATTACCAATAGATATTTTGAAAATATGAATAGAAATTTTAATACCAATAGAAATTTTAATATTACCGCGTATTAAATCTGTAATTGAAATATATAGTGACTAACCAATAGTGAACAACCGTAGTTGAACAACTGTATTCAATAAATAAATAGTTATAATATTTCGCGACTAATTAATCAATCGAACCGCTGGCCACTCCCTTGCTGTTTTAATTTATAAATCGTGCATTTTTAATTCTGAACCTCAGTCCACAGTTCTCCAACAGCAAACACAGAGACGGCAGTGAAAGTATCCTCCGTAACCTATAGGTGTAGGACGTGAGCGGCTCGCGGAGTATCTTCGACAACATTTACTCCGGAGAGTTACGCCCGTCCGGCACATAGTTAATAGTGCAGAAAGAAACAATTACCTTCATATTTACCGAACAAATTAACTTCCGCACTATGAAAACTGTCAAATAATATACCTCACTGTCTAGTGGCGTCGCTCTGGTGGCAGAAAAAGTCGGTGAGTCTTAATATCGTGCAGTGGCCGTGTAAAAATATCTACTACCCCATATCATCGCGTGGGTGTCGTAGAACAGAGGGAAATATGTTGGGCAGCAGCATCTATACGATTACAATTAAAAATTATACAAAACTATAACTCTGGAAATATCCCCCCCCCCTGTGAGGAAATGTATGGTGGAGGACTATGTTCAGCAGTGGACTTTAATAAACTGTAACAGATGATGGATATAGTTTTTTAATAATTAATTAGTACGTGATAGAGCCATGCTGCAGCTATATAGTTGTAGCACGAATGGGTCGGCTCCGCTGACCGGGGAAGGACCACGCTCTCACAGAGCACCAGCGTAAAATATTATATCTGAATTTATATTCGTAAACGAGGATGGATGTAGATGTTTATGGGCCAAGGCAACCACTTACCATCAGGTGGACTGTGTGCTCGTTTGTCACCCTATCCTACAAATAAAAAAAATCACACCACTAAAATCTGAAAATTTTCTCAACCTATCCTAACGTATCCGTAATTTGGCCATAAATTTATTCAAACTATTAACATACTAACATATTATCACTCTTGTCAGGAATTGAGCCTCACGATTTAAGCAACACTATTCAAATATATTTATTGTGTGTACATATATTATGATGTCTGTTTACGAAATTTTTTTTGGTACTACGAGTAGGTGTCAATGAGAGAGACGTGTTGCTGGTACGGAGTGAATTATTAGATTATGTCTTATAATTGAATACAAATGTGTGGCTACATGACATGGTTTTATGGCTTTCGATAAAAGGCGGTTAAAGGAGGAGGTTCTTAATTCGACTGAATTTTTTTATATGTGTTACCTCATAACATTTTTCGAGGTGAACCGATTTTCATGATTTCTTTGAATTATATTTGTATATTTTATTTCTTATCATGTGGTCCCGTATTTTTTTTATCAAGATCTGACCAGTATTTTTTTAGCTATCCTTAATAATGAGTATTTAATTGACTTTGACAACAGTAATGATGTTCTCATTTTATTTATATTGAAAACCATCTAGTCTTGTTCGATAGTGGAAAGTAGAGTGATGAATTAAAACATGTGATACCTTAAACATTCGAGAACCTTTACTATGTTCTTCTTCAACGCCGAGCTTGTGGTTATCACTACAAATTGAAATTTAAAATTTATTTGGTTCCGGTAAGGATCAAGTTATTACTATCTTGCTTACTCCATAAGCTTACTTATGGTCATGTGTACAGACGAGCTCTCAAAATAGAATACTTCAGTTACCAAGCGTTTATAACTTATATTTTTTTAAAAAACATATTATTATTGTCTAAGTTTTTAAAAAGAAGAACTAAAAACGGCATCTGATATTTAGAAACATTAGTGGAATAAAAAACCGACGATCAACTAAAGAAATTTGAAATTCATAAACTGAAGAAGTAAAGATTTTTTACTAATACACATCGTGCATTCGTGTAGTAGACATAGTGTAGTCCAAGCTTAATTACCGGGCTAGTAGATTACTGCAATACCTAATAGTAATCATAGCTTGTCCAACTAATTGGTGCGAGGCACTGAATCGTACAGTAAAAATTAGTCTATATACGTCCCAGGCACTGATTTCTGAGTGAACATTAGGGAAAGGAAGTGTTGACGGATTCCACATGTTTTCTTAATATTTTTTGTTTGTTTCTCAGGAATGCAGGTTTCCTCGTGAAGTTTTCCTTCACCGCCGAGCACGTGGTAAATCAGTAATTAACAATTTCATTAGTGCCGCCTGGGTACGAACCCGGGTGTCTCGCTTATTCTGAAATTTAAAGTGAGCATTTAGCCCCTTAGCTACCACAGCTCTTGTACTATCATACAGTAGTTAGGTATCAAATAAACCACCAGTCCAACGTTTTGTGCAAGATGTAAATGCGCTCTTTGTCGATTTTAATGAGTTCCAGTATATCCACTCACTCAAGTGAATTCCGTGATTATTACTTTACGGAAACTGGTGTTTCAGTGTTAATGAAACCTTACCGTGATACAACGTGCGAAGTTATCACAGGAAAAGAGACCCTGTTCAGTCTTAATAGAGTATATTTGAGTACGCTAAGCAATGCAGCTCAAATTCTTAATTTAGTGTCGATTCAGCGTCCACTTCTCTAACCTTGTTAATATAAGCTATCGATCAAAATGAAATCGTTGATGTGGCTTGAATATATTTATATTTACATTTATATTTTATACGTGCTAAAATCACGCTGCAGTGACATAATAGTTAATCTTTGGTTCGAATCCCGGGACGTATCACTGTATTATTGTATGTTGTTTTCTGTCGAAAAATTGTAAGTGCCTCAAAATCAAGTAAATCAATTAGTTCTGCGCCTGACCTCACTCCGTTTATGTCAGATTGCTATTGTATCGTCTTTTGAGAAAGAGAGAAAAGAGAGCGCAAATGTGCTTACGTATACACACGAGCACTATAAACCTATCACTTTTACGTGGTAGAGCCATCCTGCAGCTATATTAATAGCATAGTTGCAGCACGAATGGGTCGGCTCGACCGGGGAAGGACCACGTTTTTACAGAATACCAGCGTAAAATAGCAGCTTAACACTGCTGTGTTTCGTATGGCGAGTGTAGAGACCCGGATACCCTTTTACTGGAAAAGAGGCATTCCATCTTAGTTCTCACGAGTGACAGCGCATCTGCATTTTGATGCTTTATTGAGGATAAATGTGCATGTCTATTGGTCACAGCAACCACTTACCATCAGGTAGACTGTGTGTTCGTTTGTTTTGCAGACACTGATTTATGCTACGAGACGAGAACCTTTTTAATGGTTGGGTGGCTTTCATTTTTTGGCCCTTTACGCGTTTTGATTTTTATTTGAGTAAACATGATTTATTTATAGGTGTGGGGGAAAACGAGCATGCGGCTATCCTGATGGTAAGTGACTATCACTGGCCATGAACATCTGTAATACCAAGGGAATTGAAGGTGCGTTGCCGGAGTTTAAAAAAAGAATAGGCTCTTTTCTTGAGTCGATGATGGCTGCAGTATGCACTTGATATCAGATGAGCAGTGTGGTCGTTTACCACCATAAATTGTAGGTATATTATTTTTTTTTAAAAGAATACTAGTAATGCTATTAAACATTACTAAAATTCCCTTTAACCACTTCTAGTAAGGTTAAAATGCTTGTGTTAGAAGTGATTCACGACAGTAGTCGAATGGCGGATTCGAACCCACGACCTTTTGAGATCGCGGTCCGCGTCCTGCCATTAGGCTACTGACGCCTTGTTATTACCACTAACATTAATGTAATTAATAAACTTTATATTAACCGATGAAACTCAGGATTAGTTTTGAGCGTATGATAACTTTTCTTAGGCTAAACCGTTCAAACGTGAGTTTAACCGCAACCTGCCTGCTAAAGCCGGGAAAATTTATTTAGGTAATATCTATATACTAATGCGTGAATTAAAATTTGTACCATTTTAAGTTTATTGTGCGCAAGAAAAGCGCAGAAAAGCTATTTTTTATATAACCTGTTACAAATACGTTGAATTAAAAAGTTCTTATAATCCATTTTTTAACTCCTGACGCTAGATCGAGGTTTTATGAGTTTGACCGCTATATGTATATGTATCTGTCTGTGGTACTGTAGCTCTTAAACGGGTGAATCGATTTGGGGACGGTTTTTTTTTTAAATTTAAATGCAAGTTTTCTAGCGATGGTTTGTAGACATGGTTTATCAAAATCAGTTGGTTCGTTTCAAGGTCATCAGCTGTTTTTTCAGGGGTTTATTAAATTTGAATTATCTTCTTCTCAACAACGTTAGCTGTAATTTCTTTCGCCAAAATAACATATTCTTACGTGCAATTTGGCGTTGATTTCGAGTAAAAACTCAATTACCTGCAACAAATAAAGAAATTAGTTAGTTTGAGTAAATACAATGAAAAGTAAGAATATTAAAAGTAGAAGTGACGTTAAGTGAACTTAAATGCTGTAAAAACTATAATATAAAGTTAAAATTACAGCCAATGTACCTATATTACGGCTAGAGAAAGACCTACTCTCATTTCTGGGTAGGTTTTTAGAAAGAATCCGCCGCGCTGCTCTTATACCTAGCGAACCTCACATGTCTTCAAATTACTTTTTCTCAGACATGAAGGTTTCCTTATGATGTTTTCTTTTTTTTTGTACTTTTCGTCTTTGTCTTTTGTACTTTAATAATGATTTCTTATATTTACGCGAACACATTTAAATAAAACTAGTCCCAAAGTCATAGCTACACACGGGAATATAAAATAAGTTAATATAAGCGATAAAATCCGTAAAACTAGTTTTATTCAACACTTAAAGTTGCAATTAATAATTTAATAGGTGCCGTTGGGAACCGAATCCAGGCTGTTCGCTCGTTATATTTATAGCAAGTGCCTAGTCCCTAAGCTGCTACAGGTTCTAACTACATATCATGATCATAATACCACATATCTATATCTGGAAACCAAAAAGTTCGCTGATGCAAAAATATTTCTTGGGACTAGTATTCATCCCATTCCATATTTTTAGGTGTAAGGTTGACAGACAAGCATTTCGTCCACCTGATTGTGGATGAAGTGGATGCTGTGACTAATACACGCCTACATATATTCGCAATCCAGAATCAAAATGCAGATTCATTGTTACCCCTGTCGACTAAGATATAATGCCATAACACTCACCATACGAAACGCTACGTAGAAGTAAATAGATTATTAGTATTGTAACAGATGTAACCTTCTGCTATAAAGTTTTAAAAAAAATCTCAAAATGATCTTGTAAACAACAAAAGTCATAATGAGAAAAATTTTGAATTCGAATTATGAGATAATTTTATGGTAGCAAAAGAAATATCGCAAACGTTTTGATATAGAAGATAAACAAAGAAAGTTTACGTAAGCTCAGACCGAAGCTTGGAATTGCGTGGTTAAACTTTGCGGAATGTTTCAATAACTCACATAAAGACAACACTGCCGCCCCACAGTACCTAAATCCATTATATCAATAACTAACGACGTTGTGGAGCCCTTGAGAAATGGCGCAAGTTACGGGCGAGCTTCTAACACAATTCTTGTAGACAAATAGCAACTGTAGCAGCCTACCGCAGGCATTAATCAGTGTTCATTTCATCTACTTATTCATGTTACAGTCAAAACGTTTTTACTGGTCAAAACTAATTTTGACCGACGAAAACAGGTCAAAAGTTTTTGCTTAAAAACAGTTTTGACTGAAATATCGGTTAAAAATAAGTTTCCACGAAGACTACCATGTATTAGTAAAAAAATGTGTTTTGTGTTTTGTAAAACGTTGTTTGCCAATCAACATCAAACTCGTTTATCCTTAACTTGTTTTTCATAAGCCCGATGGGATTACATAGATGACAAGGAACACTCCGAAGCCGCGGATATCTGTCAAAAGCACTTATTGACTGCTTTTGCCGGTCAGAGATAGTTTTGACGGGGAATCAGGTATGGCTGTAACATTCAGAATTCATAATATAATTTTAAACTTCTTAATAAAAAATACCCATTAAATTCTATTTTTTTTATTTATTTATTAATGTATTTATGAAACAGTGGTTTTACTTAATTCTAAACTCGCCAAACTTTTATGTTTGATGGCGAGAGGCGCTCTTTTACAAAACAATGAACCACCTTATGTAATAGTAATACTAATATTAGACACAATGATACACAATTATATAATATAGTAATATATAAACCTATGACATCTTTATGTTATGTTAACTATATATCTTTATATACATCTAACTTTAATTATATGAATTAAATATCTATTACTTATATATTATATTGTAATGTTTTAATCTAATACAATGTACTCGTATATAGAGTTCTATTAACAATCCTGTATAATGTTTTTCAATTTTTTCTTAAGTGCTCCTTTACTAATTTTTACCTTTTCTCTTAGTAGATCTATTTTGTTAAACACTTTAGCTACCAAATACTTAGATGTTCTCTTACCATAATAGTTCGTTATTTTTGGTAGAACCAGTTTGTTTTCTCTAACCCTATGTGTGTTGTACTTGTTTTTAACATTCACTTTATATTTCTCATTATAATAATATTCCAGACCTACCAAATATTCTACTTTTTTATCTATGGGTATTATTTTACAAATGGAAAACAACTTGTCATAGTCTTTGTTGCAATTATCTTTAACATTTTTACTAACTAAAAACTTCATCAGTCTTATTTGTATGTCTTTGATATCTCTTAGATATGTAATAAAGGTTCGCCCGTATACAAGGAGTCCATAACTTATAAGCGAGTCAGCAAGTGCAAAATATACTATTTTTAACGTTTTTTTGTTCAATACATTTTTTAATTGGTAAAACTTACTTAACACAGATCTTAGCCTATTGCAAATGTCATTTATATGTATTCTCCAGTTAAAGTTCTTATCTATTGTTAGACCTAAATATTTAAATGTATCTACATAATCCAATCTTTTACAGTTACAGTTAAATTTATTTCTATGCATACATTCGTATGTATGTCCTATCACTGTTAGATCTTCATTTTTTACACATTTAGCATTTCTATTATATGGCGAGTGTATATGCATACATTTAGTTTTTTCAAGATTTAATATAATGCCATTGTCGTGTGCCCATTTGCTAATGTTTTCAAAATCACCTTGTATGCACTTTTGTACCTCAGTTATATCTTTGGATGCATAAACAAGACACATATCATCAGCATACATGAACACCTTACAGTTATGCACGACATTCGACACAGTATTCACATACATTATATACCCCACAGGGCCATACACCGATCCAGTAGGCACACCCGAATCGACATCCGCCTCTTTCCCAACCACTTGGGAGATAATTGTACTTATTTTTCTATTAGTGAGGTCGTTTTTAAACCAATTATTTGTGGGACCACGTATTCCGCATTCGTCCATTGCCTGTAATAAGATCTTGTGGTCTAAAGTGTCAAACGCTTTTTTAAAATCAATAAAAAGTACTATAATTTGTTTACCAGAATCTAGGCAGTCATTAATATAATCTGAAAATCTTATCAAAGCAGAGACCGTGTTGCGCCCTCTCCGAAAACCGTGCTGTGAGTCACACAGTATGTTATATTGTTCTAAGAACGCGCTAATCTGTCCTACAATAATTTTTTCGATTATTTTATCTATAACAGATAATATTGCAATGGGCCTATAATTAACATATTCTAAATGACTTTCTGATTTGTATATAGGACGTATAATTGCTTTTTTTAACTGGTCAGGATAAATACCATTAGATAAGGACATATTTATTAGTGAAGCTATAACAGGACTTATTTGTTTACTTAAATATATAATGTCTTGCGCCCGTATTCCATCTAAACCGGGTGCTTTCAGACAGGACAATGTCCTTATGACCTTTTCTACATCTGACGGAGTCACCCTACTGTATCTATAGCTTACCTCACTCGGTTTTACATATTTATTTCTATCCAAAAACTTCAAATTACATACATGTTTAATTCCCTTTATTTCATCCGTAAATGTTTTAGAAAATTTTGTACAAATCTGTTTTATACTATCTGTTTTTCCTAAATGCCTTAAAATAATATCATCTAAGCTAGTTTTGTTTCGACCCAACCACATGTTTATATTTGTCCATATTTTCCTAAAATCTCCATTACAGTTTAAAATTTGTTCCTGTCTATATTTATTTTTTGCCATATTTACTAATTTACTTACTTTATTTCTAAATTTTGTATAGACTAATCGCTTGTTCATATTCTTTGGATCCGTTTTCCAAACTCTAAATAAATAATCCCTTCTCAGTAACATTGTATATAAATATTTATCTATCCATGGATGTCTTATTACTTTTTTTCTATCTACCTTAAATTTAATTGTACTTTCCTTGTAAATATTATAAAATACACTACACATCGTCTGGTACAATAATAATGGACACTTTATTGTAATTAACTGGGCCCAATTATATTCATCCAGCTTTTGTTTAACAGTTTTGTCACTTAACACTTCAAACATACTATTGTTATTTATATTGCCACTCACACATTGATTTTCGTTTCGACTAACACATAAATTCAACATTAATCCTATTCCATGATGATCGGCGATGTGTGACTCAAGCACATAGGCGCACGCGTCATGCTCGCTCCTTCCCGCTCGCACCCAAATATGATCCAAGCACGATGCCTCTAGCCGGCCCTCCACGATCGCTTCGCGCGTTGTCTCTTCGCTCGGTATTACACATAACAGACCGCATTCACACAGGGCGTTTTTGTACCTTGTTATAGTAGGATTAACCGTGTCATTTAATATGTTTATATTGGTGTCCCCAATCACTATTACATTGTCAGATGCTGGTACGGATTTAACTAGTGTCTCTAATTGCTGGATAAATATCAGTTTATTATTGGCAGGTGGTCTATATATTGCGATTACATGTGTTTTAGTTTTCCCGTGCTTCAATTGACCATGAAGTGTTTCCACTGCTTCTGTGTTTACCATTTTAGCTTCGAAATTCAATCCATTCTTAGCGTATATTAATATTCCTCCTCCTCTTCTCGTTTCTCTAGTATATATAAATGTATTATATCCCACTATTTGGTACAATGGAAGTTCTTCCTTCTTAATATTTATTTCGCTTAAAATTAATATATCTATTTTATACTTATTTTTATCAAGTAGTATTAATAACTCGTTAAAGTGTTTCCGAAGAGATCTTATGTTCAGATGTAATATATGGGTATTCCATATATTTTGAGATAGGTCATTATTTAAAGCCATTATATCATAGTATCTTTTAAAATTAAAATTAAAATTACCGGAGAAGCTATCTATACAATCGAATGTTGTTGTTGGATATCACGTCGTGTGTACTCGCCGCGTTATGTACGCGTGTTTATTTACATTCATCGAACTATTGCAAATCTTCCTCCGATCTAATGTTGTAAATCTTTTTTTCTTCACTATTCTTTTTGACCAGGATACTACCATTCTGCACCCAAATATATAGAAAACCTTTCGGCTTGAGTTTATTTCTTACAGTCCAAAGAAGCTGTCGTTTGTATTTTGGTAAATCTTCGTTAATGTATATGCGCTTTTCACTGCCATTATCATAGACTTTATTATTCGTTATTTTGGTTTCTTTCTTAACAAGCATCCAGCTGTTGCGAGCAGATTTCGACCGAAGCGTGACCAACACAGTCTTCGGCTTTGCGTCATCCGGTTTTACATGTCCTACCCTCTGTGCATCTTGAATTTCATTTGGGTTTAGATTTAGTTTCTCTGCCATTTTTTGGACTACTAATATAGTATTTTCGTTTTCTTGTTTCTCTAATCCGTGAATTTCAATATTTTTCTCTTTATCTTTCATTTCCAACTCCTGTACCCTTTCTTCTAATGCCTTGTTACATTTCTCCAAATATACATTTTTTTGTTCTAATGCCTTAATTTTCTTTTGAGATTCTTCTTTAAAATCAAGTAATTTCTGATACATATCAGCATAGAATTCAACACCGTTGGTAAGTTCTTCTATTTTCTTCTCCACGCTATAAATCACCGCTAACTTTTTATTTACCTCAGCCAAAACGTAATCTCCAGACTCTTCATCATTCATCATCATCATTACAGCCCTTCACAAGTCCACTGCTGAACATAGGCCTCCCCCAAAGAATGCCACAAAACACGGTCCTGAGCCACCTGCATCCATCGACTTCCTGCATGCCTTACCAGGTCGTCACTCCATCTCGTGGGGGGACGCCCTACACTTCGCCTACCGGTACGAGGCTGCCACTCGAGAACCTTTCTTCCCCATCGGTTGTCGGTTCTTCGAGCTATATGGCCGGCCCACTGCCACTTCAGCTTACTAATCCGTTGGGCTATGTCGGTCACTCTGGTTCTACTGCGGATATCCTCATTCCTAACTTTATCACGCAGAGAAACTCCGAGCATAGCCCTCTCCATAGCTCGCTGAGCGACCTTGAGCTTCCTCATACGGCCAGCAGTGAAGGACCACGTCTCAGTTCCGTAAGTCATCACTGGCAACACGCACTGGTTGTACAATTTCGTTTTAAGGTTTTGAGGTATGTCTGACGAGAAGATGTGTCGTAGCTTCCCGAACGCTGCCCAGCCGAGTTGAATCCGTCGATTGACCTCTCGGTCGAAGTTGGACTTACCCAGTCGGACTATTTGTCCCAGGTAAACATACTCGTCAACAACTTCGAGCTTAGTGTTCCCAACAACTATCGGCATAGGTGTGACATGGACATTAAACATGATCTTAGTTTTGTCCATGTTCATCTTAAGACCTATCCGTTGGGAAACACTATTGAGGTCATTGAGCATAGTGCTTAGGTCCTCCAGCGATTCTGCCATAAGGACTATATCGTCGGCAAATCGAAGGTGAGTGATGTACTCGCCATTGATGTTGATACCGTATCCTTTCCAGTCCAGAAGCTTGAAAACGTCTTCCAATGCAGCGGTGAAGAGTTTCGGGGATATGACGTCACCCTGTCTTACACCTCTCTGCAATTGGATAGGTTTCGTACTCTGGTTCTGTACTCGGATAGCCATCGTAGCCCTACTGTACAAGCACTTCAACACTTCGATATACCGACAGTCAACTTGGCACCGCTGAAGGGACTGCAGCACCGCCCAAATTTCGACGGAATCAAAGGCTTTCTCATAGTCCACATACGCCAGACATAGTGGCAAATTGTACTCTTCGGACTTCTGTACAACTTGCCGAAGGGTATGTATGTGGTCTATGGTGCTAAAGCCTTTTCGGAAACCGGCTTGTTCGGGAGGCTGGAAGTCGTCAAGTCTGCGCGCGAGACGATTCGTAATGACTCTCGAAAACAGCACGTAGACGCGGCTCAGAAGGGAAATTGGTCTGTAGTTCTTCAAGAGAGCGTTGTCACCTTTCTTGAAGAACAAGACCACCGCACTTCTGCTCCACGCCTCCGGTGTAATGCCACTATGGAGGACGGAATTAAAGAGCTTCTGAAGGACTTCAAGTACCGGTCTTCCACCCGCTTTCAGAAGCTCCGCTGTAATTCCATCCTCGCCTGGGGCCTTACCGTTTTTAAGGTGCTGGAGAGCCATCCTAATCTCGCTCAGACTGACATCCGGGATATCTTCGGAATAGTGTCGGATGAGACTCGCTCTTGGATCGTTACTCACACTTGCGTGTGGCTCCAACGATGATGTGTACAGCTGCCCATAGAACCTCTCAATCTCACTCAAAATCTCAGGTGTCCCGGAAACGATGCTGCCACATTCTGTCTTCAGCTTTGACAGTTGGCTCTTTCTGGCAGACAGATCTCTGGCAAAGACTTTGGAGCCTTGGTTCCGCTCGATCGCTTCTTCAATACGAGCTGTATTGAAGTTGCGTAAGTCCCGCCGCATGCATTTGGAGATCTGTCTGTTCAGATGCCTGTATGCTGTCAAGTCTGTTGAAGAATGTAGCTTCATCTCCCGTCTAACAGCCATGAGATTAAGAGTGTGATCGGAGAGTTTTTGTGTTCTTCTGCGGCGGGTCTTGCAGAACTTAGCTCCAACCGCATGGACAGTTTCCACGAACTTGTCATTCATATCGTCCACTTCATTGCAGTCTTCTAGGCACTGAAAACGGTTTTGTAACTCGAGCTGAAAGGTTTCGGGACTTTGAAACAGAGCACGAGGGGGACGGAGCGTTGACTTCATTAGACGAGACCTCTCCAACTTAACGTTTAGGTTCAGTGTGCCTCTAACCATTCGGTGATCGCTACCAGTTTTCACCCTCGCGATCACGGAGACATCACTGAACAGTTGTCGTCTGGTCGTCATAATGAAGTCAATCTCATTTTTTGTGGAACCGTCGGGGCTCGACCAGGTCCACTTCCTGTGGGGCCGCTTCTGGAAGAAAGAGTTCATCATAAAGAGTCCCTCTTTCTCCATGAAGTCGGCCAGCTGCTGGCCCCTTGGGTTCCGTTGCCCTATTCCAAATTTCCCTACTTTCAGCTCACCGTTCTGTCTTGTGCCTAGTTTTGCATTGAAGTCTCCCATTAACACCGTATATTGGGTTTTGGAGGAATGCATGGCTCTAGAGATATCCTCATACATTTCCTCCACCTCCTCATCGGGGTGTGCCGAGGTTGGTGCGTAAACCTGTATGACCTTCAGCGAATACCGTTTGGTGATTCTGAGTATAAGGTACGCAACCCTCGTCGACACACTCCCGATTTTTACAACGTTGTTAACGAGAGACTTGTGGACGATAAATCCGACACCTCCTTGGGACAGATGGTCGCCCTCCCGGTGATAGAGCAAGTTGCCGGATTCGAGGATTACCGTGTCCTCCCCCTCTCTTCGGACTTCAGATAATCCTATAATATGCCAGCGCAACTTGTCTATCTCTTCTTCCAGCTCCACGATCTTCTCGTCAGTCCTCAGGGTGCGTGCGTTGTACGTTGCCAGGTCGAGTCGTCTAAGGTGGCAACCGAACCTCCACCGGAGATTCTTAGCACCCCCTGCCCCGCCGTTACCATGGTCGCCACCGTAGCCAGGAATAGCGGGGCCGCCGGGGACTGGGGGCCGTCTCTTTGTTACTCTCTTCATAGGGGGGTATTTGCCATAGTTGCCACGCTTGGCGAGCGGGTTGGCAACCGCAGCTTTTTTATTGTCATTTGGCTATTATCAGGAAGATGCTGCTGCCCATCTCCTGGCTGTTTCCCTTTGTCGCCTTTTACGACACCCACGGGAGGATATGGGGTAGTGGATATTCTTGACCGCCACTACACGGCATTCAGCTGTTGTAATTGTAACACGAATGGGTTGGCTCGACCGAGTAAGGACCACGCTCTCACAGAATAACAGCAGTGTGTTTCGTATGGAAATCTAATATCGTTTTTACTGGAAATTAGGAATTCCATTGATTGATTTGTGATTAATGATTCTTAATCGAGGATAGATGTAGATGTCAATGGGCTACAGCATACACTTAAAATAACTATAAGTAAAAATAAAATATTCTCAACCCTAGTTTAACCTCATATTATGGTGTTCACGTTACAATGTAAACTGGCGACGTTGGGGTGGCCGCCTTGTAATTTCACCAAATTTTTATCCCTAAAACGATGCAGTTAGCTTGAGTCCCCTCGGATAGGAAGCTTTTTATTGAATCTATTGTCGTCGTGAAGACAAGGGCAGTGTATTAAAGAGGTGCTCTGATTCCCTCCGCTTTGTCTTGGAAAATAAAACTGTGTTTGAACAAATTGAATTTATTTTTACTTACAATTAGACCTGATAGACAGTTACTGATAGACAACACATGCTATAAACGTATTAGGGCGTTCCGATATTGGCAGTACATTCGTATCTTGCTTACGCCAGAATATGTTGAAAATGGGCCAAATTAAGTGTACCCTTAACCGACGAGCATATATGTTTTTTTATAGGATAGGGTGACAAAGGAGCACACAGTGCACCTGATGGTAAGTGGTTGCCGTAGCCCATAGACATCTACATTTATCCTCGTTTACGAATCAAAATGCAGATGCGTTGTCAACCGTGAGGACTAAGATGGAATGCCTCTTTTCCAGTCAAAAGGGTCTCCGGATCTCTACACTCACCATTCGAAACACAGCAGTGTTAAGCTGCTATTTTACGCTGGTATTCATTATTCACTTACCATCAAGTGGACAATGTTCTCGTTTACGCTGGTATACTGTGTGAGTATGGCCATCTTTCGGTCTTGATGTTGTCATAAAACAGCTGCAGCGTGGCTCTACCACATTGTAAAATTTCACCATAGCCAATATTGCATATCATCTTTGGTAGAATTTAAAGGCAAATCCAGACTCTTCACTAGGATTTAATGTGATTTTCGTATCATCTACGGACTGTTTAGGGCTGCTTTTATTTGTCTGGCAGTCGTCGCAGAGCATACTACTTAGGAACTTTTTATTTACACATTTTTTATGGTAAACATTTTCACATTCTCCCTTACATCTCACTACATCCTCTTTAGCCAAAGATAGAAACAGTTTGCATTTCTTACATTGCACCATTTTCACTTATGCTTAGTTAATTATTTGCAAAATTGTTATTTGGTCACTGCTAACGCACTTAAATCGATACACACAACCGTGCATTGAGCGCGCGCGCACGGAATAAAAGGATTGATAACGTCTTTCTGCTACCAGGGTGGCGTCACTTAGGAGTGAGGTGAAATATTTTTCAGATTTCGTAGTGGGGTATTTAATTTGTTAGAAAAGTGTCGAGATTGATGTTTCTTTCTTTAATATTTGTTATGTTTTATAATTATTAGAACATAAATGGATAAACCAAACTACGAATGAATGAATATTCGTAGTTTGGTTTTATAGTATTTAAAATATAGTTTAAAAATATATGAATATAAATATGCTCTAAAACCAGAAAAACTTTTATTTAAAACACAAGTTTTTTTTTTATAGGATAGGGGTGACAAAAGAGCACACAGTCCACCTGATGGTAAGTGGTTGCTGTGGCCCATAGACATCTACATCTATCCTCTATTACAAATCAATATGTAGATGCGTTGTCACCCGTGAGGACTAAGATGGAATGCCTCATTTCCAATAAAAAGGGCCTCCGGCCGCCAGCACTCACCAAGCGAAACGCAGAGGTAAACCTCTACTTCACGCTGGTTTTCTGTGAGGTCGTGGTACCACTCCGGTTCGAGCCGGCCCATCCGTGCGACAGCAAAAGCTGCCTCGTGGCTCTACCACTGTTAAAATTTTTCAATGATGATGACAATGTATGACTATGTCATAGCCTGCGTAACAAATAAGTTCACCTTAGTCCCAACTAGCGCCATCTAGTGATCGTGAGATTATTATTAGTCCTCATTGATTAATATATTGCGTAATAATTTTTTATGGAATAAGGGTGATAAACGAGCACACAAGCTATCTGATGGTAAGTGGATGCTGTGGTTTACAGAAATCTACATTATTCCTTGATTAAGAATCAAAATGGAGATGAGTTGTCACCACAGAGAACTAACATAGAATGTTTCTTTTCCAGTAAAAAGAGTCTCCGGTTCTCTGCATCATTATGCTGCTATTTTACGCTGATACTTCATGAGAACATGGTCCTACCCCGATCGAGCCTAACCATTCGTGCTACAACCCATAAAGCAGTTGCAGCGTGGCTCTATCACGTCAAATATCACGTAACGTACATCCAAAAACATATATTCGAATTGAGGACCGCCTCTTCATTTAAAGCCGGATAATAAAGCCTTGTAGTACTTACTATACAGTACTTATACACCGCGTTATAGTGAAGTAAGCAGTACATTATAGTAGGCAGTACTATATCAATAATTCAGCCCCAAAATCTAAATTCATGTAACTCACTTCCTTCAGTTGGAAATTAATCAAACTGTGCGTGTTAGGTGCTCAGAAATACCACGCGACGTTCGATTTACCCACCTTATTACACTTTGCTTTGGGAATCGAAATAGGTCCGGTTAATGAAGCGAACTTTAGGGGGTGTTTCATTTATAATGTTTAACTGACCTGGCGGTAATCAAGCTACGAAGAAATGTTACAAAATGTAAACCTAGTTAGTTTATACCTTAACCGATATAGCGTGTAGAATATTATTTCTCTTTTTAAATAAAGTACATGGCTTGGCAGACGTAGTTCTGCTATTTCTGATAGGTGGCATGATGAGTTTTAAAAATTAATTAAAAACTAGACTACAGCGCCACCTATTGGATCAAGATTTTGTGATTTTCTTTTCTGGTATTAAAACAATATATATTGTGACTACATACTACAATGTATATTGTGTATACAGAATCGAAGAATCTCAGATGATTAGCGCACGCTGTAAATTTCACTGTACGCGAGCAACCCGGTTTCTATCCCCGCCGGCATCAATGAAATTGTTAGTTGCAATTTTAAGTGCTGATTTACCTTGTCCTCCGAGTTGAAGGAAAACATCGTGATGAAACCTGCATGTCTGTGAAATAAGAAAAAAAATTCGAAGACACATGAAGTTCGCCAACTGGGAGCAGCGTGGCGGACTTTTCCTTGCCCTAAAATCCTCTCAGAAATGAGCGGAGGCCTGTGCCTGGCAGTAAGAAGTATATAGGCTGTAACTTTAACTTTTTTAACTTTTTTATAGGATAGGGTGACAAACGGGCACACAGTTCACCTGATGGTAAGAGGTTGCTGTGTCCCATGTACATCTACATTCATCCTCAATATAGAATCAAACTGCAGATGAGTCGTCACCCGTGAGGACTAAGATAGAATGCCTCTTTTCCAGTAAAATGGGTCTCCGATTCTCTACACACACCATACGAAACACAAGTAAAGCTGCCATTTTACGCTGGTATTCTGTGAGAGCGTGGTCTTTTCCCAGTCGAGCTGACCCATTCGTGCTACAACTATATACTACTAATATAGCTGCAGCATGGCTCTACCTCTAACTTTTATTTTGTGACTGTGTATTACTTTGGTTCATAAAAATAGAATTTCACGCTCCGGGAAGTCTGCAGTCTGTGAACACGTATAGGATCGCCCCCGTCACTACATTAGATTTGATAGACCACAAATACTCGTTAAAGAACATCAATTCCTTCCAAAGATGATTCGCAAGTCTATTGAAATCAAAGAATATCCTAACTTCTATAGAGAAGATGGCTGTGTGCTACTATGTACTTGGGATTCTATAATTAATAAAACTAAATCCCAACCCAACTATACAACTCCAAGACTTCAAGATACTATAAGTTCATACTGCGTAAATCGGAACAAAGTTAACAATATTAATCTGGAGGTAGCCTTGGTTAACTATGACACTGTAAAGTGCTCAAAACGTCGGGTATATAAAATATGTTAATATACGCGATAAAACCCATAATACGTTCCATATAAATGTGTAGTGTTCGCGTAAATTTAAGAAATCATCAATAATATTTTGTAAAAATGACCTCCGTTAGTCAAGTGGCTCAGACGATAAATCTAATATAATAATATATATTTTTATCATTATAATTATATATAGGGTGTAAAAACTACTAATATCATTAATAATTTATTGGTGCCGGCGGGGATCAAACCCAGGTTGCCCGCGTACTGTGAAATATACAGCGACCGCTTAGCTTCTGCGCTATCACGGTTCTAAGGTTGCATTAAAAATTAAAAAAATTAAAATAACAACTATATGAGATACTCAGAGATATAATCTATTGAAATACTTGTTGTATTTTAATACGACAACAATTTTAATAGATAATAATAATCAATTGCAATTGTCGGTGCATACAAACGTAATTAAAAAGTAAAAATATTTTAGAGATTTTTTTATGTGTGATAATTTTTTATTAATTTGTTATACTACTAAATTCTGCAAGAAATATAGTGTCATTGAACGACGAAAATTAAAATCTTTTTCGTCATCTAATAAATTTACTCTACCCTAGATTAGCGAAATTCAAACTAACGGCTGATTTACACCAGGACAGTAACTGGCTCCAAATTCGAGGCAATTCAGTGCTGACCCGCTACTGGCATAATGTAAATTGATTTGAAGTCAGTACAGCACTGTCTGCGCGAATACTGACTGCGTGTAAACGGTGCAAGTCAGTCGTCGGCGCCAGCACTGTCGCCTGTTACCGTCCCCGTGTAAAACAGCCTTTATAATCAAAATATTTTAATATATATTGGCCTATATAAAGCAGAAACAGAAAGAGAAACTTTTTATTTAATATAGATTATAAATAATACTTATAAGCATTTTTTTCAACGTTAATAAAAACTACGCTATAAAAAAATCCTCCTTTCCGATTTTCAGTGACGGCAGCCAGATTTAACGGAGACTAGCCATCGGTGCAGGATAGGATTATAGTGTCTAAGTGTATGTGCAAGCACAGGTGCACTCTCTATACCTCACTCTTATTTTCCGATGGGACGATAATGAGGTACGACTGGAGAGAGAACAGACGCAGGACCAACAGCTATATGTGCTTTCAGAGGCACGGCTGTGAAACGCAATTTCTTGACTATGGACTACTACAAAAACCCAGTAACTGATTTTGGCTCAACCTGAGTATCGAAACCGGGACCACATGAGCAGTAGCCCAACGAGGCAGTCAAAGTATATAATCGTTCCAACAAGTCCCTACTGTGGAAGACATCGTAAAAAGAAGCTGTAAGAAACTTGAAAGTAGACTATTTTTATCGCAACAATTTAACCACATAAAATATATACACAAGTCAAGATAATCTAAGAAAGATTAATGATCCAATGCCACACGCTTCGCAGCTGTGACTTTGCTCATCCGAAATTGTAATGGTTATTTAATCTGATAATGTTAGAGATACCAAAAATATTTCCAGATCTAAACCCTAATAATAAATATTTTGCCTAGAGATATATTTTTATGAAATAAATTAACGTAATTATTTCCTATACTTTTTATTTCTATAAATCAAAGTAATCATCCATGCAATCGATGTATCTTTGCCAACGCAGCAGCAGTTTACTGATGCACTTCTTGAAGAAATCAGCTAGACGGGAGGCACCCAATTCTTCAATGGTATTTCATACTGCATCTCGGGTATTAATTTTTTCCCGGCAAAAAGTTTTCCAAATTCTGGAAATAGTAGAATTCAGTAGGCTCAAGGTCTGGTAAGTACGGCGGATGACGAAGACCTTCCAACCACGGCTCTTGTAATATTCGCTACGTTAGTGTCGTTGATGTTGCGTGCGGCTTGTGCTACGTTGCTGCCACGACGGTACTCATATGCAACAATTACTCAAATTTTTAACGTATCTATAATGATGGAAAAAATTCAAATGCGATAAAAACGTAACGTTTATCAATAAATAAATGTCTTATTTTGAAAAAAGTCATGTTTATAAAATAAAATTAATTTGGTATTAGAATTCTTAGCCAAACAAAAATCGATCTTGATATTTTGATTTGAAATAGCCAGTACTGCAGAATGATAAAGACGTATTAAATTTTAAGTCCTAAAAATTACTTTCAGTTAAACCCAAACCTAAGAACCAAGATACAGCCTAGATGATGTTGATAAGCCAACGTGCATCTAACACTTGGGTTACCACGTGTTAGATGCACGTTGGCTTAAGAATATAACCATTCCTTATCATCCCGAGCTCGACAGAGGGAAAGCAGGAGATGGGCAGCAGCATCTTCCTTATAAAAAACTGCAGTTTCCAACCTTGCTAAGCTTGGTAACTATGCTAAAACTCGCTTATGCAGCAATCTATAGGAGAGGCTTTTGTTTAACAGTAAACTTTTGATTGGCCGTAATAAATGAATGCATAAAATCAAATATGACTGCAAAGCTTTGTCTTTTCATTTGTAAAAAATTCTTCAACAGCATAAACTAAATTCCCAGCAAAGTCCCTTGTCACACGAACAGATTGTCCGGTTTTCAGAGCACATTGCAATGGGGCAGTACAAAAAAAGTACTCTATAGCATTGTGAAAGCCAACATATATTCAGCCAAAGCGCTTGCCTCTTTGTTGTCATTCAAATGCACACGGAAAAAGACAATAGCGAATATTGTTTTAAACTCGTTTCTAAGTATTAATGTCATGTAACAGCAATGTAAGACTTTTTTTAAATATATTACTGGCGGTCTTAACGCACATAATTTTTTCAATTTTAATCTTTGACCATATGATATGGCGTTATCAGCGTCATTATAGAGTAGCTCTCTCCCAGTGAATTCCAGAAACACGCATTTATCGACTTCCTGGATATCTTACCGAGAAGAAAGTGCAAGGAGACCCATTTTACTGGCATCGTTGCATTCCATTTTAAGGGTAAATGTAGATGTCTGGTGGCCACAGCATTCACTTACTATCAGGTGGACTGTGAGTTCGTTTGTCACTATTACTCTAATAAAAAAATAGTCTCCATCTAGAGAGGTGCCGTCATACACTTTGCGTTGTACGAGGCTGCCGTTTGAGAACCTTTTTTCGCGCCGGTTATCATTTCTCTAAGTTTAATGGCCTGCCCATTGCCATTAACTTTGGCTTACTGATGTAACATATTACCATTAAGTAATGTAATTAATTCTTCTCTTGACTTTGTGATAGTAGCTACATTCTTAGGTTAATAATTATCTTGTTCTAATTAATTATTAATTTTACGTAAATAACATTGAATTTTTTATAATATTTTTATAATTTTCTATCCGCGATAAGCAATCAAACTGCAGTGCGCTGTCACCCCTGAGTTCAAGTATATTTCTTCATTATCAGTAATATGGGTCTCCGGTTCTCTACTCGCCATAAAATACACAGTAGCATTATGCTGCTATTTTATGTTGGCATTATCTGAGAACATTCCTTCTCGGCTAAATCCGACCCATACGTTCTGCAGCCATCATACAACTGCATACATCATAGCTATATCGATAATATATATCAGTAGGATTCCACCCATTGAAACCAGGTGATTTTTGTAAAGAAAATGAAATGTCAAACGAACTTGCCGCCCACCTGTTGGTAAATTCTCATTGATGTCCATGGACACCTGCACTAAACAACATACAAAGCAAGCTATAGATGCGTTGTCAATCCTTAAGGACTAAGATGGAATGCCTCTCAGCCAATAACTATATACAATTTCAGCTTAGTTTTTAAAATAAATCTCCAATAACAGGTATGCTCGTATAAAACTGCCTAAAGCGACTAACCTACCCAAGTTTGCGGGACATTCGTAATAACAAAAATGTTCCGTTATAAGTAAAAAGGGGGCATCTACGTTTATTCTGAAATCAAGGTCATACGCACACGGATTTTGAGTATAAATACATTCGGAGTCAGTCAAAAGTGGAGTAACTAGTGTTTTAAATATTTTATTCTACAATACTATAACATGCGTTCTTAAATACCAACACTAGAACTAGAATATGAAATAATAGACGACACACTTTCTTTAAATAGTTCCAAATAAGCGCACACCACACTCTCACCTTCGAAATACAGGAGTTCAAGTACTGATATTTGGCAGTAGAAATAGGTAAAAGCGTGAAACCTACCCAAACAGACTTCTGGGCAAAAAGGAGTTCTGCCTCCTAGTGAATTGTGTATTACCTATTAAACCATTCCATTGAAACCATTCCCCGATAATCATTGGACGAAAACAAACAAACATGCGTTTGGTTACTACTTTAGTGAACTTTCTTCTTCATCTATGAGGCGTTTACGTAAATGTATTGTATGAGGACAAACAACCAGGCGCTGTTCAATTATTATTTTGTAGGTTATACAAACACTTGTTGCGGGATTTGAAGGATTATTCTTTTATTTGTAAAATTTGTAAAAGGATGTCTTCAGCTATGTGTGTAGATTAATTTTAGAAACTAATTATGTTATAAAAACTTTTGGACATTTGCATGCTACTGAAACCACATATTTTCAGTAGCATGCAAATGTCCAAAATATTGTTGTAACACAAGGAACAAAATATTTTTGTACCTATTTACTAGCAATTAAAGAATTTGAATTTGAACCCACGTCTCCGCAACGTTGTTGTCAACGTTATAGCTATGACGCCACCGAGCCATTATATATAATTATAATTATATATATATATATATATATATATATATATCGGCGTATTAATGACGGTTCATTTATTAATTCACATTACTGCATATCAAAGTCCAATACTGAACCTAGGTCTTCCCATAGATCACCTCATAAGAATAGGCAACGGCAGTTAATGATTTTCTAGTTGTTAATAGGAAGGCACTACTGCCTACCTCCTGGTTTTGTTTCACTTACGATATGCACGGGACGATATGGGGTAATGGATATTCTTACACTACCAGTAAATATTTGTACATTTTTTCATTTAAAAAAAAAACCATTGTCAGTTATTTTACAAATCAAAAAAGTAGGAACAACATCATTTCATAATAAGCGACTTTCCGAAACTATTAAAAATTTGACAAAATCCATTTCAATACTATAACAATTTAAGTCATACTGTTGAAGTATATCAAATGGGGGCCATATCAGAGGTTGTGCAGCGGGTGGAAAAGCGTTCTTTGCTGATTTTAATGAGTTTCAGAATATCCGCTTCCCAAAGCGAGTTCAGGGATTATTACTAAATACGAGTTTTGTGTTTGTTTTAACGAAACAAACCAAAACAGCGTTTTAACTTGCCACCGTAACATATTAACAGATTCCATTCGATGCAGTATCCGCGCGGATAAAAAATAAATTGCCAAAAAAGTTTTATCAGTTTGCAAAGCTTAAAGCTTTTCGATTTAAGATATTCCTATCATTTAAATTGGATCCTGTATCGTGGAGGCGAGGTTTTCAGTTTACATATATAAATTGCATAAGGAGAAAGATCCAAGTACTTGTTCAGCGTGGGATTCGAACCAGCGGCCCTTAGTGCTGCAACTCATTGCTAAGCCACTGCGCCACAGAGCTGTTAGAGTTAAAACATGACTTTCAATGCGAATTATTTGTAATTTATATTGAATCATTGTATTTTTTCTTTTCTATACGTATTATCCAACCTATATCAAATTTATGTATATACCTAGTCAGGTCATAAATTCTGTCACATGTTTAATATAAAATAATTGAAACAAGTTTATTCATTATGTAACCATTTATTTACCAAAATGAACTTAATAAAACATAGATTCTTATGACACTAAAGTTTATTCAAAATGACCTCCGTGATTTTCAATACAGGCCTTCAATCTGCGCGGCCAGTCGTCTATCGCAGCACGAACGAGGTCCATGTTAGTATCGGCGGCTGCCATAATCAAAAAAGGATGTCTTGAGTGACTCCAAATTGGGATGAGGCTTTGAGCACGCCTTTTCCTCCAAGTGTTGACATATCTTGTAATCTAACGGATTCAAATCTGGACTGGAGGAGGGCCAGTCTTCGTGCCGGATGAAGTCGATTTCACGCGCCGCCAGCCAGTCTTGTGTGCTCTTCGCTCTATGAGCTGGCGCCGAATCTTGTTGGAATACCCAGTGCCTGTTATTGAACATGGTATGAGAAACAGGTTCCACAAGGTTCGTCAGGGCTGTATTTTTTTCACCTTTCTCACAAAAATGTAGCCCTCTGTTTAGCCCCAATAAGAAACTCCCAACCATACCATGAGCGAGGATGGAAAATGACCTCGTTGGACACGCCGAATACGGTTGCTCGCTTCTTCACTACTGTGTGCGTACACCTTATCATTTTGTTTGTTGTAGCTCTCTTCTACGGTAAAAATTTTTTCATCCGAAAAAAGAATTTCCCGATATTTTTTTCCCGCGTACCGCTTCAACAAAGCGCGGCAACTCTTCAGTCTCAGGTCCATTATACGAGCATTCAAACGATGTCCTGTTTTTTTCGATATGCCCGAAGCCCCTAAGTCTTCATTTAAGACCCTTTTCACCGTGGTTCTGCTTAACCCCATCTGGAGGGCCAACAGTTTCTGCTTACGTTTGGGATTTCTTTGAATTCGCGCCTTCACAGCTTTTATCACTGCTGGAGTCCTAACAGACCGAGAGCGACCACTTCTTGACCTGTCATCTACACTACGAGTAGAGTCTTCATTGTATCGTTTGATGGTACGATAAACGAATCTTTTGGTTATATTCAAATTTTTCATTATGTCAAAAACTTGAATTGGCGCGTAACCGCAACGATGCAACGCAATAACTGCAACACGGTCTTCTTTAAGCATCCACTCCATATTTAAAAATGAGTAAAATTCTAAAAAGTAAGTATACAGTTTTATTTTCATGAACAATTCGAAATTCAAATTCAATAAACTTTTTTGTGGCCAGCATTCTAAAAGAAAAGTTTTTACTGTCTGACAATACTTATGACCTGATCTCTATGATATCTACAAATTTTTTTAAATTATGTTTTTGTTATAAGTACCGTATATACTTTCATATGCATTTAATAAAAAGCTGTTATAAACAGACACTTCAATTTTATTTAATTATATATACAACATGTAACAAAAAGCCTGTGGTTCCCGTTAAATACGTTATCAGGATCATTAATCAAACGTATAGAAATAACTTTTTTTTAAAACTCGAACAATAATTTTATTTTATTTAAAAAAAATTGTATGCAAATTGTATGCTGGTTTTATTACCTCTGCATTGTCTGGGAAGTAAAAGGATTGTCAAAGATCCCGCTTTACTTAGCTTTAACATCGGCTAGTTTCAGTAAGAGGAAAAAAAAACAATTTTTTTTAAATAAAATAAAAAGATATATGGTCGACTTTTTAAAGACGTTATTTATATAGGTTTGAATACTGATCCTGATAACGTACTTAATGGGAACCACAGGGTTTGTAGGGTTTTTGTTACATATTGTATATATATTTATATATATATATATATATATATATATATATATATATATATATATATATATATACAAGTAGACTTGTCATGCACACTGATAGCCATACACCGTCAAGTTTACCGGACGCCGCTACAAGCGCGCTGCATACTTGACGGTGAACTGGATCGTACAAGGCAGTATGTATATATATATATATAATTCTTTTTTTAAGTAATGTGGGTGTAGCACGAGGATTTTTTCATGTATCGTTACGTAGTGACATTATTTAATCTGTGGTGTCGTGGAGACAGTTTACAACATATATTGCCATAAGGACAAACATCCCGACCCGGAACCTTTAAACGTTCATACAAATACGTGTTTAGTTCTTCAGCGCTGCAGCTCAAATCTAAGCCGCTGTTCCATGAATGCGTCAAATTTCATTTGAGTATTTAAAATGGGACAATATATTGATGCTATTGAATGTATAATGGTTAAAATTATTTAAATAAAGAGTACGGTATTTCGTACCCCGAGTGTTGTAAGATGCGAATACGGGAAATATAAAAAATAAGGCTTCTGATAGACACGAGACATAAACAAAGCACATATAACATAAGGACAGCAGCGACAAAGGTGCTAGTCGTCTTTCGTCAATATGACTACAGCGTGACGATTGAGGTAATTCCTCCCTAATACGGATACGTGGTAATAATATATTTTCTTTGCTACGGAACAGGCCCATATTCAGTAGTGGACTTGGACTTGATGAAGAAGATGTATGTGACTGCCTCATTAATCTAGTTGCCGTAAACGCGGTCATAAGGTCCTGGGTCGAATCCCGGGTCAGACCAAAATCAGTTATTTATATATTCTTTATTACATTCCTTAGTCTAAGAATAAAAAAGGGCGCACCCATGGAGTGGTGAGAATACTGCACCTACTTGAAATTCTCACATGATATTATTATATATACATTTTACTAATTTACACAGACATAAGTATATATATATATATATATATATACACACACACACACACACACACATATATATATATATATATATATATATGTATTCATATCAACATACATATACAAATAGTACACATAAATAACTATGAATATATACGTCTAAAAATATAAGTGACATGGATGATTCATGTAAGAAGCGTTGTCTTTAATAGATGATTACTACCTACTTTTTAAAAGCAAAGTTATTAGGAGCTTTTTTGATGTCATCAGCCAAGGAGTTCCAAAGTCAAAGGTTATTGGGATTTCTAACGAGAGATTTTCAGTAGCAGCCCGGAGTCAGGAACTTGGCGGTGTTTCACCCTCGGAAAACATGTAAAGATGTTGGTACTGCGCCTGATCTCTTCCCGGTCGTGTTGGATCACCGTCCATTCGGACTATGTGCGTAAGGGAATAAAGAGTGCACCTGTGCTTGCGCATACACTTGCACTGTAATACTGTCCTGCACAGATGACCATTTTCAGTTGAGACTGGCCGCTGTGAGCAATACTTGACTCGTCTAGAAGATATTATTGGAACGAAGTTTCTTATCGGACGGTACGAGTTTGGCGGATGGGAGCTAGGCGACAAAAAGTGTAAGATTTCTTCGTCACTCCTTTGTGTCATAGTGTATTTTATTTTTAAATGACGCTTTAATTTAATAGACGCTAGTAATACATTTATTTGTATTTTGTTATCAATAATATAATATGTTTATTAATAATAAGGAACTTCGTTCCAACCGAGTGTTCCACGACAGTCACGCATATTTTTTTATTATATGTATAGTCTGAGCAAAACATAAATTGACTTGTGGGATTGAGGGAATTTTTGGTATAAAAACTATAATATGTCCGCGACCACATCCAGTGATTCTATAACATTTTTATAAAGATCTTTTACAAGTTCCGTCGCACAATTTAGGTGGGCTGAGATTTCATAATTACATTACAGGTGCTCAAGCCTTGAGAGAAACTGTATACGGTGGAAGGCCATAAGGGTTCAAACTATTTAGAAATTCTTTGGGGAAGTAGACAATGAAGTTAATGTCAAATAATAAGTAAAGGTATCAACGCAATCGAAAGATGTTATAGAAAGATAATATATATATATATATATATATATATATATATATATATATACTCTCTCCTGATCTGTAAACTTATGACCACCTTCATTACATTGAATTGCTTATAATTTTGGTTATAAATTATCTATTAGATTGTTTTTCTACCATCAAGCAATATAAGGGAAACCTGTTATTGGCCATACTTTTAATTTTTTACGTTAATGTTAATATTTACTATATACGCAGTTGGTTTTCTAAATAAATTAAATAAATAAATATAACTCTTCATTCAATTGAAAGAAAATTTTACGTAAGTCCATACGTTCGTTGTTACAATAACGGAAAACTTATGAACTACAAACGGTAAGCGATTTCTACCTGAGTAAAAAAAATACTTTGTAATTACTATATTGTTTAAAAACAAGTGTTTTGGTTAGGTTACAGTAAATGGTAGTTTATATAATAATCTTCTCCCATACTTCCTTCTTTATATCCTTTGAGACTTTCGTTCTTTGATGTCTTGTTTCGTACCTGTCAACAACAAAATTATGCTCTTAAAGTGACCTAAATTATTCATAACGCAAATTTCGTTTGTGATTTATCAAAGAAGTTACTTATGAGCCCAAGTTGATATATGCAAATAACTGTTCTTACGTCTATCACGTGAGCTGCATTTTGGGTTTTCAAGATGCGCAATAAATTATGCAAATTCAATTGAATTTGTACGCTAATGTTGGAAGTGCTTTATAAGGGTTTATGGGTTCGACTAAGTAATTACATTTACTAAGGAGTCCACGATGAATTCCAAGTAGACTATGCTTTATATAGCGATAAGGGACATAAAATATGTTCAAGTATTCGAGATGACATGAAATGTAAGAGAGAGATAAACAGAGACAAAAAGAATGAGATAGCGAGAGAGTATGATAACTTATATGTTACTATACCATTTCTCTGACTTATAAGTCTACATTACTATATATCTTATTGCTTAAGATATAATTCACTTTAATGGTCATCATGAGACTGCAGTCGGCCGATACTCAGGTTCTCCACTTCACAAGAATAGAAACGCAACATTGAGTTTGCACGAAAGTCGGTGAAGATGACACGGGCACGTTTTACGTAAGTCCATACGTTGGGCAGAAATACTTAAACACAGTATTTGGATAAAATTTAATATGATTGCGCAACGTGATGAGATTCAAATTAAAAGAAAAAAGAGAATCTATCGACCTGTTTTTTCACGGAGGTATTTTTGATGTGAAACGTCATTAAAATCATTCCGAAACATACGGGTGCCAGGTCGGAAAAGTGAACCGTAACAAAAAGGTCTTTATCGTTTTGCCTTAATAATATCAAAGCTGGTAATCTTAGAGACCTCATTGAATTGTGTCATTATGTAACTCATATAATCAGCTTGCTGTTACGGTCTTGAATTTTCATCAGGACGGGTTGGCGGGGAAGAAGCAACGCACAGCTTGACTAACTTGACTTTTCTAACAATAAAAGCGATTCTTTAGATTTTTTTATAGAGCTAGTGATTTTAGACAAACAAGCACATAGTCTACTTGATGGTAATTGGTTGCTGTAGACCATAGACATCTACATCCATCCTTGATTAAGAATCAAAGAGCAGATGCATTTTCAAGCTTGTAGACTAAGATAGTATGCCTCGTTTCCAGTAAAAAGGGACTCCAGTTTTGACCATACACTCAGTCGGTTGTCTTTGTTTTTCTTCAAAAAACAATGTTACATCTACACAAGGATGTTCTCTTTGTAAGGGTAAGGATCTCCGCTTCTCTACATTCACCATACGATACAAAGCAGCACTAAGCTGCAATTTTTTTACCCTAGTATTCTGTGAGAGCGTGGTCCTTCTCCGATCCATCTGACCCGAACGTTTAACAACCACAATATAGCTGCAGTATGGCTTCACTACGTACAAGTATCATAAGAAACAATTATAGATCGTTTCAGTAAGATCTCAATATGATTTATAGTGGATGGCGACATAACTAATATAATAATTCACGGTTGCCTTTACATTTAAATTTACAGCCCATTATTTTATACGTGGTAGAGCCATGCTGCAGCTATATTAGTAGTGTAGTTGTAGCACGAATGGGTCGGCTCGACCGGGGAAGGACCACGCTCTCACAGAATACCAGCGTAAAATAGCAGCTTCATGCTGCTGTGTTTCGTATGGTGAGTGTAGAGAACCGGAGACCCTTTTTACTGGAAAAGAGGCATTTCATCTTAGTCCTCAAGGCTGACAACGCATCTGCATTTTGATAAATGTAGATGTCTATGGGCCACAGCAATCACTTACCATCAGGTGGACTGTGTGCTCGTTTGTCACCCTATTTCTATAAAAAAAAAACAAAAAAAAATATTGTAAATTGAAAGGTAAAAGCCAACTTACCAACAGTCCACTGCTGAACATAGGTCTCTCCATCGATTATTTCATCTTTATCACAGTTGCCATGCTTGATAGGCTGGTTGGTAACCTCAAATTTATACACTTTCGTTGTCATTATGAAGACACTACTCATCTTCTGGTTTGTTTTCATATGTCACCTCATACGACACGCATGAAAAATATTCTCTAAGCTCATATCGTCCATATGAGTTTAGTGAATATTTTATAAATTGCCACTATACAGTTTATATTGCTTGTCGGCCTTGTCGTTAAAATCAAAATTTCTTCTACGCTAAGCGTAAAATACCTAGTCTAGTGACCGAGAACGGCTTAAAAAGCGTGACGGCTTCTATATTTAAAAACACTTCGTTTTCGTTTTTTTTTTTATGTGTGTTACCTCAGAACCTTTTTCTGGGTGAACCGATTTCGATGATTCTTTTTTTATTTGAAAGCTGGTACTTCTCGTGTGGTCCCATATGAATTTGATCAAGGTCAGACCAATAGTTTTTAAGTTATTCTTAAATAACTTATATTGAAGTCGGCTGTACAAAATTTTTAATTTTAAATTATTTTACACTAGTGTTGTTTTGCACTAGATGAAGTGCACGAAAACCGCCATTTTGAAATAATATTTGTTTAACTATTTCTCAACAGATTAAACTATTTTTTTTAATTTGAAGTCATCATTAGTTGCTCAATGAATATTTTGTAATATAAATTTACATGCAACTCGTAGGCAATGAAACGGTTCGTTACGGAGAAAGAAACGTTTCTTGAAAAAAATCGGGCTCAATCAAATTCTCACTACAACGGAAGAGGCTCAGCAGTGTCCAGATTGTATAGAAATGGTTATTATAATATTAAGGAATTTATTGATAATAATAACCCTGGAATGAGGTGATTTTTGCCAAGCTATTCATATTTTTTTGTGTATTTAATTGTGTAACATAATAAACGATTGTATATTGTTCTTTAAAAAATTGTCCCGCTGGGTTTCTTGTCGGTTCTTTCCAGAACAGAGGAATTATACGAACCAGTGGCATAGTGGTAAATCTATACAAATAAATAAAATTAAAGTGTCTGTTCGTAATGTGAAAATAACATATTTTCACTAAATGCATATGAAAGTATATACGGTACTTATAACAAAACCAAATTTTTAAAATTTTTGTCTGTCTGTTTGTTCCGGCTAATCTCCGAAACGGCTCACTGGCCCATGCCGCAAAGGAGAAAGCCGATCTGTTGAGCTCTCTTTTTGCGTCCAACTCGACACTAGATGACGGGGGGAACACACCACCGACCATCCCTCGATGTGAGTGCTCCATGCCGGATGTGCGGTTTACACAGCGCTCGGTTCGCAAAGCACTCTTCTCCCTGAACGTCAGCAAGTCGAGTGGGCCCGATGGAGTCCCTCCTATTGTGTTGAAGACGTATGCTCCGGAGTTGGCACTGGTTTTAACGCGTCTTTTCCGGTACTCCTACTCCCAAGGCGTAGTCCCGAATTCATGGAAGACAGCTTTGGTCCACCCGATCCCTAAAAAGGCGACCGCTCAGACCCGTCCAACTAAAGACCTATTGCCATCACCTCCTTGTTCTCCAAAATAATGGAATCCATTATAAACTGCCAACTCGTGAGGTACCTTGAGGATCACTAGCTGATTAGTGACCGCCAGTACGGTTTTCGTCTAGGTCGATCAGCTGGTGATCTTTTAGTCTATCTGACTCACAGATTGGCGGAGGCAGTAGAGTCCAAGGGGGAGGCATTGGCCGTTAGTTTGGACATAGCGAAGGCCTTCGATCGGGTCTGGCACAAAGCGCTTCTTTCAAAGCTTCCTTTCTATGGGCTTCCCGAGAAATTGTGCAAATGGATCACCAGTTTCCTTGCTGATCGGAGCATCAAGGTTGTAGTAGACGGTGCATGCTCTGATTTCAAGCCTATCAACGCTGGTGTTTCACAAGGCAGCGTGCTATCACCAACGCTGTTTCTCTTGCATATTAATGATATGTTGCTAACTGGTAGCATTCATTGCTATGCAGACGACAGCACTGGTGATGCCTTATATACCGGCCGTGCCAATATTTCTCGGGAAAACGTCGCTGAGTACCAGGACAAACTTGTGTCTGAAGTCGAGTCTTTGCTGAACAAAGTTTCGGATTGGGGCCGCCTAAATCTAGTCCAGTTCAATCCCCAGAAGACACAAGTTTGCGCGTTTACCGCTAAAAAGAACCGCTTTGTCGTATATCCTCAGTTTCAAGGCACTCCCCTTGCTGCCTCAGCTAGTATCGGAATCCTTGGCGTCGACTTATCGAATAGTGTGCAGTTTCGAGGTCACTTTGGAAGGGAGGAAGGGAAGGTCAAATTGGCCTCTAAAAAGCTTGGCGTGCTCAGCAGAGCGAGACAGTATTTCGTGCCGGCACATCACTTGCAACTTTACAAAGCGCAACTTCGGCCTCACATGGAATACTGTTCTCATCTCTGGATCGGGGCACCCCAGTGCCAGCTCCTTCCACTTGACCGCATCCAGCGCAGAGTGGTTCGAATCGTCGACGACCGAGTTCTTTCCGATCGGCTCGATACACTGGCACTGCGTAGAGATGTTGCATCTCTTTGCGTATTTTATCGCATCTATCACGGGGAGTGCTCTGAGGAATTGTTCGGACTAATTCCAGCTGCTCAATTTTACCATCGCACATCGCGACAAAACTCGCGTTACCATCAATACCATCTGGATGATTGGCGGTCCACCACTGTGCGATTTAGAAGAAGTTTTCTCCCTCGCACAACTTCCTTGTGGAATCAGTTACCAACAGCGAATTTTCCGGACCGATACGACTTAGGAACCTTCAAGAAAAGAGCTTACACCTTTCTAAAAGGCCGGCAACGCATCTGCAATTCCCCTGGTGTTGCGATTGTTCATGGGCGGCGGTAGTCACTTACCATCAGGTGAGCCGCATGCTCGTTTGCCCCCTCTTCTATAAAAAAAAGAAAAAGAGTTAGGGTTCCGCGCAACATAATTAAAACTATAAATTACACACGGGCGACGTCGCGAGGAACAGCTATTAAAACATAAGAGTGACTTTTAATAAGTACTTATTATTTGTAATCTATATTCAATAAGTATTATTTATATTCTATTTATATGTGGGTTTGTAAATTCAGTGCGATTCAACATTTTCGGCTACATCATTTACGATTAGGTGGGATTATAGCTTTTAGCTAGCTTAAAATAGTAAATACTGAGATGATGAATGAGGAGATGAAACGGATAGCTGTTTGGACGGATACCGGATACCGGATATTCGGATAGTCTTATCGCCGGATGGCCGGATATCCAGCCGAACATTGCCGTTTAGTGCATCGCAAGCAGCGAAGTTGCGTAGGTGGCGCTAGTGGTGGTGATCGTGTGCACGCGGTACTCGGGCGCTTCGGGTCTTTCCGTTCATGAGCGAAGTTAGCAATTATTGGTCCATTGACTTCTATTGATTGCATACACGATTGTTTGTGGTCATTAAAATACGTGCTTTGTTATTTCGATTTTTATAATTCTTAACAGAATTAACGACAAAATGACATCGATAAAGAAAAGATCGCTTTTTTGGGAACATTTTAATATAGATAGTGATGATCCTAAGCTTGCTGTTTGTTTACTATGCAATGTTAAAATTTCACGTGGTTGAAGCTGAAAGAGCTTGCCAGGAAATTCTACTGGAGTACTTAAAAATGTCTAGCGAAGAGTCCTCCAGTTCATCGACAACACCGGCTAAAAAAAGTAGAGGAGAGGAGACAGGGTCAGCAGTATCTCGGGAAGCTCATTACACGTTCTGGGATTGTTTCAATGAAGTAGGAAATGAAAATAATACTAGCCCGTCTCACCATGAAGAAAAAAACGCGATTTCATGTGAAATTGATTTGTATCTAAAGTCAGTGCGAATTGTTCGCGATCGTGACCCTTATATTTAGTGGGAGCTAATGCTACGCAATATCCTAATTAGTCCAAGATTACATAATGATTTCTTATATTTACGCGAACACTACACATTGAATAAAATCCGTTAAAATAGTTTTATTCAATTATCCAAGTTTGCCAAAATATATCAGCACTCTGCAGCAGCGTGTACAGCGAAAGATTTTTTTCTGAAGCTGGCCTTGTTTATGAAGACAGGCGAAACCGCTTGTTACCTTTCAATGCAGAGAAACTAGTATTTATTCTCCATAATTTTCCCTTAGTTGCAGTACGAGTACTAAATTTCTAAGATTTAAAATGAAAATTTTGTGATTACTGATTCTATTTGTTAAGTTACATAAATAAAGTACTTGACTAAATTTGATATTTTGTATTTTTTATTTGGTATTTTTTTTTATAGGAGAGGGGGCAAACGAGCATGCGGCTCACCTGATGGTAAGTGACTACCGCCGCCCATGAACAACCGCAACACCAGTGGAATTGCAGATGCGTTGCCGGCCTTTTAAAAAGGAGTAAGCTCTTTTCTTGAAGGTCCCTAAGTCGTATCGGTCCGGAAAAATCGCTGATGGTAATCGATTCCACAAGGAAGTCGTGCGAGGAAGAAAACATCTGCTAAATCGCACAGTGGTGGACCGCCAATCATCCAGATGGTGTAGATGGTATCGGGAGTTCTGCCGCGATGTGCGTTCATGAAATTCAATGCTATCCGGCGGATAGCAGTTTGTTATCCGGTATCCGGCCGCATAGTAATTTGGGCCGGATTGGTCGGATACCGGGTAGTTACCGGATATCCGTTTCATCTCTAGTAAATACAGTTCTTATATCTATTTCTGTTTCTAGTAAACTTGCACGGGCTGATAAAGAAGGAGAAAAATAGTGACCAGATAGCACTAAAACGCTTACTTTACATCATAATACAAATTTGTTACCGATACCGTTACAATCTATTAAAGTAAGTATTAGTAACGGAGGATATTTGCTATAGTTGTCACGCTTGGTAAAAGGGTTACCAACCGCAGTTTTTTTTTAATTTTTAGTCGTTATCAGGTAAGCGCTGCTGCCCATTTTATGCAAACTGTTTATTAAATTGCATATCTAATAAATGTAATTTATGAAATAGTTGATTTTACTGCGGTCGTAGCAGATATAAGAATAATCGCAGATACTGGTAGTAATGAACAACGTTTAAAATAAAAAAAGTTAACAAACCTATGATAACCATGTAATTTTTTAAGATTATAATTTAAAATAATGGCATGAAAATAAAAGTAATTCTCAAGTTATAAACTTTAAATAGAAATTGTTGAAATTAAAAGAAATCGACCATTGAAGCGACAGTGAAATATTACCTCCGCGGACAGGGGCTTACTTCCGAAAGACGTGTAGACAGGACCAAAGAACGCGAACAATTACAATGGGACGAGGGATTGGATTAATCAAGCAAAAACGTCCTTTAACAGTTCGTAAGACAAAACCTCTAAAGGATTAAAATCGCTCAACCGTTTTATTGTTTTCGCAATACATTTCAACATCTCTCTTAGGCTTCGATGTTATGTTCGGTTGGTGTTAATGTCACATCAAAATTGTCAAAAACTAACACAACAGAAACACTCACGCCTGTCACCTAGAGGGGTAGGCAAATACTACGAACTTCCATTTGGCACGAACCTGACAACTACTTTTGTAAATAAAATCTATGTTTTTTTTTTAAAGAGATAAACGAATTCACAGTGTACCTGAGGGTAACTACTGCAGTCCGTAGGCACCTGCACCCACTTCAAACGAAGAAGGCTAGAGAGGCGTTATCACCTCTAAGACAAAGACGAATTGCTTACAGCCTCTTAATGAACGGGCTTTCTATACTCTTTAGACTAGAATACAGTAGAGTAGATTTAGCGGCAGTATTTTTTTGTTTTTTTTTAGAAAACGTTACCTCCACACTAGCAATTTCTCTTGTTTAGTGAGGTCAGCTTACATGCATAAATAGAAATAGAAAAACAAACAGTCATACCCAGGACAATTATTTGTAGGTCATACAAATAATTGTCCCGTGCTGGAATCGAACTCACGACCCTTAAAGCTGCAAATCATTGCTGCCGCTGCGCCACGGAGCCTTATAATTAAGGAAGAGGAGTCTTCCCACCTAGAATATCGCTAGTGACAATGAAACGTCAGAATTCACATTGTATTGTGGTGCGGTTCGTAAACAAACAAAAGCCTCAATCATGATGTCGAAGTTTCCGAACTACGATATTTATAGAACAAGCTGTATACTACCACAAGTAGCGTTGTCTTCTCCCTGCTAAAGACCTTACTCAATGTAGTGACACCGACGTCACATGAGTAATGCAACCTGCATGCCATGCTGCAGCTATACGAGTATTAGTAGTATAGTTGAAGCCCGAATGGGTCGGCTTGACCGGGGAAGCATCACTCTCTCACAGACCACCAGCATAAAATAGCAGCTTAATGCTGCTGTGTTTCGTATGATGAGTGTAGAGAACCGGAGAACCTTTTTACTGGAAACGAGGCATTTCATCTTAGTCCTCATTGGTGACAACGTATCTGCATTTTGATTCGTAATCGAGGTTAGATTTAGATTTCTAAAGGTCACAGCAACCACTTAGCATCAGGTGGGTTGTGTGCTCGTTTGTCACCCTATTCTATAAAAAAACCTTCAATAACTTCAACTGTAAGCTTGTCGCCGACATCCTAGAATCCAAGTCCGTACCAGAAACCCTTTCATTTTATCCCGAGTAAACATATCTGCGAGAGCCGTCGTAGCTCAGATGGTCAGCGCTCGCTGTAAGCTTCACAGTATTCGTGTAACCCGGGTTCGATCGCTGCCGGCACCAGTGAAATTGTTAATTGCAATTTTAAGTGCTGATTTACCACGTGCTCGGCGGTGAAGGAAAAAATCGTGAGGAAACCTGCATGTCTGAGAAATAAGAAAAAAAATATTTCGAAGACATGTGAAGTTCGCCAACACGCATTGGGGCAGCGCGGCGGACATTTCTTTGCCCTAAAACCCTCTCAGAAATGAGAGGAGGCCTGTGCCCAGCAATGGGACGTAAATAGGCTGCAACTTTACTTTACTTTACTTTTAAACATATCTGCAAGTGTCAGCTCCTTAAAGCTGCCGCCGGTATTCGAACTCGGGTTGCTTGCTTACTGTGATATTTACAGCAAGAGCTTACACTCTGAGCTACCACGGCAAGCCAGCCTTAGCTTTAATTAAAGCTTAAAGTTAAATTGTATTTTAAGCACGTACGTACTACATTCGGTCTACTACCGACATGATATCTAACATCATAAATTTCAATAATAACTGAGTTTAAAGCCGAGATTGAGTTTCTCGTGTGCGATAAAAACTCTAATAGCCAATCAAGGCTTGGATTACGTGTCATTTTCTCGCCAAGTACAAAATAACATCCTTTGAATATTGCCTTAGGGTGTAAAGAATTTTACTGATGAAAGTTATCCAACTTTGTTAGATTGCGGATGCGCGACATTTTCTAAGCAAACTTAAAATATCTGCGATGGTTCTTAGAACAAGTTATATGGCAGTTCGAACGTCTTTCTGACTTATAAATATTCAAAACAAGAAGTTTAAAAATATACGCAAGACCTTAGGCTTTCTCTTATCATTTGGATTGGAGTAGGTAAAATATAAGCATTAAACAACTTCTTATATTTATGCGAACACTACACATTGAATAAAACTAGTTTTTTTTTACAGATTTTATCGCCTTTAATTAACTGCGATTCCAGAATGATTCGCGAGGCTATTGAATAAAAAAATAATCCGAATTTAAACAGAAAAGATGGCTAGGTACTACCGTATGCTTGGGATCCTATAATTAATAAAATTAAATCCCCACCCAAGCAAACACTGCAAGAATTTTGCCATTATAATTCAGCTGATTGGGACGGGACGAGATGCGGACTGTTTATGCATCCTGCCCTTGGGGGCTGGATTGCTCCTCACCGGGTGATCCCAACGGTATTGCTAATTCTATCGCTAATGTGGTATTTCGGGGAATGGAATTATTTATTCCATTATCTGTGGTGCCTATCGGAGGCGGAACTGAGCCATGGTTTGGTCAGTCCTGTAAAATTGCATCACGTTATAAGCAGGAGTCCTACCGGGCCTGGGCTAATTCATCAATGTCCCGGGATGTAAACACCAGCACTCTTAAAAAGAAGTATAATTCTGCCTCCAGATTCTTCAAAAGTGTCATTGCCAAGGTAAACTCAGAGCACATTGGCAGAATTGGCGAGAAACTAGTTCGCCTCTCTTCGGGAATACGTGAATTCTGGTCTCTCGCCAAGGCTGTCCAAGGGAACTTTTGTAAGCCATCTCTGTCATCTCTGCACAGGGTGGAAGACTCACTGGCCCATCCTGAAAAGGAGAACACCGAGCTGCTAGGCTGTCTATTTGCTTCCAACTCGACTCTCGATGACGGGGGGAACACAACGCTGACCATTCCGCAGTCTAGGTGCTCCATGCGGGAAGTGCTGTTTACTCAAAGCTCGGTGCGCAAAGCACTCCTCTCCGTGGACGTCAACAAATCGAGTGGGCTCGGTCCTACCTATTGTGATAAAAAAGTGTGCTCCGGAGTTGGCAGCAATTTTAACGCGTCTATTCCGGTACTGCTACTCCCTAGGCGTAGTCCCAAAGTCATGGAAGTCAGCTTTGTTGCACCCGATCCCCAAAAAAGGCGACCGCTCAAATCCGTTCAGCTAGAGGCCTATCGCTATCACCTTGTTCTCCAAAGTAATGGAAACTATTATTAACTGTCAGCTCATGCGGTACCTTGAGGATCACCAGCTGATTAGTGACCGCCACTACGATTTCCGTCGAGGTCGCTCAGCTGGTGATCTTTTAGGTTACCTAACTCATAGATGGGCGGATGCAGTGGAGTCCAAGGAGGAAGCGTTGGCCGTTAATTTGGACATAGCAAAAGCCTTCGATCGGGTTTGGTACAAAGCGCTTCTTTCGAAGCTTCCTTCCTATGGGCTTCCCGAGAAATTGTGCAATTGGATGATCAGTTTTCTTGTAGATAAAACCATCAAGGTTATTGTAGATGGTGCATGCTCTGATTATAAGCCCATTAACGCAGCGTATACTGATGTGTTGGTGATAGCAAGTGTGCGAATATTCACTATCACCAACGCTGTTTCTTCTGCATATCAATGATATGTTGCAAACTGGTAACATGCATCGCTATGCAGACGACGTGCCAATATTTCTCAGGAAAAAGTCGCCGAGTACCGGAAAAAACTTGTTTCTTAATGAGAGCAACAAGTCTCGGATTGAAGGCGACTAAATCTAGTCCAGTTCAATCCTCAGAAGATACAAGTAAGCGCGTTTACCGCTAAAAGCAACCCCTTTGTCGTATCTCCTCAGTTTCAAGGCACACCCCTTGTTACCTCAGCTAGTATCGGAATCCTCAGCGTCGATATATTGAGTGACGATATGTATGTGTAGTTTCGTGGTCATTTGCAAGTGAAGGCCAAATTGGCCTCTGAAAAGCTTGGCGTGCCCAGCAGAGCGAGATAGTATTTCATGCCGCCAGAGCGGTTCGAATCGTCAACGACTGAGTTCTGTCCAATCGGTTTGACTCATTGGCACTGCGTAGAGATGTTGCAGCTCTTTGCGTTTTTTATCGCATCTAACATGGGAGGTGCTCTGAGGAATTGTTCGGAATAATTCCAGTCGCTCAATTTCACCATTACACATCGCGACAAAACTCGCGATACCATCCATACCATCTGGATGATTGGCGGTCCACCACTGTGCGATTTAGAAGAAGTTTCCTCCCTCGTAAAACTTTCTTGTAGAATCGATTACCACCAGCGGCTTTTCCGGACTGATACGACTTAAGGACCTTCAAGATAAGAGCTTATTCCTTTTTAAAATGCCGGCAACGCATCTGCAAGTCCCCTGGTGTTGCAGTTGTTAATGGGTGGCGGTAGTCATTTACCATTAGGTAAGCCGCATGCTCGTTTGCAGATTCAAACCAAAAACTAATTTTAAGCCAAAGGTAGCCATGATTAACTATGACATTAGGATGTCGAATACCTTAGTCCCCCCATGACCATTAGTGCAAAGTTCTTGAAAGATCTCGAATATAAATACGAAAAACACAGTTTAATTGAATGTCAGAATGAAGATGGCTAGGATTCAGTTGTTATAATCCCAATATTTTAGAGACCAACAGTTCGTTTGAAATACATTTCGGTTAATAAATGAAACGAAAAGATCACGAAAAGGGCCTACTCTTTTTGAAAGGCCGGCAACGCATCTGCAATTTCCCTGGTGTTGCAATTGTTCATGGGCGGCGGTTATTTACCATCAGGTTAGACGAATCTCTTTTGCGCCCTAAAAAAAAGAAACAAACAAATTTCAATTGAAAGCTATTGAATAATTTTTGCATGTACTGAAACTTATCTTGAAATGTATAAACAGTTAACAGAATAAATAAAAAGTAGCTATTGCATACATATCTATGGAAAATGTTGTCTCTTAGAAACGATTATCATAACAATACAGGGATTTTCGCTCGTTCCGCGCAAATTGCCTCAATAAAGGAATCTTTTCATACATACAAGAACTTTGTTGTTCGATACTCGTATGATTCCTGACAGTTGTTTAATTTGAATATTATAAAGTAATAAACCAGTCAATACACACAAATTTTCGTACATTTATTCGTTACTTTAATATTAGTGTCTCCTAAAAGTATGTTAAATATAAAAATGTAAAAGTTAAAACAAATTCACAGATATTCAAAAATAGTCGCGGCTGTAGCTCAGAACCTCCTTTTAAGTGTTGTTGTGGAGAGATTTGAACTCACATATTTATTGTTCTACTGCGGATATCCTCATTTGTAAGTTTATCATGCAGAGAAACCCCGAGAGTAGCCTCTCCATAGCTCGCTGAGCGACTTTGGGCTTCCTCATACGGCCAGTATTGAAGGACCATGTCTCAGAACCATAAGTCATAACTGGCAACGCGCACTGATAGTGCAATCTTGAAAACGAGATTGACTTCATTAGACGTGACCTCTCCAACTTAACGTTCAGGTTCAATGTGCCTCTAAGCATTCGGTGATCGCGACCAATTTTCACCCTTGCAATCACTCAACAGTTGCGCCGTCTAGTCATCGTAATGAAGTCAATCTAATTTATTGTCGAACCTTCGGGGCTCGACCAGGTCCACTTCCAGTGGGGCCGCGTCAGGAAAAAAGAGTTCATCATATAGAGTCCTTATTTCTCCATAAAGTCGGCTGCTGGCCCTTTGGGTTCCGTTGCTCGTATGAGGATGTTTGTGATAGTGTCCACGCTTGGCGATCGGGTTGGCATCAGCAGTTTTTAATTACACTATTGCTGTTATCTGAAAAATGCTGCTGTCCATCTCCTGCCTGTTTCCCTCTGTCACTTCTTACAAAACCCACGGGAAAATATAGGATAGTTGATATTCTTAACCGCCACTAAATGGCTTGTTACCCTAATGCTATAAAAATAATCAAGTTCTACAAACAATGCATTGTTTTAAAAAGTCTCTCGTGTCACTCTATTAACTGTCGCTCGTCGTATACCTGAAGTCTGACTTCGAACTTTTGTAATTTATTCACTACTAGAAGACTACATTTATTTGTTCAGAGTTTCTCGAAGCGCCTGCAAGAAGTTTAGATAACCGGTTGAGTATTTCAAAGTAAAATAAGTAAATAGAGCGGTATAAAGTATAAGACGAAATATAGAAATATTATATCACAGGCGTATTGATTCTTTACTGAGATTAGTTGTAGATGTCTATGGAATACAGTATCCACTTACCAGTCAGTTAGACTTTGTGCTCGTTTGTCACACTTATTAAATAAAAAAGACCAGCAATGATCTTGTAATCGATAAGGAACAGGAGTAGGAAATTCAAAACCAATTATTTAAGTAATAAACCTATTGAACGGTTCAAACGTACTAATACGTTTAACGGTACGTAAGTAAATTATTCATAGAATAATTCCCTAATTAATTTACATTTGGTAGACCCGTTTATATTTGGCGTTCTTTGACCCAGCGAAGCGTTAGATTGCTTCATATTCGGGGTTGTTATCTTGGCTCTATTACAATGTTAATATTGTAAAAGCTTCTAAATTTAATTATATTGATTTACCATATACATGAATATTTGGCATAATCACTTTAATGTTTATCTGCCAAAGATTAAATATTATTTTTATAATTAAATAAAAATAACATTAAAAAATAACTTACAAACAATGTCCTACAGACCTAATTTCAGTCACGGGGGCCAGTCTCAATGGACACTAGCCATCTGCGCAAGGCAGGATAAAAGGCAAATGTATGCGCAAGTACAGGTGCACTCTCAATTCCCACACTCTCGTAGTCTGATGAGACGGTAATTCGACACGACCGGAGAGAGATCAGTCGCAGGACCATCGCCTTACCTGCTTTCCGAGGCACGTGGTTGAAACACTGCCAACTTCCTAACTCCAGGCTTCTTCTGAGAATTTCTTGACAGAAAATCCAATAAATGATTTTGGCCTGACCCGGGATTCGAACCGTGGACCTTATGATCAGCAATCGCCTTTACGACCACTAGACCAAGGAGTCAGTCTCACAAACAATACACAACTGAGACCTATTAAACCCGTTTACGTGGTAGAGCCATGCTGCAGTATATGCTGAGGTAGTATGGAGGAGGCCAATGTCCAGCAGTGAGGTTTTCAGGGCTGTAAAGAATGAATGAATAAATTCAATAAAAGCATTCAAGGTCCAAGTAGATACAAAACATAGGGATAGCACCCCTTTGCTACCGACTTCAAAAAGGAGCCGGTACTCAATTCGACTGTATGTTTTTTTATGAGTGTTGTTACCTCATAACTTTTTACTGGGTGAACTGATTTCGATGATTCTTTTTTTTTGTTTGAAAGCTGGTGTTTCACGTGTCCCATATAAATTTGATCAAGGTCTGACGAATAGTTTTTGAGTTATTCTTAATAATTTATATAGTAGTCGGTTGTACAAAATTTTTAATTTTAAATTATCTGCCTAAAAGTACGTCTGAGCAGGCACCACCCCTCGCCTATTTCTGTTATACCTGCACTGCTGTGTGCCGCTTTAACATAGAATATTTAATGTGTAAGATAGCAAGGCTAGGGAGTCAGCATACGCTGTAAGACATTCCATCTTGTTGTAGTCTTCTTAATGAAGTTGATTCCTGGTGTCCTTGGAATTCTGCAGCCAGTTATTATCAGGTGTATTTCTGGTTCATTTGAAATTTCCATTTTGTACAAAAATAAAACGCTGATTTTTGTGATGTATAATTAAATATGTATCAAAACATATGTTTTGACAGCACGTTTTAGTGACCTAAGAGAATTCTCTTATAGATATCATCTATTATTAAGAGTAGAAAACGCCTTAAAGACGATGTAATTTCAGATCTAGAGGGAGGGAGAAAGAAAGATACAGACAGAGAGAGAAAGAGAGAGAGAGAGAGAGAGAGAGAGAGAGTATAAGTTTAGAAGAATCAGCAGTTAAGTTAGTATAAACACCCATTAGCCCAAAAATAAAAATAAAAATTCCAATGATTAATTATATAATTGAATGGAATCATCCGTAAAATAACGTAATGAAATATATAGAACCCATGTCCGCGAATGACGGCTTACTTCCGAAAGGTTTGCGGACAGGGACGAAAACGGTAGTAGCGATTGTACAATAGGTTAGATTAATCAAGCTAAAACGTCCTTTAACGCTCCGTAAGACAACCCCAAAAGGATTAAAATTGTTCAATCGTTTTATTGTTTTTGGAATACTTTTCAACATTTGCGTAAGCTGGAAGTCGGGTGAGAAATAAACACAAATCATTTATAAACAAATATTTTATCCGATTTGTATAGTTGTTTGTTTTATAGATAATAATTCAACCAACTTTTTTCCATTAGCTCGTCAACAGTGCACTGCATAATACAGGCTTATCGTATATACGGTATTATTAAAAAAAAAACTATTCCCGAAATTGGTTCACGTACACATACGTAACACAATTTTTTTTTTCAAAACACTTATCTATCTATTCAATACTGGAATCAGGAACAGTAAAATAATTCACTCGACTTTGTAAAACATGTGCTATCTTTGAAGGATGTTTTCTTATTTGATTTAGATAGATAATAAAACAACAGAACACTTCAACCCTACAAATTTAGAACTTCATAAATTATTCATAGACCAATTCCCCTAATTAATTTACGTTCGTCAGACCTCGTCTATATTCGAAGTTCCTTGGCCCAGTCAAGCGTTCGTTGTTTCACACTGATATTTGTTTAGAGGAACTGTATATTATAAATTTGGGATTGTATTTTTCTTCATGCTTACTTTTAGAACTGTATATTATAAATCTGTGATTGTATTATTTTCATGCTAACTTTTTTACTGGATTGTGACGATCATATTATTACCACATTTTTATTAACTCACTATCGTGTATTCTGGTCGAATTTATTATTTGACTTTAAACTAACTTCCCGATGTAAGAGACTGAACTGAAGAATTTTGAACATATCTCAGAATCGGTGAACAATGAAAATATATAATAAATGTAGGATTATAAAAAAAAACCAAAAAGAATTATATAGTATTTTTATACATGACCTTGTTCTACATATGTTTATGTTATCAACCAGGTTCTGCCTGACTCTGTTGGTATCATCCACTGTTTCTCATGCTGAGTAGGACAGCTGGAAGAACTTTCGGTAGGCTGGTGTTTCACGGATAGGAGTTGCCTCTGAATTGAGCTGTCAGCTCGTTGACTACTAAGCTGATCATCATTAGCCCACATACGTCCTCAGAACATGGGCCTCTTTCTTTGTAATTATATTTATTTATTTACTCATTCAGCTACACTTATTACTAACATTATAAACTTTTAAGACATAATGCGCCAATGTAAACATCTTGAAGTGTCTATTTGTAATGTCAAAATTAGAGCTTCTTACTAAATTCATATGAAAGTATATACGGTACTAATAACAAAAATACAAGTTTTAAAGTTTTTGTCTGTCTGTCTGTTTGTTCCAGCTAATTTCCGAAACGGCTGGACCGATTTTGACGGGATTTTCACTGGCAGATAGCAGATGTCACAGGAAGTAACTTAGGCTACTTTTATTTTAGAAAAAGAATTAGGGTTCCGCGGAAAAAAATTAAAACCCCAAAAATACGCGAGCGAAGTCGCGGGGAATAGCTAGTTATATTATTATGTTATGGAAAAAAAAAGAAACCACCACTCCTTTCCAAAAGGCCGGCAACGCACCTAAAATATCACTGGAGTTGCAAATGTTAACGAGCGACGGTGATAACTTACCATCGAGTGAGTCGTATGCTTGTTTGCCTTCTCTTCCATAAAAAGCATCATACAAAATTATACTTTTTTATAGGATAAGGGTGACAAACGAGCACACAGTCCACCTGATGGTAAGTGGTTGCTGTGGTCCATAGAGATCTACATTTATCCTCGATTACGAATCAAAGTGAAGATGCATTGACACCCGTGAGGACTAAGATGGAATGCCTCGTTTCCAGTAAAAAGGGTCTCCGGTTCTCTACATTCACCATACGAAACACAGCAGCATTAAGCTGCTATTTTACGCTGGTATTCTGTGAGAGCGTGGTCCTTCCCCGGTCGAGCCGACCCATTCGTGTTACAACTATACCAGAAATATAAAACTTCGAATGAAATCCAAATTCCAGAACTTATATTTTTAATTCTTGTTTAACAATGATAATTTATACTAACCTTAAATATTAAAAAATATACTGAGTTCAAAAGGAACAGTTGACTTTAAAATTATCGCCTTTCTATTGAAATTTATCTTTGTATTGAATATTAAGAACAAATCTTTGTGGTTTCCATTGTAATAACTTTCAATATTGTCAGTGATTTAACGTCTAATATTGAGTTTCTTAAACACAATAAAGAAATTGTGATAGCTAATCAAGGCTCGGATTACGTCAGATTGTATAGGCGGTTACGCTCATTTTAAAATACATACCTACCTAGTTTATTTTCCTTCGGTTTCGGGCTTACAGTAGATGCAATATCAAATCATATAGGATATTTAAATAAACGTTTTGGGTTAGGTTTGTAGATTTTAGGGTTCCGTACCTCAAAAGAATAAAGCGGAATTTTTATAGGGTCACTTCTTTCCGTTTGTCTGGCTGTTAGGGCCCTATTTCTGTGGAAATAGTAGCGGTGTCAAGTTGAAATCAATATTTCAAAAACCCCTAAGGTATATAGGGTATATATATTCCCATGCAGGTTTATAAAAATCAACCTTAATATATTGTCACTTATGTCACATGTTCGGAAACTCACTCATTGCGGTTTAGTGGCAGTGTGCCCAAAACCCCATAGCATTTCGCGGGTTTCGTATTAGGCGACATGGAGAAACTAGACCAGGAGATGGGCAAAATAATCTTTCTGATTAACAACTGACTAAAAAATGTTTTTGCCGATCCGCCTGTCAAGCACGGCAACTCGTGCAAATATCTAATAGGCAATCTATAATGAAGACCTAAGACCAATAGTGTACTTTGACAGGTTGTTATTATGATGACTGCCTCGTTGGCCAGTTGAAAAATCAGTTATTAAATTTTTGTGTCAAGTAATTTTCCGTAGCAGCCCGAAGTCACGAAGTAGGCGGTGTATCACAAACCATGCCTCGGAGAGCACATAAAGACGCTGGTTCTGTACTTGATCTATCCGGTCGTGTCGGCTTGCCCTCCCATCGGACTATGACAGTGACATAGAGAGAAAATTATTTATGATGACGATGTATTGAAAGCGCTTGTCTATTTATGTAAAGATAACATGTTTGAAATATGCTAGAACACTTAAGGTGGTACCGCGAATTGTAACAAATCATGGACACAGCTGTGATAACTAAAATATAGACAAAATAGTTAAAAAAAGTTTGGACGCTACTTCCCGTCATCAGTCAGGATTTTTTTTTATAAGATAGTGTGACAACCGAGCACACAGTCCACCTGATGGTAAGTGGTAACTGTGACCCATATACATCTACATCTATCCTCAATAAAGACTCAAAATGCAGATGCGTTGTCACCCGTGAGGACTAAGATGGAATGCCTTTTTCCCAGTAAAAAGGGTCTCCGGTTCTCTACACTCATCATACGAAGCACAGCAGCGTTAAGCTGCTATTTTACGCTGGTATTCTATGAGAGCGTGGTCCTTCCCCGGTCGAGCCGAGCCATGCGTGCTACAACTATACTACTAATATAGCTGCAGCATAACCACGTAAAATTTTATACAAGAAATTATCTAAATTTGAAATTAGACCGACCGAAGTCCAACTTTAAATTCAAAAATCTCTTATAATCATTTAAAAGTCACTTGCAAAATTCTAAGATATTGCAAACAATTAAAATTGTGCGAGAATTTGAGTTGACTACATCAAAGAAATTCACGTCCTTACGGAAAGATTATCACAACAATCTCTAAGCTCTAGCTAGTCCCGTATAAATTTCCTCGATAAAGAATTTGCTCGTGCATTCAAGAAGTTTGTTGTTCGGAGCTCGTTTGTGTTATGATTTCCTAAAGTTGTTTGGTGTGAGTTCCTTGGTGATTTAGTATCTGATAATATGTGGGCGGGGTTCCTTTAGCGGTGCAACAAACTTTAATGTTTATCTTTGTGTCCATGACGTATATTCAACATAGAGATAAAAATAATTAAAAGAGTGTTACTTTTTGGAAATCCATTATATTAAAAAATAATTAGTTCAGATCCGTTTAATAAAATAATCTTACCTTGTTTAAGACCTAGTGAGCCCGCACACACCGCAAAGGCTATTTATCTAAAGATGGCTCAGTTAGAGGCGAAACACGTGGCGTATTATCGCCGGTGGCATGTCTTTTCTATCGACTTCCAAAAAGGAGACGGTACTCAATTCGACTGTATATTTTCTTAATGTGTGTTACCTTATAACTTTTTACTGGGTGAACCGATTTCGATGATTCTTCTTTTATTTGAAAGCTGGTGCTTCTTGTGTGGTCCCATATGAATTTGATCAAGGTCAGACCAATAGTTTTTGAGTTATTCTCAATAACTTATCCTGAAGTCTGCTGTACAAAATTTTTAATTTTAAATTATTTAGTGTAGAGTTGCTGGGAATCGTTGGTGACGGGGATAGTGCATGCATTGGCTATTTTTAATACTGGAATTGTATTCATTTATTTTCTTATATTTTATTTTATTTTATAAACAGGCACAACATAAGTAATAATTTAAAATTAAAAATTTTGTACAGCCGACTTCAGTATAAGTTATTTAATATTTAAGAATAACTTAAAAACTATTGGTCTGACCTTGATCAAATTCATATGGGACCACACGAGAAGTACCAGCTTTCAAATAAAAAAAGAATCATCGAAATCGGTTCACCCAGAAAAAAGTTCTGAGGTAACACACATAAAAAAAAAACGAAAAAAAAAAAACATACAGTCGAATTGAGTACCGGCTCCTTTTTGGAAGTCGGCAGAAAACATTGAGCTTATGACAGAGCTACATAAACAATTAACATAATGAACTACAAATTATAGTGGTTCCAAGCATGCTTTACTAACATTAGTACCTAAACAGAAACAGGAACAGAAACTATTTTATTCAATATAGATTATAAATAATATTTATTGAAAGTCACTCTTTTGTTTAATTTACATTGGTTCGAAAAAAACCTCTGTCCTGGGAGGAACCAGCAAGAAACCCAGCGGTACTATTTTTTTTAATTAACAGCTTACAATCATATATATTACACAATTAAAAACATAAACAAATTAGTAATAGCTTGGTAGCTATTACTTCAATTAAGTATTTTAAGTTATACCTGGCGCACAACACATTTTTTTCTCGATATTTAATAGCAACCGTCAATGTCACTCATCTAAATAACTATCAAAAGATTTTCAATAGAAAAATAAAAAAAGATAATTTGCATTGAAATAGAAATGTTGAGGATTTTCCGTATCACATTTTGCTGATGAATTAGCAATCCCGTAAATACATTCGCGTTTTGATGTTTATTTCCGTCATCGGTCTTTTGTTTTTGAAGTCCATTAAAATCCGAACATTAAAAAGACAAACGTTTTGGAATATTGATTTTTAGATTAGATTTATTCGAAATTTTATTAAAAAAAAGTAATTTTTGTATTGACTTCATTTTTATTGAGTAGAAAAACCAAAGTTTAGTATTAAAAAAATATTTTTTTTTTTCTAAATCTTAGGCAAGACTTTCTATAAAAGTCCACTGCTAAACATACGCCTTCCCCATAGATAGTATCATACAGAATTCTGCCATAGTTGCCACGCTTGGCAAGCGGGTTGACTACCGCAGATTTTTACTATATTGGGTTGTTATCAGGAAGATGCTGCTGCCCTATAACCTACGGGACCATATGAATTAGTGGGCATTTTTACACATGCTTATGTCCCACATATTAGTCAATAAATCTTATACTTTTATATAATGTAGGTAAACGGTAATAAGAGTTTTTTCGGCGGAATAGTATTTATTTTTTTGAAGCTAACCAGTTGAGTATTCACCATGTCGTGTCGAATTTATTTGCACTTTGTTTATTTTAACACCCTCATCGGATACTTTAAAACATAAGTAAATTTTACAAACTTTTTCTCAATGCAGATAATCCCTGAATTCCTCAGATTCCTTGATTCTACTACGTCAATATTCTATAGGTAATTTACTACATGCTTCTATTGTTATTGCTTCGTTGGTGATCATATGATTGGAGCTGATAATATGGTTGCTTGTTCCTATCCCCGGTCGAGCAGCATCGCTCTACGTAAAGTCGGCCTATGAGGGTGAAGAAATAGAAAGTGCACCTGTATTTGCGCTCACATTTGTGCACAATAATCCTGTTCTGCGCTAAAGACTAGTCTCCGTTAAGACTATCCTCCGTGACCAAATTTCAGTCTGGAAGACATTATACTATATGCTTCTACTCTTAGTTGATATAAAACTTAACTATATTAATTCCTGTCTATTAAATTCATTCATTCTTTCTAGTCTATCAAAATCCACTGCTGAACATAGGCCTACTATATGTCCAGGAATAATTCTAATATCAGCTTAACAATCAAAAGAGATATATTGTAACACGTCTTAAAGTACGTACGCTTTTCATATATTTTAGATCGACGATTTAACTTATACATTCCCACTCTATCGGTATATTTTATATTGAGTTTTAAAATTTTTATTAAATAATTAAACTGACCTTGAATCTCGCGCCATATCTTTATAGTAATGGTGTGACACTTTTCCTTTGTTGTCTCAAGTAATAATATAAAATGACTGCCTCGTAAGTAATAAGATCTCTGCTTTATATCAAATACAATGCACTCAGAAGACACGGCAGCATTGTGCCCTTTTATATTAGAACAAAAACGAACAGAAAAAGAACAAAAAAGCCGCAATATTTTATCAACTCAGCGACCGTCGCTTATTGTATTTCGGTATGTCATTAAGGTAAGCTGTGCTAGCTCCGGGGTTTAGAGCTGCCTGTAAATTTCACAGAACGCGAGCCAGCTGGGTTCAATCCCCACCATTAGCAAGGAAAGCAGGAGTTGTTAATTGAAATACAAAGCGCTAATAATATTTACGTGGGAGAGCAATGCTGTAGTTATATTATAGTTGTAGCACGAATGGGTCGGCTCGATCGAGGTAGGGCCACGCTCTCACAGAATACCGGCGTAAAACAGCAGCTTAATGCTGCTGTGTCTCGTATGGTAAGTGTAAAGAACCGGAGATCCTATTTACTGGAATCGAGGCATTCCATCGTAGTCCTCAGGAGTGACAACGCATCTGCATTTTGATGTTTAAGTGAGAATAAATGTAGATGTCTATGGGCTACATCATCCACTTACCATCAGGTGGGCTGTGTGTTCGTTTGTTACTCTTATTCTATAACAAAAAACACGTGCTCGGCTGTGAAGGAAGATATCGTGAGGAAACCTGCGTGTCTGAGAAGTACTACTAATACATATGAAGTCCACCAACTCACACTGAAACAATAAGGGGAAGTTACTGCTCTATAACACTTTAAGAAATGAGAGAAGGCGTACCGGACAAACTATAACGTTTTTTTTTCTATAAGACTCATAGAGTACCAAAGTAAAATAGCAACTCAATGCTGCTGTGTTTCATCATATAATATAATCACGCCTCTTTCCCGTAGGGGTAGGCAGAGACCAGTTCTTTCCACTTGCTACGATCCTTACATACTTTGTTTTGCTTCGTCCACTTTCATTATTCCCTTCATACATGCTCTACGGTTTAGGGTACTCTTGACCTGGCCTTTTTTCAAGACTTCCCTGATTTGGTCTAGAAATGTCCGCCTAGGTCTACCCCTTCCAACACTTTCATTCACACTCGCCTTATACACTTTTTTCGTCAATCGTTCTTCATTCATTCTCTCGACATGGCCAAACCATCTCAGCATACCTTTCTCAATTTTTGTCACTACACCTTCTTTCAGACCACAACGTTTCCTTACCTCACTATTTCTTAGCCTGTCACTCAGTTTAACTCCTATCATTCTTCTTAATGCTCTCATCTCAACTGCATTTATTCTGCTTTCATGTTTCTTCTGCCATACCCAAGTTTCACTTCCGTACATGAGTGTCGGAACCAACACCCCCTCATGCACAGCCAAACGAGCCTTGTTAGACACCTTCCGACTGCTCATAAAGGAGTGCAAAGCTCCATTCACCATGTTTCCTGCATTCACTCTTCTTTCGATATCACTCTCACACTTTCCATCTCTTGTAATTTTTGAACCCAGATACACAAACTCTTTCACCTGTTCAATTTGTTCATCTTCAATCACGATATTGCAGTCTGTCACTGCCTCATCTTTTTCAAACACCATCACTTTCGTCTTCCTTACATTCATCTTCATTCCCTTTCTAACAAAAGCTCCACTCATAGCAGTTACCATCTCCTGCAACTCCTCGGCCGAAGACGCAAGTAATACTTGGTCATCAGCATAGAGAAAACATTTGACGAGTAACTCATTCATTCTCAACCCACTTTCATTCTCTTTTAAATCTGTCAAACAATTGTCCATGAACAGATTAAACAGCCACGGTGACGCTACACATCCCTGTCTACCACCTTTTTCGATATTAAACCATTCAGTGTATGCCCCGTTTATCCTTACACAAGCACTAGAATCCCTATAAAGAGATTGCATTGCTCGTATGAGGATACTGCTCACACCGTTCACGGACAGTGCTGACCACAATTCATTCCTCACCACTCTATCATAGGCCTTTTCTAGATCTACGAACGCGCAGTAGACTCTCTTGTTTTTAGCCAAATACTTTTCGGCTATGCACCGCAAGGAAAAGACCTGATCCGTACATCCCATTACCTTTCTAAATCCCGCTTGTGCATCCCATACTTTCTTGTCTGTTTCATTCACAATCCTTTCAATCAACACTTTCGCATACAATTTACCGACGACGCTGAGAAGGCTTATACCGCGGTAATTTATGCAGTCCTGCCGTGACCCTTTTCCCTTATACAATGGCACAATTACGGCTTTGCACCAGTCTCCCGGTACTTGCCCATTTCGCCAGCACAGATTGAAAAGGCGGTACAGCTGACTAGCCACCAGGCCCTGTCCAGCCCTCAGCATCTCGACGGTAATCCTGTCATACCCTGCAGCCTTACCTAATCTCATACTTTTCAACACTTTCACTATTTCATCCATGCTTATCTCATTTTCATCAACATTTATATTAGTTTCCGTGGAAGGTGGCAGATGCTGTACCTGCACTTCCTCTCTTTCAAACAAACTTTCAAAATACTCTTTCCATCTCTTTAACACACATTCTTCTCCTTTTATAATGCTCCCATCTTGACTCCTGATTGTACTCAGCTCAGAGGTAGAAGTTTTTCCTCTGGCTGTTTTGATGGTTTTCCAGAAAAACTTAATGTTTGACTGGAAATCTTCAGTGAGCCTCCTATCGAAATCATCCTTTCGTTCTTCTTTCTTTCTAGACACAATTTCTTTCGCTGCTGTTTTCAATCTTTTATACTTCGTTCTTGCTTCCTTTATCTCGTCATCCGTTGCCTTTTGAACTTTTTGGTTAGCTTTTGTTGCTAACCAATCCAACCACGCTTTCTTCTTTTCTTGCACAACCTTTTGTACATCTTTATCCATCCACACGTTATCATTCTTTCTTCCTTTCCTTCTTTTAGCTACCCCGCATACCTCGATAGCAACATTTACGACCCCTTTCTTAAATGTCTCCCACAAATCTTCAATCACTCCTATCTCTTCTATCCCTTTAAAACTTTCTTTCAGTTTCTCCACATACTCGTCTTTCTTTTCTTCTTCTTGTAGATTTTCCACTTTTACTCTGTCCAAAACACTCGTAGGCTCGGCCACTCGGTGTCGCCACCGTTTAAAGAGGCCACGCATTCGGGCTATGACCAGGAAGTGGTCTGTGTCGAGGCCTACACCGCGGTATGCCCGAGTGTCTAGCACTTTCTTCCTCAGTCTTTCATCCACAATTACAAAATCAATCATACTTCTAGACTCACCCTCATCTCTTGTATACAAATGGATCTTTTTGTGGTCAAACATTGTGTTGGCCACGCACAGATTCCATTCCAAGCATACTTCAAGCAGGCTTCTCCCATTGTCATTCACTCTCTCGTCCCCAAACGTACCCAGAACTCCTTCATACCCATCACGCTTTACTCCAACCCATCCATTAAAGTCCCCTAACTTCACGATCCGTTCATTTTCTCCGCATTTATTCAAGACCTCTCTCATGCTATCCCAAAATTCCTCTCTCTCTTGTTGTGTTTTTATGGACCCACCTCCACGCAGATCCGTTGGTGCATAGACCCCAAGGATAAACAAGCGAGTGAGTCCGACTTTTAACCTAATCCAGAGGAGTCTTGGGCTTATACATTCATGCTCCATCACACATTCAACCATTCGAGATGAAAGAATCACACCAACTCCCTGACAGCCTCGGCTGGTTTGGGGGACTCCCGACCAGTATGCCGTGTAGGGACCATGAACCGTGGTGTCACATCCTTTCCTCTTGGTTTCGTTCACGCACAGAATATCAATGCAACGTTCATCCATCATCTGACATACTTCATCTACCTTACCATCCATTCCCCCTCTTACATTCAACGTAGCGAAGCGGCTCTCCGTGGGCCGCTTTTCGCCCCCGCGAGAAACGAGACGTGATGGGTGGCGAACCACATCGCCGCCATTTTGGTTAATTAAATTATTTTTATGACTATCCATTGCGTTCCCACGAATAGCGAGGGAAAATTTTGTCCCCCCCAGCAGAGCCCCGCATGCCAGGGTAAGGCTAGCCTAATTCTGGGGTCGCCCGGTCCCAGGGCAGTGTGGCACGCTAACGACTAGGCTCGCCCCTAGCCATGCATCCATCCGCGCGGCAGACGTTGGATTGGCGGAGGGTAGGAATAGGAAAAGGGGAAGGATAGGTGGTGTGAAAAGGAAGAGTAAAGTAAGTTAGGGTAGGAAATAGGAAATGTAGGATATTACCGTCCAGGAGGGCACGGGATAGGACAGTAATAGCTAGGGAAGCCGGGGTCGCATACCCGTATACCATACCACAACTACCGGACAGGTAAATTGGGATGAGTATCCCTCGACTAGTAAGATGAATTATGTATTTAAAATAACAAATTGCACATCTTTTAACCGTGTAGTGGCGGTGTAAGAATATCCACTTCTACATATCACCCCATGGGGGTTGATTTTTAATTGCGCTACGCTAAATATTTAGTGCGTAAACTGTTTTAGAGCTATTAATAATTAAATGTGTTAGCAAAGGAGCAAGTCAATTATTTGCTATCATACTATATTATACCACACTTTATGTATGGTAGAGTCATGCAGCAGTTACATTATGATTGTAGAACAAATGAGTCGGTTTGACCGGGGAAGGACCACGCTCTGACATAATACCAGCGTAAAATAGCAGCTAAATGCTTCTGTGTTTCGTATGGTGAGTGTAGAGAACCGCAAACCCTTTTTACTGGAAATGAGGCATTCAATCTTAGTTTTCAGGTGTTGATTCGTATACTAGGATAGATGTAGATGTCTATAGGTCACAGCATCCTTCTACTATCAGGTGGACTGTGTACTCGTTTGTCACACTTATTCTATAAAATTCTCCTTAAAAAACTTCTTACTTTTATGTCATCAAAAATATCTTATAAGGATAGACAAAGTTCAAATAAATGTTTCAGATTTCAAAGAAAGTAATGAAAACGCACAGCTAAATAATTGCATCATATTTTTGCAAGTCTCAAACTCGAGGCGAAGACAAAGCTATTTCCTTAGAATACAAAGCACTTCTACCATAAAAATGAGAATAAAAATGTTATAAAAGTACGGACGAGAGGACGATTCGAGACGGCTGGTATTAAGACTTTTTTTCACTCCGGCGTTCATGAGTAAGTGGCCACACTTCGAGATCAGGAAACGAGACATCTGGGAGTAATTTATGGTATAGAATAAACTTACGCTTGTTTATTTTTAATTCAAACTTTTTAACCGAGAAACGTATATATTTCAGTAAAACATATTATCATAGTCTAAAGACATATAAATAAAAATCATTTGCCGTATACACTTGAGAACGGCTGGATCGATTTTGATGAAATTTTTCGTGTGATTCAAACATCAACTGTGTTAAGCCGGGGCGGACCGTTAGTAGGATGTCTTTATATAAACCACGAGTACGGTCGTGCATGGAGTACTGCTGCCATATATAGGCTGGTGCTACTTAAGAGTACATGACTGATAATAACCCCTGGGAATGGGGGGATCGCTACCATGCTGTTTCTAAATGTTTTCTTAACAATTGTATAAAATATTATATTGTAAATTGTGCTTTTTTAAAAAAAAGTCCCGCTGGGTTTCTTGCTCATTCTTCACAGGACAGAGGCGTTTTTGCGAACCAGTGGTAAAAGTAAAAAAAATGACTTTAAATTAGTATTATTTCTGTACTCTATATTAATTAAGAGTGTTTCTATTCTATTCTACTCCATTTTTTCTTTCCCATCGGTTGTCAGTTCTTTGAGCTATATTGCCGACCCATTGTCACTTAAGCTTACTGATAAAACTAATACCACCTTGTAAATTACTCTTGTGTTGAAGATACCTACGTTCCTATTTATACAAATAAATAAAATGTAAGTGTCTGTTTGTAATGACAAAGTAACAGCTTTTTATTAAATTCATATGAAAGTATATACGGTTATTTAACAAAAAAATTTGTCTGTCTGTTTGTTCCGGCTATTCTCCGAAACGGCTCGACCGATTTTGACAAGACTTTCACTTAAAGATAGCTAATGTTACAAGGAGTAACTTAGGCTACTTTTGTTTATGAAAAAGAATTAGGTTTCCGAGCAAAAAAAAAACACCATAAAATGTAACCATAATAAATTCCACGAGGACGAAATCGCGGGGAACAGCTAGTAGGATATATAGTTGGTGTCAAATTATTCTTCTACTTTGCTGCTCGCCTTTTGAAAAGCGAATTAGACACGTTAGTTTGGATTAAATTATTAATTCTGTTAACAGTGGTATTATCGAAGTTAATCTTGCAATACGTGGCCTAAATTATTTCGTTTAATACTAGCCTTCAATTTATGAAAGTCCAATAGCCGTACCTTTGTGTAAAAGCCAACAATTGGCTTAAATCTTTATTAGCTTAGGTTCCCGACTCCGATATAATCAGGATTAACATCGGATAGGAAAAGAGGGAAACTTTCATTATAAAAACAATTACCCTGTTACGATATAACTGTAGGTTAAGTATAAATAAATTTTACTGGTACAATTTTTCTATTAAAATATGTAACTTAATAATAATTATTCGGACGTGTATTCTTTTCATAAAAATTACAGTAATTATTGTTATTATTCACCTTTTTTAAACAGCACACATTCTTCTTGACGGGACGTGGATGCTGTGGTCAATAGACACCTATCGTCTCCTATCCTTTATAATAATGGTATTCTGTATGTACGCGGCCTTCCGATGTTGAGCCGATCCATTAATGCTATACCTATAGTTTTCTTGCAGTGTAACTCTGCCGCGTAATAATATATTATATTACTAGCCGTTCCCGCGTGTTAGCGTTTTTATGTTTTCGCGCGGAACCCTAATACTTTTGCTAAAATAAAAGTAGCCTAAGTTAATCCTTATAAAATCAGCTATCTGCCGGTGAAAGATTCGTCAAAATCGGACCAGCCGTTTCTGAGATTACCCGGAATAAACAGACAGACAGACAGACCAAAATTTTAAAAATTGTATTTTAGTTATAAGTACCGTATTTACTTTCATATGCATTTAGTAAAAAACTTAATTTTGATATCACAAACAGACCCTTCAATTTTATTTATTTGTATAGATTTCTCTTGATTTAAGCATCAACATAGTGTTTCTAAAATGACGTCGTACAAATCATCAACACTTCGAAACGTCTTCTATTCCTTTCTTTTCCATTCTATTACTTTATATTCCATTCTATTTTATCCTACTCCATTCCATTCTATTCTATTATATCAGCCCGCAAAAATCCACGCATGGACATAGGTACTCCCGTTGTAGAAAGGATTGTCGCACCTTTGATGCTGCTGTCCGTGGTTGGTCTGGGTATTTTGGTCTGACATAAAAGTGATAGTAATACCGCCATCTAGCGAAAGCTACTAGATATTTCTGGTATTTCTCATAGTCAATCCCTTACGATATCCACAGATGAAAATTAAATCAAAGCAATCAAATTAAAATATTGATATTTTTTTATTAATATTATAATTGTGACAAACGAGCACACAATAACCTGATGGTAAGAGGATTCTGTGGCCCATTGACATCTATCCTCGATTAAGGATCAAAATACCTTTTCACCTTTATAAGAATAATAAGGAATGCTTGGTTTCAATTAAAATTTGTATTTCGTTCTCTACTCTCTGACGACTCCGTGGCACAGTGGCTTAGCAATAAGTTGCAACACTAAGGGTCGCAGGTTCGAAACCGGCACGGAGCAAGTATTTATATGGCCTACAAATAAATGTCCTGGGTCTGTATCTATGTCCTTATTAAATATGTGCATGTAAACTGCCCCTGCAATACAGGAGAAAATTCTAGTGTGGAGGTAATGTTTTTTTTTAAAGAGAAATAAAAGAGAAGAGAACACTCACCATACGAAACATAGCAGCATTTCGGTAGTATTTTGTAAAAGCGTGGTCCTTCCCTAGTTGATCTGCTCCATACGTGCTACAACCATAATAATATAGCTCCAGCATTGCCCTACCACATTCATAATTGTTACGTCGTATCAGGAAAACATCATCCTAGTTTTAAAACTACGTTTAGAAGTCGTATAGACTTACAGTAAACATATCTTTGAATTATTAAATTCAAGACTATACATTTAAAAGGTTTCCATGCAATTTATTGTACAGCGTACGTATAAAGGTGATTCGAGTTTCATTATATAAAGACATTCCTTTGGCTTTGTCACAAGACGTCGCCATGCATGTCTTGCAACGGAGAATTCGCAATCTAACCCACATAACTTAAGCGTGCTTTCTACTCAGCATTCGCTTCTTATTAAATTCTTCCGATATTATGGAAAAATATTCATCGATGAGTTGAAATGACTGCAAGGAGTTGTGCTATTGGGTTACATTAAAAACTGTATAAGTTTAATACCGTGACGGTGCATTCGAGTGTCGACTCACTCACATACAATGTTTGTTTATTAATTATAACTGCCTCGTTGGTGCAGTAATCCTCAGTGCACCTGCTGATCATGTGGCCCCGGGTTTGAATCCTGCGTCTGGTCAATGATTATTTATTGTGTTTTTCTGTCAATAAATTTCCATTAGCAGCCCTGAGGCAGTAAGCAGTTGGTGTTTCACTGGTAGTCCTGCGCATGATCTCTGTCTGTTTGTATCGGGTTAGCGTCCCATCGGTCCGTACCGTATCCGTACCGTATCCGTACCGTATCCGTACCGTATCCGTACCGTATCCGTACCGTATCCATACCGTATCCGTATCGTATCCGTACCGTCCATATATGATGAGGACGCGCACATACAAGTGCTCTGTAATTCTGTACAGCGCAGATGGTTTTTCTGCCGACTTCCAAAAAGGAAACGGTACTCAATTCGACTGTATATTTATAACTTTGTACTGGATGAACCGATTTCGATGATTCTTTGTTTATATGAAAGCTGATAATTTTCGTGTGGTTCCATATAAATTTGATCAAGGTCAGACCAACAGTTTTGGAGTTATTCTTAAAAACTTATATTGAAGTTGGCAGTACAAAACTTTTTATTTTAAATTATCTCTTTTGAGGCTGACCGCCGTGACCGAAATCCAGTCGAGAGTACATTATTATATTATATTATATTATTTGTGTTAAATAAATATCTTTTACGTGGTAGAGCCATACTGCAGCTCTATTAGTAGTAGGTATAGTTGTAGCACGAATGGGTCGGCTCGACCGGGGATGGACCACACCAATTTAAAATATCAGCTTAACGCTCCTGTGTTTCGTATGGTGAGTGTAGAGAACCGGAGACCCTTTTTAACTGGAAAGGAGGCATTACATCTTAGTCCTCACAGGTGACAACGCATCTGCATTTTGATTCATAATTGAGAAAAGATGTAGATGTCTATGGGCCGCAGCAAACACTTACCATTAGGTGGACTGTGTGCTCGTTTGTCACCCTTATCCTAACATATAATAACATTGTTAAACGTGTGCCATAACATTTTTATATTTCGAACTCATTTAAATGAATATTGAGTTGTATTCACAACACAAAGGCGGCACAAGGATATTAACGCGTCATTATTATCGTCATACGTTACTCGTAATAATATTTTAAAAGACCTCAAAGCTGCACCTTATAAAGTAAATTTGCCTCAGGCGGCCAGAACAATTTTAGCGCTGGGCGGGTCGCACTCATTGCGATATAATAGCGAATTTCGTCCGCTTTGCGTTCATGCAGAGAATGGCGTACGAGTCAAGTTATAAGAGGATATTTTATTACTAACGAATTAGAATGTTCCGCAGACTACATCCTAATCTCAGTATCTTTGAATTTTAGAGTATGTACTGTTGAAGTAATTTGACCGTGTAGAGGCGGTGTAAGAATTTCCACTTCTCTATATATACCAATATAGTGTTGTTATGAGTCGATAATGGGAAACAAACCACGTGTTCAGGAGCATGTTCCTAATAACAACTGTAATGTAGTGCTAGTTGAAGGAATCCATATAATGCAGATAAAGGCCTATGTTCAACAGTGAAAGTATAAATTAGTTAGCTATAATGGTAACGTTGAGTATATAGATATCTAACGTCCCCCGATATAGGTATATACGTTCTTTAGAAATCTAGCACAGAAATATCTTAGCTTCAATCTGTACTCTTTTTTTGCTACCGACTTCAAAAAGGAGGGGTACTCAATTCGACTGTATGTTTTTTTCAATGTATGTCACCTCATAACTTTGTTCTGGGTCAACCGATTTCAATGATTCTTTTTTTATTTGATAGCTGGTGCTTCTTTTATGGTTATATATAAATTTGATCGAGGACTGAGTAATAGTTTTTGAGTTATTCTTAATAATATAAATTGAAGTCGGTTGTACAAAATTTTTAATTATTGATGTTGATTTCAAGTGTCCACGAGATGCAATAACAATTTATCATCAGCTGGACTGTTACTGGACTAGACCTTCTTTGGAAAACCTAATTGACGGTCTGGGGGATATGAAATCTCGTTATTATGTTGCTTATTTCACTTAACGTTCTTTTAAATTTTGGTAATTCTCACATTATCAATAAGCTGTAGTAGCTCAGGGGCCCCTCAGAAATTTATAAATAAACAAAAAAATTTGTAAATGACAGAAAAATCTGCTGACTTTCGATAGGTGGCGTTATTACCATCTCGTTTATCCTAGACCAATGACGGGCAGCAATTTTATTTATATAGAATATTTTAAAAGTAAAAGACGTCTGGTTCTGCGATATTCAATCCACCTGAAAAGCGTAACAATCTCTTTTATAACGATAGAGGCCCATGTTTCGCAGTTTACTTTTACCGGCTGAAGTTATGAAGAATATAAAGGAATAAAACAATGTCTAAAGTTGCAGCCTATGTACGTCCCACTGCTGGGCACATGCCTCCTCTCATTTCTGAGAGGAGATTAGGGCATGGAATTGTCCACCGCGCTGCCCTAATGCGTGTTGGCGAACTTCACATGTCTTCGAAGTATTTTTTTTTATTTCTCAGACATGCAGGTTTCCTCACAATGTTTTTCTTCACTGGCGAGCACGTGGTAAATCAGCACTTAAAATTGCAATTAACAACTTCATTGGTGCCGGCGGGGATCGAACCCGGGTTGCTCGAGTACTGTGAAGCTTACAGCGAGCGCTGACCATCTGAGCTACCACGGCTCAAAACAGTGTCTGTTAATTCCTTATATACCGTATAGTGGCCATATAAAAATATCTACAACTCCATATCATCTCGTGGGTGACGTAAGAGACGACATCGAGAAATTATAACAGATGATGGGCAGCAGCTTCCTGGTAACAACCCAAAATAATGAAAAAAAAATGCGGTTGCCGATCCGGTGGCAAGCCTGGCAACTATGGCAAAAGCGTGGCAAATTTAAGGCAACCTATATTGGAGGTCAATGTTCAATAGTGGACTTTTATAGGCTGTAAAGAATGGATAGATGGATTAAATTCCTTATACAAAATTTTCATAATTTTATATAAAAAATATATAATATGTTTGTATTTAATGGTTATTATAATATTAAGGAATTTACGGAGATAATAACACCTGGGAATGAGGTGATCGCTACCAAGCTCTTTCTAATTTGTTTTGTGTTATTAATTGTGTTTTTACGTGGTAGAGCCATGCTGCAGCTATATTAATAGTAGGTATAGTTGTAGCACGAATGGGTCGGCTCGACCGGGAAGGACCACGCTGTCCTAAAATACCATTGTAAAATAGCAGTTTAACGCTGCAGTGTTTCGTATGGTGAATGTACAGAACCGGAAACCTTTTTTACTGGAAACGAATAGTTCTTACGGGTGACAACGCATCTGTAGTTTGATTAGTAATCGAGAATAGATGTAGATGTCTTTGGGCTGCAGCAACCACTTACCATCGGGTGGACTGTGTGCTGTGAAATGTCCCGCTGGGTATCTTGCTGGTTCTTCCCAGGTTAGTGTTTTTTCTGAACCAGTGGTAATTAAACATTAGAGTGACTGTCAATAAGTATTATTTATAATCTAAATTGAATAAAAAAGTTTCTGTTTCTATTTCTCAAAGAAATTAATGTTCCGAAAATGAATGTTTCTCTTTCGCTCCTAACTTATACTGCCACACAAAGTGGAGCCTGGGACTTGTGTAATTTATTCATAGTCAAGTAATGATACCCGATTACTTTGGCGCTAACCCTTTACAACGAAGCGCGACTTAAAAAGTTTTTTCTCGCATTAAATGCAAAGAAAATGACTTCGTTAGGCGAGCCTTTTTCTCCAACAATGTCATGTAAACGAAGTTTGGTGTTTCAAACAAAATGAGAAAATTTCATCTAAATTCCGTTTTACGTACATACTTTTATGAGAAAATTTGTTTTTAATGTTTAAGATAATGTATATAAATAATCGATTACTTCTTGTGTGCGGCGTAAAATGTGTTTGAGTAATAAGCTTTATAACATGTAATACTTGTATGTTAATAGAAGATATAAATGTCTCCAAAATTGAGGTACTCTATCTTAGCTCATAGGGTTCTAAGATGAAATGCATCTTGCATTTTGATTTCTAATCTAAAATAGATGTGGATGTTAGTCGACAACAGCATTTACTTACCATCTTGTGGACTATATAATCACTTGTAACTCTTTCTAAAAGAAAGGCCTGGTCTGTGTGGCCCATATTAGAAACTTCCCAGTAGGAAGTGGTAATTTAGAAGAACTAGAATATGAAATAGGAAGTTAGGAATCATTTACTTACATAAGGTGTGAATGTCGTGGCTGAGTTACGAACGGGACTATTAAATTTTTTTTGTTTTGAAATAATTTTCTCGTGACTTTTAAATCTTTATACTTTCTATAAATAAAAATTGAAATAGCGTCATGCAGTTTGAGAAAGGTTTTATGTGCATTTTTTAACTGTTTTCTTTATCTACCTTGATGTGAGATTGTTATTAAAATTTCTACGTCACAATATTTTCTCCTTAGTTCAAGAATTAATGAGGGTAGCTATTGAAAATAAAAATGCAACTTCCCCGCTGTCTACGGCAGACTTTATAATAAAGGACACTGATTTAAAATAGAAGTAAAATTTCTATGAGGCGCAATTTAAACTAAATAAAGAGATGTTAAGAGAAAATAAATATTCTCTTGCGAAGAAACCATTTTGCAGCAGGTAAATATTGTCTTTCATTGAATTGATATTTCATGTTTTCACCGACTCGTCTCAGGAGATATACTAGAAAAATCTTGGGGCATAATAGTATACAGACACGTAAGTGACTAGATTAACTACTAGAAAAAAAAAACTCGTAGCGTACTATATACAGATTCATCAGCAACTAAAGATCTTTTAGTACAACTACTGCAAACTCTTAATCGTGACAGCTATGGCAAAACGTCTTTTGAAAGTTTCTAATAGACTTTTGTCCTACGGTTACGTGACTCTTGTAACAGATTTTCTAATTACAACCTTTTTCATCATTTACTCATTAATTTATAAATATTTTTTTTAAATTGTTGTTAATATTTTTTGTCTTGAGTGTAAAAACATAGAAAATGCATGCATGATACATGGGTAGATTTTACTCGAATGCCTCGGAAGTAAAGTTTTTCGAATGTATGTCAGTGTATGGCACTCTCCACCATCATATCATTGACACAAATATTACTAGCATATGAAATCACTGATTTTAACTTATGGAATGTTTGAATTCCTGTTTTAACCATATAACATGTTTGTTATAACGTATGTATAGAATATACATATATTCTTAGAATATATGTAGTGAATATATATAGAAGCGAAGACCCTTTTTACTAGAAGCAATGCATACATCTTAGCCCTCGGTGGTGATAGGGCATCATCTGTATTTTAGTTCTTAATCGAGGATAAGTGTAGATGTCTATGGGTTACAGCATCCATTTACTATCAGGTGGACTGTGTGCTCGTTTGTCACCCTTATTCTATTTAAAAAAACGTATAACCTCTACACGTTTTTGACATTTGGGCGTCGTAAATGGCGAGTGTGGGTAATGTTAAAAAATCTTGTGAATTCCGATAGATGGCAGAAAAACCTTCTAGTTTATGAGGCTTACTTTACTACGTATTTCACTTAAAAAGCATAAAGGACCATGTTCTGCCTCGTTGGACTACTCGTCGTAAATTGAGGCATTTATTGAGATATTCTGTTAAGAAATTCTCAGTAGAAACCCGGAGTTGGGAAGTCAGCGGTGTATCACCGCCGTGCCTCGGAAAGCACGTAAAGCCGTTGGTCCTGCGCCTGATCTTTCTCCGGTCGTGTCGGATTGCCGTCAAATCAGACTATGATGGTGAGAGAGTAGAGAGTGCACTTGTGCTTGCGAACTCGGGTTCACAATTCTGTTCTGCGCAGATGGCTAGTCTCCGTTGACACTGGCCGCGGAGACCGAAATTTGGTCTAGAGGACATCGTTTTAAAAGGACGATGTTTTTATTTTTTTAATATTTATTATTATACATATTTATTATTATAATATATTTTACTTTGATATAATTTATGTCATGTTTATGATATTTTTTACAACAGTTTGAGTAAGGTTTTACATATAAAACCTGATTTTAATCTAAACGAAAACAGGTGCCGTGTTAAAACGAATATTTAATTTCGTAACTTATATATTTTATGAGCTTGTAAAGTGTCTTGAGTATTCAAAACAGTAGATGGCTATTTTAACGGTTACGGTTACCATATTTTTTTTTGTGATCTCAATAAACGTTTAATTCCGTTTTTATCTATTAGTTTATTATTTTTTCTCTATCAAAAACGCCTTCAACTAGGGGTTACAACAAATTGTTCTTCACCTCTTAATAATGTTGTCGGAAGCATATTTTAAACGAAAGCTTATTCCTTACTTCCTTGACTTCAGCGTGTAAGGCGTTCTGGAGGCGAATATCTTAAACATTGAAGAATCAAAGTAGGTATATAATATGTTCTATGTAATATTCTTGAATACTACCCAGAAGAGACTCTAAGAGCGTCAGCAGAGAAATTTGAAGCAATTTTTAAATTATGATGGAGAATTGGGATCATCTTAGATGGCAAAAAGTGTTAATAAGATTCTGGAATAAAGAAGAGATTCTGGAGAAAAGAAAAAAGAAAAATACTGGAAACGAGGCATCCCATTTTAGTATTCAGGAGTGACAACGCCTATACATTTCCATTCTTAAGGATAGATGAAGATATCTACAGACCATCATCCACCTATCATCAGGTGGACTATGTAATACAAATTTCCACCATTACTATAAAAAAAACCTCAACCTACTGTTGTTAATAATATTACTTGATATGTGTTTTCGGATTTTTGACGTATTTAACAAAGTCATAATTATTTTGAAAATGTACCGTGTAAACCAAGGTTAATTAGTTCTTCGGGTTATACCTTATTTACTTACTATTTAAATTAATGGTATTGCGTTGGTCTAGTCGTAAATCAAGTTCTTGAGCAGTAATTTAAAACACAAATTGATTAACACGGTCAGTTTAAAAAGGTCACCTTTGACCTACTCTGATTGGCGTAACGACCTTGTATCATCAAGTATACGTATTGATTTCTGAAGTATTATCGACAGCGTGTTCTGCAATTATAATTAAAACTTTATTTTCTATAGCGGAAAGAGAATTTAATTATTTTGTTTTATATCTGTTTTTAAAAGATAGAATAAATTTATGAGTGTTTAGAGTTTTTTTTTAAATTTACCTTTTTCTTTATACTGTACAATTTCTTGAAGACGAAAAAGTGAAATCTAATAAATTTCAATCAACATTGGATTGATTATTAAGTTTTTTTTTATTCATATATAAAGGGCTTTGTCGCTGATGCGATTATGCCGCCCTGGTAGTTACAAAAATATCTTAAATATAATTACTAGCAAATAAACTTATTATGTTTACTAGTTACTTAATCTCTTATTAACTAACAAATACAGTTTTTGGCATCATCTGATAACGGGTCCGGATTATTAAGTTCGTTCAGTTAATTTGACGGCTCCGTGGTGCAGTGGCTTAGCAATGAGTTGCAGCGCCAAGGGCCGCGGGTTCGAATCGCGCACGGAACAAGTATTTGTATGACCTACAAATAATTGTTCCGGGTCTGGATGTTTGTCCTAATGTAATTTAGGTATGGAAACTGTTCCCACGATACAGGAGAAAATCCTAGTGTGGAGGTAACGTTTCATTTAAAGAAAAAAAAAGAAGAAAAAAATTTCACATAATTTCTGCCAACGATTAGAAAGTTAGCCTTTGTTCTTAAGGCGAGTATTTCCTACGTTAATAGGTCCATCTCTGCTGCCTGCATATTTGTTCAGCTTACTTCGTGTAAACGTGCGACATTCAGTGGACAAATCGTTACTTATTTGAAACTTTTTTAATTATTATTCTGAAATAAAGGATCTAAGTAAATATGTAGCTGATTATAAATCTTGACGGCTCCATTTCGCAGTGGCTTAGCAGTGAATTGCAGCGCTGAGTACTTGGGGCATAATAGTATACAGACACGTAAGTGACTAGATTAACTACTAGAAAAAAAAAACTCGTAGCGTACTATATACAGATTCATCAGCAACTAAAGATCTTTTAGTACAACTACTGCAAACTCTTAATCGTGACAGCTATGGCAAAACGTCTTTTGAAAGTTTCTAATAGACTTTTGTCCTACGGTTACGTGACTCTTGTAACAGATTTTCTAATTACAACCTTTTTCATCATTTACTCATTAATTTATAAATATTTTTTTTAAATTGTTGTTAATATTTTTTGTCTTGAGTGTAAAAACATAGAAAATGCATGCATGATACATGGGTAGATTTTACTCGAATGCCTCGGAAGTAAAGTTTTTCGAATGTATGTCAGTGTATGGCACTCTCCACCATCATATCATTGACACAAATATTACTAGCATATGAAATCACTGATTTTAACTTATGGAATGTTTGAATTCCTGTTTTAACCATATAACATGTTTGTTATAACGTATGTATAGAATATACATATATTCTTAGAATATATGTAGTGAATATATATAGAAGCGAAGACCCTTTTTACTAGAAGCAATGCATACATCTTAGCCCTCGGTGGTGATAGGGCATCATCTGTATTTTAGTTCTTAATCGAGGATAAGTGTAGATGTCTATGGGTTACAGCATCCATTTACTATCAGGTGGACTGTGTGCTCGTTTGTCACCCTTATTCTATTTAAAAAAACGTATAACCTCTACACGTTTTTGACATTTGGGCGTCGTAAATGGCGAGTGTGGGTAATGTTAAAAAATCTTGTGAATTCCGATAGATGGCAGAAAAACCTTCTAGTTTATGAGGCTTACTTTACTACGTATTTCACTTAAAAAGCATAAAGGACCATGTTCTGCCTCGTTGGACTACTCGTCGTAAATTGAGGCATTTATTGAGATATTCTGTTAAGAAATTCTCAGTAGAAACCCGGAGTTGGGAAGTCAGCGGTGTATCACCGCCGTGCCTCGGAAAGCACGTAAAGCCGTTGGTCCTGCGCCTGATCTTTCTCCGGTCGTGTCGGATTGCCGTCAAATCAGACTATGATGGTGAGAGAGTAGAGAGTGCACTTGTGCTTGCGAACTCGGTTTCACAATTCTGTTCTGCGCAGATGGCTAGTCTCCGTTGACACTGGCCGCGGAGACCGAAATTTGGTCTAGAGGACATCGTTTTAAAAGGACGATGTTTTTATTTTTTTAATATTTATTATTATACATATTTATTATTATAATATATTTTACTTTGATATAATTTATGTCATGTTTATGATATTTTTTACAACAGTTTGAGTAAGGTTTTACATATAAAACATGATTTTAATCTAAACGAAAACAGGTGCCGTGTTAAAACGAATATTTAATTTCGTAACTTATATATTTTATGAGCTTGTAAAGTGTCTTGAGTATTCAAAACAGTAGATGGCTATTTTAACGGTTACGGTTACCATATTTTTTTTTGTGATCTCAATAAACGTTTAATTCCGTTTTTATCTATTAGTTTATTATTTTTTCTCTATCAAAAACGCCTTCAACTAGGGGTTACAACAAATTGTTCTTCACCTCTTAATAATGTTGTCGGAAGCATATTTTAAACGAAAGCTTATTCCTTACTTCCTTGACTTCAGCGTGTAAGGCGTTCTGGAGGCGAATATCTTAAACATTGAAGAATCAAAGTAGGTATATAATATGTTCTATGTAATATTCTTGAATACTACCCAGAAGAGACTCTAAGAGCGTCAGCAGAGAAATTTGAAGCAATTTTTAAATTATGATGAAGAATTGGGATCATCTTAGATGGCAAAAAGTGTTAATAAGATTCTGGAATAAAGAAGAGATTCTGGAGAAAAGAAAAAAGAAAAATACTGGAAACGAGGCATCCCATTTTAGTATTCAGGAGTGACAACGCCTATACATTTCCATTCTTAAGGATAGATGAAGATATCTACAGACCATCATCCACCTATCATCAGGTGGACTATGTAATACAAATTTCCACCATTACTATAAAAAAAACCTCAACCTACTGTTGTTAATAATATTACTTGATATGTGTTTTCGGATTTTTGACGTATTTAACAAAGTCATAATTATTTTGAAAATGTACCGTGTAAACCAAGGTTAATTAGTTCTTCGGGTTATACCTTATTTACTTACTATTTAAATTAATGGTATTGCGTTGGTCTAGTCGTAAATCAAGTTCTTGAGCAGTAATTTAAAACACAAATTGATTAACACGGTCAGTTTAAAAAGGTCACCTTTGACCTACTCTGATTGGCGTAACGACCTTGTATCATCAAGTATACGTATTGATTTCTGAAGTATTATCGACAGCGTGTTCTGCAATTATAATTAAAACTTTATTTTCTATAGCGGAAAGAGAATTTAATTATTTTGTTTTATATCTGTTTTTAAAAGATAGAATAAATTTATGAGTGTTTAGAGTTTTTTTTTTAAATTTACCTTTTTCTTTATACTGTACAATTTCTTGAAGACGAAAAAGTGAAATCTAATAAATTTCAATCAACATTGGATTGATTATTAAGTTTTTTTTTTATTCATATATAAAGGGCTTTGTCGCTGATGCGATTATGCCGCCCTGGTAGTTACAAAAATATCTTAAATATAATTACTAGCAAATAAACTTATTATGTTTACTAGTTACTTAATCTCTTATTAACTAACAAATACAGTTTTTGGCATCATCTGATAACGGGTCCGGATTATTAAGTTCGTTCAGTTAATTTGACGGCTCCGTGGTGCAGTGGCTTAGCAATGAGTTGCAGCGCCAAGGGCCGCGGGTTCGAATCGCGCACGGAACAAGTATTTGTATGACCTACAAATAATTGTTCCGGGTCTGGATGTTTGTCCTAATGTAATTTAGGTATGGAAACTGTTCCCACGATACAGGAGAAAATCCTAGTGTGGAGGTAACGTTTCATTTAAAGAAAAAAAAAGAAGAAAAAAATTTCACATAATTTCTGCCAACGATTAGAAAGTTAGCCTTTGTTCTTAAGGCGAGTATTTCCTACGTTAATAGGTCCATCTCTGCTGCCTGCATATTTGTTCAGCTTACTTCGTGTAAACGTGCGACATTCAGTGGACAAATCGTTACTTATTTGAAACTTTTTTAATTATTATTCTGAAATAAAGGATCTAAGTAAATATGTAGCTGATTATAAATCTTGACGGCTCCATTTCGCAGTGGCTTAGCAGTGAATTGCAGCGCTGAGTATCGCGGGTTCGTAATTCGCACGGAACAAGTATTTGTATGGCCTAAAAATAATTGTGCTAGGTCTGGATGTTTATCCGTGTGAAAGTTTTGTGTGTGGTTAGCCCGCACGATACGGGAGAAATACATAGAGTGGAGGTAACAAAAAAGAGACCTAGTAACATTACAGGCTGTGGAGAATTCTATCTCAGTCCTCAGAGGTCAAAACACGTTTGTAGTTGATTAAAGTTAGCTGCAGGTGTTAATGAACTGCAGAAGTCACTTACCACAACTGGACTCTAAATTTCTTTGTCACTTCATCTATACAAATAAATAAAATTTGAGTGTCTGTTTGTAACGTTCAAAATCACTTTTTAAATTTTTTCCTGTCTATCTATCTGTTTGTTCCGGCTAAACTCCGAAACGGCTGAACCCATTTTGATAGGACTTTCACTGGCAGACTTTTTTCAGGGGAAAAAAGAAGAAGTAAAAGTCAGCTAGTTTTATATATATTTAAAACTAGCTACTGCCCGCGACTTCGCTAAAATTTAAATTTTTTCTCTAATTATTTTTCTGAAATAAAAGTAGCCTAAGTTACTCCTTGTAGATTCCGCTGAAAGTCCCGTCAAAATCAGTCCTGCTATTTCGAAGATTAGCCGGAACATACAGACAGGCAGATGAAAAATTTAAAATTGTATTTTTGTTATAAGTACCGTATATACTTTCATATGCATTTAGTAAAAAGCTGTAATTTTGAGATTACAAACAGACATTTCTATATTATTTATTTGTGTAGATAAATATTTACAAAATTGCAATAAAATATTTATTTTATTAATTCTATGATACGTTGCGTAAAGCAAATATTCGTAATCATCATTATATCACTTCGCAAGTCCACTGCAATGTCAATGAAAAAATTAATAATGATCTTAAATTATACTTTAAATAGATATATTATACTTATATTTATTTTAGCATCACCATCATCATTACAGCTCTTCACAAGTCCACTGTAGAATATAGGCCTCCCCCAAGGAATGCCACAAAGCACGGTCCTGAGGCACCTGCATCCATCGATATCAACGTTTTTTACACTTTCATTATTCCCTTCACACATGCTCTTCGGTTTAGGATACTCTTGACCTGGCCTTTTTTCAAGACGTCCCTGATTTGGTCTAGGAACGTCCGCCTAGGTCTACCCCTTCCAACCCTTTCGTTCACACTCGCCTTATACAATTTTTTTGTCAATCGTCATTCATTCTCTCGACATGGCCAACCCATCTCAGCATACCTTTCTCAATTTTTGTCACTACATATTCTTTTAATCTTAATAAAATGTACACTACATCATCTTATTTCATTGTTATTATTATCAAAATGAAAAGTCTCAAATGAATTCATTACGTCCATGTTTATTCAAGTCAAAATTTTAATGATGTAACAGAGATAAATACTTTCATTGCTCGTATTAAACAAAGACAATACACGTTAATTAATTCCTCTTAAAGGTTCAATTTACACCTGTCTCTATTTTAAAACACCGTTTCCAGTACTTCTTTCGCTTTACAGTTTTAATTACAAATTTATCGCATCCTCTCAGAAAGAAAACGTCTCCAGTAACACACAATAAAAGCAACATTTCAATGGCTATGCAATTCTGATTAATTTTTTTACGTAGTCGTCTATATGTTTTTTTTATAGGATCGGGTGACAAAATAGCACACAGTCCACCTGATAGTAAGTGGTTACTGTGACCCATAGACATCTACATCTATCCTCAATAAAGACTCAAGATGCAGATGCGTTGTCACCCGTGAGGGCTAAGATGGAATGCCTCTTTGCGAGTAAAAAGGGTCTCCGGTTCTCTACACTCACCATACGAAACACAACAGCGTTAAGCTGCTATTTTACGCTGGTTTTCTGTGAGAGCGTGGTCCTTCCCCGGTCGAGCCGACCCATTCGTGCTACAACCATAATATAGCTGCAACATGGCTCTACCACGTAGAGTCGTCTATATAAAGGTATGTATCATTATTAGTTTGTGTACGTAATGAATAAATTAAACATTTTATACGTAGACGGAAGATTCGTTATATCTTTACTAATCCTTAAAAGTAAGCAGTAAAATAATGTATGTTGTTAAAATAATAAAACAAAAATAAATGAAGAGTTTATGTTTTTTTTTCTAAGAATTTGAGTGACATACGAGCACACAGTCCAACTGATAGTAAGTAGAAGACGTAGCCCATAGACATCTACATCTATCCCCATCCAACCCCTGAGGACTAACATGGAATGCCTTGTTTCCTGTAAAATGGATCTCCGGTCCTCTACTTACTTATACGATACATAGCAGTATTAAACTGCTATTTAACGCTGGTATTATGTGAGAGCGTGGTTCCCGTTTAGTGGCGGTGTTGGAATATTTACTGCCCCATATATGTCGTATGCATATCCTCCCGTGGGTGTCGTATGAGGCGACGGAGGGACACTTAAACAGAAGACGAGTACCAGCATCATTCTACTAACACCTCAAGTAATAAAAAAAAACTCCGGTTGCCAATCCACCTGCCAAGCGTGATAACTATGTCAAAATCCTTCTTATGAGGCAATGTATGGGACAGGCCTATGTTCAGCAGTGGAATTTTATAGGCTGCAGTGGATGCATGGATGGAAGTGGTCCTAACTCGGTCGAGCCGACCAATTCGCACAAACAAAAACGTAATATGGCGGCAGCGTGTCTCCATCAAATATAATAAATAAAAATTATAAAAAATTTGTTTAACGACTTCAATATAAATTATTAAGAAATACTCAAACTCCTTGGTCAGACCTTATTCAAATTTACATGCAACCACATGTGAAGCACCGGCTTTCAAATAAAAAAGAATCGTCGAAATCGGTTCACCCAGTAAAAAGTTATGTAGTGACACACATAAAAAAACATGCAGGCGAATTGAGTACCGTCTCCTTTTTGAAGTCGGTAGAAAAAACGTTACAGAATTATACAAAGTAGTTACAAAGGTTCAGAGAAGTGTAGAGACACTCACCATACGAAACACAGCAGTGTTAGGCTGCTATTTTACGCTGGTATTCTGTGAGAGCGTGATCCTTCCTCGGTCGAGCCAACCCATTCATGCTACAACTATACTACCAATATAGCTGCAGCATGGCTCTGCCACGTATATGGTAATGTGGTTGCAAAATGTGAGCCGACACTGATTTCAGACAGTGTAATGAAAATTAGACATGAGCTAGAATGAAGTTTCAGATATTAAGCAACATTCATATCGCAAACAACTGAAAAATGAACAATTTAATTGCACAGTTTCCGCGAAATGTCAATTTTCTTCTTAATTGAAATAAAAGTAACAAGTTTTTTTTTATATGGAATAAGTGTGACAAACGAGCACACAGTCCACCTGATGGTAAGTGGATGACGTGGCCCATAGACATTTATCTTCGATTAAGAGTCGAAATGCAGATGGGTTGTGACCCCTTTGGACTAAGATGGAATGCCTCGTTTCCAGTAGAAAGGGTTCTTTACACTCATCATACGAAATATATGAGCATTGAGCTGTTATTCGCTGGTATACTGTGAGAGCGTGGTTCTACTTTGGTCGACCCGACCCATTCGTGCTACAACAATAATACAGCTGCAACGTGACTCTGCCACATGTATTGATTATTAAAACGAAACACGTGTAGCTACATATTTTCCTTAATCGATTTGTAATATGTATAAAATATTACTTAAATAGTACGTAGATTTATCGACATGGAGTAAATTACAGTGTAGAACCAAACAATCGTGTATTATATATTAGCTTAAATGTGTTTACGAGTATCGGTATCACGGGTATTATTACCTAAAAACAAAATTATAATAAAAATACAAACCAACTTCAAACAAGTGAAAAGAATAAAATTATTTCACATTCTGAAGGCAGTGAATACCGTATATGGGACCACCCCTGAAGAGAAGACACATTTTGAACTTCACATATTGTACGATTGAAGATCAGAATAAGTGGGGCTTCTTATGAATTTCGATAGAGCTGATGAATATGAGTCAAATCCACCTTCTCCTCCTAAAGCCCTGAATTACTAGTTCTTCTGGGTTGGCACCCTTTCATTTATACCTCCTTAGTAGCACTTCTTTGTAATGGTATAAAGAGTAAGGAAAGCGAATATAAATACATGCAGTGTAAATTTCATTAAATTCAGACCCCGCAATTAAATCCTTTGACTAACTTTGGAGAATAATATTTGCAGGTATCCATGGGCTGCATTAGCCACTTACAGACAGGCTGGAGCGGTAATGAAATTTCAAGAACTTTTTAATCGCCAGATACATCCATCAAATCCTGCAAACTTTAATTTTTTTTTATAGGATAAGGGTGACAAATGAGCACACAGTCCACCTGATGGTAAGTGGTTTCTGCGGCCCATAGACATCTACATCTATCCTCGTTTGCGAATCAAAATGCAGATGCGTTGTCACCCGTGAGGACTAAGACGTAATGCCTCATTTCCAGTAAAAAGGGCCTCCGGCCACCTGCACTCACCAAACGAAACGCAGAGATAAACCTCTACTTCACGCTGGTATTCTGTGAGGTCGTGGTACCACCCCGGTTCGAGCCGGCCCATCCGTGCGACAGCAAAAGCTACCGCGTGGCTCTACCACTGTTAAAATTTTGTATGTATATAAAACTGTATTTTTGTCCACTGAATACTACAATTTTTAAAGCACGTACACATCGAAATATGTGTATAATATATGCAGTAGATATACATATATGTATGTGAATTCATTTCTATGTCTCGATGGCTTATTGTTTTTTATAGGATAAAGATAACAGCGAGCACAGAGTCCACCTTATGGTAAGTTTGGCCAATAGAAATCAACATCTATCCTCGTTTGCGAATCAAAATGCAGATGCGTTGTCAGCTGTGCGGACTAAGATCGAACTTTTCTAATAAAAGGGTCTCCGGTTCTCTACACTCATCATACGAAATAGCAGCATTAAGCTGCTATTTAACGCTGGTATTCTGTGAGAGCGTGGACCTTCCCCGGTCGAGCTGACCCATTCGTGCTACAACTATACAATTAATATAGCTGCAGCATGGCTCTACCACTTTTAAAAGCGTAGTAAGCGTAACTGCTGATGATGTCGTCCCGGGTTCGAAACCATTTATGGCTTTTTCTATCAAGGAATTTTATTCCTACCTGTGCTTGCGCACATACTCATGCACTATAATCCTGTCTTCCGCAGATGACTAGGTACTCTCCGCTGAGACTGGCCTCCAAGACCATTTTTCAGTTTGTATTATTTGTTTTTAATACTATAAATACATATTATGTTTCGCATTTTCTGTAGCTTTATAACTATGTTCTCATTGTTTTTTTTTTCTAATATTAAAAGTTTACCTTTAATATGGGGAAATATTTACAAATAAATGTTTTTTATTTCTTTATTAAGTTTTAATTAAAATATTACGATAGTAAATGATATAAAAAATAGTAATAATTGTTCGAATTTTGTACGTGGTAGAGTCGTGGTGCAGCTATATTATAGTTGTAGCACGAATGGGATGGCTCAAACTGAGAAGGAACCCGCTCTCACAGAATACCAGCGTATATAATAGGTTGATTCCGCTGTCTTTCGTGAATACGAGGTATTCCATGTTAGTCTTTCTTCACTCAGAGGTGGCAAGGCATCAGCATATTGATTCTTAATCGATGATAAACCAAGATGTCTATGAGCCACAGTATCCACTTGCCATCACTGGACTGTGTGTTTGTTACCCTTAATCTATAAATAAATCTCTTTATAAATATGCAATTGTTTAATTATCAAAAGATGTGTTTTATGGATCTTTTTCGTACGTAACGTTAAGCTTTAAACGTGGTAGAGCCATGCTGCAGCTATATTAGTAGTATAGTTGTAGCAAGAATGGGTCGGCTCGACCGGGGAAGGACCACGCTCTAACAGAATACCATCGTACAATAGCAGCTTAACACAGCTGTGTTTTGTATAGTGAGTATAGAGAACCGGAGACCCTTTTTACTGGAAAAGAGGCATTCCATCTTAGTCCTCACGGGAGACAACGTATCTGAATTATGATTCCTTTTTTTCATTATTAAGAATAGATCACAGCAACCACTTACCATCAGGTGGAATGTGTGCTCGTTTGTCATACTATCCTATAAAAAAAGAAAGCAGACGTAAACAGCCAACAGTTACAACACTTTAGCTGTTAATTAATCATAGGCATTACTTTATCCCATTGCCTTAAGTATTAAGTAACTCAACCAGTCCTTTAACTGCTAAGTACGAAATCTACGCAGTTAGAACTTGAATGGAATAGGATGAGTATGAGTTTGTTATTGATGTAGACTGTCTTAGATATTGTAAATACTTATTAATGATTTTAAACATGAACATAGTATATACTATCTTATTTATTTACGTAGTAGATTCAGCTGCAGCTGCAGCTATACTATGACTGCAGCAGAAATGGGTCGGTTCGGCCGGGGTAGGACCCACAGAATACCAGCGTAAAATAGCACATTTATACTGGTGTGTTTCGTATGGTGAATGTAGAAAACCCGATACCCTTTTTACTGGAAATGAGGTATTCCATCTTAATTCTCAGGGGTGACAACTCATCTGCATTTTGATTATTAATTGAGGAAGTACAAGAATCATTGAGGATTGTAAGTTTCGATTGGTAAGTTTACGATCAACATTTATTAACAAACAACTTTGAATAATATAACTAAAGAGTCATTTGTTCACAGTGATCTAAATAATTCGGATCAATACTATTGCACAAATTGTCATTTGGAAACATTTCTATGCAGAACGAAACAACGTTTAACGAGCAACATTTAAAGCCAATATGGTATAAAATAAACAAATGCTCGCTTAGCTAGCTCAGAAAGAGAGCGAGAGTTAATATGAATGAGCAAGCGAGCTGATAGGATTCAAATCGAACTGAATATATAATGTTACGTGACAAGAAAGTACATCGATCGGAAAGAATAAATGGCAAACTGGTGTTCCGAATGTTATTTCTTCTTAATTTTTTTTTTAAAGTTGTTTCAGCACTGGGATTTTTTCCTGTATCGTGGAGCCAGTTAACATACATTGCCAGACACGGAACAGTTATTTGGAGTTCGCACAAATGCTTGTTCCGTACGGGATTTGAACCCGCGCCGACACTCAATGCCAACCGACTGCACCACGAAACCATCCGTTCTAAATTAAAGATTATACAGATTCGGATCCTTTAAGGATGTCAAGGTACAAATTATTCAATCTTAATCAATATGCTTTAGTACATCTAATTTTAAAAAAATACTTCCAATTTTCACATTCAAAATCTTTCTTCTTCAAGTTAGCTACTGTGGGTGTCGAAAGAGGTGACTTAGGAAAACATAAAACAGGAGCTGGGTAGTAGGATCTTCGTGATAAGAACCCGAATGAATAAAACATTTTGTTGCCAACCCGCCTGCCAAGCGTAGCAACTATGCCAAAAACACACCTATTAAGCATTCTCGAGGAGAGGCATATTTTCAGTAAAACAAAATTCAGGACGAAAATTCTCAACAAAATTCATGGATTTCCTATTTTGACTCGAATTATGACGCATTGCGGTTATAAGGTTTTTAGCTATACGACCGTTTATGCATTGAAAGCTTATACCATATTACCCACAATTTATGAACGCACTAAAAGTTACTCGAAGCCTCGTGTGGTTCGGCTGTGCTTTTAAAAACGTTTACAAGCATTATTGAAAGTGAAAACACTTATTTGCAAACGAGCAGTGGTGTCGCGGCTGTGAGATTAAAACGCCATAATGGTTTAATGTAACGTTAATAATGTACTACGTTTTGAAATATAAGTGAATTTAATTTTACCACAACAAGAAAATATAAGAAAGCGATTTTTCGGATCGAGCTTTCTTTTACATATTATGTGAAAAAATGTTATCCCCACACTATGATTTGCTCCTGTTATGTTGAAGGCACATTGGTTACATAAATTTCTCAAGGACAGATATCCAAACCGGGAACATTTTTTTGTAAGGCCATACAAATACTTGTATTATGAGGGATCCGAATCTGCGGCCTTCAGTGCCGCAAATCATTGCTAAGCTACTGCGCCATTGAGCCGTCAAAATCCTAAAATATAAAATTCCGTAAGCATCTTATCATTATCCATCATATAGTTAAATTTATGATTATATTAGAGAAAACCAAACAGCCTTGGAATCCTAATTAAATAACATGTTAATTACAAGAAGCCATTAAAAGGTTTTCCCTAATATAAATACAGTAACATAATCTTTCCTTGTTTAAAAGGCAGCATAAATCCGAGCATCAAATGGAGTCTAATTACAATAAAAGATTACATGGATAAACTTAATAAGTGAATCAGACAATAATAACTAAATCTGTGTACATATAATATGCATGTATGTACACAAAAACGAAAATAATATTATTAAAAATAATGATATACATTCTATAAATACTGGGTGTATGCGCAAGTTAGTATTACCAATTACTCGATTCCAAAGAGTCATTAATTCCTTTTTGGGCCAATGTATGCGCTACTACAACAGTCCTTGAATACATGCAGGCCTTAGCTATCAAAAAGCTTTTAACTTTTACTGAGTAAAACTTGTTTAGTGAGGGTTATTATACTACTAAAGAGTACATGATTGATAGCAACCCCAGGAAATGAGGTGATCCATGCTGTTCCTAAACACAGTGGATTTCATTTATTACGTTCATTTATCACCTTGGTTGTAGCGACCATTTACCTATAGCGACGTTAAATCTAATTTCCTTGAATTTAAAGCATATTTTAGTACAAAATTCATGTGGCTATAGCGACTTCGGATGTAACGCCGGGTTCGGGCGTAGCGACTGTTTTAATGAATCATTTGTAACAAATTCCTAGAAATCCCATGCAGATATTGCAACCGGAGTCGGCTTCCAAAGACATAAAGATTTCTTTCTTTCAAAAACGTTTCTTATCTTTTGTTTACATAGACACAGATAGTCACCAGGTATGGATACCTTTACCATTTGTTTATAGATATCAGTGAAGTAGGTAAGGAAGCGTGTACATTTCGAAGTTAAAAGTCTTGCTGGGTTTCTTGCTTGCGTTTCTTAGGACAGAAGTTTTTTTCCAAACCAGTGTTAACGCTTAAATGACTTTCAATAAGTATTCTTTATTGAAAGTCTATTGTATTGAGTACAAATGGTAAAATTAAAATTTTTAAAAGTCAACTAAATACGCATTTTAAGGATTTTAGCTGCTTTGTGGCATTCCCTATGGGAGGCCTATGTTCAGCAGTGGACTTGTGAAGGGTTGTAATGATGATAATGATGAAGGATTACTCAAAAACTTCATGTCAACAGTTTTTTAACAGTGGTAGAGCCAGGCGGCAGCTTTTGCTGTCGCACGGATGGGCCGGCTCGAACCGGGGTGGTACCACGACCTCACAGAGTACCAGCGTGAAGTAGAGCTTTACCTCCGCGTTTCGCTTGGTGAGTGCAGGTGGCCGGAGGCCCTTTTTACTGGAAATGAGGCATTCCATCCTAGTCCTCACGGGTGAAAACGCATCTGCATTTTGATTTGTAATAGAGGATAGATGTAGATGTCTATGGGTCGCAGCAACCACTTACCATCAGGTGGACTGTGTGCTCGTTTTTCACCCTTATACTATAAAAAAAAGTCATATCTTGATCAAATTTATATGGGACCACATGAGAAGCACCGCTTTCAAATAAGAAAAGAATCATCCAAATAGATACGCCTAAAAAAATTCTGAGATAACACACATTAAACAAAACAGTCGAATTGACAACCTCCTCCTTTTCTTGAAGTCGGTTGAAAAAGATTATATTCTATTCCATAGACGTCTGGAATCAACTTGTATGTCAAAAGTTAGTTGCAAGCAGACTAAGATACTCTCCATACCATTCATGCAAGAACACAAGGAAAAACACTGAAGCAAGTAGCTAAGAGAATGTTTACTACAATATCATGTCAGAAATTTAATTCTATGTACATATTTTCCTTCCATAGTGAAACAAGCGTCAAACTTATTATAAATTTCAATTAATAGTTTTAATTTTGTTGGCGTGGTGTTTCCCTTTATATTCAAGTATAAATAAATGAGAAATTGACATTTAAATTATTAATATCAATGGTTATATTGAGAACAAAGTTCTGTTTAAACGAACGTGTGTGATGTGAACTTCTCAGATTCCTTTACCTGAGAGAAACTACGTTACTGTTTACAGTTAACTCATATTCGTTCCGGTCAGCATTAATAACTTGAAATGTTTGACATTTCAAAAGTGTACTAATGAACTGGGTTTTTAAATGACCGAGTTTAAATTACCCTGTTTTAATGAACTGATATCCAATAATTTAAAAATATGTGTCTGAATGTATCAAAACAAAATTGTAAATATTTTACGATAAGCTACTATGTCTAATAACAAGAGGTAAATTTAAAATTCTGTACAATTGACTTCAATATGAATACAACCTATTGTTGATTTTTAAAAACCCTTCGACCGATTGCACAACACAAACACTCACGCCTGTCACCCAGAGGGTTAGGCAGAGACTACGGACTTCCATTTGGCGTGATCCTGATACACCTATCTCGCCTCCTTTACATCCATATATCTACGCATACACGCTCGTCGGTTAAGGGTACTCCTAATCTGGCCCATTTTCAATGTACCGCCGATTTGGTCGATAAACTTTCGTCTAGGGCGTCCCTTCCCAACCCTGGAGTTCACTGCTGCAACATAAATTTGCTTTGTCACTCATTCCTCGTCCATTTTTTCTACATGAACAAACCACCGAAGCATTCCTTTCTCCACCGAAAGATTCCTTCCGACCGATTTCAAAAACATTTAAATGGGACCACTTGGGAAGTATACCTTTAGAAACAAAAAAAATAATTTTCCAAATCGGTTCCGGCATTACGTATTCGGTGAACATGCTTAAAAAAAAGATTCCGACGAATTGAGAAGTTCCTTCTTATAATGAGGTTTTTAGTAAAGAGTAAAATATTCTTAAAGGAACTAAAAAGAATAAAATAATTTGTGTATAATAGCTACAGAAGTAGTGGCCTAATAGGCGTGCATACAGCAACCGTTATTTTATTATGGAATATTCCTTTCATTTATTTAACTCCCTATCCCATGTACATACCATATACAGTTCACAATTATTTTCTTACTATTGTGTCTGAAATTTTGTCAATTAATTTAGCAACAATAGCAAATGAAATATACTTATAATAATTAATTTCAATCAATGAAACAATATTAATACATGTTAACAGCAGCTAAATACTGCTGTGTTTAGTATGGCAAGTGAAGAGAACCCTTTTTAATGGAAATGAGGCATTTCATCTTAGTCCCCAGTAAAGTTATTATGCGGAAATTATTAATTCTTTTAAGTTATCTGAAGTTGGTTTTGACTTTTTATTACAAGTCTAATTTCTTGACTCTTTTAAAATGACAAAGGATTATCAAAAGCTCGAATGTCGTCTAAAGAGTTACAATAAAAATTTCATCCCCTGTTTTTCCACCATCATAGTAATTTTACCTACAAATTTATATGACACCACCTCAAAAATATAATTTATTTAAATATTTTTAAAATTAAAAATTTTGTACAGCCGACTTCAATATAAGTTATTAAGAATAACTCAAATAACTCAAAAACTATTGATTTTGATCAACACGAGAAGTATCAGCTTTAATACAAAAAAAGAATCATCGAAATCGGTCCACCCAGTAAAAAGTTATGAGGTAACACACATAAAAAAAAAACATAGGTGTCGAATTAAGTACCGTCTCCTTTTTGGAAGTCAAAGGAAGAAGAAAAAAGGAATCATCAAAATCGTTTTAGAATTGACGAAGATATCCGGTAACATACGTACAATAAAAAACACACTCGAATTGAGATCCCCCTCTTTTTGGAGTATATAAACTATATCACTATATCACTCGTCAGGTTTAGGTTATATTTGAAAAAAAGAAACAGGCAACTTAAGATTTAGTTTTAAGTCCGATTTGCGAAATCGTAAGCATATCTAGTACTTCTGAGTCCAGAGCCGTACTGTGTTACAAATCCAATATAATTGGCCGCCTACTATGGCTGGTATGGCTAACCGTCCCACAGAGGCGCAACTATAAATCTTTGTTTGTTCTTTATTCCATTTTAAATGATTTACCTTCTCAATTTCATCTTTAGGAAAAACTTCAGTACCTTTCTTTTTAGAATAAATAGATTGTTATCCCTTAATAAAATTAAAAATAACATTTATCCACCTATGCGCGATCGAAAAGCATTCACTGAGAATTGGTCAGCTTATATAAATATTTGGTCAGTTTAATTTAATATAAAAAAAAGTTGTCATTGTCGTAACGCGCATGCCTTGGGACGGTTAATTGTATCAGGACAGTGAGCACTTACGCACAGCTCTTTACTATGAACCAGACAGAGTGGGGGAAATATCTTTTTATAAATATTTTGAGAAAAGAAAACTTAGATATGTTCTACTATCAAATATATAATAGGGGAGAAAGAAATAGGATATTTTTTTAAACTACGTGAAGGTCAAACTGCATGCACGGGATTTGGGGGATGATAGTTAACTAGCTTATTTTATAATAATTTTATATAAACATGACTGTTTTAAATTAGAAATATTTTATTTACATAAAAATTACCTTAAACTCTAAAATATATTAGTACAGGCCTGCTTAAAACACCGAAAATTTTGCCATTTATTAGCCGAAAAAAATTAATTATAACTATTCAAAACAAATTTTAACTGCCATATACATTCCATGACTTTCCACATGATAGATGAAGAGTTTTAAAAATAGATTAAGTTGAACAATTGATATTTTCAAAAGTTATCGTGTTTACGACACCGTGTGGACTTGATAAATCCACAACACCAAAGAGCTGTGCGTAAGAGCTCACTATCCTGATACAACGGTTTTCAACGGTGGTAGAGCCTTGCAGCAGCTTTTGCTGTTGCACGTATGGGCCGGCTCGAGCCGCGTTAGTACCACGACCTCACAGAATACCGGCGTGAAGTGGACCGAGCTCTGCTTCCGCGTTTCGTCTGGTGAGTGCAGGTGACCGGAGGCCCAATTCTCCCCCCCCCCCCCCCCCCATCAACATGGTAGCGGAATTACATCATAAACTACCCCAGGAGGGTACCAGTACCCCTGGAGAATCCCTCGCTGAGCATCCACGACCATGCTATTCCACTCCTGAGCGTGGGTGCTCAGGCTGCCCCACGTATTCTGGGGGGGGGGGGGCAAAATTCCGCTCAACACAATAACTGCTCGGGGCAAACTGAGCAACAAGACCAAGGCGACCCCTGCCACGCTATCCGTGAATTTCTGCAACATCAGGGACTTCACTCGAACCTAAACGCCGTCCACTACCATCTTGAGACGGCGAAGCCGGCCTTGCTCTTTCTGACCGAGACGCAGGTGTCCTCTTCGGCTGATACTTCATATCTCTCCTACCCGGGGTACAAATTGGAGCACTCCTTTGTGCCTCGGGCTGGAGTTTGCGTGTATGTCAGAGAGGACATCTGTTCTCGACGCCTCGGCAGTCTTGAAGGTTCGGACCTGTCCATCCTTTGGCTACGCGTAGACAGCGACGACCATCCGCGCGTCTACGGGTGCCTCTATAGGTCCCATAGCGGTAATTCCGAAACAGAGCGACTCACGTCTTCTTGACGACGTCCAAATGGCTACAGATTCTTTGCTACAAGAGGTCCCATCCGCAGAGATCGTGATCCTTGGCGATTTTAACGCCAACCACGCCGAATGGTTTGGTTCACGTTTAACCATTTATGCGGAGAGATCTGTTTATGACTTTGCTTTGGCACATGGTCTGACACAACTGGTTACATCGCCTACGCGGATTCCAGATGTTGAGGATCATACACCTTCCCTGTTGGACCTTCTGCTGACCTCTCATCCGGACGGATATCAGGTTTCCGTCGATGCCCCTCTTGGCTCTTTGGACCATTGTCTGATCCGGAGTGTGGTGCCACTCACGCTCCCCTCGCGGTTGCGTTCTGCAGGTTGCCGCCGTGTTTGGCATTACAGGTCGGCGGATTGGGACGGAATGCGGTCTTTCTTTGCTTCCTACCCATGGGGGCGGGTTCGCTTCTCGCCGGATGATCCCAGCGCTGTTGCTGACTCTGTCACTGATGTGGTGCTACAGGGAATGGAACTATTTATTCCATCATCTGTGGTACCGATCGGAGGCAGATCTCAGCCTTGGTTTGGTCGTTCCTGTAAGACTGCATTAAGCAGTAAGCAGGAGTATTATCAAGCCTGGGCTGCGGCTTCGGTGACTCGGGATGTAAACACCAGCACACTCAAAAAGAAGTATAACTTCGCCTCCAGGTCCTTCAAAAGAGTTATTACCAAGGCAAAGTCAGAGCACATAGGCTGAATTGGCGAGAAACTAGTTCGCCTTCCTTCGGGAACCCGTGCATTCTGGTCTCTCGCCAAGGCTGTCAAGGGAATTTCTGTAAGCCATCACTACCATCTCTGCACATGGAGGACGACTCACTGGCCCACGACGCAAAAGAGAAGGCCGACCTTTTAGGCTCCCTTTTTGCGTCCAACTCGACTGTTGATGACGGGGGGAACACACCGCCGACCATCCCGCGTTGTGAGTGCTCCATGCCGGATGTGCGGTTCTCACAGCGCTCGGTTCGCAGAGCACTCCTCTCCCTTGACATCCACAAGTCGAGTGGGCATGACGGAATCCCCCCAATTGTGCTGAGGACGTGTGCTCCGGAGTTGGCACCGGTTCTAACGCGTCTTTTCCGGTACTCCTACTCCCTAGGCGTAGTCCCAAAATCATGGAATACAGCTTTTGTCCACCCGATCCCTAAAAAGGCGACCGCTCAGACCCGTCCAACTACAGGCCTATCGCCATCACCCCCTTGTTCTCCAAAATAATGGAATCCGTTGTAAACTGCCACCTCATGCGGTACCTTGAGGATCACCAGCTGATTAGTGACCGCCAGTACGGTTTTCGTCGGGGTCGATCAGCTGGTGATCTTCTGGTCTACTTAACTCATAGATGGGCGTTGGCAGTAGAGTCCAAGGGGGAGGCGTTGGCCGTTAGTTTGGACATTGCGAAGGCCTTCGATCGGGTTTGGCACAAAGGGCTTCTTTCGAAGCTCCCTTCCTATGGGCTTCCCGAGAAATTATGCAATTGGATCACCAGCTTTCTTGCAGATCGGAGCATCAACGTCGTTGTAGACGGTGCATGCTCCGACTACAAGCCTATTAACGCTGGTGTTCCACAAGGCTGTGTGCTATCACCAACGCTGTTTCTTCTGCATATCAATGATATGTTTCAAGCCGGTAGCATTCATTGCTATGCGGATGACAGCACTGGTGATGCTCTATACACAGGCCGTGCCAATATTTCTCGGGAAAACGTCACTGAGTACCGGAACAAACTTTTGTCTGAAGTCGAGTCTTTGCTGGACAAAGTCTCGGATTGGGGGCGACTAAATCTAGTCCAGTTTGATCCTCAGAAGACACAAGTTTGCTCGTTTACCGCTAAAAAGAACCCCTTTGTCGTATCTCCTCAGTTTCAAGGTACTCCCCTTGTTGCCTCAGCCAGTATCGGAATCCTCGGCGTCGACATATCGAGTAGCGTGCAGTTTCGTGGTCACTTGGAAGAGAAGGCCAAATTGGCCTCTAAAAAGCTTGGCGTGCTCAGCAGAGCGGGACAGTATTTCATGCCGGCTCAACGCCTGCAACTTTACAAGGCGCAGGTTCGGCCTCACATGGAATACTGTTCCCATCTCTGGGCTGGGGCTCCCCAGTGCCAGCTTCTTCCACTTGACCGCATCCAGCGCAGAGCGGCTCGAATCGTCGACGACCGAGTCCTTTCCGATCGGCTCGACTCATTGGCACTGCGAAGAGATGTTGCATCTCTTAGCATTTTCTTTCGCATTTACCATGGGGAGTGCTCTGAGGAATTGTTCGGATTAATCCCAGCCGCCAAATTTCACGAACGCACATCGCGGCAGAACTCCCGATACCATCCACACCATCTGGATGATTGGCGGTCCACCACTGTGCGATTTAGAAGATGTTTTCTTCCTCGCACAACTTCCTTGTGGAATAGTTTACCACCAGCGATTTTTCCGGACCGATACGACTTAGGGACCTACAAGAAAAGAGCCTACTCTTTTTTAAAAGGCCGGCAACGCATCTGCAATTCCCCTGGTGTTGCGGTTGTTCATGAGCGGCGGTAGTCACTTACCATCAGGTGAGCCGCATGCTCGTTTGCCCCCTCTCCTATAAAAAAAAATACAATTAACCGTCCCAAGGCACGCGCGTTACGACAATGACAACTTATTTAATTTGTTTTTAATATTAAATTAAACTGACCAAATATTTATATAAACCTACCTATTATTATATAACCTGCCTATTCTCGATCGCGCATAGGTGAAATTTTTAATTTTTTTCGCGAATGAGGTGCTAAAATTTCTTAATGACCTTGAAAATCTTTAACCTTTAATAAAAAAAATTCTAACGCTGACCAATTACTAAGATCAACTGAACTTTTGTGACCAATTTCTGACCTTTCAGATGGTATAATTGGTCAATCGAATTTCCGCACATGAGGTGCTAAGATCGCGGAGCTATCTCGCTATTTCATTACTTTCACTAGTCTGTACTGTATTATGGTAGTAGCACAAATGGTTCGGCAGAACCGGGTTAGGACCACGCTCTCACAGAGTACTAGCTTAAAATAGCAGCTTAATGTGTTTGTATAGTGAGTGTCATTCCATTTAAGTCCTAAGGGGTTACAACGTATCTGCACTTTCGCAATCGAAAATAAATAAAGATGTCTATGACACACAAAATAAGACCGAATAATTTATGGGTAACATTTATTTGCGACGGTGCACGAGGAGACCCGCAGCCGTGCTTGAATTTAGACTGATCTATGATTTGAGCGCGATCAGCTTAATTTTATTATTATTACTTTTCGAATCCGTAACCTACTGTCGGTCAGTCGTGAACCCGAGCACAATGGCTCCACATCGTCGTGTGTGATCCCGTATCTTTATATCGATAAGCGCGGCCCTTATCTGTGGTTATGGTTGAAATATTATAATGTTTAGATAATGTGCACCTCTTGGAGATCGTGTTTTGATTACATGGGCGTTTAAATGGTGCATCCGCCCGAATGTATAGAATTTTACGACTGATTAATTTTAGTGGGTGGCGTTTTAAAATTCCAGAAGTGGGCTATTACTATAGATGATTTAGTAGATCTCATAACGATGAGATTGAATGAATGATGTCAATCGTTTAATTTTTTATTTAAGTTTTTGAATGAGTTTTCGTTTTTTATGAATGTGATTAATGACTCGCGTGTTATACTAGTATTTCTATTTTTCTGTGTGATTATGTTCATTTATGTATGAACCTCTTTCAGTTCTTATATTATTATGGTATTTATAAAAAACATAATTATTTAGACTAAAAATTCCAATTTGCGTTAAAAATTATTTTATAAAGCTTTACTTTTCTTTGCTGACATTAATCTTCTTATAAGGTTTAAATCTGATCTTAATATTTTTCACTAAAATTCGTGACATAATTTCAAAATTAATCTATTAGAAATTTATTATAATGATACATATTATATGTAATGTATTTAAAAAATATGTGTTTAATTTAAATTTTACTGTGCCAACTAGACAGATTATTACTTTGTATTTGGGATTTTACCTATGATGTCTAAGGGCCACAGAAACCACTTACCATCATGTGCACTGTATGCTCGCACCCTTATTCTATAACAAGTGGTAAAATTAAAATTTTGTACAACCGACTTCAATATAAATAAAATGAGGATATTATCAATGTAGTCAGTCAATTAAATACGCATTATTAAGGATAACTAAAAAACTACTGCTGACCAGTATCTTGATCAGCATCAGTTTTCAAATAAAAAAAGAATTATCAAACTCGGCTCACCTAGTAAAATGTTCTAAGTTCTAATTAATGTTACATACATAATAAAATACAGTCGAATTGAGTACCTCCTTTTTTGAAATCAGTTCAAAAAGTAATAAATTTACTGACAGGTCACCTGATGGTAATTAACTGGCTCTCCATAGGATATATTTTGCGTTAAATATAAAGTAAAATATGATACGCCTGAAATACCTTATATTTGTCACCAGCTCTTCGAATATACTATTATTCTTATATATATTAGATTCTTAAAAATATGTTTTACTCAGTAAACGAGTATTTTTTAATTACTGATGACAACTTTTATAGGACTATACAAAGATACTTTTAAAAACATCTTAGGGACTATAGCTCATAATTGACATTTTTTGTTATTAACTGACATAATATATAAAATTGTTTTATTTATTTTTATTTATTTGTGAATTATATTTTTTTTTGTAATTTTATTTTTGATATCTTTAGAATATAATTGGATGTATTGTTATTTGTTACTAATTTAATGATTAAATTATGATTGATTTTGATGTGTTAATTTTGTATAACTATAAATTTTTAATTTTTTTTACACGTGGTAGATTCATGCTGCAGATATATTAGCAGTATAATAGTAGCACGAATTGGTCGACACGACCGGGGAAGGAACACGCTATCGCAGAAAACCAGCGTAAAATAGCAGCTTAACGCTGCTGTGTTTCGTATGGTGAGTGTAGAAAATCGGAGACCTATTTTACTGGAAAAGAGGCATTCCATCTTAGTCCTCACGGGTGACGACGCATCTGCATTTAGAATCTTTATTGAGGATAAATGTGGATGTCTATCGGTCACAGCAACCCCTTACCATCAGGTGGACTGTGTGCTCGTTTGTCACCCTATCCTATAAAAGAAATCCAAGAATAAATGAATTTTCATGTCTCCTTTAGAGACTTAATATGTAATACATAGTATTTAAACTGTTAAATACTATGTATTTAACAGTTTAAATACTATGTATTACATAGATACTGATCTCATGTAACATGAACCTTAATTTTATGAAATTTTCATCTTTGCATGTTTCCGTTGATCGTATTTTTATTCTTTTCCATTATGTTATACCAGTAAACGATCCATTGCGTGAGACGTGCGATTGATGTAGCATGCGTGAATGCGTGTACAGTTGAGAAATTTATTTTGAACGTAAAAATATAATGATGTGGTTTTATTGTTTAATATGTATGTCGGAGGGGGAAGTTCAAGGTCGTTCAACGAGCTATGGAGAGGGCTATGCTCGGGGTTTCTCTGCGTGATAAGCTTTGAAATGAGAATATCCGCAGTAGAACCAGAATAACCGACATATCCCAAAGGATTAGTAAGCTAAAGTGGCAATGGGCCGGCCATATAGCTCGAAGAATCTACAACCGATGGGGAAGAAAGGTTCTCGAGTGGCAGCCTCGTACCGGCGGTCGAAGTGTAAGGCGTCCCCCCACTAGATGGAGTGACGACCTGGTAAGACATGCACGAAGTCGATGGATGCAGTTGGCTCAGTACAGTGCTTTGTGGCATTCCTTGGGGGAGGCCTATGTTCAGCAGTGGACTTGTGAAGGGCTGTATTGATGATGATGTGTCGTGAAGCGACAATTAAAAAAATAAAATAGAACCTAACCTAAGTACAACAAAACAACAAAGGTAGGAAAATGTAGTGTTATACTACTTACGTATCATTTTACATTATTTTAAATTCATTTTTCCATTCTGTTTCGATTTTCTGCATTCACCTCAAAACTGGATATTTTACATCACCTTTATTTCCATAGGATCCTGTAACGATTTTAAACCATAAGAACACAATAACAAATCATTTCTACTTCGTATTTTCACATTATCAGCACTTTTAAATTGGTGTCAATGGAGTCTACCTTTTTTCGATCTTTTAGCTAGTTTTCCGTAACTCTACAATCTTGGACTTTGTGTGGGCAGTTGCGCTACCTTTTTTCCTATATCAATAATATCTCATTTTCCACTTAAATCTTACCGTTTTCTTATTATAAACCAAAAACAAAAATTTGACATATTTTGTCTTTCTTATTTATATCGTTTCCATTGTAATTATATTCAAATTTGCTACCGATCTGTTATTCCTATTTCGATAAATTCCACATAAATCCTCTTTTCTCTTGACCATTTACAAAAAATTTGCGTATAATTTAAATAATTTTTCCGTTCTCTCTAGAAAGGTATAAAAGCCGAACAATCGGTGAAGAAAGGCAGTCTCGTTTCAGTTCGCGAATTAGAAGTATCTCCTAAAGGCCTTATCCCGGGGCCGCACTGCCCCGGGATCCTGCAAGCCTCCATTTACACGTGAAGTCTTCGGCGAAGCCTTCTTCAAACTCGGGCCGCGCCACTCCGGAATCCTACAAGCCTCCATCTACCTCGGAAGTCGCTTCGAGTCTACTACAAGCGCGGGGGCCACACTACTCCGGGCACTACTACTACTTACTCCAGGCGCCGAGTGCACCTACCGCCGGCGCTACCTTTGGGCGCTGCAAATGCTGGCTCTAAGCGTTGCGCGCCCCTTCTCCAGGCGCTACGTGCGCCGGCTCCGGACGCTGCGTGAACTGGCTCCAGGCGCTGCGCGCCGTCGCTGCTAAGAAACCTACTTCTACAAGCGCAAACGGCGTGTGCTGGCTTCAGGCGCTGCGTGCCGTCGCTGCTAAGAAACCTACTTCTACAAACGCAACGTGTGTCGTTTCGACTTTTAGGCCCCACTTCAACGCTATATTCCCTATTCTCTCACCTTTATTTTTTTTTATAATCTAATTGTATTCTCACTTCATCCATCATCATCCTCACATCATTTTTTTTATAAAATTGTAAATACCTTTTATAAATTTAAATATATTGTTTTATGGCTCTAAAAAAAAAAAATAAAAAAAAAATAAAAAAAAAAAATAGAACCTAACCTAAGTACAACAAAACAACAAAGGTAGAGCCAGAAAACAATATATTTAAATTTATAAAAGGTATTTACAATTTTATAAAAAAAATGATGTGAGGATGATGATGGATGAAGTGAGAATACAATTAGATTATAAAAAAAAATAAAGGTGAGAGAATAGGGAATATAGCGTTGAAGTGGGGCCTAAAAGTCGAAACGACACACGTTGCGTTTGTAGAAGTAGGTTTCTTAGCAGCGACGGCACGCAGCGCCTGAAGCCAGCACACGCCGTTTGCGCTTGTAGAAGTAGGTTTCTTAGCAGCGACGGCGCGCAGCGCCTGGAGCCAGTTCACGCAGCGTCCGGAGCCGGCGCACGTAGCGCCTGGAGAAAGGGCGCGCAACGCTTAGAGCCAGCAGTTGCAGCGCCCAAAGGTAGCGCCGGCGGTAGGTGCACTCGGCGCCTGGAGTAAGTAGTAGTAGTGCCCGGAGTAGTGTGGCCCCCGCGCTTGTAGTAGACTCGAAGCGACTTCCGAGGTAGATGGAGGCTTGTAGGATTCCGGAGTGGCGCGGCCCGAGTTTGAAGAAGGCTTCGCCGAAGACTTCACGTGTAAATGGAGGCTTGCAGGATCCCGGGGCAGTGCGGCCCCGGGATAAGGCCTTTAGGAGATACTTCTAATTCGCGAACTGAAACGAGACTGCCTTTCTTCACCGATTGTTCGGCTTTTATACCTTTCTAGAGAGAACGGAAAAATTATTTAAATTATACGCAAATTTTTTGTAAATGGTCAAGAGAAAAGAGGATTTATGTGGAATTTATCGAAATAGGAATAACAGATCGGTAGCAAATTTGAATATAATTACCATGGAAACGATATAAATAAGAAAGACAAAATATGTCAAATTTTTGTTTTTGGTTTATAATAAGAAAACGGTAAGATTTAAGTGGAAAATGAGATATTATTGATATAGGAAAAAAGGTAGCGCAACTGCCCACACAAAGTCCAAGATTGTAGAGTTACGGAAAACTAGCTAAAAGATCGAAAAAAGGTAGACTCCATTGACACCAATTTAAAAGTGCTGATAATGTGAAAATACGAAGTAGAAATGATTTGTTATTGTGTTCTTATGGTTTAAAATCGTTACAGGATCCTATGGAAATAAAGGTGATGTAAAATATCCAGTTTTGAGGTGAATGCAGAAAATCGAAACAGAATGGAAAAATGAATTTAAAATAATGTAAAATGATACGTAAGTAGTATAACACTACATTTTCCCCCCGACCCTGGAAAATTTTTGACTCAGCAAAAATTTTGATATATACATTCTAAAATAAACCATAAAAACACAGCTTTGCAGAAACAGACATCACCAGGCAAAATCAGATATACTATCTCTTACATACATCATCTGCCATTCAGGTAAGGGTGTAGTTCACATTCAATGACTACCACTCTAAAAGTGTGTTTTCGAAACGACATTAAGGCTTATTTAAGGAGTAGTCATCCGCTCCTGCGTGGAAAAAAAAATAAATTAGTCGAAGAAACACCACTCTTAAAAGTGTGTTTTCGAAAGGACATTCAGGCTTATTTAAGGAGTTGTCATCCGCTCCTGCGTGAAGATAAAGATAAAGAAATCAATCTTAAGCAAGCTTTAGTCGCTATGACTTAAGTAAAGATAAAGAACGGCCAGAGCGGTAGGGCTCAAAGCCAGAGATCAGCAACATCACTAGCGAGATGTGTCTGAAATAATAAGAAATGAAGATTAACCTACCAAACAAACAAACAAATTAAAAGAAATAATAACAAGATGAAAATGATGGTGATATTTATACATATTATATACAAATTAAATGTGATATTTATACATATATACAAATTAGCAGTTAATAAATGTTTAGATATTTATACATATATACAAATTAATAGTTGTAAATGCTTAGAAAAGTTATGAATCGTCTCGCTTCAGCTTTGAAAAACAATTTTATATAAAGTGTAAAGTTCAAAGTTAAGTTTAAGAAATAAAAATTTAATTGAAAGGTTATACCTCTTTAAGTTACCTAGAATAAAAATATTAGAGTGATGAATGTAAGTGAAGTGTTGAATGTAGGTCTAAATATAAGCCAGATACGTTGAAACACTAGATGAAGTGTTGTTTTAGAATTTGGAAGGTATCTACAATAAAGATATTAAAGTGATGAATGTAAGTGTTAAATGTAGGTCTAAATATAATCCAGATAAGTTGAAACACTAGATGAAGTGTTGTTTTAGAATTTGGAAGGTATGAAAAGGATGAATAAATGAATGATGAATAATGAGTTAAGAACGAAAGGGAGAGCAATTAAATCAAAAGGGAATGGACAAGGCGCAGTAAAGGTGAAGAATTAAGAGAGAAGGAGGACTTTTACGTTGGGCGCCAAATGTCGTGAAGCGACAATTAAAAAAAAAATAGAACCTAACCTAAGTACAACAAAACAACAAAGGTAGAGCCAGAAAACAATATATTTAAATTTATAAAAGGTATTTACAATTTTATAAAAAAAATGATGTGAGGATGATGATGGATGAAGTGAGAATACAATTAGATTATAAAAAAAATAAAGGTGAGAGAATAGGGAATATAGCGTTGAAGTGGGGCCTAAAAGTCGAAACGACACACGTTGCGTTTGTAGAAGTAGGTTTCTTAGCAGCGACGGCACGCAGCGCCTGAAGCCAGCACACGCCGTTTGCGCTTGTAGAAGTAGGTTTCTTAGCAGCGACGGCGCGCAGCGCCTGGAGCCAGTTCACGCAGCGTCCGGAGCCGGCGCACGTAGCGCCTGGAGAAGGGGCGCGCAACGCTTAGAGCCAGCAGTTGCAGCGCCCAAAGGTAGCGCCGGCGGTAGGTGCACTCGGCGCCTGGAGTAAGTAGTAGTAGTGCCCGGAGTAGTGTGGCCCCCGCGCTTGTAGTAGACTCGAAGCGACTTCCGAGGTAGATGGAGGCTTGTAGGATTCCGGAGTGGCGCGGCCCGAGTTTGAAGAAGGCTTCGCCGAAGACTTCACGTGTAAATGGAGGCTTGCAGGATCCCGGGGCAGTGCGGCCCCGGGATAAGGCCTTTAGGAGATACTTCTAATTCGCGAACTGAAACGAGACTGCCTTTCTTCACCGATTGTTCGGCTTTTATACCTTTCTAGAGAGAACGGAAAAATTATTTAAATTATACGCAAATTTTTTGTAAATGGTCAAGAGAAAAGAGGATTTATGTGGAATTTATCGAAATAGGAATAACAGATCGGTAGCAAATTTGAATATAATTACCATGGAAACGATATAAATAAGAAAGACAAAATATGTCAAATTTTTGTTTTTGGTTTATAATAAGAAAACGGTAAGATTTAAGTGGAAAATGAGATATTATTGATATAGGAAAAAAGGTAGCGCAACTGCCCACACAAAGTCCAAGATTGTAGAGTTACGGAAAACTAGCTAAAAGATCGAAAAAAGGTAGACTCCATTGACACCAATTTAAAAGTGCTGATAATGTGAAAATACGAAGTAGAAATGATTTGTTATTGTGTTCTTATGGTTTAAAATCGTTACAGGATCCTATGGAAATAAAGGTGATGTAAAATATCCAGTTTTGAGGTGAATGCAGAAAATCGAAACAGAATGGAAAAATGAATTTAAAATAATGTAAAATGATACGTAAGTAGTATAACACTACAGATGATGATGATGATGATGATGTATGTCGCAGGATTTTGATGAAATCATAATTTTGGTTCAAATCCCAGGATTTTATGTAATTTATACTTGCAATTGTAGTCACTTGGTAAAACTCCAGCTTAGTTATTAACACGCTTCTATTATCCGCGTGTATCCATCTATCTATGTAACGGAACCTTTTAATCTGATTTTACCGATTTGTAGACGGACGATTAACTTGAATAATTGCATCAAGGTCCGACGACAATACAATAACTTATTTACATTATCCTGGTATCCCGATCAGGATCAACAGTATAAAATAAAATAATTATATCTTCAGTGTGTTTCTTTAAATTTTTGAAAAAAAAAACAAATATATATATATTATATATATATATATATATATATACACATAAGCACTCTCTATTCCCTCAGACCAGCCGCAGGAACAACGGCTTTACGTGCTTTCCGAGGCACGCGTATGAAATACCGCCTACTTCCAGACTCCGGGTTGCTACCGGGAGCATTTCTTGATAGAAACCGGGGATTCAAATCAAGGTCCTCATGGTAAGTAACCGCAAGTGCTGCAACGAGGGCTAATAATTTTCAGCTCACCAGATATCGCTAGTTGACACTGAGGTAAAGTTTTTTGTTACACAGTGTAATTTAATTGAAAAGCTGTTTTTTTTTAATATAAGTTTATCAGTTTCTAGAGTATTATATTAATACACAAAACAATTCGTCATTGGTTTGCTCTTTAATTTTTTGCATATTTTTCACTTTTTTTTAATTTTTCCACTTTAATGAATATCTGTGGTTGGGTTTATTTATTTTTAATGTTATTATTATAAAGTTTATCTAATAGTACAGAATGACACAACAACTTTTACATTTTCCGTGCAAATCAACTTCCCTGCTATGAAATCTGTCAAATTTTCTAATGGCGCCGCCCTGGTGGCAGAAAAAGTCGTAGATGCCCTCCTTAGTAAACGTGAGTGCTGGACATGAGGTCCCGGGGATGAATCCCGGGTCGAAAGCACGCATATCCGTTGTTCCTACGCCTGACCTCTCTCCGGTCGTGTTGGATTACCGTCCGTCGGACTATTAGAGTAAAGGAAAAGAGACTGCCCCTGTGTTTGCGCATACACTCGAACACTATAATCCTGTCCTGCGCAAATGGCTAGTCTCCGTTGAGATTGGTCGCCGCGACCAAATTCGATCTGGAGGATATTATTATTAAAATTCAAGGATAGAAAATAGGTTATTGGAATTATAAAAACCAGGTAAAATTAGCGCATTACAAAAAACATAATAATATAATATAAAGCTATTAGTATAACCTCTTATTTTAAATAAATATTGTGAAACTAGTATAAATGTTTATCCAAATCACAGAAATAAAACGCCGGAACATGATAAAATGGAAACTCGATAACATCTAATAAAGATTTAATCAAAAACCTTGATTTGTGTAGACTTATGTTGGAATTAACCATTACTTAATACTCCCTTCCTACAGTGTGAATAAAATATGTTTGTTAAAAATCTAATAATAACTTATATTAAAAAATTAAAAACAAAAAGAGCTCATGATCTTCAAACGGCTGAACATTCTCAGGTTGAAAATCGTTTCATCCGTCCAGGAGCAATGATTCCACAGAGTGACACACAAATATACAGATACATTCCACAGACTGACACACAAATGTGTATAAGTATATTATACAACTACAAACACATTTCCACAGACTGACTCACAAATATACATATACTACAAACACATAACACCCCTTTGTTTCTGTTGCGGGTTAAAAATACAACAATGCAATAATTTCTAAATAAAATTAATATCGCAGCCTGTTCTTGTGGCCCTTGGGCCAACATAAAGCTGGAAAATAAAAAAAGATTTTTTTTAATATTTACAAACCAACAAATTTTTAAAATAACAATATATTTATTTCGATTAATTAATTGAAAATTAAAAGTATTATAAGTATTTACGTAGACATGGCTTTATAACATTATTGCCGATTAATTGATTGTTACAAAAAGTCTCTTCAGAATCTTTCATGTTGGAGAGGAAAGGCTCTGTATTTCTATCATCTACATATTTAACAACGCTGATTTAGGGAGGTTCATAAAAATACTCGCGTACCTTCCTATGGAATACCAGTGTATTATCACAGCATAATGCATTGTATTTTTTATTGAAATATTTGTAATATTATGTATGTCAAGTCCGTCAAATGCACACGCCGCACTGAAATAACGGAGTCTCTTGACTGATCCGTCACGGAATTGTAGGATTAAGTTGAAATTATACAGACTGCAATTTGACAAATTTAACTTTTAAAACTCTAAAGATTTGTACGGTGGTAAGACTCCCTGCCTAGGAATTCTTTCCGGGTAGTTATCACTCTCTTAGCTATTTGTGTCGCCAAATAGCAGTGTAGGGTAGCATACCAGCCTGACGTGTACAGAGGGTGTCGTGAAGCGACAATAATAAATCTAACCTAAGAACAACAAAACAACAAAAATACAACAAAAACAAAAATATATTCAAAATTCAATGATATTTACAATTTTATAAAAAAAAATGAAATGAGGATGATGATGAATGAAGTGAGAGTACAATTAGATTACAAAAAAAAATATAAAGGTAGGAGAATAGGGGAATATAGAGTTGTAGTGGAGCCTAAAAGTCGAAGCGACACACGTTGCGATTGTAGAGGTAGGTTTCTTAGCAGCGTCGACACGCAGCGCCTGAAGCCAGCACACGCCGGTTGCGCTTGTAGAGATAGGTTTCTTAGCAGCGACGGCACGCAGCGCCTGGAGCCAGCACACGCAGCGTCCGGAGCCGGCGCACGTAGCGCCTGGAGTAGGTGCGCTCAACGCTTAGAGTCAGCAGTTGCAGCGCCCAAAGGTAGCGCCGGCGGTAGGTGCACTCGGCGCCTGGAGTAAACAGTCGTAGCGCCCGGAGTAGTGTGGCCCCCGCGCTTGAAGTAGACTGCCGACGACTTCCGAGGTAGATGGAGGCTTGTAGGATTCCGGAGTGGTGCGGCTCCGCGCTTGAAGAAGGCTTCGCCGAAGACTTCACGTGTAGGTGGAGGCTTGCAGGATCCCGGGGCAGTGCGGCCCCGGGATAAGGCCTTTAGGAGATACTTCCAATTCGCGAACTGAAGCGAGACTGCCTTTCTTCACCGATTGTTCGGCTTTTATACCTTTCTAGAGAGAACGGAAAAATTATTTAAATTATACGCAAATTTTTTGTAAATGGTCAAGAGAAAAGAGGATTTATGTGGAATTATCGAAATAGGAACAACAGATCGGTAGCAAATTTGAATATAATTACCATGGAAACGATATAAATAACAAAGACAAAACATGTCAAATTTTGGTTTTAGGTTTATAATAAGAAAACGGTAAGATTTAAGTGGAAAATGAGATATTATTGATATAGGAAAAAAGGTAGCGCAGCTGCCCACACAAAGCCCGAGATTATAGAATTACGGAAAACTAGCTAAAAGATCGAAAAAAGGTAGACTCCATTGACACCAATTTAAAAGTGCTGATAATGTGAAAATACGAAGTAGAAATGATTTGTTATTGTGTTCTTATGGTTTAAAATCGTTACAGGATCCTATGGAAATAAAGGTGATGTAAAATATCCAGGTTTGAGGTGAATGCAGAAAATCGAAACAGATTGGAAAAATGAATTTAAAATAATGTAAAATGATATGTAAGTAGCATAACACTACAAGGGCTAGTATAATGAAAGGCTGTGAGGAATTCCATCTTGATCCTTAGAAGTGACAACACATATGAAGAATTTTTTTTGGTTGTAGTTATTTTTATATGTCTATGAACTGAGGTGGACTGTTGTTAGTTCATTTGTCAATTCAGTTTTATAATAAAAAGTGGACTTATTATTAGATTCAGGCGTTAATTTACGGAAATCCATTATATTAAAAATAGTAAAAATTACCTCGCGTACATCATATTATATAAAATAAAATGATGTGTCTTACGTAGTTTGCAGAGCACCTCCCGCCCTTCCTCAATTGCGTGCACTATCACCGTCACCACTAATCCCAGCACCACTACTCTAGGAAAGACACACCGCTGATGACAATACGACACGTGTTTCGTCTCTACACGAGGCATCTTCAGGTGATATAGTCTCTGCGGTTGCTGACCGCTAAAAACTACTTAGAGGTAATTTTTACCAACTTTAAAAAATGGACTAGTTAAATTTTTACCAAAAAATTTCCCCTTCCTTCCTCTTTTTTTTTCATAATAAAGCGTTATATCCACACTAGGGTTTTCTCCTTTATAGTGAGGGCAGTTAACACACACGAATTTCACAAGGGCCAACATTTAGGCCCGGAACAATTATTTGCAGGTCATACAAATATTTGTTCCGTGCGGGATTCGAACCCGAGGGCCTTAGCGCTGTAACTCATTGCTAAGCCTTCAAACCTTAAATTTAACCCAATAAAGTAAAAATGTTACAAAATATATTTACTCACTAAGTGCCTTACTAAATTTAAAGCGTTTTATCAAGTCAAGCAATTGTAGCGTAATAAGAGTTCTGAAAAAAGTGGATAAGAAATTAAGGGCAATGTTATCGCTTTAAACAACCCATTTTGTTTGCTAAATACGTAGTATTTAAGGTACTCGGTGTCATTCTCTTGATTTACGTGGTCTCCAAATATTTGTGATGCCAGGTAAGCATTAGAGTTGTAACATGGTTGTGGCTAATGACATATCAGGATTCTCTTTGAAATATTATCTCCTACCCAAAATAAGTAGCATATCTATCGCAGTTAATTAATTACTGTTATAAACCCTTGCTAACCATATTACCGTTTAGCAGTGGTATCCACTACACCATATCATCCCGTGGGAGTGGTAAAAGGCGACAGAGGGAAACAAATCACGAGATGGGCAGCATCGTCTTTCTAATAAAGACTAAAAATAAAAATAAAACTGCAGTAACAACCTCATATTTCTCCTACCAAACAGTGAAGTAAGTTGTAACACAAACAGCCTGTAATTTTACTGACTTACTATACACTGCAGACCGGATCACAATAGTCCACGTAGAGTGCCATAACAACGTATCCATGGACTGCAGTTGCCACTCATCGTCAAGTGAACTGCTAGTTCGTTTTTCAGACATGGAAAGTGGTTACAATTAGGAGCATATGTGTTAGCACAGCAATGACTTCACTGTTGCGGCAGAGATAGATGAGAGCACGAGAACACGTCCCGTGTTAACAATCCTAACGGACCTACGGAGATAAAGGAGACCAACCACCTTCAATGATTATGCGATAAGAAATCATCATCATTATCATCATTACAGTCCTTCACAAGTCCACTGCTGAACATAGGCCTCCCCCAAGGAATGCCACAAAACAAGGTCCCGAGCCACCTGTATCCATTGACTTCCTGCATGTCTTACCAAGTCCTCACTCCATCTAGTGGGGGGACGCCCTACACTTCGCCTGCCGGTACGAGGCTACCACTCGAGAATCTTTAGAAGCAATAAGATATGGGAAGACAAAATGTAAGGACTCGAATCGAGGTACCGCGACGTAATTGCATAATTGCATCCTTACCATTGGACGAAGCAGTTGCCACAATTAAAATTGTTTGTTAAGGTCGTCAGCCCTATCGATCCGCTACTTCCCGTAAAAATGTCGAATTACTAAGTTACCACGATAGAAACTAAGGTGTTCATACATGCTGTTAAAACATGACACAGTCAAATAAGGGCTTAAGTAAATAAATAACGGTTAAATTAAATCTCTCACCAACCTGAATACCTCAAACTGTGTTTAATTATTTGCGAAATGAAATTGAAGTTGAATTTTGTTTGGAATCTTATCAACAAAATAAAATATAAAATGTGGGGTACTGGCAACTTTATTTTGAATGATATATTTTCTTTGTGGCTGTAAATCATCTATGCAATATTATGTTAGTACGTTAGGGCATAATCGCTCGCATTTAATCTTTACAGCATGCAAGAAAACAGCTCCTTAATGTAGTGACTGAGCATTTAACTGCGGTGTTTTTAAACGCATGCTCGAATTCTACACGAAACAAATATTTGTATGGCTTATACCGCGTTATGACTATGTGGTGATGGCATAAGAGAATTAACATCATCTAATTAGTTCGTTCCATATATGTCGCATGGCGTTATTATGTGAGAGAGATCATGAGAAGAGCGTGTTTAAAAAAAGTTCCGCTGGGTTTCTTGCTGGTTCTTCCCAGGAAATAGGTGTTTCCTTGTGATCTATATTAAATAAAAATTACTCTATTCTATTACATGGGAGGTGCCGGTAAAGTCTATTGGTTTCCTGAACAGAGCAGTATTACCATCTCTTTTACGCCAAGTACTCAGACCGGCGACGGGCAGCAGCGTCAATGGTGCGACATGGCCTCATAGACATCCACATCAACTCTCAATTATGAAACCAAATGCAAATGCGTTGTCACTTCTGTCCAACCCCAAGTCCATTGTGGAAAATAGGCCTCTCCCTAGGAACGTCAAAAATCCTGGGCCACTTACCAGGTCGATCTATTCAAATTTACTACATGTTTGAGTATATGTCAATGAATTAGCAACTTGAAAGAACCACGCTGCAACTATATTATGCTGCACAAATGGGTCGGCTCGATCGGGAAAGGACCACGCTCTCAGAGAATAGCACCTTAAAATAGCATCTTAACGCTGCTGTTTTTCGTGTGGTGAGTGTAGAGGACCAGAACGCACCTGATGATAAGTAATGATGTGGCCATAGACAAGACACATAAGAATAAAGACGCAGTTGCGATATCACCACTAAGCATAAATAAAATCCTTCACAAGTGCTTTGCTGTACATAGGACACACCGGATCCAAAGAGATGCCAGAAACACAGATCTGAGCCACCTGAATTTATCGTCTTAGAGGATGTCTTACCAGGTCGTCTTTTCATCTAGTGGAGTATTTGCATGCCTCATTACCAGTAAAGGGTTCGGTTTTCGTCACTCACTATACAAAAGAGAGGAACGATATGCTGTTATTTCACTGTTATTTTTAGTGTAATGTGTTCATCTAATAAAATAAGGTAGATATATTCTATCTACCGCTATTCAGTTATTCTTTTAAAGTAAACTCGTATATCTAACTAAAAATAAAACATCAAGATTCAACATTTCCTCGCAAAATCGTAAAAAGAGTTATAAACGGCAGCGACAGAAGTTTCCTAGAGTAATATAACTGATAATATTGCGACGGAATGAATAAAAATTCCTATTTAGCACTCGCTCTTTATCGCCGAGGGAGCGTAAGGGAGCGAGGGGCGGAAAGCTCGAACATAACTACACGTGTGAACGCGTCCGAGGTAAACCGTACGATCCCTACTCTATTCAGTACGGTGTACGTGTAACGCTGATGGAATTAGCTATTGTAAAGATAAGGAAAACATTTTCTAATTCATTTTTATTCTATTTGTTTTTTTTTATATAATTCTAAAGTGACAATCAAATTTGCAGTCTACTTGATGGTGAGTGACTGCAGGCCATAGACACCTGCAGCCAATTTTACTTAAAGGAGGCTACAGGAGCATTACCAGCCCCGAGGACTAAGGTGAACCTGTTATTACACTGGCTTTCTATACCCTTCAGACTTACCCCGACAGACTTCTATGCTGAAGAGGGGTACTACCTAGAAAAATTACAGTCATTGTGCGTTCAATTGTAAATTGGTTTTTCTTTTAGAAATTCTTTGATGTCCCTTTAGTCAGATATTACTTTTCTGTTCTATTCAAGCTGCAATTTACTAACAGCTGCTAAACATATTGATAGATTCAACCGAGAACAGGCCACGCGTAAAATAGCTACATAATACTGGAGACCATTTTCCTGGTATCGAAGCATTCTATCTTAGTCCTCAGACGATCCAACGCATCTATATTTTGATTGATTGTATGTAGTTTTTTTTTAATTCCCGCTAGGTTTCTTGCTGGTTCTTCCCAAGTCAGAGGTTTCATTTCTGAACCAGTGGTAATTAAAGAAAAGAGTGACCTTTCAATAAGTATTATTTAAAATATATATTGAATAAAAAAGTTTCTGTTTCTGTTTTCTTTATTCTTCTCTTCTATATTCTTAAACGAGAATATATGTAATGGTCTATGGGCCATTTCTCACTTATCATCAAGTGAAAAATATGCTCGTCCGTCACCCTCATTCTATTAAAATAATAGAGCTTCCTGGCATTGTCCATAAATACTTATGACTCCATTGATATAATTCAGCAGAAATTGATTTATTCAGTGCCTCTCCACAGGTGGATCGTTCACACGTCTAGCGAATTCTCGCACTTAATAGAGACCGTTCAGCTCACTTGAAAAGAAAGTAGCCTAGACATTCGTAAGTACCCTGCTTTTTACCTTTGTGCTAATACATATATGCAGTTGCTCTACGCTCAGTAGCAATAAATGAGACTGGGAACACTTTGTCAGTTATATTATTATAACGTGCTGATATATAATGCTCAACTTTTTATGATCAATTTGATAGATACATACTAATGACTTTTTTAGATAGATACATGATAAAACTAACTCTTTGCATCTTACTGTCAATTTAAATAACTACCTTTAATCAGTGATGTTTTATTTTCATATTTTAAATGTATAAATAATATTGAAATAAATTACAAATATCTTATAATTCCGAAATTAAATCGATGGATTCAACTCGGTTGGGCAGAGTTCGGGAAATTACGACACATTTTCTCGTCGGGTATACCTCAAAACTTGAAAACGAGACTGTACAACCAGTGCGTGTTACTAGTGACGACCTATGGAACTGATACGTGGTACTTCACTGCTGGCCGTATGAGGAAGCTCAAGGTCGCTCAGCGAGTTATGGAGAGAGCTATGCTCGGGGTTTCTCTGCGTGATAAACATAAAAAATAATTTCTAAATGAAATGAGGATATCCGCAATAGAACCAGAGTGGCCGACATAGCCCAACTGATTAGTAAGCTGAAGTAGTAAAGGGCCGGCCATATTGCTCGAAGAACCGACAACCGGTGGGGAAAGAGGTTCTCGAGTGGCAGCCTCATACCGGTAGGCGAAGTGTAGGGCGACCCCCCACTAGATAAAGTGACGACCTGGTAAGACATGCAGAAAGTCGATGGATGCAGGTGGCTCAGGACCATGCTTTGTGGTATTCCTTCAGGGAGGCCTATGTTCAGCAGTGGACTTGTGAAAGGCTGTAATGATAATGATGATCTTATAATTTTGTTCCTTACAGAATAGATTTAAGTATCTGACCGAGTTAATTCGCTTGAGAAGAAGAATAGGCGAGTAAATAACCAGTCTTCTCCTCACCAGCGACAATATTTAATCGTTTGTACAGTTTCTTAAAGAAACCGTGTGATCCCTATCCAACAGTCCACTTTGCACTAATATATAGCTCTAGCACGAATAGAGTATCTTGGCTCCGTATCGACTGTCATTTTTTTGAGCAATATGGCCGAACCAATGCCATATCAATGTAATGAATACTGATCCATTGAGCATAACTATATAAAATGAAGCCATAAAAATATTTTGTATAATTTTAGTCATCTCTTCTATTCGTTTAACTTCTGGAAATTTTCCTTATAAACAGATTGCTTGAAGCAGTCTTTACTCAGTTTAAAGTAAAATTATGAACTTGTTGGCTGTTTGAATTAGATCTTATTCATAAGGCCCTCTCCGCTCAAAATTTATGTAAACACGCCGTGAAAGCTAGAATCCAGTAAATTACTTCAAGGGGACTCCGAGATCATAGTTTGCGACTTGCATTGCAATGTAACTCATTTTAATCCGATTGCTTTCATAACGAGTCCCGCTCATTTGCATCGCTGATTAGATTCTTGAGTTGTTTTTGAAGTTCGTTATTGCCGGGGTTGAGATGAATAATTTCATTTCCAATAAGTGCTAGTTATACTCATAAAATATTTGTATATTTCCATCGAGCAGATTTCATTGAGTAATAAGTTTTAATTAAATGAAGTTAACGAGTTACAGCACAGTGATAATACAGTCGATAGGCCTCCCCCATTAATTGCGTCATAGGGGCGATATATGCCACAGTTTTCACACTCGGCAAGCGAGTTCGCAACCGCAGTTTTTTTTTTTATTTTCTATTCGTTATTAGGAATACGGTGCTGTTCATCCCCTGGCAGTGATAATATTATGTTTTTTTAATTGGTAATAAAGTTATTTTGCTTTCTTTTTCAAGCATATCCAGAGTAGCCGACATAGCCCGACGGATCAGTTAGCTGAAGTGGTAATGTGCCAACTATATAGCTTTAAGTATAGTAAACTGATGAGGAAGGAAGGTTCTGGAGTGGCAGTTTCGTGCCAGGAGTAGAATGTGAGACGGCCTTCTATTAAATGAAGTTACGATCTAACCAACCACATTAGGGTATATAGTAAATAAGCAAGTATATAAGCAGGTAGCTGAGAATCGTAACTCAATTATTTGCCCATAATATATAGACAAAAAAGCGCGACCCTAAATCCCCAGCATTCATGGACTCCCTGTATGTTCTATTAGGTTGTCACTCCATCTAATGGGGTATCGCTAAACACTAAGCTTGCCAGAACGAAACTGTCACTGAAGATTATTTGTCCCATTTGTTTGTCACTTATTTGAACTTAACGACTGGTATGTTGCTACCTCGATGCTGATCTGCTGAACATTGTCAGTTACTCTTGTCTGTGGATATCCCCGATATGAATACAAACTCATTATCACGTAGATGGTTTTTTTTAATACAGTAACATCCTTATTCAAATCGCAGCACCAAAGTACTTCCTCTTAAAACGAATTACCAAATTTAAAAAGAAATTGTAACACAAAAAAGAAACATTATGAAAATTCACAGCATAATCTCGTCAGAAGTGAACATTAACGTTTGAAGTGAAGAAAAAAATCGTAGAAGCGTTTAACATATTTTTTTATAGGATAGGGTGACAAACGAACACACTGTCCATTTGATGGTAAGAGATACTGTGGCACATAGTCATATTTATTCCCAGTTGAGAACCAAAATGCCTTCGGTAAAGTGACACTTTTGCCGTTGGAGTATTGCAATTATTTCATATAAATTCTGTTTACGATTTTTTTAACATGTGCTACTGATTAGTGATAAATTAACTTAAACTGAATTATTAAGTAAGTTTCTCTATAATATAATATGTTTACGTTCAAAAATAACCAGTTACCACTAACAAGCAATTAAATTACGTATTTTGACTACTCGTCAGTCGACATCAAGGTTGGTTCAATTTAGATACTAATTTTGATCAATCATCCGAATAATTTGACGGAAATCATACAAAGACGCGTATTACCAGTCGATACTCGTTTACCCATATTGGTTCGATAAAATTAAGAGTGGGTGTACTTTCATTAGAATGGGAACCTCATTTACATAAGTCTTTAAAAACGGCTGATAGGAATGCCACATCGATGTTAAGCTCTTAACTATAATACAAGAGAAAGGGATTCCTATCTATTGTAAAGATTTTTAATCTTTCACAATCGTAACGTACATTTTGGGGTTTCGAATTTTGAACATAGAAACTTTTTGTTTGGCAAATAATTGCTTCGGATGTGAATGTTTGTCCTTGTGCAATTTTATTTATGTTTAACGCTTCTATGATATATTTTTTACGTCAAAGGTTAATGTACTCCTCTGACGGGATATATTGTGAATTTTCACAATGTTTCTTTTTTGTGTTACAATTGCCTTTTAAATTTGGTAATTCATTTTAAGAGGAAGTACTTTGCTGCTGCGACTTGATACAGAGTAAAGTGTTTCTCTGATTTAACAATTAACATATTTTAAATGAAGACGTAGTAAGAGCTTCAGGAAGTCGATGGATAAAGTTGGCTTAGGACCGTTATTTGCGGCATATATTTTCAGCAGTGTACTCGAGATTGTCAGTAATGATGATGATATTTAAAAGTGTTGAAACTATTTACCTATTTTGTCTGTATTAAAGGTTTAAAAAATAACAAAAAAGAATTCAAATTCAAAGTTATTTATTGCCAGTATGTAGTACACAGTAATATGATGTTGTTAGTTGTTAATGAGACCTTACATTCTACCATGACAATGGCGTGCAATATCTTTACAATATACAAAAAATTATAAATACCCAGGTTTGGACTTTTTGGGCTAGTGAAAAAGAAGAAAATAAAAAAGACACCTAACATTTTATTTCTAACTTCACCATTAGGGAAAAAAAACTTTATCGACTGCGTATCTCTGTTCCAATTACGAGACAAATTAGGCAAATCGTCGTGACTCGTGATGTTATTTTTGGTTTATTAAAATAATTACGGTAGCATAAAGTATCACGACTAGGGAAAGTTCATATGGTAAAGCTCATACGTAACTCGTAAAGGTTTTGCTGTGTATTTATTTACGTGGTAGAGCTACTAACGCTGTAGGTATGGCTGCAGCAAAAGTGTTTCGATCGGCGAAAGGTCATATTTTCACTGAATACTGATGTAAAATAGCAGCGTAATAGTGCTGTGTTACGTATAGTGAGTGAAGAGAACCGAAAACCTTTTTCAGTGGTATGTGGGCACTTACCTTAGTACTTAGAGATGACAACATTAGTATTTTTATTATTAATCGAGAATATAAGTTCAGTTCTATGGTCTACAGCATCCACACCAACTGCAGTAATATCAAGGTCCAACCGAAGCCAAACAAACCAAAGCCAACCAAAAAAAACCAACACCAAAATCTGCAGTCCGCGAATACGTACAGGAACGCCCACGTCACTACATTAGATTTGTAAGACCACAAATCCTCGCTAAAGAACACCGATTCCTTCCAAAGATAATTTCCGGGCTATTGTTGGTGCTAATCAAAAAACATACTAATTTCAACAGAGAATATGGCTGGGTGCTACCATGTGCTTAGGATCCCATAGTTAATAAAATTAAATACCAACCCAAGCATACAACTTCAAGACTTCAAGATATTGTAAGTTCATACCGCGTAGATCGGAACAAAAATTAATAATTTTTATTCTGGAGTTAGTCGTGGTTAACTATGACATTAGGACGTCATACATCTCAATCCCCCCGTGACCATGGGTGCTGTAAAGTACTCGAAACGTCGGGAGTATAAAATAAGTTAATACACGCGATAAAATCCGTAAAACTATAGGTTTATTTAAAGGTCCAAGTGTTTTTCAACTTAAGTACATGTATAAACGATATCACCTAAAGCTTGAATGAATTTTAAGTCAAAAATAGTACAACACGGGTAGATGATCACTTACAAGAATATAGACTTGACACTTGAGAATATATTATGATTCTCTTGAAGCTCAGTGTTAATCAGTATTAACATCGGTGAAAAAAGTTCTAGAAAGCTACCATACCTTTCACTTTTTAGTGTAGGTACATAAAACAGCATTTATAATATCAGTAGCATCATACGATTAAATCCTGAAATACGCCCTAAAATATCATGTTTATTACAAATAAAAATCAACTTCGATAAATTACAACTGTAATCTGCTAACAATCGTACGATCGTTTACCTCGTATGTTAAGCTTTTGATGTATTATTATCTGACGAAATAAAACCGTATGCGAACGTTGATTTTAGGGTTACTCAAGGTCTTAAAACTTTGATCGGAAACCCTTTTTACTTGTAACGCAGCATTTTATCTTGATCCTCAAGGGTGACAACTCGTTCTACATTGTGATTTTTTTTTGGCAGCAGCACATATATTATAGATAATCCACTTGTGGTTGTTGGTCAACCTTATTCTACAAAAAAAAAAAAACTGTAGATATTTTAATTGCATAATTTTGTGGTGCTTTAAAAATTCATTAACGGTTGCGTGCGTCGAGTTTCAAAACCACGTTGTAAGAATACTTCGAAGCTATAGCTTTTGAGACAGCAAAATGTATATTTATTTAATGTTCTTGCATGTCCCTACATAGGCAAAACATTGCCTCATTACCAGTTTTATTATTTACGTCGTTTTTATGTGTTTTTTTATCCCACACAGGTAATAGCTGCCAATACTATTAACAGAAAGTTGCTTCAGCTAGTTTGTATCAGCTAGGAGGACATCATTAAATCGTAAAAACTTTATATATGCAAATAACATGTTGAAAATATGAGACTGAGAGGACGTAGTAGATGCGAATCGCCAAAAAATAAACTTGTTATTATATTAATATAAATATCTGTTTAATACAAAACTGATCAGTATGGTTTTAACTTCGTCCCGTTGGTGTCGTAAGAAGTGACAGTGGGAAATAGACCAGGACATGTGCAGTTATTAATCCACCTGCCGAGCATAGTAACTCTGAAAATTATGAGGCGATTGATGAAGGAGGCCTATTTTTCAAGTTATTACGGTAAAGGTAACACATTAATTTTTATATGCAGAACCACGCCGAGTATATCGAACGGTGCTTTACACTTTCTTTAACATACACGAAGCGTGACAAGTAACGATAAACCCTTTCATGCCGGTTGTTTGTATGAAAGACTCGTGTGTAGAGAGTATAATAGGAACCGAGCGACGTTATATTGTTGTCAATTTTTTTCTTAGAATCTGAAATATTTTTATCCGCGTACAAACAGATCGATATTCTAAACTTTTCGTTTCTACAGCATTGCAGTCTAAATTAAAATAATAGTAACATGCAAAGGGGAATATTAATAGCAGATAAAATGCAGATTATAAGTTTTGCGTTTCCTTTTTATAGAATAAGGTGACAACGAGTATAAAATCCAACCGATGGCAAGCGGATGATGCGGCCCATAGACATCAACATCTATCCAAACAAAGAGTCAAAATGCAGATGCGTTACCACCCCTGAGGATCAAGATGAAATGCCTCGTTTATAGTAAAAGGGGTCTGCGGTTCACTACACTCACTATACAAAAAACAGCTGCATTGCGCAGCATTTTTTTGCTGCTATTCTGTGAGAGTCGTAGGCCTTCCCCGGTCGAGCCGACCCATTTGTAATACTATATTAAATGACATACGTATATTATTGCGTGATTTATATTTCAGTTTTGTTTTCGTAGATACAAATTCTTGCAGTGTAGTAGGGGCGCAAAAAATCATCATCCATTTCAGTATGTATAGTAAGAGGTGATTATAAAAAAAAAAAAACCAGTGCTTGACTACTATCCCACACAACAGTAATTGTGAAAGTAAGTTTTTATGCTAAATATAAAATTACTTAGTGGAGGACTCTTTTTTATAGGATAAGGGTGACAAACGATCACACAGTCCACCTGTTGGTAAGTGGTTGCTGTGGCCCATAGAAATCTACATTTATCTGCGATTACGAATCAAAATGCAGATGCGTTGTCACCCGTGAGGACTAAGATGGAATGCCTCGTTTCCAGTAAAAGGGGTCTGCGGTTCTCTACACTCACCATACGAAACACGGCAGCGTTAAGCTGCTATTTTAGGCCGGTATTCTGTGAGAGCGTAGTCCTTCCCCGGTTGAGCCGACCCATTTATGCTACAACTATACCCACTGATATAGCTACAGCATGGCATCCTAATGATTTCTTATGTTTACGAAATCATTAGGAGTTATGTACTAAAATAACATGATAAATATAACATAAATATGTATTAAAACTAGCTTTTAGGGATTTCATCGCGTATAATAACTTATTTTATACTCCTTACGTTGGGAATATAAAATCAGTTTTTTATACACGATGGAATCCGTAAGAACTAGTTTATTAAAATTAAACATTTTGTACCGCCGACTTCAATATAAATTATTAAGAATAACTCAAAACTATCGGTCTGACCTTGATCAAATTCACACGAGAAGTAGCAGCTTTCAAATAAAAAAAGAATCATCTAAATCAGTTCACCCAGTAAAAAGTTATGATGTAACACACATAAAAAAACATACAATCGAATTGAGTACCGTCTTCTTTTTGAAGGCGGTAGAAAATAGTAGGACTCCTTTCTACCTTCCTAGGTACCCAGATGGAATCCTGTCCATCTAGGTAAGTACCACTCTCTTCTTACTTATTTCTGCCGCAAAATTGCAGTGCTACTACTGCTGAATTCCAGTCCGAAGAGAGCCAGTATAATAAGAGGCTGTGAGATACGCCATCATAATCCTCAGTAGTGACAATGCATCTGTAGTCCGCCTTATTTTAAGTTGGCTATTCAGGTCGGAATGGCAAAGAGAGGATGTATTTGCAGGCTGTTTACAGTGATTACAGGATATGAGGTACACGGTCATAGTCCTTAATCAGTTATTGAGTTTTTCCATCAAGAAATTCTCAGTAGTTGCCCGGAGTGAGGAAGTTGGTGGTGTGCAACCCCCGTGCCTCGGAAAGCACATAAAACAGTTGGACCTACGCCTGATCTCTCTCCGGTCTATGTGAGACTATAAGAGTGAGGGAATAGAGATTGCACCTGTGCTTGCGCATACACTTGGGTACTATAATACTGTCCTGCGCCGATGCCTAGTCTCAGTTAAGACTGGCCACCGTGACCAGAATTCGGTCTGGAGGACATATTCCTCAATGGTGACGATACGTCTACAGCCTTCGTGTTTGATGTTGGCTGTAGGTGTCCATGGATTGCAGTAGTCACTTACTATTAAGTAAATTATGATTTCTTTTGTCATTGACACTTTTATACAAAAAAAAAAATGCAGACCAGCGACTGGCCACTGCATCAAAGGTGCAAGACGGCTTGTACTATCATTTATGATTTAAGGCAAATCCTTCTAATAAGTGTAGAGGACCATAAACGGCATTGAATTTTTACGGGCTGACTATTGAGATTTTTCTAGCAAATATTTCTAAATATTCGCCTTGATATCTACTGAAAATAATTACTGGTTTGATTCAATTATTTAATTTTTAATATTTTTATGTTAATATAATATATTTTTTTAATTAAACAACAAGCATTTGCATGTTAATATGTATAATTTGTTTATAAACAGAAACTAACAGCCTGTGATCATCACAGGGTGTTAGTTTCAGATTCAGTCCCTAGACGGAATTAGGTCACATTTATGAATTTACTGAATTTTCGTCTATTTTATCATAATAGTTATATAGCCGTGGAATGCATATAGGCTGTAAATATAACTACAGCCTATATGCATTCCACGGCTGGGCACAAGATTCCTCTCATTTCTGAGAAGGTTTTTAAGGCAAGTAAATGTCCGCTGCGCTGCTCAATGCATATTGGCGAATTTCATATGTATTCGAAAAAATTGTTTTTCTTATTACTCAGACATGCAGGTTTTCTCACGATGTTTTCCTTTTCCGTTGAGCACGTGGTAAATCAGCACTTAAAATTGCAATTATAAAATTTCATTATTGCGGGCGTGAATCGAACCCGAGCTGCTCGCGTACTATGAAATTTACAACGAGCGCTTTGCTCTTGAGTGACCGCTTATCATATATATTACATATATACATAAACACACGTGTAAGTCAAGCTAATAACGAAAGGGTGTTAAAACAAATGCACGTCGCAGTGATCATGAGCTGTGATGATCCTTGTCAGAATACTAGGCCAAAGTTATGAAGTAATTCCATTGTGATTAAATTTTAAATGACAGCAAAATGTCAGTTTATTCCTTACGCCCAGAAGTGAGTATAAACTTAATTAAAAATGCCACTACATTTATACATACATACATAAAAGTCAAGTTGATAAAAGGTTGTTAATACTTTCTAGCGAACTGAAGTATAAACAGTAATCACTTTTATGCTGCCATTACATTACAATACATATATTAATCCACTAAAACGCTTAAATTTCTTTCACTGGTAACAATAAGCTACCCCGAGTGTTGCCACATTAAGCGCAGCTATATTTCATAATTCATATTGTGCTGCTGTCAACCGAACGTTTTTTTATGATTAAACGTGTGTTTACTTTTAGGATGTATTTTTTACTTTATAAGCAGTGTGATGATTTAATAGTCGTGTTTTATCGAAACATAGTTTTATTTAATTTCTAGCATTTATGCGCGACTTTGTCCGCGTAGAAGTTATACAAAAACTCAAGGTAAGTAACTCAGTAATCGAAAAAAACAGTTTCTCACTTTTTTGATATTATCTCGAAATTGGGGCGATATGGAAAAATCCTTTTATTTATTTAATTTATTATCATTATACTCCTTATAATAAGGGATATAAAATACTTAATGCCTTATGACATTCTTTACCAGTCAACCCTGTATAGTTTGAGAAACTGTGGCCGTATACAATTCAACAAAATTCAACATTTAAAATAAACATTTATGATCTACTATTTTAGGCCAAAAGACCTTATCACTTTATCCTTTAACAATCATAGTCTTGTTGTAAATTTGTGTTGAAGTAAAAAAGAAGTTAAAAATCGATTTTGCGTCCCTTTAAATAATTGAAAATATAAGACATAATATGATCTATATATCCATGCATTACAGTCTATAAAAGTCTAATGCTGAACATAATACCTCCCCCGTAGATTGCCTCATTTTGGTGATTTTGCCATAGTTGCTACACTTGGCATGCGAGTTCGACGCCCCATTTTTTTATTATTTTGAGTTATTATCAGGAAGACTTTTTTTTATAGGATAGGGTGATAAACGAGCACACAGTCCACCTGATATTAAGTGGTTGCTGTGACCCATAGACATTTAAATCTATCCTCGATATATAATCAAAATGCAGATGCGTTGTCATCCGTGAGGACTAAAATGAAAGCCTCGCTTCCAGTAAAAAGGCTCTCTGGTTCTCTACACTCACTATACGAAACACAGTGTTAAGCTGCCCTTTTACGATGGTATTCTGTGAGAGCTTTGTCCTTCTTCGGTCGAGCCGACCCATTCGTGCAACAACTATACTATTAATATAGCTGCAGCATGGCTTTACCACGTAGGCTGCAGCCCATCTCCTGTTTTAGTTTCTCTCTGTCGATATGGGATAGTGGATATTCTATCACCGCCACTAAACGGTTTGTAATATATGATATTTTTTATAAGGCTTTTAAAAAAAATTGTTTGAAATATTTTTTATATCTCTTATAGTTTATGAAATGGTCATCAAAACACATTAAGGTATTTCATTTGTTTTACAATTTCACATAAAAAAATCCTCCATCTTTTATCTCAAACAAAACATAGCCTCAATCACTCTTGGCATTCCTATCTATCTGTTCGTGAAGTTTCATCACAGTCACCCAGACAGTCTGATAGTCGGACATAACATTTTTAAAAATGTTTATTCTATGTCTTAATTGCATGGAAAATCCAATTATTTCGACATTATAAAATAAAATATTACGGACACGATCCAATTACATTTTATTATATACAATATTAAAAAAACTATAATAAAAAAATAAAACTAGTATCTTAATTATGACACAGTGCTACTCCACGCGGTATCGTGTCAAGAACGCTGGTTGCGTTTTCCAGATGAATGGCTTAGCCTTTGAGCGAGAAAAGAACTAGCCCTCTTACCACCAGTAGCAACGACCAGCCGCGGATAGAGTTCCTTTAGGAACTTCAGTGCATGTGAACCCCACGGACCGATAGTATCTACAGCAAATGGCATAAATATATAGTCATTTCTCAGAGACTCATATTTGCACCACTTACTCAGTTCAGCTGCCTCTGATTCCGCCCCGGCTCTAAGCGAGGTACCCCTGAGATGAGAGGCCGCCAAAGTGTCTACGCAGCATCCCACACTAGGACTTTACCTCTCTCCCAAGGGACCAATGTCCCATAAGACTCTGAAACCGAGAGAACATTTATAGAGTTGTCTTTAGAGACCTTCGGATGACATATTTCAAAGAACCGTGCCGTGAAAACCCTCCAGCACTTTTCTTACATGAAAATACGTGGAGCCCAAACTTGCCGACGCCGCTAATATGTAATACGATGTAATATGCTAATTTTATTTATACGTATAGATATATACATAGATACAGAAGAGAAATTTAAAATAATTAACGCTATTTTAGAAATAGTGTCTAAATACTTTTTGAGGTTAACAATGCGTTATAGTACAATAGAGAACCCAAAAATGCAGACACATTAACCACTGAAACCAGTATTACCGACTTCTGAATCAGCAACTGCTCATTAGTATCAGATTACAAATAAAATGCATTAAGTTGGCTCACTGCGGCGCCACCTCAACCCACGCAAAAGCTTGACAGATGACACTTATGTTATTACTTATTTTAATATACACATACATTTTTATTGTTTATAAAAGCAGTTATTTTTAGGACATATCATTACTTATAAAGGACATTTCCAATTAAAAAGAGATTTTAAAGAATATAGCTTGATGGAAACAGTTCACATGAAACTGTATATCGATCTTTTAATCTACGTAGTAGAGCTATGCTGTAGCTATATTATGGTTGTAGCACGAATGGGTCGGCTCGACCGGGGTATGACCACGCTGTCACAGAATACCCGCGTAAGTCGGTCCGGGCTGCCGAAGCGAACGGGCAATCTTTTGCGTCGTCCTCAAAAATTTAAATAAAAACAGTGGTAAAATGTATAGTAGTAAATAGGAGTGTGACTCTTTACTGATGTGTCAGTAGCTAAAAACTTTGTTAATGTAGTAGATTTTTTTGAAAAAATGAACGAAAAGTGAATTTTTTTTTAAAATTAAGGTGAATGTTAAAAAATTTCTCGCAAAACAAAAAGTAACGAGTGTCTCCAGTAGGTATCTCAAATTGTTTGAGTACGAAACATAACACTTAAATTCACCATCCACATAACGAGCCAGCTAGCCGAGTGGATAGTGCGACACGCGAGATCGAATCCACGATATTTTCGACTACTTTTTGTATGTGCTTATAGACAGCCTTTAACGTTTTGCGTAGAATAGACCCGAGGAAACAACAGAGCAGTACACATAAAAGTAATATACATTTATTGTTGGAGAGTAAGCATATTTAAGATGAATACAAGCAATAGCGATACGAGTATAACATTCAGGCGCATGCGGCTTTATAATACCGAAAATGATGTAGCATGCTTGGAAAGCTCAATAACCAATGATTCCGTTATCATGTATGAGGATAGTATAAGAAGCTTTCCAGATGTGTCAATACATAATAGCTCACGCATGATTGAATTAGAAATGCAAACTTAACAACTGAAACAAACGCTTCAAGTTGATAATATAGAAGTATATATAACCTGATACTGTAGAACAGTGACTTGCAAAGGGAACTAGAAAACTGCCAGATGGTGATAAAACACTAAGAGCCAGTTTAGGACCCGAAAGCAAAAAGACAGATGAAATATAAATACATTTAGAAAATTGGATTGATGCAAACGGAATAATTTAGAATGCAGAAAAAAGTATCATAATTAATTATGCAAGCAAAAAACAAATAAAGTCACAAATAGTGAGTCATATTTTAGGGTGAACTCTCGATCCCACTTTAAGTTATGAAACCCATATAGATAATGTTTGTAAAAATTTGCCAGTGCAAATTACGCCATACTTAAACTTAAGCCCATTATTGACAGGAAAACTCTAATATCCGTCTATTTTGCATATTGTCACTCAATTATTAGCTACGCGATTACGACATGGGGAAATTCTTCACAAATTGAAAGAGTACTGATTTGTCAAAAAAAGTTGATTAGTATTATACATGGATTGCAAAATTGATATCAGCTAGAGCATATTTCCAAAAAGCGAAAATTATGACTGTCGTGTCATTGTACATTTGCTATATAGTTGCATCCTGAAAATATTCTGAAAATGCAAGGAAGATGCACGTACACAACTTCAATTCAAGAAATCGCGAAAGATTATTTGTTCCAAGAACTAGATCAGTCAAAGTGTACAAGCAATATTTTCCATTAAAAATCAAAGTTTACAATAAATTTCCTTTAGAAATAACAAGATTTCCATTAAACGCGTTTCGACAAGTGACAAAAACATTCTTTTTGAATCACGTTTTCTATAATATAGAAGAATATATGAAATGTTCATTTTCTGACTTGCTTGTCATGTAAAATAAAGTAAATGTAAATTAAGATGTATTTTAATTTGTTATTTTAATAATCTAATGTAATATTATATAATTTGAATTGTAATTTTGATGTACCAGTGTTATGTAATGTAACGAAATGGCCAATAAATAAATAAAAGTAAAATAGCAGCTTAATGGTGCTTCGTTTCATATGGTGGATATAGAGATACTAATACTTTTTTACTGGAAACGAGGCATCCATCTTAGTCCTCAGGGGTGACAACACATTTTGATTCTTAATTGAAGATAGATGTAGATGTCTATGGGCCACAGCATCCACTTACAATCAGGGGGACTGTATGTTCGTTTGTCACCCTTATTCTATAAAAAAATCTTATTCATAATCATCAGCCCACAAAATCCATACATTTATTTATCTTTTAGGATTTCGTGGATTTGTACGAATAAAATAGTATTCTATTTTACTCTTAGAAAAGATAAACATTTATTTAACGAACACAGTAAATATAATAAAATAAAAGCAAAGTAGTAAGTGCGCTTCCGGTATACCGACACAATCTTAGCGAACAGACTATACGATCTTTCTGACATTTACCATAGTCAATTTTTACGACACCCACATTACCGCCAGATGGCTATCGTATTATATTAAGAGACTGCAATTATTGTACTATAAAATAATTGGGAAATGTAGCATCTCTGAGGATAAGCGAATACGATCGTTTGATCGCTGTCAACACCAATTAAATTCTTATTTTTTTTTATAAAATAAGGGTGAAAAACGAACACACAATCGACCTGTTGGTACGTGTATACTGTGGCCCATAGGTATCTTCACCTGTCATCTTACGTTGTGACTCCTAACGACTAAGACTGAATGCCTCCTTTCCATTAAAAAGGGTTTCCGGTTCTATACACTAACCATACGAAACACAACAGTATTTAGCTTATATTTTACGGCGGTACTCTGTGAGTTTTCTCTCATACCATAATGTAGCTGCAGCATGGCTCTGTCACACATAAAATACGAGTAATTAATAATGTTAATTGAAGTTTTATATGTGCTGACTTACTTGCTGACCTCGACCTTGACGCTGTCTTTGATCTTGGCGGTGGAGGGAAAAATCGTGATTATAGCTTTCCTTCCTTGTTGAAAAAATTACAAATATTTAGTTAATAAGACATGTGCACAAAACGAAACAAGAGATGAACATATTCTTGTTAATAACTCAAACAAACTGTAGTTGCCAACACGCCTGCCAAGTTTGGCAACTATGGTGAAATCCTCCCTATGAGGCAATCTATGGGAAAACCCTATATAGGCTGTAGCAGAGAACTTATATTATAGGCTGTAACGGTGATGGTAATATTCATAAAAATATTTATTTAATCGTTGTCTAAATATTTTCCAAAATGGGAGGACACGATTCCGTTTTTATTTAACCATGAATTTAATGTTCCCGCTGTGCGAGTCCATTAAATGACCGTTAACTCTGTTACTACAAAACGAGTGTAACGGACAGGGAAACTTTTATTATACCTTCTGTTTGAAAATAACCTTTTATAAACGAATAATTTTTATTCGCGTTCCAAATGTTGAGCCGGAAATTAAAACGTGAACACGAGTTCTTCCGATGAAGTGCGATCAAAATGGCGTCGAAAACATGTTATAATGTGGCCAAATTTGTAAACGCAACACTGATTACGTTCTTACTTATGAAATGGACTGATTTTGATACTGGCTGGCTTAAAGCCCGATATCCTGCATTTGATTTTAAATTCCGAATTCAAATTAATGTTATTTGGCAATGTTTTTTAAATTGATGTTCTTCTATTTTTCTTCAATAATGCCGTATCTACTACCATGAACAAATAAAAATTCGCGTTATTTTTGAACACGGTTTTTGTCGTGGCATTCAGACAAAGCGTATACGATGCAACGACATATATAGGTTATACTGAAATTGATTGCAATAAAAATTTAAACGGATATTACGCTGTGCTTGGTCTCAAATTATAGAATGTATAATAAAACTTAGAAAGGATTTAAAAATTTTATCGATACGTCTTGTAGATCATGATGAGTCCTACGTAGATCTGTTGAGAGATTACGCGTATAGATGCCATCCTCACTTGTAGCATAACTAGTCATCATCATCATCATTACAGCCCTTCAGTCCACTGCTGAACATAGGCCTCCCCTAAGGAATGCCACAAAACACGGTCCTGAGCCATCTGCATCCATCGACTTCTTGCATGTTTTACCAGGTCGTCACTCTATCTAGTGGGAGGTCGCCCTACACTTCGCCTACCGGTATGAGGCTGCCACTCGATAATCTTTTTTCCCCACGGATTTTCGGTTCTTCGAGCTATATGGCCGACCCATTGCCACTTCAGCTTACCTATACGTTGAGTTATGTCGGTGACTCTAGTTCTACTGCGAATATCCTCATTTATAAGTTTATCATGCAGAGAAAACCCAAGCATAGCCTTTGCCCTCGCTGAGCGACCTTGAGCGTCCTTATACGGCCAGCAGTGAAGGACCACGTCTCAGATCCATAAGTCATCACTGGCAACACGCACTCGTTGTGCAATCTTGTTTTCAGTTTTTGAGAGATAACTAGTAGGTGCTATTATTTATTCTGTGGCATCACGAAGCCTGTACAGAAGCTCGTTCATCGTGGCGTAGGGGAGTAGTCGTGTGGTCGAAATAATTCAAATAATTTAAAAGTAAAAACCTAAAATTAGAGCTGGCAAGAAAATTTTGGAAGTTCTTTCTTCCTGGTTTTCATAGAATAGAATAATTTTATTCAATTAAAATAATCATGACAAATAATTTTTTATTGAAGGTTTATTTATATTTAAAAATAAAAACTCCTATCCTGGAAAGGACCAGCCAGATATTCGGTGGGTCTCTTTCCCAAAGAAATATTACAAAATAAAAACGGGTTATTGTACGAACTTTGAAAACTCATTTAAGAAACAGATTGGAAGCAATCATTTTATTCCTATGCGTTATTGTCATTTAAAATAGTGTCCATTTTATATTCATTATTGTCGCTCTGTGAGTTTTATGACCCCAAAGCAAATATTATTAACTTTCAAATTTAACTTTTGTATACTAAATATTTAATTTCTGTAGCCTTGAAATTAAGATTGTAAACTTTTCGCATTGTTTATATCTGATACTTAATTATAATATGTGTATAAAATAAATAAAAATTAAAGAATAAAAATAAATTAATAACTCCTTAGTTATATTGAACTACAATATACCAATTTCAAAGTCAAAATTACACTGAAACTGTGAAAAAAATTGTGACTCGAATGATTCGACCCGGAAAATAGCATTTTTTAAATATAATAAGGTTAAATAGAGTAAAGACAGTCTAACTGGTGTAAAGTGGATGATCTGGCCCAAAGACATTCACATTTAGCCTCACTTAAGAATCACTTCTGCGGACTTAGATAGAATGCTTCCAGTATTTTAGAAGGTTTCGGTTCCCTACACTCACCGTAGGAAACACAGCGGCAACTGAAATTTTACGCTGGTATTCTGTAAAAGCGTGATCCTACCCCGGTCGAGCCGACCCATTTATGCTACAACCATAATGAAGCTGCAATAGTGTCCGACACTATTCCGAAGATATCCCGGACGTCAGACTGAGCGAGATTAGAATGGCTCTCCAGCACCTTAAAAACGGTAAGGCCCCAGGCGAGGATGGAATTACAGCGGAGCTTCTGAAAACGGGTGGAAAACCGGTACTTGAAGTCCTTCAGAAGCTCTTTAATTCCGTCCTCCATGGTGGCATTACACCGGAGGCGTGGAGCAGAAGTGTGGTGGTCTTGTTCTTCAAGAAAGTTGACAACGCTCTCTTGAAGAACTACAGACCGATTTCCCTTCTGAGCCGCGTCTACGTGCTGTTTTTGAGAGTCATTAGGAATCGTCTCGCGCGCAGACTTGACGACTTCCAGCCTCCCAAACAAGCCGGTTTCCGAAAGGGCTTTAGCACCTTAGACCACATACATACCCTTCGGCAAATTGTACAGAAGTCCGAAGAGTACAATTTGCCACTATGTCTCGCGAATGTGGACTATGAGAAAGCCTTTGATTCCGTCGAAATTTGGGCGGTGCTGCAGTACCTTTAGCGGTGCCAAGTTGACTGTCGGTATATCGAAGTGTTGAAGTGTTTGTACAGTAGAGCTACGATGGCTATCCGAGTACAGAACCAGAGTACGAAACCTATCCAATTGCAGAGAGGTGTAAGACAGGGTGACGTCATATCCCCGAAACTCTTCACCGCTGCATTGGAAGACGTTTTCAAGCTTCTAGACTGGAAAGGATACGGTATCAACATCAATGGCGAGTACATCACTCACCTTCGATTTGCCGACGATATAGTCCTTATGGCAGAATCGCTGGAGGACCTAAGCACTATGCTCAATGACCTCAATAGTGTCTCCCAACGGATAGGTCTTAAGATGAACATGGACAAAACAAAGATTGTCACACCTATGCCCGTAGTTGTTGGGAACACTAAGCTCGAAGTTGTTGACGAGTATGTTTACCTGGGACAAATAGTCCGACTAGATAAGTCCTTAACTTCTACCGAGAGGTCAATCGACGGATTCAGTTCGGCTGGGCAGCGTTCGGGAAGCTACGACACATTTTCTCGTCAGACATACCTCGAAACCTTAAAACGAAATTGTACAACCAGTGCGTGTTGCCAGTGATGACTTACGGAACTGAGACGTGGTTCTTCACAGCTGGCCGTATGAGGAAGCTCAAGGTCGCTCAGCGAGATATGGAGAGGGCTATGCTCGGAGTTTCTCTGCGTGATAAACTTAGAAATGAGGATATTCGCAGTAGAACTAGAGTAACCGACATAGCCCAACGGATTAGTAAGCTGAAGTGGCAGTGGGCCGGCCATATAGCTCGAAGAACCGACAACCGATGGGGAAGAAAGGTTCTCGAGTGGCAGCCTCGTACCAGTAGGCGAAGTGTAGGCTGACCCCCCACGAGATGGAGTGACGACCTGGTCAGGTGGCTCAGGACCGTGCTTTGTGGCATTCCTTGAGGGAGGCCTATGTTTAGCAGTAGACTTATGAAAGGCGGTAATAATGATGATGATGAGGTGTCTATGGGCCATAGCTTTCACTTATAGATGACTGATTTTAGTATGTGATAGGACTCCATTTTTGCCTAAGAGTGTGTCTGGATAGGTTTTTAACTATATTAATAATAAATTTTAAAATTTGCAGTAGTTAAAATTAAAAATTTAAGAAATTAAGATTAAGTAATATTTAAATTTATTAACAAATTTTGTGCCAGCAGTTGCGATTATACAAAAATAATTCAATTTTTATCAGTATATAATAAATTTTTTTTTTATAGGATAGGGTGACAAAAGAGCACACAGTCCACCTAATGGTAAGTGGTTGCTGTGGCCCATAGACATCTACATTTATCCTCGATTTTCTGTGAGAGCGTAATCCTTCCCCGATCGAGCCGACCCATTTGTGCTTCAACTAAACTACTAATATAGCTGCTACATGGCTCTACCACGTCAAGAGTAGTTAAATTAATACATATATTAAATTATTAGGTAAAATTTTAATTGAATTAAAATTTATATAAATTTTATGATTTAAGTATTAAATTTTATAAAAAACTAAGATTAGATACCCTAATTTTAATAATACCCTATTATTAAAAATTAAATTTTTAACACTAAATAGTAGGTAATTAAATTAAATTATTCAATTCTTCACCAATACATTCACTTATTTCTGTCTCGAAATAGTAGTGCTTGCACTGCTGTGTTGGTCTGGGGGTATAGACCAACACAGCAGAGCAAACGTAGAGGGTATAAAGAGCTAGCATAGTTACAGAATTGACATGTGACAACGCGTGAACGCTGAAGTTTTCCTTGTTTGACGTTGACTGCAGGTGTTCATTGACTGCAGTGGCCACTTACAATCAGGTGGACTGTAAGTTCGTTTGTCATGGTTTTATAAAAAGATGGAATGTGTGCTCGTTTGTCACTTTTTTTTTCTATAATAAATAAAATAAAAAAAATAAATAAATATTAAAATTTAAAAAAAAATATAGGTTAAACTTAAAAAAAAGACATGCATTGATCATGATTCAAGTTTTTAAATTATTATATTGTCATCGGTTCATGGTACGATAGCAAATTTTCAAGTCTATCAATCGTTCAAAAGTTGATGAAAATTAAATTAAGGCTGGGAAATCGAGTCGGGCCGCGCATATGATTGTGATTTTTACAAAATAATAACAAAAGTATGCTTTCAAAGTTATAAACAAATAATTACACAATGAGAAATAAGCGTACAAACAAAAGCCTAACTATAGTCTCTATAAGTTCCATAAAACTATAGTTATTTACAATTTATTTTATTTCCTAGATATAATTTACGTAGCTGAAGAGAAGTGCGCGCGCAAACTTTGGCGCAGGTCTTACCACTATATATAATGTACTCGTTGGGTCTAACCTCAGCAACGTGCCGCGGTTTGAGATAAGTCCGATATCATGTCACATGTGAAAATCATCGATATTTTAAAATCATTTCATCGTGCAATGACAACGACAAAATCATCAATGCTTTTAAATCATTACTCGAATTGAATGAATGAACGCAAACATCGGTAATTCGGACGGACCTTATCGCTCGGGCGCTGCCGTTAGAGTTGCGATGTTGCAACTTTTGCGAGGCTGCGCGATGGCGTGACTGGGCCTACGGAACGGCAACAATGCTTTCACTTCGTTGTTTACGTTTGCGCGCGAATCACTGCTTTGATTAAACAAGAACTACCATCCTTACCTAATTGGATCAGAAAACGACACTCCACTTCCATGTTGGAAAAACCACGAACATATTTACTCAAATTTGGCAAAATTAGTTTTGACTAAATGCTGTGTGCTGGCAACATCAGTGTCTTGTGAGAGGGTATTTTCACGAGCTGGTACGATGGTACCTGAAAGACGCACTCGCCTAGGAATTTCAAAAGTAAAACAACTAATGTTCTTAAACGTCAATTATAGCCAATAATTCGATACAACAGGCAAGAAAATCTACATATTTGTAAATTATTTTGTTAAAAGAATTTTTAAAAGAAAAAAATATTTGTAAATATATATAAAAAAACCAATATAAAAATTTACAAAAAACAAAAAATATATAACAAATAGGTAGGTACCAAGAAGTAAAGTAAGTACTTTAATTTGATCATTGTAAATATACCAATCTTTTAAATGCGCCAAATAAAAGAAAAATGATATATTTTTATTAGGTACTAGTATTATTTTGCTAGTCTTTGCCAGTCCTAAGCCTGGAAAAAGCATGAAGTTAAGATTGGAATATTACTTGAAGGTGCGTATTCACGCGCCCAAGTTTACGCCAGGTATTTATATGCAAGAACCCAAGATTGCCATGAAATACTACATAGTCTTAATTATCTTGCAGTAAATATCGCAAATGGAAACATATTAAAGATTTCCACGATTATAAATCAATACTTTAAACTGACATGAATGTCGCAAAATAAAAAAAATAATAATTTCGCGGGCTAACTCACAAAGTCGATTCATGCCTACTACTAAATAAGTAATGATAAAGTCATTTAGCCATTAAACCGTTTCGCTATCATTTCCGTAACTACTCATTAGTCATTACTCATAATTGAAGTGGCGTAATCTTATACTCAAATTAAAGTCATTGATGATTTTGCCATTGTTCCCGTCATCGATATTTTTTTGTCATTGTCATGCAGTCATTGATACAGAAAAATCATCATTCAGCCCATCTCCAGCCGGGGGACACTGGCAAACGACGTGCAGATCGAAAATCACATGAATAATCGATATTTTTTTTAATAATTGATTTCAAAATGAATTACCTATAAATTGATATTTTTATAGAAAAAAAAGGAGTATTAGTACTTGTTTAAATTGAAATTTGGCTTATATAAAACTGCAAATCGTACGTAGATTGGTAATTTTTTTTATCAAGAAAATTGTATTGAATCGTGTATCAATAAAATTTAGAGAACGTATCAAAATATTTTTTTTCAGATTTCAAATGTAATAATTTGGTTAATAAAACACTTTTAAAACGGACAAAACACAGGAACACCCAGCCTTAAAAGATTCCGTTATATAGATAGATAAATACACGCATAGCTTATAAAAACGTATTAAAATAAAACAAAGTAAGACTGAATTTCAAGGTAAATAGATTGTTTTATTAATTTAACTGAAAATATTTCTATTGTTATTAATTTATACACTTAATTAATCCAATTAATGTAATATAAGACTCATCCTACGCTACGTTAAACTTTGATAAACATTTTAACTATTGATTATCAATTTATTTGAGTATAGTACAAACTGTAAAAAAGACGAGTAAAAATCAACTTTATTTCTAAGCAGTAAGTAGCATATATAGTCATGATTTTAGCGGACTTCTCAATTCGAATGTGGTTTTTTTTTTGTTACGCTATATCTTCTACAATATAAACCGCTTTTGTGCAATGAAGTAATATTATATGTTAAGTACTAGAAGAGACGACTAGACTTGGTTGTTTGAAATACGGTTTAGAAACCGCTGACTCAGACCTACTTCGTCTGTGCCATAAATACTTACTCTGCGCCTCCTACCACGCGCCCTGCACTGCCGCATAGATTTTTTTTATAGGGTAAGAGTGACAAACAAGCACACAGTCCACCTGATGGTAAGTGGTTGCTGCGGCCCATAGACATCTACGTCTATTCTCGATTACGAATCAAAATGCAGATGCGTTCTCACCCATGAGGACTAAGAACTAAGCCTCGTTTCCTGTAAAAAGAGTCTCCGGATCTCTACACTCACCATACGAAACACAGCAGCGTTAAGATACTATTTTACGATGGTATTCTGAGAGAGCGTGGTCCTTCCCCGGTCGAGCCGACCCATTCGTGCTACAACTATACCTACTACTAATATAGCTGCAGCATGGCTCTACCACGTAAAAAAAAATCCTGCGGTGTGGTGATTCTCTTTTATTAAATATAATAAAATATTGATGTACATTCTGAAAATACAAGTGACAAGTATGAGTAATTTATATTGGTTACTTGAACCCAAAGGGTCAGTAATTCCTTTATGGGGCAACGTCGAGGAAAAACTTTCTTCGTATTTTGTTTGTATGAAATTGAAGAAAAATCTCTTTGGTTGTACTGTTTATATCTGGCTGGTTTTAATATCAACATATATAAAATAGTCATAAAAAGAAAAACTAAAATTATAAATCATCTTCCCGCCATTTTTCAATTCTTTTACTTTCCGCCAAAATGAGAGATTCTAACGAAAAAATTCGATACATTTTGAAGTTTTATTACACTTCTTTCTTCATTGTGACTTCATTATGGCAACTAGACGACAACTGTTCAGTGATTTCTCAGTAATTGAGAGGGTGACAACTGGTAGCGATCACTGTTAGAGGCACGTTGAACCTTAAACATTAAGTTGGAGAGATCTCGTCATATGAAGTCAACGCTCCATTCCCCTTGTGCTCAAATCCAAAGTCCCGAAACTTTTTAGCTTGAGGTACAAAATCGTTTTCAGTGCCTAAAAAACTACAACGCAGTGGATGATGTGAATGACAAGCTCGTGGAAACTGTCCATGCGGTCGGAGCTAAGTTCTGCATGACCCGACGCAGAAGAACATAAAACACTCCGATCACATCCCATGGCTATTAGATGGTAAATTAAGCTGCAGTCTGCAACAGATTTGACAGTATAGAGGCAACCGAACAGACAGATCTTCAAATGCATGCGGCGGGACTTACGCAACTTCAATACAGCTTGTATTGATGAAGCGATAGAACGGAACCAAGGCTGCAATGTCTTTGCCAGAGATCTGTCTGCCAAAAGGAACCAACTCTCAAAGCTAAAGACCGAGTGTGGCAGCATTGTTTCCGGGACACCTGAGATTTTGAGTGTTTATGGGCAGCTGTACACGTCATCATTGGAGCCACGCGCAAATGTGATTAACGATACAAGACCAAGTCTTATCCGAAACTAATCGGATTATATCCCGGACGTCAGTCTGAGCGAGATTAGGATGACTCACCTTTAAGACGACAAATCCCTGGACGAGGATGGATTTAGGACAGAATTTCTGATAGGGTAAGGCCGGCAACGCATCTGCAATTCCCCTGGTGTTGCGGTTGTTCATGGGCGGCGGTAGTCACTTACCATCAGGTGAGCCGCATGCTCGTTTGCCCCCTCTCCTATAAAAAAAAAAAGGGTCCACCCACTAAATGGAGTGACGACCTGGTAAGACATGCAGGAAGTCAATGGATGCAGGTGCCTTGGTACCGTGTCTTGTGGTATTCCTTGGGAGAGGTCTATATTCAGCAGAGTCCTTGTGAAAGGCTGTAATGATGATGATGATGAAACGTTGAAAAAAATGTCTTGAATTTGTATATAAAATATGAAGAAATGTTTTCCCCGACCGATACGCTTTTACAACAAAGTCCCAGAAAATATGCAGCAAAAATTGTTTAGTAGTAAGGATTATTATACCACTAAAGAGTTCACGACTCATAATAACCCCTGGGAATAAAATGATTGCTAGCATGATATTTGCAATGTTGTCACCAATTGTATAATATATATATAATTTCCACATTAGAGCTCCTGAAGTCGTTTTTATGATTCTGTAAAGTCGTTTTCATCTCTTTGCACCTACTTCACAAGCAAATGCTGTGGAAAATATTTTATTATCTTTCGGGCCGATTATTAAACTGTCGGATAAAAGTTATTCGTTGAATAAATTACAACATTCACAAATTAAAAGTAAGAGATGTATGAACAAAACAGTTCAATTGTTTGACTTTTGTCTTCTGCCAGGCTATTATTTATTTGATAGATATCTTTCACGGACGATTGACAAAACATCCCTCAGTCTTTATTGAAGGTTTAATTTTAAGTCTAGACATTTTATTCGTAGCATGTGCGCTGTTTTCGGAAGATAAATTAAAAAAGTTACGACGCAGATGTAGTGCGCTTGTGTTGGGAATTTTACAGTGTTTATTTTTTTTCTGAATTCCAAATCCTTTACGGTGCATGGAAAGCGAGAGAGAAGGCTATTATCTAGATATATTATCTAGATTTCGGAAAGATTTTTGGCAAAAAATTAGTAATAACATAAGTACTATTTATATCACTATCCCATTTCGTCCCGAAGGTTTCCTAAGAGGCAATAGAAGGAAAATGAAAGAGAAGATGGGCAGCATCTTGCTGATAACAACTCAAAATTATAAAGAACTCTGGTCGCCAACTCACTCGCCAAGCGTGGCAACTATGACGACCCCCCCCCCACGAGGCAATCTATGAGGGAGGCCTATGTTCAGCAATAGCTTTTATAGGCTGTAATGGATGGAATCGATAAGTACAAATTTTATCAGTTTTACTTTTTCTCAAAACTTATTACTATTATTCTTTTTTGCTAGAATTATCGAAAATATGTGACTTATACTATATATATATATTTTTATAGGATAGGGTGACAAACGAGCACACAGTCCACCTGATGGTAAGTGGTTGCTGTGACCCATAGATATCTACATTTATCCTCAATAAAGGATCAATATGCAGATGCGTCGTCACCCGTGAGGACTAAGATGAAATGCCTCTTTTCCAGTAAAATGGGTCGCCGGTTCTCTACACTCACCATACGAAACACAGCAGTCAAGCTACCATTTTACGCTGGTATTTTGTGAGAGCGTGGTCCTTCCCCGGTCGAGCCTACCCATTCGTGCTACAACTATACTAATAATATAGCTGCAGCATGGCTCTACCACGTATAAATCTATATGTGTTGGCATGTCTCAATGTACTATACACTATGTAAAATACTGCCTGTTATCCTAGACGTTTAATAATTTACATACCACGTTAGTAACACGTCATTAGATTATTGATAAATATATAAAAGTGTAAGAACGGATGCCCAATTTGCTCATCTGCATATGCAATGAGGCAAATCCACGATTTTTTCCGCCACCAAGGCGGCGCCACTATAAAATAAAGTATATAGTAAGGTGGCAGACTTCATAGCGGGGAATTATTAATTTGTTCCGAAAATGTAATGGCTATTTTCTCTTTCTGCACTATTAGCCATATTTTATATAAATAAGATTAAAAAAAAAACAAACCATAGATATTCATAAACGTAGAAAAATATTAAAAAAAAAGTTAAAAATGTGCAAAAAATTAAAGAGCAAAACATTGACGCATTGTTTTGTATATTAATATAATACGCTAGAAACTGATAAATTTTTAATAAATACCAATTTCTCTATTAAATTATATTGGGTAACAAAAAACTTTACCTCAGTGTTAACTAGCGACATCTGGTGAGCAGAAAATTATTAGCCCTCATTAAATTTAACCATCAAAAATTATTATAAATGTTTATAGTATAGTATAAATAAAATAGTGTAAATGTATCTTTGTTTTGTATTGTAATAATTTGTTAATAAGACGATATAGTCGCTAAGTGACACAGCCTCTATTCACGCAATTAACAATCACTAGACGTTAGTTGAAACTGTTTGAAAAAAATTATAATTGCTTATTACTAGTTTAATACTAACAGGTCGAATTAATGAAACATTTAAATAATAAGTAACATACCTGGTTTATCCAAGTCGCTGAGGAATTCCTCGGTGTCGGTGTAAGCTGTGGTCCGGCCCAAGGCAGCGAGTACGGCGAGCCAGACCCACACTCCGGGCTCGGGGCCCGCCCTCGAATTCATTGCGGTTCACTTAAGTGTACATCGCACGTCACTCACAATAAGACACTGCACTTTGCACTCGATCCGTTCTAAGCACTTATTGCGAACTGCATTTACCTGAAACAAGTGTTTATTTTAAATCTTTAAACTATAACATATACATATTTTTAACGTGGTAGAGCCATGCTGCAGCTATATTAATAGTATAGTTGTAGCACGAATGGGTCAGCTCGACCGGGAAAAGACTATGCTCTCACAGAATACCAGCGTAAAATAACAGCTTAATGCTGTTGTGTTTCGTATGGTGAGTGTAGAGAAGCGGAAACCTATTTTACTGGAAAAAAGGCTTTCAATCTTAGTCCTCACGGCTGACAGCGCATCTGCATTTTAATTCGCAAAAGAAGATAGTTAATAGAATCAGGCGTTATACTTCGTTGTTTCATTTTCTTTATATATTAGCTACATTTTGAGATATGGGGCCTAAGTAGGTCCAAACTGTTCACATATCGACGAACACTTTGAGGTTGAACCGCGTACAGAGAGATGCGAACAACATGCTTTTGTTTCTTTTTAATTAAATTGTTAATGTGATTTTTTGATAAACCGTTAAAGACCGCTATTTGATAAATTATATTAAACTCTTTTAAATAATTTTCTTTTCTTAATGGGACAGTGAACAAACGATTAATGTAACAATAAAAATTGGCTAATTTATGTTGCCACGGATGACACGATGACGCGGGAATGACCGTGTCGGTATGAGTTGGCTTTCGATAAATTTGGAAAACATGTGACGATTCTTTTCTTTTTATTGTTAAGTCAAGGAAATTAAGGGAACAATCTTGTTCCAATTCAAGTTTAAATTTAATTTTGTCGTGGACACTATTTATTTTATTGAGGAAAACATCCAGTTGTCTCCGTGTGCCTTGAGCAAATAATTATGTCGTCTACATATCGATAGTAATATAAGATATTTTCATTGACAACTATATGTTTTTTTTTCGAAATTATCAATGAAAATGGCCGCCATAAGGGGACTTATAGGGGACCCCATAGCTAACCCTTCTTTTTGTAGATAGAAACGGTTATTAAACCGGAAATAGTTTTGTTTCATACAGAGAGAGGTTAAGTTAAGAAGATCATTTGTTTCCCCGGGATGTAGACGACGTTTATCAAAGAGATCTGCGAGTATACGCAAACAGTCAGGGGATGGGACATTTGTGAAAAGACTATCAACGTCTAAAGATAACAATATGGATTTAGGAGGAATACGAATATTTTTAATTTTGGAAATGAGATCTAAGCTATTTTAAGGCTGTAAGTGGGGTTGAATCCGGATTTCTCTCGAAGGAGAAAGTTTAATTTTTTAGCAAGGAAATAAGCTGGTGCACCTATGTATGAGACAACTGGACGAATAGGAACATGTTCTTTATATATTTTTGGTAGCCCATATAAAATGGGTGCTTGAGGATTCATTGGAACAAGACTGCTCTGAGATAAATTTTGATCTATTAATTATATTAAAATTAAATTAAATCTTTATCTTAAAAGACCTATCCACGCGAAACCTGTACGGGTCGCTAGTATGAAATATTAATATCAAGTTAGCTGAAAGAATTGGTGTACTACATAATCTTAAAGGAAAATAATTTGTGATAACTTTGGCAAACTAGGCGTGGTCCTGCTGGACGTATGAGATAGCTCAAAGTCACTCAGCCAAGGGTAACAAGGTGTTACTGCTTTCTTCGTATACTAAAATTCGTAACAAGGATATCCCTAGCAGCGCAAGAATAACTTTTTTTGAATAAAGGTGACAAACAAGCACACAGTCCACTTAAAGTATCCAATTGGAGCTGTGGTCCATACAACTATAATCTATGAAAAATCGAAATATAGAATGCGTTGTTACACGCACCTTACGAAATATAGTAGCATTAATCTGCTATTTTACGTTGGTATTCTGTTAGAGTGGTGTCCTTTTCCGATCGAGCCGACTCATTCGTGCTACAAGTACAAAGCCACTGCACTATTCTACCACGTATAAAATTTAACTGATGTAGACCAAAGCATCAGTGTGGTAAAGAAACTTTGGGTCCCACATATTTATTAAATAAAATTACTAGAATAGTCATTGCACGTCATTTATGCTTTTACCGATGGTTTGAGTAAAACATTGTTCTGGACAGAACCAGCAACAAACGCAGCGGGACTTTTTTAAATATTAATTTTCACACAACACACAAACACTCATGCCTGTCACCCAGAGGAGTAGGCAGAGACTACGGACTTCGACTTGGCGCGATCCTGACACACTTCTTTCGCCTCCTTTACATCCATATACTTACGCATACATGCTCGTCGGTTAAGGGTACTCCTAATCTGGCCCATTTTCAATGTATCGCCGATTTGGTCGATAAACCTTCGTCTAGGGCATCCCTTTCCAACCCTGCCGTTCACTTCTGCAACCTTAATTTGCTTTGTCACTCTTTCCTCGTTCATTCTTTCTACCTCCTGGTCACAACGTCATTTTGAAAATCACACTTTTCTCTTATCACACTATTTCTCATCCTATCATTCAGATTCAGCCCTTCTTTTTACTATAATATTTTGTAAAATTAAGTATGAAAACATTAATAAGCAGCATGGCGGTCTCATTCCCAGGGTTATTATCAATCATGTACTTGTTAGTAGTATAATAATAATCATCATCATCAATACTGCTTTTCACAAGTCCATTGCTGAACATAGGTCTTCCACAACTGAATACCACAAAGTGTAGTTAGGTATTTAGTAGTATAATCATCCTCATTAAACTATTTTGTTTACCAATATTCTCAGCGACATTTTCGTTCGTAGCAGGCTACCTACCACTCGAGACGGGTTTGATGAAATGGGAGAGAATATAGCTGCAGCATGGCTCATTATACATTGTGGTACGTACCATTTGATGGTAAGTGGTGACAATAGCCAAAGGAGATCTATTAACAGCTTCAAACAATAAAAGTCTACAGATATGCCACCTCTTCGCTTTTTTTTTACAAACGTCACAGTAGTATTCTCTTATTTAACGTGGGGGCAGTTCACATACACATATCACGAGAACAAAAATCCAGACCCGAAATAATTATTTATAGGCCATACAAATACTTGTTTCGTGCGTTTCTTGAATGTCACTAAGTCGTATCGGTCCGGAAAAATCGCTGGTGGTAATCAATTCCACAAGGAAGTTGTGCGAGGAAGAAAACTTCTTCTAAATCGCACAGTGGTGGATCGCCAATCATCCAGATAGTGTGGATTGAGGATTCTTACCGTAAAGACTACAAGGCAGAAAGGGAGTTCTACCACTGCAAAAAATATAAAAAAAATAAAACAATGTAAAATACATATAAAGATAGACCTCAGGCAAACTTGAAAGCGTAATAAAAATAAATCTATTTTGGATTTTACACGAAAACTCCATTTCTTGACTCCATTGAAAATGTTGTGAGTGAGATTCCATTATTTTGAAGTTTGTCGACGAAAGGAAATCAAACATCTTGTTTTCTTTATAAAACTGTACTCTCGAAGCCATCTTGTCTCGTAGAGGGGTGAAATAGAAAATATTTTTATTACAAAATTCCATTATAATGAGGTTTCTTGTTGGTACGTCAATGCTGACTTCCATTTATGGCGTATGTTTTACACAAATAACAAAAACAATATAAATAACACAATGAATTATTACAATTAAGTATTGACTATAATTAATAGAACTGCTCATATTGTCCCCAGGGTGTCGTAAGAGGCGACAGAGGAAAAATAACGCAGAAGTTAGGCAGCAGCAACTTCCTTAAAATAACTCAAAATAATAAAAGCTGCTGTTGCCAACCCACTTACCAAATGTGGAAACAATTGCAAAATGCTCTCATGAGGTAATATATGAGGGGATCTATGTTCAGCAGTGGACTTTTATAGGACTTTTATAGTTGGACGGATGTATAACTGACGTGGTAAAGCCAAGCTGAAGCCATACTATTGTTCTAGCGCGAATGGGGAAGGACCACGCTGTCACACAATATCAGCTTGAAAAAGCAGCTTCATGCTATTGTACGGATGCAGTTTTTGTATCGTTTGGTAAGGATAGAGACTCGCCTGTTTACGAGAAATACGGTATGCACTTGAGGACTCAAGTGCATACCGTATTTCAGAGGTTGACAATGCAACGGCATTTTGATTTTTAATCGAGGAAAGTATTAGATGTTTACCTGCCATAGTATTCACTTACCTTCAGGTGGACTATGTGCTCGTTTGTCACCCTTATTCTATAAAAAAAAGATGTTTTTGTAATTTATGAATGTACATGAAAGTAAAATGCTAGTGTTGAGGTAATGTTTTTTTTTTTAAACAAGGCAGAAAAATTTGCCCGTCCTATAAGTGTTTGTAATGTCCAAATTAAAGTTTTTTACTAAATGCATATGAAAGTAAATACGGTACTTATACATAACTAAAATACAATTTTTAAAATTTTTGTCTGTCTGTCTGTCTGTCTGTTTGTTCCAGGTAATCTCCGAAACGGCTGGACCGATTTTGACGGGACTTTCTCTGGCAGATAGCTGATTTTATAAGGAGTAACTTAGGCTACTCATTCCGCGCAAAAACATTAAATCCCTAACACGCGAGCAAAATCGCGGGGAACAGCTAGTTATTCTATAAAATTGACATTTACTTTAGACCTGCTAACAATTAGGATTTTCAAAGCAGAGTAAAGTATATTCAACCCGTTTCTATATACATTATTTTATACAATAGGTTTGTTTACATTTAGCAAGTCCCTTGTGTAAACCTTAAATTATTATTCCCTTGAAACTTATTGAGGCTATTCAGGGTTCTCTTACTTTACCCTATTTAGCCTATTTAAGCTCCGGAATCGCGCACAGAAATTGATCGAAATAGAATATTTTAAACATCGCGGGATCTCTTACATGCCGTACAGTGGGGGCGTAATAGAATACTCGTACACGAGCTTATATCACCTCCGTAGTGTATTAGCTTATCAATGAGTTGCAGCGCTAAGGGCCACGGGTTCGAATTTAGCACGGAAGACTCGACCGGGGAAAGACCACGCTCTCACAGAATACTAGCGTAAAATACAAGCTTAATGCTGCTATGTTTCGTATGGTGAGTGTAGAGAACTGGAGACCCTTTTTACTGGAAACGAGGCATTCTATCTTAGTCCTCACGGCTGACAACGCATCTGCATTTTAATTCGCAAACGAAGATATAGATGTCTATGGACCACAGCAACCGCTTACCATCAGGTGGACTGTGTGCTCGTTTGTCACCCTTATTCTATAAAAAAAAGATGTTTTTGTAATTTATGAATGTACATGAAAGTAAAATGCTAGTGTTGAGGTAATGTTTTTTTTTTAAACAAGGCAGAAAAATTTGCCCGTCCTATAAGTGCAGTAAGTGATGACAGAGGCAAAATGAAACAGGAAATGGATAGATGTCTTTCTAATTATAGATAAAAAAATTAAAACTGCAGTTACCAACCCGTCTGCCATGCGTGATAACTATGAGAAATATTCTCTTTACTAGTTTATCTATTGGAAGATCTAGGTTTAGATGTGGGTTTTTGTGGATTTGTGTGTTTGATTTTTAGTTTTGTTTGTTTGAGGAACTTTAGTAAGATTATTTTATTAACTTCGCGAGTATCTATTTATCTATCAATATAATAGAATAATTTATTAGAGTGGCTTAGAGAAAAATTTAAAGAAATAAATATATTAACTTTGGTCTCCCAGTATATTTACGAATTTAATATATGTTCACATAAACAAATACACTTTTAGTAAAAAAAGTGATATACACGCTGTAAGCACTAGGAACAAAGATAAGCTAGTGATACCGGCTCTCGACTCCACAGAGTCAGTAATTCATTCTTGGGGCAATGTATACGATATTACAACAAAGTACCAGAAAATATACAAGGTATCTCTATTACCAAGTTTAAATATTTAATTAAACAAAAGCTGTATAAAAAGGGTTATTATAATATAGATGAATACACGCTTCCAAGCTGTTTCTAAAATAAATTTTGTAAATAGTTTGTAAAATTTATTTAAAAAAAGTCACGCTGGCTTTCTTACTGGTTCTTCCCAGGACAGAGATTTTTTTTGGAAACAGTGGTAAAGTAAAAAATGACTTTCAATAAGAATTACTTTTAATCAATATTGAATAAAAATTTATTCTATTCTATTCTTTTATTTTGTAATTCTAAAATATTGTTTTCACCAACTTGACTAGAAAATTTGCAGCAATAAAATAATTTAATTACTTTATGCTAGTTTCCTGATCAGGATCACCGGAAAAAAAAATATCAGGGTCATCACAGCTTATGACCAATGCGAGTTGCTTAAGTTTTTTTTTTAACTCGTAATATCTTAGAGATTTGAAGGAAATAGTACGAAAAGTAAGTTTTACAAAAAAACTCTAAGACATGAAATTAAAAACCTAATGAAATTGTTGCATTTTTTTTTTTCAATATGAGAAGTAAGAATAGAATGGGAGTTGATCGAACAAGTGGATGGGTTTGTGTATTTTGAATGTGTGTTTAGCAGGGATGGTTAACATGACAAGAATATAGAACGACGAGTGAATGCAGACACAGAGCAAATTGCGCTCTTTATCACTCTATTGTAGGAAGTTAGAATATGTCAGAAATTGAATTTATGGCCATTCATAATGCTTTTTTAGTCCCCGCTCTAATGTATGGTAGCAAAAGTCGGGTGTGGCAGAAAAATCTCTAGAGTAGAATAAATACTATAGAAATGCGGTAACTAATGAGTATCTTAGGGGTTATTTTTAATGACACGGCGAGAAATTGTATGTTAAAAGAAAATTGTGGTTTACAATGTTGTGATCAGAGTTAAGAAAGGAGCGCTTCAGTTATTTGGTCTTCTGGAAAGAACGAATGAAAATAAGTTGCAGAAATGAAGAAAGAAAGAAGAAGGAAAGAAAATAAGTTTATTTAGTAACACATTTTAGAAGTTTGCTAACCATAATAACATATTAAGATAAACGGTTACTAAAAAGGTACCCAACTCAGCATAGTCTTGGTACTAACAAAGTACTTCGACACTGATCTTCCGTGGGTGCCGATAACATTTAACAAAAACAAAACTTAACAATATTCATTATTATACAATGTTAAGTCAATATGCAAATACAGTATATTTAAACCATATACACGATTACACTAATAATAATAAGTAATAAAACATACATAAGTACTTATAATAAATTAATATAATATAAATAGCAATTACTTAAATAAGATTAAAAGGAAACGAATAAACGGAATAGCAAAGTATGTAAGACACAGTAAATAATTTTCAATAAATTGACTTTTGAATATTGAGTAAGTATTTTTTGTAGTTATATTTAAACAAACCGATTGTTATATTTAAACAAACCGACACACAAGTTATATTTAAACAAACCGATTAAATGAATGGCAGAGTCTGCAATGGGCGGTGTAGCTGAAAATTTTAGAACAACTTGTCGATATATTGAAGGTCAGACAAATTAAGATTACTCATAAGTGACGTGAATGTATGCGTACACCTCTGCCTACGCCTTTGGATGACAGTCGTGAGTGTTTACACGTCTGTATGTTTTTTTTAATAAGGATAACAAACTAACACACAGTCCACCTGATGGTAACTGGTTGCTGTGGCCTATAGATATCTATCTTAATTTAAAAATCAAAATGCAGATGCTTTACCACATTTGGGGACTAAGATGAATGCCTGGTCTTCAGTAAAAACGGTCTCCAGTTCTCTACACTCACCATACGAAACACAGCAGCATTAGGCTGCTATTTTATGCTGGTATTCTGCGAGAGCGTGGACCTTTCCTGGTCGAGCCGACCCATTCTATACTACAATTATACTACGAATATAGCTGCACCATGGCTCAACTGTGTAAAAAATAAATGTAAATAAAAATGTGTTTTTTTACGTTGTTCCTGGATATATTAAATTGAGAATATATGTAAGATGAATGAATCACAACTTGTGTAATGTGCTTTACATTCGATCTCATATTTAAGGTGATTCAAAAATAGTGTTTTTTACAATGTTAAAAACAAATTTTTAAAGGGTGGACAGGCTCCTTCAAAATTTATGTTATATAGGTACAAAATATCAGGTATTTTACTTAATCAAACAATGCCATTCAACCTATAATAAAACTGGTTTTTTTTTGCTTCGTAAATTCAAGATATTTTTCTTATACCGAACCCTGCTGTAGCTATATTATCATTTTAATACGAATAGCTCGGCTCGACCGGGGAAGTGTCACGCTTTTACAGAATACTGGCATGATAACAGCTTAATACTGCTGTTTCGTATGATGAGTGTAGAGAACCTGACATCCTTTTTACTGGAAAGCATCCTTCCAGGAAAAAGGATCTCCGTGGCGTCCTTCCGGTAAAAAGGTTCTCTTATTACTTGATGTGATGCATTCCATCTTGGTCTCCAAGGATGAAAACGCATCTGAATTTTGATTCTTAACTGAAGATAGATGAATAATAGCCACAGCATTCACTTACCATCAGGGGATTGTGTGCTCGTTTGTCCCCGTTGCACCCTAATTATATAAAAAATATTCGGACGAATTGAGAACCTCCTTTTTTTTCTTCCGACTTCAAACAGGAGGAGGTATTCAATTCGACTGTATTTTGTTTAATGTGTGTTAACTCATCACTTTTTTACTGGGTGAACCGATTTCAATGATTCGTTTTATTTGAAAGCTGGTGCTTAGCATGTAGTTCTATATAAATTTGATCAAGGTCTAATTAATAGTTTTTGAGTTGTTTTCAATAATTTGTATTGTAATCGGTTGTAAAAAAAATATTTTTTTATTATTTAAGTCGGTTGAAGATAAAAAACGTATTTTTATTATGTGTATGCATATAAGCATAGAATTACAGGTTCTTTATCTCCTATATAATCCAGCAGATACGTATTAAAGTATTGATTTCACAAACAGAGCAACCAGCGAAGTTAATTACGTAACATGCAAGCAAACTTTACCGAAGCTGCGGCTAAACGGTGTTGATTACTCGTAAAACACAGAACATATTGAGTTTGGGACACTGCGAAATATGTTCTACTTTTTATTAAATCTAGACACACGCCGGTGTGTCAGCCAAGTTCGAAACAGGCAACGAGCCCGCATTCAGTATATTTACACGAGAAATTTCGAGCCACTTCTGATACCTACTCAAAAACTATTAGATCTACACGCTTATAACTTTTGCACGCCTAATTAGGACCTGATCAATAACTTCTAATCTCGAATTTTACGAAAAGCTTATTAGGGACATTTCTAATGTATTCACAAGGACAAACGTTCCGACGCGAAACAATTATTGGTGGGCCATACAAATACATGTTCCTTGACAAGAATTCAAGATTCAAGCCTGCTGCCCTCAGTGCTGCATCTCATTGCTAAACCAAGAAGCCGTCAGACATATTTTTATACGTGGTAGAGCCATGCTGCAGCTATATTAGTAGTTTAGTTGTAGCACAAATGGGTCGGCTCGACCGGGGAAGGACCACGCTCTAACAGAATACCAGCGTAAAATAGCAGCTTAATACTGCTGGTTTCGTATGGTGAGTGTAGAGAACCGGAGACTCTTTTTACTGGAAAAGAGGCATTCCATCTTAATACTCACGGGAGACAACGCATCACGAAGATAAATGTAAATGTCTATGGGTGACAACAACCACTTACCAACAGGTGGACTGTGTTTTTTTTTATAGGATAGGTTGACAAACGAGCACACAGTTCACCTGATGGTAAGTGGTTGCTCGTTTATCAACTTATCCTATAAAAAAATCCCGCCCTGTGAAAATAACTATTTATATTATTTCATGCCAGTATTCTATATTTATTGAGATAGTATGGTGATAACGCCATATATCATGAGAATTTATAAGCATTCCTCACGCCTTCTACGACAAATGCGGAAAAAAATGGGCTGGTATATTCTCTTATCCCCACCAAGAGTTCCGAAATTCTCAAAAAATAATAACAATTCAATAGAAATCTAAGCTCACAAAGATTTCAGCGAAAGCACAAAGAATACAATTTATAATTAAGTTTTAAGTAAGGTTCAACTCTCATAGAATTATCATACCTTCATTATTTACAGGAAATTGCGTTCAAAGCGAAATTTAGAAAGACTTTAATAAGTTCTTGCATAATAGAATCTTTTCTTTTTTAAGGCAAACATTTCCTGAAAATTTGTAAACTTGTAGGAAAGAATACAAGATTTTAAGGCATTGATTATATTTTAAAAAGAAAAAATGGGAGAACTGAATTTACTGTACTACTCTACAAAACATATAACATTATGACAGAGTCAGGAATTAGATAAGTTGTACACAACACACCTGCCGCGTTACTGTAATGGCAAATGACATAAACTATTAATTTTCTAAGGTATATTAAATACGAATTTACCTAATTAAATTCAAATATACTCATAACTAACCGCACTTAAAATTTGTCAACATTCATATGTTTAAATAATAAAAGACAAAACAGTGAAGCGTAAACACGAGAAAAGTTCAAATTAATATAATGTTTTTTTTTTAATTAATGATATCCCACAAAAACGTAAATGTGAACAGGGAATAGGTGTGTGTATAAACGCGGTTCGAAATTGTTTTCTTCGTTTATAAAAAAGTGGGGACCTGAACGGGTGACAAGCTAACAGTGGTAGAGCCACGCGGCAGCTTTTGCTGTCACACGGATGGGCCGGCTCGAACCGGGGTGGTACCACGACCTCACAGAAAACCAGCGTGAAGTAGAGGTTTACCTCTGCGTTTCGCTTGGTGAGTGCAGGTGGCCGGAGGCCCTTTTTACTGGAAATGAGGCATTCCATCTTAGTCCTCACGGGTGGCAACGCATCTACATTTCGATTTGGAATAGATAGATGTAGAGATGTCTATGGGCCGCAGCAACCACTTACCATCAGGTGGACTGTGTGCTCGTTTGTCACCCTTATTCTTTAAAAAAAAACCGTACTAGGCCATATGCAAGTGGGTCTTTACCGTGTTTTGTGGCATTCTATCTTAGTGTATATATGTTTAGCAGTGCATTTGTGAAGGACTGTAATGGTAATATTAATCCACTCAACTCATTTTTGTTTTAATATTTGCTTATCCCTTAATATATAAAATTTAAATTCGAAACCGACACCGACATCGATTCGAAACTCATAAAAGTTGAATTTCGGTTTACATCTAATAGCTAATTCTAAGACAGCCCGACGGAAATCTATTATGATCCCAATGTATGCGTGAGGGACAGCAGTTTACTTCCCAAAGGGAGCCCTTTTACACTATCCGATGGGGAAACCCTTAAAAAATATATGCGACCCTGAAGATTCTGAGTGTGACAGACAGACGGCCAATGACAAGGGTGGACCCTCGTAGCGTACGTGAACGCGGTTACGAATACAAATTCTTAGGGCCGGATCACTCTACCGTGCATTGATTGGGACGAAGCTGCGGTCGGACGAAATAATGCTTTGAAAGTAGATATTTTACACAGTGATCTTTCATTTAAATATTCTTTATAATTTAAATAAAAATTATTTTATTACGTTTACAAAACAATGTTTTCCCGAATTCAAAAAAGGAGGAGCTCATCAAAAATTGGGGTAACTCTTTTTCTTGCAATCAATGATGGCTCCGTGACGCAGTGACTTAGCATTGAGTTACGGTGTTGTATTTATATGGCCTACAAGTAAATGTTTGTTCTTTTGCAATTTATGTATGTAAACTGCCTCCACGATAAAAGAGACAACCCTAGTGTATATACAGCCCATCACAAGTAAACTGTTGTACATATGTCTCCCCTATAGGGTTAATCAAAGTACAATCACATATCATCTATAACCATAGATTACCTGCGTGTTTCATTAGGTCATTACTATGTTAATAGGGGATCGCCTAAAACGGCTCTTGCCAGTACAAGGCTGCCAGTCAATAAACTTTCTTTACCATCAGTTGTCTCTTAAACGGCTTTTTTATTAGTAAGCCAAGAGCGCGAACATAAAATTGACTATTTTATAATTAAAACGCCATCTGTAATTTTTTTTAGTTCAAAATAACATTCTCGACTATCATCATCGTGTGTTTTTATATTTTTAACCGACTTTAAAAAGGAGACGGTACTCAATTCGACTGTATGTTCTTGTTTTTTTTTATGTGTGTTACCTCATAACTTTTTTCTGGGTGAACCGATTTAGATAATTGTCTTGTTGTTTTGTGGCCACATGAAATCTGGTGCTTTTCATGTTGTCCCATATAAATTTAATCAAGGTCTGACCAATAGTTTTTGAGTTATTCTTAATAATTAATATTTTACAATTTTTTTTTTATTTTAACTATTTTTTCTTTTACTTAATTCTCTAATTAATGTAACCTTCACCATTCGCAATTCGTTGTAAACAACAGTTCTTTGCGCAAAAATGTTGTATGGATGGAATCGCTTCCTGCGCGATAAGACCGCATATATTGTACCTTCTGTATAAATTATTTCCTATTGTTTTCGTTTTAATTTGTATTGGTGTACAGTAAAGAATATAATAATTGATTGATTAACTTTGTAAGAATAATTGTAAATTATTATTCAAACAATTAATTTACTATATTTTCTTCGAGATTTATGTCAATGTATGTACACACTTTATTTATTTATTTATTGTACACTTTAATAAAAGGATCGCAAGGAGCGGACTTAATGGTTTTTGGCATTCTTTCTCAGTCAACCTGATAAACTGCTAGTATAGATAGTAAATTATCATTCTGAAGAACCTGAAATATAAATTCCTCATCATCATCATCATCATTACAGCCCTTCACAAGTCCACTGCTGAACATAGGCCTCCCCCAAAGAATGCCACAAAGCACGGTCCTGAGCCACCTGCATCCATCGACTTCCTGCATGTCTTACCAGGTCGTCACTCCATGTCGTGGGGGGAAGGCCTACACTTCGCTTACCGGTACGAGGCTGCCACTCGAGAACCTTTCTTCCCCATCGGTTGTCGGTTCTTCGGGCCATATGGCCGGCCCATTGCCACTTCAGCTTACTAATCCGTTGGGCTATGTCGGTTACTCTGGTTCTACTGCGGATATCCTCATTCCTAAGTTTATCACGCAGAGAAACTCCGAGCATAGCCCTCTCCATAGCTCGCTGAGCGACCTTGAGCTTCCTCATCCGGCCAGCAGTGAAGGACCACGTCTCAGTTCCGTATGTCAAATAAATTCCTACTGAAAATTAATACCTTCAAGCATTGTTACAGTAATAGTGGTCTCAAGAGCGAATTTCGATCACGGTTGTCAGTCTGAACGACTAGCCTAATTCGTCCAGCACTAGAAACTCAGCAGTTGCTAAAATCATAGGATCTACACGAATGGCTGTTCCTAAAAATGCTATGAAGTTTAGCGCCAATTCAGATTTCAAAACTTATAATGGCGAATATTACGTAGTTTACTATTTACAATATCGTGTTGCAATATCGTATTCAAAATCTATGAAAAAAGCCTTGTTTCAAATAAATAATTTAAATATAAAGTAAACTTCCTTGTAAGCGACACTGTTGAATTTATATAAGGTGCAAAAACTTCATTTGTATTCAGTTAACGGTAGCAAATTTCCCACGTTGATATTTGTACAAATGTATGCCTTAATTGTACTGATAGAGAAGCGAAAGCTATTTGGAAGCTATTTTATTTTTAAAATAATATTCATGAAATATTGTAAAATTGCTAAAAGCTTGAACATACGATTTTTAACTTCTTTAAAAAAAATATTTTAACCACTATACGAATTTTTATATTTCGAAAATATTTTTTTCCCGCTTTCAATGGCAAATGTTTAAATGACTAATTTTATTTAAATATGTTAGTTGTAATATCAATACCTTTCTTTCTTTTACGTAAAACATTTGGATTCAAATATAAATCATTTGCTTTTTATATAGCTTATTTTCACATCTCACATCACATATACTCGAAGTAGAAGTAGAATGAAAGCTCTCTCTTAGTTATTTAAAACATTGTCTTTTCCCAGGAATTTGGGCACCTAGCCGTAGTTTTTTATAATGTTCAATTGTTATTAGGAATTTGATGCTAGACATAGCCTGTTTCAGTTTCCCTTTGTCACCTTTTATGATACTCACGGTTCGATATGGGGTAGTGGATATTCTAACACCGCCACTACAAGGTTTATTTTAGTGTGGTGGGTGCGTAGAAATATGAACTACCCCCTTTTGACGGCGACAGGCCACTTTATGGGGAACTCCAAAAAGTCCTACGATAGATATATAGCAGTATAATAATCTTGTTTACAACAGACGGAAATTATGTAAACCAATATATCCTATACTGGTCAAAGTTGCGAGACTCTGATACTCTAACGCATATCCAATTGCTAAGCATGTAGTGGCGGTGTAAGAATATCCATTCAACCGTATTATCTCGTGAACTAAGTAAGACACATCATTTTACTTTATTACGCGAACCTTAGCTAATACATTTTTGACATCTTTAATATAATTTATTTCCGCTAAGAAACGCCCTATTCTACTGATTCCTCTAGTGTTGCAGCTGTCCATGGCAGTAGTCACTAACTATCAGGTGAGCCACATGATCGTTTGGTCCTTCTTATATAAAAAAAAAACATTGATTCGCATTTTTTGTGTGATCGTGCCTTATATTCTTTTTTTTATAGGATAAGGGTGACAAACGAGCACACAGTCCACCTGATGGTAAGTGGTTGCTGCGGCCCATAGACATCTACATCTATCCTCTGTTACAAATCAAAATGTAGATGCATTGTCACCCTTGAGGACTAAGATGGAATGCCTCATTTCCAGTAAAAAGGGCCTCCGGCCACCTGCACTCACCAAGCGAAACGCAGAGGTAAACCTCTACTTCACGCTGGTTTTCTGTGAGGTCGTGGTACTACCCCGGTTCGAGCCGGCCCATCCGTGCAAAAGCTGCCGCGTGGCTCTACCACTGTTAAAAATATTCAAATATTCTTTATTCAAATTCAACAATAAATTCTATCTCGAATATTAGGTGTGTCTATCTTTACAAATTTCGTTTGATATACAGCTCAATCGACGTTAATGGCGCATATTCATTTAATATTCCGAATAATTACATCGTAACACGCTTGTTAATCTTTATTAAAATTTAATTTAAGACTTCATTAAGTAAAATTTATAATATACTTGTCAAAATTTGCCCATTTTAAAATTAAATTGTCTTTTCAATAGCACATTTCTTTTTAGCTAATTAGACAAATTCGTACTTAATACCCTTTTGAAAATTGTTAGGTTATGTCATTAAAGTGACACGCAGGTCTGCTGTGGACAGCTTACCTAATTCCTGACTCTGTCAATATGTTGGATGTAACGCTCTCACAGAATACTATGAATGTAGAAAACCGGAGAGCCTTTTTACTGGAAGCGAGGCATTCCATAGTAGTCATCAGTGGTGACAACGCATCTGTATTTTGATTCTTCATTACATCCCTTCACAAGTCCACTGCTGAACATAGGTCTCCCCCAAAGAATGCCACAAAGCACGGTCCTGTGTCACCTGCATCCATCGACTTCCTGCATGTTTTACCAGGTCGTCACTCCATTTTGTTTGGGGACGCCCTACATTTCGTCCGCCAATACGAGGCCGCCACTCGGGAACATTTTTTCCTGTTTTATTCTTAATCAAGCATTTTGATTCTTAAATGAGGATAAATGTAACTGTCAATGAGCCACATCATTCACTTACTATCAGGTGGACTGTGTGGTTGTTTGTCACACCCATTTCATTAAAAATCAGTTTCCTTTTTTTCCTTTTAAAATATAAGCAAAACCTTCAAATCTAGTATTCTTTCCTAAAGTCTACAAATGTTTATGAAATGTTTACCTTAAAAATAGAAAAATCTCACTTTGCAAGAGCTTCTCATTAAAGTCCCTCTAAATTTCGCTTTGAACATAATTCCCTGTAAATAATGAAGGTATAGTAATCCTATGAGAGTTATACCTTACTTAAAACTTAATTATAATTAGTATTCTTCGTGCTTTTACAAAAACCTTTGTTAGCTTAGATTTTTATTTCATTACCTGTAGTATTTAAGAATTTAGGAGCTCGTGTAGGCAGCGAGAGGATATTCCAGCCCATTTTAATAAACGAGGGGGCAAACGAGATTGTAAGCGACTACCGCCTCCCATAAACAACTGCAACACCACCAATCGCCGGTGATAAACGATTTCACAAAGAGTTCGTACGAGGAAGAAAACTACTAGTAAAACGCACAGTGGTGGATCGTCAAGGATCCAGATGGTGTGGATGGTATCCTGAGTTTTGTTGCGATGTGTGTTAGTGGGAATTAATCCGAAATTTAATTCTTCAGATCACTTCCCGAGGTAAATGCGATAGAAAATGCAAAGAAAGCTTCGCAGCACTATTGAATCAAGCCAATCAGAAAGAACTCGATCGTCGACGATTCGAGTCATTCGGTGCTGGAACTGGATGCTCATTTCGTCCCGTGCACATTCTGTTTCGTGGATGGCGACATTAGAAATACCTGTAAATTCTCATGACCTTCGACAGATGTGTGTCACCATAATAACCTCTAGACCAAATTTCGGTCACGGCGGCCAGTAGCCATTTCAACGTTGACTAGCTACCTGCGCAAGACAGGATTGAATTACCCGAGTGTACGCGCAAGCACAGGTGCACTCTCTATTTCATCACTCTCGTAGTCCGATGGGACGGTTTTACGTATTTTCCGGGCACAGTGGTAAAACCCACGACCATCGAATTTCTAGTGCGGGCACTTACAGCTACGGCAACTCGTGCTCGGCATGCGTAGGTACTAACGTAAATAGGTGCGAAACATTTTTATTTTCTATACGCTTGGCCATCTGGAGTTTCCACTTCGGGTGGAAGCCAAGCCATCCTTTCTAGCCAAGCCCTGCACATCCTATAAATTTGAGCGAAATTGGTGATGATGAGTAGGGAATGCCCCTTTAGTCTTCTGGGTGACACGGCATCTGCATTTTAATTCTTGATTGAGGATAATTGTTGATCTCTAAGGGCCACGGCATCCACTTACCATCAGGTGGACTGTGTGCTTTGAGTGCTTGTCACCCGTACTCTATCTTAACCCTATAAGGAATTAAGTTAAAGAAAGTTATATAAAATGTTTAGATAAAAACGCTAAATAATACTATTTTTGAAATGTAACTTATAAAATGCCTAGTATGTTTCAGAAGTATTAACTCAATCTTATAGAAAATAGGAGAAATAATCAAAATGTATACAGATATAAAAAACGTCGAATAAAAACATTATGCGGGCACAAAAAGCAACACCAACAAATTTGCAATTCCAGCTTTCAATTCTTCCTAAAGACGAAGCAATTCGGGCCTCCATAAAAACGTCCTAAGCCGTGTTCCGTCGTGCAACCAAAACTCGAGTGTCCTAGCATTAGTAAGGAGAATTTACGCCCCATTTTATGTGCCACTCGAATTTCAATGAAATGGCGGCGGCATTCCCTCTGCCTTTCGTATCCGTGGTAATAAACGGATTTACCCGGCAAATCCTTTCAGTTTGACTACACAGTCCATTGCCGACCTTTTTTCTAGAGCTTCTTCGGCCCTGTGATAATATTTGGGGCTATATTTCACCGGGAGGTAGTGACTGGATCTTTTATTCTGTAACCTACAAAAATGCCTTTTACGTGTTCTATCATGAAGTCGTAAAATTCCTTATATAGTAAGAGTATAAAATATTCAAGAGAAATAGAACAACAGAAAGTATCTAATCGTAAATATCAGAGCCATTTTTGTAACAATAAAGTAATAAAATTTCGGTTTGTAATATTTAATGTTGCGATACAACAGTTTTATTGCAAACATTTCGATTATTGATTTATTGGAAGGCCGATAAAAAATGTTTAGGGCTTCCACTTTAGGTAAACGCAATGCCGGTACATGACAGCCTCCTCCGCGGTTAAGATTAAAAAAGTTTTCTCACACGGCTTGTGGGTTAGTGGAAAAAATATTATGAAATTTCCAGAAAGCCACCGCCGATGACCGAGAGCAAAGTTCATTAAAGTGTGCTTTGTTGCGGATAGGCAATTAAGAAATTTAATTTTAACTTACTTTCACTAGATTTCCCATGAGATGCATTGTTGGGATGATTGAATAGTCGATAGATTTCTAAGAAAACGAATATTTTATATTAATCCTAGAAGCATCAATAGAAAAATAAAGTAGATTACTAAAGCACATTGGTACGAATTTACCGGAGTGTTTGCGTCATTTAAAATACAAAAAAAAAAAACATGCATGAGTGTCGTAGAACACTTCGTTGGACCGAAGTTCCTTTATTATATTATAATTGATAAATGTATTATATTATTTATTTTTTTATTTTTATAGGAATTTATTTTATAGGATAGGGTGACAAACGGGCACACAGTCCACCTGATGGTAAGTGGTTGCTGGGGCCCATAGACATCTACATCTATCCTCGTCTGCGAATCAAAATGCACATGCGTATGGAATGCCTCTTTTCCAGTAAAAAGGGTCTCCGGATCTCTACACTCACCATACGTAACACAGCAGTGTTAAGCTGCCATTTTAAGCTGGTATTCTGTGAGAGCCTGGTCCTTCCTGGTCTCGTGCTATTCGTGCTACAACTTGACTATTAATTTAGCTGCAGCATGGCTCTACCAAGTATAAATATATTATTGATTGACAAATACAAATAAATTAATTACTAGCGTCTATTAAAATAAAAAAAAATACTTTTTTCATGGCAAGATAAGAAAAAGTGCAAGGGAGATGGATATTATTCCATCTCGCTTCCTTACAGCCGCAAAGCCGTCTACCCTACGTCAGAAGGGGTCGTGACAAAAAAATCTTACAATTTTTTTTCGCCTAGCCCCCATCCTCCAAAATTCGTTCCGTTCGATAAGAAACTTCGTTCCAAAAGTGATTATTTAATTAGCTTGGTTTTCTACGAAATTAGTATTATATTGAAAAGCCGAGAATAAATTGCTAATTTTAAGGGTTTTTTTATATTATTATGGGGTTAAATTATGAATTTTCTGTTGTAATGAAGTGGCCAATTTGAAATAAAATTAAACTTGCACGATCCGAGATTGGTAATTAAAACACAAAACTGAAGTTCTATTGTTTTAATTTAAATTGGTTTTATATTTAGTAGTAGTTAAGCATATATTATGTAGATCTAATTTTTGAGGTTCAAGATACGATTTCCGACACTGTTTTTACAGCAGAGACAACTAGCAATATCAATTCTGTATTTGGAGAGGTAACAACTAATGAAAACACTATAGGTTGTTATGCGAAGAATAAAACACGAGTGAGACTAGACAATGAGACAAATAATAATGGATTTATAGTATTGGTGATCCTATCAAGCAACCAAGAAACTAGCGTCATGTTTTGCCGTTAGCTTACTCACAATATTGACTCATTATCACCACGTTGGGAAAACAAAAACAATCGAGAAATTATTGTCTCGTGAATTAACTGATGAGCATAGAGCATTATGTTATATATTATGCATTTAAATACTTCTTACTTTGCAGTTAGTTGCAGGTGTCGATGGGATTATGTAGTCTCGTGCCATAAGTTGGACTGTAACTGCTGCTCGTTTATCACCACAATTAAAATAAAAACAGGAATAAAGTCTACTGTTTCTGAGACGAAATTCACGAGAAAAAACAAATGAAAGTTGGCTGCGGGAGTAATTCTGTTTGTTAGTTAACTAAATTTTATAAAAAAATATACATATTTACAGTAAGAATGTAGCTCAGTGGCTAAGCGCTCGCTGTGAATTTCACAGCAAGCGAGCAACTCAGGTTTGATTGCCGTCGGCACCAATAAAATTGTTTTTTGCAGTTTTAAGTGCCGAATTACCATGCGCTCGGCGGTAAAGTAAAACATCGTGAAAAAACCCTGCATGTCTGAGAAATAAGAAAAAAATATTTCGAAGACATGAAGTTCACCAACACGCTTTGGGGTAGCGCGTTGAGAATTTCCTTGCCCTAAAACCCTCTCAGAAATGGAGGGGGCCTGTGGCCACCAGTGGGACGTATATAGACTGTCCAATATATAATTCGAGTCAGTATTTGATAAAATATGATATTGAGGTTTTTTTTTGCTTGTCCGGTGTGAGCGAAGATTTTCAAGGGCCGTCCGCAATATTTATTTGTTGAACAATAGGTAAGAACGTTTTAGCGTAAATAAATCCGAAGACAGCGAGGCAATAACATCGTTTATAATGATTTATAATGATATTAGATACGAAGAAACAAAGCGTATTTCTCTTTTCAGGAATAGGTAAGTGGGCCATAATTGAAACAGCATGATTTATACCATTCCCCGTTCACTCTCGCCCCGCTATATTTTCTTCCGAAATCCGTTTACTCGAAAGGGTTCTAAGAAAAGTGAAGGGGGGCGAGGGGCGGGGGATTTCGTAAATTATGGCCTTTTAAATTCCCTTCCCTTTGTTACCGTTGTTACTTTTTTCGCGACAAAAGAGATTACGCCATCTATCTTCCACGGAGCCAGTAAATTGGTTATGAAGATAAAATCTTTTATTAAATTATGGAAATGTATTTGCGGCTCATTTGAATATGGACTGTCCAAGGGGTGTATAATAAGGTCGGGATACTCGTAAAAGAGCCAGCGCGCCTTTGTATTGTTAACTGGTGGCCAAATGGTTAAAGGCACAATCCGATAAAGTTATCACTGAAAAGCATTGTTATGTACTACCTCCTTTTTTAAATGAAGTCATAAAATTAAAGTTCTTTATTATAAAATTAGTGAGCTTTGCTATTTTATTTTATAGACAATGGGTCGAATGGGTCGGCTCGACCGGCGAAGGACCACGCTCTCACAGAATACCAACGTAAAATAACAGCTTAGTCCTGCTGTGTTCAGTTTGGCGAGTGTAAAGAACCAGATACCCTTTTCACTGGAAAAGAGGCATTTCATCTTAGTCATCATGGCTGCATCTGCATTTTATTTGCAAACGAGGATAGATGTAGATGTCTGTAAGCCACAGCAACCACTTACCATCAGGTGGACTGTGTGCTCGTTTGTCACCCCTATCCTATAAAAAGAAAAAAAGATTAAGAGTGACAAACGAGCATACAATCTTCCCTACATTCATCATTCGAAACAAAGTAGCATTAAGTTGCTATTTTACGCTAATATTTCATGAGAGCGTGGTCCTAACTCGTTCGAGTCGACCCATTTGCACTACAACTATAAAATAGGTGCAGCGTGGCTCTACCACGTGTTTTATCAAAACTACACTTAACTTTTAAATTCGCTGAAATACAAAACCGTTTTGTGAGTATCATCCAGTAGATTTGTCAGATAGAGTCGGTTGCTTTAAATAGTTTATAGAATAGTTTTTGGCAAGCTAGAAATACTGTTCTTTAAGTTTTCCACCAAAACTGACCTTCTGGCACTCTGACACGCTATTTCGATTGTTCGTGTAGTTTTTATAACACATATTTGTAAAGTACAGTAAAGTTGCAGGCTATTTACGTCCAACTGCTGGGAACAGGCCTCCTCTCATTTCTGAGAGTGTTTTAGGGCAAGGAAATGTCCGCAGCGCTGCTCCAATGCGTATTGGTGAACATCACATGTCTTCGAAATATTTTTTTCTTATTTATCAGACATGCACGATGTTTTCCTTCACCGCCGAGCACGTGATAAATCAGTACTTAAAATTGCAATTAACAATTTCACTGGTGCCGGCGGTGATCGAACCCAGGTTACTCGAGTACTGTGAAGCTTACAGCGAGCGCTAACCATCTGAGCTACCACGGCTTTAACTTATACGTATTTACAAACTTTAAATGGTATGCTTATATATACTATAAATAATAATACTTGCGTTTTGAAAACTACTACTAGAAAATTTTCCCATATTCAACATAAGCTGGCTTATTTTCCTAGCATGTTTTCGCGTTTGCGAAAGCATGAAGCGTTTTCCCCCTACAATGGAAAACTTTTCTGTATATAATACGGATTAAGTACGTAGCAGAATAAAAAAGACGTAAAATTCTAGAGTTTATCAGTGCATAGCAAACCGAAACAGAAAAGCCCCTACAAGCAGAACTTTATCACAAGTAACGCATGACGTGACATCCATTACCCTCTTTGATCATATTAATGGGAAGTGGACAACCAATCCGTCACAGCAGCTAAAGGGTGCTGTATGGTGAGTGTGGAGTCGGAGACCCTTATTACTGGAAACGAGGCATTTCATCTTAGTCCTCAGGGGTGACAATGTATCTGCATTTTGATTCTTAATCGAGGATAGACGTAGACATCTATACGCCACAGCATTCATTTACTTTTTACTCCTACTATGTAAAAAATGCCGCTGCAAGCAGAGAACTTTAAGCGACCATGATATACCGAAGCCCATCATACACTGGTAAGTATCTCTGAAAATACACAAAACTAAGACAGTTTACTGAAACTACTTTTAATAGAGTTCTCTAGTTAAGAACTTACAATGTAGCTACATGTTAGTATGTCCGCAAACACGTGTCCAAAACGGGCATGTTATGTAATATTTACGTTACAAATTAACATTAACTTTCGTGAACTGGACTAACACTTAAATATTATTCATTTAGAAGCATAAAATGGAATGGGAAAACTTCTAACAAGAGCTGCTCTGCGGTTAGTCTGAGTCACTTTTTTATAGTAAAAGAATATCACAAAGTCTACCTGATGGAAAGTGGATGCTATGGCCCATAGACATCTACATCTACCCTCAGTCACGAATAAAAATGCAGATGTGTTGTTACCCCCGAGGACTTAGTAGTAGACTTTAGTAAAAAGGGCTCCCGGTTCTCTACACTCACTATACTAAACACAACAGCATAAATCTGTTATTTTACGCTGGTATACTGTGAGAGCGTGATACTTCCCCGGTCGAGCCGAATCATTCGAACCACAACCATAATATAGATGCAACATGACTCTACAATATATAAAATTATTTATTCACTAGCAACAAACCTTTATTTTTTATCAATTCAAAAGAAAAAAGAAATCGTTTAACTTAACGAAACAAGACAAAACTCAGCATTGCAGTACATTCATGAATAAAAGGATGACTTAATTATATCACTTTAAGCGTTCAACTGACTTACTTTGAGTGCTCCAAGTCTTCCTTACTTTGAAATAATATCGCCTAGTGCGAGTATAATGCCGCATAAATTATGTATGAATACACTTAACCGACTTTTTGTTTGATCGCACTGAAATTATTCCGCTATTTAAACCATAACGTAGATATTTTGTAAATTATCCGAAATAAAAAGCACTTACGGATGTGCGTGTTTCGTCCGTGATTTCTATCTTCGCATTTCATTTTTTGTATTAGCTCTGGGGGTTGAGCACTTGCCTCAAATTTCATAAGTGTGCAAGCAACCAGATTTTGATTACCGCTGGCACAACAAAAATGTTCAACCACAATTCTAAATGCTGATTTATCTACCACGTGCTCGTTGATGAAGAAACATCCTATTCTAAACTAAAATTATTACTCCCGATACCATCCACACCATCTGGATGATTGGCGGTCCATCACTGTGCGATTTAGAAGATGCTTTCTTCCTCGCACGACTTCCTTGTGGAATCGATTACCATCAGCGATTTTTCCGAACCGATACGACTTAGGGACCTTCAAGAAAAGAGCGTACTCCTTTTTAAAAGGCCGGCAACGCATCTGCAATTCCCTCCCTGGTGTTGCAGTTGTTCATGGGCGGCGGTAGTCACTTACCATCAGGTGAGCCGCATGCTCGTTTGCCCCCTCTCCTATAAAAAAAAATTAAAAATTTAAGACCTTGTGTCAGATAGTTGATGATGTTTCTCTTGATTGATGATGTGAGCATGTAACATCTTCACGTGCATAGATCAGAATCTCTCTCCAGTTGTGTCTGACTGCCGTCCCATTAAACTATGAGAGTGAGGAAGTAAACAGAGCACCTATACTTGCACCTTATTTTTCTTGTGTAAAATTTGGTCTAGAGGACATTTAATTAATTTGGCTTTGCTTCGTAGTTTTTCCGTCCAATTATAATTTGGTCTTCAAGAAAAGAGTTAATAGACTTTTCTTAAGCTAAGTCAGTGTGCTTTATCATCTTCGGCTGACTGGATTATGTTCTCCAGACCAAATTCCGGTCACGGCGGCTAGCCTCAACGGATACTAGCCATCGGCGCAGGACAGGATTAGAGTGCCCAATTATGTGTAAGCACAGGTGCACTCTCTATTCCCTCACTCTCATAGTCCGATGAGACAGTAAACTGACACGACCGGAGAGAGATCAGGCGCAGGACCAACGGCTTTACGTGCTTTCCGAGGCAAGGAGATATCGCCAACTTTCCTGACTCCGGGCAGCTACTGAAAATTTCTTGATAAAAAAAACTTAATAACTGAATTTTTTGGGTCGACTCGGGATTTGAACCCGGGACCTCATGATCATCAACACTAGACTAACGAGGCAGTCATTGCAGAACTGGTTAATAACAGTAAAAAAAGCTGATTGAATATATTTTTAAAGACCTTTTACTACAACAACATACAAAAGATTATACATTATTAGACTGTGGAAAAGGTTGAGTAACAATAAAAAGGTATGGAGGTAAAGATCCGAGGGTCTCTTTATTTCATTGGTGGCCAGGCTTTTGTTTCGACCGCTTTTGTTCTGCTGGGTCTCGCTTCGTATACTTTCATTGAAAACGATTTTTCAGTTGGGGTAACAGTTAAATTTGGCCCGTTTCTAATAAAATAAGTTACGGAAACGACCGACTTGACCTTGTTGGGACCGCTTGTCGATATAAAGTGACTCTCAATGGATTTAATATTTAAAACATTTTACAGCGTCAGATATAAATTTCTTTGTAAAAACAGCGGTTGCTTTGATTAATGAATGTATTTACGGTGAAGCTAATAACATAAAGCAAAATAAAGGTTATTTATTAGAGAAAATATTTTCATATTTAATGAAATATTTTTCTGCGTATTGGTGGCTTTAGACAAATCATAATGCCATTTTGTTACATGGGTGACGTAATAGGCAAATATGGGATATTCATCCATCTGTCCATTATAGCATATAAAATTGCACTGTTGACCATACTCCCACACCCATAAATTGCCCCATAGGGGGGATAATTTGCTTAAGTTGACTCGCTTGGCAAGTGGTTTGGCAACCGAAGGAAGATGTTTTTCTATGAAATAAGGGTGACAACCTCGTCCACCTAATGCTAAGTTGATGCTGTGACCTACAGACACCTACATCTATCTTCATTCAAAAATCATAATGCAGATGCCTTGCCACCGATGGCGATCACCTTGAATAAGGTGATCGCCACACCATGCTGGTTCTATGAAAAATAAAAATTGTATAAACGAAATTATTGATAAGTGAAATATGTTTGAAAAAAAAGGTCCCGCTGGGTTTCTTGCTGGTTCTTCTCAGGACAGAGGTATTTTCCGAACCAGTGGTAAATAAAAAATGACTTTCAATAAGAATTATGTAATAATCAATATTGAATAAAAAAATATTCTATTCTATTCTAATCTACCCTTGAGGACTAAGATGGATGCCTGGTCTTCAGTAAAAAGAGCCTCCATTTATCTGCACTCACCATACGAAATGTTGCTGAAATGCTGGTGTCAATCTTTTGTCTCATGGCTACAGTACAAATGTGTCAAGCCGATCTATTTGCGCTGCAGCCATCTGCCATCTGCATGGAAATCCGGTCTTCAACTCGACTTATTATTATTCATTTATTTATTTTTATTTTCTCCAATACGAGATGTACTAAAATTGTGTAAGTCTGGCCGCATTTTGTCATATTAGTATTAAGTTGAAGTCTCCCATTAACACCGTTTATAGGCATTTGGAGGAATGCATGGCTCTGGAAATATCCTCATACATTTTTTTCCACTACCTCATAGAGATGTGCCGTGGTTGGTACGTAAACCTGTATGATCCTCAACGAACACCGTTTGATAATTCTAAGTATAGGGTACGCAACCCTCATCGACACACTCCCAATATTTGCAACGGTGTTAACTAGAGACTTGTAGACTACAAATGCCTTCTTGGACGGATGGTTATCCTCCCAGTGATAGATTCAGTTGCCGTATTCAGGGATTTCCGTGTTCTTCCCCTCTCTTCTAACCTAAAATTATCCTGTAATATGTTTATCTATCTCTTCTTACAGCTTTAGGATCTTCTCGTCTGTCCGCAGTCTGGCTGCGTTAAATGTTGCCAGGTACCATCTAAAGCCGCAACCGAATCTCCAACGGAGATTCTTTGCACCCACTGCCACGCCGTTACCATGGTTTCCCTCGCCAGTAATAGTGAGGCTTCTGGGTATTTGAAGCCGTTTCTGTACCTTTCGTCATGTACTTTCGTAATATAATGATTGGTAACCGTAATATTTTTGTATAGAATTTTTGCTGTTATCAGATGGTGTTGCCCATTTTTCATTTGTTTACGACTATCGCCTCTTACGACACCTCCGGGACGATATTTGATAGTGGTTATTCTTAAACTGCCACTAACTGACGGTGACGGTAACTTAAATTTTAAGAAATTAATCATAGTCACATTGAATACCTTTCGTACGAACTGAGGAAATCTTATCTGTATAAATGTTCCCTCGGTTTTAGAGCCTTGTGGACAATTTAGAGACGATGGCAGGAGACCCGAAGGTATGACATTGATCTCTTGGGAGAGAGTTAAAACCCTAGTGTGGGATGCTACTAACGTAGACACTCTGGCGGCCTCTCATCTCAGGGGTACCTCGTTTAGAGCCAGGGCGGCATCAGAGGCAGCTGAACTGAGTAAGTGGCGCAAATATGAGTCTCTGATCTCAGAGTATCTACGACTACATATTTGTACCATTAGTTGTAGAGACTATCGGTCCGTGGGGTCCATGTGCGGTGAAGTTCCTTAAGAAACGCCATCCGCGGCTGGTCGTTGCTGCTGGTGATAAGAGGGGCTGGTTCATTTCTCGCTCAAAGGCTAAGTATAGCCATTCAGCGGGGAAACGCAGCCAGCGTTCTTGGCACGATACCGAGCGGAGTAGCACTATATAATAATTAAGTTACTAGTTTTAGTTTTATTTATTATAGTTTTTAATATTGTAGATAATTAAAAAAAATAAACATAATATAAATAGGAAGAAGATGACTGATTTGATACTTTACATATTGAAAACGTGTACGAATCTAACAAAAGAGACGACTGATTTGATATTTTTTGTAAGAAAATACGAGATTCGTTTTTTATTTACATAAAAATTAGTTGCTTCGGAACTGAAACAAAAAGTTTCTTGTCTCCAATTCCCTTTTGATTAAAATGGTACAATTTAACTTTAAATTAGAAAACTTCTGGAGTAAAAAAATCTTTGTGTTCGCAGTGTCATTTTAATAATTAACTGTCTTAGAATTTTTTTTTTTTTAGTATTTTAACAAGTCTTTTGGTTTTTAATAAAATGAAGTTCTTTACTAATTGGACGTTATACTCATCTGTATTTAACTGTGTTCTTACACAATGTTTTAATTTCTAACAATAATTTTAATCTTATTATTTAAATATATAAAATGTCATGAAAATATTTTTGCCTCCAATAGATCGCGTTATAACCATTATAGCCCCCAGAGGCAGGGAATATTTTTTTAGTTACCTCCAATTTCTCCGGTCTTATTTTATATAAGAAATATTATAATTTGTGAATATATATTACTTTATTTCATACGAACATTTTTATTTTATTTTCATATTAAGTTATTTCTTACTTTAAAGTAATTCTGATAGATCGCTATATCATAATTATTTTTACCGACTTCTAAAAGAAGTGGTTCTTAATTCAAGTAGAAAAATTTCCATATACGTTAATTTTTTGTTTGTATTTTACGCAATATCTTGGACAATTATTGTGAACCAAATTCATTCATTCTTTTTTGGAAAAAAAGGGGATGGACTTTGTAGTTGTTTTTTGAGTGGACTAAGGAATGTTGTGATGTTATAAGGAAATAGCTTCTGTAGTTTTTGATGTGAAGGGGTTTTAATTTTGCTTTATACTATGCCTCAGCACGAATTTCAGAAATTGATATGTATTTTTTTTTTAATTTCGAAAACTGCTTTTTAACTTTTATTTAAAGTCTAATTTTATATAATATTAAAGAATGTTTTAATACAGATAATCAAAAGCCCACTGCTAATCATATACTTTCACAATAGATAATTTTATTCCTCCACGGTTGAAGGAAATTAGTCACGGCAGCCCATGGACACCTGCAACAGACTACTAGAAAGAAAGAAATAATGTTTATTCGTTGCTACAACTTACTATTATAAATAATTAAATTAACAAACCAAAATAAAATACTTAACAAAATTGTTAAAAATAAAGAATATGGATTGGATCAGTAGTAACAGAGTTACTGCAGCGCTGAAATTCTGTCGGAGCCACTTATGTCGACGACTTCTAAGAAGTAAGGCCAAAAATACTTTACCACCCTCTGAGACTACAAAGAAAAATCTGACAGTCTATATATGAAAATACTGGCTCTTTAACCAAAAGTGTGGTAAAAAAAAAACATAACGAGTGCACTGGTGTTTGGAGTAAGATATACTGGATAGAGTGGTACTAATACAAATATATCCTAAGCAAAATGAAAACCACCTGAATGTTATTATGAAGAGACTACACACCTAGCTTTAGCTCTAAGATTATCTCATGTTTGATGTTTTTTCATAGATAAAATATTTTCTTAAAGGCCAGCTTATTACCTCAAAATATAATATTTGTTTTGGCCTGTAGTACCCACTTAATAAATAATTTGATGTATGATTTGATGCTTATAATATATATTTATCTTTTGATCCTCTATATACACTTAATATTATAATCCTAACTTCAAATAAACATTATAAAAAAGTATTAAAGTAAATATATTATACAGAAAATCTTGCCTTGATCCTTTAAGCTTTGAGCGTTTATATAGATTACATTAAAACTACTTGTTTCCTTAATTCATGCTGCAGATATGTTATGATTGTGACACGAATGGGTCTGCTCAACCGGGGAAGGCCACGTTCTCACAGATTATAAGCGTGAAATAGCAACTTAATTCTACTGTTTCTGATACTGAATTGTAATGAGGAATTCCATATTAATAGTCAGGGGACAATCGTAAATTTAGATGCCCATGGGCCACAACAACCACTTACCATCCAGATGGATTGTCTAGTCGTGTGTCACCCATAGTGTATAAAAAATGTCAGCACCTTTCAGCACCATATTTTTTGTGAACTATATATTGAATGACTTCAAAAATATAATCGAGTAGTGCCGGTAAAAAAGAAGCCGTCACCGCATTTCGTTGCATAATTGTCAGAGGTAACGACGGGAAGTGCCAAAAAACCCAATTTAGATATATACTAGCTGTTTTCGTGACTTCGCTCGTGTGCAATTAGTACTATTGTTATGATAAGTGATGATGATGTATTTGTACTGATAATGATAATTATGCGCGAAATAGGTTTCTAGGTACTAGGGTAAGAGATATTTGCGACAATATACACTAAACGGGATAAAATCATTCAGTTAGTCTGTCAAGTTCATTGGTTATGATACTCGTATTGTTCATGATTTATTTGTACTTTTTAATAGCACCAAGATCTAAAAAGACCCTAATCTGGATCAAAACAGTAAAGCAGTCAATCAGACCAACTAACGAACTAACAAACGGATGCGCCCACAAACATAGTAATGGATGATCCCACAAATTAACCAAGAAACGAATTGTGCAAACTATGCGCATGTGTTTCTTAATAACAATAAACAACCAAATGACCGCAATAACGTAACCCACAATTTGCTCCCAAATTTCTCTAGCCAGCACTTGGATCCCTTACAACAGACATGAGACTGCCCTAAATAAGCAAGCTCCAACGCCATTTCAGTTGGGTTTTCTACCAAAAAATTCTCAGTGGCAGCGCGGATTCAGCGATTTTAGCGGTGTTTCATCCATGTGTCTCGGAAAGTACGTAGAACCTTTGGTTCTGCGTCCAATCTCTCTATATTTGTCTCGGATTACTGTCCTATTGGACTATGAGAGTTAGGGAATAGAAAGTGCACCTGTCCTTGCGCACATACTCGTGAGCCATAAAACTGCACTGCGTAGTAGCCAGCATGTGCTCGAGCATGTCGAGGTCATCGGTGACGCGAATCCTTAAGTTTTCCTCCTACCAAAAATCGCTCAATGCGGTTAAAGATGTTTTCACTTCAAAAATAGCATGTACGCCAGCATACACAGGGGCAGTGAGGCTGCCTCTTCTTTGCTCCAAACCCCTCCCAGAAATGGGCGCAGAGCAGGTCCAGCAGTGTTATTAACGTAGGCGGTTGCAATATTTAATAATGTAGTGGAGGGTAAGAATACTCCCTTAATAGGTTGTAACGACAACGTATTAACGTTATTTATATTAATATGTATCTATGATACATATAATATGTATCTTAGATACATATAATACGTACAGAAAGTTGAAAGAAAAATAGAGAGAAACATTGAATTAAAATGCAAACTTAAAAATTAAATGAATTAGGGTCGAATTTCGACCAATGGACGACCCCTAGCAAAATACAAAACACCAGATTACTTTGTTAACATAATATAAAGCAACAACAAACGAAAACTTGAATATCATCTGAGTCTCATACTAAGGTTGAGTGCTAACAGTGTAATGCGACAAAAGATTTCATAAAGTCGAATGACAAAGAATTTGTGCCATGAAAATGTCGGGTCGCTGGCTTTCCGCTGTGTGTAATTATAAGGCCGATGTTCATTTGCGACTGCGTCTTGTCTTTGTGACTTGTTGTGTCTTTGTGTTAGCGACTTTGACGTCAGATTGCTGCATCATAGTTTTTTTTACAAATTTTGTTCAGAGGATATCCGGTTGGCGTTTAATTCATACAAAAGTTCCTCTGTTTTTCCCCGTATGAATAACACTAGAACAGTTTTTCTATACAAGCTACATATGCCATTGGCATCTCAGAATTGGAAAACCTTTAAAAATTACTAAATTTGTCCAGCTAAGTATTTCATCGTTAGACATTTAGAAAACAAATTTAACATTTAAGCAGTGATGGTGTAAGAATATTAACTATTGCTGTGATAAGAGGCGACAAATGGAAACAAGCCACGAACCAGTGTGGCATCTTCCTAATACGAATTTTGAATTTAAAAAATCTGCGGTTGTCAATCAGCCTGCCAAACATGGCAAATATGAAAAAACCTTATGCGGCAAACTATGGACAGGACTATGTTCAGCAGAAAAATGTATTATTGGAATAATACATTTTTACGTGGTAGAGCCAAGCTGCAGCTATATTTATAGTATAGTTGTCGGCTCGACCGGGGAAGGACCACCCAGCGTAAAAATAGCAGCTTCATGTTGCTGTGTTTCGTTTGGTGAGTGTAGAGAACCGGAGACCCTTTTTACTGGAAAAGAGACATTCGATCTTAGTCCTCAAGGCTGACAACGCATCTGCATTTTGATTCGGAAACGATGATAGATGTAGATGTCTATGGGCCTCAGCATCCACTTACCATCAGGTGGACTGCTCTGTGACTGTGTGTGCTCGTTTGTCACCCTATTTCTATAAAAAAAATTATGGGGACAGACCTCCCGTCTGTCCTCTAACTTTTCTTTAGGGGTTAATAGGCTGTAATGATGATGATGATGTACGCTTAACAAGCGGATTGGTGATGGAATATCCCGGCCTTAAACGCTGCTCGGTCACGGTCTGTATCTTTTACACCTTCCGTAGATAAGATGTTGAAGTACATAATATGAATGAGGTGGTCGCTTCCAAGCACTTTGTAAAAGAAATTTTGTAAATAGTTTGTAATTATTTATATTGTAAAATTTATTTAAAAACAAGTCCCGCTGTGTTTCTTGCTGGATTTTCCCAGGACAGAGGGTTTTATTCGAACCAGTGGTAAAGTTAAAAATTACTAAAAAATTACTATTCTATTCTATGATTATCCATATTCTTAATAATTATAAAAATATGCTTATTGTTAACGTAAAGATAAAGATATAGCTTATACCACTGCCAGGTACAGGCCTCCTCTTACATATGAGAGGGTTTTAGGAAAGAAAGTGTCCGCCACGCTGCCTCAATGCGTGAATGCGGACTTGAAACGTCTTCGAAACATTTTTTTTACTTCTCAGACAAGCAGGTTCCCTCACAATGTTTTCCTAGATCACCGAGCACGTGGTAAATTAGCACTTAAAGTTGCAATTAAGAATTTCATTGATGCTGGCGAGAATCGGACCCGGGTTGCTCGCGTATTGTGAAATTTACAGCGAGCGCTAAGCCCCTGAACAACCACAAATCTATATGTAAAATGCTTAAACATTTTCGAACATCATTTCTTAAAATACTTTCCAACTAAATTTTAATCACAAAAAACTTTACAATAATAAAAAAAATATGTTAAGATGTGGTTTATAACATATTCGGAAACAAAAGACTAAACGTAAGATTTCATGAAACGATAGCGAAAATTTAACGTCCTCAGCCTCCTTCTTCGGAATAACGTAAAAGTTTAATCAAAACAACATCCCCGGAGTTTGTAAGTGGTCCAACCTACCACGTTTATTACTTTGAGCAATGAACCATGATATTTAATGGCTTCTTTTGATAAGAATTCAAACTAGTCTCATTGAAAGTTGTGAACCGTGCTCCCCATATGCTACTTTAGAAGCAGATTTGTAAGAGAAAATTCAATGAATTTAAAACGAGTTGCTACGTTCAAGGATCCATAGAGCATTGTTTGCTTTATACTGTTTTCTTTTTGAAAATCCTATAATATTAGATTATATTTACGGGTTGACACATTTATTTCTTATAAATAAAGGTTAAATTTCAATTTCTTTAGAAATACAAGATATTACGTACTAATGTAATATTTTATTGTTATTGTTCCTTTAATCTTGAACTAGTTTCTGGTTAGCCTAAATAAAAATAGCGATAATAAAAGGACAAAATAGGAGCATTAAAATATTTTTTTCCAATCTTCGCACGACCTGTTTTGTTACATAGGTTATGAAAGGACAATACACTTTTACAGGTAACGAAGTATCCTATCTTCTTACTTAGGGTTGACAACATGTCTGAATTTTGATTATAAAGGAAAAATGATTAGGTGTGTATGAACAAGGCATACACTTACCATCAGGTAATAATAAAAATAGAATAACATAAAGGACATATTTGTCATAGTTGCCACGCTTTACATGTGGGTTGGCAACCGCAATTTTTTTTTATTTGTATACCTACATCGCCTCTTACGACATCCACGGTATGATATGCAGTAGTGAGTATCCTTACACCGCCACTACACGTTAAAAGGTTTTTCATTCTTAATAGTATAAAAATACTATTCAGGATTTACTGAAATTTGGAGGCACAAGGGCAAGTTCAAGCTGTTAAGGTCTTACTAAACAGAAAAAAAATATTAAAAGTAAAAACCCTCAAACAAAAAAATCCCAGCTAGCACAAAGTGTATAAAAAGTTAAAAGTGTATAAAGTGTTAAAATCCTGACTTCTTTAGACTTGAATTCTACTTTTGCTTCTTTTTAAGAGATAAATTTTGGAACATTTGAGTGAACTAAGGAGTAAACAAACTAAATACAGGGTTATAACCGGCTAAATTTTTCAGAGATGGTTCAGAATAAATAATATAGGCAAATGGCGAAGAAAAATTAATTATTAAAAATTTAAAATATTCTGTAATTTTTATCTATTAAATTTAAAAGGCGTGTTAATGCATTATTTTAACTGAGCGTTATTAATAAATATCTAACGCTTAGTATTTTATTACGCACGCACACATTCGTAAGGTTGATCGGTCAGCAAAAATGTTGTGAATCGCACACAGAGGAGGGCGCGTACGCGTAGTTGTTGCCCATAAATCACATTAAATTTGGGACAATTTCAAATAAAAGTAAAAGCCTTATTTACTCGTATTTTCAAAAACTACAATGGCGGCATATCATTATTTATATATTTAAACTTAGGTTTAAAATTTGGCTACTCTCTGAAAAATAACTCTAAATAAACATAACAATGTTGCCTAAAAGTTATACTACAAATTTCATTCCCTATTTTTCCCCACCCTTAATGGCGTAATTTTTTCTACGACCTCTGACCTACTTGATAAAAAAATCATTAAAATTGTTTCTAAAGTTCTTAGATAAGACTTTAGATAGAAAAAAAAATTATAATAAAAATGAAAAGCCTTTAAACTATTAAAAAACCCAGATAATTGTTTTAGAAGTAGGTGCTAGCACAAAGTGTACCGGTAAACCGGTAACATTCATTGCTATGTGGATGACAGCACTGGTGATGGTCTATACACCGGCCGTGCCAATATTTCTCAGGAAAACGTCGCTTAACAAAGTGTCAGATTGGGGGCGACTAAATCTAGTCCAGTTTTATCCTCAGAAGACACAAGATTGCGCGTTTACCGCTAAACAGAACCCCTTTGTCGTATCTCCTCAGTTTCAAGGCACTCCCCTTGTTGCCTCAGCCAGTATCGGAATCCTCGGCATCGAGTGACGTGCAGTTTCGTGGTAACTTAGAAGAGAAGTGGGATAGTATTTCATGCCGGCACAACGCCTGCAACTTTACAACGCGCAGGTTTGGCCTCACATGGAATACTGTTCCCATCTCTGGGCTGGGGCTCCCCAGTGCCAGCTCCTTCCATTTGACCGAATCCAGCGGATAGCGGTTCGAATCGTCGACGACCGAGTCCTTTCCGATCGGTTCGATTCATTGGCGCTGCGAAAAGATGTTGCATCTCTTTGCCTTTTCTTTCGCATGTACCACGGGCAGTGCTCTGAGGAATTGTCCGGATCAATCCCAGTCGCCAAACTTCACAAACCCACATCGTGACAGAACTCCCGATACCATCCACACTATTTGGGTGATTGGCGGTCCACCACTGTGCGATTAAGGAGATGTTTTCTTCCTCGCACAACTTCCTTGTGGAATTGATTCGGACCGATACGACTTAGGGACCTTCAACAAAAGTGCCTACTCCTTTTTAAAAGGCCGGCAACGCATCTGCGATACTCCTGGTTTCCCTGGTGTTGCAGTTTTTCATGGGCGGCGGTAGTCACTTACCATCAGGTGATCCGCATGGTCGTTTGCGCCCTCTTCTATAAAAGAAAAAGTGTGTAGAAGAATTAAAACGCTTACTTCAGAAGGTGTTATGTGAAAATTATTTTATTTTTCATGATGCTTCTAAATATTTTTTTAATTCCTAGAGGTTTTTGACCCTTTTAAGTGGACTAAAAATTAACAAGCTCCAGATAATCATAAAAATGTTGTCTAAAAGTTGCACTACAAATTTCATCACCTGTTTTGTAACCCTTAATTTTTTTTATAGGATAGGATGACAAGCGAGCACACAGTCCACCTGATGTTAAGTGGTTGCTGTGGCCCATAGACATCTACATCTATTCTGGTATACGAATCAAAATGCAGATGCGTTGTCAGCCGTGAAGACTAAGATGAAATGTCTCTTTTCGAGTAAAAAGGGTCTCCGGTTCTCTACACTCAACATACGATACACAGCAGCATTAAGCCGCTATTTTACGCTGGTATTCTGTGAGAGCGTGGTCCTTCCCCGGTCGAGTCGACCCAATCGTGCTACAACTATACAATTAATATAGCTGCAGCATGGCTCTACCACGTGTAATATATACTAATATATAATAGACAGACGCAGCTCTCACTGAATATACATTACATAAAAAGAACATTCATTCAAATAGAGAACTGCATTCTTTTTTGTAGTCGACTAGTAAAATAATTAACAAAAATTTAAAACTTCGCATCACCGTTATTACCTCAACCATATTTCTGTTTAATATCACGTACGGCCCGCTCACAAACAGTTGTCATAAAGCGGTGTTAACGTTATCTATAGAACGTGCAGTGCAGTGCAGTGATAACAAACATGATGACAAGTAAAGTACTGGCATTTTACTCTAAAATTATTTCATAACTAGCTGTTCCCCGCGATTTCGCCCGCGTGTTATTTGGAGTTTTAATTTTTTTGCGCGGAATCCTAATTCTTTTTCTAAAATAAAAGTAGCCTAAGTTACTCCTTGTGACATCGGCTATCTGCCAGTGAAAATCCCGTCAAAATCGGTCCAGCCGTTTCGGAGATTAGCCGGAACAAGCAGACAGACAGACGGACAGTCATACAGACAAAACTTTAAAAATAGTATTTTAGTTATTAGTACCGTATTTACTTTCATATGCATTTAGTAAAAAGCAGTTATTGTAACATTACAAACAAACGCTTCAATTTTATTTATTTGTATATATATAGGTTATTGCTTAAATAAAATTGATAAACGTCCTCTCGAAGTTTGAAAATACGCGCAGACGTAATACACATATCAATCTAGTGTACACGCAAAAGCACACAACTTAATCAACGGAGGCAAAAAAATACTACTTATTTCTGCCGCCAAAGAGAGTGCTTGAACTGCTGTGTTCCAGTCTTAGGGACATAGAGGGTTCGAATCCCGCACGGAACAAGTATTTGTATGGCCCACAAATAATTTTTCCGGGTCTGGATGTTTGTCCTTGTGCAATTTGTGTTTTTAAACTGCCTCCACGATACAGCAGAAAATCCGAGTGTTTGAAAACCCTGAAGTTTTATTTAAAAAAATATACATCACTCACCTTCAATTTGCCAACGATATAGTTCTTATGGCAGTATTGCTGAAGAACCTAAGCACTATGCTGAATGACCTCAATAATGCCTCCTGACGGATAGGTCTTAACAAGAACATGGACGAAACAAAGATCATGTCACACCTATGCCGGTAGTTTTTGGAGCATTAAGATTGAAGATCTTGACAAATATGTTTACATGGGACAAATATAGTTCGAATAGGTAAGTCCAACTTCAACCGAGAGGTCAATCGACGGATTCAACTCGGCTGGGCAGCGTTCGGGAAATTACGACACATCTCGTCAGGTATAACTCTTGAAATTGAAAACGAGAATATACAACCAGTGCATGCTGCCAGTGATGACTTATGGATCTGAGACGTGGTTCTTCACTGTTGGCCGTATGACGGTCATATGAAGGTGAAGGTCGCTCAGGGAGCTATGGAAGGAGCAATGCTCAGGGTTTCTCTGCGTGTTAAGCTTAGAAATGATTATATTATTAACGTGGTAGAGCCATGCTGCAGCTATATTTCTGGTATAGTTGTAACACGAATGGGTCGGCTCGACCGGGGAAGGACCACGCTCTCACAGAATACCAGCGTAAAATAGCAGCTTAATGCTGCTGTGTTTCGTATGATGAGTGTAGAGAACCGGATACCCTTTTTACTGGAAACGAGGCATTCCATCATATTCCTCACGGGTGACAACGTATCTGTATTTTGATTCGTAATCGAGGATAAATGTAGATGTCCATGGGCTACAGCAACCACTTACCATCAGCTGGATTGTGTGCTCGTTTGTCAAACTTATCCAATAAAAAAAATATCTGCAGTAGAATCAGAGTAACCGACATAGCCTAACAGATTAGTAAGCTGAAGTGGCAATGGGCAAGCCATATAGCTCGAAAAACCGACAATCGATGAGGAAGAAAGGTTCTTCACTGGCAGCCTCGCACCAGTAGGCGAAGTGTCGGGTGAACCTACACTAGATGCAGTTACAACCTAGTAAGACATGCAATAAGTCAACGGATGCAGATGGCTCATGACTGTGTTTTTGGCATTACTTGGTGGGGGCATATGTTTAGCAGTGGACTTGGAAGGCTGTAATGATGACGATTGCGATGATTATTTTTATAAATTTATATTCAAACTCATGCACAATACTCCGCGCTCTATTTCTATATCTAGGTCGACGTACAAATTTTCATCAATTATTTGGCCAAGATATTTATATTGTGTTACACGGCTTAAGGGTATTCCGTTTAGAGTTACTAATGGAATTTTATCTGAAGTTTTATTCCTACCTTTAATAATCATATACACACTCTTGTTTTCGTTATACTTCAAGCCATGCTCAGCAGCATATCGCTCAAATGTGCATATTAATTCCCTTAAACATCCAGTTGAAAAGCTCAGCAACGCCATGTTGTCAGCATAACTAAGGTTATTAAGACAGACGTTGTCTATATGACAACCTACATGCATGCTGCAGAGCTCATCAATCAACTGACTGACAATAATAATTTTTACGCTGGTAGAACCACGCAGCAGTTTTTGCTGTTGCACGTATGGGCCGGCTCGAGCCGGGTTGGTACCACTATCGCACAGAATACCGGCGTGAAGTAAAAGCTTTTGCGTTTCGTTTGGTGAGTGCAAGTGGCCGGAGGCCCAATTCCCCCCCCCCCCCCATCAATATGGTAGCGGAATTATGAGTTAGATTACCCCAGGAGGGTACCAGCACCCCTGGAGAATCCCTCGCTGAGCATCCACGGCCATGTTATTCCACTACTGAGCGTGGGTGCTCAGGCTGCCCCGCGTATTCTAGGGGAGGAGGGGGGGAAAAATTCCGCTCTAAAACATAACTGCTCAGGGTAAACTGAGCAACAAGACCAAGGCGACCCCTGCCACGCTATCCGTGAATTTCTGCAACATCAGGGGACTTCACTTGAACCTAAACGGCGTCCACTACCATCTCGAGACGGCGAAGCCGGCTTTGCTCTTCCTGACCGAGACGCAGGTATCCTCTCCGGCTGATATTTCGTATCTCTCCTACCCGGGGTACAAATTGGAGCACTCCTTTGTGCCTCGGGCTGGAGTTTGCGTGTATGTCAGAGAGGACATCTGTTCTCGACGCCTCGGCAGTCTTGAAGGTTCGGACCTGTCCATCCTATGGCTACGCGTAGACAGCGACGACCATCCGCGCGTCTACGGGTGCCTCTATAGGTCCCATAGCGGTAATTCCGAAACAGAGCGATTCACGTCTTCTTGACGACGTCCAAATGGCTACAGATTCTTTGCTACAAGAGGTCCCATCCGCAGAGATCGTGATCCTTGGCGATTTTAACGCCCACCACGCCGAATGGTTTGGTTCACGTTTAACCATTCATGCGGAGAGATCTGTTTATGACTTTGCTTTTGCATATGGTGTGACACAACTGGTTACTTCGCCTACGCGGATTCCAGATGTGGAGAATCATACACCTTTCCTGTTGGACCTTTTGCTGACCTCTTATCCGGATGGATATCAGGTTTCCGTCGATGCCCTCTCGGCTCTTCGGACCATTGTCTAATCCGGAGTGTGGTGCCACTCACGCTCCCCTCGCGGTTGCATTCTGCAGGTTGCCGCCGTGTTTGGCATTACAGGTCGGCGGATTGGAACGGAATGCGGTCTTTCTTTGCATCCTACCGATGGGGGCGGGTTTGCTTCTCGCCGGATGATCCCAGTGCTGTTGCTGATTCTGTCACTGATGTGAGGCTACAGGGAATGCAACTATTTATTCCATCATCTATGGTACCCATCGGAAGCAGATCTCAGCCTAGGTTTGGTCGCTCCTGTAACACTGCATTACGCAGTAAGCAGGAGTGTTATTAAGCCTGGGCTGCGGCTTCGGCGACTCGGGATGTAAACACCAGCACACTTAAAAAGAAGTATAACTTCGCCTCCAGGTCCTTCAAAAGACCTGCCAAGGCAAAGTTAGGGCACATAGGCAGAATTGGCGAGAAACTAGTTCGCCTTCCTTCGGGAACCCATGCATTCTGGTCTCTCGCCAAGGCTATCCAAGGAAATTTCTGTAAGCCATCATTACCATCTCTGCACAGGGAGGACGAATCACTGGCCCAAGACGCAAAAGACAAAGCCGACCTTTTAGGCTCCCTTTTTGCGTCCAACTCGACTCTTGATGACGGGGGGAAAACACCGCCGACCATCCCGCGGTGTGAGTGCTCCGTACCGGATGTGCTTCGCAAAGCACTCCTCTCCCTGGACATCCATAAGTCGAGTGGGCCTGACGGAAAATGGTAAATGTTCCTCGGGATCGGTAGTATCAATGGGCGTTCCTCAGGGCTCGATTCTTGGCCCATTCCTGTTCTTAATCTATATTAATGACTTACCTTATCTTGTAGGGGACAATCACGATATAGTATTATTTGCTGACGATACCTCTTTAAGTTTCAAACTAAAACAGCAGTCAATTAAATATGACGATGTAAATAATGCTCTACCGAAACTAGTACATTGGTTTAACGCCAACAATTTGCTCTTAAACGGCAATAAGACAAAATGTATTAAATTTACAATACCTAATGTAAAACATTCGAAAACCAATGTGCTCTTTAATGGGGAAGAGTTGAGTCTTGTGGATACCACTGTTTTTCTCGGTATTACTATTGACGCGAAACTTCAATGGGGCCCCATATATCTAAATTAGCAAGCAGACTTAGTTCTGCAGCATATGCTGTAAGAAAGATTAGAAGTCTCACAGATGTTGAGACTGCTAGGTTAGTGTATTTTAGTTACTTTCATAGCGTAATGTCTTATGGAATTTTGCTATGGGGTAATGCGACTGATATTGAAGCTATATTTGTTTTGCAAAAGAGAGCCGTACGGGCGATTTATAATCTAAATTGTAAAGAGTCCCTTAGAGAAAAATTTAAAGAAATAAGCATATTAACTTTGGCATCGCAATATATTTATGAAAATGTAATGTATGTACATAAAAACATAAATAGCTTTAATAAGAATAAGGATGTTCATACCTTAAACACTAGGAACAAACATAAGCTTGTAATGCCACTTACTAGACTCCACAGAATTAGTAATTCATTTATGGGGCAATGTATACGCTTTTACAACAGAATCCCAGAACATGTTCAAAGTTTGTAAATAAACAAGTTTAAAAGATTTATTAAAGAAAAACAATACAAAAAGGGTTATTATAATATCAAGGAATACATGAATGAAAATAACCCCTGGGAATAAGGTGATCGCCACCATGCTGGTTCTATGAAAATTCATTAAAAATTGTATAAACAAAATTATTGTTAAGTGAAATTATGTTTAAAAAAAAAGTCCCGCTGGGTTTCTTGCTGGTTCTTCCCAGGACAGAGGTATTTTCCGAACCAGTGGTAAATAAAATAATGACTTTCAATAAGTATTATGTAATAATCCATATTGAATAAAAATCATTCTATTCTGTTCTATTCTATTCTATTCTATTCTAATCCCCCCAATTGTGTTGAGGACGTGTGTTCCGGAGTTGGCACCGGTCCTAACGCGTCTTTTTTGGTACTCTTACTCCCAAGGCGTAGTCCTGAATTCATGGAAGATAGCTTGTGTCCACCCGATCCCTAAAAAAGACGACCGCTCAGACCCGTCCTACTATAGGCCTATCGCGATTACCTCCTTGTTCTCCAAAATAATGGAATCAATTATTATTGGCCAGCTCATGCGGTACCTCAAGGATCACCAGCTGATAAGTGACCGCCAATACGGTTTTCGCCGGGGTCGATCAGCTGGTGATCTTCTGGTCTACCTGACCCATAGATGGCAGAGGCAGTGGAGTCCAAGGGGGAGGCGTTGGCCGTTAATATGGACATTGCGAAGGCCTTCGATCGGGTTTGGCACAAAGCGCTTCTTTCGAAGCTCCCTTCCTATGGGTTTCCCGGGAAATTGTGCGATTGGATCACCAGCTTCCTTGCAGATCGGAGCATCAAGGTCGTTGTAGACGGTGCATGCTCCGACTACAAGCCTATTAACGCTCATGTTCCACAAGGCTGTGTGCTATCACCAACGCTTTTCTTCTGCATATCAATGATATTATGTTGCTAACTGGTAACATTCATTGCTATGCGGATGACAGCACTGGTGATGCTCTATACACCGGCCGTGCCAATATTTCTCGGGAAAATGTCGCCGAGTACGGGCACAAACTTGTGTCAGAAGTCGAGTCTTTGCTGAACAAAGTCTCGGATTGGTGGCGACTAAAACTAGTCCAGTATAAACCTCAGAAGACACAAGTTTGCGCGTTTACCGCTAAAACGAAACCCTTTGTCGTATCTCCTCAGTTTCAAGGCACTCCCCTTCTTGCCGCAGCCAGTATCGGAATCCTCGGAGTCGACATATCAAGTGACGTGCAGTTTCGTAGTCACTTGGAAGAGAATGCCTAATTGGCCTCTAAAAAGCTTGGCGTGCTCAGCAGAGCGGGACAGTATTTCATGCCGGCACACTGCCTGACACACTGCAAATTTGCAAGGCGCAGGTTCGGCCTCACATGGAATACTGTTTCCATCTCTGGGCAGGGGCTCCCCAGTGCCAGCACCTTCCACTTGACCGCATGCAGCGCAGAGCGGCTCGTATCGTTGACGACCGAGTCCTTTCCGATCGGCTCGATTCATTGGCACTGCGAAGAGATGTTGCATCCCTTTGCATTTTCTTTCGCATCTACCACGGGGAGTGCTCTGAGGAATTGTTCGGATTAATCCCAGCCGCCAAACTTGGATGATTGGCGGTCCACCACTGTGCGATTTAGAAGATGTTTTCTTCCTCGCACGACTTCCTTGTGGAATCGATTACCATCAGCAATTTTTCCGGACCGATACGACTTAGGGACCTTCAAGAAAAGAGCGTACTTCTTTTTGAAAGGCCGGCAACGCATCTGTGATTCCCTCCTTGGTGTTGCAGCTGTTCATGGGCGGCGTTAGTTACTTACCATGAGGTGAACTGCAAGCTCGTTTCCCCCCCTCTCCTATCATCATCATCATTATCATTACAGCCCTTCATAAGTCCACTGCTGAACATAGGCCTCCCCTAAAGAATGCCACAATGCCTCTCCTATAAAAAAAATAATTAACCATCTACTATATTTTTCCTGAAAAACAGAAATAGCTGATTATTTGGTCTGATTATAAGTCCACCTTCTTGATCTTATGTCGAAAACGTTATATCCGGAATGAGAGTCTGAACGAGTGAGTTCCTGTTTGGGCACTTTGCTCTATAATATTGCATTTGCAGTTGTCAACTTAGTATATATCACGGTAGTGACTACCGAGACAAAATCAAAATATTTCTATTTAAAATTGGCTTTCATTAATCACTTTTTGAAATTCAAAAAAGATCGCAAGTCGTTTCTACGGGTGACCCTGCGAGAACCGGCGAGAAGCTCTCAAAGAGGCTAAATTGCTACGAGAAAAAAAAAACAAATATATAGGTTAAGCCTTTTCTTTATACTGAGTAGTGTGTATAGAATAATACCAGTAGAAGAAAAGTGCTTCTTACAAAAATGGCAGGCACTTCTTACATTACAGTTAAAACAAAGATCTTTCCATAACCGCTCAGTTCAGTTATGAAAACTTAAATATTCTCCCGCAAAGAAATTTCAAAAGAGAATAGCGATTGAGAATTTAAATGAAGAAAATGCCTGAGTCGGGAGCTAGTCGGCAAAACATGATTCTACTTAAATGTTTTGCGTTCATTTTAGAAAATATCAAGTTAAATATAAAGAAACATTTGTGAAGTATAAAGGGGTTATTTAATTATTTTTCCATAATATTTGTTGGAATAATACCGGATCTGGGTATCAGGAAAGGTGGTAAAATTCCTTTTTGCCTACTTTGCACTGATGTATTTCAGCCTGAAGATATGGAGAGCCAGAATAATTATAGGCTGTCAGACAATATATCTTAGTCCTTAGAGTGACAACACATCTATATGTATATGTTTTCTTTGTTTGAAGTTGACTGCACGTATTCATGGACTGTAGTAGCTGCTCATCAACAGGTGAGCTATAAGTTCATTTGAAACTTCTATTCTATTGAAAAAAATATTCGCAAGGTTGATTTCAATCCATTGTATCAATCCGGATTAATCCGGCTCGAAGGACCAATCGATAGGGAAGAGAAGTTCTCGAATGGCAGCCTCGTACCAATAAGCGAAACCAAGGACGGCCTTGTGGGGATGGCAGCTCTGCAGTTGAAGCAGGGTGGAAGTTTAGCAGTGGACTTGTGAATGGTTGTAATAACGATTACTGTTGTGATGAGAATTCAATCAGAGTGGTAACTACCATAGATTACAGAGTACGCAAGACGTTCACAGATACACTCACTAGTCGGAATCTCCACTACATAGGTAATTCTTACGGGATACTCTAAAGGCATAAGTAACGTTTACTTATACAGTCGGATACCGTTACAGCCTATTAAAATCTACTGCTTAAATAGCCATCCCCCACAGATAGGTATCACGCCTGGCAAGAAAGTTGACAGCCGCCGTTTATTCATCTTTAGTCATTACTATGAAGCTTTTTGATTCCGCCCTCCATAGTGGCACTACTCCGGAGGCATGGAGCAGAACTGTCGTGGTCTTGTTCTTCAAGAAAGGCATCAATTAAGAAAGGGAACTTGAAGAACTAAAGATCGATTCCCTTCTGAGCCGCGTCTACGTGCTGTTTTCGTGAATCATTACCACATCTACTACCACATACATACCTTTTGACAAATTTTACAGAAGACCGAAGGGTACAATCTGCCAATTTGTCTTGCTTATGTCGACTATGAGAAAGCCTTTGATTCCGTCAAAATTTGGGCGGTATTGCTGTAAATTCAGCGGTGCCAAGTTGACTGTCTGTATATCGATGTGCTGGTGTTTGCACAGCAGGGTTACGATGGCTACACGAGTAGAGAACCAGAGTACGATACCTAGCCAACTGCAGTAAGGTGTAAGACAGGGTGATGCTATATCCCTGAGATTTTTCACCGCCGCATTGGAAGACTTTTCAAGCTACTGGACTAGAAAAGATACGGTATTAACTTCAATGGCGATTACATCACTCACCTTCAATTTGCCTACGATATAGTACTTATGGCAGAATCACTAGAGGACCTAAGCTCTATGTTTAATGACCTCAATAGTGTCTGCCTACGTGTAGATCTTAAGATAAACATGGACAAAACAAAAGTCATGTGTAACGCCCATGTCACATATGAATATGCCGGTAGTTGTTGGGAGCACTAAGCTCGAAGTTGTTGATGAGTATGTTTACCTGAGTATATTTACTATAGTACAATGAATTAGTAAGCTGCAATGGCAATGGGTCGGCCATATATCTCGAAGAACCGACAACCGATGAGCAAGAGTGGTTCTCGAGTGGTAGCCCCGTAATGGTAGGCGAGGTGTAGGGCAGAATATCTTTAAGGTCGTCCGCCCACTTGATGGAGTGACGTCCTAGTAAGAAAGTCAATGGATGCAGGTAGCTCGGGACCGTGATTTGTGGAATTCCTTGAAGGAGGCCTATGTTCAGCAGTGTAACTACAAGTTCACTGCTGAACATAGGCCAATGTTCAGCAGTGAACAATGTTCCCTCAGTTACGTTGTATTTATATATGTATAATATATACGAGAAGTGTGAATCTACCCATAATTTTTTCAAGATAAAAACGAGCCTTACCCTCTTTGTCTAGATATTATTTGAAAATTTGTACACTTTAGTTTTCAATTTATAAGTTCCATTAAATTAATAAATAACTTCTACGTTTACGCTAACGTAAACATTTAACTTTGATTTAAATTAGAACTACTAATGCACCACATTAACATTTGTATACTATTAATACATGAATATTCCTTTTTGAACTTTTTGTCTGGAAACTTCACAAATAGATAGTGAGCAGTGCCAGGAGTGATCTGGTTTTGTCTATTTAAAAAAGACTTGGACTTTAAGAAAAATTAAAATTAAAATAATAAATGATAAATGGCCTTTAATAATCTTAAATCTTAACATCATATCCTACCCAGATGAAGCCGCGGCGAGTTGCTAGTAAATAATATATTGATAATTTGTTATTTTGTTGTTATTTACATTTTAATTATGAAAGTTTACTCTCGACTGCCTTGTTGATCTAGTATTTGTAATAGTGCGACTAGTGATCATGAGGTCCCGGATTTGAATCCCGGATCGAGCCAAAAAATCAGTTATTGAATTTTTCCATCGATAAATTCTCAGCAGCTACCCGAAGTCGGCAAGTTGGCGGTGTCTCACCGCCGTGTCTCGGAAAGCACGTAAAGCCGGTGGTCCTGCGCCTGCATCTATGAGATCCCATCGGACTATGAGAGTGAAGTAATAGAGAGTGCAACTATGCTTGCGCATACACTTGAGTACTACAATGCTGTCCTGCAAAGATAGTAGTCCTCCGTTGAGAATAGCCACCATAACCGGAATTAGGTCTAGAAAATATTATTTTTATTACTATACAGTACAATACAGTAGATGGGAAATAGCGTTTTACTAAGAAGTAAATATCAACCTAATGTGACTATAATAACTAACTTCTAACAAAATCCAGTAAAAAATGGTAAATCATTGGAAGAGCCTCATTTGATAAGTAGCGTATGAAGCGATATGGTATAGCAGGTCACTCAACGTTTATTTATGGATTTTTTCATTATATTTTGAATTTTGAACATGGAAAATAAAGGCGAAGGAAGTGTTGGTACAAATTCACGGTTTCCAACATTTATTTTCAATATTTCGTTCAGACTACCAAACGAAATTCTGAGAATTAATAACGAAATTATACCGTTTTGCTATCAATTCTCAACCAGGCCTGCTGTATAAATATTATGTTTTCTCAGTTTTACACTGTACTAATTTTCTACCAAAATATACATACATAAACTCTCAATCTTGTTACTAAGAGGGGTAGGCAGGGACTGTGGATTTCCATTTGATACGATCCTGACACACTCTGATATTTACAGCGAGCGTTTAGCCCCTGAGATACCTCGGCTTCAACAAATAAAGTAAATTTCCAGTCTTTATACATCCCACAGTTGGACGCAAACCTCTCATTTTTGAGGGGATTTTAGGGCATGGAAATATTTGTCACTATCCCAATGTTGTCTTACAGATGTTGAGACAGCTAGATTAGTGTATTTTAGTTACTTTCATAGCGTCATGTCTTATGGAATTTTGCTATGGGGTAATGCGACTGATATTGAAGCTATATTTGTTTTGCAAAAGAGAGCCGTACGGGCGATTTATAACCTAAATTGTAAAGAGTCCCTCAGAGATAAATTCAAAGAAATAAACATATTAACTTTGCCATTGAAATATATTTATGAGAATGTAATGTATGTGCATAAAAACATTAATAGCTTTAATAAGAATAAGGATGTGCATACTTTAAACACTAGGAACAAACATAAGCTTGTAATGCCAGTTACTAGACTCCACAGAATCAGTAATTCATTTATGGGGCAATGTATACGCATTTACAACAAAATCCCAAAACATATTCAAAGTTTGTCAATAAACAAGTTTAAAAGTTTTATTAAAGAAAAACTGTACAAAAAGGGTTATTATAATATCAAGGAATACCTGAATGAAAATAACTCCTGGGAATAAGGTGATCGCCACCATGCTGGTTCTATGAAAAATCATTTAAAAATTTTATAAACGAAATTATTGTTAAGTGAAATATGTTTGGAAAAAAAGAGTCTCGCTGGGTTTCTTGCTGGTTCTTCCCAGGACTGAGGTGTTTTCCGAACCAATGGTACATAAAAAATGACTTTCAATAAGTATTATGTAGTAATCAATATTGAATAAAAAAATGCGTGTTGGCGGAATTTAAATGTCTTCTAAACATATATTTTTTAAATTTATCATGTTTTCTCACGATGTTTTCCTTCACCATTGGTCACTTGTTTAGTCAGCACTTAAAATTACAATTAACATTTTCATTCCTGTCGGCGGGGTCAAACCAGAGTTGCGAGCAACTGTGAAATTTACATCGTACGCTTAGCTCTTGGCTCCCGTGGTTCGACTCCCAGGTCTCCCAGGTCCAGGATTTCCTGTAAAGAAATTCTCACTAATAGAACTTATCTCTCCAGTCGGTGTAGTTATTCCATCCAATCATACTATGAGAAAGAGCGAACAGAGAGTTCATCTGTGTTCGCGCACACACTCAATCACTATAACACTTTCCTACGCAGATGTAGCCATGTTTAGCTTTTATTGAGACTGACCACCTCGAACGAACTCGTGAATTGTTGGGTTTAGTAAAGCAGTTATCGTGCTTCGAGAAGCCCTGACATTCTAAGATATAAACCACGACATTTATTCTAATCCTTTACTATTTTACGCGTATTATTTACCAAAGTTGTTTGTTTTTAATTATTTTCTCGATAACAGCAATATATATTTAAACAATTTTTAACTACAGGGGTTTATGGGGGCGAAAAATCAATCTAGCTAAGACTCGCTTCTGGTACAATTCGTTTTCTCCGCGTTTTCATACACAAAAGTTCTTTAGTATTTTGGCCCACAAGACCCCTGGGCAGCTGGGCATAAAAACATAGTAGACTAATGTTTTATATGCGGGTTACATTCATTTTATGGTGATTTTAACTTTTTTTTTTATAGGATTAATGTGACAAACGAGTACACACTCCACCTGATAGTTTTTTGATAGGTGCTATTTTTATAGGATAAGGGTGACAAACGAGTACACAGTCCACCTGATGTTAGGTGGTTACTGTGGTCCATATACATCTACATTTATCCTCGATTACGAATCAAAATGCAGATGCGTTGTCACCCATGAGGACTAAGATTGAATGCGTCGTTTCCAGTAAAAATGGTCTCCGGTTCTCTACACTCACCATACGAAACACAGCAGCATTGAGCTGCTATTTTACGCTGGTATTCTGTGAGAGGGTAGTCTTTCCCCGGTCGAGCCGACCCATTCGTGTTACTAACTATACCAGAAATATAGCTGCAGCATGGCTCTTCCACGTATAAACCTGATGGTGTTTTGATAGGTGCTTTTTTATAGGATAAGGGTGATAAACGAGCACACAGTCCACCTGATATCCTCAGTTACGATTCCAAATGCAGTTACGTTATCACCCGTGAGGAATAAGATGGAATGCCTCGTTTCCAGTACTAAGAGTCTACGCTTCTCTACGCTTACCACATAAAACACGGCAATCTTTACTCCATCTAGCAATAGCTAAAATTGTTTTTGTATGGCAATTAAAATATTTAACAAGCTGCTAGAAAATATAAAATTAACAAGTTCAAAAGAACTTTAAATCAGTGGCTCCTTGACTGATGTTTTATTCCGTAAAAGATTTTCTGGTGTATAAAATATATTAGGTACACAAGTGACACATTAGATATTTAGACTTAATTAAGTTTTTTTTTTCTTAATGTTTGAATTATTGAACATATTCTTTGCTTTGAACAATTCACAATAGAGACGGATATATTAATAAATAAAAAATCGACTGTAAATATCAAAAATGTCAATGTTCTTCTAATATCAAATGTATGTAATTATTATTCAGAATAATTGAAACTGTAAAACTTCATAATTTGTTAATAGGTACTGCAATTATTATTATAATATTAATATAATATTATTTTATTGACAACTTATCGTTATAATGACTTTGTAAAGAACTACGAATTTATAATTGTACTATTTCTACGCAGATACCGGTAAGACATGTGAATTATCATAAAAGCTATAATGCAACATTTATTGTACATAATCTTTAAAATAATAAATAAATAAATCTAGTCGACGTACGCCCTACACATCGCCTACCCATACGAGGCTGCCACCCGAGAACCTTTCTTCCCCATAGGTTTCGGCTCATTGCCACTTTAGCTTACTAGTCCGTTGGGCTATGTCGGTTACTCTGGTACTACTGCGGATGCCCTAATTTTTAATAAGTCTATCGCACAGAGAAACCCCGAGCATATCCCTCTACATACACCGCTGAGTGATCTTGAGTTTTCTCATACGGCTAGCAGTGAAGGACGACGTCTCAGATTCATAGGTCATCACTGGCAGCACTCCCTGTTAGTACATTCTCGTTTTTAAGTTTTGAGGTATGCCTGATGAGCAGATGCGAAGTAATTTTCCAAACGCTGCCCAGACGAGTTGAATCCGTCGATTAATCTCTTGGTCGACGTTGGACATACCTAGTCAGATTATTTGTCCCATGTAAACTTACTCGTCAACAACTTCGAGTGTAGTGCTCCCAACAACTACCGGCATAGGTGTGACATGAATGTTACACATGACTTTTGCAAGACCTTTGATCTTAAAACCTCAACAGTATCTACCAATGAATAAGACGTTGGTAGATATCACTGAACTCATAGTGCTTAGGTCCTCCAGCGATTCTGCCGTAAGGACTATAATATCGTCGGCAAATCAAAGGTGAGTGATGTACTCCCCGTTGATGTTAATACCGTATCCTTTCTAGTTCAGTAGCTTGAAAACTTCTTCCAATACAACGCTAGACAGTTTCGGGGATATAACGTCACTCTGTCTTACATCTCTCTCCAGGGTACTAAAGCCTTTTCGGAATTCGGCTTGTTTGGGAGGTTGGAAGTATTCCAGTCAGCGTGCGAGGCGATTCGTAATGACCCTTAAAACAGCAAGTAGACGCTGCTAGGAAGGAAAATCAGTCTGTAGTTCTTCAAGAGAGCGTTGTCGCCTTTCTTAAAGAACAAGACCACGGCAATTCTGCTTAATGCCTCCGGTGTGGTGCCATATATAAGGACAGAATTGAAGAGTTTCTGAAGGACTTCAAGTACTGGATTTCTACGAGCACGTCTAATTTTTACTTTTTAACCGTGAGGGCAGAGCTTCAATCGAAAAATCTTATAATACATTATTTTTAAAGAGGTATAATATTGTTGGCTGGATATCTACATCAATCCATTTGAATATTTTTATTGAATAATAAAATTTAAAAAAGGAAAGAATAAATGTAATATTATATATATTATTGTAATGGCTTCTCTATAACAGAAAACGATTTAGATGAAATTTTGTATTTAGATAACGTTTTGTTTCAAAATTTAACTAAGTAAGTGCCAATCAGGTGAAAATTACATTTTTTCTAATGCTTGTCAAAGCTCGGTCACCCAAGTACTTATTATATCTTTTGATTAGGTATGACTAAACCCACGGAATTGCAATTTCCTATAATAACAAATCACATTAAAAAGAAAAATATGTTAAACATAACAGGAATAACACCTTCTAGACACAATGTTAAAAATAGTAGTCTTTCGTAACAGCACATTCAGGGGACGAGATAGAACCGCTTTATTATTTATAGGATAACATGAAAGTTTGATAAGAAAATACAGAACTTTCTGCACCTCAGCATTGTATATGGACATTACTAGACCTATGAATATTAAAATGTATTAAGTCGCTCACGGAAGAGTATTCGAGACTCTTAACATTAATAACTTATATCGCACGCCACATAACGCAAAGCGTTATCAGCTAGTGCATTACTTTCGACACGTCAGGGTCAAGCAATTTCGTGGTCTTAAAACGCCTCTATTATAACTGTGTTGCACTTATACGATAATATGAGTAGCCGTATATCAAGAACACACTTTAATTAATCCATCTTATATTTTCTGAAACTCATTTTCTATTGCTACTTTGTTAAAAACGGTCCTGATATTAATTTTGTATGAAGTTACGATAACTCCTGAAAAATTGACGTATCGAGACCGTTTTTTTTATTAGCTACAGAATTACATCAACATCCCTATTTCATATTATCAATAGCCTAGTGTGCGTCGTTTGTTAATTAAATGATTATCAAGTTTTATAAGTTTTATTGCTATTAAAAATTTAAAGACGCTTTTATATTTTTCTTTAGCCTTTTTGATAGACAAAGAACAAATGTACCATACAGCCTACATCAATTTTGTAATTTGTGTAATCGATTTATTTTGGTAATTTATTTTATTCATCAAACCGAATTGAAATGTGCACGAGGCGTACACTTTTGTATTTTCCAAACTATTCTAACTATTTTTTTTTCATAAATTAAGGATAAATGCACTATGCTCCATTCTTCGTAAAACAATATTCTATCTTACGACATAACATTACATCTTAATTTTAGTACTTATGTAGGCTATGGGCTATGGTTGAGATAGAGACTATGGACTTTCATTTAGCCAGGATCCGGCCTTAAAATTCAATAATATATGTTTTTTTTTCAATTACACCAGAAATATCGGGTGTCATTATGAGTCGCCAAACGAAACTACTATACGTTTTTGTTTACTGAAGCCTAAAATAGAGGTAATAAGTCACATATAGATTTTCACATACACTTTTAAAATCACCGTCAAACATGAAAAAATCCTTGGAACACAGCATATACTCACCATTAGGATTTGGTACCACCGACTTATGGAATTTCAGTTGAGGTTTGGTTTCAACAAGTGGGACAAAGTACATATTTGTATGGCCTAAAAATAATCGGCCTAGGCTTTTGTGTTTGATCGCTTACAGTTTATTTATAAAAAAACCTTCATGACACCGAAAAGTTCCTATAATGGGACTTGGAAAAAAATAGTGATTATCTTCATTAACCTTACAGCCTATCAAAAGTTTATGGCGGGACCTAGACCTCCGCATAGATTGTCTCATAGGGGGTTGATTGCCATAGTTTTGTACTGGTCAGGCGTGGTTGGCAACCGCAGTTTTTATAAGAATGGCTTGTTTTATTCTGTCGCCTCTTATGACACTCATGGGATAATATAGTATAGTGGATATTCTTACACCACCACACACGGCTTCCTTACAGTAACTTCACACAATGCTTTTAAACTATCCGTATTATTTTTTCATTTGCCATTCGGCATACTAAAATTACAGGCTACATTATTAATACGTTTTGATTAACATTGCCATTCTGTCGCAACTTGCAAATTGTTCGTGCATTCGTATTAATTATGATTCCAGGAATATCCATCCATAATTATTGTGTCTAATTTATTCGCCTGTTTAATATTTAATCGGTAACAAATCTGTGGCTAGGAAGAAATTTATCATCATCATCATTACAGCCCTTTGCTAGTGCACTGCTGAACATAGGCCTCCACCAAGGAACGCCACAAAGCACAGTACTGAGCTACTACTGAGTACTACCTGTATCCACCGACTTCCTGCATGTCGTACCAGGTCGTCTAGTGAGAGGCCTACGCCTACCGGTATGAGGCTGCCACTCGAGAACTATATAATGTTTATTAAATAAGTAACTGTTCCCCGCGGAATTTATTATGATTGGATTTCAGGTATTTTTACGCGGAACCATTATTCTTTTTCTCAAATAAAAGTAGCCTAAGTTACTTTTTATAACATCAGATATCTGCCAGTGAAATTCCCGTCAAAATCAGTCTAGTCATTTCAAAGATTAGCCAGAGCAAACAGACGGAGACACAAACATTTTAAAGATTGTTTTTTTGTTGTTAAAAGTACCGTATATTCTATCATATGCATTTAGTATAAAGCTCTTATTTCAACATTACAAACAGACACTTCAATTTTACTTACGTACTTTTCGGGGAACACATTTTCTTTTGAAAGAAAAAAATAAACTCTAATTTGCTTTGTATTTTGATTTTCAAATTTCCGTTCCGCAGTGCGTGAGAAGGAATTAACAAAGAATATTTTCGATGAAATTAAATATTTAATATATCAACAAGCTCATAAATAACACAACAAAAGCTAAGTTAATGGTATTTACACTGAGATACCTTCTAATTTTATTATGAAACCTTAATTAATTATCTTTTAAATCATTAATTCTTAACTGGTAGGTCGCCAACCACAGTTTCTTATAAATTTAATTTGTCATCAAGAAAATGCTGCTGCCCATGTGTTGTTTCAATTGTCCAGCTAGATTGGAGCAATGAAAAGAAAATTAATAAATATAGCGTTCATTATGTAATAGTAATGTTGATTACGTAAGCGCCACTATTATTCTCAAATTATTTAAAATTAAAAAGTTTGTACAACCAACTTCAATGTGAATTATTAAGAATAACTCAAAGACTGTTGGACAGACCTTGATCAAATTTATATGGGACCAAATGAAAAGCAGGTAACACACATAAAAAAGAACATACAGTCGAATTCAGTACCTCCGCCTTTTTAAGTCGGTAGAAAAAAAAGAAATATTTCGCAACTTTTACCACATCTATACAATCGCGCCTAAGCTCTAAAACTTCGTTTCCTTTGAACACTGGTTTCTTTGTGCGGGCAGCGAAATTAAATAAATAAATAGAGCGGACTCCGCAGCCGGCGCTAATGAATCCTTGACAGTACACGCTTGTCAGTTCAGTGTCGGTGTTTTTTCACTCGGGTATGGTTTTTCCCTGCTTCTATTCTTTTTCACACGCATTGTTGTTTTCAGACGTTTACGTGGAAATAGAGGACGATTTCTGAATGTTTAAAAAAATAACTCGATATTTGTGCGGTTCTCGAATTTTTTTTAACTGTACATTATTGCATGTGATTCGTAAAGGATAAACATTAATTAATATTTTGAATTTCAAGTTAGGTACAAAGAGGTATGTAAGGATCGTGACACTTGGCGATCTGTTCTCTCTGGCTACCCCGTCAGGGATTGTGCGTGAAGTTAAGTAAGTAAGTTAGGTACAAATACGTCACGAGAGCAAATAAACTCACTAATTACGAGTATTCAATATATTTAACGACAACTCTGGAACGAAACAAGTAATTACTACATCGGAGAGCGAACACGAGAAATTTAGTTTAATACTATTAAGTTAGATAGATAATAAAGTTTGCATTCTTTATTAACATGGTTAGTGTCAAATAAGCTAACAACGTAAAAAAAAACGTATAGCCAGAGAAACCGACATAAGTCAACGAATTGGTTAACTGAAGTAGCTATGGGTCGGTCATATAGCTAATACCAACAACTGATGGGGAAGAAAATTTCTCGAGTGATAGCCTCACACCAGTAAGTGGAGATGTAGGAATTCGATAGATTCAGATGGCTCAGAACTGTTCTCTGTGGCATTTTTTCCTTGGCTTACTAATTAATGGACTTGTAAAGGCCTACATTGATAATGGTTTCTTTTTTTTATAGAATAAGTATGACAAGCGAGCACATAGCCCACCTGATTGTAAGTAGATGCTGTGGCCCACAGACATGTACATGTATCTTCGACTGACTGATACCCGCGACTTCATCCGCGTTGCTTGATATATTAACAAAGTTTTCGTATGTGCCAAGGAAAAAACATCAAAAAGATCGCAAGAGAAATATACTTTGCTTACAAAATTTCTTAGTAAACAATGTTATTCGTTGCTTCGTTTGTAGCTAAAATATATAAATTATGTGGGTTAGTAACGTAAGAGCAAGTAACGTACAATTGACCGTGTGAATAACCCCGTATAAAATCTTTGTTTCTTAAAACTTTAATAACTTTATATTAAATGAAGATATCGCAATATTTTCTAGATAAGGACCAAGTTTTCAAGAAATAAAACGTAGAACCGTGTAAAACCTATGTGCAGTAGTTTGGAACAGTAAAACCTATCATTTTATTTATGACGATTAAGAATCAAAATGTCTTATATACTTCTCTTCACTCACAATTCGAAATACAAGCTCACTGAGCTTTTTTTATTATTTTATAAGAGAAGGGGCAAACTAGCATACGGTTCACCTGATGTTAAGTGAATACCGCCGCCCATAGACAACTGCAACACCAAGGGAATTGCAGTTGCGTTGCCGGCATTGTAAAAAGGAGTAAGCTCTTTTCTTGAAGGTGCCTAGGTCGTATCGGTCTGGAAAAATCGCCGGGGGAACTTCTAGTGAAACGTACAGTGGTGGGCCACAGTGCATCTAGATGGTGTGGATAATATCGGGAGTTTTGCCGCGATGTGCTTTCGTGAAATTTCGAATTTTCGCTGGGATTAATCCTAACAATTCCTCGGAGCACTCCCCGTGGTAAATGCGAAACAAAATACAAAATCAAACAAAGGGATGCAACATCTTTTCGCACCGCCAGTTAATCGAGCCGATTGGAAAGGATCACTGGATGCGGTCAAGTGGAAGGAGCTGGCACTTAAAAGCCCGAGCCCAGAGATGTGAACAGTATTGCATGTGAGGCTGAACCTGCGCCTTGTAAAGTTGGAGGCGGTGTGCCGGCATAAAATACTGTCCCGCTCTTCTAAGCACACCAAGCTTTTAAGACGTCCATTCGGCCTTCTCTTCCAAGTTGCTCGTCACTCGATATGTTAACGCTGAGGATTCCGATACTGGCTGAGGCAACAAGGAGAGTGCCTTCAAACTGAGGAGATACGATAAAGGGGTTCTTTTAGCGGTAAACGCGAAAACTTGTGTCTTCTGAGGATTAACCTAGACTAGATTTAGTCACTCCCAATCCTAGACTTCGTTCACAAAAACTCGACTTCAGACACAGGTTTGTTCCGGCACTCGGAGACGTTTTCCCGAGAAATATTGGCACGGCCGGTGTATAGAGCATCACCAGAGTCGTCATCAGCATAGCAATGAATGTTACCAGTTAGCAACATATCATTTACATGTGAGTCGAAGCATGCATCGACTACAACGACCTTGATGCTCCGATCTGCAAGGAAGCTGGTGATCCAATTGCACAATTTCTCGGGAAACTCATAGAAAGGAAGCTTCGAAAGAAGCGCTTTGTGCCAAACCCGAACGTAGGTCTTCGCAATGTCCAAATTAACAGCCAACGCCTCCCCTTGGACTCTACTGCCTCTGCCCATCTATGGGTCAGGTAGACCAGAAGATCACCAGCTGATCGAACCCGACGAAAACCGTATTGGCGGTCACTAATCAGCTGGTGATCCTCAAGGTACCGCATGAGCTGGCAGTTTATAACGGGTTTCATTATTTTGGAGAAAAAAGAGGTGATGGCGATAGGCCTTTAGTTAGACGCGTCTGAGTGGTCGCCTTTTTTAGGGATCGGGTGAACAAACGTGTTCTTTCATTTTTCGGGACTAGGCATAAAGAGTAAGAGTACCGGAAAAGACGCTTAAGAACCGGTGCCAACTCCGGAGCACACGTCCTCAGCACAGTTGGGGGGATGCCGTCAAGCCCACTCGACTTGTGGGTGTCCAGGCAGAGGACTGCTTTACAAACCGAGCGCTGTGTGAGCCGCACATCCGGCATGGAGCACTCACATCGCGGGATGGTCTGCGGTGTGTTCCCCCGTCATCGAGAGTCGAGTTGGACACAAATAAAGAGCCTAGCAGATCAGCTTTCTCCTTTGCGGCATGGGCCAGTGAGTCGTCCTCCCTATGTAGAGATGGAAGAGATGGCTCACAGAAGTTCCCTTGGACAGCCTTGGCGAGAGACTAGAATACACGGGTTCGCGAAGGAAGGCGAACTAGTTTCTCTGACTTTGCCTTGGCAATGACTCCTTTGAAGGACATGGAGGCGGAATTATACTTCTTTTGAAGGGTGCTGATGTTTACATCCTGAGACGTTGATGCGTCGGCCCAGGCCTGGTGTCGCTCCTGCTTGTAGCGTGATGCTATTTTACAGGAGCGACTAAACCATGGCTGAGATCTGCCTCCGATGGGCACCACAGAGGAAGGAATAATAAGTTCCATAACCTGAAGTACCACATCAGCCATAGAGTAAGCAACAACGTTGGGATCGCCCAGCGAAAAGCAAACCCGCCCCAAAGGGTAGAATGCAAAGAAAGACCGCATCCCATCCCAATCGGCTGGCCTATAGTGCCAAACACGGCGACAGCCTGCAGAAAGCAACCGCCATTTTAGCGTGAGTTACACCACACTCTGGACTAGAGAATGGTCCGAAGAGCCAAGAGGGGCATCAACGGAGATCTGATATCTCTCCGGATGAGAGCTCAGCAGAAGGTCCAACAGGAAATATGCATGATTCTCCACATCTGGAATCCACGTAGGCGAAGTAACCAGTGGTATCAGACCATATGCCAAGGCAAAGTCTTAAACAGATCTCCCCGCATGATCGGTTAAACGTGAATCGAGCCATTTGGCGCGGTGGGCGTTAAAATCGCCAAGGATTACAATCTCTGCGGATGGGACCTGTTATAGCAAGGAATATGTGGCCATTTGGACGTGGTCGATGAGTCGGTCCGCGTCATTACCGCTATGGTACCTATAGTGACACACGTAGACGCGCGGATGGTCGTTGCTTTACGCGTACCAAAAGGTGGACAGGTCCGAACCTTCAAGACTGCCGAGGATTCGAGAACAAATGTCCTTTCTGACGTATATGCAAACTCCAGCCCGAGGCACAAATTAGTGTTCGAATTTGTACCTCGCGTAGGAGAGATACGAAGTACCAGCCGGAAAGGAAACCTGCGTCTCTGTCAAAAAGAGCAAAGCCGGCTTCGCCGTCTAGAGATGGTAGTGGACGGCGTTTAGGTTCGAGTGAAGTCCCCTGATGTTACAGAAATTTGTGGATAGCCTGGCAGGGGTTACTTTAGTCTTGTCAGTTTGCGCCGAGCAGTAATTGTTTTCAGCGGAAGTTTTGCCCCCAGAATACGCGGGGCAGCCTGAGCGCCCACACTCAGGAGTGGAGTAGCTCGGTCGTGGATGCTCAGCGAGAGATTCTCCAGAAATGTTGGTACACTGGGGGTATAGTCTTTCGTTTAATTTCGCTACCATGTTGATGCGGGGTGAGGGAATGGGCCTCCAGCCACCTGCACTCACCAGACGAAATGCAGAAGCAGAGCTTCCACTTCCCGCCGTTATTCAATGAGGTCGTGGTTTCCAACCAGCTCGAGCCGGCTCATACGTGCAACAGCGAAAGCTGCCGCGTGGCTCTGCTGTGGAATAGCGAAATTCGTGCACGCGCCATGAATAACCGTGCCGACCAGTGCGTTTCATGGAACGCGCTCTATGTATTCGAAGTGTATCAACTAAGCGCGCCCGGCGTGCGCGGCAGCCGTTCCTGTGTTTGATCGTTCAACGTGGATGTCGGTCGTGTACGAAAAGCTACCGCTTTCATTGTTCCATGGATCTTCTTCGAGCACTTTATTATAATAAAAACGAATTTTGCTATTCCACAGCAAATCTTTTGAACCATATAATTTTATCAATTCACGGCAACTCCGGATATCTCTAGCTCGGAACGCAACGAACACAAGAATGATGAAATCAACCGTCCCAACAGGTGCGCGTGCCAATACTTAAATTATTTTGATACGCGGTAAAAAACCGCCACCAGATTGAGCGTTCCGATCCACGTTGGAGCGTTCCAACGAACAATTTGGCGCACGTTCCAAGGCAGTATTTCGTGGCATTTCGTGTGGCTGAAGCGTGCGCAAATGTTCTACTCTTGGAGCGCATAATCGATACGCGGCTTTACGCTGGTATTCTGTGAGAGTGTGTTCCTTAGCCGGCTGAGCCAACGTATTTGTGATACAACCACAATACAGCTGTAACATGGCTTTACCACGTATAAACTGGCCACCTGATAGTAACTGGTTGCTGCAGCCTCAGGCATACCTCTGAAAACTAACGAGAAGTGCCTAACTTTAACAATACTCTCTATAGAAATCTTTGTCCAATTTGAGTGGTATTCACATGTCCTGTAGAGACGTTATCAAAAAAGTGGTTGTTCGTATACTGCGAAGTTTACAACAAGCGTTCAGTTCCTGAGCTACCTCGCAATTTACTTTAAACTTAGTATTCGGAGATCCATACGGGTCTATCCTAAAGAAAGAAAACTGTTTTCATTTAAATGGAAACATGATAATTGCATCCGTCCTTAGTCATCATTACAGCCCTTCACAAGTCCACTGCTGAACATAGGCCTCCCCCAAAGAATGCCACAAAGCACGGTCCTGAGCCACCTGCATCCATCGACTTCCTGCATGTCTTACCAGGTCGTCACTCCATCTCGTGGAGGGACGCCCTACACTTCGCCTACCGGTAAGAGGCCGCCACTCGAGAACCTTTCTTCCCCATCGGTTGTCGGTTCTTCCAGCTCACTGCCGGCCCACTGCCACTTCAGCTTACTAATCCGTTGGGCTATGTCGGTTACTCTGGTTCTACTGCGGATATCCTCATTCCTAAGTTTATCACGCAGAGAAACTCCGAGCATAGCCCTCTCCATAGCTCGCTGAGCGACCTTGAGCTTTCTCATACGGCCAACAGTAAAGGACCAGGTCTCAGTTCCGTAAGTCATCACTGGCAACACGCACTGGTTGTACAATTTCGTTTTAAGGTTTTGAGGTATGTTTGACCGTCCTTAGTATTCCTTTTTAATTATTATGTAGTTTGAAGTGCAGTTTGACTGCCTCGTCGGTCTAGTGGTCGTAAATGTCATGAGGCCCCGGGTTTGAATCTCAGGCTGGATAAAAAAATAGCTTAAAAATAAATGAGATTTTCTGTCAAGAAATTCTCAGTAACAGCCCGAAGTCAGGAAAATGGCGCTGTTTCAACAAAAGAAAGCAATAAATCTGTTGGTCCTGCGCCTGATCTCTCTCCGGTCGTTTCTATTTGCCGTCCCATCGGATACACTTGGGCACTAATCCTGTCCTGCGCAGATTACTAGTCTCCGTTAAGACTAGCCGCCGTGACCAAAATTCATTTTGGAGAACATTATTATTATTTTGAAGTATGCAATAAAATATTTGCTATTCTGTTTTGTAGTATCTTGGTAACACTGGAGCTAAGCACTCGCAGTACGCGAGCAAATCAATCGAGTTTCAACCCCATTGTTACCTTTAACATTGCAGCCTATTAACGACTACTGTTGACCATAGGCCTCCCCCATAGATTGCCTCACAGGGGGATACTTGCAATAGTTGCCATGCTTGGCAAGCGGATTGGCAACCGCAGTTAATTTATTTTTTGTCGTTATTAGAAGGACGCTGCTGCCCATATGATTTGTTTCTTCAGTCCCATCTTACGACACCCACGAGATGATAGGGGATAGTGGATATTCTTACACTGCCACTACACGGAACCCCACCGATAGCTAAGAAATTGTTTATTGCAATTGTAAGTACAGGATTACCACGTGCTCGCCGGTGCAGAAATGCATAAAGGAAACGCGCATGCAAGTCATGTGAAGTCCTTCATCAGCGCGGCGGACTATACTACAGTTGAAGCAACTCTGCTTTGCTTCACTTATGGTCACACTCAAACGCTTCTCAATTTTAAGATGTCGTTAAGTATCATGGCGTCGCAGTCACTTTGCCTTAAAGTCATAGAGACAGCACGAGATTTAACGGCATGTTTAAATAGAACAGCGTTTAAGTATTTGGGCATTAACAATTCTGATATAAGTACCACTCTTTTATAAAAAAATGTTTTTGCTTCAAAACGATAAAAAGTCATCAAAACTGAAAAAAAAATTAAACTTTCAACATAATATTCGATTTAAAAAACTTTGTATATTGCTTTAATGTATCCTTGAAGTTCTTTAGACCGGCAATTAGGAAACGCTTGGCTGAGGCCGCCTCTTGAGTAGGAATAGCAAAAAGTTCATTCCAACTACACGGGCCCAACTACCAACAAATTTTATTAGAAAAGTGCCTCCAGTTTTTGTTTTAAAGTGGCAGATAGAGTGAATTTTAATCTTGTTAATTTATTCTTAGAACCAACAAGTATTATACGTTAAGCTCTTGCATAAATCAATTATTCAAAAATTAAGTTCAGATCACTGTGAACAGTTGGTATCATTGCCATACACGAGAAACAGAAAAATAAGAAAGTTGTGTTTGTTCCAATAAATAAACATCACTTGGAGAGGTTTAGCAGTAATATAATAAAAAGACTTCTATCACTTTCATTTAAAAATAGTGCTAATTATTTGTATGGTACGTTATTTAAAATTATAACTTGTGCATTTAGTAGGATATTTACTTCCTCTATGTAATATAATATATAATGGTAATGACGATGACGATGACAATAACGATGACAATCGCGATGACAATGACGATGGAAATGTCAATGATGATGACAATGCCGATAACGATGAAGATGACAATGATGATGACAATGACGATGACCATGACGATGACGATGACGATGAAAATGACGATTACAATGACAATGACGGTGACGATGACGATATATATATATATATATATATATATATATATATATATATATATAAGTTTATTGCATAAAAAATATTAAAATCCGTTCAATTGATGAAGTATTCTTTAAATCCACGTTATGTGCTTTCAAAAAAAAAACATACAATCAAATTGAGAATCTTTTTCCTTTTATGAAGTCGAATAAATCGGAAATCGCAGGTTATATCTTAGCCACTGCGCCACTGAGGATTAGGCGACATTGATATTGAGATTTATGCAAGTATAATATACCGGCCAAAAATAAAATCACACTCGTATTAAGTTCCGCCGCATTTCGGTAAAATAGGAATTTTGAATACCACCATACATACCAGTAATAAAAAATAGACGGAGTGCTGTGCGTATTAAGTGTGGCCTCAATTCTGGAATTAGACTGTAATAAAAGTTTAAGTTACAGTCTATATATTTCCCACTTGCTGGGTACAGGTCTCCACTCATTTGCACTTTTAGGGCAAGGACGTCTTCGAATTTTTTCTCATTTCTCAGACATGCAGGTTAAATCAGCACTTAAAATCAATTTAATTGGTGCCAACGGGACTTGAACAAGGGTTGCTCGCGTACTGTGAAATTTACAGCAAACGCGTAGCCCCCGAGCTACCACGGATCTAATATTAAATTAATAATACACACTCGAATAATATGTAAGTTAAATACACCATAAGATTGACAGTTGTTCAGTTTAACTTTAAAATTTACCACTTCAAGTTGCTTGATACATTTTTGATATAGAATTACAATAGAGCAATAAAAGTTTAACAAAAGAATGATGACATTTTTTTCTATAGTTATTTTATTACTGTTTACTTACTGAGCAAATGTTACGTGATATGTTATAAAAAATGTAGTAACATGATATTTTATTGGATGTCTTTATAAGTTTTATTGGCTACCATCACTTCAATCGACCTACGTCATAGTTTAAATTATTCAGTTATGATTTTTTATTTATTTAATGTATTCATTCATAAGAGCCTATTAAATAGACACCGATTTTTTAATGATATTGACGTTGTTCTGAAGATCTAATTTTCATTATTTGCTACGCTTGGCAGTCTCATTCGTAATCTAATTTTTTAATATAAAGTTATCAGGATGATTTTGTTGCCTATCTTCTGTTTCAGTTTCCTTCTATCACCTCTTACGAAATTTACGGGATGATATGTGGTAATAGATATTATTACTTTTTACATAATACATAACATACATAAACACTCACGCCTGTTACCCAGAGGGGTAGGCAGAGACTATGGAATTCCGTTTGACACGATCCTGACACACCTCTCTCGCTTCCTCCACATCCATATACCTACGCATGCACGCTCGTCGGTTAAAGGTACTCTTGATTTGGCCCATTTTCAATATATCGCCAATTTGGTCGATAAACTTTCGCCGAGGGCGTCCCTTCCCGACAGCGGATATAAGTCCACGATTTCGAACAGACTTGTATTTTAGCTGTTGCCTAATTAAACCGATACAGCCAATTATATTCCAGTGCTGAACATAGGCCTTCCCCATAGATTGCCTCATAGATATTTGCCGTAGTTCCCACGCTTGGCAAGCGGGTCAGCAAGCGCAGTTTTTTATATCAAGTTGTTATGAGAAAGACGCTGTTACCCATCTCCTAATTTATTTCCCTATTTCGCCTTTTACGACGCCCATGGGATTATATGCGGGACTTGCTATTCTTATACCGCCACTACACGGTAATGTCTAATTAAAACTAGTATCTAACTTTAAAAAAATGTGGTAATGAAACAAAACGATTTTATTATTTTACTAGCTGTTCCCCGCGACTTCGCTCGCGTGTTATTTGGGGTTTTAATTTTTTTGCGCAGAACCCTAATTCTTTTTTTTAAATAAAAGTAGCCCAAATTACTCCGTGTGACATCAGCTACCTGCCAGTAAAAATCCCGTTAAAATCGGTCCAGCCGTTTCGGTTATTAGCCGGAACAAACAGACAGACAGACGGACAAACAGACAGACAGACAAAAACTTTAAAAATTGTATTTTTGTTATCAGTTAAGAGCTTTAATTTTGACATTACAAACAGACATTTCAATTTTATATATTTATTTGTATAGATGTAAAGACCGTGTAGTACGAGTGTAGTATAGTGCTGTGAGTGTCCTAAGAGGCGACCAAGGGAAACAAACCAGGAAATTAAAAAAAAAACCAACCCGTTTGCCAAGCGAAGCTACTGTGGAAAACATTCTCCTTATGAATTCAATGGGGAGACCTAAATTCAGCAGTGGACTTTTGATAGTCTAAAACGGTAACGGTAAACGTATGCTGGCGAGTGGTGGTTGCCTAAGTGAACACATCTTTCCATTTCGTGCTAAAGGTAGGTAAATAAGGCCGTAAGAAAGGCCAGAAAGAGTTCAAACTTTCCGATAGGTGGGATCATACTGTCTTATGGTCATCGTATGAAAAGTACTTAGACCAGCAACGGGAAGAACCATAAAGTTGCGAGTGGATGATAATGTGATCTCTTATCCAGCTATCTCATTAAACTGTTGTATGGGCTATAATTTCTAAGCTCTATTTGCTTCTGACTACATGCTAAATTAATTCTAAAGTATCTATACTCACATTTTCAAACACCGACAAGTAAAGTTTGGTGGGTAGATCTGCAAAAGAAGAAAATTTGAAGTTAAGTAGAGAAAAATTGATGCTTTATTTTTTTATAGTATGAGGTGACAAACGAGCACGCAGTACACCTGATGCTAAGTGGATGCTATGGCCCATATATGGGCCATTAGTCATTTCGTTCTCTGTTCTGGGCGGTGAGAACCACCCAGGCCCGTAGATGTACGATGTGTACGCGGTGTGGAGGGGTGTGCACCGCGCCCGTCTGCGGACACGCTGCGTCCCATTCGTTGTCATATCGGTGTTTGCGCCCACTCATGTACAAACTCACGCCTGTCGTCCATAGGCAGACAGAGATTATGGACTTCCATTTGGCACGGTCCTGACACTCCTCTCGCTTCTTCATATTCATATACCTACATATACATTGTTGATTTGATTAGTGGATAAATTCAGATGTATACATCTGTAAATTCAGATGTATACATCTGAATTTATCCACTAATCAAAATGCAGATGCGTTATTTTATTAGGTTATCACTCCACTTCACCTTGAATAGAAACTCCCTAAACCGTGTAGCCATTATCGAACTTTAAGCTCCCATTGCCTGTCAGTTATTTGTGCTATAACCGGCCCATAGCCATTTACAATTAATAATACATTAGTGGACTGTTTTATAAGCTGACAATTTTAGTAAAACTAACACAAACATATAATTATTATATATTATCATCAATTATTTTAATTAATATTTTATTCAGTGGAATCTAGATCGAAACACTCCCTCTCAGTACGCGAGTAACTCGACGCCGACCGCAATGAAATTGTTTATTGCGATGATAATAAGTATTGATTGACCGCATATCTTAGAGATAAAATACTTCGAGGGCATATGAAGCCCGCCAACACTAATTTCGTTGCATCGCGATAGACTCTGGAAAAGGCCTGTGATGGTAGTATCTGTAAAATACTAGCAATTGGTCCGGCTTCGCATGAGTGATTTCTGCATCTGTACAACGCCGCTACCGCTCCCTACTCTGAATGTAAAACATCCAAAGACTCATTCTATATACAAAAAAATCATTACAATCGATTCAGCAGTTTTTGAGTTTTAGCAAGACAAATGAACAGCATTTATTGATATATACAATATGTAACAAAAACCCTGTGGTTCCCGTTAAGTACGTTATCAGGATCATTATTGAAACGTATAGAAATAACTTCTTTTTTAAATCTTGAAAAAAATTTTTTTTTATTTTATTTAAAAATAATAATTGTATGCAAATTGTACGTGGTTTTATTACCTCTGCATTGTATGGGGAATAAGAGGATTGTCAAAGACCCCACTTTACTTAGCTTTAGCATCGGCTAGTGTCAGTAAGAGGTAATAAAACCACATAATTTTTTTTTTTTAATAATATTAAAAGAAATATGGTCGAGTTTTTTAAAACAAAGTTATTTCTATAGGTTTGAATACTGATCCTGATAAAGTACTTAACGGGAACCACAGGGTTTTTGTTACATGTTGTATAGAGATTAACTACTAAGCTCATTTTTCTCTTAATATTCTAGCGTATCTTACACACAAATCGTTTTCAAATCTATTATCTAACAACAATCTATTATTTAACATACAACTGCCTATAAATTAAAGAGAATATTCCAGAATCTGAAAAGTCATCTATCCACACTAAATCCTGATTCAGAGTCGACTCTTTCGGCACAATAGACCTCAATCCGACGTTGACACAAAAGCGTGTCGCGTATGATTTATTCCGGATTTCATATTTTCGAAGTGAAAAAATAAAGCATTTAGGCTATGACGCGGGCACAGATCGTGGCAACTCAGATGGTTAGCGCTCGCTGTAAGTTTCACTGTACGCGAGCAAGCCGAGTTCGATCCCCGCCGGCACCAATGAAATTGTTAATTGAAATTTTAAGTTTTGATTTACTGCGTTTTCGGCGGTGGAGGAAAACATCGTGAGGAAACCTGCATGTCTGAGAAATAAGAAAAAAAATAATGAAGGCATGTGAAGTTCACCAACACACATTGTGGCAACGCGGTGGGCACTTCCTTGCTCTAAAACCCTCTCAGAAATGAGAGGAGGCCTGTGCCCAGCTGTGGGACGTATAAAATTTGTAACTTAAACTTTAATTTTTATATAAAATAAACAACATCTATAAATTAAAAGTCAACAATTTGTTTATGTAATAGCTTATTTTTATTTTTGAAGAAATTGATACATTTTATAATATAGATTGGTAAAAATTATGCTTTTATAGGTGGTAGAGCCATGCTGCAGCTATATTAGTAATATAGTTGTAGCGCGAATGGGTCAGCTCGAACGGGGAAGGACCACGCTCTCACAGAATACCAGCGTAAAATAGCAGTTTAATACTGTTGTATTTCATATGATCAGTGTAGAGAATCGGAGATCCTTTTTACTGCAAAAGTGGCATTCCATCTGAGTCCTCACGGATGACAACGCATCTGCATTTTGATTCGCAAACGAGGATAGATGTAGATGTCTATGGGCCATAGCAACCACTTACAATCAGATGGACTGTGTGTTCGCTTGTCACTCTATCTCATAAAAAAACCTACTTTTTACTGACTGTATTTTTTTAAATATCGTAGAAATAGTATTTATCAGAGAACCTCTAAAGCAAATAGTAATAACAAATAAGTTCGTATTCCGAGAAATAACGTAAACATTTTTCATTTATCAAATATCTTAGATGGTTCGAAGTTTCCAGCAATTCATAATTCTACGGCTGGAGAGCAGAACAAACTTATTGCTTGCTTTCATTGCGAAATATCGGGTCTGGGCCATTCGTTTTTCAGCAATATGTACCTATCCAAGCGGTTTTCTGATTTATTTACACAAGTTTCTTGTATTTTGCAATATTGACATGGAAACTAAGGACGTGAATCCAAATTTTGGTTAGAATAAATCTAAAATGAGTCTTACATCTTTAGGGAAGCCAGTTTCCAATATTAAAATTCTATAAGCAGACGATGATATTGTTGACATATAGAAATTTATGACAAGTCCACAGTGTGTTGCTAATCAATAAATACAGTTAACAGTGTTACAGTCAAATTCTTAGGAAATGTTGAAAATATGTTTTGCACACAAATATATTTTACATTCCTTGTTATAAGAAAATACTGTGAACAAAGACACTAAGGGTGCCTACAGATCAAGTAACATGTTGTGTAATTTTTCACAATAATTTTCCACAGGTATTTTCTTTATTGTCGTTTTCTTTAAAGTAAATATAATATTAACATACATACTGTTACGGCCCGCAGCTGCCCCTGCAAAGGTCGCCTTGGCTGGGGCCCATAGCAGCCTCCTCGACGGGCAGACGCGGGTCGGGTCCAAATGGCCAAATGAAAAAATGTCCTATTATACTAAACTGTGGGGAGAAGGCTAGAAAAATATGTTACGTACCTGTATCCGAATCTAAGACAGCCCCAAGGCTCGGTCAGGCCGTAGGTGGGTGTAAGGAGCATGGAAAGTAGTGTTTAGTGATGTGTATGTGTATGAGACCTGGCCCAGCTGAGGTGACCGCCAGCGGCCGATTTCCATGCTGCCCCACAATGCTGCATCGCTCCAGCAGGCTTCCCTGCTGAACCATTTCTTTCTTCATGTCACTATTTCAGTCTATTAACTTCATTGTACATTTAACTAACTTAAACTCACCTAATTCCACATTCATCGTAGAATCGAACACATGATACTCGACACAGTAACGGACAGTAGTTCAAAGTTCAACATTCAATGTCCCGGATTCATTTATCACCAAATTATAAATAGGGAACTAACGCGATCTCTTCATGAGTCACAACGGTTCGGCATTAAACATAACTAAGTTCCTTCGTTCGATACTAAATAGTACGCCGCGATAGGAATTCAAAATCCGCCTCGTTGACACGTAAAATGAACAAAACAGTCAACACACAAAAAAGGGCACTTAACGCGACGGCCCAATTGCAATGATGATTTCCAAACAATCAACAGGGAGACGCTCTTGATAAAGGACTGCGCTGTCCAAATTCTAAACCGTATCTCTAATCAGCCCGCGCGCAAAATTCCACCTCACCCGAACAAGTTAAATATTACAAAATGCACTTCAACTATCTTCAATTCACTATCCAATTTGCACAATTACTTTCAAAGAAGTTACTTTAATCAGTCAAACACAATACAAGCCTCTTGTCAAGAACTTAAACCCTAGACAACCTATAACGAGGCGGTTTTCACGAAACACAATTACGTAGCGAAGTCACGCGCACAAATTCTAAAAATCGAGACTGTAACCCCAAAATCGGTCGCGCGAAACCTCGGCAGCGGCAACCGAGGTATGCTAATGCTGCACGGCTGCCAGCGAGCTACTGTCTTCAGCCAGCGCGTTGAGCGACTGCCCCCGGCACGCGACTCGCGTGACACCTGGTACCATCGGGCGATTCACGAAGCCGAACGTGATTGGATGGCGTACAAATTACCTTTTTTGGGCCTAAACACATACCGTTACCGTTGGTAGCTTATAAGGCTCCACTCTTGAACATAGGCCTTCCCCATAGATTGCCTCATAGGGGGGATATTTTTCATAGTTGCCACGTTTGGCAAATGCGTTGGCAACAGCAGTTTTTTTTTATTTTTGTTGTTATTAGGAAGACGCTGCTGTATATCTCCTGATTAGCTTCACACCTTTATTACTAGTGTTAAAGTGATATAAATATTATATACATATGTATATAATATTTACATATTACTCGTTTAAATATTATATATGACTTGCGGTCAGGCACCGCAGAGTCTATTTCACCTGAGGATGCCTCGTGTAAAGGCGAAACACGTATCGTATTATCGACGGTGGTGTATATTTCCTATTGTAGTGGTGTTGGGAGTAGTGGTGCTGGTATTAGCGGTAGTGGGGATAGTGCACGCAATTGAGAAAGGGCGGGAGGTGCTCTTAAAACAAGGTAAAACACGTAATTTTATTTCATTTAGCGGATTTAAGCAAAATAATTTTTACCATCTTTATTATACAGATAAGTAAAATTAGGTAAAATAAAGAAAATGAAAATGTTTTTACTAAAATAAACACTAAAAAGGTTTTAGCCGTAAATAATATACTTTCTGATTATTTATTATTATGATATTTAATGCGTAATGCCAAGTAACAAAATAAGAAAACTGCTAAAAATTTGAAAATCATTTCTTGAGAAAAGTGGAAAAAGTACTAATGTAGGTTGAATAAATTATTCAACTTAGTCTATCTTTGCGGGTAAACGACGGTTCGCTCATAATAACTTAAGAACTATCCGGATTTAAGCAAAGTTAAGTAGGGTAACAGACGGACGAGAGAATACAGAGGCGTTAAGTTTTATTATAAATACGACTCATGAAATTCGTAGATAAGCTCCGGCCTTGGTATTTTCTATTAAGAAGCCATACCGATCAACGTCCCGGCCACGTTCCGGCTATTACCTAATTAAATTCAATCACTGAAGCATAAATTTACAAATTATTGAATATTTTTCTTTCAAATTGAAAAAAAAATTTAATTTAATTTCAAATTAAACATTAGATTTCTCTTAAATGAAACAATTTTTTTTACGTTTTTATTGCATAACTAGCTGTTCCTCGCGACTTCGCCCGCATGTTAATTGAGGTTTTAGTTTTTTAGCGCGGTATCCTAATTCTTTTTCTAAAATAAAAGTAGCCTAAGTAACTCCTTATGTCGTCAGCTATCTGCCAGTGAAAGTCCCGTCAAAATCGGTCCAGCCGTTTCCGAGATTAGCCGAAACAACAAGACAAGACAAAAATTTAAAAAATTGTGTTTTTGTTATAAGTATCGTATATGCTTTCATATGCATTTAGTAAAAAGCCGTAATTTTAACATTACTAACAGACACTTCAATTTTATTTATTTGTATAGATTATATTAACTGATTTTATATTCCCTACGTTTAATTTACAGCACCCATCTTATTTTTTTTATAATTTTAGTTTCTTTTCAATTAAAAAATAAACTATAAATAACAAAAAAATATAAATATATTAATAATTTAAAATTAATAATTAATAAAATAAAAAAAATATTTATCACTGGAGTAAAATGGGTTCATTTAAGTGACGAAATTCGTCAAAAATAGTTTAACGTAAATGTGTACTGTTTACGACAACATAATCATTAGATTCTACTTCCTTATTCTATTTCATTACCGCAGAAGAACAATAGTAATTGACCTAACCTAGCAGAAAAGCGGGCAGAAGTGACAGCTTTGTACTGGGCCAATGCAGTGTTGTCAATCTCTTGACCATACCAGGGCAACCTTGTGGAACACGCAGGGAGTCCAAGGATGCATTTGTCTTTTGTGTGTGCTTGGTGTCTATTTTTGGGGAGAAGCCTTAGTTCAGCAGGGCACTTATAATGAGCTGTAATGATTATAATGACGAAAGAGTCTAGTGCGACCGAAATGCGGTTTAGCAATGGTACTACCAACGGGGATTTTATATCTAACTAGTTGATACACGGCGCGCTGCTGCCGCAAAAGAAATAACTGTGGAAATATCGTTTTAAATTTGGGAGAAAAATTTAATGATATAGAACTTTCAAATAAATTTTTCGGTACGATACGCGCGCCACCTATTGTTAGTTAATTGCAATAATAACCTTCGTGCAAGTGTAAACAATAAGTTGACAATGTTTTATCGCAATCTGAAGAACGATATGGCAGCGCATAAAAAACGAACAAACAAAAATTAATTTTTATACCTAAATTAGATATAAAAATGAGATAGATAAATAGAAAGGGTTTTAGAGTAGCGGCTTTGTACTAGGGTGGACTAGATGGAGTTGCAACCTGGTATGACTTGTAGTAAACTAATATATGCATGTTCTGAAGTACTTTCTAGCCTATGTTCAGGTTCAGGCCTATATCCAGCAGTTGAAGTACATATATAGGGCGGTAATGGTGATGATAAAGATGGTTATGACAAAAAATCTATAGAAGGCCACGAATTTCGTAAATTGCCTTCTTCGACACCCATGGTATGATATGAGTTATGTTGTCTATTACGCCTGCATGGAATTTTTCAATTGACCTTTTATAGAGGTAAGGTAAGGTAAACAAAGGAATACACAGTCCAACTAATGAAAAGTGAACTTATAATCTTAAAAAATCTATTATGAAACGAAATTTAGTTGTATTATGGTTCCTGACGGTATATACCGTGTAGGGGAAGTGTTAGAATATCTACTACCCCATATCTTCGCGTGGGTGTCGTAAGGAGCCACAGATGGAAACAAATCAGGAGATTGGCAGCAACATCTTCCTCATAACGACTAAAATTTAAAAAAAAACTGCTGTTGCCAAACCTTTTCCAAGCGTGGAAACTATGGCAAATGTGGGGGATATTATGATACAATCTATTAAGAAGGCCTAATTTCAATAGTGGGCTTTAATGGCTGTAATGGTAAAGGTCCTGACGTCTAAGATGAAACGCCTTGTTATGATTAAAAACGTTATCCAATTTTCAATATTCTCTACATGAAACACAACCGTATTAAGTTTCTATTTTACGCTAATATTCTGTGATAGTGTGGTACTTCCCCGGTCGAGTCGATTCATTTATTATGCTATGAATCATAAGAAATATAATCAGTTCACATACGCGTTACTTTGGACCATCTTAATCTTTATGGGGACATCGCATCTGTTTCCTTCTTTGTTTGAGTTTTCTTTGACATTATACAGTAGCCAATTACTATGAGACGGACTGCAAGTAAGTTTACCACTTACATTTTATTTTGAAAAAACAGACATAATGTCTACCTACTGTTTCTAAGACAAACAAAATTGAAAGACCTTCTTGGTGTAGGATAATTTACGAGGTAACAGAGCAAGGCTATTACTAAGCACGCTGTTAAAACTCCTAGTATTCAAGACTCGCGCTCCTTTCCTCACCAACTTTGCCGCAACTCGAAAATTAGCATGCCACCGCGTCAGTGGATAACCGAATTAAGTTTAAATTAGTTACGGGAGTTCGCTAGCAACTTTTTTACTTGATTATTGGTACAAAGACACCCTCGACGAGGGTCGTCGCCTATAAAAATAACCTAATTCCATTTTCCTCCTACTTTTGTGTTCGTATATAACTTAGGCAGAGTTTTAAAAAATTTAATTGCTTTAAGATTATTTTATCATATACTTCCTCATTTTCATATTTCTATAGAAAATATAAAAAAAGATTTTATTCCATTTAAAAAATAACTTATTATTCTATTAAATTTTTTATAAAATACTGCCTCAAGCAATATGAAATTTAATATTTTTTCCATAAATGTGATGTATTTCCTAATAGGGATATCTACAGTAGTAGAACCAGATAAACCGACACAGCCCACCTGATCAATACACTGAACTGACAATGAGCCGGGTATATAGCTCAAAGGACCAACCACCGATGGGGAAGAAAGGTTCTAGAGTAGCAGTCTTATTTTGCATTCGATAAATGTACCTCAGAGCCACGTTGGATATTGACGAGGAACTTATCAGCGAGGTCAAGATCTTAAGGTTTGGGGGCCACAGGTTTTGTGACAAAAACACATGGGCTGATAGTCAAAGGTATCAAATGAGACACTTCAGCTTATGAAAAGAAGGTGTGAGTCAACAACAGCAACTTCATCGGAACAAGGGACACTAATCAAGCTTGTGAGGAAAACTGTGCCACCGTTGTTCTAATGCAATTGCTATACAATCGACAATAGAGTGAAAGAAGGATCCAAAGCCTTTGATCAGGAACTTGGAAGGAGTCACGTCATAAAACTGAAAAACAAAAACTGAGGTTCTATCTGAGATTGAAGACCAATATGGTAATATATATGCCTAGCATAAGCCACAACTTGACCCTAAATGCGATAACCTCAAAACCACGCTGACCCACTACTATACCAACGAGCTACCAGACATCTGCTTTGGAGAGATTGAGCTGGCCCTCGGCCAACTTAAAAATGGAAAGGCTCCAGGAGAAGACGGAGTTACAACGGAGCTCTTAAAGGCTGGAAGTCAACCCTTGATAAAAAAGATCTGCCGATTTTTTAACTGCGTGTTACGGGATGGTAGAAATCTAAAGGTGCGAGACAAAAGCATTACAGACTTGTCACCTGTCTTGTTTGACAAGACAGGTGACTAGTCTATGCTCAAAAATTATCCAACCATCTCGCTTTTGATACACGTCTATATGTTGTTTTCCAACTTTCAACCTGCGGAACAGGCCGGGTTTTGAGGATTGTTTGTCACTATAGACCACATTTAAACAGTAAGGCAAATAATACAGAACACAAAATAATATAAACAGCCGCTGTGTATGACATTCGTGGACTATGAGAAAGCCTTTGACTCCATCGAAACATGGACTGTTCTAGATTCTTTTCAGCGGTTCCAAATTAACTGGAAATTGTTATCTAAGGCCTGAGATGTATTCACAACACCAGTATGATGTCCGTATAAGTATAGGCAGTCAAAAACAAAACCAATCCAGTTGTATCGCGGAGTAAAACAGGTGGATGTTATATTCCCTAAACTGTTAACAGATGCTGTTAAAGATGTTTTTAAGACGCTAGACTGGAAAGAACCTGGTGTTAACGTATATGGTGAGTGCATCTCACACTTAAGCTTTGCTAATAATGTTGTCGTTATGGCTCATTGCTGCAAGAACTTCAGGATAGACTGAATGAACACTCCCGACGTGTAAGTCTGTATATGAATCTGAACGAGACAAAAGTTAAAGAATGAGCTATGTTCGGAGTTTCTCTGGTGGACAAAGTGCGTAATGAAGAAATTAGTCGCAGAACCAAGATTACTGACATAGCCTTTCGTGTTTGTAAAATGAAGTGGCAATGGACTAGTTGTGTCTGTCACAGAAGTGGCAGCTGGTGGAGTAGACTTGTAATGGAGTGGAGACCGCGTCTAGGCAAATTTAGTGTGGGTCGCCCCCTGACTAGATGGAGCGTCGATATGCGCCTGGTGGATGGTAGAAACTGGATGCGTGTAACCGAAGACCGGGCTAAGTGATCTATGTCCAGCAGTGAACCACGGTAGGCTGATGATGACGATGAAGAGTTTATGAAGTCAATGGATACAGGTGACTCAGGACCTTTGCGGTAATCATATGGGAATAATTATGTTAAAAAGTGTACTTGTGATGGACTGTAACGATGATTATCAAGGTATCAATAAATTTTCAACTTTATTAAATATAATATACATTGATTTAAAAGTCCATAGAGATAAACAAGTGGTAATGTTAAAAGAATTGTACAACCGATTTCAACATAAATAAAATGAGAACATCATCGATGTATTCGAAGTCAATTAAATACGCATTATTAAGGATAACTCAAAAACCACTAGTCAGATCCTAATCAAATTTATATGGGACCAGAGATAAAAACAAATTATCAAAATCGGTTCACCAAGAAAAAAGTTCTAAATAAAAACTACAGTTGAATTGACTACCTCCTTCTTTTTATTAAGTTGGTTAAAATTGATTTTAGTACTCAATAGCAAAATACAAAAAATTAAAAAAAAATTTCAAAATGTTTTAAGATAAATAGAAATTCATCATAAATATCAATATTTGTTTACCATAGACTACGATACGCAGCGTGAGAAAATTTATTACCCCAAATCATCCTGTTAGTCCATTAAGAGGCAACAAAGGAAAACTGAAGCAGGATACGGGAAGCTGCATCATCCTGTTAGGAGCTTAAAATGCTTTTGCCATCCCGCCTGCAGAGCGTATAAACTATGGCAAATATCTCCTGTGAGACAATCTAAGGTAGAATCCTATGTTCAGCCGTGAACTATTGTTAGGCTGAATGATTAATGAGACTACAATTTTCACAGAGTGATAACAAATTAGGAGGCATTCTTGCTGAGCTGTTTATTATGGCATTATTGATTGCAATGTCAAAGTTTTTTTTCTTTTATAACGAAAATCAACTTGGAAAAAAATCATAAATATTTTATGCTTTTGTATAAATGCGTCGAACTAGTTAATTACAGCAGTTTGCTCTGATTTTTCGCGATTTCAAGTTTTCTACGTTATGTTTACATTTTACTCATTTAAATATTATTACCCCGTTGTATAAAACATTGACGGTTATTCCAACCGAGTATCGATATTTTCATAACCACGTGTTGTTTTTGTTCTCTTTTCACGTTCTACATCATTAAATTTTCTCCAAGAAAAGTCTTTCGACTGTTTATTTTTTCAACATATTTCTTTCTATGGTCAGAGTAAACAACAACAAAAAACATAGGACGTCACTCTGATCCCAGGGGAGCTTTATAATGGGGCGACAGTAATAAGTAATTTAAAGGAAGGAAAAAGTTCAAACCCTCATCCATTTATTCATAAAGTCGCGACCACTCTCCCTGACGAGTTGTTCACAGATGTCTCACATTTCTTAAATATTAAATCAGTGTCCAATTTCTTAAATTAAGTGACTTTTCAGTCCTCAGATGAAAGTTATTCATAGAATAAAATACAACATAAACAAATTAAAAACTACAGTTGTTCAAACAAAATTGTTCAATTGTTTCACTTTTATATTCAGCCAGGTTATAGTTTATCTGACAGATACTAGTAATGAGGCATTCCATCGTAGTCCTCATGGTCGACAAAGCATCTGCATTTTAATGCTTTATCGAGGATAAACGTAGGTGCCTATGGGCCGCAGAATCCACTTACTATCAGATGGACTGTGTGCTCGTTTGTCACCCTTATTCTAAAAAAACTAGAAGAATAAAATATGCATGTAACTGTACAAAGTATTATAATGTCAGCAGATTTTAAATTAAAGTAGGATATATCATTATATGCTTTTGCTGATCATGGTTAATGGCATTTTAAAAACATAACATATGCTTGTTCATAAGAATTAAAAAGCCGACTTCAAGAAATTTAAAAAAAAACATGCGTGAGTATCGTGGAACACTCGGTTGGAACGAAGTTCCTTATCATTGATAAACATATTATATTATTGATTAACAAATACAAATAAATGTATTACTAGCGTCTATTAAAATGAAGCGTTATTTAAAATAAAATACACTATGACACAAGGGGTAGTGACGAAAAAATCTTACACTTTTTGTCGCCTAACTCCCATCTGCAGAACCCGTACCGTCCGATAAGGAACTTCGTTCCAAAAACAAACAATTAAATTATTTCCACAGCCACTTGCGAAATCAGTGCTAAGACATAAAGTATAGAAAGATTAAGATTCCTACTTCAGAATGAGGGAATATTCTATGATGAGGAAATCTCTACATAGTGTAAAACAAAGTCTCTTCCCGCCGTCTAAGCGTACAGCTTTTTTTAAACTACGCAACGGATTTTGATGTGGTTTTCATCAATAGACGGACTCGGTCACTGTGACGTAGGCGCGGGACCCGAAACTTGATGTCGTGCAGAACCTGCTTGACGTGCTGAAGCTCGGCGGCCAGGTGTTTGCTGTCACGAGAGCACGAGGGATCTGTGAAAGCAAACACCTGGCCGCTTTCTTACCATCCTTCAAGTGCAATATTCCTCTACAAGATGCAGGAGTGTACAAGCTTGATTGTGAGTGTAGTCTCTCGTATATAGGGCAAACAAAACGATCAATAAAAACCCGCGTAAATGAACACATAGCTGACGTGAAGCACCAAAATTCCGGGAAGTCTGCAGTTTGTGATCATATCCTAGATGGCTCCCGCCATTACATTAGTTTTGATAAAAAACAAATTCTCCCGAAAGAACATCGATTCCTGCCAAGGATGATACGTGAGGCTATTTAAATTAAAAAAAACATCCTAATTTCAATAGAGAGGGAGGCTGGGTACTACCACCTGCTTGGGATCCTATAATTCATAAAATTAAAACTAAACCCAAGCATACCACTGCAAGACTTCAAGACACAGTCAGTTCATTCTGCGTAGATCGCACCAAAATTAATAATTAAAAAGCTGAAGGTACTCCGAGTTAACTCTGACATCGGGACGTCAGTCACCTCAGTCCCCCATGACCATGGTTGCTGGAAAGCAACCGAAACGTCGGGAATACAAAATAAGTTAATTAAACGCGATAAAATCCGTAAAAATTAGTTTTATTCAATGTGTAGTGTTCGCGTAAATACAAGAAATCATCATTTTAAGTCGACTAAGAAATATCACAAGCTTAAAGAAACAATTAATATGTCAGCTAAATAATTACATTACTAAAAATTATTTTAGTAGTAAGGAACACTAATTGTTAATAGCATGCACTCGACCAAGTTTGAAGAAAAAAAATTGTGTTAAATTAAATGAAATTTTCCTTTCATCTAACGAACTACCGTTCTCAGAAAAACATCCTTTCGTTTATTCAGATTTAGCTCATACGAAATGTACACGAGAGTTGCGTTTACGTAACATTTCTCACAATATAAAAATCGGGCGTATCCTCGACAATGCTCAATGTAGGTCACACAGTTCCTGTCAACAACAACGAAGTGACGTGGAAATTACGAAGCTGCTGGTAGCGCGACTGCACACAAAGTGTAATTCCCATGCACCTAACCAAATGGAAATTAAGCCTCACGGATTTATTACGCCCATCGAAACATTTAGTTACTGACGGTTAAAAAAATAAAAATTTACTTTTTTTTTATAGGATAAGGGTGACAAACGAGCACACAGTCCACCTGATGGTAAGTGGTCGCTGTGGCCCATATAAATCTACATCTAGCTTCGATTAAGAGTCAAAATGCAGATGCGTTGTCACCCGTGAGGACTAAGATGGAATGCCTCGTTTCCAGTAAAAAGGGTCTCTGGTTCTCTACACTCACCATACGAAACACAACAGCGTTAAGCTGCTATTTTACGCTGGTATTCTGTGAGAGCGTGGTCCTTCCCCGGTCGAGCCGACCCATTCGTGCTACAACCATAATATAGATGCAGCATGGCTCTACCACGTATACCTTTAAAATGCAGAATATGTTTAAATATATATAGTGTCTGTGTGTAATATCGAAATAATTGCCTAATATTATGTAAGTAAGCATGCCAGTAAGACGGGCAGTATGGCATTGATGGGCTCACTGGTAGGGAATGTCTCAAAGCATTAAGACCGCCCTTAATTTTCTTTTGTGTTAAGGAATGCAATGAATAATAAACAAAAAAAATCAGATAATAAGTCATTAAAAAAATCTATCTGTTCGGTCTAATTTTCGGAAACTTAGCGGATAGGCAAAGAGGAATGCCAAGAGCGATCTCGGCTTTATTTTATCTATATAGAGATTTTTTTGATGAAGGGAAATATTTATAAATTAAGTGGCCTTTACTTGTATTAAATTTAAATAACTTTACATCAGTAGATCTTATCCACGTAAAGCTGGAGCGGGACGCTAGTGTATAAATAAAATCTATACAACGATTAAAAGATTCATTATTAGGAAGATGCTGCTGCACATAACATGATTTGTTCCCTCTGTCACCTCTTAAGACACCCACCGGATGATATAGGATAGTAGATATTCCTACACCGCTAATACACGGTAAGAATAGAGTTAAATTTACATCTAAAGTTACATGTCATAAGCGTCCCACATCTGAGTATCCTCCTCTTATTTCTGAGAGGTTTACGAAGCTATTAGTTCGCCGTCCTGCTGCAGTGCCTGTTGTCGGATTTTATATTTCATGCAAATATTTTATTTCTCACATACGTTGATTTCCATACGAGGTTTTACTTCCTTCACAGCCGAGCAAATGGTAAATCAGCCCTGAAAATGGAAATTTCATTAGCGCCGGAGGGGATCGAACCTAGGTTGCTTTCGTACTGTGAAATTTACAGCGAGTGCCTAGCCCCATCACTACCACGTATGAATAATTTACTTGTTATAATAACATGCTCTCTACGTTCTTAGTGCTTCCTAACGGTTAGGTCTAAGATGAACATGGACAAAACAAAGATCATGTGTAACGTCCATGTCACATCTATGCTGGTAGTTGTTGGGAACACTGAGCTCGAAGTTGTTGACGAATATGTTTACCTGAGACAAATAGTCCGACTAGGTAAGTCCAACTTCGACCGAGAGGTCAATCGACGGATTCAACTCGGTTGGGCAGCGTTCAGGAAACTACGGCACATCTTCTCGTCAGGTATACCTCAAAACTTGAAAACGAGACTGTACAACCAGTGCGTCACCAGTGATGACCTATGGAAATGAGACGTGGTTTGTTGCTCTTGGCCGTATGAGGAATCTCAATGTCGCTCAGGAGAATATCCGCAGTAAAACCAGAGTGACCGACATAGCCCAACTTATTCGTAAGCTGAAGTGGCAATGGGCCGGCCATATAGCCCGAAGAACCGACTACCGATGGGGAAAAAAGGTTCTCGAGTGGCGGCCTCGTACCGACGGACAAAGTATAGGGCGTCCTGCCACTAGATGGAGTGACGACCTGGTAAGACATGTAGGAATTCGATGGATGTAGGTGGCTCAGGACCGTGCTTTGTGGCATTCCTTGGGGGAGGCCTATGTTCAGCAGTGGACTTGTGAAGGGCTGTAATGATGATGATGATTATTATTATATAATCTTATATCTATTGTATTTGCTAATGATGTTATATAAAAATAAGAACACTCGCCGTTCGTTGATTAGTTGACTAACACCAAAAATACACACCGCCAGAACACACTCGCTAATTTGTTTGGTTATAATTTAACCTGCGCCATTTTCCACAAAACTGTTGAAAATATATGCAGGACTAAGTTTTATACAGTTTCACCCCTGGAGGGCAATATTGGACTGTTTGTGTTGTATATTAAACTAAGCCCATTTAAAATGCAACATATACACAAATATTATCTCTTTATTAAATTAAATTTGATTTTGCTCTTTATAATCAAACTAGCTAGGCCAGTAAACGTTTTTCTGCCCTTTCCGTTAATTGGCGCGATGTATCACCCAAGTATACTGCTAACTTTTCCAGTGTAAATGTAAAATTATACACAAATCAAACATAACTTTGGAGAATTCATCATTTTCGTTTTACCACTAAATTGTTAACTTTTTTGCCACAAAATGATTTGTTATATTATGAATACTAGTCAGTATAGTCCATAGAATTTAATAATAATAATGTCCTACAGACAATATTGCAGTCATGGCAGCGTAATTCAACGGACTAGACATCTGCGCTGGACGGGATTATAGTGCTCAAGTGTATGCTCAAGCACACTCTCTACTCCCTCACTCTCATAGTCCGATGGGACAGTAATCCGACACGACGGGAGAGAGATCAAGTGCAGGACCAACGTCGTATTCAGAAATTGTTCCACTCTTTTGCTGTGTGCATTACAAAAGATGTTTTGTTATAATGCCTGAAATATCTACAACAAAAGGCTGAAGACCCGCCGACCATAGTAATGGTGGAAAGGAGAGGGAAGAACTCAAGCATCCGATTTCAGTGTGGGTGTCTTCAAGGCAAGAGTGAATAGGCTTTTGTTAAGTCAGTGTGATCCACCATCTTAAGCTATATCACCACTTACCATCAGGTGGGATAGTAGATAAGCGCTGGCTTATTAGAATATAAAAAAATGTAATTTCTCCGCACACTTTCCGAAATGCATCGTATAAAATACCGAGAGGCTGGCTACTCTGCGCGTATGCTCGTGGCTAACAAGATTGGTTTCAATCAAATCAAAGTTACCAATGAGCCTCTTAGTACGTCCGTCCACTAAGTCCAACGCTGATAGGTGGCATTTTACAGCACCAGCCCATATGTGACAGCAGTACTACGCACGACCGGAATTGTGCCGGCGTAAAGTACCGCCACACCTTTGCAGAGACACCTAGTTTTCTTGCGGCTGCTTTGGGCCTGATCTAGCGAACCGATAAATCCCACTCACCTTGGAGAAATCGAAGCGGAGGTTGAGCATAAGTCTATATTACCACCAGTGGGCGACCCCTTAGAGCCTGTGGTTGTTGACGAAGTCACAGAAGCAATAAAAGAATCTCAAAAAGAAATCGGCACCCGACCCTGATGGCATTAGCAAGAGGGTGCTGAAATCTCTCTCCGCGCCACTTTTATGCATCCTAGTAGACATATTCAACGTTCTTCTTTCCAGCTGCTCCTTCCTGGATACCTCGAAAGACGCAGATGTAATAGGAATCCCGAAACAAGGAAAACCGCGCAACTTAGCTTCCAGTTACAAACCAATCAGCCTTTTTAGCACAATGGAGAAGGTGAAGGTATGAGCGACTCATATTGAATCGCCTTCGTAAATACATTTTCGCTAATAAACTTCTTCCAGACGAGCAGTTAGGTTTAGACTCGAACACCGATCAGCTACATCGCCTTACAGAATACATTCTGAAAGGGTCAAACCTCCTAAGAAGAAGTCGTAAAATCACTTCGACCAGTGCCCTCTTTTTCGATGTCGCATAAGCGTTTGTTTTTTTTTTGTTAAATTGGCTTGCTTTTCAAGCTATACAAACGCAACCTGCCTGATAGGCCAACAATATCATCAGAGCTTTTTATGTCAATCGCCACTTTCGGTATCGAATAGAGGGCACTCGCTCCACAAAACGTCCCCTCAAGGCTGGAGTACTTCAGGGCTCCGTCCTCTCCCCAATACTTTTCACACTCTTCACGAGTGACATCCCTATGAACCCAGTATAGAATACTGCTCTTTTTGCCGATGACACGGCACTTTACGATGCCCATCATAATAAAAGAATCCTCACCGAGATACTCCTAACAGCAGTCAACCGCTTAGGTGATTTGTTCCGCCTATGGAGAATCGAAGTAATTCTTGAAAAAAGTGCAGCAATACACTTTCAAACCACGCCCACTCACATAGCCCACGACAATACAAGAATTCCAAGAAATAGGTACGATCAACCTGTACGATCGCCAGATCCCCTGGCAATCAACGGCCAAATACCTATCATATTTCACATTTGACCACAGTATGACATTCGCAAAACACATTCCCAACGTCCGCAATCGTGCCAAAATCGTCACTAGTCACCTCCAACCGCTAGTTAACAGAAAGCGCAAACTGTCCTTAAGACACAAGCTCCACCTTTACAAAGCATGCGTAAGACCTATCACATTTTACGCAAGCGTATTTTTCGCGCACGCGGCCTATAGACACATGTACGACCTCCAGGCGTGTCACTTTGTAAAAATCTGAGGTATGGAAAATGGTGGCGCGATTTTCAAATTTGTTCGCATTACTCGTGGGGTATTAAGGTTTAAGAGTTTGCAGTGTATATACTCAACTTATTTATTGAACTATAAGATGTGGGGTATTGAGGTTTAAGGGCTTGCGATTTATTTATATGGGGTTTGTAGTAATATGCGATTTATTTCCTAATTTCAGCTATGGAATTCCATACCTTGAAAAACTTGAGGTATGGAGTGCTCCATACCTTCCATAGTGGAAGTGACACCCCTGACGACCTCCAAATCGTCCAAAATAGATATTAACGGTGGCTATGCGAATGATCGCATAGCCACCGGAGCTCCGTTGTACCAGCGAAACTTCGACTTACACAGAGATTTTCAACTTCCGACGATCTCTGAGTACTTCAAGGAAATGTCTCGGCGCTATTTTGAAAGGGCCGAGACACATCCTAACCCGCTAGTGCTAAATGCAGCCACATACGCTCCGACTCCGAATATTACGGAAAGCCTCCGGAGGCCCCGTAACATTCTAATCGAACCCCCCGTTCGCTAGATGCCGACAACCGAAACGTCGCCGGCCAGTGACACATAAACACGACACACTCACCTAATGCTACAAACATCGTAAGGAAATCAACAGATGGGATACAACGTATTCGCAAACAGGTGCTGCACACCCCTCCACACCGCGCACGCATCGGACAACCGGGTTTCTGGGTGGTTCTCATGGCCCAGAACATCGAACGACACGAGTTAGCCGTCAGATCCGGGGCCCGCCACCCCCTGTTCGGACGGCTGTTAGATAACTCATCCATGTTATGTTAACGTGATCACTGAACTGAACGAAACATTTTCTCACTCCCCCAAGATTATCGATTTTAGTGCAACGTCGCGTACGCTACGTTGCACTAAAATAAATAATCTCCTTCTCCCTCTTTTATAGCTTCATCGAATTTAGATAAATTCGATGAAGCCGTAAGAAACGCATAAACTAACAACATTAATATCACAGAAATGTTGTTGTTTTAAATGCTGACGATCCACATGCTTTTAAATTTCTGTTAATAATTTTTAAGGATACAGTGCGTAAACTTAAGTCAATATCGTGTTTAGGCTTTCAGCGTACTTGTGTATATTTTGATTCTTAGAGTTATAAAATGTTACAAATTAAATAGTTTTTGTGAGCATTACTATAAGTTTATTTCCATGAGCTGTGGTACCTCAGGCGCGAAACTCTGGCTGTAAATTTCACAGTATGCGAGAAACCCGACACTTCACCGACACCAGTAAAAATTTTATTTGAAATTTTAAGAACTGAAAAGATTTCAAAGAGAAATGGATGAATATCACAAGTCTTAGACTTATCTCTCCAAAATCCTCTCAAAAATGAGAAAAGGCCTGTGTACAGCAGTCAGACAAAAATTCACTAGTACCACGATGATATAGGGTAGGGGATATTCTTAAACCAACAGAAACCGGTTAAAGCAAGACGAATAGAGATTCTAAATGTGTTTTAACTTTAATTACAATTTTATTCGTGTACATTGTAGCACAAATTGATGAATAGAATAGAATAGAATCATTTTCAATTAATATAGATTACAGTAAAATACAGAAAGTAATTTTAACTTTTACCACTGTTTTAGGAAAAACCTCTGTCATGTGAAGAACCAATAAGAAACCCAGCGGTACTTTTTTTTGGATAGGCTTAAAATTCAAAGCTTATCGCGCAATACCAAATTTATCAGGGCTTCGCTGAAAATCAGCCTTAAGCATAAATGCATAATATGCTGAGACGGAAACAGTTTTGGCATCGCATCACTCACTCTTGCTGAAATTTATTTATATTTATGTTTTCCTTGTACCTTGTACGTTTTTATTTTTGTTATTTACTTCAAATGTATTCAGTGTATTGATGCTAAAACATGCTAATGTCTATTTCTATGTCTTTGTCTAAAAGACTCAAGTACCTTAAACAGAAGTACAACAGTAGACAGTATTGACAAAATCCAAACAATATATACATATACTTTAAACATGAACGAGGATATGCCAATAAGTCCGGATTTACAGCCGGCTTCAGCAACGTATAAATTGGATAAAGATATTCGAAATCAGTCTTGGAAAAACGCCGCGATGTGAGGGAATTTACTTTGAACTGGTTGACTGGAGTCAAATTGTAAGAATGTGGCGGCACGGAGAGAATTTGCGGTTTCCTTCTGAAAACAGATGTAGTGAGTTCGCAGATTCTGCAAATTCACTTTTTGTTTGAATTACAAAATAAAATAACATTTAGTTTCTTTAAAGCATATGAAGGAACTAAATATTGTTTTCATTGTCATTCAATTATACATCTAATCTGACTTCTTAGGATGTTGTGTTGCTGTCTAATAGGCCTGGTCCATAGAGCAACACGGACCAATGGCGAACTAGAGGGCAGTAGCCATAGCGTTTTTTTCCCGTTACAGAACTGTTTGTAACTATTTGCAGCGGGAAATCTGCGCACACTAAATCAATCGTCTATCTACTACAAAACTCACACATAAAAATTAAAACAATACACAAAAAATTTCACAAACACGTAGATAAAATATAACACAATCACTAGGTGACAGAGACAACTAGGACACAGACTCGGTCTGGTCGCTCGACCGATCTGCATATTGTATGAAGACAAGCAGCAGTATTGGTAAATAAATCCCAAATCACACGACCGTTTTTACGAAGCATTTTGGTAAATTTGACGTTTAATATCTCTTTTTGAACAATTTGACATGAAGGGCGTCGATTCAGCCGCGTAACTAGATTTAGTCTAGTGAACAGTGCGGCTGCAACTAGTTTTATTGTAAGCACAGGGACGCCCGTCCGTTAGTGGCCCGTGTTGCTATATGACCTAGCCTATTATTATATGCCCCGATTTCAAGAGACAATATTATGGTAAAGATTTGAATAAGTTTTCGATCACTTACTGTGGTAGTTAAAATATCTTATTAGTATTCAGAGAAGGAAGATTTATATAAGGAATATTGATAGAGCAAGGATGTCAAACGGGCATACAGTTCACCTGATGGTAAGTGGATGCTATGGCCCATAGGTATCTACATATATCCTAGATTAAGTAAAAAAATGCAGAGGCGAAGAAACGGCGAAAGAAACTCCGCCTGTTCTCGTTTTTGACAAAATTTAAAGGCCAAAGATACAATTTTATTTAACAAAAAAGAAAAGTAATAGATATGCAATCAAAGCATGTTCTGTAAAATCACTAAAATTAAAATGTACAAAATTAAAGTTGATAAATAATGTATTGCAAGTTTTAGTCAATAGTTAAAAGCAACACCTGTTCATAAGTAACGTATAATGAATGGCATATACATACATATTATACATTCTATAAAAATTTAAGACAATTACCGCCTCTTCTCATGATGTTCATTTGATATCTTCATATTCCATGTACAGCTACAATGACTAAGCTATTTTTCACATTTCAAATTATAATTTATGTGTATCATTTAAGCTTAAATCAAAGTTAAACCCCATCGTTATGTTTTTATCACCGATAAACAAGTGGAAGCCATATTTCAATTCAATAACGAATATCTCCATCGCAAATCGTCCCTAACAATAAAACAAAAGAAACGCAGTCTATTAATGTCCAATAAAACTTATCGGACGGGGCTTCCGTTTAATTCGTCTAATCGATTATCGCCCGAGGCCCGATTCTAATCGGACGGGCAGAACCCAAATTTGATCGTGACCACACGCAGTGTGGAAACATACGATGTTGTAAAATGAACTACTAATTCACATGATTTGACTTCATGTGACGATTATTTCATCAATATTACATAAAATTACTTTTTAAGGCTAAAGCTAAGGGTGAGAAACGAGCAAACTTTTCAACTGATTTATTAATTTATTTTACTTTTTTGTTATTGTCAGTCAGTGCTTGACCACAATCCCACGTGTTAGTAAGTGTTAATGAAGCTCTAAATGGTAAATCGCAATATCTTAAGAAAAGTCCATTCACCCTTGCCTTGAAAACGCCAAAGGTTGTTGTTGGTAAATGTGTTTTTTTATAGAAGAGGAGGCATACGAGCATGAAGCTCACCTGATGGTAAGTATAGAACAACCTCTACGAACAACTGCAACACAAGTGTGTCTATAACTCCATCTAAAATCATCGATAAGGAATCAAAATTCAGGTACATTGTTGCCCCTAAGAAAAGATATGAAATGTCTTGTTAACTTTAAAAATATTTCCGGCTTTCGGTACCCACTGCTATATCCTACGTACGCTAAATTATACTGCTATTTTACAGTTGTATATTGTGAGAGCATTTTCAATTATTATTTCAATTATTTCATATAATTTATAGTTTCTTATTATCAGCAAAGCGAACAACCATAAATAATTCAGACTCAAAAATCAGAACACAGTACTCTTACTTGTTGTTGTTGTTACAGTTGGATGGCGTGGTTGGTTCCGTTTTGAAGTTTGATGTTTTGTTTTTTTAATAACATATGAATAATCACAAATTAAACGACATTACTGAGTCAGTCCCACTAGTAAACGTTTCCCGCCAGAGTTAAGTTAGACACAAACTAAGCCCACATACGAAAAATATATGCGTATGAACAGTGTAATTCTAGATCTTTATTTTTAAACATGTCAGATTCAAACACAATGTGAACGCTTTGTGATATATATTAAAAAATATAGAACATGAACAGTTAATTTATTTGGTTAATGTCTTAATATAACATATTTTATTAAATTTATTTAGTGGAAGGTGGATAATTAAAATACACGGCAAGGAAGGAACCAAAATCATAGCGTACATATGTTTTACAAGCACCTTCTAAGTGTTGAAAATAAACAAAAATCCCTATTTACATTGCATACATGGCACAAGTGTGCACAATAACCTTACCTTACGTACATTTCCACAATCTGAAGGGTCTGACTACACATTAAGCTATGGAGTCCGTAAAACTATAAGTTTTATTTCAGTTTAGTAATTTTATTTTACAAGACGTTAGTTTAATCTATATTCATTGAAATAGCACCGTTACATGGCTTTTATTACCAGTTATTTTAATAAGGCATTAATAACCAGCTATCGGGTAATTTTGTAATGTTAAGTGTTTGTTTATTCTACTGAGTGTTAAATTTGGTGCGCATTTAATATCTAGTACGTAATGTATCTGTAATTTAGTACGTAATGGATGGTTTTTTTTTCTTAAAATCAGTTTACGTGTGAAATTTATTAATTTCTGACAGCATTTCATTTCATCACTATCCAAGTGATAACGTAGTGTACTCGTAATCAAACTTCCACTACAGCCTATCACTAGTTCATTGCTGAACATTGGCTTACCCCATTGATTGCCACTAAAACAAACTTGATTCGTGCATCAATCTACTACTCTTATTTTTCGTCAGATTGTGACTCCATCTAGTGGGGGTCGCCTAACACTGCGATTGCTTTTGCGAGGCTTCCCATTAGAAGTTGTCATCACCATTCAAAAGAAAGATTGTTGGTTTCTTGAGAGCATAAAAATAAAAATTGTGTCATGAAATTTCTATAATGTGATTCATTTATATAATTAATAAAGTGACTAATTTTCTGGTCTTGTGATTGTAAGACTTATCATTCAAATGACATGTGATCACGGCCTCAAATCCTGCGTGGGACCAAAGTCAAATACAAAGTCAAAAAAAACTTTTTATTCCATTTAGGCTTGTTTAAAGATTATATTGTTTTATAGGATAGGGTGACAAACGAGCACACAGTCCACCTGATAGTAAGTGGTTTATTTTCAATAAATAATCAAAATGCAGATGCGTCGTCACCCGTGAGGACTAAGATCGAATGCCTCTTTTCCAGTAAAATAGGTCTCTGGTTCTCTACACTCACCATACGAAACACAGCAGCGTAAAGCTGCTATTTTATGCTGGTATTCTGTGAGAGCATGATCGTTCCCCGGTCGAGCCGACCCATTCGTGCTACAACTATACTACTAATATAGCTGCAGCATGGCTCTACCACGTATAAAACTTAAGGCCATTAGGTAGTTTTATGGCAATCCAATACGATTGGAGACAAATCAGGCGCAGGACCAACGTGAATTTACGTACATTTCGAGAGTCACTCCCGAAATGTACGTAAATTCACGTTGGTCCTGCGCCTGATTTGTCTCCAATCGTATTGGATTGTATGACTCCCGAAATGTACGTAAATTCACGTTGGTCCTGCGCCTGATTTGTCTCCAATCGTATTGGATTGCCATCCCATTGAACTATGTAAATTAGAGAGTAAAGAGATCGTTCACTGAGACTATAATAATCCTGTCCTGTGAAAGTGGCTAGTCTACACACTGGTCACTGGTCATTGTGACGGAAATTGAGTCTTATATTTATGATACAATAATTTTCTTTAAATTTATTATAATATAAAGAAAAAAAGTACTCACAAAAAAGAAAAATGTCTTGAGTTCGAATAAAATTGCCATAGTCTGCGAAATAACATGTTTTCACAAGTAGTAAAGGTTTTTATACATCACGACGCTATAACGCGCATGCAAATAAAGCGCCTTTACGCAATATTTTATTGCTTTAGACCTAAAGGAATGTAAAACTCCTTTCCACAAACTCAGATTCAGAATATGTACGTAGCAATGGTGATAAGCGGAAGTCTGGGCGGAATTAAGATTACTATATTAATACACTAGGTATGTTTTCTACCGACTTCAAAAAGGATACGGTACTCAATTCGCCTGTATGTTTTTTTTATGTGTGTTACCTCATAACTTTTTACTGAGTAAACCGATTTCGATGATTCTTTCTTTATTTGAAAGCTGGTGCTTCACATGTAGTCTCATATAAATTCAATCAAGGTCTGACTAATCTGGAGGGGCTCCTAAGCGCATGCTTGGAGAGAGGCCAATTCCCGCTTCGTTGGAAGACGGGGAATCTGGTCCTCATTCGGAAGCCGGGGCGCACTGCGGACTCTCCGTCCGCATACCGGCCCCTGGTGCTGCTCGACGAGGTGGGCAAGCTCTTTGAAAGAGTCATTGCAAACCGCCTCGCCGAGCACCTTGCGGGGACGGGGCCGGATCTTGCGGAACACCAGTTTGGTTTCCGCAAGAGGCGCTCTACGGTGGACGCCATCATGCGCGTGAGAGCCCTCACGACGGGGGATGCAGTGGCCAGGGGGGGTTGTTTTGGCGGTGTCTCTCGACATCGCCAACGCCTTCAACTCCATGCCCTGGAGCTGCATTAGGGAGGCACTCCGGTATCACCGGGTGCCGACCTATCTCCGTCGTATAGTCGGGGACTATCTGACGGATAGGGCCGTCATCTACCCCGGTCGCAACGGTGAGTGGAACCGGCGAGAGATGTCGTGCGGTGTCCCACAAGGTTCGGTTCTGGGGCCGCCCCTGTGGAACATCGGTTACGACTGGGTGCTGCGCGCCGACCTCCCTACCGGCGTCAGCGTAGTTTGCTACGCTGACGACACGCTGGTACTGGCACTAGGGGCGTCGTACGAGGCGGCGGCGGGAACTATGACACGCGGGGTTGCGATAGTCGTTGAGAGGATCCGGCAGCTGGGTCTTAAGGTGGCTCTGCACAAGTCCGAGGCCATGCACTTCCATGGTCCTCGGAACAGGCCACCACCGGGATCCTCAGCGATGGTAGGAGGGGTATCCATCGGCGTCGAGTCGACGTTGAAGTACCTAGGACTCGTCCTAGACGGCCGATGGAACTTCTTTGAGCACTTCCGACGTTTGGCTCCCAAACTGGAACGGACCGGGGCTGCCTTCAGGTGGCTCCTGCCGAACCTGGGGGGGCCAAACGCCTCCTGCCGGAGGCTCTACGTGGGGATTGTGCGGTCCATGGCCCTTTACGGGGCCCCGGTGTGGGCGCGTGGTTTGGCGCGGCTTGCCGTCCACCACCTTAACGCGCCCCAAACGGTGGTTGCCGTGAGAATGGTTCGCGGCTACCGCACGATCTCCCGCGAGGCAGCGTGCCTCCTTGCCGGATTGCCGCCATGGGATCTGGAGGCGATAGTCCTCGCGCGCCTGCACGAATGGCGCGCGGAGGCACTATGCCGGGGGGAAACCCCGCTGCCGCGGCAAGTTGTCGTGCAGCGGACAGACTTCCGGCATGATCTCATGGCGACATGGAGAGAGCGACTGTCGCAACCCCGTGCTGGGCACGCCACTATAGCGGCGATAAGACCCCTCTTTGAGGAGTGGCTTGAGAGACGCCACGGCGTCCTCACCTTCCGCCTGACGCAGGTCCTTACCGGACACGGTGTGTTCGGGAGGTTCCTGCACCGAATTGGGCGGGAGGAAACGCCCAGGTGCTCCCACTGCGAGGATCGACCGGAGGACACGGTGGAGCACACCGTGGAGGTGTACCCTGCCTGGGCGGAGCACCGCCGTGTGAGGACACGTAGCGGCGATAGGCGGCGGCGACCTCTCGCGTCCGGCCCTGGTCGAAGCCATGGTCCGGAGCGAGACGGAATGGGATGCCGTCACCACCTTCTGCGAAGCAGTGATGCTAGCGAAGGAGGTGGCGGAGCGGGAGAAGGAGAGAGCAGCAGCTTTTCTTCCCGGCCGCCGCGGGAGAAAAGCTTCTGCTCTTTGTCTCTTTGTAGGCGCGGGCCTGTGGACGGCGAGCAATGGGTAGCTCGCCGTCCGTCCGTCTAACGACGACAGGCCGTGTCGACGGCGCGTTTTGTTCCACGCGCGCCTCAAAGAGCTGTCAGCAGCGTGAAGGGGCCCGCAAGGGCCGACGCCTGCCGGGGCTGCGGGCTGTTCGAAAGAGATACCGCGGCTCCGGAACGTAAGGGCACTGAAGGAACACGGATGGTTTTTAGTCAGTAAAAGTTTGACACTCCCTTCCGCTCCACCCAGAGCGAAAGGCGTCATTTGATGATTTTCCATCCTCTTTAGTTTTTATTTATAGTCGTACCAGGAAGACACTGCTACTCATCCCCGACGTGTTTCGATTTGGTTGGTTTCGGTTTGGGTATAGTTACGATCATGAAAATGAAGAGGTATGTTAACTATAATTTTAACAATAGAACCAAACAGCTAAAACATAAGGAAGAGTGAAGACCTTTGGAGAACTCCTTCACCTGTGAAGGTACATTAATCAAAAGTACAAAATACACAATCTAATACAACTTCCTAATGCTTTAATTAATTGAAAAGTTTAGTAAGAAAATGACAAAGAAAATATAAAACTATTAAAATTGAAAAATTCTTCCGTGTAAAATATACATGTAACTAATAATCTATTCTAGCAAGGAATACTTTTTATTCTTTCGTTTTTTGTAATTTATTTAGCAAATCATCTAATGTGATATCTGTAAAGGTTTCAAAGATCGATTATTAAATTTGAACCATGGTTCGTTAAGTATAGAAAAACTATTACTTGTTATTTTATGGATATCAAGATAAACTAATAAAAAATAATTTAAAAAACATTAAGTAAGACAACCAACATATTTAATATATCCAGACCGGCAACGTATAGCTCTGTAAATGTTTGTAACTGTGATCGCTAATACACCTGCAGTATATTCCTTCCTACAACAGGAGAGCATGACCAGCACTAAACTGTTGCGGGCATAAAAATACAAAGAAAACGTAAGCAAACGACAAAAACTGGGGTAAAAATACTAGCAGTGAATGAGACATTAAATTGAATTGGCTGGTTCATATATTTTTCTTTCGTTTAAATTAATATTATTAGTAAAAGTAAGATTATCAATATTAAAATATATGATATGAAGAAATGGCTCTAAAATTATTACAATTGCCTTTTAAAGTTACAAATAGCTGAGTGCAGAAAATGAACGTATCACATAGTACATCAAAGTAAAATAAACTGTTTTTACGTAGAGCCATGCTGTATAGTTGTAGCACGAATGGGTCGGCTCGACCGGGGAAGGACCACGCTCTTACAGAATACCAGCGCAAAATAGCAGCTTACCACTGCTGTGTTTGTGAGTGTTGTATGGAGAGTGTAAAAAACGGGAGACCCTTTTTAATGGAAAAGAGGTTTTCCATCTTAGTCCACACGGGTGACAACGCATCTGCATTTTGATTTTTTATTGAGGATGGATTTGGATGTCTATGGATCAAAGCAACCACTTATCATCAGGTGGACTGTGAGCTCGTTTGTGTTAGTACACCCCATCCTATAAACAAAACTGTTATAACTTGATAACCTATAAGATTGCTTACACTTTTTTTAAAGTTTCTTTTTACTCCTTGCAGCATAAGTGTTTTAACTTCTTGCACCATATGTACCTTTATGATTTACGCTTAGTTAATTCACGAACACTTTTGTAATTCAATAGCTTTATATAATGTCTAGTCTTACATTATAGGCCTGAAGAATGAAATTTACAGTAAATGTGCACTCTTGAGAATATTTTTAGAGGCCTGAATAATTTTCAACGACTCAAAGTTGAGTGCGTACTCGACTACCAGAAGCCTTCTACTATGAGAGCATGCTTGTGTTTTGGACGTATAAAAGCTGTAAATTTTTGAATTATGCACAGAGGGTTGCTTGAGTGATACATTTTTCTCATTGAACTTATAAATGTAAAAACCAGGTCAGTTCTTTGTATTCATACTTGTTCCGCTTGCGATTTTACTAAAGTGGAGCGCTTAAGACTCACCTGTCATAGTTTGCTATAAAACAGCACTAAAACTATCGTTTTTATTGTTTTCTCCTTTTTACTGCTGTCGCGGTAAAATGAATAAACCGCGTTGCTTTTAACTTTTTTTCCGCAACCGGCACTGACGCCCTCGTACGCGTGGCACCGTCAATAACATAAAACTTTATGTGATCGACCCATGAAGGGCTGATCAAAATAGATATGTTTTTATCATATCATATATGAATCTAATGAACTGACTGAATTGCTGATTCCAATAAATCTATCACAGTTTCCTTTTCTCCTTATCAACGAACTATGGGGAGGGCTATGCTTGGGGTTTAGAACCGACAATCGATGGGAAAAAAGGTTTTCGAGTGGCAGCCTCGTACCGGTAGACGGGGATAGGGCGACCCCCCACTAGATGAAGTTCAAACTTGGTAAGACATGCAGGAAATCAATGGATGCAAGAGGCTCCGAACTGTGCTTTGTGACATTCCTTGGGGGAGGCCTATGTTCAGCAATGGACTTGTGAAGGGCTATAATGATGATGATGTATAATGTCTTTATAAACTGAAAGTAACACCCTGTGATGATCACAGTTTCAGATTCAGTTCCTAGACAGAATTAGGTCAAAGTTATGATGATGGTGAGGCGACGCAAAGCAGCCCACTGTAAGTTGGTGAATCCGTGCAACCACTGGTCTTGCCCATCATTACGTGTTGGGAGAATTCCTGTTGAACCTTGAACATATTGCATTATGGTAGTCTGTTAATTTAATATAAAATACAAAAGCATTTATCAAGAAATATTAGTGAAAATAGGTTGCGAGGTTATGAAAACTTTCTAGCATTTCCTATAAACACCTATTGTGAGCGATAAACTCGGAAAGAAAACGGGTTACAAAAGTGTAACGAAGTAACCACTAAGTGTTTTAAAACAAATTGAAAGGTTTTTTTTTATAAAATTAGGGTGACAAACGAGCACACAGTCCATCTGATGGTAAGTGGATGCTGTGGCCCATAGACATCTACATTTATCCTCGATTAAGAATCAAAACGCAGATACGTCGTCACCCCTGAGTTCTAAGATGGAATGCCCCGTTTCCAGTAAAAAAGGTCTCCGGTTCTCCACACTCACCTTACGAAACATAGCAGCATATTTGACACTGGTATTCTGCGACAGCGTGGTCCTTTTCCGGACGAGCCGATCCATTCGTGTTACAACCATAATAAAGCTGCAGCGTGTCACTACCACGTAATTATGTTCTTAGACGTATGTTTGAATAATATATAGATGACTGATATTGTAACAGAAGCTTCTAGGATTAAAAAATGTGCAGAGACAGAGGCAGAGATACGTATGGTACCAAGTAGGACAATAACAGGTTCCAACGAGGTTAACCTAATTAGATTATTTTATTAAATAAGGATTTTTGCTTAAAATGTCATAGTACTCGAGTTTTGACCCATATTCTCGACTCGACCCATATTTTGAACTCCGTTGGCACCAACGAAATAGGTTATTGCAATTCACATAATACACATAAAAAGTACAATTAAAAATATATTGTGTACATTATAAAATTATGTACGTTGTTTATATTGAAACAATGTCTAGAAATTATTTTTACTACTGAATACACTTTCAAAAATTAAACAAAACATAAATTAAGCAGCCTGTTAGTGTAACTAAGATGGAAACTGGTATTTTATTTAATATGTCTTGATGATTGTGTATTTCAATAATATTAGTATATTTATTTATTTACGCTCTATTGCAAACACCTTAAACTTTGTAACCTACAAAGGACGACTTAATGCCTTATGGCATTCCGTACCAGTCAACCACGGGAGAAATTGAATAAAACAATAAAGATTTATACTATACTTTAACTGTACTATATAAAATACTGTATAAAAATATAAATGAAGTAAAAAGAGCAATAATAAAGTATTTTCATAAAGAAGGTAAAAGTCTTATACAACCTTAATATATATTCACATTCTTATTAATAATAGCCGTCAAAGAACATCAGGCAAGAGATTAATAAACAATTTTATTATAATTAATAAAATTTAATTGAAGGTTTGATATGACCATTCTGATCATAACTGGGCACAAAAAACAACAATTTGTGCCTTCGTTCAAATGTATGCTCCAGTTAACAGTTGAACCGAGCTGGCAAAGCAAAACAGTTGTACGTCAATAATGGCTATTGGCATGCATATGAAAATCGTATGATTAAAAAATGATTATTTATACGGTAATCATATAAATAAAAGATACTTAAATTTAAATAATTATAATGTACGCGGCTTAAGGATGGCCCAAGGGCATTTCAATCTACTGTTACTGATATTGCAAAATTGGTATAGTGTTTTATTAGAAGAAAATACCCTAAACATACGAGTATGTACCCGCATATATTATATGCATACATATATTTTTCAATTTTTTTTATAGAATAAGGGTGACAAACGAGCATACAGTCCACCTGATGGTAAGTGGTTGCTACGGCCCATAGACATCTACATCTATCCTCTATTACAAATCAAAATGTAGATGCGTTGTCACCCGTGAGGACTAAGATGGAATGCCTCATTTCCAGTAAAAAGGGCCTCCGGCCACCTGCACTAACCAAGCGAAACGCAGAGGTAAATCTCTACTTCACGCTGGTTTTCTGTGAGGTCGTGGTACCACCCCGGTTCGAGTCGGCCCATCCGTGCGACAGCAAAAGCTGCCGCGTGGCTCTACCACTGGCTCTACAATTGTTTTAATTTGAAAATTATTTTTATTATATTCCTTTTTATATTTAAAATATATTGTACGAATAAAAATAAATAAATAATACTATAATCGTATTAATAACAAAAAAATTATCGTTCGATTATCGTATGAAGAGACAAAAAATCGCAATTGGGAAATATCACGAACGTGCTATTTAAATAAAAGCCAACTAATAAATTTTATATCAAAGTATTGGGAAAGCGAAACAAAAGGTTCAATTGTTTTAATTTTAGCTCTTTTATTTACGACACAAACCTGGCGTGCATTTTATTGAATTCCTGTTGCAGTAATATAAATAAAATTAAAACGTCAATCTGTACGAACCGTTGAAATGTAATCCGTTTGATAGACATTCAGTAATGACTCGCCACGTACAAAGTGATAAATTTGTGGATAAAATGAATTTCAAAACGCGCACATGTGCCACTATTAGATGTTCATTTATGAATTTGCTAAATTGGAAAGAGAAAGAAATTTAAGAAATACTGTTTCAATATTACTAAATATTAAACTAAGATTTAAGCAGTAATTCTTTCTTCTTACTTCTGTTAATTATGTTATTTTCAGTTGAGAAATAGGAGTTAATAGTAATTAATCCTTTAATTAAAATACTACTTTAAATATTTTCAATCGCGCTCTACTATTTTTGTATGTTTCACTTCAAATCTTTCTCTTTGTGCTTTTGTGATTTTTTTAGAAAACTTTTTATTGCTTTATTCTTAGTATTTCTCTTAGTTTTTGTAATAATCTTGTTAAAACTTATCACATGGAGGATTAATTTATAGTTTCCTTCTTCATATATTTGATCTCGACTTTTTTTACAATATTTAAATTTATTACTCAGTATTTCAACCCTGCCTTGATTCTTCAATCATGCCAGAGCTTAAAGTTAAAATCGCGTATTTTATTCTGTAAAAGTTAATTAAAGTACCAACCTACTTACGTATTACTGTTAGGCATAGACTTCAAATGCTTAGAGAGTTTTTAGTACTGGAAAGAACCCGCCACGCTAACCTAATAAGTGTTGGTGGATTTTATCGTGTTCTTAATATTTAAGTTAATCTATTTACTTTGCCTACAACACATGCAGTTTTTCTCACGGTGTTTTCCTTCACCGCTGAGCACGAAGTAAGTCAGTACTTACAATATAAGGGTGCGTACAGATCAAGTAACATGTTGTATAACTTTTGTTTTATAACAAGTCCACTTTATGTAACATTATTTTTCAACATTGCAACATATAACAATACTGTACACATTAGAATATCAATGCAATATAACAATGTTATATGACATTGTCGTTTGTCGTTCTACCGTTCGAGTTATATAACACGTTTTATAACATTCAGCCTCCACATTACTGAAACATGTTATATAACATGTTATATTATATAATGTGTACGCGCCGTAACATTTCAGTAGTACTAGAAATAATAAAATTTGAGTTGCATCTATGAAATATAAGGATAGCCCGCAATCCCCCATTTACCCATTTTTAAATGCCAGCCACTTCCTTCCAGTTTTTCTTAAAAAAATCATAACTCTTCAACCCAACAAATCATCTGACAGATGTTATCTTATTCTGCACTATATAGATGGCATTTTCCTTATTCTAATGAGTAATAAGTAATGTGGTAGGGCCATGCTGCTGTTATATTCTGGCTGAAGCACGAATGGGCCAGCTCGGACTATGCTCTCACAGAATACCAGCGTCAAATAGCATGTTAATACTGTTGTGTATCGTATGGTGAGTGTTGAGAATCGGATAACTGTAGACCCTTTTTATTGGTAACGCGGCATTACATCTTAGTCCTCAGTGTTGTTAACGCATCTTCATTTTGATTCTTAATTGAGGATAGATGTATGTTTCTATGGGCCGCAGCATTCATTTATCATCAGGTGGACTGTGTACTTACTTGTCATCCTTATTTTATAAAAAATCCTTTAATATAAGATAGATAATCGTGTTATGCCAAGTCAAGCCACGTTAGCCACTTCATGGTTTTAATTTACAAGTTAATACTCTAAAGGCCGATTTTTCAACCCTCAGACGAAATGTGTGACAATTACATAAAATAATTAGTTACCATATTATTATCTTTATTTGCAAGGACTTCCTTGCATCTGCTGTTGATTTCCGATTAAAAGTGAGACACTACATATGCCTGTAATGAAAAATCACATACAGACGTTTTTTGTTCGAAGTAGCTTGCAGGTGTTGATTTTTCAATGCTCAGACGAAATGTCTACCAACTACGTAGCGAATAAAATTATCTAGCTGATTAATTGTCAAATAATTTAACCATTTATTACCATTTTCGAAGAGAAGTAACAGTGCTTTTACGAAGTGACGCACTACACCTATGTAAGTTTGCAGGGTTAAGAAATCACCAATAGACTTCTTTGTACGAAGTTGATCCATGGGCTAGATTAGCTACTGATTTGGTTACTTTATTCGAATCTAACATTTATGAACTCAGCAGGAAGATACTTGTATTAAAACATTCTACAAAGAAGCCTACAATCTTATTGCAAATAAATTATTCAATAAGACTACGTAAAGAGGTTACTTTAAGATTTTTTTGCTCAAAGATTAATGATTTATTATTAAATCCAAGACTTGAATATTTGTTATTCATGATGTTTCTAAATAAGTTTATGTAAATGTAGTTAACGTTTAAACATATTATTTATATTATTAATTTAACGAGCATACTTGTTTTTTAACATTATAGTTTTTCTGTGTTTTATAATGAAACATCGAATAAAATACACTTTATGTAAAGGTGTATTCTTTTTTAAATTAATAAATAAAATTCTTTGATCCATGAAATAAAAATAAAACATATAATTTAGCTATAACTTAAAATAGCACTTCACTAATTTTTAATTTCCGGTTTTCGTGTAGTAAAGGCATAAAGTTTGATTAATAGTCGATCAGTTTGAAACATGTGATTTGAATATAAAAGAACGCCTACTTGAGAATAATGATTACTTTTGAACTTTACTGTATGAACTCAAATAAAAATACATAATCTACTTGTTGAGATAACAGAGTTGTCGAACTTACTTATAGCAGTTTGAATTTACATTTTAAAGAGTGATCTAATTGTGTTTGATCTTAAAATTGGTACAGTGTAATTGTGTTTTGGTACTTTAATATTAATATCATTGCAAGCAGTTTGACATATCGCAATACCTACTATGGTTATAGTTCACTGCCAAATCATCATTGAGAGTAGGTACAGGACATTTTATTTTAATCGAATTATTGCAAGCATTCATTATTGGATTGACACATACACATGTTTAGCTGTTATTCCTATTATTGTCCACTTCGTTGTTTGACGGGCAAACTAGAAGAGCTACAAAAATACACCCCACTTTCAGGAGACTGGTTGCGAAACCTTGACATTGATGTTTTTATGCTTTGAATAATAGCAGGACTGCCATAGGTAAAAAAAACTGTTTTTCTCGTTAATAAGGTCGTAGAAGTCCCTTTCTACCTAAGGGCCCATCTAGGTAGGCTACCACCCTCATATCTACTTCTACCGCCAAATAGCAGTGTTTGAACTGCTATGTTAAAAAAGGGTCTAAAGGGTAGAGAGAGCCAGTATAATTGCAGGCTGTGAGACATTCCATCTTTTTCCTCAGATATGACACGCATCTCTAATCTCTAAATTTGACTGAAGTTGGCTGCAGGTGTGTATGGAATGTAATAGCCGCTTACCATCAGGTGTGCACATTATGTTTGTTTGTCATTTCTGTTTTAGGAATAAGATATAATTTAAACATAATTAACTTGTGTCATATTACGACATTATCAGGTTATATCAGTTGCATTAACAGTGAACTTGATGCTGCCTTGTGACCCTTTCCTAAGTGACGATAATATCAAGTCATCTCCTTCCCACCATCGGACAACCAGGCAGGCGGTCGGCGGATCTTCACCCCTTTGTTGTGGATATTCCATGATTAGATTTGTTGTGGAATAGCTTCTTCTTTTGTGATGCGTACAGCAAAGGAGTGGCATCTGGGCTTCTGCAAGTCAAGAGTAAATTGGCTTTTGTTACCCTATGACAGTGCTACATCACTACTATCCACCAGGTTGGATTGTGGTCGAGTACCGGCTTATAATAAGTAAAAAATTCATCATCATTATTATTATAGTCCATCACAAGTGCACTGATGAGCATAGGCCACCTGAATCTATTGAATTCCTGCATATCTTAACATGTCGCATCGAAATCGAAAGTACGAACTTTTAATTGTTAATTTAAAATTAAAAATATTGTACAGCCGACTTCAGTATAAGTTATCAAGGATAACTCAAAAAGTATTGCACAAACCTTGATTAAATTTATACGGGACTACACCAGAAGCACCAGCTTTCAAATAAAAAAAGAATCATCAAAATCGGTCCACCTAGAAAAAAGTTATGAGATTACACACATAAAAAAATACATACAGTCGAATTAAGTACCTCCTTCTTTTTGCAGTCGGCAGAAAACAAACTTGTGTCTGAAGTCAAGACTTTGTTGAAACAAGTCAAAGTTGGGGGCGACTAAATCTAATCCAGTTAAATTCCCAGAACCCCAAAAAGAACCCCTTTGTCGTATTTCATCAGTTTCAGGGCACTCGGTGACGACATATCGAATGACGTGCAGTTTCGTGGTCACTTGTAAGAGAAGACCAAATTGGCCCCTAAAAAGCTTGGCGTGCTAAGCAGAGCGGGAAAGTATTTCATGCCGGCACGACTTTACAAAACACAGGTTCGGCCGCACATGGAATACTGTTCCCATCTCTGGGAACATTTGAAGGGGTAAGGGAGGCCATGCGGTACCTGCTCGGGGCTCTGTGACTGGACGATGATGCGTCCAATGACACTGAGTATCACAGGCGGGTGCGTCTTATGGTTGCCTTCACTCCATCTGGATCGTCTGCCGTTCCCCAAACCATTGAGTGTCTGGAGGGTATAGTCAGGGCATTGCTCAAAACTGCTCTGGGACTGGACGGTATTAGTTCAAAAGTGCTTAGGAATGTCTGGAGGTTCGCACCCAGGGAATTTAACTAAGTGCAAAGAAAGTATGTGGAAGAGGGCGTTTTTCCGGATGTATGGAAGAATAGACGGCTGGTAGTGATTCCGAAAGGAAACGGCAGGTCAATGACAGACTCCAAAGCGTTTCGCCTGATTACGCTCCTTCCCATTTTTGGGAAAATATTGGAACGGGTTTTGCTCCAATGTACCCCGAGCTTAATGAGGGGCATATCAGACTACCAGCATGGGTTTTCGCCACGCTGGTCTACTGTCATGGCGCTGCAAAACGTGCTTCGTTGTCGCAGTGCTTGTATGTACGAGCCGTCTTTTAAGATATATCAGGGGCATTTAACAATGGTGGCCGATGATACTATTGAAGGCCAAACAGGGCGGGATCTCACCCAACATATATCGGATGTTGGTAGATTACTTCACCAAAAGAGGGGTGGGCATCTTTGTCGGCGAATATGTGCAAATGAAATGCTCGACCATGGGCTGTCCGCAAGGATCGGTCTTAGAACCGACCCTATGGAATTTACTGCTAGATGATTTGTTGAGACTGCCCCCCCCCCCTTTCCCCCCTCTCCCCCAATGCGAGATGATAGCTTATGCAGACGACGTAACGCTTTTGGTTGAGGTGAACTCTAGGGCTAACATAGACGGAACGGCCAAGTCTGCACTGAAGCTGGTTGAGTCTTGGGGGAAAGGAATCGTTTATCCTTTTCCTCCGCAAAATCCCGCACTATGACTCTCAAGGGCAGGTTTTTGCGACCATCTGTAATAAGGATGGGAAGTAACTCAATAAAAAGCGTAGAATCGACTAAAGTATCGAAGTTGCGCTAGACAATAGTAGTAATCTTTTATTAAGCATGCGAAGGACATGGGAGATAGAGCCCAGAGATGCTTCGACAAGATGTTGCGGGTGTCAGCGTTCTCATGGGGTATTCATTACCCAGCTCTTCGCGGTCTGTATAACAGAACATATGTTCCCATAGTAACCTATGCAGCGGCCGTCTGGGTAGGGAACTATACAGTGCGTACGTCACTGCTCAGATCACAGAGGTCCTCACTCGTTTTGTTGACTAAGAGTTACAGGTCGATCAGCACTGCGGCACTTTCTGTAATAACCGGCAGCCTTACAGCTGACCTGGAGATGACACGTGCTGGTAGGATTGATCTTGCGCATGTGGAAGCAAGAAATGGAGAGTTGAGTACGCGTAAGCGCGATGTTTGTGTGGATGTCATGAAGGTATGGCAAGAGAGATGGAAGAATGAGACGAATGGAAGAAATTAATCTGCTTCTTCCTGGACGTGTTGGCGCGACTCAACGCGAATCGGGACGTGCCGGATTAACAACTCTCGCAGATACTCAGTAGACGTGGATGTTTTTGAAAGAGACTGTATGACATAATATTGTTTGAATGTGGTATGTGTGATTGGCATATGTGTTTGAATCTGGAATGTGTGGTTAAATCTGGTACGTATGATAGGCAGCAGCCTATGAAGATACGCATCACGTGCTATAGGAGTGAGCGCTGTATGAGATTTAAGATGATGGACGGAATAGTACGCAGAAGGGTGGGTACGGTTTACTATACGAACCTCGTCGACGGTAAGGAAAGCTTTGGCCAGCTACGGGAGTTTACGCATGGATGGCATGCGCGTGGAACGGCGATGGAGAAACAAGGGAGAGGTCTGCCTGGAACCGAAGGCGTGTTGTGTTCGTTCAGCCCATAAAGGGAGAGTGGAACAACTGGACAAGGAGTAGAGTAAATAATTTGTAGAGAACCAAGAAAATGTACTCCTGCGTACATTTTCTGAGCTCTGAGCAAGTACCGCGTGCACCTCTCGAGATTCGGCCCGTATGACCACAAGGTTGGTGGGGGCATGGGAGGTGGAGGTTTTTTCCCAGGTTCATTCCCAGGTTGGCCAGGGCTCCCCAGTGCCAGCTCCTTCCATTTGATCGCATAGAGCGCAGAGCGGTTCGAATCGTTGGCGACCGAGCTCTTTCTGATGGACTTGACTAATTAGCGCTGTGAAGAGATGTTGCATCTCTTTGCGTATTCTATCGTATCTACCACGGGAAAGGCTTAGAGGAACTGCTTAGAATAATTTCAGCTGCTCAATTTCACTATTGCACATCGCAGCAGAATTTGAGATACCATCTGTATTATCTGGATCATTGGCGGCCCACTACTCTGCGATATAGAAGAAGTTTTTTTCTCGCACAACTTCCTCGTAGGTTGCAATAACACCAGCAATTTTTTGTACCAATACAACATAGAGACCTACAAGAAAAGAGCCTACTCTTTTTTGAATGTCGGCAGCGCATCTGCAATTCCCCTTGTGTAGCAGTTGTTCATAGGCGGCGGTAGTCACTTACCATCAGGTGAGCCGTAAGCTGGTTTGCCCTCTCTCATATAAACTTACTTACTTATCTTCACGCACAATCCCTGACGGGGTAGCCAGAGAGAACAGATCGCCAAGTGTCACGATCCTTACATATCTCTTTCGCTTCTTTCAGATTCATTATCTTCTTCATACATGCACGTCTAGGTATCCGAGTACTCTTGACCCTACCCTCTTCGAGCAATTTGCTCACATGGTCTTCGAAAGTTAGTCTCGGTCTACCTCGACACCTTTTAATATTAACTTTCGCGCTATATATTTTCTTCACCATTCGGTCTTCACTCATTCGCTCAACGTGCCCAAACCACCGAAGCACGCCCTTATCAATTTTTGTGATAAGGTCATCTTTCAAACCTGCCATATTGCGAATCTCTTCGTTTCGCTTTCGGTCGGCCATAGTAACGCCGCACATTTTACGAAGAGATCGCATCTCCACTGCATTCAACTTACTTTTATGCTTCTTCTGGCATACCCAGGTTTCGCTGCCATATAACAAAGTCGGTACCAACACTGCGTTATGTATTGCAAGGCGTGCACTCTTCGCTACGCCTTGCCTTTTGACTAACGCAGTCAGGGCACCATTGACTTTGTTCCCGGCAGCGACACGCCTGTCCACATCTAAATCACATCTTCCATCCCGGCTAAAAGCACTCCCCAAGTATACAATTTCATTTACCTGTTCTAGACATTCCTGATTTACCCATATTTCACACTTCGTTCTCTCTTCGTCCCTTTCAAATACCAGAACCTTAGTTTTATTAGCATTCAAACGGAGACCTTTAATTTCACATTCCTCTTTCATACACGTGACTAATGCCTGCAGTTCTGCCTCTGATGGTGCAATAAGCACTGCATCATCAGCATACAGCAGACAATTTACTTTTATGTCACCCAATTTCACACCCAAACAGCTATCTTTCAGCTTTTGTAAACAGCTGTCGAGATACAGTATGAACAGCCAGGAAGACATGACACAACCCTGTTTTACGCCCGTTTGGACGCTAAACATGGGTGACAGGTCATGCCCTACCCGCACACAGGCTTTACAGTCACAGTAAAGAGACTGCACAGCCCTTAGCAATCGGCCATCCACACCATACCCCGGCAACAGTTCCCACATTTTCTTCCTTACAACCTTATCAAATGCTTTCTCAAGATCCACAAAAGCACAGAAAATCTTCTGGTTAACAGCCAGAAGCTTTTCCGTAATCATACGGAGAGAAAACATTTGATCCGTGCATCCTCTTCCAGGTCTAAATCCGCATTGTGCCTCCCATAGAAATCTTTCCGATTTCTCTTGCATCCTACGTGTCAAAACCTTCGAGTAAACTTTACTTGCTAAACTGGTCAAGCTGATCGCCCGATAGCACCCGCAGTCAAAATGTGAACCTTTACCTTTATATAAAGGCACAATGACTGCGGATCGCCAATCATCCGGGACATCCCCCGTCCGCCAGCACAAATTGCACAGCAGATGAAAGCTGTCCCAGACGCGAGGCCCACCATACTTGACCATTTCAGCAGTAACTCTGTCTAGTCCCGCAGCCTTACCACATTTCAAACTTCGAATCGCACGTTCAATCTCTTTCATACTGATGACCTCAATGTCATCGAGGTCCGGGTCTGGCGTGCCAGTCACGGCGTCATCCCCGGATCCCTCACTAAGATCATCACACGCATACATTTCTCTATAAAATTCGCTCCATCGCTGCATGACGTCCGATTTTTCTGAGAGGACGTCATTAGTTCTCGAAAGCACTTTGTTCATTCTTAAGGCCGTCGCACCACTTCGGGTCCTTCCAACCTCTTTCCAGAAGAGTTTGGAGTTCTCCTTAAAGTTGTGCGACAACCTTTCATCCGCTTCCATTCTACACCTTTCACGCACTTCCTCAATCAATGCTTTCGTGTGAACTTTCTGCAGCTTATATCTTTCTTTCATCTTCTCTCTCATATCCTTATCATTACTAGAGGCCAAGTAGTCTAACCATGCTTTCTTCTTCTTCTTTACAGCTTCTTTCACTTCATCATTCCACCATGCATCTCTTCTTTTACTACTGCCTCTTTTTATTGTTCCACACACTTCTTCCGCTGCACTTACCATTCCATCCCTAAGGTTCTGCCATGTTCTTTCTACACATTCGTTTCTGCCATCGATGGTGTCAAGCTTTTCGGCTACCCTCGCATGATATTTGTCCCTAGTATCCGCTTCCTGAAGCTTCCAGCTTCGGATGCGACAGACCGACTGTGGTTCTGTCACTGTCGTCCGGTAGCGCCAACCCGCGAACAGACCCCTAAATCTAGTAATCACTAGATAGTGATCCGTTCCCAGGTCAGCACCCCTGAACACTCGCGTATCCATAACCTGTTTTCGCAGTCGGTCATCCACCAGGAACAAATCGATCATACTTCTCTCATTCTTTCTTTCTCTAGTATACATATGGATTTTCTTGTGATTAAACATAGTGTTTGTCACAAGAAGACCCTTTTCCTTGCATACCGCCAGTATAAGCTTGCCAGCATCATTAACCCTTTTATCGCCAAACTTTCCAAGTACCGACTCGTACCCTGGTCGAGCGGTACCAACCCATCCATTCAAATCACCACATACAACAATCCTTTCGTTTCCCCTAGCCAAATCTAGAACTTCTCTTACATTCTCCCAAAACTCCTCCAGCTCAGCCCTGGACGACGAAGCCACCGGCGCATAAACAGCCAAAAGGAATAACTTCGTCAGTCCCAATTTAAAGCGAACCCAGAGAAGTCTTGGGTTCACAAACTTATATTCAGTCATAACATCGACCAACCGAGAAGACAGCAGCACCCCCACTCCCTGGCAGGCGTTCTCGCTCTCCGGGACTCCGGACCATAGAGCTAACGCCCCGCCAGGGAGCTCTTCAGTACCACTGCCCCTCCGTTTGGTCTCCGACATACACACGACATCTAATTCTCTTTCTTTCATTATTTCGATCAACTCATTCGTCTTATCTCTCATGCCTCCTCTAACATTCCACGTGCCAACTCTGCACTCCGTCCTCCACCTTCCGCCGTGTCGGGCTGTGCGTGACGGGTGGCGGTCCCCATCGCCGCTTTGCGCGCTGCATTCCACACCAACGGGGACGAGCTGGTGTGCGTCGCCTTGGGGGGACGCCCTAACCCTCGTTGACATGGGTGCGCAGCTGAGTAGAATTGCAGCCCTGAAAAGGGCTGGCAGGGGTCGCGACGAGCACGCTTCTACAATGACCCCCTCATATAAAAAAAATCTCATATAAAAAAAAACATTTCAAAAAATTCTTGAAGTAGACTGAAACTTTCAAGACCACTGGCATAAATCATCCTTTGCATAAACAATGTGGTTTATCACGGACACAGTTCAGATCAAACGCGGTCGGCTTGCGGCGTTCGCGGTCAATAGGGGAAATTGTTGGGTCATACGTGAAAATTATTTATTGCCTTTCCCATTTAGGGGCACGGGGTATGAAATTACGCAGGCGTATAATGGAAATGAACGTAATATACCGTTCCTCACCCAGGATAAGCAATTTAAATCTTGGTTCGATCGCGGCATATAAAAACTCGTTTACAATTTAATAAAAATTCTATTACATGAATTGTTGCAATATTGTTCAAAATTATTGTAGGTTAGTTTGTTATCTGTAAACTTCAGTTGTATATGTTGTAATAGACGTACCCCGCGACTTCGCTCGCGTGGAATTTATTACGACTAGATTTCATGGGCTTTCATTTTGTTTGCGCGGAACCTTAATTATTTTTCTAAAATAAAATTAGCCTAAGTTACTCTTTATAAAATCAGCTACCTGCCAGTGAGTCCCGTCAAAATTGGTCCAGTCATTTCGGAAATTAGCCGGAACAAACATAAAGGCAGACAGACAGAGGAACAGACAGACAAATATTTTAAAAATTGTCTTTTTGCTATAATAAAAACCGTATATACTTAAAAAAAAACGTTACCTCCACACTAGGATTTTCTCCTGTATCGTGGAGGCAGTTTACAAACATAAATTGCTCGAGGACAAACATCAAGACCCGGAAAAATTATTTGTAGGCCATACAAATACTTGTACCGTGCGAGATTCTAACCCGTGGTCCCCAGCGTATCAACTCATTGCTAAGCCACTGCGCCACGGAACCGTCCAAAACTTGCACATGCATTTAGTAAAAAGCTGTTATTTTGACATAACAGACACTTCAATTTTATTTATTTGTATATGTATGTTGTAAAAGCAATGTATGTTGTATATGTTGTATAGCGTAAACTATTTTTAATCTCAATTGAGATATGTTTGTTCTGTTCTTATTCTTGAAGGCAAAAGTAAATGGATGACCATATGCGAGGTAATAGGCGAGGTTTTTTTTTTTATAGGATAAGGGTGACAAACGAGCACACAGTCCACCTGATGGTAAGTGGTTACTGCAGCCCATAGACATCTACATCTATTCTCTATTACAAATCAAAATGTAGATGCGTTGTCACCCGTGAGGACTAAGATGGAATGCCTCATTTCCAGTAAAAAGGGCTTCCGGCCACCTGTACTCACCAAGCGAAACGCAGAGGAAAACTTCTACTTCACGTTGGTTTTCTGTGAGGTCATGGTACCACCCCGGTTCGAGCCGGCCCATTCGTGCGACAGCAAAAGCTGCCGCATGGCTCTACCACTGATAACAAGTGCGGAAGGCATTGAGGATAGATGTTACTTACTACTTACGTATAGTTTGTACCTATTATTTTTGAGAAATTATTTCAACACAGACCACTTACAAGTATAGCACCTTTGGTATCTTACTACTATATGTATGGACATTTGCAACCAGAAGACGCCAGTATACTAAAAATAAGATCCTAATATGAAAGTGTTCCGTCTGAATTTCAAATTTAGCTTATTTCGGATTCTAGTTTATAATAATGCACATATACGAGTATGATATCTAGGTCATCTTCGAAGCTATAAACAATGCTTAACGGAAATATAGTATGCAGTTGAGATAAAATTAAAATAGACTACAATTAACTTAACAAATTATGTTGAGCTATGTTAATCTCATTTAAAAATCCCAGTTTTGGCCTACTTGCTTTGATGGTTACGACCTCGCGTAAATGAGAGGAAAGTTTAAAGTAATTTTTCATTACAAAATTTCTTATTGAAGAACTGTAGAAAGATTTATTTGATGTTTTGTGACATTTTATCATGTTCTGTTACACCAAATTTATTTTGTCTCTTTGGTCTTATGGTTATTGCGCTATTGATGATTATGACGTGGTCCCAGATTCGAATGTCTGGGCCTGGCTAGAAATTAGATACTTGGAACTTCTGTCAAGAAACTCTTAGGTACATCTCGGAGTCACGAATTTGACGGTGTAGAGTCGTGGTAGCTGAGATGGTTAGCGCTCGCTGTAATTATCACAGTACGCGAGCAACCCGGGTTCGATCCCCGCCGGCACCAATGAAATTGTTAATTACAATTTTAAGTGCTGATTTAACACATACTCGACGGTGAAGGAGAAAATATCGTGAGGAAACCTGCATGTCTGAGAAATAAGAAAAAATAAATTTTCGAAGACATGTGAAGTTCGACAACACGCCTTGGGGCAGCGCGGCGGACATTTCCTTGCCCTAAAACCCTTCAAAAATGAGGGGAGGCCTGTGCCCAGCTCTGGGACGCATATAGGTTGTAATCTTTAACACTCCGTGTATCGGATAGCACGTACAAGCCGTTGGTCTTGCGTTCGATCTCTCTCCGATTATAGCGGATTGTCCTTCCATCGGAATATAAGAGTGACGGAACAGAGAGTTCACCTGCTTGAGCATAACTTCTTTGATTACGAATAATATATATTGTTTTGCAGCCAACTAGCTCAGTTAGCCTTTCACTTAACAGCCTAGCCTAAATAAATAAGGTGACCATGCCAGTGTATATCGCTGGTCTGTGCCTAATTATGCGCTATGTGTTATACTATATAAATGAACGCGGCTTTAGGGTGGCCCGAGAGACACCTCAACCGCACCATAACGTTCTGCCACTGATATTACAAGATAGGTGGAATGTTGTATTGGACGCATCGGTTGAATATCATTCAGGCCGGAGTTGGACGGCGCCGTTTAGTAAAAAGGCTAGGCTATTAACTGATAGGCAAATTAAGCCAGTTGGCTGTGACATAGATACATCATATTATAATAACTGTACACGCTCCTAGCTGTCCCTACAAAGATAGGTCACACAGGGGCCCATAGCTATAGACTCGACGAATAACTAGGGACGGGGCCGCGGGTTCGAGCCTGGTGGAAATGTTCTATCCTACTACACTTTAAGGGAAAGGCTAGTGGAAAAGGGAGTACTCACCTGTATCTGAGGCTACGACTGTCTCAGGGCTCGGTCAGGCCGGAGGTGTGTATGTGTTGAGTGTAGTGGTGTTTTTGTGGTGTGGGTTGTGATAGGCCTGACTGGACCTTTGAAGTCGGCAGCAGCCCGGACTTCGGCACCGCTCCAAATGTGGTAATCTCCAGCGGCGTCACCCACGGTCACTTTCTTTCTTCTTCACGATGTCAGTTTATTAATTTTATCGTACAATTAACTAACTTCCAGACGCAACTAACTCCCGTTTATTATAAAGCGTAACACACAACACGAATACCGAATGTTCGGATCAAAGGTCACTTCCGTTTCGCGTGGCAACAATTATTTCTAGAACCTAACACGACCTTCTCTAGTGTCACGAAGTTCAGCGTTCAACCGGCAACGGAAAATGTCTCCGAACTATATCAAATGCCGCACGAGCAAATTAATAATGTCAAATGCACTTATATACGCTATCAAATTAGAATAACCAAATTCGCGGTAAATTAAGTGCGCACAACCCACAAATTCAGACGTTGATCGCAATCAATGTTAACTTCCTAACAATTTGTCAACCCGGCGTCTAATTCTAGACTACAATTCCTCGTCGTTGCACCATTTGCTAACACAACCGACTCTGAAAAATGGAGGTTATCCCGAGCGACTTCACAACGTTCCGCAATGCGTTCAAGCAACTCACTTCTCACGTTCGCGCCCTCTACCAAAGCCACTCTGCTCGTCACAACCGGTATGGCACCGAGCCTAGCGCCCTCCGGCGTCAAATCCCGAAACCAGCCTTTGGGTGTGAACAATAACATTATATGGTATATATTAGAAACATCGTATTTTATTAAAAATAGCAATCCGGGTCTCGACAAAAGCGCTCCTTACCGGGTCCAATTATGAATCGTTTAGATCATCTAGGGACTCAATCAAGCCCACACAAAAAAGTCATCAAAATTGATTCAACGATTTTTGAGTTACATATAGAGATTTAACAATAATATATATACAGACGAATTGAAAACCTGCCCCTTATATTTTTACATTTTTTCTACGAATAATTAGCATAAAGTACCATTGTGAAGAAAAATTTAATGACCTATATTATATACACACATTATCATCCCGTGAGTGTCGTAAGAGACGTCAGAGAGAAACAAACGTGGAGATGGGCAGCAGCGTCTTTTTTTTATAGGATGAGGTGACAAACGAGCACACAGTCCACCTGATGGTAAGTGGTTACTGTGACCCATAGAGATCTACATCTATCCTCAATAAAGATTCAAGATGTAGATGCTTTTTCACCCATGAGGACTAAGATGGAATGCCTCTTTGCCAGTAAAAAGAGTCTCCGGTTCTCTACACTTACCATACGAGACACAGCAGCGTTAAGCTGCTATTTTACGCTGGTTTTCTGTGAGAGCATGGTCCTTCCCCGGTCGAGCCGAACCATTCATGCTACAACTATACTACTAATATAGCTGCAGCATGGCTCTACCATGTTAAAAGTGTGTCTACCACGTAAAGTAGTGTCTTCCTAAAAATAACTAAAAACAAAAAAAAATCTATGCTTAGCAACACGCCTGCCAAGCGTGGCAACCATGGCAAATATTCCCCCCTATGAGACAATCTATGGGGGAAGCCATAGTTCAGCAATGGACTTTAATAGGCTTTAACAAACGCCCCATATATTTCAATTGTTGTTATCCCCTTTGAAGCTGCCGATTTCAGATATTTGTCGTATTTACATTCACCGGAAAACATGTGGTTCCAACGAGATAATTTTCCGGTAGGCTTGATGTTCAATATTCCTTTGAACTTCTATTTTGGTAAGTATATTACTATTTTACCTTACATCTCTCTATACAAATATACAAAATAAACTACGATAGTGCAATAACAATCTAAATCTATGTATAGGCTTTACTAATAAACTTAAATAACTTTACTAATAAAGTACATATACATAAGTATATGTAAATTTTGTAGTGGCTGTGTAAGAACATCTACTACTACCCCATAACTTCCCGTGGGTGTCGTAAGAGGAAACAGAAGGAAACTGAGGCAGGAGATGGGCAGAAGCATCTTCCTGATAACAGCAAAATAACAATAAAAAAACTGGTTGCAAACTCGCTCACCAAGCGTGGCAACTTTGGCATAATATTCCCCACCCTCCTGGTGAGAGTTACAAAGAGAGGTGCCCAGTCCCCGGCGGCCCTGTAACTATGATAACGGCGGGTCAGGGGGTCATAAGAATTTCCGGTGGAGGTTCGGTTGCCACAAACACGACTTGACCTGGCAATATATAACGCAAGCACTCTGAGGACTGAAGAAATGACCCTGGAGCTGAAAGAAGAGATAGATAAGTTGCGTTAGGGTATGATAGGATCATCTGAGATCCGAAAGAGTCCGAAAAAAACTGTTTTCAGCGGCTTTCAAGACTTGCAAGCTAGTCTTCTTTAGTTATATTCATAGTCTATTATTATATGTAATGGGGCAAATCATCAGGCATTGAATATGTATTTGTCATTCAAAAAAGAGCTATACAAGCTATTTACGACTAAAACTCACGAGGTTCTTTGAGAGAATTGTTTAAAAAATGAACATTTTGACTGTAGCTTCACTATATATCTATCCGAACATTATTTATGTATATAAAAATATTTTATTATTTAGAATAAAAAGTGACATTCATAAAATCAACACTAGAAATAAGCATAAATTAGTGGGTCCTTCCTTAAGATTGAAGAAAGTAAGTAACTCCTTTGAAGGACAATGTGCACGCTCCTTCAATAAGACTTCCAAAGAGTAAGAATCACTCTTATAGAAATCATATTACACAATCAATAACTACTGTGTAGATAAAGATCCTTAGTCTTAATATCTTTCAGTTTAACACATACAATCTCATTAACGAATTAGACGGATAACTGCCATCTGAGCTGTGACACGTGACGGCTCCGTGGCGCAGTGGCTTTGCAATGAGTTGTTGCGCTGGGGGCTGCGGGTTCGAATCCCGCACGGAACAAGTATTTCTATGGTCTACAAATAATTGTTCTGGGTCTGGATGTTTGTCCTCGTGCAATTTATGTTTGTAAACTGCCTCCACGACACACGAGAAAATCCTAATGTGCAGGTAACGTTTTTTTTTAAGAAAAAAATAAATATATTAGAAAATTTAATAAGTTATACTTAACATGAATTTACCACAAACGTATTTTGTCGTAGCTATTTTGTCTATATGAGTGGTGTGAACACTAAGTAAGAATTATCATTATTATGATATTTATCTTCACGCACAATCCCTGACGGGGTAGCCAGAGAGAACAGATCGCCAAGTGTCACGATCCTTACAAACCTCTTTCGCTTCTTTCAGATTCATTATCTTCTTCATGCATGCACGTCTAGGTATCCGAGTACTTTTGACCCTACCCTCTTCGAGCAATTTGCTCACATGGTCTTCGAAAGTTAGTCTCGGTCTACCTCGACACCTTTTAATATTAACTTTCGCGCTATATATTTTCTTCACCATTCGGTCTTCACTCATTCGCTCAACGTGCCCAAAAAATTATTATGATATGTTGACGTTTATAAGTACTGTGTTTAAAGTCTACATGAATAAAGATATATTATTGCACTCGAATCCGGCAACTTATTGTATCATCGAGGAAGAGGGGGGGGGGGGGGGATCCTAATCTGAACCTAAGGAAGAGAGGTCACGTCTAACAAAGTAAACGCTCCGTCCACCTCGTACTCTTATCCAAAGCCTCGAAAACTTTCAGCTCGAGTTACAAAATTGTATTAGTGCCTAGAAGACTGCAATGCAATTACGATATGAAAGACAAGCTTCTGGAAACTGTCCATACGGTCAGAGCTAAGTTTTACAAGAACTGTCGAAGAAAAACATAAAAACACTCGGGTCACACTCTTATCGTATATATGATATACTCTCTCATGGTTGTAATACGGAAAATGAAGCTGCAGTCAGCAGATTTAACAGCATGAAGTCAATTGAACAGGCAGATCTCCAAACACAAGCAGCATGAAGGCAATTGAACAGGCAGATCTCTAAATACTTATGGATTTACGCAACTTTAATACATCTTGTATTGAATAAGCGATCGAGCGGAACCAGGGCTTCAAAATCTTTGCCAAATATTTGTCTGCTAGAAAGAGTCAAATGTTGAAGCTGAAGACCGAATGTGACAGCATTGTTTCCAGTACACCCGAGATTCTGAGTGACATTGAGAGATTCTATGGGCAGCTGTACATGTCACACATAAATGTGAGAAACAAATCAAGATCAAATCTTATCCGACACTATCCGATGAAATCCCGTACGTTAGTCAGAGTGTAGTAGCCTCGTACCGCTAGGCGAAGTGTGGGGCAAACTTCCATTAGATGTAGTGACGACTTGGTAAGACGTGCAGGAAGTCGATGGATGCAGGCTCATGACTATGCTTTTTAGCAGGCACCCCTGGGGGAAGGCATATGTTTAGTAGTGGACTTGTGAAGGGTTGTAATGATTTATGATGATGTTATATATGTGATGACATATATTTTTCTTTAATAGTAAATTTACAAAATACCACTAACGTAACAAAAATATTAAGGGTTTTGTATTTCAATAAAACAAAAAAAAACTGAAATCGATTTATAAGAATTTATTATTAACTTTTTTGGTCCACTTTTCTTATACAATAGATACTCGTAAATAAAGATTATATAGATAAAGCAATTATATCTAACAGTAATCTACATCGTAAAAGAACATTTGAACTGAACAAAAAATGAAGTGTTTTTAACCATCGATCATAAATCATACTGCATTTGTTCATCAAACACGCAAACGTCGATTTTGAAGACAATTACCAATTCGAGGAAATCGATAGCAGCCAGCATGTTTCTAATGTCATCGAACAAAGAACGATTCCAGCAAATTTTGTTTACATCGACACCAATTACGCCACACTAATGATGTGTGCTGTCCCTTGCGGTACAACTAGCCATGTTTGTGTGGACTATATTATACAGATATAATCTTAGATAGCATTGATAAGGAAAGCGCGATTCGTTTTAATTTTTCCTATGGTAACTGAATATGGAGCTGAATGTGTGAAAATTTAAAGGTTAACATTTTACTAGTCATTAAATAGATACTGCTTATGTGAACTTAAACCCAAGGTGGAAGAATGAGATTTAAAATGAGAGCTAGTTTGAATGAGTATCGATAGTTTTGTTATATATTTTCCGTGTAGTGGCGGTCAAGAATATCCACTACCCGATATCCACCCGTAGGTGTCGTAAAAGGCGACAAAGGGAAACAGGCAGGAGATGGGCAGCAGCATCTTCCTGATAATAGCTAAAATTACAATAAAAAAAACTGTGGTTGCCAACCCGCTCGTCAAGCGTGGCAACTATGGCAAATACCCCCCAATGATTAAAGCAACAAACAGACGGCCCCCAGTCCCCGGCGGCCCCGCTATTCCTGGCTACGGTGGCGACCATGGTAACGGCGGGGCAAAGGGTGCTAAGAATCTCCGGTGGAGGTTCGGTTGCCACCTTATACGACTCGACCTGGCAACGTACAACGCACGCACCCTGAGGACTGACGAGAAGTTCGTGGAGCTGGAAAAAGAGACAGACAAGTTGCGCTGGCATATTATAGGATTATCCGAAGTCCGAAGAGAGGGGGAGGACACGGTAATCCTATAATCCGGCAACTTGCTCTATCACAGGGAGGGCGTCCATCTGTCCCAAGGAGGTGTTGGATTTATCGTCCACAAGTCTCTCGTTAACAACGTTGTAAAGATCGGAAGTGTGTCGCCGAGGGTTGCGTACCTTATACTCAGAATCACCAAACGGTATTCGCTGAAGGTCATACAGGTTTACGCACCAACCTCGGTACACCCCAATGAGGAGGTGGAGGACGTGTATGAGGATATCTCTAGAGCCATGCATTCCTCCAAAACCCAATATACTGTGTTAGTGGGAGACTTCAATGCAAAACTAGGTACAAGAGAGAATGGTGAGTAGAAAGTAGGGAAATTTGGAACAGGGCAACGGAACCCAAGGGGCCAGCAGCTGGCCAACTTCATGGAGAAAGAGGGACTCTTTATAATGAACTCTTTCTTCCAGAAGCGGCCCCACAGTAAGTGGACCTGGTCGAGCCCCGACGGTTCGACAAAAATGAGATTGACTTCATTATGACGAACAGACGACAACTGCTTAGTGATGTCTCCGTGATCGCGAGGGTGAAAACTGGTAGCGATCACCGAATGGTTAGAGGCACACTGAACCTAAACGTTAAGTTGGAGAGGTCTCGTCTAATGAAGTCAACGCTCTATCCCCCTCCTGCTCTGTTCCAAAGTCCCGAAACTTTTCAGCTCGAATTACAAAACCGTTTTCAGTGCCTAGAAGACTGCAATGAAGTGGACATTATGAATGACAAGCTCGTGGAAACTGTCCATGCGGTCGGAGCTAAGTTCTGCAAGACCCGCCGCAGAAGAACACAAAACTCTCCGATCACACTCTTAATCCCATGGCTGTTAGACGGCAGATGAAGCTACATTCTTCAACATATTTGACAGCATACAGGCAACCGAACAGACAGATCTCCAAATGCATGCCGCGGGACTTACGCAACTTCAATACAGCTTGTATTGAAGAAGCGATCGAGCGGAACCAAGGCTCCAAAGTCATTGCCAGAGATCTGTTTGCCAGAAAGAGCCAACTGTCAAAGGTGAAGACCGAATGTGGCAGCATCGTTTCCGGGACACCTGAGATTTTAAGTGAGATTGAGATGTTCTATGGGCAGCTGTACACGTCATCGTTGGAGCCACACGCAAGTGTGAGTAACGATCCAAGAGCGAGTCTTATCCGACACTATTCCGAAGATATCCCGGACGTCAGTCTGAGCGAGATTAGAATGGCTCTCCAGCACCTTAAAAACGGCAAGACCCCAGGCGAGGATGGAATTACAGCGGAGCTTCTGAAAGCTGGTGGAAGACCGGTACTTGAAGTCCTTCAGAGGCTCTTTAATTCCATCCTCCATGGTGGCATTACACCGGAGGTGTGGAGCAGAAGTTCGGTGGTCTTGTTCTTCAAGAAAGGTGACAACGCTCTCTTGAAGAACAACAGACTAATTTCCCTTCTGAGCCGCGTCTACGTGCTGTTTTCGAGAGTCATTACGAATCGTCTCGCGCGCAGAATTGACGACTTCCAGCCTCCTGAAAAAGCCGGTTTCCGAAAGGGCTTTAGCACCGTAGACCACATACATACCCTTCGGCAAGTTGTACAGAAGTCCGAGGAGTACAATTTGCCAGTATGCCTGGCGTATGTGGACTGAGAGACTGTGAGAAAGCCTTTGATTCCGTCGAAATTTGGGCGGTGCTGCAGTCCTTTCAGCGGTGCCAAGTTGACTGTCGGTATACCGAAGTGCTGAAGTGTTTGTACAGTAGAGCTACGATGGCTATCCGAGTACAGAACCAGAGTACGAAACCTATCCAATTGCAGAGAGGTGTAAGACATGGTTATGTTATATCCCCGAAACTCTTCACCGCTGCATTGGAAGACGTTTTCAATCTTCTGGACTGGAAAAGATACGGTATTAACATCAATGGTGAGTACATCACTCACCTTCGATTTGCCGACGATATAGTCCTTATGGCAGAACCGCTGGAGGACCTAAGCACTATGCTCAACAAGTAGTCGATATAATTTTTAAAAAGCCTAAAATAACGCATTATATTACATTGAGAAGAGTTTTGTGAATAAAATACACTTAAGACTAGGCTATACATATCTTAATTGGCGAATCATAAAAATTAAAACATCTAGTCAATTAAGTTTTAAATTGTGATTTTTTCCAAACTACAAGAGGCCGTCAGCTTCATTTTGTTTTTGTATAGGAGAAGGGGCAATCGAGCATGCGGCCCACCTGATGGTAAGTGACTACCGCCGCCCATAAACAACTGCAACACCAGGGGAATCGCAGATGCGTTGCAGTCCTTTTAAAAAGGAGTACGCTCTTTTCTTGAAGGTCCCTAATTCGTATCGGTCCGGAAAAATCGCTGGTGGTAATCGATTCCACAATGAATTTGTGCGAGGAAGAAAACTTCTTCTAAATTGCACAGTGGTGGACCGCAAATCATCCAGATGGTATGGATGGTATCGCAAGTTTTGTCGCGATGTGCGATAGTGAAATTGGGCGTCTGGAATTAGTTCGAACAATTCCTCAGAGCACTCCCCGTGATAGAAGCGATAAAATACTCTCTTTAGATGCAACATATCTACGCACTGCCAGTGAGTCAAGCCGATCGGAAAGAACTCGGTCGTAGACGATTCGAACCGCTCTGCACTGGATACGGTCAAGTGGAAGGAGCTGGTACTGGAGAGCCCCTGCCCAGAGATGGGAACAGTATTCCATGTGAGGCCGAACCTGCGCCTTGTAAAGTTGCAAGCGGTGTGCCGGCATGAAATACTGTCCCGCTCTGCTGAGCACACCAAGCTTTTTAGAGGCCAATTTGGCCTTCTCTTCCAAGTGTTCACGAAACTGCACGTCAATCGATATGTCGATACCAAGGATCCCGCTACTGGCTTAGGCAACAAGGGGAGTGCTTTGAAACTGAGAAGATACGACAAAGGGGTTCTTTTTAGCGGTAAACGCGCAAACTTGTATCTTCTGGGGATTGAACTGGACTAGTTTTAGTCGAACCCAGTCTGAGACTTTGTTCTACAAAGTCTCGACTTCAGACACAAGTTTGTTCCGGTACTCGGCGACGTTTTCCCGAGAATATTGGCACGGCCGGTGTATAGAGCATCACTAGTGCTGTCATCCGCATAGCAAAGAATGTTACCAGTTAGCAACATATCATTGATATGCAGAAGAAACAGCGTTGGTGATAGCACGCAGCCTTGTGGAACACCAGCGTTTATGGACTTGTAATCGGAGCATGCATCGTCTCCTACGACCTTGATGCTCCGATCTGCAAGAAAATTGGTGATCCACTTGTACAATATAAAGCCAATAAGAAGGAAGCTCCAAAATAAGCGATTTGTGCCAAACCCGATCGGCCAACGCCTCCCCCTTTGGCTCAACTGCCTCCGTTCATCTATGAGTAAGGTAACCTTAAAGATCACCAGCTGAGCGACCTCGACGGAAACCGTACTGGCGGTCACTAATCAGCTGGTGATCCTCAAGGTACCGCATGAGCTGGCTGTTAATAATGGTTTCTATTACTTTGGAGAACAAGGAGGTGATAGTAATAGGCCTGTAGTTGGACGGAACTGAGCGGTTGCCTTTTTAGGGATCGGCCAAACCAAGACCAAAGCTGTCTTCCATGAGTTCGGGACTACGCCAATGGTGTAGGAGTACCGGAAAAGACGCGTTAAAACCGGTGCCAACTCCGGAGCCCACGTCTTCAGCACAATAGGTGGGACTCCATGAGACCCACTCGACTTGTTGACGTCCAGGGAGAGTGCTTTACGCACCGAGCGCTGTGTAAACAGCACTTCCTGCATGGAGCAATCACATCGCGGGATGGTCGGCGGTGTGTTCCCCCCATCATCTAGAAACGAGTTGGAAGCAAAAAGAGAGCCTATCAGATCGGCTTTTTCTTTTGCGTCATGGGCCAGTGAGTCGTCCGCCCTGTGCAGAGATGGCAGAGATGGCTGACAGAAGTTCCCTTGGACAGCCTTGGCGAGATACCAGAATGCACGTGTTCCCGAAGGGAGGCGAACTGGTTTCTCGCCAATTCTGCCGATGTGCTCTGACTTTGCCTTGGCAATGACACTTTTGACGGACCTGGAGGCGGAATTATACTTCTTTTTAAGAGCGCTGGTATTTGCATCCCGGGACGTTGATGCATCGGCCCAGGTTCGGTAGCACTCCTGCTTATTGCATGATGCAATTTTTCAGGAGTGACCAAACCATGGCTGATTTTTGCCTCCGATAGGCACCACAGATGATGGAATAAATAAATCCATTCCCTGAAGTACCACATCAATGACAGAATTAGCAACAACGTTGGGATCATCCGGTGCGAAGCAAATCCGCCCCCAAGGGTAGGATGCAAAAAAAGACCGCATCCCGTCCTAATCGGCCGACCTATAGTGCCAAACACGGCGGCAAGCTGCAGATCGCAATTGCGATTGGAGCGTGAGTGGCACCGTACTCCGGATCAGACAACGGTCCGAAGAGCCTAGAGGGGCATTGACGGAGACCTGATATCCGTCCGGATGAGAGGTCAGCAGAAGGTCCAACAGGGAAGATACATGATTCTCCATATCTGGGATCCGCGTAGGCGAAGTAACCAGTTGTGTCAGATCATATGCCAAGGTAAAGTCATAAACAGATCTCCCCGCATGATCGGTTAAGCGTGAACCAAGCCATTGGGCGTGGTGGGCGTTAAAATCGCCAAGAATCACGATCTATGCGGATGGGACCTGTTGTTGCACGGAGTCTGCAGCCATTTGGACGTGGTCGATGAGTCGGTCTGTGTCGGCATTACCGCTATGGGACCCGTAGATGCAGGGATGGTCGTCGTTGCCTACGCGTAGCCATAGGATGGACAGGTGTCCTCTCTGACGTATACGCAAACTCCAATCCGATGCACAAACAGTGTTCTAATTTGTACCCCGGGTAGGAGAGATACGAAGTATCAGCCGGAGAGGACACCTGTGTCTCGGTTAGAAAGAGCAAGGCCGGCTTAGCTATCTCCAGATGGTAGTGGACGGCGTTAAGGTTCGAATGAAGTCCCCTGATATTGCAGAAATTCACGGAAAGCGTGGCAGGGGTTGCCTTTGTCTTCTTGCTCCGCTTGCCCCGAGTAGGTTTCATCTTGAGCGGAATTTCGCCGCCCCCCCCCCCCCCCCAGAATACGCGGGGCAGCCTGAGCACCCACGCCCAGGAGTGGAGTAGTTTGGTCGTGGATGCTCAGCGAGGGATTCTCCAGGAGTGCTAGTACCTCCAGGGGTAGTCTTCTGTTCAATTCCGCTACCATGTTGATGGGCGCGGGGGGGGGGGGGTATTGGGCCTCCGGCCACCTGCACTCACCAAGCTGAACGCAGAGATAAACCTATACTTCACGCTGGTATTCTGTGGGGTAGTGGTACCACCCCGGTTCGAGCCGGCCCATCCGTGCGACAGCAAACGCTGCCGCGTGGCTCTAACACTGTTAAATTAGATAATACATCAATCATTAGATAATACATAGTAAATTATTTTATTGATATCTATAACTGTGACATAAGTAGATGCGTAATAATTCCATCAACAATTTGCCACAATAACTAGTCACTTTAGTTTTAAATTAGGTATGATGATTTTTACCAGAGCTCCATGGGCCATAAGCTTGATTAGATAAAATATAGTAATTTTTTTTATTGATATCTGTAACGGTGGCATAAGTAGTTTTTTCGCCATATATATTTAAATTATTGCCTTGACTGCCTTGTTTATCGTATCGTAATTGTCAAGAGGCAGGTATTGGCAGATGGAAATGATTGTTGGATTTCTAATAAAATATATGTAAATAAACACATCATCTTTTAATTTAAACTACCTTTGTGTTCGAGAAGAAGAGAAAAATTAGTTTCAGACCGTTAACGATTAGTACTTATTATTAAAGTAACTGTTTCCTTGTACCACCTTGCATTTTTAACGATGAAATAGATTAGCCTTCATATTTTGTTGTTATATTATTGAACCATTTGTATTTGACATTCCGAATGAAACGGTATTAGAAATGGAGCAAAGATAAAAAAGCGGATCGAGAATTAGACTAAAAATTTAGACCTCTAATGGAGAGAATTGGGGCCTTAAGCGGCATGTAGCTCGAGCGAAGCGAGAGCAAAGTGACGCAGAAGCCCCAATTCACACCTACTCATGGACGCGTAGTTAAACAGATAATGAAATATTAAAATAATTCAACACTAGGCTCGGCACGCGAACGATGCTAAACCCTAGCTGCCCTATGAGAACCGATATCGCACAGAGACAGATTTTTAAACACATTCGGATAAATTTAAAGAGAATGTTGATTTACCTATAGGCGATATGTTGGCCTATTTTGAACGGGATGTGGTGAAAACCAATTATTTTAATACCACATGAAAATGTTACTTAAATATTGTCTTTACTGAAGTATTAAAAATCAACCAATCAATCAATGATTTCATCAAAAGGGTGAAACCGAGGGGCACAGCTAATTAACGAATAATAAGAAAAAATTCAAATCAATAAACTTAATTGTCACAAATATCCATGATATTTTGTTTTATACAAACTTCTTTGCCGTTTATCAAAATTTATCCATGAGTAAAGTTATGTTATTAACATTACGAACATTCCCTTATATCACTCCTGGTAATGAAGGTAGTACAAAAAGGGGTAACCGATATAACCGAACGGAACAGTAAGCTGAAGTGGCAATAAAGTTCGAAGAACTAGCAACCGATGGGGAAGAAAGTTTCTTTGCATACGTTTTTTTTTATACAATAAGAGTGACACCTCTTGAGGATAACCATTTCCCATAATTTATAAAACCGATGATAGTATTTAATACTTGAAAACATATGATGCAATACAATTATTAACAAAATACTAATTAATAAGAGTAATTTTTGTAGCAAGTATATATTATTATGGACTCGTGCCCTTAGCCACGCATAGACGTGGTCAGTAGTAAATATAGGGAGAGATCAAAGTGGCCTGCCACGTCACAAACGAGGCCCTCACGTGACTCCTTCGCTATTTACGCGGTATCAACGTAAAAAGCTTCCATCAAAAGTTCCATCATTGCTTTATTTCGGGCCGAATTTCGCTATATCAGTTCTAAGATCAGACCTCCGAAATGCGATTGATGACGAATCATTTTTTTGCGAACGTGCTGAACGTTTTGGGCGTTGAAAACGCTATGTTTACTCGAGGTAAAACGTGTCGATAATATAGGGGCTAATGTGGCGGGCGTTAAACCGCAATTTTACGTTTTGTTTTAGCTTTTATTTATTTGTATTCAAAAGGAATACCTTGCAAGTCACGGTTCAAATGAGAAAGGAAATTTTGGAGTATTGCGTGATTTGTTGCTAAAATAAACTTAAGAGTCTGTCGTTTTAGGTGCTTTTTTTTTAAATTTAGATCGCGTACAAAACCGATGGAAACTTAAATGTGAGCGGATTGATTGTGAGTGAAACAAATGCATGCATGTAGTTTGAGTGAACTATTTCAATTGAATATCTTCTAAAGTTTAGCAAATTAAAAAAAAACTTAGTAACAGCTTACACTCAGTTTTTTGTGATACATACCTTATTTTTATCCTATAAATCCGCACTCTATTGAGAATGGAACTTAGGTTTCCAAAAAAGGAGATTAATTTGTGTTTTTTTTTCTATCGAGAAAGTATTAATCCTATTATATACTTGAAAAATACATAATTGAGAATGATATTCTATCCGTAGTAACTTTGTTCTCAGTTTGAAACTCGATTTACCATTGTAAGTTTATATTCTACTTTACTTGACTTTGCTTTGTGCGCCTTATATATTATTGAATAAAATTTTAAAGACTTACATTAAACTAATTAAATAACTCAAATTGAATGATGTTGTTATGTTGGTAGTATACCTATGTGTCGTAAGACGACAGAGGGCGAGGGTCATTTATGAATAATTTATTTATTCATATTCCAAGATAATTATTATTTTATGTCTTTAGTAACTACAAATATAATATGCACTTTGTTTTTATGTATCGAGGCATCTTGAGGCTTCTGTCTAGGAGGCCTCTGGCAGCTGTGGTGACCCTTAGGCCACACCAAGGCCTTTACCCATAAAAGATGGATAACTCCTAGTAATTTTTGTAAGACATTATTTATTATATATTCCTTCGTTACTCAACCTAAATATAAAAAATTTAACTTATGTTCAAAACTAAATCTTTGTAAATCCGGCTAATCATTTCATTGATTCCACTTCATTTTAATGTAACATGAAGTAACATCTAATATTTCAACATTTCAAAGTACTCGTATAGCTGGTATATCCGATTGTGAATTATTGCGCTATTATTGTTCTGTGTACAGACCCGGTGTTTGCAGCAAAAGCCAATTAGAGAGTGCGGTTCGCGCAAACACGAAACGAAATAGCTAATGATTAAAAGCATTTATTGATAGCAATGCGGACTTGGAAATATGTGTTCCAGAAATATTACTGTTACAATAAAGATATATCATTGTGGTGAAAAATGGCAGCGATCACCGAATAGTTAGAGGCATTTTGAATATTAACATCAACTAAGAGACAAACAGTCTTATAAATTCAACGCTCCGAATTCCTCCTGAAGTAATCTAGAAACTTGATAGCTTTTAGCTCGAGTTAGAAAATTGTATTTAGTGTTTTTGGAACGAAGTTCTTTATCGGACGGTACGAGTTTGGCGGATGGGAGCTAGGCGACCAAAAATGTAAGATTTTTTCGTCACTACTCCTTGTGTCATAGTGTACACGCCCTTGGCGGCGAAATAAGGAAGTGAGATGGAATAATATCCATCTCCCTCGCACTTTTTCTTCTCTTGCCAGGAAAGAAATATTATTTTATTTCAAATGACGCTTCATTTCGATAGACGCTAGTAATTCATTTATTTGTATTTGTTAATAAATAATATAATACCAACGTTTATCAATAATATACTACTCAATGAATTTCGTTCCAACCCAGTGTTCCACGACACTCACGATTTTTTTTATCGTGGGGAAATCCCCATGGATCTTTTCCACTGCGAGGGCAACGAAAAAATTATGCCGGAATCATACCAGCTAAAACCCCAGGGTGATGACCATCAGCGTATATGAGGGGTCCCGGGATCGCCGTTAAGAACGTAACCCCTACCTGGCTTTGCTTTATTCATTTAGGTACACGTCCTGGGGGCACTACTTGCTGCCCCCAATACCCTAGCAGTGCTATCACAATGTTTTGGGACCACTTTCGAGTCATCATCCTCCTTCCGGGCCGCCGCCCCAAGCGAACGCAAACCCGGAAGCCTCATTTCGCAAGGAAAGACCGTCATCAAGGGGAGGACCGTGATGAAAGTCTTGGCGACGTTGTCTCAGAGTGAGATCCAAACTCTCCCGACCCTACTCAGCAACCTCCTTATTGATTCACAGAAGGCGGCTACGGCCCTTTAAGTCGAATATCCGTTTGTCATTGCTGACAACACTGCTGGCAGGGAGATGAACCGTCCGATCTGGTTCACCAAGATAGTCTGCTCCCGTTCCTACGCTGGACATACTACAAGTGTGTGAGAAGCGGAGTCCTTGTCCCGTCAAGCTGTTTTCCGAGCAAATGACGGTGACCTATTTGGAAATCCAGAATATACGAGTATACCATCGTCTAGAAATTTCTCAAGCCTCAACACTTCCAGTGCTTGTTAAGTTCGAAAATATCTGGAGAGTCGTTGTCTTGTTTAAGATTACAGAACTTCACTAAAAGGTTCAGGTATTGCAGATATTGCAATACGAGTTAATAAGAGTTTCTGACTAAGACAAGACACAAAGCTTTTATGACAGCTCCGAAACATTTCGGGATTAAAAACTACAAGTCGTTCGAAGACAAAATAGTTATTATTTTAACGGATAAAATATTCGGTCAGTAGATTGAATCTATGGCAGAGTTTAAACCCCTTATTTTCAAATATCCCGACAAGACTAGTACGGGATTTGACCCTGAACAGTCCAAAGAACCAATTTCTCTAAAGGAAGTTGCTTCCACATTAACTGCTAATGCTCGTTGTTGGAAATAATAACTACCTTCTTTGTTTTCTTTCAGCAAATAGGTATCATAATAATTTTTCCACTAGCCGCATTATAACTACTTTATAATACTGTTATAGAGTTACTTTATATTATAGTAGTATTTTATTTTATACGTGGTAGAACCATGCTACAGCTATATTAGAGGTATAGATGTAGCATGAATGGGTCGGTTCAACCTTGCAAAAACTACGCTCCCACAGAATACCAGCGTAAAATAGCAGCTTAACACTGTTGTGTTTCGTATGGTAAGTGTAGAGAACCGGAGACCATTTTTACTGGAAAAGAGGCATTCCATCTTAGTCCTCACTGGTAACTAAGCATCTGCATTTTGGTTCGCAAACGAGAATAGATCTAGATGTCTATATGCCACAGCAACCACTTACCATCAGGTGGAATTTGTGCTCATTTGTATCCTATTTTATAAAAAAAATATATGATGACTAATATTTTCCAGCTGGTATTTTGATAATAAGATAAGCATTTAATACTAGCTTGTGTCTGTTCCTAGTATTTACAGAATGAATATCACTTATAAGACTACTTTTATTTTTCTAAAACTACTTTTATTTTTGTAAAACTACTTTTATTTTTGCACACTCAATAAGCAACTATATAGTCTATATATATAGATGCAGCATGGCTCTACCACGCATATGCGTGGTAGAGCCATGCTGCATCTATATTATGGTTGTAGCACGAATGGGTCGGCTCGACCGGGGAAGGACCACGCTCTCACAGAATTCCAGCGTAAAATAGCAGCTTAACGCTGCTATGTTTCGTATGGTGAGTGTAGAGAACCGGAGACCCTTTTTACTGGAAACGAGGCATTTCATCTTAGTCCTCACGGGTGACAACGCATCTGCATTTTGACTCTTAATCGAAGATAGATGTAGATGTCTATGGGCCACAGCAACCACTTACCATCAGGTGGACTGTGTGCTCGTTTGTCACCCTTGTCCTATAAAAAAAAACTATATGACTGTTTGTTTGGCTTACCTGGGTACACACTGGTACTGCGCATACAGGTAAGTCGCAAAAAATTTGCCCAAAAAAGTGCTGATTCAAATTATAGTAACTAGTAGCCGCTATAGTTGATAAAGAATTAAGAAAAAAAAATTGCAGACACTTCCGAAGGGGTTCACATAGGGGCAGACTAACCCAAAATCGTATTTCAAAAATTTAAAAAAAAAGTGTGTGATTTAATCTGTCATTTTTACAGTGTGCTTATTATTTATATATAAAATATTCTCCCAAAAGGGCAGACAGTTTCTTCGAGGGTTAATAATTTAAAAATCTATATAAATAAATAAAATTGAAGTGTGTTTGTCATGTCAAAATAACAGCTTTTTATTGAACGCATATGAAATTATATACGAAATTTATAACAAAAACACAATTTTTAAATTTTTTGTCTTTCTGTCTGTCTGTTTGTTCCGGCTAATCTCCGAAATGACGTGCAACAAATCAAACGCTTTTATTGGAATTTTTGAAAATACGACTTTGGTGTAGTCTGCCCCTATGTAAACCCCTTCAGAATTGTCTGCAATTTTTTTTCTTAATTCTTTATCAAGTTAGCTGACGGATAGTCATTATTATTATTTGAATCAAACACTTCTTTTTGGGCAAATTTTTTTGCGACTTACCTGTATGCGTAGTACCAGGTGTACCCCGGTAGGCCAGGCAAACAGTCATATAGTTGCTTATTGAGTGGACTGATACTTTTCAAAAAGTTTCATGATGCATCAAACACTTCATGAAAAATGCGTCATGAGCTCTCGGACCAAAAAACAAATATAATTTCAGTGTCAGCCGCGTGTCCCCATAGCAAAATACCATACGACGTTATGCTATGGAAATAGCTAAAGTAAACTAGTCTAGCTGTTTCAACACTGGTAAGATTTCTAATCTTTTTTACAGCATATGCTGCAGAACAAACTCTGCTTGCTAGTTTGATATATGGTGGCTCCATTGAAGCTTCGCGTCTGTGATTCCAAGAAAAATGATATTATTATTAACATTGAACCAATTTACTAATTTAGATATAGCATTACTTACTTCGTCATATTTTAGTAATTCTCTATTAAATCTGCATGGTTCATCCGGAGGAATTCCTTGTTAAGAATTTTCTTAACTATTCCGTCCACAATTCCGGTTTTTACTCCTACAGCTTTTCTGTCCACGCGATTTGGTTGTGGAACTCATTACCACCTTATATAAGAAATTCCGAATCTTCATTGGTATTTAAAAAAACGTGTTAGAGATTACTTCTTGGCATCCTCTTAATTAATGTAAGTTATTTTATTATATTGGTATTAGTTTTTATATATTATGGAGGTACTAATTTGATGTATTGTTTTTATTAATTGTATTATTTTATTTTATTTATAGTAGTAGTAGTAATGTATGCACTAAGTTTGCCTTTTTAATAAAATTTCCTTTGTAGGTCTACTGAAAGATATTTCAGCAAATTATGGAATAAGTAGAACCTTTATATGAACTCTCTATAAGACTGTTCCAGTATCTAGTTGTGTGTACAGAAAAAAAAAAAATAAACGAAGCATGTTTCCAATTTAATACAACATTAGGATAAACGAATAAAACATAGAAATAAACGAATAAAACTACTTTTACGGATCTTTCACGGGTTTCCAACGTGACCATAGGTGCTGGTAAACGCCCGAAACATCGACAATCAAAAATAGTTTGGAAAATTCAATAGTGCATGCCTCATGAGCGTTTCATTTAATTTTGATAAAAAAATGAATTGTATTCCTGACTTTTAAAATATATTATTAACGTGTATTAAATTTAGCGTTCTATTATTTTAACAGGTAGTGTTACCTACAGGGAAAAAATAATTGTTTCCCAAAATAAATCGATTACACAAAGTATAAAAGCGATTACAGGCTGTATGGTACATTTGTCCTATGTCTATCAAATGCTACGCATATGCATAAGAGGCTATTGATATGAAATAGGGAATCGGTTGATGTAATTCTGAAGCTAATAAAATAAATCCAGTCTCGCTTCGTCAATTTTTTTTGAGAGTTGTCGTGACCACATACAAAATCAACATCCGGACGTCCAGGTGAATTTTTTTCAAACCGTGTTTTTTTTTCAAAGTGTTAATAAGAAAAGATAATATAGGATGGATTAATTAGAGTGTTTTCTTGATATATGGCTACTCTTATTATCGTATAAGTGCAATATGGTTATGATAGAGTCATTTTAAGAACACAAAATTGCTTGAATTTTACGTGTCGAGAGTAGAACACGCCTATAACGCTTGGCGTTATGAGGCATGCAATAAGTATACTTAAAGGCGTTAAAATCCGTAAAAGTAGTGTTTTGTTCAATGTGTAGTGTTCACGTAAATATAAAAATCATTATGGAAATTAACTATTTTTAATATTTGATTATTATTATTTAACAAAATATATAATTTTTTTTTCTTACTAGACAAAAAAAATAATTTGTCATCATTAATTAGGACAAGCACAGTGTGCTCACTTTAGCATTTTATATAAGAATAGAATAGAATAGAATATTTTATTATTCAATAAAGATCACGTGTGTAACTTTTATTGAAAGGCAATTTTACTTTACCAATGTTTGAAAAAAAACCCTCTGTCCTGAAAACAACCAGCAAGAAACCCTGCAGTACTTTTTTTTAAATAAATTTTACATGAATGGTTGTACAACTATTTACAAAATTTATTTTAGGAACAGCTTTTTTTAAAAGATAAAGTAACAAACAAGTACACAGTCCACCTAATGGTAAGTGGTTGCTGTGACCCATAGACATCTACATTTATCCTCAATAAAGAATCAAAATGCAGATGCGTCGTCACCCGTGTGGTCTAAGATGGAATGCCTCTTTTCTAGTAAAATGTGTCTCCGGTACTTAATACTCATAATACGAAACACAGCAGTGTCAAGCTGTCATTTTACGCTGGTATTCTGTGAGAGTGTGGTCCTTCCCCAGTTGAGCTGACCCATTCGTCCTACAACTATACTAATAATATAGCTGCAGAATGGCTCTATCACTTAGAAAATGCTTGGAAAGATTGTTAGCGACCACCTTATCAACCATGCATTCGTTTATTATAATAACCCTTTTTATACAGTTTTTGTTTATTAAAATATTAAAAATTGGTAATACGTAGGTCACTCATAAAATTTTGAGATATACAAAAAGTATTCTAGATACTATTAATATTTATTTTACATCTTTTCAAAATATTCTCCATCATGCTCTATACAAAGTTCCATTCGCCTAAACCAACTCTGAAAATACTTTTGCAAGTCTTTGTCTGACATGTCGGAAATTGCTTCTTCGTAGGTAGCCACGGCTTCTTCGGTGCTTGAAGAAAAACTGGCCTTTTATTTTTTCTTTTACTTTTGGGAACAAAAAGAAATCACAAGGAGCTAATTCAGGGCTGTAGGGTGGGTGACTTAGAGTTTCAATACCAGATTCCTCAATAAATGCTTTTGTTTTAAGGGAGGTATGTGAAGAGGCGTTATCGTGATGCAGCATGATTACCCGAAGCCCGGTCTTTGGTCTTCTCTCCCGTACAACTTGAACAGCTTTGGGTAATGCAACTGTAGTACACCATTTAGAGTTGAATGACCCACAATCTTCCAGCATTGACGTCGACAAATGTACGCTCCGCGAAAAAAAAATAACCACCATATTTTGCTGACGTTGAGAGGTATTTGCAGTTTGGTCGGTAACTGTCCTTCTGAGTAGACTCATACCGATGATTGTCTTTTATTATCCGCATCATATTGATAGATCCATGTCTCTTTACCAGAAGAGATTTCTAAAACTTGCCTAGATGCCTCGTTTTCTAAACGTAGACGCATTTCATGGCACCAATCCACACAAATATGTTTTTCGCTTTCAAAGAGCAAACGAGGGATCCATCGACAATAAAGCTTCCTCACTCCAAGATGTTGATGTAGGATGGTATGATTGCTCTCCGAACTAATGCTTACAATCTTGTCGATGTTCGTATATGTGATTCGTGGGTATTCTCGTACCAACATTTCAGTAGTCCATACATTTTAGCCGTTACTGCTGTTTGCGGGGCCCCAGTTCTTTGGTCATTTTTAAGATTAATTTTACCCCTTTTGAATTCAGCAAACCACCTAAAATTGTTATATACATATTTACGGTTAAGATCCATCGTTTCAAATGAAAAGCGCGGGCAGCGTTGCAAGAAAATTAATAGAACTTTGTTTTTTTTTTTATATTGAGCTTGGCTTATGGAGTTCTATTTTTATATAAATTTGATTTTTAGAAACATATAACAAGAGTGCGTTCCATTTTTAAATTTTTTGCATCTCAAAACTTATTGAGTGACCTACGTAGAGCGCACTTTTATATTTTCTGGGACTTTGTGGTAATACGGTATACATTGCCCTAAGAATGAATTACTGACTCTGTGGAATCGAGATCACTAGCTTGTGTTTGTTCCTAGTGTTAACAGAGTGTATATCACTTCTCTTACTTAATTTTACAAATAAATTATAATATTCTATTAATAATGGGTAACAATTTAAAATTTAGCGTAAATATGAAAAATCTTCGCGGTCGTCCCCTGACGCCAATAAAATGAGGGTATAGTCAAGGAAAACATGATGTCGTGCCTAATTATAACGTAAATGAAAAGTAAAACGTTAGCAGATGGTTCAATCATAACAACCGCTCCATAATTAGTTTACTTACGTTAATCAAGCAGCCGATCTGAAACAAAAGCAATATGTTAATACATTTCGAATCGTAATGAATTAAAATTATGTGTGCAGGAATTCTAAGACTTAATTCCTCACTCTTCCTTCCACCATCGGACAGCCTGACTCTTGGAAAATTTGTTCTCGACATACAATGCACCAATGCTTGTTGCCAGCGATGACTTTATGGATCTGACGTGTTCATTCACTGCTGGCCGTATAAAGAATCTCAAGGTCACTCAACGAGCTACAGAGAGGGCTATGCTGGCAGTTTCTCTGGGTGATAGACTTAAAAATGAGTATATGCGCAGTAGAACTAGAGTAACCGACAAAACCCAACGAATTAGTAAGCTGAAGTGGGAATGGGCCGTTCATGTAGCTCGAAGAACCAACAACCGATGGAGAAGAAAGGTTCTCAAGCGGCAGCCCCGTACCGGTTGACAAAGTGTAAGGTATCTTCCCACTAGATGGAGTGACATCCTGGTAAGACATACAGGAAGTCGATGGATGCAGATGATTAAGGACCTTGCTTTGTGGCATTCCTTGGGGGAGCCCTATGTTCAGCAGTGGACTTGTGATGTGGGCTGTAATTGTGATGGTGATACCACGCATTTAAACCAGTTTACCTTCTCGTTCGTAATGCATACAGAAAAGGAGTGAAATGATTTACCAACATTCATATATGTCATAATATGTCTTTCCGTCTGATTACTATGTAGTTGTGTACAAGATAAGAGTGAACAGACTTTTACTAACCTAAGTCGGAAAATATAATTTGTCAATTTAATTAATAGACTTTTTATTAAATTAAAAAAAAATCATATCTTCGAAAAATCAATGACTTGAAAAAGTTACCTTGGCTTTGTAGAAAGACGCCTATTAGATGAAAGAACTCTCCTCGAGTGATTAATTCACATCAAAATCAACATATTATATACAGCCAGTGCTTGGCAATCAGCGATATGCAATCCTTCAAACATGAATTTCAATTGGCACACAATGAATTGACGACCTGATAATAACAGTACGGCTACACAATGCAGAACCATTGCTTTATGATCATCTATAGGAAGATGAATCTTAACTTTAGTGGACAGTGCGCATAAAAAGAGCTTCAATTAACGTACCCAAAATACTCGCGATGTGGTGGTGTAAGAGAATTCATCACCACATTTGGTCTCATGGGATTCATCAAAAATGACTAAGAGTACTGAGTACTGAGTAATGCCCTGAAGATCTTGTAGTCTCTGAAATATGTTATAAATTAAATATGTATATATTAAACCAAATATGAAATATGAAATACCTTCGACGGGAAAAAGCCTAGAAACTACAAACCCTTTGATAATATATTATGTCTGTCGATTACAGCGACTATTAAAAATCTTCCCAAGAGCTCATGTCCAGTAGTTGATTATTTACAGGTTGAAAAATTAAAGAACGAAAGAACAGGGATTCGCATGAGAGTATTGAAAACAATTATATTTTCAGACGCTTAGTACAATAGCACTACGAGTACTAGTACCATAATAAAGCATTCCACGCGCCCACTAATGAAGCCTTGTCAATCAGTCCATTTGTCCGTCTGTCACTCAGAGATACAAATTAGTGACAACAGCGGGCGACGTTCGAATCCCTGTTAATGATCTTGTCTATAACGCATGTACGCTTTACGCAGCAATTCTGCGTATTCGGTGAAATTCAGCATTTAAAATCCAATTCTATAGTTACGCTTGTAAAAGAGGAAATGGTTTGGCAATGCGAAACTGCACACTCATCGCTCTCCCGTAAATTTGTATCGTGCTTATATTGAGAAATAATTGATGACCCATCCTTCTGTACCACTTGTTCATATATTTGACAATACTGAAAAATATTGATTTTTCAGTCTTTGTTCTCCCAATATAATTAATAATAACGTATGGGATACATCTGTTCCATAATTTTATCTCATAGGTATCGTAAGAGGTGAAAGGGATAAACCAAAATAGGATATAATAACATCTTTCTTATAATATACCTATCAAGCTTGGCAAATATGGCAAATATTCCTTCTATGAGTAAATCTATGGGGGAAGCCTATGATCATCAGTGGAATTTTAATAGACCGCGTTGCTAGCAGTAGATAGTGCTATATTCCAAAGCATCTGCAATTCTCCTAGTGTTGCGGTTGTTCATGGGCGGCGGTAAACTTACCATCATGTATGCCACAAGATTGTTTGCCCTCTCTTATAATAAGAGCCCTAGCTCCCCGCAAGATCAAATCCGTTTCGACAATATCCGTTTAAGAACGGAAGCGTAAGCTGAAGAGGCGATGGCCCAGCGTAACTCGAAGAACCGACCACCGATAGGTAAGAAAGGTTGTCGAGTGGCATACTCGTGCTCACAAGCGCACTGTGGTGCGATCCCCACAAGATGATGTGACATCCTGATGAAACACGCAGATGGTCCACGGATGCAGACGGCTCAGGAAGTTCGTTTGTCACTTTAATTTTAAAAAAAAAATACACTTGACTCTACAGGCCATCCCTGGAACTTTACACTACTTTCAAATGCAAAGCGCTCCAATTCGACCTGTTGTGACGTTTTTGAGCTCGAGGAATGATGAAAAACTTTACTGGAAATTTATTTGAAACTATTACTTTTTTCGAAGTTGTTCGTTAACGATTTTTCTTCAACGCAGCAATAGATTTTGAAGCGGTTTGCAGCAAACGACGGCGTTTATTGAATTTAAGAGCTGATTAGATTTTGAAATCGATCGTTACATGTTATATTTAAAAGGTATTTAAAATTTTTTTTTTGAATATTGTATATTTGATATTTCTCAAAACCTACCGATCCGAATCAGTTTAAGTGGTATAGAAAATCTAAGTTTGGTAAAGCCCTTTCAAATGCCGCCAAGTTCGTTCAAAAGTTATAAGGGGGATCACACACACACACACACACACACACACACACACACACACACACACACACACACACACACACACACACACACGCACGCACGCACGCACGCATACAAGCACGCACTCACGCACGCACGCACGTACACACACATGCACGAAAGCACGCACAAACGCACGCACGCACGCACGCTCGCACGAACGCGAACACTCACGCACACACGCAAGCACGCACGCACGCATGCACGCACGCACGCATGCACGTACGCACGCCCACGCCCACGCCCACGCCCACGTCAACGCCCCGTACACGCAAACGTACACGCACACGCACACGCACACGCACTCGTACACGCACACGCACATACACACGCACAAGCACACGCACACGCACACGCATTCGCACTCGCACACGCACACTCACATGCACACGCTCACGCACACGCACACGCACACTCACGAACGCACGCATGCACGCACGCACGCATACATACATACAGACATAGTGACATCCGTGTAGGAATAGTTACAAATAGCTTCCTGGACTTCAAAACGTCGAGATCTGATGAAAGCTCGATTTTAGATTTTAGAAAACCGGGGTGAAAGCAATAACTTCCCGAATTTTTGAAAATCATTGATTTTCATAGCGGGAAGTTATAAACAATGCATTAGTAATTTTGCTTACATCGACAGTATGTAATGGCTGATTTAATATTTAATATTTATGTATAAAATGAATTTAGTAATAAGTTGAAAGATAAAACTTAGTGTGCATGTAAACAAGTAAAATATATTTTTTTCTATTATTATGTTAATTTGGTGGGCGTGGCTACTCATTTCAAACATTAGGACATACACGACGACGTTAAATCCATAAGTTTGGCGGATCATTATGTTTGGGTTTCATGTGTTTGATTATTTTCTTTAAAAATGTCGTGGATAAAATATATATATATACAACAGAAAAGTTCGTTCAAGAATAATTAAAGAATATAAGTAATTCCAGTAGCGAGAAAATATTACACACTACTCTATTTTATTTTGCATTACAGTATCTCTAATCGGTATCTTATGTACATCTTTAGACCACAAGTATTTAAAAAGTTCTTCTGACATCCGCAGTGTAGAGAAATATTCTTGTTTATCTTCTCCTGCTTGTTCATAAAACATGCGATTCATCTTCTCACCTCCAGTCTTTTAGGTATTTCCACTGTCTATTTTATCTTTTACTTCGTTCAAAAATCTCAATACGAACTAAATCATTGAATTTATGACAGGAATGTGCTATTAATCGTCCACCTTGGACAAACTAAGGAGCTCAACAATTATAAAGTGTTTATGTGTAAACGCTTACTTAAAACTCACTTAAAATTTAGTTAATTACTTGACTACTTAATACGTGTGAATCAGCCTTAAGAGAATTTCTCGTACTAAACACAACAAATTACGAAGTTACGTCAACAAACATATAGCATGGCGTCTATAAATAGCTCGTTAAAATCCAAAATTGTAAATCTTGCCGTATTCCAAGCCTCTAATTGCGTAGGCAACAAACCAAAATACCCTATAATATTATTTTAACGACGGCGCCTCAATAACCGCGAACTACGTCTTAATTAACTACAAACGATAACTCCAAGTTTCGTTAAGCAACAAACATTAAAATTTCCATTGTGTTGGTTACAAGCTACAATGTTGTGATAGTCAAAGCATGAACAAAATAATTAATTGGAAAAGTAAAGGATTCAATCGAGTTAAATATTTGGTCCAGATAATTTGATCCAATAATTGGACTATTTGATTTGATCCAGCGATGAAAACTTTAAAAATCAATGATAAATCGCTTCGTTTTTATTTTAAATACGTTACTTCCACACTAGGATTTTCTTCTGTATCTTGGGGGCAGTTTACATACATAAATTTCATTAGAACAAACATCCAGATCCGAAACAATTATTTGTAGGCCATACAAATACTTGTTCCGTGCGGGAATCGAACCCGCGAACTCGTTGCTACTACTGCGCCACAGAGCCATCTCGTATAAGTATCTGTCATATGTAAATATTTGTGACGTATTATTATGTAAGCCACACGAACGCTAATAACAGAAATAATTAGTTCCGGCCGCATATAGACATTGAAAACCAATGTATTGACTAAAATTTTCTATCGAACGTGGCGCTCCAGTTTTAGATAAACTAATTGATTTCAGTGAATCAATTTTAAATAATATGCTTTAAAAGGTTTTTCGTGTATGTTCAAAAAATACGGCTGTTAATAGTCCATTTTTTAGCATCCAATGGCTATGGAAGGGCTGAAATATTAAAACTTTCTGATACCATGTTGAGCCGATCTATATTTTTTTTCATTTTTCATTCATTTATCATTTATAACAACCTATCAAAACTCACTGCAGACCGTAGGGATGTGAAAGCCATACATAGCTTTATTGGAAGGGGTTACGGCGGCCATGAGACTAGCCATCTATGTAGGAGAGTGCAGTTCTGCTCTCTTCTTTCATGTTAAAATGCTATTATGTCCTCTAGACCGAATTTCGGTTACGGCGGCCAGTCAACAATAAACACTAGCTTAGCTAGAGAAGACTTCTATCTCCGTGATAATGCACACACTTGGTTACTAAGCCGAAGTGTGTGCAATATCACAAATGCACTCTTTATTCCCTCACTATCACAGTCCGATGAGACGGTAACCTACACGACAGGAAAGAGATCAGACGCACAGGTTTGAAATATTGCCAACTTCCTGACAGGCTGTTACTGAAATATCATGACAAATAATTTTGATTATGGCTCAATCCAGTATTCGAAACTGGGACCACATGACAGTCATGTTTACGACTACTAGCCAACGTGGCAGTTATTGCAAGTATAATCTGACACTATCACATCATATATGAGTATGATGAAAAATATAGTCCGTAATATTTTTCATTCAACGTGTAGTATTCGCTTAAGAAATAATAGTTAGAATTAACGAATAAAACATAAACACTTCGATACACAATTTACATAATACAGAATCATCTAGTTGTAGCGAGTTTAAAAAATTCCGCCAAGTTCATGTTAAATAATTAAAAACTTTCGAAATTTGAATATGAGAGCTCGTTTAATAATTTAACACAGATATTTAAATAACCTGTTTCAAACTGTTTAAATATTTTAACATTTTGTGTCATCTTGTTGATTTTTATCGGTATTGAGGTTGAGGTTTTACTACTCAAAGCCTGTGCTCGTATTTAAGTTCAAATCGATACATGTGAAATAAATTCACATATACGCGGATTATCTTTCATTTTTAAGACGTTTTTGGAAGAGGACAAATTAGGGAACTAGAAGTGTTGGAAAAGTCAGTATGTACGTCTTGGGTCTTCATAAAATATACTCGAAACGCTTAAAAATTCTCAGTATTGCACGGTTCCTCACAGAACTAGAACTACATATAATTTCGTTTGAGTGCCTCGTACGTATAGTGTTCATAAACGAAACTGCTGAACATGTAGTCCTAGGTTGAAATCCCAGGTCGGGTCAAAAATCAGTTGTTCGCATTTTATTATTTTTTGGGGAAATTCCAGGAAATTAGCAGGGTTTCATGCCCGTGTGCCCAGTCATAAAAGAGAGTAATGCACAATATATATATATATATATATATATATATATATATATATATATAGAGAGAGAGAGAGAGAGAGAGAGAGAGAGAGAGTGAGAGAGAGAGAGAGAGATAGATAGATATATAATGAGGCACATCCTTACTATCGGCTCCTAAAATAATCAAATAAAACAGGCAGTATTTATCACCAAAAAAAAAAATTTTAAAGTCAGGAAATTTTAGGTCACAATAATTCATTAATATTCATTCAGTAGAACTATGGCAACGAACTATTACAAACTATTTGTAATCTAGCAACCTTGTAAGCATTATAATTTAAGTTCATTATAGTACTCGCATGGGAACTAAGGAATGAATTAACATTGATGTAATATACAGAAGCATTTCGTTGCGTCGTATTTAAATAATTAAATAGATTAATAAGTTTATAAGATTCCTTTTTGCCAAGGAGTCCGTTTAAAGAAGAAGAAGAAGCTTCCTTATACTATTCTTGCCGCCAATCAGCAGCGTGTGCACTCCTGTGTTCCGGTACAAATGTGTTTTTTTATAGGATAGGGTGACAAACGAGCACACAGTCCACCTGATGGTAAGTGGTTGCTGTGGCCCATAGACATCTACATCTATCCTCCTTTGCGAATCAAAATGCAGATGCGTTGTCACCTGTGAGGACAAAGATGGAATGCCTCTTTTCCAGTAAAAAGGGTCTCCGGTTCTTTACACTCACCATACGAAACACATCAGTGTTAAGCTGCTATTTTACGCTAGTATTCTGTGAGAGCGTGGTCCTTCCCCAGTCGAGCCGACCCATTCGTGCTACAACTATACTACTAATATAGCTGCAGCATGGCTCTACCACATAGAAAAATGTTAATATAGATGCAGCATGGTGCTACCACCACGTAACTGTTGAATTATCAAATCATTTCGTCCTTTGGATATTATTGGAGGCAACTATAAGCTTGCGAGAATAATTTTTATTTTATTCACGCGTTTCTATTTATCGGGAGCTGCGACTAGAAGTTAGTATGCCAATAAAATTTTGTATTAAGTTATTTAATATGTCTATTTTGATTTATGGGATATAAAACTAAATTGGTGTCAACCCATACAGACTGCGAGGAACCATAAATAATTTACATAATATTTGGACAAACCAGTTTGGATTGTAAGCTCGTTTTCATAAGTCACATAACATTTGGTAGTTCGTCGAACACCGACCGGACAAATTTCTGACCTGACTGGTCTAGTTACTTTTTTTATTAATCGATCAAAAATAGTTTAGGTCCTGTTTGTTTTTCTTTAATATACTTTCTTAATACACTGCTGTGGATGTATTAATTGTCTTATCAAAGTTGTAACAACTTAAGAAAAAAAACGTTACGTCCACTCTATGATTTCACGTGTATTGTGTGGACAGTTTACATACATAAATTTCACAAGGTCAAACATCCAGATTCGGAACGATTATTTGTAGTCCATGCGAATATTTGTTCCGTGTGGGATTAAAACACGCGGTCTAAGCGCTGCAATTGTTTGTAAGGCCACTGCGTCATGGAGCCGTCAAAACTGGAATTCAAAAATGATAGTCAAAAATAGTAACAACTGGATTTGTCGTCATCATTATCATCATATTTAGTCCGTAAACTGTCTCTCCTATTGTAAGTTGACTTTAGTATGCGATAAACCTTCTTTACTCGTATAGATCAGAAGTCCGTCTATGTGGGTACCATCCCCTTATATTTTTCTGCCACGAAATAGCAGTACTTGCGCTACTGTGTATCGGTCCAAAGGGTATAGACAGACAGTACAATAATAGGCTGTTGGCGATAGCAGATCCAAATATCTCATACCTTTGTAGTCCAGTCAAACCAAATTCAACGTGTAAAGGTTTTCGTGTCAACTGAATGATAAAAACCTGACAAATAAAACTGAAAAATAAGGGATACTTTTTAAATTGCTTAAAAATCTAATCTTTAATTCTTCGGGATACAGATTTTTTCGTTGTTTAAAAATATGACAATGTTATTCTTTTTTTTAAATTGAAGTTTGAATCTATAACAAGCAATAAATTATTCATATATAGATTCCTCGTAAAATTTCCTAAATTTGATGATTAAAAAAAATACCTGGAATTAATTTCGGCAGGTGTGAATTTGTAATATTTATTTAACAACAAAAAATCTATATCTTTAAAATTAATGATTAGATTTTTAAGCAATGTAAAAAATATTAAAATTCGTTTATTTTTCTACTACCTATGATTTTTAAAATTTACTTTCCTTAAACCTAAAACCTCCCTATCTCGGTAAATTTTGACTGGAGGAACATTTTTATATAAATATTTTATTTAAAAATTTTTGACTAATTTTTATAGTTTTCAAGTAGTTCCGAAAAAATACTTTTGACAATTTTTTTCATCCCTTGCCGGGTTTATAACTTTTTTAAAAAACCTTTATTTTTGTATCATTAAAATTATATAATATCAAAAATCCTAAATTATGTGCCAAAATTTTGATTTAAGACCTTATTTGACTGTACTATTTGATAATGGTCCCCGTCACTGGCATGGGCATTTTACGCCGTGCGTAGGCAATATGCGTTTTGCGACAATTATAGCGCCGTCTAGCTGCAGCCATAGATTGCATAATTTAGAATGTTTGCCTATCACTCCCCATGAACCGAAGGTGGGTTAGCAAGTGAAGAGTTTACAACCACGCACTGGTATTTCATAAAAGTAGAGTGACAAGATGGAATACAGTCTGCCAAATTTAAAAGCCCACAGACTCTATATCTATCCTTTATTAAACCTTAAAATAAAGAAAACTTGTTACCTTCAAGTTACTTACAGAATACCAGCGTAAAATAGCAGCTTAACACTGCTGTGTTTCGTACGGTGAATGTAGAGAACCGGAGACCCTTTTTTTTATAGGATAAGGGTGACAAACGAGCATACAATCCACCTGATGGTAAGTGGTTGCTGTGGCCCATAGACATCTACATCTATCCTCGTTTGCGAATCAAAATGCAGATGCGTTGTCACCCGTGAGGACTAAGATGGAATGCCTCATTTCCAGTAAAAATGGCCTCCGGCCACCTACACTCACCAAGCGAAACGCAGAGGTAAACCTCTACTTCACGCTGGTATTCTGTGAGGTCGTGGTACCACCCCGGTTCGAGCCGGCCCATCCGTGCGACAGCAGAAGCTGCCGCGTGGCTCTACCACTGTTTTTTACTGGAAAAGAGGCATCCCATCTTAGTGCTCACGGGTAACAACGCATCTGCATTTTGATTCTTTATTGAGGATAGATGTAGATGTCTATGGTCACAGAAACCACTTACCATCAGGTGGACTCTGTGCTCGTTTGTCACCCTATCCTATAAAAAAAGTGATGAAAAACATTATAGCTTTGTGATGCTATTTTACACATAGACAAACAGACAAAGAGACATATATTTTATGCTTGGCTGTCACGCTGCCGTTGTGGACGGAAAAAACAAGGGCGACGTAGTAATCACCTTTCTAATCCCAAATTTCATGGTTAAGCCTATTATAGTTATTAAGTTATTAATGTCTGAAAAAAGCCATTTATATCATATTTATAAATTAACTAATAATATACTTACTAACTAACTAATAATAACTTTAACTTTGTAATAATGTCATTGATTAACCAATAATTATAATTAAAATTTAAGGTATAGTTTAAAAAAAAATTAATTTTAATTTTGTAATGGATCTGTGTTGTCTGTATCAAATAAATTATTATTATTATTATTATTTTAACGTTATTTAATTGTTATATTTTCACTAATAACTTTAAATGTGAAAAGGGAGTCAAGTTCAGTACAGTTGCGGTTGTCGGCGTCGACGATAAAAGGGTTGAAATTCGAGCGAGCGCCAAGCTCCAGTTACATAAAAGCGGTTAAAAGAAAGTTTAAATTTTTTAATGAGAATTCTAGTAACGCTATTAAATTTATTAATACTCCTGTTAAGTATTCCAATTTAGCTTAAAACGCTTGTATTGTGTGTGATTCACTGCAGTAGTAAGAAGGCGGATTCGATCTCACGAATTTCTGCGTTGGCTTTCCACACACATATTCATTAGTTTTCTGTCACTTATGTATATTCTTATAGATCGTATGATTTATACATAGTTAGTTATGTAAGTTAGTTGTAATACATAGTATATTTAAGTAAATTAGTGACACTATCGTATTATTTGTTTAGCCTGTAAGGATAGTTGTTAAGTGTGTGTGTAAATAAATAAATAAATAAATTTAAACAACTGCTACTAAAAAGTACTACGGATAAAACTATTAGTCGACAACTCCAAACGTCATTTACAGTGAACTTGAACTCCTTTCACATTTATGTTTTGGTGATATTATTAATATTACTAGCTGTTCCCCGCGACTTGGCCCGCGTGTAAATTGGGGTTTTAATTTTTTTTGCACGGAACCCTAATTCTTTTTCTAAAATAAAATTAGTCTTAATTACTCCTCATGACATCAGCTATCTGCCAGTGAAAGTCCCGTCAAAATCGGTTTAGCCGTTTTGGAGATTAGCTGGAACAAACAGACATATAGATATACAGACAAACAGACAAAATGTTTAAAAATTGTTTGTTTGATAGAAGTACCGTATGTACTTTCATTGTTTGTATTTAGTAATAATTAAAAATTAAAAATTTTGTACAGCCGACTTCAATATAAGTTATTTAAGAATAACTTAAAAACTATTGGTCTGACCTTGATCAAATTCATATGGGACCACACGAGAAGTACCAGCTTTCAAATAAAAAAAGAATCATCGAAATCGGTTCACCCAGAAAAAAGTTCTGAGGTAACACACATAAAAAAAAAAAAACGAAAAAAAAAAAACATAAAGTCGAATTGAGTACCGGCTCCTTTTTGGAAGTCGGCAGAAAAGATGTAATTTTGACATTACAAACAGACACTCCAATTTTATTTATTTGTATGGATTATCCGAACTTTGTGTAATATATAAATGCAGCTGTATTATGGCTACAGGTGCAGCATTACACACACACACACACACACAAACGCGTAAGTAGAGAGAAAGAGGGAGATAGACAGATATATACAAGTATATAGAGATCGATGTTTTATTGAAACATGAATCTTAACGATGTGCTTCATCATAAGCCTGTCAAAACAAACCATATCAATTGTTACATAACAATTTTTGTAATAATTGATATAGTTTTTGATTTTTTAGTGTTTCATTCGACGGTTACATATTATAATTACATTGCGTGCTAACTTTGGAATTTAATATTACTAGTAATATGAGCCACCTCGAGGATTCAATAGCTTGTTTCATGATTTCGAAAAATTACTGTCTAAGTAGCTTCTGTTAAAGTAATGTTACCTAATAATTAATTGCTTTAAACATGCTTCTGAATTGGGTTAAGTAATAGAAAAGTATCCGCTTAGCAGTTCTAACTTACTACTTAACTTATTACTTATACTTGTCAGCAATTTATGTCTTACTTATACTTGTTAGCTAGAAAATGGGGCTCATAATCCAATGGTAAACGATTTTTTTCTTAAGGCGGTCTTGTAGTATAATTTTTACGAAACTAAAATATGCTTAGAATACCCGTATATCAAACCTCGAAGATGTCTCGAGGGGCATTGGCTGCTTCGGCATCGATCCCTTGTATATCTTAATTTTTTTTTTCAAATGATTAAAATAAACACAAATTTATTAAATGTTTTCATAATAAAATGAACTGAAATAGTAAGCCATTTTAGTCGATATAACTTTTAAACCATGTCACTATGAAATCTCTGCAAGGTACACGCTTTAATACAGCGATTAAGAATCAATTTTTATTTATTATTATTAGTAATAATTTTTTTCTGGCCAGTTATTAATATAATTCGCATTTTATAAATTTATTTTTCGCCATAATTACATCGCCGTAACTTTATTTTTAAAATCACCACTTTTAAATTTTGGCCTGCATAACATAGCAGCATCGTGGCTCTAACACGTATATGATTAGTAAAAATAACCATGTAATAGATATAATATTGTATGTTGAAGTAACAGTAATTAAATTACTTTATCTAAATTACTTTAAATCCATCGCCTGTTCACTATTTCAACTTAATCAAATTACACACTACAGTAAACTAAATTTATTAATCCATTTTATTTTATATCCAACGTTATATTGTCATAAATAAAACGCTGAGGACATATAGATTAGATACAATTAACAATTGAATATATCATTCTAAAGTCCCAACTTCTAATTGTTTTTATTATTCCGATTACGTTCAACAAATGGAATCTCTCGCGTCGAGTGAATGTGTTTCGTTAAAAGCATCATATACATTATCATATTAGATGCAAAGTAATAGATTACTAAATGTGTCTGCTGTTGAATTATCGATTCTGCTGCTTCGATGGTCTAGTGGTTGAAAAGGTGGTTGCTGATCATGAAGTCCCAGGTTCGAATCCCCGGTCGGGCCAAAATTAGTTATTGGGTTTTCTGTCAAGAAATTCCTAGTAGCAGCCTGGAGTCTGAAAGTTGGCGTTGGTCCTGTGCCTGATTTCTCACCGGTTTTTGCCGGTAACCGTCCCATAGGACTATGAGAGTGAAAGAATAGACAGTGCACTTGCGCTTGAGCATACACTCAGATACTGTAATCCTGTCCTGCGGAGATAGCTAGGCTCCATTGATAATGGCCGCCATCACCGAAATTCGGCCTGGAGGATATTATTACTGTTAACGATTTTGTCACGTAGCCTACATTTTAAAAATAGTTTTTCGAATATAACTTTTTATAGTTTACTGTATAGAATAATTGCTCTGTCTAAAAAGAAACACTGGCTGTGTTGCCATTATTGGATATCGGAAATGTATGACATTTAATTAAAAATAAATGATTTGAAGATGCACGATAAGGCATTAACCCGTTACAAACGAAAGCGCATAATTAATCGATACTGCATCGATGAGATACGTCGATATAACGTACGTTTGACTTATAAACTCAGTATCAAGATACTTAACTACTGAGTTTTCCATAGCTGAATTTAATATTTACTTATTTATTACATATTTTGTTAAGTACGCTTATAATAATTAATAATAATAATAATTAAGTTTTTATATTACCATGTAATTTACATACATACAAGAAAAAAAAATCCAAATTGTTATTGTTTAAGACATGGCCCCGCTCCGGGTATCGGCCTCCTCCAACTGTTTCCATTTGATCCTGTTTTGCGCTTTCAACATCCAATCTCTACCAGCTATTCTTTGGATTTCATAGATCCAGCGATCTTTAGGTCTCCCTTTACTCTTTCTTCAGACTAGGACCAAAAATTTACATTAAAAGAGGAGTGAAACAAGGAGATACGTTGTCTCCAAAGATATTTATAGCCGTGCTACAGGACATTATGAAAGAGCTAAATTGGAGTAGAAAAGGAATTAAAATAGATACAGAGTTCCTAAGGAACCTAAGATTTGCAGATGATATCGTCATATTTGCAAAAACATCGAAGAAGCTGGAAACAATGATGGTGGAACTAAATAACGCCCGCAGAAAAATAGGCTTACAATTGAATACGTCAAAACAAAAGTTACTATAAACAGTATACAAATACCAATAATAGTAAACGAAACAGCGATAGAGTATGTGGACAGCTATGTATATCTTGGGAAACAAATTTCATTCAATAAATCAAGCCACGAAGACGAACTAGAGCGCCGTATCAACATGACATTGAGGAAATACTGGAGCTTCAAAGAAATCTTAAAAGCAAAACTCCCACTAAAGCTCAAAAAAAAGGTAATAGACTCTTGTATGCTGCCTTGTCTGTCATATGGAACACAAACTTGGATTATTCAAAAGAAAATAAAAAATAAAATACGATCGTGCCAGCGCGCTATGGAACGAAGTATCCTAGGCATTAAGCTCCTTGACAAACGTAAGAGCGAGGATATTCGCAGCAAAACTAAATTAATAGACGCAGGACAACACGCACAACAGCTTAAGTGGAGTTGGGCGGGACACATAGCCCGGATTACAGACGGAAGATGGACGAAACGAGTCATCGAATGGACGGGCCCAAGCGGAACAATAAGTACGCTTAGTTAACCTAAATATTACGATAGACTTTACTTTGGTAATCGACTAAACAATCAAAAACTGTCATCGCTTGCTTTTCATTTATTCAGTCGATCAACTATCGACTGAAAAATCAATGAATATTACCATGTGCGACTACTTTTTGTGGATATCTTAAAGAATTGAATTTTGTATGAGTATTTAAACAAGAAATACGATTACTTTCTACTAAAAAACCACAGGAAATATGATAGAGAAAAAAGATACACTAAAACAAAGGAGATTTAGTTAGAGAAGTTAGATAAAGGTTAGGTGTAGTAAAGGAATTAGAGGTAAAAAAAAAGTTATCTCATTCTAACATTATATTAGGTGACTATATTGAAAAATGAAAATCATGGACATTCCATGAAGGGGAAGTGCAGTGTCACTTTCACAACATTCAGCCTTCTCCTAAAGCCGCAGTATATTAAAATACTCTCTATCTCTCTTACTCTGGATTATTTTATTGATCACCGGAAATATAATATATATTTTCATACATTTCTCTTTAAAAAACGTTACCTCCACATTTAAATTTTGTTCTTTATCGTGGGGACAGTTTAAATACATAAATTGTACAAGGACAAACATCCAGAACCGGAACCATTATTTATACTCCATACAAATACCTGTTCTGTGCGGGATTCGAACCCACGGCCCTGAGTGCTGCAATTAATTGCTAAGCCACTGCGCCACGGAGCCGTCACATGATTTTATTTTCATTCATAATTGAACAAAGTAATGCAACTTCTGTTACTTTTGTTAAATCGTAAATGGCCCAAATACTCGGCATTAGCTGTTATTTAGTCTACTCAGAAAATATGAAGTATGCTTTAATTCGATTATATTTCAAAAATGCTTACACGTACAAAACGTGTAAGAGCCATTTTACAGCTATATCATGGTTATAGCATGTATGGGTCTACTCTACTGGTGAAAAACAACAAATACACAGTTCACCTTATGGTAAGTGGATGCTGTGGCCTATAGTCAACTACATTTATCCTCGATTAAGAACCAAAATGCGAATGCGTTGTCGCCGAGCACTAAGATGAAATGCCTCGTTTCCAGTAAAAGATCTCTGGTTTTTTAAACTCACCACACGAAACACGGCGACTTTAAGCTACTATTTTATGCTGGTATGCACGGTTCTATCTCGGTTGAGCCGAGACCCACATAATATAGCTACAGCGTGGCTCTACCACGTATATTATATACGTTTATATATAGGTTTTGTGTCGACTGTTCCATTACAATGGACTGTAAAAATAAAAAGATTTATGTTTTTCTACCGACTTCCAAAAAGGAGACGGAACTCAATTCAACTGTATGTTTTTGAATTTGATCAAGGTCAGGCCAATAGCTTTTGAGTTATTCTTAATAACTTATATTGAAGTCGGTTGTACACAATTTTTACTTTTAAATTATGTAAAACTCAAAATACTACGAGTTACCGCGCTGAAAGTCGCGGAATAAATATTCGAATAAATATTTGTATGGCCCACAAATAATTTTTTTGGGCTTGAATGTGAGTCTTTATGCAATTTATATAATATGTAAACTGCATAACGATACAAGAGGAATCCCTAGTGAAGACGCTTAAAAAAAAAGAAAAAGAAAAGACTAGCGTACTCGATAAAAAATTGCTTTCTAAATATTCAGTAAAGCACTATGGACCTAAATCTCTATATACCATGTATTGAGAGGTGTATATCATCATGTATTGGGAGGTGCATACGCTCGATTAAACAGCCGACCCGCGACTGACGTTTTAAAAAAAAATCTGAATTAGAACAAAATGATAGTTCCGCTGTTCATTTATTTCCTTTATCTTACAATAATCAACAGGTTCAAAACGTGCTGCCCGCTTTAGATCAACAAGCGAAAGCCGTTTGTTATCGAAATAAATTCCAGCGGAAAAAATAACGATAAAGAAGCGCCGGCCCAATCACTGAAAGCTTTAAGATTCACCACGCGAAGATTACGCCCGACCCGCACCCCATACCGTAGAATTATGGGACAAATTTACGGATAAGAATTATTTTGGGGCCATAAAATACTTTAATCAAAACGCGATAGCTTATGGTTTTGACGATTTTCTCTATAATGAAGTTTATTGTAAAAATATGTGGACGCAGACACATCAATATTTCAAAGTTTTATCCATAATTAGAAAATAACTTCATTTTAACCTTATTACTGTGGTCAAGAAAATGGGGAATCGGAATATAAAAACGTCCATTACTAAGCTGCAGTGCTGAACTAAACCATATATTATTAATTATTTTAAAGTTTAAATTTAAAATTATTAATATTTAAATTGTAAAATTTGACGAAGCATGTAAAATTATTACATAATTATTATAAACGACTCAATAAATGGAAAGAAATGTCATTTATAATTGACTATAAGACATCTCACTCACGTGCCACTCCGACAGCGGCACGACTATCACCTTTATGTCAGATGCAATACGCGTATCCACGTCGACGGGAAGCTTTACGTAATATGTTGACGATTGTAGAGAATCTTTCCTACTATCTTTGATGATGAAAATTGATTGAACATTATTGTTTCATTTACAGTTTATTTTGTTTTCAATCGCCTTCAAAAAACCGAGGAGTTTCGCAATTCTAAAGCATTTTTTTTATGTATGTGTCATCAGAACTTTTTTCTAGGTGAATCGATTTTGATGATTCTTTTTTTATTTGAAAACTGGTGCTTTAATGTGATCCCATATAAATATGATTAAGATCTGACTAGTCGCTTCTGAGTTAATCTTAATAATGCGTATTTAATTGACTTCGACTACATGGATGATGTTCTCATTTTATTTATATTGTAGTCGGCTGTACAAAATTTTTAATTTTAGCACTTGTAACAAACATTGATTGCTATTACTTCTGTTTCCAATACAGTTTCGTTATCCCAAATCTATTTAAATACTTGAGCGTATAATGGCAATGTATTTAAAAGTAATGTCACTCTGGTTTCAGGGCCACAGCATAACGGTGCGAGGAAGTGTCTAAACGCTTCGTTTAACCTTCGATCTGTGAATGGAAAATTGGCAGTCCTCCGGCATGGAACGAAAATAGCGATGCAAAAGATATACCCGAATAATATTTAAAATAATATTTTCTAGGCATTTTAGAGTTACGGCAACGCATTTTATAAGTATATTCAAGACATTTTGCGTTTTTGATGAAAGAAAAATTTTTTAAGGGTTTCTTAGAAATAATTATAAATTGGATTTTATTTGTGTAAAAAGATCTTACACATGAGCACAGACTGCAGATTTTGTCATTCTTAAAATCTGTTTAAGCGGGTTTGAATTGATAATTTTTATGCCCCATTCTTACAAGCTTCAATAAGTTTATATTATTCCCGCGCTGTGTAGATGAATATAAAAAAAATCCGGTGTTGAATCCGAATCAACTTTTTGTGAATATATATATATATATATATATATATATATATATATATATATATATTAGTATTGATTCTTGAAGCCAGTATGTCTATTTTTCAGTTCAGCGAATGGTTATTTCTTCTCTTTTACACTTGAATTTCACTTTTAGGTAAAACCAATTTATTATGTACACTTTAGTTACGAAATAAAATATTTAAAGAAATTATTTTATTCTTTTTATTTCTTTGAACTCGGGTTTTACTTTTTATTAGATAAAAGTCTACCTACGTCTGCTTTTATTATATAAAAGTCTAATTTTGTTAAAATGTTATTATCGGCCTTGTGTTCACTGCTCATATACAGTAAGACAAATCTAAGCACCATTTTGCTAGGCTGTATCGTCTGTTTCTACTCCATAAATTCAGCTTGTTGCGTCCGTGTAATATATCCAGACTCCGTAAGGTTCAGATTTGCTCAAGGCCGGGCAAATGTGAGAAACAAAGCCTATTAAATATTTAAGTCGCGAGGTGGAAACGAATCGAAACTACAAGAAGATTTCTAATGATAAATTCAAATCTCTATCCTCGGGAGAACAAAGCAATCAGACGCGGAACAAAGGTTAGCCCGCCTGCCGGCCGAGTTCGCAGAAACTTGGAAATGAGCGAGCAGTGTCAGCAGCAGGTCATTTCAGGTTTTAAGTTGATTAAGGTTTACTTTAACCACACATTCTCAATTTTAATAATTATTTTAAGGTAACAATTAGGCTTTGGACTTTTCTCATTTATAAAATTTATTACTTAACTAACTAGTATTTACGGCGAACGATGATTGTATGGCATATATCTTCCCAAACAGGAAACGTAAGAGGGTGATGAATTTTCAGCAGTAGATTTCTGATAGGTTGCAAAGAATGAATAAATGCCGTAAAATAGAGGAACCCGGGTTTGATACTTACTAGCACCAATGAATTATTAATTTCAATTTTAAATTTTAATTTACCACGTGCCGAGCGGTATAGAAATTTATCGTGAGGAAATCTGCATGTCTGAAACATATAAATATTTATTATTTCGAATAACTATATTAATAAAAATAAGGAGTAAAGGAGGCATACTATACAATAATTGTCGTCATAAAATGTCCACTTATATTCCAATAAAATTCTCGATATTTAATTACCCTAGGTGTGAAGTACATTGCTTGTACTTCACACCTAAGGTAGCTAAGATTTACAACACACGGCTCGATATTGCAATGACTTTGTTTGAAAACTTACGTAGTTTTAGACTAAGAATTTATCTAGTGATATATATCTGCGCCCGCTGCAGTAGCAGGGCCGAGATACGCCTATAATATAAAAACGTGGGTATAAAACTACAATAAATTTCACGACGCGATTTAAGGCCGCAGCGCTTGAGATTATTTGAGGCTGCTGCTGGACTATTAGGCAACTAGTAGAATCAATGGCGCATAGCGGCGAGCCCTTTACAATGCATCCATAGGAAATAATCCGTCTTGCGCCAGACTGACTGTCGATCATCTACCGACGAGTTTTCGGCCAATACAGCCTCCGTTCCAAGCACGAATACACACGCAAATACAAATGCACAAAAACTGCGATCTTATGAGTTTATAAATTAACTAGAAGTTTCTCTAACAGTTGCGGGCGCGGATGAATTTCCCTCCAAGAGTTTTTAGCCTTACGTAAACTTAAAATTAATCAATTGAAACTGCCATACTCAAAGTTTTCAAACTAGTATTTTGATTCATAAATACTTTTGCATACACTTTTAGCACTTTAGATCAGGTCGTAATAAAAATGAAACTTATTTCAAATATAGGAACCTGACATAAGCGGTGTTTAGCTCCAGCGATGTTGGATACGAGTATGGACTACAAATAATTGTTCTGGGACTTTTTGTCTATTCATGTGCAATTTATTAATGTGAAGTGCTTCTACGATACGGGGAAATTCCTATTGTTGTGTGCGTGTGCGTATGTGTGTGCATTTGTGTGTATAATATATAATGTAAATAAAAAAATCATCACCATTAAAACCTATCACAAATCCACTCCTGAACTTATATTACGAGACACGTCACACTTAGAGTATGCCTTTGCATGTATTCTAATTTATTATAAAGCAGATTCAGTATAATTATTTGACTGTTTGCCAGCCCTCGAAAACTCAAAACTTCTGTGTACTTAGGGCGTCCAAGCGAGTTGTTTGGCTGATCCATCACTTTTGAAAGGATGTTTAGAATTGTTTAGGAGATAATATATTTGAGAATATTCAACAAACTTTATTCAAAATAGCATGTACAATATTTAAGGAGTCAATTAATTAAAACTCCTTCTTTTTTTTACGGTGACGGGTTACGGGATGATATTCGGTAGTTGTTTGTCTTATACCGCCACTGCACGGCGAATTTTATAAATAAAATACAACATAAAAATGTTATTATTATTTTTATAAAGAGAGAATAAGTATGAAGTAGAGATCCATTTTAGTCGAAAAGAGGCATTCTAACCTAGTCCTAACGGCTGACAACGCATCTGCATTTTAATTCGCAAACCAAGATAGATGTGGATGTCTATGGGCCACAGCAACCACTTACCATCAGGTGGACTGTGTGCTCGTTTGTCACCCTTATTCTATAAAAAAAGTAGTTATAGGAAATGATTTATTATGTTTGCGCGAACGCTACACATTATATCATGTATATTAACTAATTTTAAATTCCTGACGTTTCGACTATTTGATTAAGGTATTTGACGTCTGAATTACATTTTTTCCACAGCTACCGTCAGATTAAAATGATGTATTAACTTTGACTGATTCCAGTCTGTGAACACGTACACATACATGATCGCTCCCATCCCTACATCAGATTTAATAGACCGCAAATCCTCGTTAAAGAATACCGATAAATATGTTATACGTGATAGAACCATGCTGCAGCTATATTAGCAGTATAGTTGTAGCACGAATGGGTCAGCTCGGCTAGGGAAGGACCACGCTCTCAAATAATACCAGCGTAAAATAGTAGCTTAACGCTGCTGTTTCGTATGGTGAGTGTAGAGAATCGGAGACGCTTTTGACTGGAAAAGAGGCATCTCGTTTTTGTCCTAACGGGTGACAACGCATCTGCATTTTGATTCGTTTCATGAAGGTGGACTGTGTCCTCATTTGTCACCCTATCCTAACCTTCCAAGGACGATTCGCGAAGCTATTGAAATAAAAAAATATCCTAATGTCAATAGAGAAGATGCCTTTGCGCTACCATCTACTTGTGATTATATAACTAATAATCTCAACCCTGCGTGGGTTACAACCGCATGTATACAACTCTTTTTTCGTAGATCGGACCAAAAATTAATAATTTTGATTTGTAGGTAGTAGTGGTTAACTATGACATTCAGATGTCAAACACCTCAGTTGCCCCGTGACCTAGGGTGCTGTAAAGTTGTCGATACTTTTGGAATTTTAAATTAGTTTCAATTAAATACTTCTTAGCAAAAGTATCTATTGCTACAGAACGGGGCTGAATTAAAATATCAATTTTTTTAAGTACCCATATATATGTCAAGTTCTTTACGCGTGGCCGTGTCAAACACGAAACGCTTTTATAAATATCACGACACTACTAATGTTTACATATTATAATGAGTCGCAGGTTCGATGTCCGCCATAGGTCAAGACGTCGAGAGTAAGCACTCAACTCATGTCATTGGTTTTCACGCCGTTGTCACTGAATTAAAATTGGATTGTTTTGCCCTAGATAATTTTCCTTGTGTAAGAACGTTTTTTCCATCGACTTCAAAAAGGAGGAGGTACTCAATTCCGCTGTATGTTTTTTTTCATGTGTGTTACCTCATAACTTTTTTCTAGGTGAACTGATTTCGATGACTCTTTTTTATTTGAAAGCTGATGCTTCATATGTGGCCAATTTGATCAAGGTCGGACCAATAGTCTTTGAGTTACTCTTAATAATTTATATCTATGTCGGTTGTACAAAATTTTAAATTATATAATAAATTATTTGACTAAATATTTGTATGGCCTACAAATTATTAGCTTCACAATTTAGGCGAATGTCCTTGTGGTGGGGTATAGTATGTAAAAAAGTGTGCATCCATCATTTAACTCTTAAGAGCTGTTATAAAAGAAAGGAGAATTATGCTTCCGTGAGTGCATATCCAGAAGTTGCGAATGGTTTCGGCGTTATATGAAATGTACGCAGCGCTTCGTCTATATTTCTTTGACCGAGTTTATGGTATAAAATATGTAGGACTTTAATGCACCGCGCTACCACCATTGAGTTATATGTACTACGTACTAGATAAGCCATTCCAACCAAAAATTATGTCCTACTCTATGTCTTCGCGCATGCGCAACTACTACACCCGCGCATGCGCGAAGACTTTAATTTAATATAAAATAAGATATTAATATAAAATAAATATAAGAATTTAATATAAAATATCTTAATTTAATCTGAACAAACATATTTCTAAATAAAATGTAATAATAATTATTTTATGGAATTCACAAATCTTCAATTTACGCAATATTTAGTTTGTATGGATTGCACTACAGTTCAGTTGAACATAGTCAATGTTCGGAATGGCTTCTCTAGTACATAGTACATATAACTCAATGGCTACCACCTTTTTACTTATACTTCACACATACTCGAACTTGAAACTTTTTTTGATATGTTGGTTTCATACCTCACAATGTTATCCATAGCCATCAAGTACATGGATATTAAATTTGTGGCAACATCATATTATGTCGTATAACGATTTATTATATTTACACGAACACTACACATTTAAATAAAACTAGTTTATACGGATTTTGTCGCGTAAATTAACTCATTTTATGTTTTCCAGACGTTTCGAGTACTCTACAGCACCCATGGTCACGGAATGATAAGTCATATACTGGTATCATAACGATTTAGAAAAATGGCCAGAAGATCATCTGGTCACCGATGATCATCTGGCCTCCTATAAATTGTAGTATAACCTTCTCGTTCTTTTTTTTAATAGAATTAGGATGAAAAACGAGTACACAGTCCACCTGATGGTAAGTGGTTGCTGTGGCCCATAGATATCTACATCTATCTTCGTTTGCGAATTAAAATACAGATGCGTTGTCAGCCGTGAGGACTAGATGAAATGCCTCTTTTCCAGTAAAAAGGGTCACCGGTTTTTTACTCTCACCATACGAAACACTGCAGTATTAAGCTTCTATTTTACGCTGGTATTCTGTGAGAGCGTGGTCCTTCCCCGGTCGAGCCGACCCATTCGTGCTACAACTATACTATTAGTATAGCTGCAGCATCGCTCTATCACGTATAAAAATACTATTTACATATGGTACTCTGCGAATGGTGACATAAAGCAGTCCGATATTTCATCTGATCCCATGATTTTTAAAGTTAACAGAGACCAATGCCCTAAAGAGCTAGTGCCCTACTATAAATTGTTATTGTTGTATAATTTGATGTTAAATACTCTAAGTCAAAAGTATAAGACGTTTGGTACTGTAATCGGAAATGCGACGAGCACACAGTCCACCTAATTGTAAATGGTTGTCAGACAAGATATCCACACCTATCCTTGTAAATTACGCCTTACGAATCGAAATACAGAATCGTAATCACCCGAGACGACAATGATTAAATGCCTCGTTTCCAATGACAAGGGTCTCCCGTACTCTATACGCACCACCATACTCTGAATATCAGAGTAAACGAGCAGCTAAGTGCTGCTCTTTTACGCTGGTATTCTGTTAGAGCTTGGTCTTTTCCCGGTCGAGCCGACCCATTCGTGCTGCAACTACAATATTGCTGGAACATAGCTCTACTTCGTAATAAAATTGCTATTTTAAGAAATAGACCATACGATAGTAGAAACTGATATCTTGGTATGAAGAAGAGAGAGAAAGATGATATTTACTATACTTTCGCCGTCCGTTAAAACATTTAAAGTTTTATATTGAAGTCTTTAAACATTTCAACATAGACTCAAACTCAATTCATTCGCATATTTCGTTAATTTGAAAAAATTCGAATAAACTCCTAAAAACGAAATAAGCGCGTTACTTAAAAACGAGAGCTAATAGAAACAAAATAACTTTTATTTCAAAATATAAGTTTCCGTGGAAGTTATTCGTAAAATTTTTGTATTACTCAGAACTCTCGGAGGAGGCTACTAACTAGCAAATAATATGTATTGTGTTACCTTTGAGTTGCCGACATTCTATCTGGAGTGTAATAGGGTGTTGTTATGACGACATGTTAAAGGCCCACTTGATCGAGTGGTTGCATACGTGAAAACGTGTTGCAGATCATGGAATCATAGGTTCCGATCCCGCGTCGGGCCAAAATACGATATTAGGTTTTCCTGCGAAGAAGTTCTCAGAGAGACTCAGACCGTGGTCATTAGTCGTGTCAGAAAACCGTCCCTCGAACTACTACGAACGCTTTTGCTTGCGCATGCAATCAGCACTATGAATCTGTCCAGGGCTGATAGCTAGTCTCCATTGGGACTGGCGGCCGTGATTAGTATTGAGTTTGAAGGACACAAATAAACATAATGATCTTTGCGCATGTTTGGATCCCGGCCGGGTCAACCGAACACCAGTGTACCAGTGGCTTGTTCCAGTTATGGAAATAAGACAACTGGTATAATTACTTTGACGTTCCTAATATGGTGATAATTTTAAATTAAAATGAAATGAAATGCACCCTTTCCGGTTGTCTGCATTAACCATACGTAACACTGCAGCATTAGGCAGCTATTTTACGCTAATATTTTGTGAGAGCGTGGACCTACCCCGTTCGAGCCGACCCATTCGTGCTACAACTATACTACTAATATATGTAGCTACAGCATGGCTCTACCACGTATAAAATATTTATCGGTATCAGTACATTCGTACTGCAGCCGTAATAGAGTTGAAGCCTGGCTCTACCACGGTAAAAAAATTGTTATATTTATAGAGTAACAATTTTATTATTTGATACACAGTAGTAGTACGAGTATTATGTTACTGATGTAGAGCTCCGACAGACGGCTCCGTGGCGCAGTGGCTTAGCAATGAGTTACTGCGCTGGGGGGCGCGGGTTCGAATCCCGCGCGGAACAAGTATTTGTATGGCCTATAAATGATTGTTCCGGGTCTGGATGTTTGTCCTTGTGAAATTTGTGTTTGTAAACTGCCTCCACGATACAGGAGAAAATCCTAGTGTGGGGGTAACGTTTTTAAAAAAAAAAGAAAGAAAAAAAAAGAATAGCAACTTCGCAGTAACATTGCAGCAACATATTGCTAAGTCGGTGCTCTCTCTATTCGTTGCTGACATCCAATAAATATTTTTATTCTCATTTAAATTTCATGGCAATGATTTATTACGTAGCTAATGAATAAGGTTTTTTTTCTTTATTTTCTAATTACAGATTCACCACTGTATATTTCGTTCGTTAATGGTTATAATATATAATGATTTTGTCTAATACAATCCTTACCAATCAAAGGAATCAATTTTTCACTTAAGTTTTATAAAAAAATATTCCTTTTTATTACACAACGACTATTTACCACCCAGAAGGAAATTGACCCACACATCAAATTACAAAACGGCACAACTCTGTGAAGAACCTTCAAAACTAATAAATGTCGTGTCTAATCAATTCCCTTGCCATCACAAGTCGTTTCCTAATTCCACTTCACTTTGCTGTTCTGTAAACAGATTGAAAAAGTAAATGTGCGTTATGTCGAGGGAATAAAGTTGACAATTGAAGAGGTTGCTACCAAAATAAGTTTTGTTGCCTGAAACGTTACAATGTTCTATGCAACGAAATGAAGTGAGCCGGGTCGTCTTGATTTCCTCGGCGTTTGACCGAGTGACTTCGATTTGTTTGATTGAACGGTTGGATGCTGTTACAGAATAAATATTGGAAAGTGAGTCGGATCCTTCATTAATTTTTAAGTACTGTAAGATGTTTTTAAATAAAACTAATTTTACGGATTTTATCGCGTATATTAACCTATTTTTATATTCCCGACGTTTCGGGTGCTTTCCAGCACCCGTGGTCACGGGGGTCTGAGGTGTTTGACGTCCTGCTGTCATTGTTAGCCCGGCTACCTTCAGTTTTTTAATATTAATTTTTGGTCCGATTTACGCAGAATCAGCTTACAGTATCTTGAAGTCTAGCAGTGGTACTGTAAGATATTATTTGCGCAATTTAATTATTTTCAAAATTATTAAAAATAACATATTTTACTTCATTTCTGTCTGAGGAGGCTTTTAGCACATATTATAAAAACTACAAAACTTATCATAGTTTTAAAGGGAAAACATTTTTCACCAATATCATTACAGCCCATGAAAAATGCATTGCTAAATATAGCCCACTCCCATAGATTGCCACATAGGGGGGATATTTACTATTGTATCTGTCATCGTAGCCCTTGGCAGAAGGGTAAGCAACTACTTTTTTATTATTTTGGGTTGTCATCAGAAATACGCTGCTACCCATCTCCTGTTTAAGTTTCTATCCGTAGTTGAATGTCACAGTACGTGGGCTTCCTTGATAATGAGCATAATAAGTGAGTTCGCGGTGTGACCGCTATAACGACTAAAAATAGGCCCAAATAGGAAAATTGTAACTGAAGAACTTATTTTCAAATCAGCCTTATAGAGTGTATTCAAAAAAGATAAAAAAAAATTTGTTCAATTTTGATAATAATACCATATCTATCCCGCAAATGAAAAAGTAAAATGACTATTTTTAACAGTTTACAATAACGTTACAAAGTTATTATTGAAGCTAATTTTAAGTCATTTTCTATGGAATTGTTACGAAATTTTTACTAATCCAAGTACATATTATAAGTTGGTTTACTATTACTCGTGAACTTCTTAATTCTACTTAGCTGTGATAGTTTTTTATTTAACTTCATTATATATAAAACTATTGTGTATACTTTTCACATTTAAAAAACAGCGGTTTAGTTGGTAGAGGGGGGAGGGGCACATGACTCTATAGAAAAATACCACTTTAAAGCTAAATATTTCGCACACGGACCACTGAATTGAAAAGATCTTGTTCCACACCTCCAATATTTTTGAAAGACCTATCCAACAATCCCACATGATAGAATAGACGGGTAAAAAAAATCATCCACCATTTACTTGTATGGGAAGTACCCAAAAAAAACCGGTCAAGTGCGAGTCGGACACGCGCACCGAGGGTTCCGAACAAATCCGTAGGTATATAAATTTAAAATTATTAAAAATATTTTTAATATATGATGTAACTAAAAATTTATGCTTTTCGCAATTTTTCCTTTATCTGTGCTATAATACGTTGCTTCGTACAAAATGTTAAGATTCTGAGTTCACGGGAATTACCCTGGAGGTTTAGATTCCCTTGCGAATGTCGAAAACTTGCGGCATAAACGGCTGTATCTTTTGATTGTGTAGGCTTAAAAGTTTGATTTTTTAAAAACTATGAGGGACATTAGACTTGAGTATTTGATATGAATTTCAGCTTGACACCTCTACGGGTTCCTGAGAAAAAGGGTCTTGACAGACAGACAGACAACAAAATGATCCTATAAGGGTTCCGTTTTTTCCTTTTGAGGTATGGAACCCTAAAAAGTTTTTAAGTTTTTATTTCACAGTTCTCTAGGCGTGTTATTTTTATATATATATATAACTATGGAAAATTACAGATACCTAGGGTCAGACATCAGAGCAAAACGGCGACGGACGGACGGATGGACAGACGGACGGACAATGCGAAACTATAAGGGTTCCTTCTTAATGCGGCTAACCTAATGGTAAAAGACTGTAATGTACTGCTGGTTACCATTTGCAGTTGGTCAATATTACAAATATTGATAATAAGTGTGAACATAAGTCATCTTTTATAATGCGCACAGCCAAGGTGTGGAATGCAATGCCGGCGTGTGTTTTTCCGAGTGCGAATAACCTCAAGCTTTTTAAGCTGTTCACATAGGCATCCCCTAGGCAAACTCGTTTTGTCGTAGAACTCATGTTTGTCCTCGAGCCAGGTGGAGGTCAGAGCTCATTTATAATAAAAAGTAAAAGACGCTACCGCCGCCAATAAACAACTACAACATCAGTGTAATTGGGGGTGGGTTGCTGGCCTTTTTAAAGAAGGCTCATTTCTTGAAGGTCGCTAATTCATATAGGTCTGAAAAATCGGGCCTTTAACGTCCTTATGTTCCTGGTGGTATCCGATTCCGCAAATAAGTTGTGTGAGGAAGAAACCTTCGAAAAAGGAAAGTTGTTCACGCGTTAATAAGTTACTCGTATGTTTCAAGTATCACTGATTACCCAAAAAGTGTCTACACGTCGCCCATTCCCTAATCTTTATGTTCAAACAATACGAACAAGAGCGATATGAAAAAAATTCATGAGCCATCCAGGATTTTCGTATACTCCGGACACCGGCGAAAATTTATTGCTATAGCCTTCGCTTTAACGGGACTTAAAAGCCGTTGCCGACGAGGTCCGTTAAGAAAGGCCTAATGGATCTGAAGATATAAGCAAACATTTGTAGATGGACGATTTTTTTTTTCAAATGATGCCATATTTAGGGAACAGTCATTGTAAAAAGTATTGCTTGAGCTTATTACAAGAAGGACAGAGAGAAAGAGGGAGAAAGATTTTATATCAAACATGCAAATTAAGAACGTTTAAATAGTTTAAATAACTGGTAAATATTTTATGAGTACGGATTATAGTGCCGTGATAGCTAGCAGATAGCAAATGGTTAGCTCTCGTTGTAAATTTCACAGTAAACGAGCAACCCGGGTTCGATCGCTGCCGGTACCAATGAAATTGTTAATTACAATTTTTTGTGCTGATTTACCAAGTGCTCGGCAGTGATGCAAAATATCGTGAGAATATTTTCCTTCACTGCCGAGTTACCAGTTAGCAAATAACATTCTACTCGTAAAAAGCAATTACATCCAAAAGAAACCAGCCAAGTGCGAGTCGGACTCGCCCATGAAGGATTCCGTAGCAGCAAGTAATATACTATAAAAATTCTTGTAGTACGTTGTAACTTTTATCGATGTAAGTAATTGAAATTAATTTTATCCAAAAAAACAGTATCAAATCGTAAACTTACAATATTTAGTATTCGTAAATGTATCGAAAAGATAGCTCCGCGCGCACGAGCGTCAACAACGGTTCACGGTTTATGCATAAGGTTTATGTTTATGAAATTAAATTTTTTTTTTTAAATTTGAGGTGATTGAATGAAAGGTAAATTGTGGTTTACGATTTATGACGTAATAAAAAAAAACTACTTACTAGATCTCGTTTACACCAATTTTCGGTGGAAGTTTACATGGTAATGTACATCATATATATTTTTTAGTATTATAATTCTTTTATTTTAGAAGTTACAAGGGGGGGGGGGAGACACACATTTTACCACTTTTGAAGTATGTCTCGCGCAAACTATTTAGTTTATAAAAAAATGATATTAGAAACCTTAATATTATTTTTGAAGACCTATCCATAGAAATCCCACACGTATGGATTTGATAAAAAAAATTGAGTTTCAGTGCTAAGTATAGTGATCCCCCAAAATTTATTGCTTTTTTCTTCTATTTTTATTTGAAAAATTTAATGCGGTTCACAGAATACATCTACGTTATTGAAGTCAGTGGGGAAAAATGAATTCACGGAAACGGCAGAATTTACAAAGATTGAAATATTTATTGAGAAAATGTTCCTACCTGCTGTTGAAAGAGTTGATTGGAAGAGAAGAGAACTTTTGATAAGAAAATGAATAGACAACAGAAAAAAAACTGGAGGTTCTGCTTTGTTGTTGACGTGACGTCACCCTACAAGGCAGCTCCTGCGACTGACCAAGAACTGACGTGACTTGGTCGTTTAGACAAGGTTAATACCACTGGCAGGATGGCGGGGGGAGTGGACTGACTTCAAAATATTCAAGCAGGAATATTGAAGTCAGCACTGGCGCGAAAGTGCTGTACTGAATCCAAATCTATTTACATTATGCCAGTAGCGGGTCAGCACTGACTTGCCTCGAATTTGAAGCCAGTTACTGTCCCTGTGTAAATCTACCATTATATATTTATAATCTTGAAGGCAGCAATAGTTGTTATTGTCGCTGGTTTGTTCGACTGACATATATCCAATATGTCAGTCAAATTGGAAGTAATAAAAATCCTTTCGTTTATAACACGTAAGTAAAGTAAAAAATTACAATGTTGAGCGTCAGGGTTAAACTTGAATTTGTTACATGACATTAAGTCCTCATACATATGCGGCATAATATATTGTAAAGGATGAAATTTGACGTCAAATGTCAAACTTCGCGAACACTGGCGCAAGACTAATTGACATAATTTTGTGAAGGACTCTTCCTAAACCACAGCTTAAACTCGAGACTGTCATCAATAATTCACGTTTTGTAATAAGATGGTAGTGGTTTTACTTACTTACTTTACGTGGTAGAGCCATGCTGCAGCTATATTGGTAGTAGGTATAGTTGTAGCACGAATGGGTCGGCTCGATCGGGGAAGGGTCACGCTCTCACAGAATACCAGCGTAAAATAGCAGCTTAACACTGCTGTGTTTCATATGGTGACTGTAGAGAGACCTTTTTTACTGGAAATGAGGCATTCCATCTTAGTACTCATGGGTGACAACTTATCTGCATTTTGTTTGATGTAGATGTCTATGGGCTGCAGCTACCACTTACCGTCAGGTGTGCTCGTTTGTCACCCTTATATTATATTTAAAAAAAACTTAAAAAGAATTCCAATAGCGATATTTTAATTCTTATAATTATTAGTGAAAATGTGGCGTTGGATCCTACCTGACTCGTTTAGCTAGTTGTTGCTAGGAATATTTTTTCTTACGTTTTTTAAGTGCGACCAATGCTTATCATCTAACATGTTCGCTTCATTTGCGTAAAAATTAAAATAAATCTACTTAGTTACTTTACAGAAGGAATCATCTTTAAATAATATCGTTTAAATTTGATGTTTCGGCTTACACAGTACCGTTTTGCAGAATCCCAGACAGAGCTTGAGTATCTTCCTGTTAATGTGATTAAAACTGTTCCATATGTGAGGCATCCATTGGCTAGTGAACAATAATTGAAGGTAGGCAGTTACAACAAAATATTTTTAGCAAAGGAAAATATGCCAGCTGAAAGTTACACACTCTTAATGGATACATTGTTAGAGACGGTGAGAGGGGAAATAGCTGTTTGCATTGAGGAAGCATATCTCTGTATTCCATGTTCTGAGGCTGCCCGGCTATTAAATCTGCCGTCACAACAAGCTGTGCTTGAATATGGAAAAAGCGCAATTGGGTCCTTGTGCCAGATATTTGAAACAATTTCAATGCAACAGAGGAAAACTTGCGCGGCAGCAGCTTGCGTCTTGCCACGGTGAAAATTGCAGAGCAAACTATATAAAAACTTATTATGTATCATCACCTATACGGTTTCCCATTTTTGCACTATTTTACAGAATACTATCATATTTTTAATAGTACTCGCACGTTAGATATTTCTTTTGTTTCGCAGTAGTATTTAACACTGTAATCGAAAATAAAGCATGGAAGCATTCCTAACTTCGAAAGTGAGTTTAGTTCGAATACTGTCACTTACACAATCACACCACTATTAAAGTAAGGTTACAGTCTGCATACGTCCCATTTCTGGACAGGTCTCTCTCAACCCGCCCCCCTAAAAGGTTTCCCGCCTTGTCGTGACGGGGGGGGTTAGTATCCGTGGCTCGTCACCCACGGTGAACGAAGAGGAACCCATAAGCTCGAGGTGTAGGGCTGGTCCAAAGTGGCCACTCCGAGTGGGCTTGGCGAGCCCACTTAGGATGTGTGATGCTACTGCACGGAGAGGGGTGTCCTCTCCTCTTACCACTGCAGCCGAAGCGAAGTCGCGGAAGAAGAGGAGTGTTGGTATGGCGATGCGCCAGAAAATGAAACTCATTCCAGCTTGTGTCTGATAGGTATCTACCTACCATAATCACTTTTATAAGAAATAATATAGACAGATATTCATATTGAAAACTTCTATTTAGGAAAATTAATGAACATTATCCTCAACTATTTTTAAACACATTTACTATTGAGGCAGATTGTATTTAAAATTATATGTATGAATATCGGCGAATGCATGTGATTTAATCGCAGTAATTTTACGTGGTAGAGCCACGCTGCAGCTATATTAGTAGTATAGTTGTGGTACGAATGGGTCGGCTCGACCGGGGAAGGACCACTCTCTCACAGAATACCAGGGTCAAATAGCAGTTTAATACTGCTGTGTTTCGTATGGTGAGTGTAGAGAACCGGAGACCCTTTTTACTGGAAAAGAGGCATTCCATCTTAGTCCTCACGAGTGACAACGCATCTGCGTTTTGATTCGCAAACGAAGATAAATGTAGATGTCCATGGGCCACAGCAACCACTTACCATCAGGCGGACTGTGTGCTCGTTTGTCACACGATCCTATATAAAAAAAAATTATAATGTCTTCCAGACCAAATTTTGGTGATGGCGGTCCGTCTTTACGGATACTAGCCATCTGTTCAAGATAGGATTATAGTTTATGAGTGTGTGCACAAGCTCGGATGCACTCTCCGATCCCCTACGCTCATAGTCCGAGAGACGACAATGCGACACGACTGGAGAGAGATCACGCGCAAAAACAACGCCTTTATCTGCTTTCCGAGGCACAGTAGTGAAATACTGTCAACATCCTGATTCTAGGCTGAAAAAAAAATACTCGATTACCGATTTTTTGACCTGACCCGGAATTTGAAACCGGCACCTCCTGATCAGCAGCCACGTTTACGACCACTAAACAAATGAGAAAATCAAAAGTTATCGTAGTTAAAACCGCTATAGTGAAAAAAATACCTTGTTGAATTTTTCATCCTTATTGTGTACAGAATTGTTATGTAAATATCATGTCACTCGTGAGTGTTTTAAAAGAGTGGAAGGTAGAGAATCCTAACCTAATTCCTAACATTTAAAAGAAGACCTAATAACATGTTTATATGCTTAAAATAATAGCTCTTTCCTGGCTATATTTAAACAATTAATATAATTAATTGTAATCACTACATAAAAGATAAATATATTTTTCCAGTTCATATTTCAGAACATTTACCGAATAAAATGTTTTCATCTATTTCCATTTTTATAGTGGTTGTAATTAAAAACCATACAATAATTATAAAACCTTGTAATATTTGAGGTTCGAATCCCTTAATAACACGAGCTGCAACTACTCTGCAGCTTACGAAAGATTTAAAAGTGTAAAGTAGCGTACATCAAAGAAAACTTTATTCGTTTACGGGATCACGTCGGAGAGGCTAAAGAGGCGATACCTAAAAAGGAAGAAAGGAGCTTAAGTAAGGGTATTGATACACAAGTGCTATGCAGATCCTTCGCTACTAAAATAAGCCTTTGACTTTCCTCTAAGTAAGTACATAGAGGGTCGATATATGTTGCATTTTAACAAGGTACGGAATCGTGAGATCAAATAAAAAGAAAACGAATTATCATTATGTTTATATTCCATCAAGCCCACCGAACATAGTCCTGCACTATAGATTGCTTCATAATGGCGATATGTGCTTTTTTATAGAACAAGGGTGACAAACGAGCACACAGTCCACCTAATGGTAAGTGGTTGCTGTGGCCCATAGACATCTACATTTATCCTCGTTTGCGAATCAAAAGGCAGATGCGTTGTTACCCGTGAGGACTAAAATAGAATGCCTCTTTTCGAGTAAAATGGGTCTCCGGTTCTCTACACCCACCTTACGAAACACAGTAGCATTAAGCTGCTATTTTACGCTGGTATTCTGTGAGAGCGTGGTCCTTCTCCGGTCGAGCCGACCCATTCGTGCTACAACTTTAATATCAATATAGTTTGTATGGACAGACGGGTTGACAACCGCAATTTTGTATTTATTGATTTGTGCTATCAGGAAGATGCTGCGGCCCATCGCCTGTTTCAGTATTCCTCTTTCGCTTCTTACGACAGCCACGGAATGATATCGGGCAGTGGATTAACGAAACGAATAACTAAATAATATTTTAACAAAATAAAAATTTATAAATTTAAATTTTTAGTGTATGTGTGTGTGTGTGTGTGTGCGCGCGCGCACGTGTGTGTGTGAGTCTGTGTGTGTGAGTTTGTGTGTGTGTGTGTGTGTGTGAGAGAGAGAGAGAGAGAGAGAGTGAGTGCGTGCGTGCGTGCGTGCTTGCGTGCGTGCGTGCGTACGTGCGTGCGTACGTACATGCGTGCGTGCGTGCGTGCGTGCGTGTGTGCGTGCGTGCGTGCGTGCGTGTGTGTGTGTGTGTGTGTGTGTGTGTGTATGTGTGTGTGTGTGAAAGAGTATTATAACTAAACTATGTAATTTATAGAAATGTACATAAATGCGATGCTGTCTGCCAAGTGTGATGATTTCTGGGTGAGGTATCAGCGGAATTTTACGAAACGAAAAAGAAAAGGAAGATACTATTATATACTTACCTTAAAAATTTCATCAACAATATACGAGTATCGTATTAAAGGTTACAAAGGCTACTTTCCAAAGGTTAACTGAAAAGATATCTTTCGCATTTTATGAACGTAAACAAAATTCAATAAGAGTAAATTTTCGTCCATTACCGTTGTCTGTCAAGGAAACGTTACTTTATCCGCATCACCTCATGTATTAAAGTATCGAATATCGAAATATTTTACAAAAAAAAAAAAACAATATCTTGTAGCTCAATTTACATAATGTACCAGCTCCCTTACAGGCTTCACATTCAATGGAGGACCGAAGGACGCTAGATAATGGCATCTACATTTACACAGGCCCTATATTTCGGCCCTCCAGAGATAACGACTAGATTAGTCCATGGTGTAGTGGTTCTTTAATATTATGGACTTTGATGTCAGATTATACGTAGCGAGCCTACTTTGAAGTGTTACTTTGTGAAAGGGCCGGCTGAGGGAGACGTTTTAAGGGATAACGCAAAATTACTTATAATAGCTAATTTACCTTGGAAAAATAATCTTTAAGATCCCTTGTCAGAATAAGTTAATTTACTTTAAAGATTTTGTTATGTTAAATTTTCTTTTGTTTGAAACGTTTTTAACTAATTATGCTCGTGTTTGATTACTATACTATCCTACCAGCTGTTGTTAAGTCAGTGAGTTTTGCTATCTTTGGCTGCATCAGGAAATTAGGTGATGTAATTAAAAATATAATATATCCGTTTTTTTTTATAGAATTAGGATGACAAACGAGCACACCACCTGATGGTAAGTGGTTGCTGTGGTCCATAGACATCTGCATGTATCTTCGTTTGCGAATTTAAATGCAGATGCGAGGTCAGCCGTGAGGGCTAAGATATAATGCCTCTTTTCCAGTAAAAAGGGTCTCCGGTTCTCTACACTCACCATACGAAACACAGCAGCATTAAGCTGCTATTTTGCGCTGGTATTCTGTGAGAGCGTGGTCCTTCCTCTGTTGAGCCGACCCATACGTGCTACAACTATACTATTAGTATAGCTGCAGCATGGCTCTACCACGTTTTTAGAATGAAGTTCTTTATCGGACGGTACGGATTTGGCAGATGGGGGCTAGGCGACAAAAAGTGTACGATTTTTCCGTCACGATCCCTTCTGACGTAGTGTAGGCCTTGGCGGCTATAAGGAAGCGATATGGAATAATATCCATCTCCCTCGCACTTTTTCTTATCTTGCCACGAAAGAAATATTATTTTAATGTCTATGACACTTCATTTTAATAGATGCCAGTAATTATTTGTATTTTTATTTGTATGTGTTATTGAATAATATAACACGGTTATCAATGAATCATATATTACTAAAGAACTTCGTTCCAACCGAGTGTTCTACGACACTCATGCATGTTTAATTTTACTAAGTACGTTTATTCACACGCTCTCATCTCTGTTATTATATTACGCACAAATTTTGCAATCGACTTTAATTTTTTATATAGCTCCCACAATATTGATAAATGAGTTAAGCATCTTTGTGACTTATTATCTTATTTTTTACGAATGAAAATCTATTCGCTGCCTTTTTTATTATTACCATTTCCAATGATCCGTTCGTTCTACTCCAAATTACCTGCTACTGAAATTGAGGAGGAACAAGGAAAATGCCCGTGTTGAAGTTTTAGCGGTATTAGGTGTAGGTTGTACCTTTAATTTAAATTAAAAAACCGGCCAAGTGCGAGTCGGACTCGCGCACCGAGGGTTCCGAGCAAATCCGTATGTATATAAGTTTAAAATTATTAAAAAAATTTATTATATGAGTAACTGAAAATTTATGCTTTTCACAATTTTTCCTTTATGTGTGCTATAAAACGTTGCTTCGTACCAAATTTTAAGATTCTGAGTTCACGGAAAGTACCCTGTAGATTTTGATTCCCTTGCGAATGTCGAAAATTTGCGGCATAAACGTCTGTATCTTTTGATTGCGTTGCCTTAGAAGTTTGATTTTTTCACAGCTCTAAGGGACGGTACACTTGAGTATTTGATATGAATTCAGCTTGATACCTCCACGCATTTCTGAGAAAAAGGGACGTGACAGACAGACAGACAGACAGACAGACAGACGGACAACAAAGAGATCCTATAAGGGTTCCGTTTTTTGCTTTTGAGGTACGGAACCCTAAAAATTTAAAAAAATCCCCAAACAAAAAGAACAGCTTTTCTTGAAATATAGTTAGGAACATTATCAATTAAGACACCTTTCAATCGAAAAAAAAAACAATCAAAATCGGTTCGTCTGTCCAGAAGCTATGATGTCACAGATAGACACACAAACACAGATACACACTATAAACTCAAACATCCCTCTGTTTTTGTTGGACACAGGTCACAGACGACCTTCTTAAAATGGCTTTTATATACAGGGTTTGTTTCTCTGTTAATAACTTGGTCCCAAAAGCTTATTAACTTTATAATGATGCTCGAGGAAAAATGGTTTCATAAGGAAAAGTCTATTAACGTAAAATTTACTGAGATTTCAGACAACGTTAAGAACTCTTATCCAATAAAAAGATACTAAGACAAATTGTTGTAAAATTCTTTGCTGAACATAGGCCTCCGCTTTAGATTTCTTCGGTGGAAGAATATTTGCCATCGTTGCGACAGGATAGTATAGGGTTTGGATTCTCTTATGCCGCCTTTACACAACAAACTTCTATTGAAAAGAGTACGATCTTGATCTTGGAGATTCAAACTAAAATGACTTACAGAATGTCTCACACATAGAACACCTCATAACCTGTAATACTTATATTTCTTGAACGTAACAAATAGAGAAGAGGATGGTACCTAAACAGACTGATTACGAAGCTAAATAGAAGTCCTATCACCTAGTAATTGGTATAAATAGAAGTATAACGCATCTGCATATTCATTCTTCATCTAGGATATAATACGTAGATGTCTTTGGGCCACAGTATCCACTTACCATCAGGTAGACTGTGCCCTTTATCTCCCTTATTATATTATGTTTAAAAAAATTACCTCTCATTGGTCGTGCCGGATAATCGTACCATTGGACTATGAGAGTGAGGGCATAGAAAGTGCACTTGTGCTAGTGCATACACTCGAACACTACAATCTGTTCCTCTGTTGGGACTGGCCGCCGTGACCGAAGTTCGGTCTAGAGAACATTATTAAACAAAAGTAATTAGTGTAAAGACCAAAACTAATTTGACTGGTGAAATATTTCTAATCCGCACTACTTATTATTATTATCTATTTACCGATCCAAGTGTGAGAAATGTGAAAAGATATACGTGATACTTTCGCAACATTAGCAGAGTCCGCTGGACTTACGTACTTACACAAAGCCACTACAGGAGTTCATTGATTATTCTGTTCGTAGCTCCCAACACACTGAATTTACTGAGTTCACAGCGTTAAGTGCCCGGATCTAGAGGATTACAAAATTTTCGAGCATCCCACCTGGGAATTGAATATGAGATGTGTTAATTTCTTAGATGTAATGCAATTTTGCCTACCAACATTAAATGTGATGTTTGAGTACTTGATCTTCAAAACAATTTGCGTTCAAAATTTATATTCTTATTATAATTAATACTCGGCAATTATTCATTACATTTCTAATATCAAAGGATCATGTTGTAGAACCTCAGTGAAGACGAAAAAAGTTAAAGAAATCTGGTTGTACAAATTTCGACAAAAAATAAAATTCTTTTTTGTCGAAATTGGGATGGGTCCAAGAGGTACCTTGTGGAAACACTGCTACAACATTTCCCGGATTTGCGCGACCTATTTGTCGATTTTTTTACGTGTTAAAATCATGCTTCAGCTATACTTAGCAGCAGTAAGAATGGGTCGGCTTGGCCTAAGTAGGAACACGTTCTCAAAAAATACCAGCGTGAAACAGCAGAATTATGCTGCTGTGTTATGGTGAGTGTAGAAAACCGGAGAACTCTTTTCCCAAGGCATTCTATTTTTATCCTAAGGGGTGTCCACACAACTGTATTTTGATTCTTAATCAATGATTGATGTCGATGTCTGTGTATTTATATCTCACTAACAATCTCTTACCATCATGTGCGTATATGTGTCCGTTTGTCACATATAAAAAAATTAAGTTGGAGAAACCAATTTTTCCATAGGGAATCCCTGTTTCCATGTGTTGATGAGTATGGTAAACATCATGATATTTTCAGTTCGAGGCCCTATAAGAGAGTGCGAGCTTAACCTACTACCTTAATCTTTTTTGCTGATAATAACTTCAACAAAGTATCACATTTTATCAAGTTTTAACCTTAACTTTCCTAATGAAAGCATTTTTCCATATTGTTGAAGATAATAACAACTAACCGTTGTTTTAAGGGCTGATATCGTTAAGTTAAAGCGTAAACGAAGCGTCGGTTCGTTTTATAGACCAATAACGCTCGGAAGGGACAATTTGCCAAATCAAAGCTATAAATTCTAAAGCAAAATTACTACAGGATATGGCTTGGCTGAAGTCTAAACCGATCTCCGACCACTATTCAAAATTTAATGGCCTGTGAAGCAATATATCGTTCTTTTATGCAACTTGGGTTTTTATTGCGACTTGACTAATTAACGTAACTGCTTCATAATTAAAACGATAAGGTTTAATGTTAACCTTATCAAAGCAGCATTTACGGTATAAATAGATATAGATACATACATATAGAGGATATATTAGATATATAGATATAGAGGATCAAGTAAGAGGTTTTTATAGAATAAGGGTAACACGAGCACACAGTCCAACTGATGGTAAGTGAATGCAGTAGCCCATAAACATCTCCATTTATCCTCGACTAAGAATCAAAAACTGAGCCATGGTAGCTCAGCGGCTAAACGCTTGCTATAAATTTCACAGTACGCGAGCAACCCGAGTTCATCCCTGCCGGAAACAATGAAATTGTTAATTGCAATTTTAGATGCTAATTTACTATGTGCTCGTCAGTGAAATAAAACATCCTGAAAAAACGTGCATGTCTGAGAAATAAGAAAATAAATATTTCGAAGACAGGCATTATCCTAAAATCATCTCAGTAATGAGAGGGGGCCTGTGCTAAGAAGTGGAACGTAGATAGGCTAAAACTTTAACTTTAACTTATGTATCGAATTGCAGATGCATTGCCACCCCTGTGAACTAAGATGCGATTCCTTGTTTCCAGTAAAAAAGGGTCTTGTGTCTATGAGGAAACTTAGTTTATTTTTAACCCCCGACTCAATAAGAGGGCTGTTATAAGTTTGACTACGTGTATGTGTCTGTGGTACCGTAGCCCTTGATCGCGTGAAACGTTTTGGGTACAGTTTTTATTTTTGTTTAAAAGCAAGTATTTTAGCGGTGGTTTTTAGAAATGTTTTAAAGATTCAAAGATTCAAAACTTTTATTTGCATCAAACATGGTAAATACAAATGTTAATTACATACACTTTAGGCCAAATATGTTTCACACCGCTTACATAGAGGCATACAAATATCAAAATTCTGTGGCTAATTCAGTTACTCATTAATAAGTTATTAATAACAAAATATTGAAAGATACATTGAAATTAAAATTGTATATATTATTACTCATTAGATAATTATTAATAATTATTAAATAGAATAGAAATGTCAGACAATTATTAATTTTAATTAAGGATAAAATGTGAAAATAATGGTTAACTATTATTAAACAAAATAAAAATGTCCATGTTGGTGAAATCACAATGGTTCATTTGTCAAATTTATAATCTAGAAATTCTTTGATGCTATGAAAAGAAGTTTCTGCAAGATCATAGAGGCCTTTTCTAAATCTTGAGAAAGATAGTGCTTTGATATGCTGAGAAATTTTATTATTTATTTTGACACACATATATAGACACCTTTTATTATATTTAGATAGTCTAGTAAGTGTGTCAATTACAAGCTTTTCAGACTATCTGTTACTTCGAGAAGATATATTTTTTGCTTTAGTAAACAGATGGTTGTGTTGTTTGATGCACAAACATATTTCATATATGTAGTGCTAGGGTCAATAACTTAAGCTTTTTAAATAAAGGTCTACATGATTGAAATGGCGCCTTTAGAGTTAGTGCTCGCTCGTTTTTTTGAGTGATAAAGGCTTTATTTAACTGAGAAACATTTGCCCAGATAATAAGCATGTAACGCAGAATAGAAACTACATAAGCGTGATACACTGACAAGGCATTATTTATGTTCGTGACTTTTCTTATATACCTTAAAGCTTAAACAAATTTATTTATTCTATCACACACTGATTTAATATGAAACTCCCAGTTAAGGTTTCTATTAATTACTAAGCCAAGAAATTTCGTTTGCGTCATTTCTTCGATTTTTTGATTCTTTATTAATTATTTAGATTTAATCATTCTATTACTAATTAAATAGCGTCATTTATGTCAGATTCATGTTTTGCGAATGAATATTTGCTTAGGTTAGTACAAATTGTTATTACAATAGCGTCCGCAAACATAGTACATTTAAATTTAGTTACATTTGGAATGTCATTTATACATAAAATAAAAAGCAAGGCCCCAAGAATGCTTCCTTGTGGTTTCTTATATTTACGCGAAACATTTAAATGAAACTAATTTTACGGATTTTATTGCGTATATTAACTTATTTTATATTCCCGACGTTTCGAGCACTTTTCAGCACCTATGGTCACGGGGAGGACTGAGGTGTATGACGTCCCTATGTCATAGTTAACCACGGCTATCTCCAGATTAAAAATTATTATATTTGTTCCGATCTACGCAGTATAAACTTACAGTATCATGAAGTCTTGCAGTTGTATGCTTGGGTTGGGATTTAATTTTATTAATTATGGGATCCCAAGCAGATAATAGCACCCAGCCATCTTCTCTATTGAAATTAGGATGTTTTTTGATTTCAATAGCCTCGGGAATCATCCTTGGAAGGAATAGCTGTTCAGAAATGTTCGGAAGGCGAGTTATTTAGCGAGGATTTTTGTTCTATCAAATCTAATGTAGTGACGGGGGTGATTCTGTACGTGTTCACAGACTGCAGACTTCCTGTAGCGTCGATTCTTCACATCAGCTATGTGTTCTTTAACGCGGGTTTTTATGGATCTTTTAGTTTGTCCTATATAAGAGAGACCACATTCAAAATCAAGCTTGTATACTCCTGCATCTTGCAGAGGAATATTACACTGATGGTAAAAACTGACTAATCTTGTAATGTATGTTTTAATGGAAGCACGCTTCAAGATTGAAGGATTGGCTACATCTTAAAGCGTTTTTTTCGCTCATAAAATGAGAAGATTATTTAGGATATAATTTTACTTTTCATAACTTACTTTATCAATATGAAAGGGTCATGAAGCAGTTGTAGCCGCCGCGCTTCTAGAGTGTGTGATTACGGACTGATTAATGATTTGTAATGAATTAACTTTGACTAGTTATTTAGCATTTATTTTAGTTTAGATATATTGTTGTGATTTTTGAATTAAACATGTTATCATTTTTGACGCTATGCTGTCATCCTGTATGTCATGGTTGCAGCATAAATAGGTTGGCTCGGTCGGGAAAGTACGCTCTTCCAACAGCGTATACGGTGTTACGCTATTAAGGGATAAGGCGTATCAGTGTGCCAAGCTTAATCCAATTTTGACAAAATTTAAACATCTTTACTAACTTTCCTATATTCAATCGTAACAAAGCATCTAAATTCAGACAGCCACTACATCTATTTACATTCAGTTGAACTGAATACTTATTTGTCGCCCTTACTTTAATATTGAAAGAGTATGATTGAAAATATCATCCTTTCACAACCATGTGAACTGTGTACTTGTTTGTTACTCTTTAACATTATAATAATTTCACAACAAAATTCGTCGATTTTAAGGAACAATACTGATCTTACGCTACAGATGTTAACGATGTAAACAAGACAAAACTCGTGTAATTAATGTGAAATAGATACGATCACGCGTTTTGTTACGAATTCGACGTCGCCCGTCGCTCGAACTAGCTCGCACAATAAACTATTATTTCTTGAGCGGATAAGCCCACTTCGAAACGAGACACCATATAAAAGGGTACCCATCAGAATTCGGTACCCGTTAGAGCCCTATTTATCATTTTACGCAAAACTTTCACTCAAAGGCACACATTAATGCTGTGGTGTAAGTTATGAGAGAAAAACATATTTATTGCCTTAAAGATTAACAGGCCAAAAATAACTGTTTTTACTTAAGTCAATATTTGAACAGAATTTCACCTGGTAGTAATAATATAGTAGTGAGAGATAAAAAGAAAGAGAGAGAGAGAGAGAGAGAGAAAACCGTAAAAAAGAATGAGTATATTATAGTACCGGTAACTGCCGATGAACTACCAAACCTGCGCTAATTCGGCGACCTAGGCTTTTTCCCAAAAATTGCCTCATAGGGGGCATATTTGCGATAGCCACACATGGCAAGCTCATTTTTTAAATTTGAATCGATATCAGGAATCTGCTGATGTACATCTCCTGTATTATTTCATTATATATCCCCTTGCATCTACAGTTTGAAATCCACGAGATTATTTGAGGGTAGTAAAATCTCTTAACGTTCATCCATCACTACACTATCCAGCTATATGAACAGTAGAAAATTACGAGTCGCACTTAAGCAAGCAGATCTAAAATACTTACAGTGATCTGTATAATTCATGCAATCATTAATCATGATGGGAAATGGAGCCCGAATATCAGCCCGTAAAATTCACTGCCGGACTTAGACCTTTCAGTGATATCGGAAACTATGAAATCTTTATAACATTTCATTTCAAACTCGTTTATCAACGGAAAGTTTTTTCACCTAAAAACGCCTAAATTAGGTCTTATATAATAATAGTTAAAAGTGTTTTTTATAACTTAAGATTTTTAGTCCTATAGCCTTCCTTAGCCTATCAAAAGTCGACTGCTTAACATAGGCCTCCTCCATAGATCGCCTCATAGGGGGACACATCATGCAGCTGCTCCGCTTGGCAAGCGGTTTGGCAAACACCGTTTTTTATTGTTTTAAGTCGTTATCAGGAAGACGCTGCTGCCCATTTCCTGTTTAATTTTTCCTCTGTCACTTCTAACGACACCCACGGATGTTATATTGTAGTGGGCATTCGTCACTAAGTCAAATGAGTAAATAAACGGAACAGAGATAAAGCTACATACAACCGCGTAAATCGGTTGCAATACTACAAGCACTCGGGGCATGTGTGCGTGACCACTGGCCGATTGTCGAGTACGTGGCGGGACTGGGAAAAACCGGTACGCTGGCACAGCCAGTGTACAACAATCTCAGGGTCAATGAGACACACGATGTTTGTTTTGTTGGTTGGAAGTTTGAATATTCTAATGTAAAAACGTAGTATTATTAATAATAGTTGTTTATTGTACTGCGTGTATGAATAATACTAGAAAAAATATATAACATACTTTAACTATCCCAAGGAGTACAATAGGTAAATAAATTGTTGATTAGTACTTTTTCAAGTAAGTAGCATTATTTTATATTTATATAATAAAACTATACGTTAAGATATCTGAAAAACCTATAAATATGGGCAAAGATTCTCTTTTCAGCCATTACAAATATTTTAATAATGGTAACGTACAGTTGGGTTTTTAATTATACCTCCTGATAATTTTATCGCATTTGTTGAATTGATTAGCAAAAGTTTCGCAAATATTTCGATCTTGAAATAAATATTGTCAATGTTGGCAACAAAACACCTACACGTATAAAAGATTGTAAATTTGATATGCCATGTGAGTATTTGCCGAATACTTGAAAAAAAAACTTTATCTTTGATTCAGAATTTGCTACCCCATTAAAAGAAATAATAAATTATTAAAAAACAAACATTAAAAAAGTCTATTATTAGAGTAAGTATTTTGTAAAGTATTCTATCACACTGAATAATAAAACTATTTAACAAATGTTTTGTTTAATTTGTCTTCAACTATTGTGACAACCCTACCAAAACAGGTAACAGTTTAGCACGTTCTTAAGAAGCATTGTCTCTGTTCCGTTCATCTACTCATGTGACTAAAGGGTGAAGTAATTAATTAATTAATTAAATTGTGTCACATTGTAATTTAGCTATTAACACAGTATTAAACTGACGTAAGCAAAATAAGAAACGAAAAAACGCAAAATGAATTATATTCACGAAGAAGAAGCCAAATGAAATAAAAATAAAGAAACTGTACAGTCCGAAAAGGGAGCCGAGACTAATGGTCGGCCCATTTAGCCCGGTTTATCCGGACACTCGCATCGCACAGTAAATCATCCCGGTTGTGAGGCGGGCGCTTTTTTGCCAAGCGTCGCCTTCAATTAAACCATTTTTGCTTGTTGCCGTTCTTACGTTACAGTGAATACTGAAGACCACTAATCAAGGGTAGTTTGTAAAGAGTTTCAGTAAAATATATTTAAGAAGAAGGTATGCGATACTCTAAAATCTGTGATCAAAGGTTAAACTGCATCAGCTACGAGTCGTGTTTGGGTGTTGCATTAACCACCTTAACCATGAATTAATTTTACTAGCTAGCCTTGCTTCTGGGTGTTTCGATAAGTGAGTTCCCGAGTCAAAATATAATATGGATGAGAATGACAAACGAGTTTACAGTACATCTATCTTTAATTAAGAATCGAAATGTAAATGCGTTGTCACCATTAAGTACTAAGGTGAAATGCTGCATTTCCAGTAAGAAGATTCTTCGTGATTTTAATTTGATTTGACTTAGCATTAAACTTAGAATAAGTATTACCCCAGGTAAGTGCTTATATTTTAGCAAAGCGATGGAGGGGCCCCGCTTGCCGTCTTGAACGGAGATTCCGGAACCCTGATACGCTGATGCCACGTGGGGTTTTAGCCCATAGGAGTCAGGCATGACTTTTTCGTTGGCCCCGCAGCAAAAGAGGAATTGCCCAAAACAGCATAAATTTTTACATTTCAAAGTGACTGCAGACCTTAGTATTTGTTATTAATTATCACTCGATACCACTATTCGTGCTGTTATTGAGCTGTGGGAGCAGAGAGAGTAGGCACTTTTCGTTAATTTCACTATACGCGAGCAACCAGGGTTTGATTCCCGCCAGCACCATAGGAATTGGTAATTAGCAATAGTTTTAAAAATGTCTTAACACAATTATTTCTTATATACACGAATACGAATACGTGACAGGAAATAAAACTAATGTTACGGATTTTATCGCGTTTAATTACACTTATATTTAATTTCCGACGTTTCGAGTGCTTTTCATCATCCATGGTTTCAGAGGGATTGAGGTACATCAAGTATGATATTTCGATGTAATGGTTAGCCTGGGATGCATATTTGATAGTTACGGATGGATGTGAAGCACCCATATTCATCAATGATTTGTAAATTATTATTAAGGAACTTTGGTTGGAAAAAAAACGTTAAATTAAACGTGATAAGAGCCGTAAAATTAGTTTTATTCAATCTATTAACAGCTTGACGTGTAACGAATTAACGTAGCAATACTAAATTGAATCCATCCAGCAGTCCAAGTTTCGAAGTCAGAAGCTTATTAAAAGTCCAATAAGGCAAAGCACGACGGCCGATTAACCTCAGTCGTCTTTTATATCAGTATCGTTTGAGCTCTCGTTATATTCCCGTTCAATCATAGACACCAATACACAATTACGGTCATTACAAAAACAAAGGCTTTTTAATGTGAAACCGATAAAAACAGGAATGATGTTGACACTGTCGGCTTAATTAAATTCACGGCTGTACCGGCATTCATATCACGCCCCTACATTTGGGGAGCGCTTAAATCCAAACGGTTTAAACGTGATTTTATAAATAGATGGAAGGTTATTGGATATTGTCGATAATATTTTAAAAAAGAATTTCGCTGGAGCCAATGAAGGGAAAATTGGATTCATTTTGGGCACATTTTTTATATAGGGGAATAAAATTGAGTTGTAAAATATGAATTTCATTGTAAATTGTCCTTTCTTTTTATCCGCCTGCTTCCAATAGCTGGGGATTTTTGCTTGTTTGATTTAAACTGGTTAGCAAAACAGTTTGATGAAATGCAAAATTAAAACATGTTGTTAAAATTGTCCTTATTAATATTATAATATTCGTATGAACAAGTATGGACGTTGAAGGGCCACTCTATCTTCAGCGGTATACTATTAAAGCTTATTGAACATGATGATAAACCCTTCATACAATCTTTTATCGCTTTCACGCAATCAAAATAATCACTATGTAATTAGTTAAGGTCCGAATGTAAAATATAAAGCGTTAAGTATGTTTAAGCTAGGCAAGGTTTTATTCCGGAATTTGTTTAAAAGTGTGAGAAAATCTTTGAAAGATGGTAAACTGGATGGACGCAGATTCAACTTAGTCTATGATGACATCTTCAGGGCAGAATCACTGAAGTAAGTCTAAAAAATCCTATTTATATTCTGAGAAATCCGATGTTGGTAAGCGTATACATTTGAAAAAGATGAGGATCATATTGTTTAATTGCCCAGTTAGATACTAAACTAATGCTAACTATAACTAATGTTGAGCTAATTAATAGAATCGGGCGGTACTATGCGGAAATCCATTATATTAAACTTGGAAAAATTTTACTTTCCCAACATCCGCTCCTAGTTACCTAGTTTGAAGAGCACCTTCCAATAATTGTTATCGTGCATTGTATGTCTTTCCTAGTGTAGTGGTGGTGGCAGTAGTGGTGCTGGGATTAGTGGTGACGGAGATTAGTGCACGCAATTGAGAGAGGGCGGGAGGTGCTCATCAAACTAGGTAAGACACAAGATTTTATTTTATTGAGCGGATATTGGCAAAGCATAATTTTTCCAACTTTAATAATACTGAGCTATTAAGCGTATTCTATCTTAAGTACAAAGTACAATTATGTAGGAACAGCTTATGGAAATTAATCAAGTCTTAACTATTTACACAATTATTATAATATTTAATAACGGGCCCAAATAATTTCAAATATTTCGTACGCTGATATTTCTTGAAGCAAATATTATTATAAGAGGGACACATTCCCACATAATGACTTGCAGAAATCGATACAAAACTTCCCTAAGCCAAATTTGAGTCTAATTAAATATACGGATCAAATTCACTTCATCTGAATCGTTCAACATTTGCTTGAGATTGATATTTAGAAGAAAAAAAAACATTTGCATGTCTTTATCTACCTGTTATTTTACATAATTTTATTCTAGTAATTAGATTTACTATCGAATACTCAGCAACCTATGGAAAGAACTATGCTCGGATTTTCTCTGCGTGACATACTTTGTAATTAGGATAATTGCAGTAGATCCAGAATTTCAACCATAAAGCAACTGTTAGTAATAGCAGGCTGGCCAATAATTTAAAGAAGCGATAACCAACGGGGAAGAAAATTCCTCAAGAGTCTGTAAGTGCAGTGTTGGGCAACTTACTACTGGCAACTGATTTTTTCTTTGTAACATTTCTCCGTTTATTGACAAAGTGAGGTGGTTAGGGAGTTTTTTGTTCTTGGCGCTGAAAACTATATATGAGGTCTTGGCTATATTGATAGTTAAGAGATTATACTGAAACCATTGATGCAGTAAGCTTAAGTCTCCTTGAGCTAGTGTTATGATATGATCGATATTGTGTCCAAAATAGAATAAACACGTATCATCTGCGTAAAGGGATATTTGACCTTGTAAGCCTGCTTGGTGTATGTTATTTATGTACACAAGGAATAGCAATGGACCGAGTATAGAACCCTGAGGAACGCCACACGTTAGAAGTTTGGGACTACTTTGAATGGACCCAATTTTTACAACTTGGTAACGATTGCTTAAATATGATGCCATCATTTTGTATACCTTTCCGGTGATGCCAGTACTTTCTAGTTTTTTTAGAAGCAAATTATGGCTCACAGTGTCGAAAGCCTTTTTTAGGTCAACAAATATTCCCAGTGCTACTTGTTTTTGATCAATTTTTGTTTTTATCGTAGTTACCAAGTCAATTGTTGCTCCCAGGGTACTAGATTTGGCTCGAAAACCAAACTGTTTGTCATACATAAAGTTGATTTCAGTTAAATAGTCGTCTAGTCTCTTGTATATGATTTTCTCTAAAATTTTAGATAGTGTAGGTAGAACTGATATTGGGCGGTAATTTTCCGGGCTAGATTTTGTACCAGACTTATAAATTGGAGTGATCTTGGCAGTTTTGAGGTTGTCCGGAAAAATTCCTTCAGCTAATAATCGATTTAGGCAATTAGTTATATTTTGGACTACTAAATTGTTGATACATTTGAGAGCCTTGATACTAACTCCATCTAGACCCACACTAGTATTGGGATCTAGGTCATTTATTATTTTCCTTACTTCAATGGCAGTGCATGGATTGAATTGAGACAGTGTACGGTGCGACATGCTAGGATCAAGACTCGGTACTGTGTGTGAAGTGTTTTTATGGAACTTACTTGGTATTTTGTTTGCCAGTTGTGTTCCTATGTTCGCAAAAAATTCGTTAAATATTTCACATATTTCTAGGGCATCCGAAATTATGAGACCATTTTCAACTTTTAGATTTGGTGGAGCACAGTTATCTACATTATTGTTATTTGACAGTGTTTTTATAAGATTCCACATTTTTTTAGGTTTGTTGATACATTTTGTGAATTCGCCGTGAAAGTAATTTTCCTTTGTGGTCTTGATTTTTTGTGCCAGGGTATCTCTTTTAGTTTTGAACTCATTTTTTAATTGTTTGTTTTTTGGATCACGTTTTAGTTTGCTCCATAACACATTCCTTTCGTTAATACCTGCTATCAATTTTCTGTTAATCCATTCTTTTTGGGGTTGATTTAATATTTTAATTTTTTATGTCTTGGATTCATTAATGAGTTTCCTAATGTTTTCATCAAAGTCCTTGTAATCGTGTGTATTAATTTCGTCGCTTGATGTCTTAACCATCTCGTATAATTTCTTAAAATCTGTAGACTCGTATTGTATTGTTTGTTTCTTTGGGGTGATTACTCTTTTCAATTCCACATATATATTTTTATGGTCTGATAACGACGAGTCAATTATAGCCATATGAAAACTGTTTTCATTTAGGTTAGTAGAAACATGATCTATTATTGTACACGTTGTTGCAGTTTCTCGGGTGTTGTATTTTGGATCTATTTTGTTAATCAATTTGTATCCAGATTCAGTTATTGTTGTTTTGTAACGACGGACCGAACTATCAGAGCTTAATAGATCAATATTTGTGTCACCAAAAATGATGGTTCGTTTCTTTTGTAGAAGCTGTTCCTCATAGTTGAATAGAAAGTTATTGATGTTTGTATGTCCAGGCTTGTAGACTACTCCAACATTGAGGGCGTATTTGGAAAGAAGGATACTCAAGTAGTTATTTCCATCAATATATGCTGCAGTGACAAGATCGTGTTCTAGATTATTGTGTACGTAGATAGAGACACCACCACCGATGACATTCGGTCTTAAATTATAGTAATGAGTATAATTTTGAAGACGAAATTGTTTAGCCTGGTCGTCTGATCTGATCCATGTTTCGGCAAGTAACACAACATGAACAGTTTTTTCAAAAGAGTGGATGATAAATTTAAGTTCATCAAATTTACCTGGCTTGCATATACTCCTCACATTAGCATAGAAGAATTTAAGGCTTGATTTGGTGAGAGTAATATTCTGGTAATTGTCTAAAACTTGATGGGTAGCAAACTTTTGTTTAATCGTGTTCGAGGTCGTAAGAGAAGTAATATTTTGAGCTGTTAGTTTTTTGTGTTCTTAGTAGAAACTATTTTCGGAAACCCTTTCAAGTATTTAATTGTTATATCCTGTTCTCCACTGGCTATGCTTTGGGCTAACTCCTTCTTCAGGTCTTTTATGTAGTTCTGTTGTGCAGGTGTTTGGTCAGAGAAGATCTTTACGCCACTCTGGATTTTGTTCTTATTGCGTAGTAAAAGTTTGACTGTTTGTGGGGATTCAAAGCATACTTTAATATTTCGATCTTTTCCAGGAGTAAACTTTCCTAGTCTAAAGAGTCTGCTAGGCTTAGGACAGTCCTCCATAATTGTATTGATGATTTTAGTTACTTCGCTAGCATCGTGAGAACGCCCTTCCTCACTGTTAGTCACATTTCCCTCTGATATACCCACTATGATAATATTTCTTTCTCTGGATGTACGATCTTGTATTTCTTGCATTATATTCTCCTCAAGGCCGGATGAGTGTAAGTTTGTGACAGTTTTACTTTTAATTGACATAATTTCAGGCTCATTAGCAACAGTTTTGTTCTTCATCAGTGTAATTTCCGTCTTCAGTGTCTGAATTTTATTATCTGTATTGGTCGTTTTTGTAGCTAGATGTGACAGCTGGGACTTCATTGACTTTTGCTCGTTGCTCAGGTTTACAGTAACTTCTTTGATATCATTTAACTGGTTTTTTATATCTATTATATTTTCACGCATGAGAGTCATTGTTGTTTCTTGCGTGTCTGTGAATTTTTGTAGCATTGCCGTAAGGTTTTTACGTAAATCCTGAATTTCAGATGAACAATTGCAGTTGCAAATATGTTCTGGCTGTTTGCGTTTTCTGTGAGTAATTTGTTGTTCCATCGTAAACTGATTATCAGGTGACAACAAATTAGTGTACGAGTTACTTTTGCCAGGCGGTGAGCGTCTGACATTCATGACTTGTACCATACACCAAGAACGACGTCACAAAAGATAACTAGTGCGCTGATGTCTTTGCGTGCGTGCTCGCACTGCCCCGGTATCGAGACCGAGATGAAAAATATAATATTGTCTTTGTTATCCGCGGTGGTGAGGGGCGCCTTTGTGGTTCTTGATCCGTATCGACTATAGTCGTATTTTTAATTAGACGAAGCCAACTGACAGTAGCTAATGTCACTTTGTAAAATAATGTTGCCATATTTAAAGTAATAGTGATGCGTTCAGTTCTCGTTCAATCAGATGAATGAACAATGAGTGTGTATAGTTAATCATTTCAAACTATAAAAGAATATTATTTCTATTTTACAATAAAATTGTATAAAAGTGCTCTGATATAAGTTACTAGTAGTATGTAACTACAATCAGTTTTTTGAGGTTTTATTACAAAGCGCGGCGCGGCGACTACTGCCAACACCGATCAACGCCGCGCGCGTCGGTCGCCATTTTGTTTGTTATTCGGCTTCTAACCTCTGGTCTGATAGCACGAATGTTTTTTCTGCGCTCACGCTGTTTAGTTATTGTTTTTGTTAAGTTTTTCGTTACGTTGTGTTTGTGGTAATTGTTGTGTTTATTTGTTGCTATATTGTTTCGTACAAATGATATGGATCCTCAACCAAGCACGTCAAGCCAAAGCTTGTCTCCAAGAAAGAAGAGACCACGGATTGCTTTAAGCGTTACCGAAAAACTTATGATACAAAACGTCTACAAACACGTATTTGAGGAAAAAGCTGCTTCACTATTACCTATTGAGGCCCCCGAAAAAAAAGAATGTGTTTCGAAAACAGCTGACATTTTGGGAATTGGTGTGACCTCAGTTTACAGTGTGTTAAAAGAATGCAAAGAAAATGAACAATTTAAGTCTCCCGAGAAACGTGGACCGAAACACAGTTTCAAAGATAAATTAGACGATTTTACTTTTGCCGCTATAAGGCGAAAAGTACATAATTTTTTTTATGCAAATGAGTCACCCACCATTATAAAGGTAACTTAAACTTTATTCCTTCTACTGCATTATATTCTGTGTCCACCATAATGTTCTTTGTAAAACCAAAGTATTAGATTGCGTAGACTTCCTTACTCAAAACATATTTTTATTACTTTACAGATTCTTAAGGTTGTCAATGAAGACCCAGACTTACCCAATTTTTCTTGGAGTACATTAAGAAATGTTATGAAACATTTAAATTTCAAATATGTCACAAAATCAAGACACAGCATTTTAATTGACAGACAGGACATTATTCTATGGCGCCAGCGATACCTTCGAAAAATTAAAGAGTATCGAAGGGAAGGAAGGTATATTTATTACCAAGATGAAACCTGGATCAACGAAGGTAATTACAATTTTCTGTTTTCTTTACATTAAATTGTACTTTCAATAATTAATTGATATTTTTCACTATCTTGAAGGTCATGCACCGAAGAAGGCATGGATTGACCAGACAGTGTTATCGTCCCGCCAGGCCTTCCTAGATGGCTTGACCACTGGCTTAAAACAGCCTTCAGGAAAGGGCAAACGATTAATTATCGGCCATATAGGCGGGGAAGAAGGATTCGTAGAAGACAGCTTATTAATATTTGAAGCCAAAAAAAATAAAGAAGATTATCATCAAGAGATGAATGCCGATTCCTTTGAGAAGTGGTTTAGGGGGGTCTTGCCAAAACTAAAACCAAATTCCGTAGTAGTGATGGATAATGCCCCCTACCACTCCAGGAAACTAGAATCGCTGCCTAAAATGTCTTGGACTAAACCTAGAATACTAGAGTGGCTAACGAGCAAAAATATTTCATTCGAAGCAACAATGGTTAAAGCTACTCTTATAGACATTGTACGGCAGCACAAGCAAGAACATTGCGATAAGTATGTTGTGGACGAGATGGCAGCGCAGCATGGGATAATTGTTTTACGTCTGTCCCCATACCACTGTGAGCTCAATCCCATTGAGTTGGTATGGGCGCAGGCTAAAGGATATGTTGCAAGAAATAACAAAACCTTCAAAATGACAGAAGTAAAAAAACTTTTTGAAGAAGGACTTCAACATATCACACCTGAAAAATGGAATAGCTGCGTGTCTCATATAATTAAAAAAGAAGACAAAATGTATGGTCTCGACCACATGATTGACAATGTTACTGACAGATTTTTAATTAATGTCACCGAAAGCGATAGTGATGATTTTTTATCTGATAATGAATAAAAACAAATTATGTAATAAGCGATTTTTTTTATTCTCATTACCTACCTATAATTGTTATATTTTATACATCTATAGTTTCAACTACATGATGTATTGAAAATAGGACAGTCTTACAAGTTTCCTCGCAATATTTTCCTTAATGTTTAAAACACTCGGTATTCAGTATAGGTAGATATTATAGAAACATCGTTGGTTGGAAAACTCGTTGGTATGTACAAAGCACGACTAAAATTCGAACCCCGTACCCGATATCGGCAGTTCAGCACACTAACTATTCACTAGACAATCGAGGCAATTTCATTAATTCAGGAGTTTTTCAATCATTCACTTTGTCACAACACTATTTTTATTTCATCAAAAACTGACAACACAGTAAACGTCAGTTGACTTCGTCTAATTAAAAATACGACTATAGTCGTAAGCGCACATAACACACTTGTTGAGTATTTTACTTTTTTATTCTAGTTTAAGGTTTATTATTGCGAAAACACAGCTATTTACTTTCAAGGAGACAACCAAATACACGTCTGCTCAGTATAATACCACGCACAAATCAATCTTCTTCCTTCAATAATACATTATCTCAATCATAGTACTATGTAACAATTCCATTTAATGTTATCGCAACACTAGCTAAAACAAAATGTCACTGTTTTTCTTTACTGACTTAACGGCTCTGGGTTCTAGCCCTACTGAGAATGTCACTATGACACAAAGGCCCTAGAGTCATGCCAGAAATATACACTTATAGTATGTAAATATCTCATAGATATACAATAATCTAAAAACTCTCAATTATGTATACATTAAGCTAACATCAAACAACCACAGGAAGCATGACTTTTCCGATTTGACATAAGACGTGACCTAAAAAGGTTCAAATCTAAATATTTTTTTGACGCCTTCTCAGGACAACATTCTTTGACAGAGTTATTAAGGAACTGACGTTAAACATTTTAAGATTTTTTTGATAAATAGACGCTACCGTTCCTTCTCAACTAATTTTATGTATGAAAGTCTGCCATTGTTCTTTACATCTAAAGAGCTTGTTAAATAAGGTCGAAAAAAAGAACACAACTACAGTGTCAAGAAACAGAAGCCAACAATTAGAATGTTGGAATATTGGCTTGAAATCGAAAAACGAGATAAACGATAAGTAGCAGATACCGTCGTCCCGGAGACGATAAACATCTATGCTAATGGGCTTTTAAGTTTGATGAAAATAAAACAAATAGGATAAAATAATTAAATGGACGAAAGTAGAAACGAATACAATTCCCCAAAAACAAAAGGACGAAAACGTAAAATAAAATGAGTGCGGAAAAATAGCTGTATTAAAATTTATGCAAATTTTTATTTCCTCTTTACATTCCATTTTGGAGAGAGACACGACGGATATGTTTTAAGTAACATTTTGTATTTGAGCAATAGCAGGTATTTCAAACTTTTCTTCAATTTTTTGGAAGGAAATATTTTTGAATAAATTATAAATTAAACTATTACTTTGCCGCTCTTTTTTTTAGGAAATTTATTTTCAATGTTCTATAGTTTTAAAACCTTATGCAAATGTAATTAAGATTTAATTTGTTTATAATGATGATTATACAAAACGGCGCTGTTAATAATGAGGACAGGAGATCATTTTAATAGAAACGGGACATTTCATATAAGTCGTTGATGATTTTGTAGATGTAGGTCTCGTTGAACCACATCGTGCAGTTACCGTGTGGTCGACTGTGCGAGCGAATGTCACCCCCATTTCCACAATTAAAATGTTATAAAAAAATTTAAAGTCTCGATATTAAGTGTACCTTATATTCTCAGCACACTTATTCAAAATTCCACGAAAATTTATTATTAAAACAGATATGAAGGTTCCTTACACGCGCTGGCAGGGATTGAACACTGGTTTCTAAGTCACATCATATTAGTCAAGTAGATATAACAGATATAATATTTGTTATATCTACTTGGCTATATCGATTGTTTTATCGACTTGTTACTGCTGTGCCTAAAATATCAAAGTTGCTAAGGAGAAACGTCTCGGTTACGAAATTTCTGATAACATTACGACAGACAATTTGCTGCCAATTAAAAATTAGAGTAAGCACACAGCCTTTAAAATTACAAGCTGGTTATAGTTCCATCATTATTTAGAGCAACTGTATCATCATTATCATAACGGCCCTTCTGTAGTCCACTGCTGAAAATAGGCATCCCCCCAAGAAATGCCCCGAAACACGGTCCTGAGCCACCTGCATTCATCGACTGCATGTCTTACCAGCCTAAAGTAAAACATCTATGTAATAGCCTCCTTATTGACTCCCTGAATATTCCATCTAAATATCACAGCATTTAGCTATTGCTTGCCGTTATAACTCTCTACGTGGCAGAAATCCACAATTCCAAAACTTTTTCCACAGGAGTTGCAAGACTACCATCTTTACATAGTTACAGGACTATACAGATGGTAGAACTGGCGGTCCGTTGCAAGTATATAACTCATTGCAACTTTAGCTACGTTATTACTATTTTTTTTATTATGTGCTTCAATAAACAACATAAAACTCTATTAGGTTTCGCCAATAATCACCAAAACATTTAAAGTTTGGATATTTCATTCGAAACTGCTTGTAAACATTGAGGGTAAATAAGATAATAAATCTGATCAAGCAAATTGGTTCAAAATTTAATCAATGTAAAACTAAACAGATTACCATCGAGATCATAGAGGGATAGTCTATGTACTCACAACCCTAATTAATTTGCCTAAGGGTGCGATTAAAAGGTCATTGAGAATGTGGTTTACCAAGAATTAACTACTAACTTTAACACCCTTCCTTTAATTACTAAAAGTTACTAAGAGACTTTTGTCACATTTTTTAATAAAACAATTGCTATTCCCTGCGTGTGTTGCCCATATGCCTTTTCTGTCAGAAAAATTCACGGGCTTGTGCACAACAACTATGACAAGTTTCGTCGTAAACCTATTATCAGTAAAGAAATGCATAGAAAATCGTTTGGACGCTGACGTAAGAGTATCCACTACCCCATATCGTCACGTGTGTGTCGTAAGAACTGCCAGAGGGACACTGAAATAGGAGATGGGCAGCAGCGCCTTTTTACCGTTACAACCTATTAAAGTCCACTGTTGAACATAATTACAACAACGTTGACCTCTCCCACAGATTGCCTCATAGTGCGATATTTTCCATCGTTGCCACGCTTGGCAAGCGGGTGTGCAACAGCATTTTTATCTATTATTAGAAATACGCTGCTGCCCACCGCCTCTTCCTAGTAAGAACCAAAATAATAAAAAGAAATCTGCAGTTGCTAAGCCTCTTGCCAATCGTGGTTAGGAAATTTTTCATGTTATCCCCAATCTATGGGGAAAAAAAGAAGACACCAACAAATAAATATTCATATTATTTATCAGAAGCCTTCGCAAGCAACAGCAACTTACAAAGTTCATTCCATTCATTCGTTCCATTTTAATTAGTTAAGTGGTTTAGTAACGCATACGGCAAGAGCAAAGAATTTCGTTCATTCATTCATTTCTTAAGTGTTCAGTACCACTAAAATTATTTTTTGAACAGAACAATAAATCAGGTAACAATCCACCTAAAGTTAAGTTGCTGCTACTGATAGACACCTGCAACCAAATTATCAATTACAGATGCATTTTGATCCTTATAACAACGATACGTCACGGCTTGTAATTATCATCACCATTCATCATTACCACCCATCACAAGTCCACTGCTGATCATAGGTCTTCCCAAGAAACGTTAGAAAGCATGGTTCTGAGCCACCTGCATCCATCAACTTCCTATCTTAGCAGGTCCTCAACCTCGTTCCGACTGAAAGCTCTTTATTTTTCGCCACACAAATCTCAAAACAAGGTTTTCTTACACCAAGATATCTTACTTTCAATTAAAAAAAACACATTCTATCTGGCTCTAAAGACCAAAGCAGACTCTGTTCTCGTACCGTAAAACATTCCATCTCTGATAAGCAGTATAGTAAATAGCAATGGCCAAATAAAATTTACATTAATTATGTTTGAAAAATGTAATCTATGTAACGATGTGAACTTGGCTACAATTTCATTTAAATTTGTTAGGATATAATAATTAAGTCGTCTGAATATTTTAATATTAATGCTTGAGGCATTGATAATTTTGATTACTTGAAGCAATAGTTTATTGTTTTTTAATGAGTTAATTCACATGTCAGTAAAATTAGAGTGGTTTGGATATAAAATAAGATAAGAACTCAAACATAAACTAACTGTATATTATACTTTAAATGTAAATTGCGATACGATTCTTCTCTTTACCTTTCTAGGGTTGCGTACCCAAAGGTAACCAACGAGCTGTATCTCATAATCCGTAATAGGTATACTGTTGAAATTTTCACATTATATGTATTTCTGTTGCCACTATAACAAAATTTAATAAAAATTGAAATAAATTAAAAATTAAAGAGGGCTCCCCTACTAGGAACGTGTGTCATGGTACGGAAACCTTCATGCGCGAGTCCAACTCGCACTTGGCCAGTTTTTATTTCTTTTAGCTGCTAATCAAAAGATACCAAAATTCTCTTTGATAAATCCGAAAGTCCAATAGTAATTTAATTCACTTAAAAGATTGCATAACCTTTGTGTGTCAGAAAAGCCACGTAACGCCTTTTCAAAATGCACATAGTTTACCAAAGTGAGTAAAATGAAATTCCCCACTAGAAAGAATTCGCCTTTATTGTAACATATGGTAGGCGGCTTGACGATCTCAGTACCAGGCATATCGCTTTAATGCTACTTATCTGTCTACACTTAGGGTATTCAAGTCTAGCGTAAACTAGACAATTGTACCGCTTTAGTTTTCCGCCTACACATCTATTTTAATTGTAGCAACTGCTACTGCTGTGTTCAAATTAAAAAAAAAACGCACACAGACTGTGAACAATTTGATTTTAGCCCGAAGGGGTGATAAGGCCGTTGTTTGAAGTTTGCTGCGTCTGTCGTTGGCAGATAAAAGTTGGCAGGAAGTACCATCAGATGAGACATCAGCCACTTGAACATTATAAAAAATATATAATTTTTGAATTTATTGTTTCATGACTTTTTTTTGGAAGTTCGCGTAGTAAACGCAATATGTTATAATACAACAGGAAATTAGATTGCAACAAAAAAACACTTTAAGTGTGTTTTTGTAGAAACGACGAGTAGCAAACGAAATTATACGCCGTGTTTTGTAACGAAGTAAATGCATGCTTTGACAATTGTATTACTCATTCGTAATGACTCTTGAACTTTCAATTTGTCTAATGAGCTGTAGGTGGAGTATGACTTGCAAATACATATACTGAATGAAGATTTTTATCCACCACTTATGTGGTTCCGTGTGAACGAAGCGGGTTCCTTACATTGGTTATATAAAATTTTAAATGATCACCTCGTTGGTCTTGTGGTCAAATCAGTTATTGCATTTTTCTGGTGCGAAAATCCTATTAACAGCCTGAAATGAGGAAGCTGGCGAAATTTCACCCCTCTGAAAGTACCATCAAAATCCATTTTTTTTATTCTACAATAATTTAAGGGACATAAACCGCTTAGCATATGTCAGTCCCATGATACCCTATCATACATCACTTACTCATATAACGTTAGTTAATACTTATTATACTACGTGGGCTATGGATTCGAACAGAAGTAAGAATTATGAAGAAAGAAAAAAAGAACTAAGAAGAATGAAGTCCGCCATTTGGTTGTTTTGCTCAAATCGAACATATTCCATCAATATATTGTGTAGCTCTTCTATAACTCCATAGTCTTCACAAACGGGCGAAATTCTTTTTCTCTTCAGGAATACAAATTGATTAGATGGAATGTGTCCAGATGTGAGTCTATGAGCAGTAGTAGGCAATTTCTTACTTAAACTAGTTATAAAATCCATAAAATGAGTTATATTCAAGACGTTATATTTTATGTTTAATAAAATATAACGTCTTGACGTTATATTTTATGTTTATGCTGGACATGGATAAGCATGTGCTAGAATTAAGACGTGCTCAGTGGTAAGGGAATACATCTTTAGGAAACTTACACGACTAAGAAAGTAAGAAAAGAAATCAGAGGAGGCCTGTGTCCATCAGTGGGATGTATATTATAGACTGTAATTTTACTTTCACTATTATTGCTTCTGAAGTGTTTCCCTGCTGTCAAATGCGTAAAACCTTGAAATATTTTAATTGCTTAAATTTGCAGGTTTCCTCGTGATATTTTCCTTCACCGTCATGCACGTGGCAAATCAGCACTTAAAATTTTAATTGATATTTTTCTTCGTGCTGGCACTTTGGACTTTGCTCGCAGTCTCAACCAAGACTAACCATTTGCGCGGTACTGGACTAGTGCACGAGTGTTTTCACAAGCACATTGTACTATGAATTCCTTCACTCTCATAGGCCGATGAGACGTCAATCCAATACTATTGGAGAGAGATCCAAACGTGTAGAATTGCCATTCCGTCCGAGAAAGTCTCGCTAGGTTTTTCGCAAGTTATACCCAGTACAAGAATTTTTCCGATTCAGTGGTAAAAGAAAAAATGTTTTTAAATAATAATAATTTATAAACTCTTTTGAATAAAATATTATGCTTTTCTATTCTATTCAATAGCAGAAAAGTAGAAGAAACCGTATTATTGTGTGCTATTTGAACATTAAATTAGTTTTTTGATAAAATTATTTGTATTCCACTTTTAGAGTTTCTGTGAAGATTCAATAACAAAAATCAGTCAGTAGTATTCAAGTATATTATGTGCTACTTAACGCTTTCAAATACGAAATTAGGCATATACCTAGCTGTCGGATGTACGTGTTTGTTGGTTGGTATAAGTTTATTTTATAGTCACTTCGCAGGATACTACCAATTATTTTAACATGAAAACTTGCAAATTCTTCACCTTTATTATAACGAAACGGTTAAAAACCGGAGTTAATTTAATTAGGTAATTTACAAAATTCATGTCCAAGCTGCTGCTCTATTATCTATTATCCGAACTTGCACAAAGACGTAAAATGCATCGTAAATCTTTTGCTACTAAACATTGTACCCTGAGAGATTAAACGGTTTACCTCGCTACATAACTAGACGGCGAGCGTTGTTAAGCAGATTTATAAAGTTCCTCCATTATACATTTCAACTCAACGGAAATTATTTGAAATGAGCACGAAATATTTTGGACCCTAAATTAGCATAATCCGAATAAGGGGTACAAAAAGCGGGGGGGACTCTGTCCGGTCCAACTTTCCAGTAATGTGTTTGAGTTGGAGTCAGTCTGTAATTTTTGCTTTAATGATTGTATTAACATTGTTTGTTGACTTTCCTCGGGGCGCTGATAGACTGGATGGAAATAAGACTCTCATTACAAAGTCAATAACAAATTAATTTCTGGTGAATTTGGAACATTTATTTTCTCTAATGAAAAAAATTCCGTGCCGTGTAGTGGCGGTCAAGAATATCCACTACTAATAAAGTAGGGAAATTTGGAATAGGGCAACGGAACCCAAGGGGCCAGCAGCTGGCCGACTTCATGGAGAAAGAGGGACTCTTTATGATGAACTCTTTCTTCCAGAAGCGGCCCCACAGGAAGTGGACCTGGTCGAGCCCCGACGGTTCCACAAAAAATGAGATTGACTTCATTATGACGACCAGACGACAACTGTTCAGTGATGTCTCCGTGATCGCGAGGGTGAAAACTGGTAGCGATCACCGAATGGTTAGAGGCACACTGAACCTAAACGTTAAGTTGGAGAGGTCTCGTCTAATGAAGTCAACGCTCCGTCCCCCTCGTGCTCTGTTTCAGAGTCCCGAAACCTTTCAGCTCGAGTTACAAAACCGTTTTCAGTGCCTAGAAGACTGCAATGAAGTGGACGATATGAATGACAAGCTCGTGGAAACTGTCCATGCGGTTGGAGCTAAGTTCTGCAAGACCCGCCGCAGAAGAACACAAAAACTCTCCGATCACACTCTTAATCTCATGGCTGTTAGACGGGAGATGAAGCTACATTCTTCAACAGACTTGACAGCATACAGGCATCTGAACAGACAGATCTCCAAATGCATGCGGCGGGACTTACGCAACTTCAATACAGCTCGTATTGAAGAAGCGATCGAGCGGAACCAAGGCTCCAAAGTCTTTGCCAGAGATCTGTCTGCCAGAAAGAGCCAACTGTCAAAGCTGAAGACAGAATGTGGCAGCATCGTTTCCGGGACACCTGAGATTTTGAGTGAGATTGAGAGGTTCTATGGGCAGCTGTACACATCATCGTTGGAGCCACACGCAAGTGTGAGTAACGATCCAAGAGCGAGTCTCATCCGACACTATTCCGAAGATATCCCGGATGTCAGTCTGAGCGAGATTAGGATGGCTCTCCAGCACCTTAAAAACGGTAAGGCCCCAGGCGAGGATGGAATTACAGTGGAGCTTCTGAAAGCGGGTGGAAGACCGGTACTTGAAGTCCTTCAGAAGCTCTTTAATTCCGTCCTCCATGGTGGCATTACACTGGAGGCGTGGAGCAGAAGTGCGGTGGTCTTGTTCTTCAAGAAAGGTGATAACGCTCTCTTGAAGAACTACAGACCGATTTCCCTTCTGAGCCGCGTCTACGTGCTGTTTTCGAGAGTCATTACGAATCGTCTCGCGCGCAGACTTGACGACTTCCAGCCTCCCGAACAAGCCGGTTTCCGAAAGGGCTTTAGCACCATAGACCACATACATACCCTTCGGCAAGTTGTACAGAAGTCCGAAGAGTACAATTTGCCACTATGTCTGGCGTATGTGGACTATGAGAAAGCCTTTGATTCCGTCGAAATTTGGGCGGTGCTGCAGTCCCTTCAGCGGTGCCAAGTTGACTGTCGGTATATCGAAGTGTTGAAGTGCTTGTACAGTAGGGCTACGATGGCTATCCGAGTACAGAACCAGAGTACGAAACCTATCCAATTGCAGAGAGGTGTAAGACAGGGTGACGTCATTTCCCCGAAACTCTTCACCGCTGCATTGGAAGACGTTTTCAAGCTTCTGGACTGGAAAGGATACGGTATCAACATCAATGGCGAGTACATCACTCACCTTCGATTTGCCGACGATATAGTCCTTATGGCAGAATCGCTGGAGGACCTAAGCACTATGCTCAATGACCTCAATAGTGTTTCCCAACGGATAGGTCTTAAGATGAACATGGACAAAACTAAGATCATGTTTAATGTCCATGTCACACCTATGCCGATAGTTGTTGGGAACACTAAGCTCGAAGTTGTTGACGAGTATGTTTACCTGGGACAAATAGTCCGACTGGGTAAGTCCAACTTCGACCGAGAGGTCAATCGACGGATTCAACTCGGCTGGGCAGCGTTCGGGAAGCTACGACACATCTTCTCGTCAGACATACCTCAAAACCTTAAAACGAAATTGTACAACCAGTGCGTGTTGCCAGTGATGACTTACGGAACTGAGACGTGGTCCTTCACTGCTGGCCGTATGAGGAAGCTCAAGGTCGCTCAGCGAGCTATGGAGAGGGCTATGCTCGGAGTTTCTCTGCGTGATAAACTTAGGAATGAAGATATCCGCAGTAGAACCAGAGTGACCGACATAGCCCAACGGATTAGTAAGCTGAAGTGGCAGTGGGCCGGCCATATAGCTCGAAGAACCGACAACCGATGGGGAAGAAAGGTTCTCGAGTGGCAGCCTCGTACCGGTAGGCGAAGTGTAGGGCGTCCCCCCACGAGATGGAGTGACGACCTGGTAAGACATGCAGGAAGTCGATGGATGCAGGTGGCTCAGGACCGTGTTTTGTGGCATTCTTTGGGGGAGGCCTATGTTCAGCAGTGGACTTGTGAAGGGCTGTAATGATGATGATGATGAATGAAAAAAATTAAGTCAACATTTCATGAATTAAGTATATTCTCTTATACTTTCTAGACTACCATATTTAACATTTCTAAACAGCCACCTTTCTCCTGATATTTCTGGAACTATGCCTTCTTATTACAAAACATTGATTTCTGTTAGTTTATAGTCTCGAGTTTTATCTACGGTTTAAAAATATTGTAACAAATATGTTTTAGCTCTTAGTTCAAGCTTATCTGTATTATTAAACTTAAGCTTATTGGTGATGACTTTATTTTCAGAGGTGGATTAAAAAAACGACAAAATCGTAATTTTACTTAATAATATTTGAAAAGCGAAATTGAAAATTAATTTAAAAACATGAAAATTTGGTATCAAAAATTGAAAGTATTATTAGTTTTACAACTTTTGATATGAAATTTTCTTGTAAATTTCAATTTTTACTCCCTCCTTTGTCTTTCCATTTTACATTAGCTTTAAATATTTGATATTTTTATTTTCTGAAAAACTATTGTAATCCTTAAACGATAGCAAAACCTTTGTAGTTATGGTTTTTTATTTCGCGCGCAAATATCATATCAATTCATTATCAATATCATATCATTCAAGATCGTGAGCCGTGATGATTCTAGAGATAATTATCCTGGTGATCCTGATCAGGATTCTAGGAAAAAGTTATTACATTATTGTAATGCCATCGGTCCTTGATACGAGTTTAAATATTCAAGTTAATTGGCTGTTTACAAGTTGGTGAAAATTACATTAGGATTCCGTTATATAGACAGATAGATAGATACACGCGAAGCTAATAGAAGTGTGTTAAAAAGTGTGTCTACTGATCCACAGTCAAATTACTACAATAGTAACTGGGACATTCGCAGTGTATAAGCCGCACGCAATGGACAACGCACTGTTTCTAATCGATAAATATTATAGTAGCCGCATGATATTCTTTCTATAAGCAGTAAATTTCACAGTACGTGAGCAACCTGATGAAATTGTTAAGGGCAATTTTAAGTGTTGTTTACCACGTGATTGGCGGTGAAGGCAAACATACAAATAGTGAGGAAACCTGCATGTCTCAAAAATAAAAAATAAAATTGAGACATATGAAGCCAGCACAATGCGTGTTGGTTTGCAACACTGCGCACATTTCCTTGTCCTTAAAAGCTTTAAAAGCTTCTCATAAATAAGTGGAGGCCTGTGCCCGGCGGTGGGACATATATTTACATTACTTCGGAAGAATGATACTACGTAGCCTTAAATTATTTTGTCTAATATGGTCAATTTTAAACCGTTATAGTTCAGTGGCTAAATAAGCAAACGCAGTAAATTTCTAAATACGCGAGCAACGCAATAATATTGTCATATGCATTTTAAGTATATAATTTAAAAGCTTGACAGAGAAGGAAAACGGTGAGGAATCCTGCATGTCCATGAAATTAAAAATTTCGAAAGTATGTGAAGTACGCACTATACTAGCTAGCTAGGCGTGCATTTTCTTACCCTAAAATCTTCTAAGAAATGAAAAGAGGCCTGTGCTAGACCCATGTCTAAGTGTGTAGACCGACTTAATTTTAAACCATGTTTAAGAGATGAAATCAAGATTAGTGCATCTTTATTTTAATAACGTGGATGTAGTTAAGTTCCTTTTAACATACATACAGGTACTTCTTATTCTTATTTTTTATACTATATAAATCGTTCAAGAATTTTTTAATTACTTCGCACCAACGAACAGTTACTACTAACACACCATGATAACTTCGCGAGTACTACATCTTGATTAAAAATAATTTACGCATTTCCATCAGATTTAAAAATAAGTTAAAATAAGCAATAAAATCCGTAAAACTATTTATTCTTAATTTGGTATAGAGATAGAGAGAGAGATATTTAATTATATTTTTTTCTTTTTTATTTTTATATGACAATAATGAATTTGTACCAATATAAAAATAATTATTCATCTGTATTATAATAATTTAAATATTTCTCTCAATTGTTTATTAAGAAAAATGTTTTGAAATGCAACAGAAATTTCTTATGTATTAGGAAATTAAAAAAATACTTTTAACAATTTTTGATATACCATTTTATTTTCAATTAATTGATACCCTGCCCCATGTCCTGTCACTTAGCGTTCTATGTCCCCGTCCTTCTTCTTTGACTCTCAAAAGTCCCTTTGTTCCGTACCGATGTCAGAATTATACCCTCATCTGCGTTACTATGAAAGTAAACGAGAAAAGGTTAACTTGGTACAACAAAATTTGTAAGTTCGGGTCATCCGTCAATATTGATATAGAGCAGGGTATTACATTTTGTTTGTTTTTGTTGTCTTTATTTAGGCGTAGTATTAGTTTGAATATTTATATATAGACACAATCGCATGATGACAAACGTTTTACGTGTTGAAGTCATATGCTACATATTAAAGCTCCAACACGAATAGGTCGACTCAACTGTGGAAGGATTCCGTTATCACAGAAAAAATGTAAAATGCTGCTGTGTTTCTTATGGTGAGTGATGTGAACATAGACGTCTATTGAGTGATAACGAAGCATATCATGTTAGTCTTTAGGCACAGTCTAACTATTACTAACAGTTGGTCATCGAAAGTCTAGACGGGGCATTCGTACGGTGCGGTGCGAGTGAGACGCGAGCTAAGCACTTCCCGCGGAACTGTCGGCTAGGTTCGTCCTGTCACGCAAATAAATTAAAATGCCTTGGCAATTGAAAATGCAAAAGAAACTTTGGGTGAAACTTATTTAAAGATAAGGAATAGTTTCATCAGTTTTCACATACACATTAATTTGCTTGTTTATTAATTTATTGTTTTCCGACAACATCAAACGCGATGACTGTATGTTCTTCTCAGGCTGTTCTTTAGAGGTGTTATTTAACATTTCTACACTTTGTCACGCATAGCGATGCTCAATAGGAGAATTGGAGATCACAGTAAAAGAAGTCTATTTCACACGACGTGCATTATTTCTGTCATAAAATCCACTATCGAGTTGATATGTATTTTTTCTTAAGCTACGCTTCGTTATATAGTGGTTAATAAAGATTATTGCTTTCAACTTTGTTCACAATACACATTATTAAGTTTATTTTTTTTTTCAATATTTTGACGGCTCCGTGGCGCAGTGGCTTAGCAATGAGTTGCTGCGCTGGGGGCCGCGGGTTCGAATTCCGCATGGAACAAGTATTTGTATGGCCTACAAAAAATTGTTCCGGGTCTGGATATTTGTTCTTGTGCAATTTGTGTTGGGGGTCATTGTAGAAGCGTGCTCATCGCGACCCCTGCCAGCCCTTTTCAGGGCTGCAATTCTACTTAGCTGCGCACCCATGCCAACGAGGGTTAGGGCGTCCCCCCAAGGCGACGCACACCAACTCGTCCCCGTTGGTGTGGAATGCAGCGCGCAAAGCGGCGATGGGGACCGCCACCCGTCACGCACAGCCCGACACGGCGGAAGGTGGAGGACAGAGTGCAGAGTTGGCACGTGGAATGTTAGAGGAGGCATGCGAGATAAGACGAATGAGTTGATCGAAATAATGAAAGAAAGAGAATTAGATGTCGTGTGTATGTCGGAGACCAAACGGAAGGGCAGTGGTACTGAAGAGCTCCCTGGCGGGGCGTTAGCTCTATTGTCCGGAGTCCCGGAGAGCGAGAACGCCTGCCAGGGAGTGGGGGTGCTGCTGTCTTCTCGGTTGGTCGATGTTATGACTGAATATAAGGTTGTGAACTCAAGACTTCTCTGGGTTCGCTTTAAATTGGGACTCACGAAGTTATTCCTTTTGGCTGTTTATGCGCCGGTAGCTTCGTCGTCCAGGGCTGAGCTGGAGGAGTTTTGGGAGAATGTAAGAGAAGTTCTAGATTTGGATAGGGGAAACGAAAGAATTGTTGTATGTGGTGATTTGAATGGATGGGTTGGTACCGCTCGACCAGGGTACGAGTCGGTACTTGGAAAGTTTGGCGATAAAAGGGTTAATGATGCTGGCAAGCTTATACTGGCGGTGTGCAAGGAAAAGGGTCTTCTTGTGACAAACACTATGTTTAATCGCAAGAAAATCCATATGTATATTAGAGAACGAAAGAATGAGAGAAGTATGATCGATTTGTTCCTGGTGGATGACCGACTGCGAAAACAGGTGATGGATACGCGAGTGTTCAGGGGTGCTGACCTGGGAACGGATCACTATCTAGTGATTACTAGATTTAGGGGTCTGTTCGCGGGTTGGCGCTACCGGACGGCAGTAACAGAACCACAGTCGGTCTGTCGCATCCGAAGCTGGAAGCTTCAGGAAGCGGATACTAGGGACAAATATCATGCGAGGGTAGCCGAAAAGCTTGACACCATCGATGGCAGAAACGAATGTGTAGAAAGAACATGGCGGAACCTTAGGGATGGAATGGTAAGTGCAGCGGAAGAAGTGTGTGGAACAATAAAAAGAGGCAGTAGTAAAAGAAGAGATGCATGGTGGAATGATAAAGTGAAAGAAGCTGTAAAGAAGAAGAAGAAAGCATGGTTAGACTACTTGGCCTCTAGTAATGATAAGGATATGAGAGAGAAGATGAAAGAAAGATATAGGCTGCAGAAAGTTCACACGAAAGCACTGATTGAGGAAGTGCGTGAAAGGTGTAGAATGGAAACAGACGAAAGGTTGTCGCACAACTTTAAGGAGAACTCCAAACTCTTCTGGAAAGAGGTTGGAAGGACCCGAAGTGGTGCGACGGCCTTGAGAATGAACAAAGTGCTTTCGAGAACTAATGACGTCCTCTCAGAAAAATCGGACGTCATGCAGCGATGGAGCGAATTTTATAGAGAAATTTATGCGTGTGATGATCTTAGTGAGGGATCCGGGGATGACGCCGTGACTGGTACGCCAGACCCGGACCTCGATGACACTGAGGTCATCAATATGAAAGAGATTTAACGTGCGATTCGAAGTTTGAAATGTGGTAAAGCTGCGGGACTAGACAGAGTTACTGCTAAAATGGTCAAGTATGGTGGGCCTCGCGTCTGGGACAGCTTTCATCTGCTGTGCAATTTGTGCTGGCGGACGGGGGATGTCCCGGATGATTGGCGATCCGCAGTCATTGTGCCTTTATATAAAGGTAAAGGTTCACATTTTGACTGCGGGTGCTATCGGGCGATCAGCTTGACCAGTTTAGCAAGTAAAGTTTACTCGAAGGTTTTGACACGTAGGATGCAAGAGAAATCGGAAAGATTTCTATGGGAGGCACAATGCGGATTTAGACCTGGAAGAGGATGCACGGATCAAATGTTTTCTCTCCGCATGATCACGGAGAAGCTTCTGGCTGTTAACCAGAAGATTTTCTGTGCTTTTGTGGATCTTGAGAAAGCATTTGATAAGGTTGTAAGGAAGAAAATGTGGGAACTGTTGCCGGGGTATGGTGTGGATGGTCGATTGCTAAGGGCTGTACAGTCTCTTTACTGTGACTGTAATGCCTGTGTGCGCGTAGGGCATGACCTGTCACCCATGTTTAACGTCCAAACGGGCGTAAAGCAGGGTTGTGTCATGTCTTCCTGGCTGTTCATACTGTATCTCGACAGCTGTTTACAGAAGCTGAAAGATAGCTGTTTGGGTGTGAAATTGGGTGACATAAAAGTAAATTGTCTGCTGTATGCTGATGATGCAGTGCTTATTGCACCATCAGAGGCAGAACTGTAGGCATTAGTCACGTGTATGAAAGAGGAATGTGAAATTAAAGGTCTCCGTTTGAATGCTAATAAAACTAAGGTTCTGGTATTTGAAAGGGACGAAGAGAGAACGAAGTGTGAAATATGGGTAAATCAGGAATGTCTAGAACAGGTAAATGAAATTGTATACTTGGGGAGTGCTTTTAGCCGGGATGGAAGATGTGTTTAGATGTGGACAGGCGTGTCGCTGCCGGGAACAAAGTCAATGGTGCCCTGACTGCGTTAGTCAAAAGGCAAGGCGTAGCGAAGAGTGCACGCCTTGCAATACATAACGCAGTGTTGGTACCGACTTTGTTATATGGCAGCGAAACCTGGGTATGCCAGAAGAAGCATAAAAGTAAGTTGAATGCAGTGGAGATGCGATCTCTTCGTAAAATGTGCGGCGTTACCATGGCCGACCGAAAGCGAAACGAAGAGATTCGCAATATGGCAGGTTTGAAAGATGAACTTATCACAAAAATTGATAAGGGCGTGCTTCGGTGGTTTGGGCACGTTGAGCGAATGAGTGAAGACCGAATGGTGAAGAAAATATATAGCGCGAAAGTTAATATTAAAAGGTGTCGAGGTAGACCGAGACTAACTTTCGAAGACCATGTGAGCAAATTGCTCGAAGAGGGTAGGGTCAAGAGTACTCGGATACCTAGACGTGCATGTATGAAGAAGATAATGAATCTGAAAGAAGCGAAAGAGATATGTAAGGATCGTGACACTTGGCGATCTGTTCTCTCTGGCTACCCCGTCAGGGATTGTGCGTGAAGATAAGTAAGTAAGTAAGTAATGAGAAAACAATTTTCCTTAAAAATTATCAAGTCATTAAATTACTAACAAGCTTCTGTAATACTTCTTGCTTCTGACATTCGATAATATACCGTCATTATCCGAAACAAATAACTCAATATAACACTTAGAAGCCCTCGCGCAGTTACCGCTCTATTATGATTGATCGACGCATTCATTGAGTTAACCACAGATAATAATTAGCCAACTAAATGGGATTATTCTCGTATAATATATTATTTACTTGCTTATTACACACATGAAGGGTTTTGTGATACACTTTTTCTTATAGAATAAGGGTATGAAACAAGCACACAGTCCACCTGATGGTATGTGAATACGATAGCCTATTGACATCTAAATTTATCCTCGATTAGGAATCAAAATGCAGATGCATGTTTACCCCTAAGGACTGCCTCGTATCCAGTAAAAAGTGTCTCCGGTTCTACACTCACCATACAAAACATAGAAGTATTAAGCCGCTATTTTACGCTGGTGTTATTTGAGAGCTTGGTTCTTCCATTGACCGAAGCAAAGTAGAGAAGAAGATATGCAACTTGTCTTCACGATTGTGTCTTTTAGTCAGGCAGTTTTCTTTACACGTTTATTTTTTCTCTTTATTATGTTTACCAACAATTGCTAACACTAACACATGGTGTGTTACATTACATATTACATAACATTGTTAGTTACATTAATAAAATTACTTAAAGTATTAACAAAAAAGTGCTACAATTACTTAAAAGGTAAACTCCGCATGCATAAAACCTCATACATCTCAAACTGAAAGCAATAAATTGATCCTCAACTATCATAAAAAATATATCCATTAGTCAGAACATTGCTACATAAATTAATAAATAAAATTATTTATTCGACGGTGGAAAGGAAAAACCCTTGAAGCGACAATTTTGAAATTGTACAGTAGAGCCGATCAAAGTTTTAATTTTCCGAAAAAAAATTATAAAAAATTAAAATTTGAAGTTAGAGCGACAAGATAAAAAACAGTTTCTTTATTTTTTAGTTACTGTCTACTATTAAACTTAGAAAAATATGCTAGCATGATGAAAGGATTTATGTGTCGCTTAATTATTTTTTGGCAAATAAAGCGGAAGGAAAAACACATTAAATGCCAATTCAGTACTTTGACAAACGCTAGGAAAATCACATGAAGTGACAAGCTATACATGATATAACTAGGAGGGAAAACAACTTAAGCGTATAGAGCATTAGATACATGGTTGTGGAAAAACGAATTAACTAACAAAACCTTAATATGCTAAGTAGAGGAAAAACACGATATGCACTAGCTATGTCATAATTCAATGTTGTATTTTTAACTCAAGTACCTACTTTGTTTCCCAATGATACCAAAAAAAAAAGGAATATAGAGATAAAACAGTGCCTTTTATTGTTTTAAACGCTTACTGGTACAACATTTTACACTGAAAAACCCCATTCCAATGGGAAAACAAACATGAAGTGAAGTGTAAGTACATTACTATCTTCATGAGTGATCAAACAATATTATAAACAAGGATCACAGTGTACCGCTTCTGTATTGCAAACATACATTGATCTTATAAACCTAACTTTCACTATTAGAGACTTTAACAGCCATAAATTCTGTATCAAAATATTTCAAATTACTACCTATTTCAGTCTTGTCTCAGTCAACGTTGCTAGCACTAAGTATACCTAAGTAAAATTGTGAAAACAAAACAATTAGGCATTTGTTTCCGTATTGCAAACGTACTTTGAACTTATAAACCCAACTTTCGAAAATAGAGATTTTAACAAATATAAATTCTGTATCAAAATATTTCTAATCACTATTAGGCACCTATTTCAGTTTAATAACTTAATCAACATTGTTAGCACTATAAGTAAAATCAAAAAAAACAAGCATAATTAAATGGTTAATAGGAACATTAAAATCACATACTCATACTATCAAATTTAAGGTTCGATGTTGCTTCTTGTACTATAAATCAATAGCATCCTCAATATCTGTTTCTGTTAACGTATCAATACCAACGACGTGAGGTATAATAACACATTCGTTGTGAAACAGTCTTGGTATGGCAAAACTCTCACAAAGTTTTATCAAATATTCATATTAACAGTAACTGGGTAAAGAGTTCTCGTAAAACTGTTTCACAATTTGTGAAGTTGGAGCTTTGTTTATAGATATAATTTCTTCTTCAGCATCAGGTAACATAAAGTATTTAACTGCCGTCACGTTGAGATTTGAATTTTATGAACGGCGGCCAGTACAATTCTATTTTTGTTTTGACCAGGGCAGGAATCCGAATACAGTATTAGATGTTTTACTGTGCCACATTCTTCCATCATTTGTGTGTATTTTTGGATAATAGAACTTATTTCATTGCCTCCTCTCTTACCATCAGATTCTTCCCATATGTAACAGAAACCGTCTCTTGTACCATTTTCATAAAAGCAAACACTGTACATGGCATATTTTCGTAAATAGTACAAGAGCATACTCTCACCATGTGGAGTATTTAAAACCTTTTGCAGGTCGAATGACACACATACCACATCATTGCGCTTTTGGGCGAGTTCTCGATGTTGACTGTACCTCTCTTTACTGGTTTCTTTTTCTTTCAGATGTTCCTCTTTCTGCGTTTTACTCTCTTCAGTATTTAAAGCATCAAATTTCATACATTTTATGCATTAATCCTTTTTGGGAACGCGAAATCCGATATTAAATCCACTCTTGAAAATATTTAAAAAGACTTTCTCACTGACCACGTCGACACATTCTAAAGTTTTCTGATCCTTGTAAATGCGATATAATTTTTTTTGGTTTTTAAATTCAACGGGTAAGTAAAGTTCCTTGAAGGTCCCTAATTCGTATCGGTCGGGAAAAATCGCTGATGGTAATCGATTCCACAAGGAAGACGTCCGAGGAAGAAAACATCTTCTAAATCGCACAGTGGTGGACCGCCAATCATCCAGATAGTGTGGATGGTATCGGGAGTTCTGCCGCGATGTGCGTTTGTGAAATTTGGCGGCTGGGATTAATCCGAACAATTCCTCAGAGCACTCCCCGTGGTAGATGCGAAAGAAAATGCAAAGGGATGCAGCATCTCTTCGCAGTGCCAATGAATCGAGCCGATCGGAAAGGACTCGGTCGTCGACGATTCGGGCCGCTCTGCGCTGGATGTGGTCAAGTGAAAGGAGCTGGCACTGGGGAGCCCCTGCCCAGAGATGGGAACAGTATTTTCTACGTGGTAGAGCCATGCTGCAGCTATATTATGGTTGTAGCACGAATGGATCGGCTCGACCGGGGAAGGACCACGCTCTCACAGAAAACCAGCGTAAAATAGCAGCTTAACGCTGCTGTGTTTCGTATGGTGAGTGTAGAGAACCGGACACCCTTTTTACTGACAAAGAGGCATTCCATCTTAGTCCTCACGGGTGACAACGCATCTACATTTTGAGTCTTTATTGAGGATAGATGTAGATGTCTATGGGTCACAGTAACCACTTACCATCAGGTGGACTGTGTGCTCGTTTGTCACCCGATCCTATAAAAAAAAAGTATTCCATGTGAGGCCGAACCTGCGCCTTGTAAAGTTGCAGGCGGTGTGCCAGCATGTAATATTGTCCCGCTCTGCTGAGCACACCAAGCTTTTTAGAGGCCGATTTTGGCCTTCTCTTCCAAGTGACCACGAAACTGCACGTCACTCCATATGTCGACTCCGAGGATTCCGATACTGGCTGACGTAAGAAGGGGAGTGCCTTGAAACTGAAAACACGAAAATTTACGTATTTACAGGTACTTACCTTTACTAAACCACGCATTCTCTGTAACTGCTGTTCGCGATGCGACGAAACGTGCTGTGCCTCGACGGCAGTTCACCGATGAATGAAGCGCCACGTCACAATCATTTCCTAATATAGGTGACGTCACTTACACAAAAGAGACCGAAATTCATTGCTTGTAGCGACAAGACTTGTTTTGAATAGTTAACTTAAATACACAATATCGTAAACAATGCTTACTTTAACCGACTATCGTCTTCATTTATGAAGTTAGCGAAATTAAATGAACCGACGTTTCGGGAATAAAAGACAATGTCGGTTAATTTGAATATTTATGTGGTTCTTATGTGTGTGTTTACTTTTACCGACAACACTGCTTTTTAAAGCGATTGCCAAAACAACTGAAATCCGTAATAATCTATAATAATAATGTAGGAAAAACACATTAACTCCATCATACAGATATAAGGTAAGCAAGGAAAAACGAATGTAGCGACTGAGCACCAACGGAATAGGAGTAAGCAAAAACACATGTAGTGTTTAAAGTAACATTTCCTATGACGGATAAAAACGATTTAAGTAACCTATAATATCCGAAACAAAAAAGGAAAAACACATTAAATAATAATCTAAGTATGGAGTCGGTACTTCAAGCGGTAAATGGACCAAAATTGCTTTAATTATTTGTCACTTCATTTAGCGTCTAAAAAAATTGAGCCTAAATGTGTCATTACTTTAAGCGACACCAAAGTGGTCGGATCACCACGAAACTAAGACCAATCGACGCAGAAAAATTCGCTGATTTCAAATATGTATATAACTCATTTTCAACCAAAGTGTCGCTTCAAGTGTTTTTCCTTTCCACCGTCGTATTTATCTATTTTTTGTTTAATATTAATGATGTTAATGTTAATGAAATGTTACGAGTAATGATCTATTTATGTTTTCACCGCCGAGCTAGTGGTAAAGCAGCACTTAAAATTGCAATGAACAAAAAGAAACAAAAAGTGTCGAATGCTGACTGTAATAGAACTTTGCTTGCGAGGGAAAATTTCAAGGCGAGCCGTTATTCCCTGGGCTACTACGGCCCTATTTATAGTGCGAAAATCCTCATAGATACCTTTCGGTGCAGGGGCAATGAAAAGTTAATGCCAGATTTCTATCAGCTAAAACCCACGTTGGTCACCATTAGCGTATACAATTATCAACAATTTTTGCAATAGCGTCTCCATTCTCTAATCGGAAATCCCAAGATCCTTGGTACACTGATCCTCGTGGTGCAGTGTTACCATGGCCCTTAGTTGAGTAATCGCAGCTTTTTTCTAAACTCCATAGTTCTTTTGTATTTATTTTTATATACCATATATGGAATTAGGCGTTGTGGGGGCCTACTCTGGCCGTAATTGAGAAAGGGTACATCTTTCGCGAGACAAGATATTCATGCCGAGGAGGCCAACGGTACGTACGGTTACGTAGTATAGAAGATGTCTTACATTATAAATATATTATAAGCTATAGGCTCCTACATCGTTCATCTATTACACCCTATTTTTTCCTCAAAAATAGTCATATTATATTCGATTTGGTAAAATATGTGCAATATAGTTTTGCTAATATGTGCAGTTTGAACAACACAGTAGGAATTTTCATTAACAAATATCTCACATATTTGATACCCGAGTGAACCAGACGGCTGAATATAATCCGTCTAATGTAACACTGCAGTTAATATTTGCCGTGACAGAGCAAACATCGATACCAAATTACCACAAGCCCAAGGAATTACGTAATTAATTATCAAAACCGAATTGTATACAATAAAACGCATTAAAGGGATTTGTAGTAAATTAAATCAAATTAATCCGTTATTTTTTATAGAATAAGGGTGACAAAGGAGCACACAGTCAACCTGATGGTAGACGGTCGCTGAAGCCCATAGACATATTCATTTACCTTCGATCATGAATCAAAATGCTGATGCGTTGTCACCCGTGAGGACTAAGATGGAATGCCTCATTTCCAGTAAAAAGGGTCTCCGGTTCTCTACAGTCACAAATACAGCAGCATTTAAGATGCTATTTTACGCTGGTATTCTATGAAAGCGTGGTCCTATCCCGACCGATTCGATCGATTCATGCTACAACTATAATATAGATGCAGTGTAGCTCTACCACGTGTATTATCAGACCACTCGTAATATCTTGCATGCAGCGTAAGTGCGATCCCAAATCTCCCAAAGGTTAAAATCAAAATTCAAATTCATTTAAAGTCAAAATTATAATTAGGGATATGAATGCAAAGGTGGGAAGAGAAAGTATATACCGACCAACGATAGGCTCCCACAGCCTACACGAAACATCTAACGACAATAGCACACGTCTCATTGATTTGGCAACTTCCCTAGGAATGGTCGTCGGCAGCACACGCTTTCCACACAAGAATATCCATAAGATAACGTGGGTCTCCGCGGATAACGTCACCCGAAACCAAATAGACCATCTTTTGATAGACAGGAGACAGTGCTCTAATCTTTTGGATGTCAGAAGCCGTAGAGGAGCAAACATCGACTCCGATCACCATCTTGTTGTATGCAAAATAAGAGCACGAATATCACGGTACAAGTACACCAAAACGGTAAGAACAAAAAAGATTGACACAACAAGGCTGAAGAGAGAGCAGGATGTCAAATACAAATATATAGACACAGTTCACAGAGAACTTATGAAAGTGGGCGAAAGAAATAGCAACAGCATTGGCGATCCTGATAGCACCTGGCGGAATCATAAAGGGGTTTTATCTACGGCTGCTAGTGAGATTTTGGGATTTGAGGAAAAACCGAAGCGTAACGACTGGTTTGATGATGAATGTCAGAAGATCACTAATGAGAAAAATGATGCGTACAGATTAATGCAACAGAAGTACACTCGCGGGCGTGGAGAAGAGTATAAGAAGCGAAGAATACGAGAAAAACACCTACATAAGAGAAAGAAAAGATTGTACGAAGAAAAACAATTGCGTGAGAATGCATCTAGTTACACACAAAAGGAAACTAGAAACTTCTACAACCAAGTAAATGGGGGACGGAAAGTATTCAAACCCAGAACCACGGCATGTAGAAGTAAGAATGGACAGCTACTTAATGATAAAGATGAGATCGTTCAAAGATGGGCTGAATACTTTCGTGAATTCCTTAACAGTTCAGTGCAGACTCGTCCACTTTCTGTACCAGTACCTGAAGCTCTACTAAAGAATCAAGAGACTGATGAATCTTTGTACCCCACTATAGAAGATACTATACGAGCCATTCAATCCATTAAAAATAACAAATCTCCGGGAATGGACGATATCCAAGGCGAACTTATAAAGTATGCCGGAACTGGTTTCGAGAAAGAGTTTCACCACCTGGTGCTCCAAATTTGGAACAATGAAAAAATGCCTGATGATTGGAATACATCTGTTATCTGTCCCTTACATAAGAAAGGCGACATATTGGATTGCAATAATTACCGAGGCATATCTCTCTTGAACACCGGTTATAAAGTTTTTGCCAATATGCTTTTTAATAAACTAAAGCCATAATATGTAGAATCCAGCTTGGGAGAGTATCAGTGTGGGTTCCATCCAAACAGGTCCACAGTAAACCAAATCTTCTCGCTTAGGCAGATCCTTGAAAAAACGTTTGAGTACAACGAGAATACTCACCACCTTTTCGTAGACTTTAAGGCTGCCTATGACAATGTGCACAGAAGTTTCCTGTACCAGGCTATGATGGAGATTGGCATCCCAACAAAGCTCGTGCGCCTGACGGAAATGACTCTTAGAAACTCTCAGAGCGTTGTTAGAGTTCAAACAAATATATCAGAGCCCTTCAGAACCAATGACGGCTTAAGACAAGGGGATGCGCTCTCGTGCCTACTGTTCAACATCGCTCTCGAAAAGTGTATTCGCGACTCAAAGATCGAGACCAAAGGCACTATCTATCACAAATCTGTTCAAATTCTAGAATATGCGGATGACCTCGACGTGATAGGAAGATCTCTACCTGCAATGGAGAGTGCATACCTTGCTCTTGAAAAATCAGCTGCGGAGGCTGGTCTCTAACTTAACATGGCTAAGACTAACTACCTGAAAGCGTCAAAAGACCAGCAAATTCTACTACAAGGAGTTAATATTGGCAACAACACCTTCGCTTGCGTCAATTATTTCGTATATCTGGGATCCTTAGTAACCGATAACAACGATGTGTCTTCAGAAATAAGTAGGCGAATAATGGCGGCTAACAAGTGCTACTTCGGACTACTAAGATACTTACGTTCGAAACTTCTTTCAAGAAGCATAAAACTTCTCTTGTACAAAACCTTACTAAGACCCATACTCACCTACGGTTCTGAATGTTGGGTGCTGAGCAAAAAAGACGAAAACTCCTTGTTGGTATTTGAGCGGAAAATACTAAGACGCATTTTCGGAGCTGTGATGGAAAATGAGAGATGGCGAACGCGTTATAACCACGAGCTATACCAAATGTACGATGAGCCAAACGTAATTAAGACCATAAAGATCGGACGCCTGCATTGGGCAGGGCACGTGTTGCGAGTGGACGAGGCCAAAGTACCCAAACGCCTTTTAGAAGGCCAACCGGAGGGCCGCAGAAGTCGAGGCAGGCCCAAGCTCAGATGGTTGGACGGCGTCGAACAAGATATCAAGATCTTGGAAATAACAAGTTGGAGAAGGAAAGCTTCTAACAGATCGGACTGGAGAACTTTGCTGGACCCGGCTAAGGCCCACCCGCGGCTTTAATGCCTCAGATGATGATGATAATGTTGTAATATACCAGTCAAGCCGACCCATTGGTATGACAATCCTTTGTTTAGTTTATCTATTACAAAATTACCAGCAGTAGTCCAAAGTTAGCAGGTTGGTGGTGAGCCACTAACCCTAAACCTCGTCACTCCCATGCCCCCAAAGCAAGTTAAGCCGCTGTTCCTGCACCAGATCTCTCTCCGCTCGTGTTTGATTGCCTTTCTATCAGACTATGACTGGAGTGAGCGATTAGAGTACACCTGTGTTTAAGCACACACTCGTGCACTATGGACCTGTCCTACACAGATGGCTTGTCTTCATTGAGACCGGCCTTCGTGACCGAAATTCGGTCGGGACCACATTATACCAACGCAACCAGCAAAGAACATCTCACATAATAATAGCGTAAAAATTATTATATGATAATAATATAATAAAAAGTAATGATAATAAAAAGTATATATGATTTCAACGGGAACACAGACCCCCAAAAAATGTACGCGTATCACACCAACTACTTACAATCTTCTTCTTCTTTTTTTTTAAAAAAACGTTACCCCCACTAGGATTTTCTCCTGTGTCGTGGAGGCAGTTTATACAAACATAAATTACACAAGGACAAACATCCAGACCCGGAACAATTATTTGTGGGCCATACAAGTACTTGTTCCGTGCGGGATTCGAACCCGCGGCCCCCAGCGCTACAACTGATTGCTAAGCCACTGCGCCACGGAGCCGTCGATCTGTCAGTGTGTTCGTTAGCTAGTTTGTCAATCTTACTTGTACTTTTTTTTAATACTTTTTGTTTTTCTTTTCTTCAACGTTATCTACACAATACGTATTTTATCCTTCATAGTAGAGGCGTTTTACATACATAAATTGCAAACGAGGCAGTCAGTGAATGCAACGTTAAAACTGCAAAAGCGAGCGGACCAACCACAAACTAAAGACTCCACTCACAATTTTAGCAAAAAATAAACAGAAGAGTATATTCTACTGAATAATAACGGCGTGGAGAACGGAATCGAGTTTTCTTAGAATTTCTAGTTTATTCAAAAAATCTGTCGTCAACAATGAAACGAGGAACTCACACTTACCACGCAAGAACCGTGAAATCCTGTTTGATGTCTCACGTGTATTGTGTGTGCAAACTTTATTAATATTTTAACGCATTCTCTTGTGTACGCTTCAATCTCCGGGAAAAGAGCGGGCGTGTGTTTTACATCAAAACAACGCGAAGGAGCCAAGATATTGAGCAAACAGAGTTTGCCCTCGGGCAACGAATAAGATAATTTAGTATGACATAATGCGAAATTTGTTTTTGAGAGCAAATGGTCATGCATTTAAATTACTATGTTATTTTTCTCATTTCAGGACGTGTGAAGTTCGCAAAACTACAATGGAATAGCGCGAATGTGGATGATAGAACTGTCATCAGCGCGATGATTTTTCTAAAACGGGAATAAGTTGTATTCCGTAATGATATACACACATATATAATATGTATGTATATACATCTATGTATACATTTATATATAGATAGATCTATTATGTATCACATCTAATAGTGGTAGAGCTACGCGGCAGCTTTTACTGTCGCACGGATGGGCCGGCTCGAACCGGGGTAGTACCACGACCTCACAGAATACCAGCGTGAAGGTTTACCTCTGCGATTCGCTTGGTTAGTGCAGGTGGCCGGAGGCCCTTTTTACTGGAAATGAGGCATCCCTCTTAGTCCTCATGGGTGATAACGAATCCGCATTTTGATTTGTAATAGAGGATAGGTGTACATGTCTATGGGCCGCAGCAACCACTTACCATCAGATGGACAGTGTGCTCGTTTGTCACCCTTATCCTATAAAAAAAACAGTCCTATGTGACGCAGATATAATTCGCTATGTAAATATATTTACACATTTTTTTATTAAGGGTTTTTGTAAAACTCTTTTATTGTAAATATGATATCTTCTACCGTGATGTTTTCATATTTAATTGTACAGTGTATTATATTGCAAAATAATATTTTAAGAAAATACAAATGTTTTTATCTGAACTTGTGTTAAAGCCATAAATAATTTTCACTGAGTTTTCTTCTCATCTATACTCAAGAAATAAAATTTTAATATAAAATTTACTAAAAGCACATTTATTTTGAATAAAATAGCTGTTTAGAGATCACTAAAATATAATTTTATTGATTTCTCACTTTTTTTCTAACGCAAGATAAGGTAATTACGAAATAGACTAATAGAAATTAAGCTCCATTACATTTCTATTCAAAGCCAGCAATATTAGTAATAAAATATTGAAAATTATTCGTGTTATTCGAATAAATAGAATAATAAAATGATATGATAAGTAACAATCATAATCGCATATCACTATTTTAATGTATGACAATCTTATAGTCGAAGTTTTATGACTACTAAATTACAAAAAATAACAAATGATTACTACTCGTAAATTACAAAAGAACACAACAAAAGTGCTTCTTGAGCATTCCAGAGCCCTCAAGGTCTATTTCAGTTCAATTTTCATACAAACTAGCACTAAACCTGATGTAAGTTTAGGGCTTATATTTGGGTTTTAGCGACACATAAACGAGTGGTTGCTCAAAGGACACTGACACGTATAATATATTCGGTTATTCCATCACCGCAGTTTTCCGCAATATCATAAAATGTAACCGACCGCAACATAAATAACGCTCGTCGCCTCATTTTCGTCAAGGGAAGGTCTCCTTAGTAAAGGTCAATTATCTAGCGTCAAGATTAAATTTGTTCAACGCGAAATTAATTATTAATATCAAAACATTACTTACAATGTAATAAATTAGTTCAATTACTCAAGTTTGCGTTTCACAGCGACTCTAATAATCTGTTCTGCCTTTTGCAATTAATCGCACAGGTAATTTCAGTACGAGACACGTACGAAATTAGAAGCACGTTTCATTTTGTTCGTGGAAGACTTTTTTTGTATTTGCATGCATTATTGAGGATAATAAAACTGGCTGGTCGAAATAATAAAAAACAAACTTTAGTGTTTTTCCCATATTTGTTTTTAAAAGCGTTTTTATTTCTAATTTCGACATCACGTAAAATTTGCTATCTCTCCGGTTGTGTCAGGTTGCCATCTCATCAGACTTCGACAATGAGGGAATATAGAGTGCAACAGCTCTTTTAAATCCTGCCCTGATGGTGAGTGTGATGAAATGGAGAACTTTTTTAATGGAAACTAGGCATTTCATCTTGGTCCTCAAGGGTGACAATGCATTTTAATTCTTAATAGAGGGTAGATGTAGATACAAATGGGCCACAACATTCACTTAACATCAGGCTGACTGTATTCTCGCTTGTCACTCTTACTCTAAATAAAAATCTTTTGGGCGGTGAGCAGCAACGTCACATGCGAGTTTAGTACTGCCAAATCCTCATTACAATGTGAGAGGCCTATTCACGATTCGTATGTAAAACAGATCAATATAGTGTTTTAATTTTATTTGTTAACAATAGATGTCGCTAGTAGTAGATTACAACGCGATATGGTTCGGTGTATATTAATTGCATAAGGTGTCTTATGTGCCTTACAAGAAAAGTGATCGATGATGGATATTAGAAGAAAGTACTACATAAACCAAACCAAGAGAAGATATCTGTTGGTTTTATTTGAAAGTACCAATACCAATATCAATAGGTATTTAGCCCGCTACGTACGACCATATTTAAGGCCCATGTCCAAACTTTCAAAGGACGGTGAAGAAGAAAACGATTAAAAGTTAAACTAAAAGTACGTCTTTTTTAAATTTTATATAAGTATTTTTGGAATATTACGTTAATGGATATAAGCCTCACAAAAGCCCTGCATAATAAAGAAAATATGAAAATTGCCAGACTCAAAATGTTCATTACTTGGAGGACTGGTAATTTAAACGATTAATCTCTCGAGATTACCTTTGAGGAGTGTTGCTAATTACGTTTTTATTATCACACCGAACTGAAGAGTGAAAACATCTGCCGGGCTTTCGTAAGAATTATGGATGTTTTTCTACAATTATCTTTTCAGTCAGATTTTTTTTTAAATCGTTTTTGTGCGGACGCAAACAAAATAGCTTTATGGGTTGGGGTTTGGTCATAAATCAGTCGATTATAAAAATGAATATAAAATCGAAAAAACTTTTCGATTTTATATTCATTTCATTAATATTTTAATAAAATATTGGGAGTAGAATACGTTAATTACTGGTTTTTACATCTAAGATAACAATTTTTTTAAAGGTTTTTTTTATTATCGTCTAATAAATTATAAATAACATTTTCAAGTACATCCTTTATTAAAAAAAAAAACCTATTTAATGCCTTATAGTTTATAATATTACGCGTTGAAGTGGGAACAGAATAGTACTATAATATAAAAGTAATTATAGTATGGGCATAAGCTACGTGTAATTTTTGTGAATTATATATACGACATAGATTGATAATAATATTAAAATTTAAGAAAATTTTAAAAATACGTTTTGATGAGCTGTAATGATTCTAGAGAGAATTATCCTCAAGATCTTGATCAGGATAATAGGATAATGTTTTTAAATTCATTTTTTGTCTGTTGTAAATTATTTTGTCGTATTTTATTTCTTAATACGAGTGCAAATTTTCAAGACAATCGACCGTCTACAAGTTAGTGAAAACTACATTAAAAGATTCCGTTACATAGATTGATAGATGGATACACGCGAAGCTAATAAAAGCGTGTTATAAACCAATTGTTTCTACGCAAGAAATTACAATTTCGTTTATTAAACGTCTTTTTCAACCATCTAACCCTTCAAAGTGGGGTTTCATTTTTTTTTTATATAATAAGAATTACAAACGAGCACGCAGTCCACCCGATGGTAAGTGGTTGCTGTGGCCCATAGACATCTACATCTATCTTCGTTAGCGAATCAAAATGCAGATGCGTTGTCACCGGTGAGGACTAAGATGGAATGCCTTTTCTTCCAGTAAAATGGGTCTACGGTTCTCTACACTCACCATACGAAACACAGCAGAATAAAGCTGTTATTTTACTCTGGTATTCTGAGCGTGGTCCTACCCCGGTCGAGCCGACCCATTCGTGTTACAACTATACTATTAGTATAGCTGCAGCATGGCTCTACCACGTAAAGTCAAAGTCAGTTCAAGTATTTGTCATTTTTTAACGATATAAATATGAAAATATGTACATTTTATTTAAAAAATGAAAATGACACATTGGTATCAAAAGTATTCATTCATTTATTCATCCATTACAGCCCAACGAAAGTCTAGAGATAATTATTAACCTTTCTCATATATTGCCTCACGCTAGCAGACGTGTTGGTAACCACAGTTTTTTTAATATTATTTGGAGTGGTTAACAGAAATTTTTATTCATCGTATGTCACGCTGCAGCTACAATAACATTTATTTGAAAAACAATAACATTTATTTGAAAAGAAAAATAAATATTTATTTGGAAAGCTTTTCCAACATTAAGCTTGCCAACAAACGACGGTGCTTATTCGAGTTCCAACTAATGTGAGAATGTATCTGAAATGAATGTATGAATTGCTTGAACAAAAATTTCGCGAATATATTGATCTCGAAAGAAATATTGCAAATATTGGTATTGAAATTTTATAAAACGCCTGCGAGATTATATATTTGTTATGCCATGTGAGTGTTTTCTAATAAATTATATAAAAAAAAAACTTTACATTAGATTATAATTTACGATTTAATTAATAGGCATAATAAATTGTTAAAAAACAAAAATCATAAAAACAAAATATTTTGATAAAGTAATTTAAAAAAAAATTGTATCTTAAGTATATAATAAAAGCTGATAAACGTTTTCTTATTTAATTTTATCCTCCTGTGTCAACCCTACCAAAATAGGTAAAAATTTTGACAGCTCGTTAGAAGCTTTGTCTCTGTACGGTTTCTTTACTCATGTGGTATAACTATAGATTTAGCATATACTTACTTATTTTATGTACATTATATATATGAGTATAACAGACTCCTAGACAGAAATATGTCTATTGAATTATTAGTATATTTGTAATTTTGGTATCATATGGAAATTTTATATTTTTGTTGTTAAATTTTGTTCAGTCAGATTTAATGTCTCAGGAATCCAATTTGTATTTTTTTACTATGTTACGTATCTCAATTTATAGCCATTATGTTATAACAACGTCGCCTATAATCTTTTATTCTGTTTAAAATCTCTATTAATTTATGAGGTTGTTAAACATTGTAAATATTCGCCGTCACACATGTTACCTAACGTGATATTATATACAATTACAGTTTATTTTTCTTTTATATATTGTCCCTTTTTGAATTTACATTAATTTTCTTAACCAGGTATGTAGCATAACTGTGGCTCAAAAAATTTTCAAAAAATATAAAAACCGCACGTATTCGAATGCTTTTGATATTTGCAAATTGCCGTGAAAATTTCAAAGTAACCAGTGAAGAACTCTTATAGATTTTTTTTATAGGTTAGGGTGACAAACGAGCACACAGTCCACCGGCAAGTGGCTGCTGCGGCCCATAGACATCCACATTTATTCTCAATAAGGAACCAAAATGTAGATGCGTCGTCACCCGTGAGGACTAAGATGGAATGCCTCGTTTCCAGTTAAATGGGTCCTCCGGTTCTCTACACTCACCATACGAAACACAGTAGCGTCAAACCGCCATTCCACGCTGGCACTCTGTGAGAGCGCGGTCCCTGCCCGGTCGAGCCGACCCATTCGTGCTACAACAGCTACAACTATACTACAAATATAGCTGCAGCATGGCTCTACCACGTAGATTTGAGATTTTGTATAAACGAACGCGAATCGATCTAATTGTTGATTTCAATAAATATCAATCTTCTTTAAATAATTTTTAAAAGAAATCAGCTGTGCACTCACTGCTATCATTTCGGATTAAAGGTATACCACCAGCATTAACAACTTGATAATATATGAAGGACAACGACGTATGCAAGTGACTGAGGACTTTCCTTTGTTAAATTCTTTTGGGAGGTGAATATTCAACAATGGACACTAGCGGGTCTTCAATGGTGATGATGATAATGCATGCAGCATATCACAATACTTCTGAAAATGTTCTCCATTACTGCTACAAAGTACAAGACTGGATCACTTGCGTCAAAATAAATAATTATTGTAGAACGATTGGCTAATTGAATTTATCTCAATTTCAATGGATTGAACGAATGTTTATGAATTATGTAATGTTAATCAATTTTTTTTAATTTTTTTTAACGACTCCGTGGACGGCTCCGTGGCGCAGTGGCTTAGCAATGAGTTGCTGCGCTGGGGGGGCTCGGGTTCGAATCCCGCACGGAACAAGTATTTGTATGGCCTACAAATGATTGTTCCGGGTCTGGATGTTTGTCTTTGTGAAATTTGTGTTTGTAAACTGCCTCCACGATACAGGAGAAAATCCTAGTGTGGGGGTATCGTTTAAAAAAAATGTTAATCAATATTTTTCTTACGTGAGAAGAGTCTTATAAAATAAAATTCACCTTGAAAGGAGAGGCTTAACAAGATAATTTTTAAATTGGTGGTGTGTTACAGCAACCACTGTGGGCTACAGCAACCACTTCAAATCAGATGTGATGAGTGCGCTTGTTACCCTTATTCTATACATAAAAAAGTGTGTGTGTACTTATGTACGCATGTAGGAAATTAAACTTCTTTAGCGTAACAAAACAAAAAAAAGCTTGAGAAACAATAACCCATTAAAGTTGTCGCTTTTATGTGATAGTGTGCGCGCGCATCGTAAAAACTTCATGGTGTCGTTTTTAGCTGTCGGTGTGCGCGCACATCGTAAAAATTCACTCTCAACCTTTTCCCAAACGCCCTAAAAGAAGTGTAACTTCAAGAAGTTCTTCTAACAGTCTAAGAAGCTTTATTCCATCTATCTTGTTCGAGTCTGAACAAAAATAGTTATGAACACAAACTATTTCGATACATACCTATATTACTTTAAATACCTAATATTTGGGTAAACTGGCTTGCAAAAATGTTTAAAATATTATTGTTTGTTAAATAAAAACACCTTACCGTTAAGTAGATTTGAAAAGAACGAGTAGCTTAAGGGAAGCCTTGAACATTCCTGTGTTATTTCGGCCTCAAAGGATTGTGTCCGACATTGCCTGTAATATTTTAGCAGAAATTTTGTTTCATGTCTTACTTTATACTGTTTATCAAGGAGGATTAATTTAATAAATGTTCGCAAGTTCTATTTTCCGGCCAGTCTCAATGGATACTAGCCTTGCCGCAGGTAACGGGTTTTCTACAAAAATTAAAATTATTTACTTTTGGATCACGATTAGCGATCCGGTTTGTCTTAACCTGAGTACGATAGTATGTTCAGATTTCGGTTGATTAAAGACTATTTATTATATCAAATTTATATGTTTTTTTTTATGTCGAAGTTTCTCGGATAATATAATTTTTTTATAGGATAGGATGAAAAACGGGCACACAGTTCACCTGATGGTAAGTGGTTGCTGTGACCCATATACATCTACATCTATCTTCAATAAAGTATCAAAATGCAGATGTGTTCTCACCCATGAGGACTAAGATGGAATGCCTTTCCAGTAAAAAGGTTCTCCGTTTCTCTACACTCACCATACGAAACACAACAGTGTAAAGCTGCTATTTTACGCTGGTATTATGTGAGAGCGTGGTCCTTCCCCGTTCGAACAGACACATTCGTGCTACAACTATACTACTAATATAACTCCACCATGGCTCTACCACGTATATAGTTTAGATTATATCACTCCTGGTATTACACTCTACCTTTTTTTGAAGTTTCATTACAATCAGTTCAGCCATTCCGAAGATTAACTTGGACAGTTGACGAACATTTTAAAACTCTTCATATCTTAGTATCATTCAAAAACCCGACTGAGTTTAATAGAAGCCAGTTATTTCGATATTATAGACAGACTAAAATTGTATTTGTATGTAAAGATTAGTTTAATGTTACTTCTAATATTCGTAATTTGTTTTATTTTGTTACTTGTATCTTAATTATGAAAGTTTAATATCTTTGTAACCGCAATTTTCGGTTCAACTTATTTCTAGTAAATACACTTTGTACAACCTAGGGACAACTAAAGTCGGCGGGGATCCACCTTTTAGATAACGATCTACTACTATTTGCCCGAACCAAATGGATTGCTACGTCGTTCGTAATACTTATTGCAATATAGTGGAATAATTTGCCATTACAGTAATCACTGACAATCAAGCATGGACTTGTAATTAGTACAAAAAAAAAAACGATTTCAATGTGGGTGTTTTCAAGGCGACAGCGAATAGTCTTATAAGCTAAGTTGGTTTGCTTTATCATACAGTTACATCACCAGTTACCATCACATCCAGTAAAAAAATCAGCTTGCTAGAATCGACGAACTTCCATAAACGTCGAATCATTATAACCGCTGTCTCCGCATTTAACTGTTATGATTATATTTTGTTGCTCCTTTGGGCGTTTAGAACGCCAACAGACTTTGTGCAGCGATTAAACTTGTATTAGGTATTGTTCTGCCTTTACTAATGGTAACATTGTGTTTTTACGTGGGAAAGTTTGTGTGCCTTGGCCGATTTTAGTCGGCAATTTTGGCTAAACAGTTACGACGATATGGGCGGATATTAACAACTGTATAATGTCAAACAAAAACAATTTCATTTGCAAATTGCTTTCGATGATGAAATTTGATATAGATTTGTTTAAAAACGAAATTTATTTAGTCAAGGATTGTTTCGAGCTGTTGCTAACATTACAGCCTATTAATATTCCACCACTTAGCATATGCCCCCATAGATTGCCTCAGGGGGGGGGGGGGGGGGTACATTTCATAGTTACCACATGAGTCGGCAACTGCAGCCTTCACGATCAGTACAGTTCTTAAATCTTCCTATCGCTTTGAATTACACCTTTGAGTTTAGTTATGTAAAACGGATGAATCAACTTCTGAATATTTAGGAATTTTATGAGCAAATTCGCAATTATTATAGTATTCGCGTGAGCAAAAAGCTCGCTCGCCCGGGTACTATAATATGCTTAGTACCTGGGTGATTGAGGTTTTCTCAGTGTTAGAAAAAATATTTGGAAGTGCATAATTATATGTACCATCTCAAAAAAGAGAAGTGGCCTGTGTTTAGGAATGGCATGAATATACGCTGTAACTTTTACGTAATTATATAATATAAGAGAAAGAGAGAGTGGCGATATCCACTAGCTCATATCGTCCTGTAGATATGTTAGGAGACGACAGAGAGAAACAAATGAGGAGTAAGTCTAAGTCCACTGCTGGGACATTGATAAATTGTAATGAGTGATTTAATTGAAATTGAAAAGTACACATATTATAATTGGATGGAAAGGCCGACGACGGCAAAGTGAAAGACATGTTTTTTTATCATTGCACTCTCTATTCCCTTACTATCATAGTCCGATGAAATGGTAGGCCGACACGGCCATAGAGAACAAGCGCAGGACCAAAGGCTTTATGTTATTTTCGAGGAACAGGAATGAAACACCAACTTCCTGGCTGTATAAGAATTATTTTACAAAAAAACACAATAATCTAATTTTTGTTGGACCGACCCGGGTCTCAAAGCAAGGACTATACTACTAGACCATCGAGGCAGTCAAACCGTGGTAAACATAAAGCGTGATAATTTAGTAAATCTTAGATACAATGGAAGAGCTATGTCCCAACGTGGACTAAACGGGATGATCAGGAAGATATTCATACTCATCACATTCTCAATAATAAGAAACATATCCTTCGTCATAATATTACGGGTTTACCATAATAAAATATATTATGATACGTAACAAGGGAAGTAGTAAGCCTTTTAATATAGAGCAGTATTATATTCAGGCTTTCCCTTTAAGTGCCGAGAAATAATTACTGCAGCATAGAGGAAATTCGTTGAATAGAATTCTCAATCTTATATGATATAGTACATAAGATTGTTAATGGAATGGAGGAGTCTTTGTGAAAACCATTAATATCTAAGTAAAGTGCTTTATTGCGTTATATTTTTATTTCTATTCAAAGAAGTAAATATGAGAAACGAGCACACAGTCCACTTGATCGTAAGTGAATGCTAAAGCCTATGGACATCTACATCTATCCTAAATTAAAAATCAAAAGGCAAATGCGTTTTCACTCTTAGGGGCTAAGATGTTATCCCTCGTTTCCATTCAAAAGTGTCATAATTAAGCTTTATACTCGTATTACAAGCTGATAATCTTTGTGCGCGTAGTACTTCCCCGGTCGACCCAACCAATATTTTCAGTTACTCTTTTTTTTTAAATTTATTTAAAATTTCTTGTTTGTAAATTTTTATTTTATTTGTTTTAAATAAACAAAAAGTTACTCAGTGTGTACATTTCTTTATTTATTCGTATAATTCACTATAATATCTAGATTAATAATAGTGTAGGTGGTAATGATAAAACGTGTATCTATGACTTTTTAGCTATGAAGTTTAGGTTAGTTATTTACATAGAAAATAAGAATATCCGGGCTGCCAGAAAATTTAAAACTAGGTATTTTAACAGTATATTTTACACTATATTCCAACGATCGAGCTAGAGGAGCGAGATAAAAAAGTGGATTCTGAAGTGATTGCAAATATAAATATTGACGGCAACGTCATCCCGTATACCTCTGTTTCCTGGAACCAGGATTGATCTTAATATTTTTTGAAGAATAATATAACAAGTATTGTGGTTATTTGTGTATAATACATTTTATTTTTTCTTTTCATTAACTTTATCAGAAACAGAAACTTAAATAATAATTATTGAAAGTAATATTTTTGTTTAATTACCACTGGTTCAAAATAAACCTCTATCCTAGGAAGAACCAGCAAGAAACCCAGTGGGTACTTTTTGTAAAAAACAGCTTACAATCATGTATGTTACATAATTAACCACACAAAACAAATTACAAATAGCTAGGTAACGATCACCTCATTCCCAGGGGTTATTATCATCCATAGATATCTTAATGTTATATAAACCCTTTTTATACAAATTTAAATACATTCTTTAAATTTTTGTCGATGCGACTCTTTAAGTTTTAAGTCATAGATTGCTCTTATGTCCCTCTTCTGTAAAACTAACTTCAGAGTAACATAAGGTAACGAAAGTAATTGTCCACATTGATCAAAACTCAATTTTTGAATTATACATTCATGCAACGGCTTAACATTTGTAAAAACGTTATGTATACATGTTGCACTACATTCAGTAATATTAGTTGGCTCTAAAAATAAATAAAAAAGTCCATATGATTTCATGATCTTAATTTAACATTGGTGGAGAAAGCTTCTAGGAGATTGATATTAAAGTATATATGATAGTAAAATATTTATTGTGTTTATTAAGCTTAACAAAAACTTCCTCCATAATTTTTTCAAAAGTATAAATAATATATAGAACATGGGAGTCTGTAGACGCTCACAACAATAAGATGCTCAAATTCAACATTTCTACAGTTCGCTCAACAGAGAGGCTCACAATATTTTTAGTTCTTTACATGATAATAATTTACTAGCCAATATTATGGAGCCACTTCTTAAAACCGTTATATCCTACAACATTAGTTCTAGAATAATTCAAAAACAACAGAGCAATACGTTTGAATGGAATAACGCGCCCTGATATCTTTATACTAACATTCGAATAAATTAACAGTTCGACAAGACCGTATTGTCTCACGCAAACTACTTCCAAAAAAAACATTTATTTCCATTGTGATAAAATGGTTGAAATAGGTTATTTTCATGACCAGTGGATTCGAAAAATAACTACGAATTTCTTAATTGCAGAGTCGAAAAACCACAGCAACCGACGATACCCTCCCGAACAAAATTCTTAAAATACGGATACACGAGTATTTAAAAAGCTTAAAAGAGAGACAAAGTTTCAGTGAATGAAAATAACAAACACGTGTTTTTTGGGAAATTAGAAACTTTTTAATTTTTACTCGATATGTCGTTTAGTTTGAGCTGACCGGTTTTGCTTTTTAAGGGCATTTTCAAATTATATTAGCCACTGTGTTAAACAGTTTAAACTTTTTTGCACAAGAATTCAAAAAGACGGACTTAACGCCTCAAGGCATTCTCTACCATTCAAACATAGATAAACAAAGAACATACTTTGAAAGTGCAATATGACTTGTATGAGAAAGAATTAAGGATCAACAAAATAACTTTAAGAAAATTAACTAAGTATGTCTGTCTATGTGTAACAAAAATTATGTATTCATAAACATATACACATAATTCTTTGTATACTCAAAAGAAGAAACAAAATAGTTGTGGATAAAAGCAAAATAAATAAAATTTTGCAAAAATTTACTTAGACAATGTAATTTCACCAAAAAAGTTTTATAGTTATATTCCATCTTTAGTGTAATTAAAAAAAAAAGAACAATATTGCGAAATACGCAAAACTAATCTGACCAAGAGCTTGACTCCAGATTAAAAATTATTAACTTTTGTTCCGATCTACGCAGTATGAACTTACAGTATCTTGAATTCTTGCAGTTGTATGCCTGGGTTGGGATTTAATTTTATTAATTGTGGGATCCTAAGCAGTTGGTAGCACCCAGCCATCTTCTCTATTGAAATTAGGATGTTTTTTTTTTATTTCAATAGCCTCGCGAATCATCCTTGGAAGTAATCGGTGTTCTTTAGCGAGGATTTGTTGTCTATCAAATCTAATGTAGTGCCGGAGGCGGTCCTCTACGTGTTCACAGACTGCAGACTAGTCTATCTAGTTAGACTAAACACAGACAAAAACATTTTGTGTTCCCCTGCGGCGGGTTTTGCAGAACTTATCTCCGACTACATGGACAGTTTTCACGAGCTTATTATTCATATCGTCCACTTCATTGCAGTCTTGCAGGCACTGAAAACGGTTTTGTAACTCGAGCTGAAAGGTTTCGGGAATTTGGACTAGAGCACGAGGGGGACGGAGCGTTGACTTCATTAGACGTGACCTCTCCAACTTAACGTTTCGATTCAGTGTGTCTTTCACCATTCGGTGATCGATGCCGGTTTTCACCCTCGCGATCACTGAGACATCCCTGAACAGTTGTCGTCTGGTCGTCATAATGAAGTCGATTTAATTTTTTGTCGAACCGTCGGGGCTCGACCAGGTCCACTTCCTGTGGGGCCGCTTCTGGAAGAAAGAGTTCATCATAAAGAGTCCCTCTTTCTCCATGAAGTCGGCTAGCTGCTGGCCCCTTCGGTTCCGTTGCCCTATTCCGAATTTCCCTACTTTCAGCTCACCGTTCTCTCTTGTGCCTAGTTTTACACTGAAATCTCCCATTAACACCGTATACGAGTAGTGGGTTTTGGAGGAATGCATGACTTTAGAGATATCCTCATATATTTCCTCCACCTCCTCATCGGGGTGTGCCGAGGTTGGTGCGTAAACCTGAATAACCTTCATCGAATAGCCTTTGGTGATTCTGAGTATAAGGTACGCAACCCTCGTCGACACACTCCCAATCTTTACAACGTTGTTAACGAGAGACTTGTGTACGATAAATCCAACACCTCCTTAGGACAGATGGTCGCCCTCACGGTGATAGAATAAGTTGCCGGATTCGAGGATTACCGTGTCATCCCCCTCTCTTCGGACCTTGGATAATCCTATAATATTCCAGCGCAACTTGTCTATCTCTCTTTCCAGCTCCAGGATCGTCTCGTCAGTCCTTAGGGTGCGTGCGTTATAAGTTGCCAGGTCAAGTCGTCGTTGGTGGCAACCGAACCTCCACCGGAAATTCTTAGCACCCCCTGCCCCAACGTTACCATGGTCGCCACCGTAGCCTGGAATAGCGGGGCGGCCAGGGCTGGAGGCCGTCCTTTCGTAACTTTATTAATTGGGGGTATATTGCCATAGTTGCCAAACTTGGCGAGCGGGTTGCCAACCGAATTTTCTTTGTGATATTGCTGTTATCAGGAAGATGATGCTGTCCATCTCATGCCTGTTTTTCACTGTCGCCTTTTACGACAACCACGGGAAGATATGGGGTAGTGGATATTCTTAACCTCCACTACACGGCACAAGGAAAGTATATCCATTACCCCATATTATCATCCCGTGGGTGTCGTAAGAAGCGACAGAGGGAAAAAATCTGGAGATGGGCAGTAGCGTCTTCCTAATAACGACTAAAATAAAAAAAAACTGCCGTTGCCAACCCGCTTGCCAAGCATAGCAACTACGGAAAATATCCTACCTATGAGGTAATGTGTGGGGGAGGCCTATGTTCAGCAGTGAACTTTAATAGGCTTTAATGCTAAAGGTAACTTTAAAAAAATACCTCTGTAGGAATCATTAAAACTTTTTATTACATTTTTATTTATTATGTTGTTACTGGCAGCTGTAGAACTTTGCAATAAAAAAGTAATATTCGTGTTGTAATTAGATTTTCTTATACAGTGCGACATAATCTGATGGCACACGCCGGCATAATTAATTTTACGTGATGAGCTTACACCGCGTGAACCGTGTGATTCAAGTGACACCGTGTGATTCAAGGGACTTAGGTGACGAACAAGTCTACCCATTTTAGTATACCTCTTTCGTGCAGATATATAAACAAGATAGATAATCATACCATAAAATATAAGTAATATGTTTGTACCCTTGTTGCAAAAATGCTTTAATTTTTTTTTTATGGAAGTAAGATTGATTGCCGCACACACAGTTTAATTGTTGGTAAGATGTTGAGGCGGCAAGCCTACACCTATTCTCGAATAAATAAACATACAGTCACCCCTGCGGACTGAGATAAATTGTCTCGTTCCCAGTAAAAAGGGTCTTCGGTATCTCGTCACTGACCATATGAAGTACAATTACACTAATTTGCTATATTACGCTGTTCGTAAGTAGAGATTCAATTTTAGGCTTCAGGAGCGATGCATTTTAATTCTTGATCGAGGCTAGATGTAAATGTCTCTTGTCCAAAGCATCCACTTGCCATAAGTTGGACAATGTGTATGTTTGTCAAACTTATTCTATCAAAAAAATTGAACCTAAATCAAACATGAAAGAACACTAATCTATAAAACTAATTAAGTCACATATATGGCTACTACATACAAACATACTATATTCTTGATTTAATTCCAATATTTCTAATATTAGTATAATAGATTTTTTTTGTATTCATACTTGGTATTCCTATTGTATTTGTAAAATAAATTACATCAACAAGGATCGTAAAAATGAAAATGGATGACGTACTTTTGTTAGCTTTGTGAACATTTAGCCACATCTCGCGTTAAAGCTTACGAGCTTCACACGTTGAATTTAAATCCGGTTAACTTATAAAGGTGCGTACATAAATTTGCATTTTCATTTTTGAAGACTTGTGCTTAATTATTTTTAATTTTCGGCGTAAAGGATAAAAATTTCATTTTCGTAGTTTCAGTACAGAGTAGTTTTACTTTTCTAGTAGTAATTTTAGTAATTTCATTTCGTAGTACATATCATACGTAAGTTTTAGGTAAGCCTTAGTAATCACTAATCTGATCAGCTTACAGACTAGTAAATTGTATGATGGTACCAATAGCACCAATGAAATTGTGAATTGCTATTTTAGTGCCCATATACCACGTACTTGGCGGTAAAGGTAATCATTGTGAGGAAACCTGCATGTCTGAGACATATTTAAAAAATATTTAGAAGACATATGAAGACTTACAAAACATATTGTAGAAGCACCGAAAACCCTTTCAGAAACGAGAGAATTCTTGCCCTAAAACCCTTTCAGAAATGAGATAAGGCCTGTGCTCACGAGTGGGACGTATAAAGGCTGAAAATATTAAATTAAATTACTTACATTACCTATCACGTTATACCCACATATCCTGTTATGACTGGAGAGAATGCGAAAGGCGTTCAGTCCGCCCTTTGTAATCCTTTTCATTCAGGTTTTTTATACCTTAGTTTTTTTTACGTGGTAGAGATATGCTGCAGCTATATTATGTTCGAAGCACGAATAAGTCATCTCGACCGGGGAATGATCACGCTCTCACAGAATACCAATGTAAAATAGCAGCTTAATGCTGCTATGTTTCGTATGGTAAGTGTAGGGATCCGGAGGCATAAGGAATACTATTTTAGTCCTCAGGAGTGGCAACGTATCTGATTTTTAATTCTTAATCGAGGACAGAAGTAGGCGTCTATGGACCATAGCTCAACTTACCATCAAGTGGACTATGTGCTCGTTTGTCAGACCTATTTTATAAAAAATAATTTAAAATTAAAAATTTTGTACAGCCGACTTCAATATAAGTTATTTAAGAATAACTTAAAAACTATTGGTCTGACCTTGATCAAATTCATATGGGACCACACGAGAAGTACCAGCTTTCAAATAAAAAAAGAATCATCGAAATCGGTTCACCCAGAAAAAAGTTCTGAAGTAACACACATAAAAAAAAACGAAAAAAAAAACACAGTCGAATTGAGTACCGGCTCCTTTTTGGAAGTCGGCAGAAAATACAATAAAGTGTAAATCTATATATTATATTAAAAGTCAATTCGTGTCCGTTAGTCTCGCTAAAACACGAAATAGGCTCAAACGATTTTGTTGAAATTTATTGTGTACGTTTTAGTAGGTCTCTGGATGATTTAAATCCACTGTTGGACCCGGTAGGTGGCGCTGTTGTCGAGAGCCAAAAATCACCAGTGCAAAGCCGGGGCGGATCGTTTATAATTTTTTTTTTTTGCAATAATACTAGTAATACTATTAAAACATTACTAATATTCCCTTTAACCACTTCTGGTAAGCTTGAAATGCTTGTGTTAGAAGTGGTTTACGACAGTAGTCGAATGGTGGATTCGAACCCACGACCTTTCGAGTTCGCGGTCCGCGCCCTGTCATTAGGCTACTGACGTTTTTATCAAAAATATATGCAATAAATAATCTTAGAATAACAAAAAGGTGCAGTAGCCAACTTGCCTGCCAAGTGTGGCAACTGTAAAAAAAACTCCCTTATGAGCAGGTAATATCAAAAGTTCAGGAGTTAACATTTGAAAGGCTCTAATGAACTATAAATGAAACAAGTTAAATGTTATATTAAAAATTTTAATATTCCGCTTTTTTATCATATTCTTGCATTCTCATACGAATTGCAGCTATATTCAAACTTTCAAGTTAAACTAAATTCCACCGGAAATACAGACAGACAGACAGACAAACAAGGAAGTGAATAAAAACGTAGTAAAAAATCGTGGTAAATTATTAGTCTAAATAGTGCGTTATTTAATACAGTATGTTTTTATTTCAACGTAAGTATGAATAGGTACGTATTTAAGGTATAAGCTAATATTAGCAGTTAATATTAGCAAATTATACCCATATTTAAATTTCTTTTTACTGGACAGTAGGATTCATTTTCTGCCTAGAAATTTTTAATAGAAAGAAGGTGTGACTAACGAATTTTACCTCAAATTTGTTGGTTATCTAATCATGTAAGTATAAGATTTTAGGATTTTTTTTTAAATTGAATAAATTTGGTAATAATGTGGTTTGTGTTGCGCCTGATTTATTTCTGGTCATGTCTGTTTGCCATCCAGTAGGATTGTGGGGTTGAAGGAATTGAAATTTTACCTGTGTTTACGCACATACTATAACCATCTACTGCCCAGATGGTAGTCTCGGTCTAGACTGGCTGTCTTGACCAAAATTCCGTCCGGAGGACATAATTATAATTCATCTGCCATATGTACAATACAGAATACCTAATAGTAAGCCGATGCCATAAACATCCACATGTATCCTCGATTAAGACTCGAGATGCAGATGCGTTGTCACTCCCTGAAGACTGAGATGGAATGCATCGTTTCCAGTAAAATTGGTCTCCAGATATCTTCACTCACCATACGAATCACAACAGGATTAAGCTGCTATTTTACGTTGGTACTCTGTGGGTGCGTGGTCCTACACCGGTCGAGCCGACCCGTGAGCACGAAACAAAAGGTGGAGTGTAAGTGCCTTTGTCACTTCAGTTACGTAAAAGAAATATATCTATTCTTATTGTATTATTTTCACTTGACAGTCGTTAAAATATCCGATATTTTCGTTCGCCTTTTGTTTCATTCGCTTCGTTGAACGTGTTACATGTATAAAGTATATTAGCATTTAGACGTATGTATATATGTAAATACATATTATTGTGATATAGGACTGTATGATGTTGATTTGTATAAAAATTATGTAATATATTTATTATATAAAATAATGTTTGTTTCTTCGTATTTTATGCTTTGCCATACCGTTCATCAGATTGCGCTAAAGCTTTGTCAAATAATTGCTCGCACTTGCGCAAAGGTTATAGGCATAGTACCTACAATTAAATCACAGTAGGTGCCCCCGTATCGTACCGACAAATTTATTTGAAAGCTATATTATCAGTCAATTTCAATGAGTATATTATCATTTCTTATAAAATAAAATCACTTTTCCCAATTTAAAATGATATTTCCACAATTATTTCTTCTGACGCAGCAACGCGCCGTACATAAATAGTTACTATTTTACAACATTTTGAATTTCAACTAAAGCGCTAGGTATTATTCCACATTAAACAGCTGGCAAAGAAAGATTATAATATAATATTTTTTAATCATTACAAATGGTTACACAATATTTACTAAAAATATTTTTTTTCATGTATCAACCATTAAGAAATTACCTCTATTCTGGGAAGAAAATTTATTTTATTTTATGTACTTGTAACAAATACACTATCATAAAATTTTCATTCAATATAAACATTATTAATGATGCCAAATCTTACACTACTGTGCCATTCTCACTCTTGCACTCGTGCGCGCTATATGTTTAAAAAAGTACATATAGTACACCTTTTACAAAGTTTTATCTTAATGTATTAATATACAGATTAATGTGGTTTGTGTTAGAAATTTGAAAATCTAATTAGTTATGCGCCGTGTAAGAGAATCCACTTCCCCATATCATCGCCGTAGGTGTCGTAAGAAGCGACATAGGATAATGTAACAGGAGAAAAGCAACATCTTCCTGATAACAACTGTAGATAACAAATAAATACGACTGCTTACCCGCCAAACAACCATAGTAATATGCCAAGTAGATATCATAAGCTTATGCTGTGTAGATCGGAACACAATTACTTATTTTAAACTGAAGGTAGCCGTTCTTCTTCTTCCTTCCATGAGGTGATCACTACCATGCTGTTTCTAAATGTATTCATAATCTTTATATATAAAAATTACGTGTCACGCTGTTTGTCCGCGATGAACTCCTAAACTACTGAACTGATTTCAGTGAAATTTTGCACACTCTGTGCAGTTTGGTCCAACTTGAGAGATAGCATAGTTTTTACCCCGATAAGTGACCTTCAATATATTTTTATGACGAATTTAAGGATTTTTATATGAAGGGTCGTTGAAAAGGGCAGAACAAAGTCTGCCTGGCCAGCTAGTAATTATATAAAATATTTTATTGTAAATTCTGCTTTTAAAAAAACTTCCGCTGGGTTTCTTGCTGGTTCTTCCCAGGACAGAGGTATTTTTTTTTGCGAACCAGTGGTAAAATTAAAAATGATTTTCAGTAAGTATTATGTAATATAATCTATATTTAATAAAAATGATTCTATTCTATTCTATTCCTCGGGACAATGGGCACTGTAAGTACTCAAAAAATATAAAGTAAGTTAAGATACGCAATAAAATCCATATAACTAGTTTCCCTACATAACTTATCGGTAAAATAGACACAACATAATTTTCTATAATGTATACATCTATGTGCTTGTAGTCAATTTAGTACACTTTGAATGATATAAGTTTATTTTTTTCATTTTAAAACAAATACTAAAAAGGGTACTTCAATTTTAGAGGTTGATGTGTTAAAAAGTAAAGTAAAAAGTACCTTTTATATAACATCTACACTCTGGCTGAAAGGTCTTTTAAAATCATATTTGCATTAAATAAAACTTGTAAAAAAACTAATTTAAACTTTTTTAATTACCAACGTTTTGGACGCTTATGCTTATGGGGGGACTGAGATGTTTGACGAAGCTTTTAAATATATTTTTTAATCCAATGCACGCGAACATCTTACACTAATCCAGAAGTCTATACCTTTATTAATTATGAGATATATAAATAAATATCAAATATATAAATAACTAGCTGGCCAGGCAGACATTGTTCTGCCCTTTCCAACGACCCACAAAATATACTTAAATTTGCAATAAAAAATATTGAAGGTCACTTATCGGGATAAAAAGTACCATATCTCTCAAGTTGGACCAAACTGCACACAGTGTCCAAAATTTCATTGAAATCAGTTCTGTAGTTTAGGAGTTCATCGCGGACAAACAATGTGACACGTAATTTTTATATATAAAGATTAATATAAAACATTTTTATATATATATATATATATATATATATATATATATATATATATATATATATATATATATATTAAAATAACATTACATGATAGCACCCAGACACCTTTTCTTTTGAAATTGGGATGCTCTTTTAAGGGACTCATGAATCATCCTTGATAGGAATCGATGTTGTTTTACCGAATATTCGGTGCTTCATATCAGCCTATTGATCTTTTTGTTTTTCCTATTAAAGAGTGACCAAATTATCAATCAAGATTGTACATTCCCGTATCTTCTAGTAACATAATTGACGGATGGTTGGAACTGAATAATTTTTACGGCGCTTGTTGTATATTCTTATAGAAGCCAATTTTGTCTGTGACTTACCTTTATAAATTATATTGCAAAAGCAATCAATTCAAACAATTTTTAGAGAACCATATCACAATGCCATCTCTGTATGTTTATGAGAATAGGAAGTTAAGTGTCCTTGCATAGGTGCGGCATTACTTCACGCCAGACAATTGATTAAACTTTATAAAGTTCTGGTCGTGCATAGAGTATTGCTGCCTTATATGGCCTGGTGATGCAAAATGCCACCTAGCAGCCTTGGACTCAATCTAATTATACCAGTAATGTAATTGGTGAAACTTATATATTTAAAACCAATGTTATCAATATCGACCACTCGCGCAAAGTAGCCAGCCCTTCAGTATTTTACGAGATACATTTTGGAGAGTGTGCAAGAATTGCATGACTTAATTCGTCTCTTTGCATTCCATCGTTGAACCACGGACTCAGCTGGTCTCCACCACTTTGTTTTCGATGTCCACGCATTCGAACCAACCGGTTTGCTTCATTTTTAATAATGCGTAAAGCAAGGTGAACAGTTTGCCCCAATCTGTCTCTCTATCCAATTATAATCCAATTCCATGACATCATTTTTTATCAAAATGCGTCGAGCAAGGTGAATAGTTTTGCTATCATCTGTGTCTCTATCCAATTAAAATCCAATTTCATGACTTAATCCCTCCGTATCCATTCCTTCATTAAACTACAGACTCGGTTTGTCCACCCCTTTCTTGTAGACATACAACGCATTCGAACTAAACGGTTTTGTCGTTCATAATGCATACTACATAGGTGAATAATTCTCTAGCATTTGTCTTTCTATCCGATAATAATGCCTTCAAGGCAAGAGTGAAAAGGCTTTCGTTAAGCTTGTTTGGGTTAGTAATCATGCCCCAAATTCTACAATTCTAAAACATTCCTGACAATGAACATTCTGAAGATGAAATAATAAGGAATGAAATGAAAGGTATTTAATTCTCGACAAAAAATGCTTTTGTCAAACGTCAAAATGTTTTTAATTATATATTTCTTGACAAGTACAGCTTACATAATTTTATTTATTAATATAAGTGCCAACTTCATAGAGAACTATGACATGGAATTAAAATAACTTCTGATTAATGTTCAGCTAGAAAAATGCAATAATTTTTAATACCATAATTTAAAATTAAAAATTTTGTACAGCCGACTTCAATATAAGCGACTTCAATATAGGTTATTTAAGAATAACTCAATAACCATTGGTCTCACCTTGATCAAATTCATACAGGACCACACTAGAACTATCAGCTTTCATATAAAAAAAGAATCATCGAAATCGGTTCGGCGAGTACAAAGTTATGAGGTAACACACATAAAAAAACATACAGTCTAATTGAGTATCGTCTCCTTTTAGGAAGTCGGCAGAAAATAATATCATCATCTTCATCCATTGCCGTTACCGTTAGAATCTACAAAAATCCATAGCTGAACATACTTCCCCATATATTGACATAGTTGCCACGGGATGATATAGGGTAGTGAATATTTTTACACTGCCACTACACACCACTACACATCATCTTATGAATCTCTCTCGTTTAAGTTTGGAAAGTGGGTTTGCCTGTTTACCCTTAACCGGCACGCTCGGTAGGCTTAAGGATATAAGTACCAGAGGTTTGATACCTTTGATGCTGCTTATCGTCGCTGGTATTGGTATCTAACGCTCAGTGTCAACGAGACAGCTATACCGCTATCTATCAGAAGCCATAAGATGTTTCTGACATATCCTACAGTCATCTCTTACGACGTCCCAGAGATGAAATAGGGTGATGGATTTTCGCGACCCAATTATCCGAAAAAATAATATAATTTAAAGAAATTATCATAACCTTAAAATGCAATCACAATTTTTCTTAAATTGTTGTATAAAAACAGTTAGTACTTAAGTTATTTTTATTATGAATATTTATAGCTGTCAATGTTTTTTTATCTATTTCTCCCGTGGGTGACTGTACGGCAGTGTTTAACAGTGGTAGAGCCACGCGGCAGCTTTTGCTGTCGCACGCATGGGCCGGTTCGAACCGGGGTACCACGACCTCACAGAATACCAGCGTGAAGTAGAGGTTTACCTCTGTGTTTCGCTTGGTGAGTGCAGGTGGCCGGAGGCCCTTTTTACTGGAAATGAGGCATTCCATCTTAGTCCTTATGGGTGACAACGCATCTGCATTTTGATTTGTAATAGAGGATAGATGTAGATGTCTATGGGCCGCAGCAACCACTTACCATCAGGTGGACTGTGTGCTCGTTTGTCACCATTATACTATAAAAAAAAAAACGACATTGCAATAAGATATTAAGTCCTTCCAATTTTAGCTTAGTGATCTTTCAATAAAGATTGAATAAATTAATATTATGTAATCACTTAATGCTTAAAAAATAAAATCTTTCTTCGTAGATTTTTTAATTTTTTTATTATTCTTCGTAGAGGTTGCTTTTGGAATATTTGCGTAATATGACATAAAAGGAGAGCTAAAATTGATTAGAATGTTTTTCACTTTCGATTTGGAATTTTCAGAGTGGTCTTTTCAAAGAGACGTGATTAGCGTGAAGATGCGGCGGAAACATATTCCAATAAAACCTTAGTTCTAATATTATAATTTCTACAGTCTTCTTTTACTGACTTCAGAAACTCGGATTTAATTTCTCTTATTTTCAATTTATTTCCTTTTCACTTTTGTGTGCGCTATTTTTATAGGATATGGGTGAATAACAAGCCCCAGTCCACCTAATGGTAAGTGGTTGCCGTGGTCCATAGACATCTACATCTATCCTCGATAACGAATCAATAAATGCAGATGCGTCGTCACCCGTGAGGACTAAGATGGAATGACTCATTTCCAGTAAAAATGGTCTCCGGTTCTCTACGCATTAAGCTGATATTTTACGCTGGTATCCTGCGAGAGCGTGTACTTCCCCAGTCTAGTCGACCCAATCGTGCTACAACTATACAACTAAGGTAGCTACAGCATGACTCTACCACGTACAATGACTAAGATGGAATGCCTCTTTTCTAGTAAAAACGGTCTCCGGTTCTGTACACTCACCATACGAAACACTAAGCATACACATTGAGCTGCTATTTTAAGATATATGGACTATGGAACATTACAAGCTGAAGGTGAAAGTAATGTCGTTTAAATAGTTGTATAAAAAGTTCACACAATTTGTTATCCCAAAAGTTATATGCCACCTCCCCTATACATAATCAACATCATAATCTGTTCACAAATGACAAAGACACCGCGTAACATATATTCGAAAAAAAAAGAAAAATATGGTCAAATTGAGAAACGTCTCCATTTTGAAAACCTTTAAAAATATTTGTGAGACTACATTTAATTAAAATTCTGACATAAAAACTCTACAAAGCATAATATTAAATATTTATAAACCGTAAAACTATTGTGTACATTCAAATACTATATCAATATTTATGGTATATGTTTTATGTTATAAAATTAATAACATATTAATTTATGTTATCTTTGACGTATCTTTTAATATTTTAACAAGTCTTAACAACAATTAAAAACGACCTGTTTTTATATAACTTTAACGTATAAATTGCGTAGCAAAATCCTTTTCCAATAAAAGAATTTTAAACAAACTAAATCATAAAATTTTTATTATCCACGGGTATTCGCTATTTCGCATTTTACGGGTTATTTCCTTTATATGAGAAAGACAAAAAAAATTAGAATGAGAAATAGAAATACATTTTTTTATTTTTAAATACTATAAATAATACTTATTGGATGTTATTCTTAAGTTTAATTTATCACTAGTCCGGAAAATACCTGTATTCTGGAAAAAAGCAGCAAGCAATCAAAAAAAGGACGAACGAAGTGAACGTAAGTTTAGTATCATGTAGTATGGTTACCCAATTAAGTATATAAATCATATTGGAAGTAGCTTGGTAGCGAACATAATATTCCACAGTGGTACTATAGTTAATATTTTCTTACGTTAAAACTAACGTACTCATTTGTAATTGAAGGCAGTGTCAAATAAGAAATATACTGTTAACAAAATTAAGAGCTAGCGCATAGACCACCGGATAAGCTCATGCCGGTGGACTTCTACGGGCCAATAAATAAGAAGAATGTATATAGAAATCCCATGCAGCATATTTAAGTGAATCTTCCACCCCATTACAGAACTACAAGCAGAGACTTCACACCCAAGTCTACTATATACCTCTTACAAATTTAAGTGACATTCGAGATCGCAATACACCTGATGGTAAGTGACTACTGCAACCCCTACACCGAACTCCCAACAACGACAGCTCCACTCTCATTGTGATTTCTTAGCAACCAGTATATTCTTTATATTCTATATATTCTATATTTGTCCTTACCGTAATTGCTTTGCGCCGAAACAGAACACAGGCTTAAAAAAAGAATGTGGTGTCTAACCTTAATAGATTCCTATGGCAAAACAGCCTGCTACATCCCAGGAAATATTACTGAAATTAATTAAATATTACTAGTAATATTTAATTATTTGTGGTATTTCTTGTGGGAGGTCTATTTTCAGCAGTGAACTTGTGGAGTACTGTAATGAAGATGATGATAAATGATATAAGTAAAGAACTGATTTATAACCGTTATTTGAAATTTTAAATAAATATTCAAGAATTACACTTAAATTTACACGTATTCAATACTTATATGAGTCTGTGTATACTCGTATGGATGTTTTTAATTTGACCGAAGGTAGAAATACCTTAATTTCTTACTTGCGTACAATAATATCACCTTGCACACTACCTATGTACATATTATATTGTAGGTATGGGCGTATGCTACAATAGACATACGTGTCTGTATAATTGTGCTCACCGCATTCCTAATTGTTACACCTAACAAGGGAGTAACGTAGTTAATTAGATTTTATATGTAAGGTAGATATTATATAATATAGTGAAATATTATAACTTGAAATTCACTTGGAATGTGAATGTAGAGTACATCCAAAATGAAGTCATGAAATAATTAAATAAGTTATAGTTTATGTTTAAATTATAATCAAAATAAATATAATGACTGAATATATAATTACGTTCATGACCAGCGTCATCATTCCCAAAGTCACCTGGATATTTTAAATCTAACAACATCATCAAAGACACGGAATAATGATTTATTTTATTTTACCTCTACAAAGCTATTCCTTGTAATTAATGTACAATTTAAAAGAAGGTTATATAAATAAATATATACGATATATTTAAATAAAACTAATTTTACGGATTTTATCGCGTATGTTAACTTCATTTATATTCCCGACGTTTCGAGTACTTTACAGCACCCATGGTCACGGGGGACTGAGATGTATGACGTCCCAATGTCATAGTTAACCACGGCTATCTCCAGATTAAAAATTATTAATTTTTGTTCCGATATACGCAGTATGAACTTACAGTATATTGAAGTCTTGCAGTTGTATGCTTGGGTTGGGATTTAATTTTATTATTTATGGGATCCTAAACAGATGGTAGCACACAGCCATCTTCTCTATTGAAATAAGGGTGTTTTTTGATTTCAATAGCCTCGCGAATCATCCTTGGAAGGAATCGATGTTCTTTAGCGAGGATTTGTGGTCTATCAAATATAATGTAATGATGGGGGCGATTCTGTAGGTACTTGTTCACAGACTGCAGACTTCCCGGAGCGTTGACTCTTCACATCAGCTATGTGTTCTTTAACGCGGGTTTTTATGGATCTTTTAGTTTATCCTATATAAGAGAGATCACATTCACAATCAAGCTTGTACACTTCTGCATCTTTCAAATAAATTAGTATACGCGACAAAATCCGTAAAATTAATTTCATTTAAATTACACATTTATGTGTTCGCGTAAATATAAGAAATCTTTAATTACGATATATATTTATACTACAGTTATAAAAAATTAAATTATATAAGAATTCGATCTTGTTAACAAATACGAATACTATTTCAACAGAACAGGATCGAATACTTTTAATTAACGCGGTGTAAGAACATTGACTACCCTATATCGTCCCGTGCGTATCGTAAGAGAAAAGAAAGAAACTGAAACATGAGATAGCAGCACTGCGTTCTCCAACCAGCCTATGAGACAATCTTTAGGGGCTTTGGCATCGCACTTTTTTAGGCTATAATGAACGGATGGATGATTTTTTTTTTATTGAATATAAGTAATCCTATTCAAAGTCTTTTTTTACTTCTACCATTAGTCCAAAACAATAATCTCCTTGAAAGAATCAATAAGAAATTTGTGGCCTATTTTCACCGTAACATTAAACAATATAAAAAAGATTACAATTATTTATAAAAAAAATTAAAGAAACATTTTAAAACCGGTTATGTCATTTTTAGGGGTAAAATAATATTATCATTAAAATAATTTTACCGTCTGAAAAAAAGAACATTAAACTTTTTTCATCGAACGATTTTAAACAATAATCAATTTATAATAGAATTGTAAAAAACGCGTTGTTTTTCATTCATAAAAACTTCAAAACCAGATTTGAATCACTATCGTCAACGTGGAACGATTTGTATATTTTGCATAAATATATTTTTAAAGTCAATAACAAGAAAAATATTAAATAGTATTTATAAAAATTTATTGCAAAAGAATTTTAAAAAATTACTGGAAAATTAAAAATTATGTAATATAATTTAATATTGTATAGACAGATGAATTAAATCGGTCAATACACTCTAAGCCCTTTACGTAATTTAACAATTTTATTTTAATTTAAGTTATCGTTTAGAAAAATAATCACACATATCATTTAAATTTGTACATAATTTTTACTAAGTTACCCTGTAAATATTTACATATTTTGCATAAACTTTTTTTATGAAGTCAATAACATGAAATATATGAAAATAGGTTTCATAAAAATGTAGAGCTAACTTTACATTACACGAAATTATTAAAAACCTGAAAATTACGAATTATGTAATGCATTTTTTATAAAATATAAATATGACTTACATCAGCGAAGACAATGTAAACACCTCAATAATATCACAAGTTTATTCCACTTTAAGTTAACGTTCAAAATTATTAAGCACAGATCACTTAAACTTGTACATCATTTTCACTAATTGATTCAATTTACGGCGATTTTCGCACAGAGACACTTAACAGCACTGTTCCTTTTGCGCTGTCAGCACTTAAAAAATTCCAATATTTAATATTCAACAATAATTGTCATTAGGTCAAACGTCATAATTAAAAAAAGTTTAATTAGACATGAATGATATGAAATAAAAATTAAGGCAGTAAGATTTCTAAGGAGTATATATTGTCGCACAAATGTGATACGTAAGTCAGAATTATATTTCGGTTTTCCGCAATAACGTGAAACATCGAACAGTAGACTAACGTCCACTCTCACGACGCGTCTTCAAAGCTCAACGGCCCGAAGGGAACTGAGAATGAGAAGCGTCCAATACCTGCAGCGGCACGCACACTGATGCAACTTACGCACACTATACGAGAGTAGTGGATAATTTAAGGCTTCTTGACATGTTCTACAGACCCTATGATGATTTTTTTATCAAATTTTTCTATTTATTGTCCAAAAGAGGAGGTAATTGAAAGAAAACTCACACAGAAATCAGGTAGAGCTTTTGACTATGAAATTGAAAATGTGAAAATGTTTATTTGTCTCAAAACAGTTACATGAATTATAAATGAGACATCCCCAGTAAGTAATTGATAATACTTGATAATACTTAATTGATAAGCATATTTGACAACTCTACAAAATTTTTCTCTAAATTCAAATAATATTCCATGTATAAACATAAAAACATATCAAATGCCATGTAGTGCAGCGTAAAAATGAAATGAGATGTGCAGCATCTTCTTGAAAAAAACTGTAAATATTGAAACTACGGTTGCCAACCCACCTGCCAAGCATATAAACCAACACAAAATCCCTACTATTAGGCAATCTATAGCGGATGTCCATGCTTATCAGTGGAGTATTGATGTGCTGTAATGTATGAATTAATGTGTATTCATGATACATTAGAAAATGACCTTAGAAATATGACCCCGGTATATTACTATTTCGTTAAGCTTTCTAAAAAATCAACATTCAAATAAAATCTTGAGAGAAATACATTTCATCAAAGCTTACAGTAAGATTGTATAAACACAATCATTTTAAGTCGTCTACAACCTCCAACAAACAATAAACAAGGAACCTGTAATTTAATTTTTTGCTCTTTTGAAGTCGGCCAGTAACGTCGTTTATTTCAATTCTTAATTTACTTTTTTTTGAAGTTATAACTAAGATTTCTTTAATAATAATCGTGTTTAAGAAAATAAATATCATTCACTGATCATGAGCTCTGATGATCCTCGTAAGAATACTATATCAAACACATTTTCTATAGAATAAGGGTGCGAGCACACAGTCCACCTGACGGTAAGTAGATACTGTGGCCCATAGATATTAATCCTTCATTAAGGTTCAAAATGCAGATGCGTTGTCACCAGTAAAATGGGATCCCAGTTCTCTACACTCACCACACGAAACACATCAGCTGTAAGTTACTATTTATCCAACTGCTTTACTTTGGTATTCTATTAGAGTGTGGTGCTACCCATTCCGTGACGACCCAATCCATTGTTTTGCAACTATGTAAAGTATCTACCACGTAAAAACACATAAAATTATTGTAATATATATGGGTTTTAATACGTCTATTAAATTTTACATTTTCTGAGGTCTGGAAGTGGGCGAAAAGTATATAAATTAATTTATATATACCAGGTATTCATATATATAGTGAAGTGTATAGATAGCCAGTATAGTTACAGTCTGTAAGGCATTCCAACTTAGTTGTCAGGGGGGACCACATTTTTTTTATAGTATGGGGTTGACAAACGAGCACACAGACGACCTGGTGGTAAGTGGTTACTGTGGCCCATAGACATCTACATCTATCCTCGATTAAGAATTAAATGTAGATGCGTTGTCATCCCTGAGGACTAAGATGGAATGCCTCGTTTCCAGTGAAAAGGGTCTCCGGTTCTCTACACACACCATACGATGAAACACAGCAGCATTAAACTCCTGTTTTGCGCTGGTATTATGTGAGAGCGTGGACCCCGGTCGACTCGACCCATTCGTGCTACAACCACAATAATATAGCTGAAGTATGGCTCTACCACGTATAGGTCATACTCCTATCTGTAGTCTTCTTTGTATAAAGTTGCCTGTAGGTGTTCAGGGACTGCAGTAGCCACTTACATAAGGGTGGGCTGAAAGTTCGTTTGTCACTTCAGTTATTAAAAAAACCAGATATATTCATAAACATAAAAAAGTCAAGCTAATATAGAGCATGAAACCTCTTATTCTGCTAGTAAGAAGTTCATATAATAATAATAATAATAACTTTATTTATATTAAAGTTATTGTAATACATGGGTTTCACATTACGTTGTTTGTACTATCTATAAAATATGTCCTCAAATCTAGTGGATGTAGCTCTGCACTCCTAGCTAGGTTACAGAATAACCTGTATTAAAGAGTAACAGTCTCAATCACCATAATAATATGTATATAATAAGCACATGCATATAGTTAAAAGTGCTACAAATATAACAATTTCTAGTTATTCAAATAATAATTATAAAATTGAGAAATGAATGCGTGTGTGTGTGCGTGTGTTTGAGTGTATGTGCGTGCGTATGCGTGTGTAAGTGTGTGCATATACACTGGCATCTTCCACAGTGAAAAGAATTTGCCGTAATCGTCGAGCATGGTAGGTATGATAACGATTATAATACCAGATGTGATCTTTGACGTTGTAACCCGTAACAGGTTCGACTTCTAATCAAAATTTGTATTAAAATTTTAGCTAGTATTGCTGGGTATAACTAGTCAAATAATAATAGCCAAAGACCGTGTTTATGCAAACGATGTCAGATTGGTTTAATTCTCTATTCGTATCTACCAGCAAACATATCGCACAAAGACATTTGTGCTTTGATAAATACGGACGACTGTAATACAGACTGGCATATTTATATAGTAATCAAAATGTTTACGAAATTTACTATTGATCAGTAATTTTTAGGCACAACGTAAAAAGAAGTAAATATAAAGATTAAAAAAAATAGATTTACCCTTTTACTAAAATTTTCTCTTGTATCGTGGGGGCAGTTAACATACATAAATTGCAAAAGAATAAACATTTAGATATGGAACAATTATTTTTGGGCCAACCAACTACTTTTATTTAATTTATTTATGTACACGCAACAAGATACAGAAACAGTCTTATAGCGAGTAAAACTTGTTTCGTGTGGAAGACGAACCCGCTCCTCTCAGTGCCAGATTCAATTTTAAACCACTTCGCCACGGAGCCGTCTCAATGCAGCCTTTATGCGTCCAACTCCTGAGCACAGGATTTCTCTGATTTCCAAAAGGATTTTAGGGCAAGTCCTCCGGGCTGCCTAAATGCGTGTTAGTAAACTTCACATGTCTTCGAAATAATTTTTAATGTTTCAGACATACACGTTACCTCACGATATTTTCCTTCATTACCGAGTACATAGTTACTAGCACTTTACGGCATTAATGAATTAGTAATTTCATTAATGCCGGCGGGAATAGATCCCGGGTTGCTCACGTACATTGAAATTTATAGGGAGCGATGAGCACGTGTGCTACCACGGCTTTTATTAACTCCCGACGAAAACAAAGATTACTGTGTTATCATAGGTCCTGAATGGATAAACCAATTTTGTTTAAATTTTTTTCGTTTAAAAGGTGTTTTAATCGAGAGTCTCACCTGGACGCCGAGCGTTTGCACGACTACAAGCTTCAGGTCCCGTGCCTACGTCACAGTGACCGAGTGAAGCCGGCCACGGTCCAGCCTGTGCCTGTACTACCATATGTCAGAGGTGTCACAGATTGGCTACATCTTGAAGCGAGATTTTATTATTCTTCAAGCAGCCGAAGAAGATTAATCAGTTCTTACCATCCGTCAAGTGCAATATCTATCTACAAGATTAATTGTGATTTTGGTCTCTCATATATAGGGCAAACAAAACGATCCATCGAAACCCGCGAAAAAGAACACATAGCTATCGCGAAACACCAACGTTCCGGGAAGTCTGCAGTTTGTAATCATATCCTAAATGGCCCCCGCCATTACATTAGATTTGATAAGCCACAAATTCTCACGAAAGAACATCGATTCCTGCCAAGGATGATTCGCTAGGCTATTGAAATTAAAAAAAAACATCCTGATTTCAATAGAGAGGGAGGCTGAGTACTACCGCCTGCTTGGAATCTTATAATTAATAAAATTAAAACTATATACAAACATACCACTTCAAGACACAGTAAGTTCATTCTGCGTAGATTGGACCAAAACTAATAATTACAAAAGTTGAAGGTACTCCGGGTTAACTGTGACATCAGGACGTCAATCACCTTAGTCCCCCGTGACGATGGTTGCTGGAAAGTACCTGAATCGTCTGGAATTTATTAAAAATAAGTAAATTAAACGCGATAGAATCCGTAAAAGTAGTTTTATTCAATGTGTAGTGTTTGCGTAATATATAAGAAATAATTATGTAAATTGTAAACTTCACATACTTTGACATATTTTTAATTTTTACGACTCTTTAGCGCAATGGCTAATCGGCCTAGGCATTGCAGGCCGCGGGTTTGAAAGAAAATGGGCAGCATCATTTCTTAATAACGATTCAAAAGAAAAATTTGCACAACCCACCTGCCAATCCTTGCAACTATGGTAATGATCTTCCTATGAGGCAATATATGGAGGGAGGTCTATTGATAATTATGTAAAGTAAGAAATACTCCATCTTGGCACTTCATTTCACTCATTTTCTTAGAGTTGAATTACAGAAATTGCAAAATGGTGTGTTTTTACGTAGTAGATACACGATTCTAAATATTATGGCAGCAATAAGAAATGGTTGGATGATATTGCAATTACGAATCATAATTTCCAAATTTTTCCTGCTTTTTTCATTCTTATTAAACTGTAAACTGTCATACTGATACGGATAATGTGGCCCATAGATATCAAAATTTACCCAAGTCATAGTAGTGACGAAGGAAAATCTGCTGCCACGTATTAACATCCCATGAGTTTTTTAAAATCTATACTCATTGACCTATTATAACACCCATGGGACAATAAGACAACAAAGTTGACAACAAATCAAAATAATAAAAAAGCGGGGTAGCCAATCCACTATGCTGAATATCCGTCTAGTCCATCACGTGAGTCTATTCGGTCTATTGGCTAGGCAGTGGTCGCAGATAAAGTTGTATATCAGAGAACTATGTTCTACGTCATCCTCACTCACTCTTGTCCCACAATACTCACCTTTAATGACACAACAATTAAATAATAAAATCAAACACGATTGCCATATTTACCAACAGAAAATAATTGTCGTGTAACACCATTTAAACGTCCACAGAATCATGACAGATTTATTCAAATAGAAGCGACGAATACAAATACACAGGTACAACATGAATCTGTTTTCACGGTAGAAAAATATTTACTTAGTCGTCAAGTGCTTAAGTGGTGTGAATTTGTTCGACGTTGTAAAACTTAACTACTACCTTGACCCAAAAATGATAAGTGTTCAGGCTCTTTTAAGAAAAGTGGTTAGAAATTGCTTATATATAATCTTAGTTGTCACTACAGTTATCCCTATCCTCGTTTAATCAGTATGTATCTCATATTATTCAAATGAATATAATTAAAGTGTCTGTTTGTAATGTCAAACTAAGAACTTTTTACTATATTACAATTTATATATATATATACATACATATATATATATATAGATTTAACGGATTATCATATAGTTATGATCATATAAAAGAAGTATCATATCTTAAGAATGATAAAGCAAATTAAAAGTACCTTTAATCTAAAATCATTAAAGCAGAGCGAGCAAATCGTGAATAATATGTCAGGATCATTTCAAATGGAAATCCTTGGTCTAAAAGTGTGTTTACGTATTAATGTCTATATTATTTATCGCTATATCATGCTTTTATATATTTTTAAGATATGCCGTATGTGTGTGTTTTATAAAATGCTTTTATCATTAATTCCGCCTTTTGGATCTGCAATACCGACCAATCAAATCTAGGATCACATGATAAACAGTCGCGGTTACGTACCACTAGTGCAATGAAGAAGTCAAATAATTAGAAATCAATAATTAAAACCATGAAAAAAATTTACCCCTTCCTGCTACATGAAATAAAAATATGACTTAAATTAGTCATATTGTTATATGGATATATATATGTAAGGGCCTTTTACCATTAACGTTTTCTATATTCAGATAAAGTTTTATATGTCAAAAAATATATACAATAACAATCATTGAGATTTCTATATACTTTTAACAGTAGTTTGTGTTTGAACTACTAGCGCCATCTAGTCGCAACAAATGGAATTGTATCTATTACATAGTTACTTCATATGGGAAATTTCCGACCGGACCCAACTACCAACATTTAGAATTAAAATCCAAAATTATTTAGAAGGCATGCAAATATTTGGTGATCATCCTCACCTTGCATTACTAATATTAATATTTAATAACATTACAATTTCAATTATAATTATTATGTTTAGGAAAAATTGCATAAATTATTCTTTTTATTATCCATTACATAATTCTTTATAGCGTAAAGATACCAATATAAAAAATAAATCGGGCATTAATTGTAGGTAGTAAAAGCCATTCATTTTATTATCAAAATATTGGTTGATAGAGTAGTACGCTTTTTTTTTAATTAAAAAACCCGAAAGCAAAATTTCTTAAATTTGACTATATTATTAGTCTGATGTTTTATGGGAGTTTTTATTAAAAATTTTATCAGCCATATCCAGGTAACTTTTTGTTTATAGGGCTGTTTTGTGAGGTTTTATACGTAGTGTGTTCCTATGACGTTTAATCTTAGTAGTTTCAAATATGCTAAAATGTTTCCCAACATACATACCTACTTTAAATATATATAAAGATGGCAGGGTTAGTATGTTAAGATCAATGAAATGCGGTGTGCAACTATCGGTAACCTGTAACTGGCCTACTGCTTGTAAACATTTCTTTTGCGCTTTAAAAACTAATTCGCGTCCTGTGGAGTTTCCCCAAAATATTATACCATATCTCAATGTTGAAGACGCGTATGCATGGTAGGCGGTTATGACTGTTTCACGATTAGTAATTTTTATAAGGTTATGTAGTGCATAGTGGCATAGATTTATCTTTTTTAACATGTGTTCAATATGTTTATTCCATGTAATTTTTTCGTCAGGCCAAAGCCCCAGAAATTTTGTACATTCTTTTTCGTTTATAATCTTAGTTTTATAGTGAATATTAAGTTTATGTTGTTTTTTCCTTTGTTAAAATGAAGTAATATGGGTTCTATCTTAATTAATTTTAAGATTATTGTCATTTAGCCAGGTTTTTATCATGCATAAATTTTGATTAAAGTCCGTTTCAAATGAGACCTTGTCTTGTCCAGTGACTAAGGCTGTTTTTACAAAATTTAAAAAAAAAATTACTTCGCAAATATCCGCGTTATAAAATAAAATGATGTGTCTTACCTAGTATGAAGAGCACCTTCCTCCCTCCCTCAATTGCGTGCACTATCCCCGTCATCACTAATCCCAGCACCGCTACTCCCAACACCACTACACTAGGCAAGACACACCACTGACGATAATACGACACGTGTTTCGCCTCTACACGAGGCATCCTCAGGTGATATAGACTCTACGGTGGCTAACCGCTAAGTGAGCGGCGAGCCAAAACAGCCTTTACAGCAAGTCTGTAAAGGTATTTTTTAAAACATAATTTTTTTTTAAAAGCCTCCTAACAGTGCGGTCCTATACTATTTACTGTTAGCAAGGAATTGCATCATAGTCCTAAGCATTAGCATTTATTCTTAATAAAGTATACACGTAACATCAGGTGTAACGTGTGCTCGTTTGTCACCCTTATACTTAATTTTTTTTATAGAATAAGGGTGACATACGAGCACGCAGTCCACCTGATGGTAAGTGGTTGCTGTGGCCCATAAAAATCTACATCTATCTTCGCTTGCGAATCAAAATGCAGGTGTGTTGTCACCCGTAAGGTCTAAGATGTAATGCCTATTTTCCAGGTCTCCGGTTCTCTACACTCACCATACGAAACACAGCAGCATTAAGCTGCTCTTCTACGCTGGTATTCTATGAGAGCGTGGTCCTTCCCCGGTCGAGCCGACCCATTCGTGCTACAACTATACTATTAATATAGCTGCAGCATGGCTCTAGCACGTAAAATAAAAAAAGGGCTTCAGTTACTAATGGAATAATTGTTTTGACATATTGATAATACATATTATTATGTTATTGTGTGCTAACTGCTAACGCATCATTCACTTTCTTCTGTAGTTGCTTCACTTTATAAAATTTCACTTTATCCAAATACACTGAGAAGTTTGCTAAAAGTTACATTTTTGCCCCCGTGTTTGCTTACAATAGAAAGGTGAAACCGAGTTCTCGGGCGATATATCAGTGTCGCAGGTGATTCATCGAATCGCTAACAGCATGGCGATTGCAAAAAATTTAACAACTAATACAAGCTTTATTTATTTATTTACTTACATATTTGAGAGTCTACTTCTTTCCCGGTCAAACCGACATATTTGTGCTACAACCATAATAAAGTAGCATGGCTCTACCACGTATATGAAATGATTGCAATAATAGTTATAACTTTTAACAAAAAGTAAAAACCGATTTCAAATTGCTGAAAAAGAAGTTATTTATTTCATAACCTAAGGGATGGAATTTTTTCTCCAAATTTTCATAAGACGACCCTTAAAGTATAACCTAATTAAATAAGACAGAATTGTCGAAATTGGTTCACAATCTGCGAAGATATGGCGTAACATATACATATACAAAAAAACATACACTCTACTTGAGAACCTCCTCCTTTTTGAAGTCACTTACAAATGATTGATGATTGTTTAACTTGTGTGAACTAACAAGAAACAATTAATTAGAGTGAATTTTATTACAGACTATACATATCCCAACTTGGACGCAGCTGCCTGTCACAAGTCTGGATATTTTCCGATTTTTCTTAAATAAACAAAATTATTTTTCTTAAAACAAAACAATAATAATTTAAAAAACGTTACCCCCACACTATTTTCTCTTGTATCGTAGATGTAGTTTACAAACATAAATTGCATAAGGACAAACATCCAGACCCAGAACAATTATTTGAAGACCATACATATACTTGATCTGTTCTGGACCCACGTCCCCAGCGGTGCAACTCATTAATAAGCCACTGCACTCAAGGCTAGGCTAGGCTCCCTTTATGCGTCCAACTCGACTCTCCATGACGGGGGAATACACCGCCGAGCATCCCGCAGTATGAGTGGTCGATGCCTGATGTGCGATTCACACAGTGGTCAGTACTCAAAGCACACATCTCCCTGGACATACACAAGTCGGGTGGGCCTGACGGAATCCCGCGAATTGTGCTGAGGACGTGCGCTCCAGAGTTGGCACCGGTTCAATCGCGTCTTTTTGGATACTCCTACTCCCTAAGCGCTGTCCCGAATTCATGGAAGACGACTTTCATGCACCCGATCCCTAAAAAAGGTAACCGATCTGATCCGTACAACTACAGGCTTATCGCCATCACCTCCTCGTTCTCGAAAATAATGCGGTATCTTGAGGAGCACCAGGTGATTAGTGACCACCAGTACGGATTCCGTCGGCATAGCTCTGCATGTGATCTTCTTGTTAACATAGATGGGCGCAGGCGATCGAGTCCAAGGGGGAAGCATTGACTGCTAGTTTGGACATAGCAAACCCCTTTGTCGTATCTCCTCAGTTTCAAGGCACTCCCCTTGTAGCCTAAACCAGTATCGTAATCCTCAGCGTTGACATATCGAGTGACGTGCAGTTTCGTGGTCACTCGGAAGAGAAGGCCAAATTGGCCTCTAAAAAACTTGGCTTGCTCAGCAGAACGGGACAGTATTTCATGCCGGCACATCTCCTGCAACTTTACAAGGCGCATGTTCGGCCTAACATGGAATACTGTTCCCATCTCTGGGCAGGGGCTCCCCAGTGCCAGCTCCTTCCACTTGACCGCATCTAGCGCAGAGCGACTCGAATCGTCGACGACCGAGTGCTTTCCGATCGGCTCGACTCATTGGCGCTGCGAATAGATGTTGCATTTCTTTGCATTTTGTTTCGCATTTACCACGGGGAGTGCTCTGAGGAGTTGTCCGTGGACCTTTTTTTCGTATTTTATCAAAGAATTTAAAAAGAACTGTTCTCTTTGGAAATAACAATCTCTTGCAATTGAAAAAAAATCGGTTAAAACAATATGGCAACGAATTGCCTCATGCCGACATGTATTTATGTCATGAGTAGGACAATTTGAAAGAATCGCATAAAAAAGGATTAATCCCAGCCGCCAAATTTCACGAACGCACATCGCGGCAGAACTCCCGATACCATTCACACCATCTGGATGATTGGCGGTCCACTGTGCGATTTTAGAAGATGTTTTCTTCCTCGCATGACTTCCTTGTGGAATCGATTACCATCAGCGATTTTTCCGGACCAATACGACTTGTGACCTTCAAGAAAAGAGCTTACTCCTTATTTAAAGGCCAGCAACGCATCTGCAATTCCCCTGGTGTTGCAATTGTTCATGGGCGGCGGGAGTCACTCACCATCAGGTGATCCGCAAGCTCATTTGCCCCATCTCCTATCAAAAAAAAAAAACCACGGAGCCGTCTCCTATGAAAATTAAAAATAAATTAAAATTATGTGACCTTAGAAAAATAAATAATAACACTTGATTTTATTACTAGAATAAACATATCCGAACATAGACGCTGCTACCCGTCGCAGGTGTGGGTATTCACCGTCTACACTTTTATAAACCAGATTGTTCTACGGCCATTTATTAGAAGAAATTAGATATGTCAGACATTTCTCATTACTTACGATACTCACTTACGATACCCCACAGGTCGAAATAAAATGATGGATTCCTTTCATAGAATAAGGGTGACAAATGAGCACACGGTCCACTTGATCGTAAGCGGATGCTGTGTGCTAGATTAAGAATCAAAATGCAGATACATTGTCCCTACACTACCTTGTACTATTATGTTACACACTATATAATACATTATTTATATTATTATTTATATTTTGAGTTGTATGATTATTTTATTGTTGTTTAATATGAAATATTATTGACATTTATTATAATTAAATTAGGCACATTCATTAGTAGATATATCTTGTTGCAATTGCTTATTAAAAGTCGATTATCCCTGTTCTTCTTTTTATGTTTTCATATTTGTACATCAACTCTGGTCAAACATGTTGGTGCAAAATTTTCATACCAATAATAAACATCAAATGTGTTATTATATACACATGTTTTTGAAAATAAATATATTATCTAAATATATCTTTGTCGCTCCTCAGAACTAATATAGAATGTATCCAGATAAAAGTGTCTCGGTTTTCTACACTCACCATACGAAACGCAGCGGCATCAAACTGTTGTTTTACGCTGGTATTCTGAGTGAGCGCGGTCCTTCCCCGGTCGAGCCGATCCATTCGTGCTACAACCATAATATAGCTGCAGCGTTGCTCTACCACGTATAAAATTCTCTCACCCCACCACCACTTGACGTTTCAGATCAGAAGTTTGTAATGAAAATATTACATATGAACACAGATATAACAACGATTGTAAACGTTTCTGCAATTCGAAAATGCATTTTGCAAATAACGACAATAAATAGCTCAAAATGGCTCACCGAATCAGTATTTAATGAAAAATTATGCCGTTAAAGCGCTTCGCGAGTAATTTAACTTAGTTTGGTATGCAGTTTACAATTTATTGCTATTTTAATTTTGGAGTTTTTTTTTTCATGATGGAAATTGACGTATTCATGAAGCAAACAACCTACCGATATGAACACGTTTCAGAAATTTTCAGTGTTATTTTTATTTCAATGTGCTACTATGATGCTACTATTTCACGCTTGTACAAAATACCTACACATGTTTCTTATGTGTGAGTGATGTAAACAGAGACATTATTTCAGCCGAATTATAAAAGGAGGTCGTTCACAATTCAATTGTATATTTTTTATATATGTTACAAGTACGCGATACATTCGTGATTTCATTACATCATCATCATTACAGCCCTTCACAAGTCCACTGCTGAACATAGGCCTCCCCCAAAGAATGCCACAAAGCACGGTCCTGAGCCACCTGCATCCATCGACTTCCTGCATATCTGTGTGTTGCCACGCTTGGCGAGCGGGTTGACAACCGCAGTTTTTTATTGTATTTTTGCCGTTACCAGGAAGATGCTGCTGCCCATCTCCTGCCTGTTTCCCTTTGTCGCCTTTTACGACACCCACGGGAAGATATGGGGTAGTGGATATTCTTAACCGCCACTACACGGCATTCGTGATTATCAACTGTGAATCAATTTTAGTGATTACTTTCCTATTAAATGGTTTAAGTTTCAGGAGTAGTCTCATATATACTTGAATAAAAAATCCACCCCTTCGAGTAGCAAAATAGAGGGTGAATTTTTTTATACAACTATCTGTTGAGCTTGTGATATTCATTCATCCACACAAAAGGTTCAAAATAATAAACAATTTATAAAAAAAGTTTTTTTTTAACCTTTTATGTGGCAATTGCTTTTTTAAACCTTCTAAGTTTAAAAAAGCAATTGCCACATAATTGCTATACTTTATCATCGACTTCAGAAATTATAAGAAGAAGTCAAAATAATTAGAAATCATTATTCTAATTCATTCATTCATTCTGAATACTACTGTATTATTTACTTTACTGTCAGTGGTTTCGTTTTGAGAAATAAGTTTTTTCTTTTAACACTAAACAATTACTAGAATGAAATTATTAAAAAAAAATATGTAGTTCGATATTTTATAAATTTAATATTCATTTCTTCGAATCATTATCACAGCCCATCACAAGTCCACCTCAAAAGATCCTCCTCCATAGACTGCCGCAAGGAATGTTTTTTTTTATAGGATTAGGGTAACAACGGAGCACGCAGTCCACCTGATGGATGATAAGTGGTTGCTGGGGCTCATAGACATCTACATCTATCCTCAGATCAGACTCTAGACTAAGATGGAATGCCCCTTTTCCAGTGAAAAGGGTCTCCAGTTCTCTACACTCATCATACAAATTACAGCAGCATTAAGCTGAAAAATAAAAATTGAAATTTTACGCTGGTATTCTCTGAGAGCGTGGTCCTTTCCCGGTCGAGCCGATCCATTCGTGCTACAGCTATACAATTGATATAGCTGCAGCATGGCTCTACCATGTAAATGGTCCTGAATAACTTTGCTTTTGGTGAGTTTTTCGTATATATGCTCTAAGTTCTAGTTAATTAAAATTATAATTTCTCCATCTTTTGCTAAGCTTTTAAATCCGAAACCTTAACATAAGTTACGTAGCCCCCACAACCCCCCTCCCCCCACTTGATGGAGTGAAGACCAGATAAAACTATGCTCCTCTTAAAAAACTAAAACAATGGACAGCGAGATAAGTAGATTTTTTACAATCGTAGCAATTAATTAACTATAGAAATAAACGAAATTAACATTCAATTCCCATTATCATCATTATATTTTCTAATAGCGTAAACAGTTGTAGAATATAATTTGGTTAATTCCTGTGGTTCAAATTTACTTGGCAAACTTAATGAAAACAAAACATATTCTTAAGTGAAAGTTAACTTTAATAGTAAACCATCAAACCTTAACGCAGACTCATACGGATACGGAACGTGAAGTGAGTAACCAAACATAGCGTCCAATATTTATTTAGGAGAAAATTGTTCGCTGGACGAGTTCGATATATAGCTTCAAGCGATCGTATCATGTCGCGTATGATTAATACAATTGCAAAAATTGAATACTTTTTGTTTCTACGTATTCTACGTATGTGTCGTGTTTTACTTCAAAGAAAGATAAACGTAGACTCATTTTTTTTTAATTTGGGAGCCTTTTAAATTCTAAAATATCGGAAGGCCTTTTAAACATCAAAGACGTGACAGAATCTCTGTCGCTATAACATGAAAATAACTAAATAAAATATATTTTTATAGAATAAAGATGACCAATGAGCGCACAGTTTACCTGACGGTGAGTATATGCTGTGACCTACAGACATCTAAATTTATCCTCGATTAAGAATGAAAATGCAGATGCGTTGTCACGCCTGAGCACTAAGATGGAATGTGAGAACGTGATCCTTCCCAGGTCAAGCCAACCCATACGTACTATAACCATAATATAGCTGCAGTATAGCTCTACCTCGTCAAATCTGAGTTCTGAGAAAACATTAAATAGGTATAAAATTCTATAAATACACAGAATATAATATGTAACGGTAAATAGGTCCTTTAGCGTTTATACACAATATATTCGTAAATGTTTAAAATATATGCCAGTTTCCTGAATAGGGTACTTGCTCCTTGTCAAGCATGAGCAGTATAATATGTAAGTATTATTTCTCATAGTATCTACAGTTAATGAGGCGAAAATGATATACGTTCAGGATACTTTTCACGCATCGATACATTTCGCTGAAATAAATACTATTTTCGTTTACACAATACAATATATAGGATAGACAAAAGAGAGGTAATATTAAATGCAAACTGGTAAGATTCCCGTACCATATTGATCGAACCATAGAACATTTATTGTTAGGAATGAGGGTAAAATAATAAAAGAAAATAAGAAACATTGAAGGTAGAACTATAATCTCCCACTTGTTTTAGCAGTATAAAGTATCACGCAGTCGACTTAGAGGCTCAAGCTGTCTGTAATTCTACGAGTCTCATATCGTTACTTTGCCCGTTGGGCTAAAACATAACTTCCACACTGAGATTCTGCCCAAATAAGACAAGTGATGCGTTTCTATTCCTGTAATAGTTCTTCTAGTGTAAGCAAGGAAGAGAGGATGCCCGATGTTACATCGAGAGAAGTAGTGTAGCTGTTGCTTTGCATACTTTAGTTATGTCCTTCATGTTACACCAATGTGTGATTGTGTCTGGTACATATTACGGTTGGTGGAACTGTATTTGCTCTATACAGAATGTGTAGTGCTGTACGCTGTCTTATTCCTGATAATGATCAATTGTGTAAGCAAGAGAGCAAGTTGAACATCCGCTCTCACACATTTATTATTTTTAACAATTAACCTTCAGAGTAAATTCTAATACGAGTAACATTATTTTATTTAAATCATTTTGAGAATAATTTCTAATATCAGAAGTAGAATCGTTTCTAAAATTATTTATTTATTTATCCTACATTGCAACACACCAACTAGGGGTTACAAAGGGCGGACTTAATGCTCTATGGCATTCTCTACCAGTCAACCTGTCGAAAAATTTAATAAACAAAGATGTTGGCAGGTGCAAGTTAAGGACAATAATAAAATATAAGTTATAAATAAAAACAGTTCAGCTATAATAAATAGATTACATAATACAAAACTATCTAATTGCATTATATAAATACAGTATACATAAACAACACACACGCACACACACACGTGGTAGAGCCATGCTGTAGCTATATTAGTAGTATAGTTGTAGCACGAACCGGAGACCCCTTTTACTGGAAAAGAGGCATTTCATTTTAGTACTCACGGGTGACAACGCATCTGCTTTTTGATTCGCAAACGAGGATAAATGTAGATGTCTATGTGCCACAGCAACCACTTACCATCAGGTGGACTGTGTGCTCGTTTGTCACCCTATTCTATAAAAAAAATACACATATTTATATAATACGGGGAAGACAATTAATTGTTGTTTACCTCTAAAAGCTTATTCGTAACTACCTTGACGTCAGCGGGTAAAGCGTTCCAGAGGAGAATAGCCTGAACAACAAAATTCTGGTACAACACCTAAGGAACACACCTAACACACTAGGGAATGGAACTATTTATTCCATCATCTGTGGTACCTATCGGAGGCAGATCGCAGCCTTTGTTTGGTCGTTCCTGTAAGACTGCATTACGCAGTAAGCAGGAGTGTTATCAAGCCTGGGCTGCGGCTTCGGCGACTCGGGATGTAAACACCAGCACACTTAAAAAGAAGTATATCTTTGCCTCCAGGTCCTTCAAAAGAGTTATTGCCAAGGCAAAGTCTGAGCACATAGGCAGAATTGGCGAGAAACTAGTTCGCCTTCCTTCGGGAACCCGTGCATTCTGGTCTCTCGCCAAGGCTGTCCAAGGGAATTTCTATAAGCCATCACTACCATCTCTGCACAGGGTGGATGACTCACTAGCCCAAGACGCAAAAGACAAAGCCGACCTTTTAGGCTCCCTTTTTGCGTCCAACTCGACTCTTGATAACGGGGGGAAAACACCGCCGACCATCCCGCTGTGTGAGTGCTCCATGCCCGATGTGCTGTTCTCACAGCGCTCGGTTCGCAAAGCACTTCTCTCCCTGGATATCCAGAAGTCGAGTGGGCCTGACAGAATCCCCCCAATTGTGCTGAGGACGTGTGCTCCGGAGTTGGCACCAGTCCTAACGCGTCTTTTCCGATACTCCTACTCCCAAGGCGTAGTCCCGAATTCGTTCAGACCCGTCCAACTATAGGCCTATCGCCATCACCTCCTTGTTCTCCAAAATAATGGAATCCATTATTAACTGCCAGCTCATCCGGTACCTTGAGGATCACCAGCTGATTAGTGACCGCCAATACGGTTTTCGTCGGGGTCGATCAGCTGGTGATCTTCTGGTCTACCTGACCCATAGATGGGCGGAGGCAGTAGAGTTCAAGGGGGAGGCGTTGGCCATTAGTTTGGACATTGCGAAGGCCTTCGATCGGGTTTGGCACAAAGCGCTTTTTTCGAAGCTCCCTTCCTATGGGCTTCCCGAGAAATTGTGCAATTGGATCACCAGCTTCCTTGCAGATCGAAGCATCAACGTTGTTGTAGACGGTGCATGCTCTGACTACAAGCCTATTAACGCTGCTGTTCCACAAGGCTGTGTGCTATCGCCAACGCTGTTTCTTCTGCATATCAATGATATGTTGCTAACTAGTAACATTCATTGCTATGCGGATGACAGCACTGGTGATGCTCTATATACCGGCCGTGCCAATATTTCTCGGGAAAACGTCACCGAGTACCGGAACAAACTTGTGTCTGAAGTCGAGTGTTTGCTGAACAAAGTCTCGGATTGAGGGCGGCTAAATCTAGTCCAGTTTAATCCTCAGAAGACACAAGTTTGCGCGTTTACCGCTAAAAAGAACACCTTTGTCGTATCTCCTCAGTTTCAAAGCACTCCCCTTCTTCCCTCAGCCAGTATCGGTATCCTTGGAGTCGACATATCGAGTGACGTGCAGTTTCGTGGTCACTTGGAAGAGAAGGCCAAATTGGCCTCTAAAAAGCTTGGCGTGCTCAGCAGAGCGGGACAGTATTTCATGCCGGCACACCGCCTGCAACTTTACAAGGCGCAGGTTCGGCCTCACATGGAATACTGTTCCCATCTCTGGGCAGGGGCTCCCTAGTGCCAGCTCCTTCCACTTGACCGCATCCAACGCAGAGCGGTTCGAATCGTCGATGACCGAGCCCTTTCCGATCGGCTCCATTTATTGGCACTGTGAAGATATGCTGCATCCCTTTGCATTTTCTTTCGCATCTACCATAGGGAGTGCTCTGAGGAACTGTTTGGATTAATCCCAGCCGCCAAATTTCACGACCGCACATCGCGGCAGAACTCCCGATACCATCCACATCATCTGGATGATTGGCGGTCCACCACAGTGCGATTTAGAAAATGTTTTCTTCCTCGCACGACTTCCTTGTGGAATTGATTACCATCAGCGATTTTTCCGGACCGATACGACTTAGGGACCTTCAAGAAAAGAGCGTACTCCTTTTTAAAAGGCCGGCAACGCATCTGCAATTGCCTACCTGGTGTTGTAGTTGTTCATGGGCGGCGGTAGTGACTTACCATCAGGTGAGCCGCATGCTCGTTTGCCCCCTCACCTATAAAAAAAAATAACTTTCACGTATAGTGCCAAACATTATATGAGAAAGTATGCCGACTTGCGGTACACCAGATTCGATGTCAGCCCAGCCAGAGAAGTGTTCTCCAAGGCGGACGGACTGTTGGCGGCCGCGAAGATAAGATGAGATCCAATCCATGGCTGAGAATGAAAATCTGAGATGAGTCAGAATGGAGAGGAGGATGTCGTGATCAACTGATACTGTAATACATAAACATTATTCTATGGATCAGACCTTCAGCCTGTTGCTAGTACATAAAACTGTGTTCAAAAAGGTCGCAGTTACGTTATAAAATGTATTAATGGGTAAAGGTGGTTCGAACTTACTTGCTATTCGAATATGATTCCCATTTAATACTAAATTGCAAGTTTAATTTCAATAGAAAATTAATAATTATTTAAAGTAACTAAATAACTTTAAATTATTATAAAGAAATTGACCTTTTGACAAGGCTTATTTTAAGGGTAAGGACTGTTTCCTTCAAATCTTCCTTCTGAATCAATGAATTTATGTAAAAAGTTATTGTGTTATTCTCTCTCGCTCCCTCTTTGTGAGTCTTGAGACAGTGATATCATCATTTCAAACGGTGAAAAAATTTCAAAACGTAACAAAAACGTAACATAATTACACACGCATTTGTGCTAGCACACGCAAACAGACACGAAAACTTTTATAAATAAAAACCTGTTTAGAGACCTCACAATGAAAACATATGTTAAAATTTGAACTCAGAAAACTGTTAAAAGTAAGTTGTCTCTTCTCTGTAGATCGTTGCACAAATAATCCTCTCCTAGGCATAATATTATCTTCTACATAAGGAAATGAGGAGTTTCTGATCTATGGAACTGCCTACGGAATCTTTACGACAGCTACTGTATATGAAGCTAAAACTTAATCTTTGATAAGGAAATTCATCAATTGCTACGAATAAAATTATTCCTGATTAATTATTCTGGAGAATCTTAATAATTAAGACTAAAAATCAAAGCAAAATGTGAATCCAGTTTTCTTAGTCCGTTGTTAATACACCATCATTTCTTCTCTATAATTCATTAAGGTCCACTGCTAAATGTGCCATAGTTGCCACACTTGGCAGGGGGTTAGCAGCGGCTGTCATTTCTTATTTTAATTACTTACTTACTTACTTACTTATCTTCACGCACAATCCCTGACGGGGTAGCCAGAGAAAACAGATCGCCAAGTGTCACGATCCTTACATATCTCTTTCGCTTCTTTCAGATTCATTATCTTCTTCATACATGCACGTCTAGGTATCCGAGTACTCTTGACCCTACCCTCTTCGAGCAATTTGCTCACATGGTCTTCGAAAGTTAGTCTCGGTCTACCTCGACACCTTTTAATATTAACTTTCGCGCTATATATTTTCTTCACCATTCGATCTTCACTCATTCGCTCAACGTGCCCAAACCACCGAAGCACGCCCTTATCAATTTTTGTGATAATGTCATCTTTCAAACCTGCCATATTGCGAATCTCTTCGTTTCGCTTTCGGTCGGCCATAGTAACGCCGCACATTTTACGAAGAGATCGCATCTCCACTGCATTCAACTTACTTTTATGCTTCTTCTGGCATACCCAGGTTTCGCTGCCATATAACAAAGTCGGTACCAACACTGCGTTATGTATTGCAAGGCGTGCACTCTTCGCTACGCCTTGCCTTTTGACTAACGCAGTCAGGGCACCATTGACTTTGTTCCCGGCAGCGACACGCCTGTCCACGTCTAAATCACATCTTCCATCCCGGCTAAAAGCACTCCCCAAGTATACAATTTCATTTACCTGTTCTAGACATTCCTGATTTACCCATATTTCACACTTCGTTCTCTCTTCGTCCCTTTCAAATACCAGAACCTTAGTTTTATTAGCATTCAAACGGAGACCTTTAATTTCACATTCCTCTTTCATACACGTGACTAATGCCTGCAGTTCTGCCTCTGATGGTGCAATAAGCACTGCATCATCAGCATACAGCAGACAATTTACTTTTATGTCACCCAATTTCACACCCAAACAGCTATCTTTCAGCTTTTGTAAACAGCTGTCGAGATACAGTATGAACAGCCAGGAAGACATGACACAACCCTGTTTTACGCCCGTTTGGACGCTAAACATGGGTGACAGGTCATGCCCTACCCGCACACAGGCTTTACAGTCACAGTAAAGAGACTGCACAGCCCTTAGCAATCGGCCATCCACACCATACCCCGGCAACAGTTCCCACATTTTCTTCCTTACAACCTTATCAAATGCTTTCTCAAGATCCACAAAAGCACAGAAAATCTTCTGGTTAACAGCCAGAAGCTTTTCCGTGATCATACGGAGAGAAAACATTTGATCCGTGCATCCTCTTCCAGGTCTAAATCCGCATTGTGCCTCCCATAGAAATCTTTCCGATTTCTCTTGCATCCTACGTGTCAAAACCTTCGAGTAAACTTTACTTGCTAAACTGGTCAAGCTGATCGCCCGATAGCACCCGCAGTCAAAATGTGAACCTTTACCTTTATATAAAGGCACAATGACTGCGGATCGCCAATCATCCGGGACATCCCCCGTCCGCCAGCACAAATTGCACAGTAGATGAAAGCTGTCCCAGACGCGAGGCCCACCATACTTGACCATTTCAGCAGTAACTCTGTCTAGTCCCGCAGCTTTACCACATTTCAAACTTCGAATCGCACGTTCAATCTCTTTCATACTGATGACCTCAGTGTCATCGAGGTCCGGGTCTGGCGTGCCAGTCACGGCGTCATCCCCGGATCCCTCACTAAGATCATCACACGCATACATTTCTCTATAAAATTCGCTCCATCGCTGCATGACGTCCGATTTTTCTGAGAGGACGTCATTAGTTCTCGAAAGCACTTTGTTCATTCTTAAGGCCGTCGCACCACTTCGGGTCCTTCCAACCTCTTTCCAGAAGAGTTTGGAGTTCTCCTTAAAGTTGTGCGACAACCTTTCATCCGCTTCCATTCTACACCTTTCACGCACTTCCTCAATCAATGCTTTCGTGTGAACTTTCTGCAGCTTATATCTTTCTTTCATCTTCTCTCTCATATCCTTATCATTACTAGAGGCCAAGTAGTCTAACCATGCTTTCTTCTTCTTCTTTACAGCTTCTTTCACTTCATCATTCCACCATGCATCTCTTCTTTTACTACTGCCTCTTTTTATTGTTCCACACACTTCTTCCGCTGCACTTACCATTCCATCCCTAAGGTTCTGCCACGTTCTTTCTACACATTCGTTTCTGCCATCGATGGTGTCAAGCTTTTCGGCTACCCTCGCATGATATTTGTCCCTAGTATCCGCTTCCTGAAGCTCCCAGCTTCGGATGCGACAGACCGACTGTGGTTCTGTCACTGTCGTCCGGTAGCGCCAACCCTTTAATTAGATATCAGGAAGATGCTGCTCTCCATCTATATCTCCATTACACCTTCCCTATCTCTCCTTTTACGACACCTATAGTACAAGTGTAGGGAATTTTCTTACAAGACCAATAAACGGTCCATTTTATTATCTACTATATAGTTGTCTGCTGACTATGTCCGTTAAAAGTTACAACTTTTGAAATGAAAACTTCTTTAGGCACGTTGGGCACTTTTGGGGTGGAGAAAAAGCACTGAACTCGCGTGACCCTCACGCTTAGATGGATAAAATTGATGAAAGTAATGTTTGAACTATAATCGAATAAATTTTAAAAAATTGATAGGTATTTTTAAATTTGTTTCTATTATATAGATAATAATCATTCTTTTTGATGTAAAACAGTGCAATAAATGAACATTTTATTACTATATTAATACGTTAATAAAAATTATCTCTTCAAATAAGTAAGAGCACAGATGTGTTTTCCTCTGACCTCTGACGTCTAAGATGAAGATCCTCAAAGTTAGTTTTTTAAACAATTATTATAAATTGTAGAAGCTTGCGATCATTGCTCATAACAAAAAAGGTATATTGGTGACCAACCCAGATGGTGTCCTGTGGTGCTGACGGTGCCTTCATCATCATTATCGTCATTGCAGCCGTTTACAAGTCAACTGCTGAACATAGGCCTACCCCAGGGAATGCCATAAAGCACAGTCCTGAGCCAACTTCATCTATCGACTTCCTGCATGACTTACCAGGCCGTCACTCCAACTAGAGGGGGGCCTTCGCCTACTGAAGCTGCTTTTTCGCTTTTTCGAGATATATGGCCGGCACATTGCGACTTCAGCTTACTAATCTGTACCATTTTGCCTTAATTCTTGATTATTGAACTATATCATTCATATCATTGCTAATTCACTTACACACAATTTTCCAGTATTTAATACAATAAATAATTACTGCTTTTTCATCAGCACGTAAAAGTCCCCCGCTTGACATAGGCCATTCCCATTGTCTTAATCGTCATTTTTTGAGAATGATGATCGCAGTAACAGGAATCGTCGACGACCGAGTTCTTTCCGATCGGTTTGACTCACTGGCACTGCGTAAAGATGTTGCATCTCTTTGCGTATTTTGTCGCATCTATCACGGGGCACAGTGCACTGAGGAATTGTTCGGACTGATTCCAGCCGCTCAATTTCACCATCGCGCATTGCGACAAAACTCGCGATATCATCCATACCATTTGGATGATTGGCGGTCCACCACTGTGCGATTTAGAAGAAGTTTTCTTTACTTTACTTACCACCAGCGATTTTTCTGGACCGATACGACTTAGGGACCTTCAATAAAAGAGCCTAATCCTTTTTAAAAGGCCGGCGATGCATCTGCAATTCCCTTGGTGTTGCAGTTGTTCATGGGCGGGGGTAGTCACTTAACAACAGGTGAGCCGCATACTCGTTTGCTCCCTTTCCTATAAAAAGAAATCTCGTACTTTTGACACTTTCTCAGATGTATCAACACATATGCAGCTTTTTGTTTGAAGTTTGCAGCAGGAGTACATAGACCGCAACAACCACTTACTATCAGGTGAACTGTAAGTTTTTTTTTAATTCAGATTTATAAAATTACACTACTATTAAAATCATACTCTTTTATTTATGATTTGACATTGAACTAGCTTTCGGAGATATTATGATTTAAGGTACTATTTTAAATGCTGACTTTTAAGTATAAAAAACATATTTTGCTTTAAACCATAATATCAAAATAATCAATAAAATTACGGAGCTGAAAACAAAAGTCTATGACTGTGTAGTGATGATTTATATCGTAAGGATGAATATGTGCTTATTAAATACGTCGTCTTATACGAATTTGTAATTATTACGTAGAACTCTGTGGCAATACTAATTGGCTAACATCCGTTTTCCTTTAGGTATAAAATGATCATTTACATTACTACTTACCTTTGAGTTATTGTGAGAAAGAGATGGTTGACATTTCAGTCTTCTTTGGAATCGTGTGAAAATTTGTGCGTGTGTTTTTATTATTAATTTAATTAAATATATTAGAGCAAGTGTAAGAGATTATTTTATCATCACTTTCATCATCATTCTTTGCAGGCGGATCATAGATTTCAGTTTCAGAAGTCTAGCACCTTTGATGCTGCTAACTGTCGCTGGTCAGAGTCGAATGAGGCGAATAAATCTCTTACGCCAAACGGCAAAAGTGATTTTTTTATAGAAAGTGACAAACGTGTACACAATCCACTTGATGCTTAGTAGATGCCATGGCCCATAGATATCTACATTTATCCTCAATTAAAAATCAAAATGCATATGCTCTATCACACTTGAGAACTATGATGGAATGCCTCGTTTACAGGAAAAAGGGTCTCAGGTATTCTACACTTACCATAGGAAACACAGCAGCAAGCTGCTATTTTACGCTAGTAGTCTGTTCGAGCTTGGTCCGTTCCCGGTCGAGCCAGCTCATTCGTGATACAGCCATAATATAGCTGCAGCGTGGCTCTACTAACTATAAAAATAGTCTAGTTTGTCTGTACAGTTGATAGATGCCTTGGCTAGACAAACACGATAATAATGACAATGATTTGGATCCTTGTCTACTATCAGAACTTACTGAAATACAAATTACACTTACAGAATTTCCGTTAATCGACCAAGCGTAAAATAATAAGGGCGTATAAAATTCAAGAATTCAGACAATTTATCAACGTTAGAGAAAATTTCACCTGATCAATAACGACACGGATTCAGGCCTAAATAAATTACAACTTTCATTATTAACGGATTCCTCTACGAAAGTATAAGTTGCGTAATGGATTACGTCGTAGAAAACAAACGATTCCTAACGGAAAATTAGTAGGTGCGCTACGAATTAAGACAAGTAGACTTTTCATTTGATGTAAGACCAACAAACTACTATAAATTCATTTTGTTTAAGTGGTTCCGTGTGGTATAAGAGAATTTTTCACGTTTTTTCTTCAGGTAGGTATATAATACCACTACGTTAAATGTCAGAATTTTTTTATGACTCCCTATAGATGGCCGTATAACCATCTCGATAATCGTTACCATTACTGTAACAGGCTATTAAAGACCATTGCTGAATGTAGGCCTCCAACATAGATTTCCCTACAGTTGCTATATTTGCCACGCTTGACAAGAGGTTTGTCAACCACAAGTTTTGGAACGAAGTTCTTTATCGGACGGTACGGGTTTGCCGGATGGGAGCTAGGTGACAAAAAGTCTAAGATTTTTTCGTCAATGCCCTTGTGTCATAGTGTAGACGGCCTCGGCGGAGAAATAAGGAAGTAAGACGGAATAATATCCATCTCCCTCGCACTTTTTCTTATCTTGCCATGAAAGAAATATTATTTTCTTTCAAATGACGCTTCATTTTAATAGACGCTAGTAATTCATTTATTTGTATTTGTTAATCTTTATATATAAAAATTACGTGCCACGTTGTATTTCCGCGATGAACTCCTAAGCTACTAAACTGATTTCAATGAAACTTTACATACTATGTGCAGTTTGGTCCAACTTGAGATATAAGATTTTTATCCTGATAAGTGACAATCAATATTTTTTATTACCAATTTGAGGATTTTTATAGTACAGAGGTTCGCCGCTAAGAGCAGTACAAATTCTACCCTGCCCGCTAGTCAATAATATAATACCTACGTTTACCAATAATAATATAAATTCGATAATAAAATAATATAACTTTTAAATAAACTTCGTTCCTACCGAGTGTTATACGACACTCACGCATTTTTTTATTTTTAGTCGTTATTAGGGGAAGACGCTGCTGCCAAATCCTGATCTGTTTCCCTGTGTCGGATCGTACGACAAATACGGAATGATATGGGGCTGTGGATATTTTTACAACACCACTTCATAGAAAAACGCCACTATACGGAATCTTGTTCACGTCACCCGGAAAATACTCAGTCAACCCATCTGCTGAGCGTGAAAATAAGGGCAAATAATCTTATGGTCACTAGATGTCGCTAGTTGGGATTAAGGTGTAAGTAAATTTTTCGGTTTCTAGCATATCTAAATTATACACAAGACAAGGCTTCAGTGTGTTTTTAAATTTTTTACATTTGTTGCGTGGTAGAGCCATGCTGCAGCTATATTAATAGTATAGTTGTACGAAGCACGAATGGGTCGGCTCGACCGGGGAGGACCACGCTCTCACAGAATACCAGCGTAAAGTAGCAGCTTAATGCTGCTCTGTTTCGTATGGTGAGTGTAGAGAACCGGAGACCTATTTTACTAGAAAAGAGGCATTCTATCTTAGTCCTCACGGCTGACAACGCATCTGCATTTTAATTCGTAAACGAAGATAGATATAGATGTCTACGGGCCACAGCAACCACTTACCATCAGGTTAAAAAAAAACACATTTTTTACTTTTAGGATTATTCGGAGCTTGACTTTTTCATTTCTATCATTATTAATATAAAATATAAATAACTTTTCAGGAAGAAACATTCATCTCTACACGTTTTAAAAAAATCTTCAGCCGCTATGAATTCTGTCAAATATTTCCCCGCATTCCCAAGTGGCGCTGACCTGGTGGCAGAAATTTTCGTGGATGCCCTCAATAAGGTAAATACTATCTGCACTGGGAGAAGCACACTTCCAACAGTGGACTTTGAAGGACCAGGAGGAAGAAGAAGTGGGCCCGAATCTGAAACAACCAAGAGTCACTCCGTATAAGCCAATATACCAACCACTGCTGCACTTCGGGTTCTTTAGTAGGCGTAGGACGCTGTCACATACGCCATAGGAATCTGCCAAGTCCATGCGTAAGTATGTCAAACCAGCTGAAATATTGCCAATTTACATGTAATTGAACGCAACCGCTAGTACAAAGTATTCTTTCTAATACTTACACAATATGATGATGATGATGATGTGATATTTTTAGTACTTACATATAAACCAAGTACTACTGACATTTTTTCTTAAATTTAAATTTTAACGATGTCCAATCTGCTAAAAAAATTGGTTTTCTAAAGATATTTAGGAAGTCATTTATTGTTTGCAGTCCAGTCGAGAATATTCGAATAGACTATATATATATATATATATATATATATATATATATATATATATATATATCGACGGTGGAAAGGAAAAACCCTTGAAGCGACAATTTTGAAATTGTACAGTAGAGCCGATCAAAGTTTTAATTTTCCGAAAAAAATTATAAAAAATTAAAATTTGAAGTTAGAGCGACAAGATAAAAAACAGTTTCTTTATTTTTTATTTACTGTCCACTATTAAACTTAGAAAAATATGCTAGCATGATGAAAGGATTTATGTGTCGCTTAATTATTTTTTGGCAGGTATAGCGGAAGGAAAAACACATTAAATGCCAATTCAGTACTTTGACAAACGCTAGGAAAATCACATGAAGTGACAAGCTATGCATGATATAACTAGGAGGAAAAACAACTTAAGCGTATCGAGCATTAGATACATGGTTGTGCAAAAACGAATTAACTAACAAAACCTTAATATGCTAAGTAGAGGAAAAACACGATATGCACTAGCTATGTCATAATTCAATGTTGTATTTTTAACTCAAGTCCCTAGTTTGTTTCCCAAGGATACCAAAAAAAAAGGAATATAGAGATAAAACAGTGCCTTTTATTATTTTAAACGCTTACTGGTACAACATTTTACACTGAAAACCCCCATTCCAATGGGAAAACAAACATGAAGTGAAGTGTAAGTACATTACTGTCTTCATGAGTGATCAAACAATATTATAAACAAGGAACACAGCGTACCGCTTCTGTATTGCAAACATACATTGATCTTATAAACCTAACTTTCACTATTAGAGACTTTAACAGCCATAAATTCTGTATCAAAATATTTTAAATTACTACCTATTTCAGTCTTGTCTCAGTCAACGTTGCTAGCACTAAGTATACCTAAGTAAAATTGTGAAAACAAAACAATTAGGCATTTGTTTCTGTATTGCAAACGTACTTTGAACTTATAAACCCAACTTTCAAAAATAGAGATTTTAACAAATATAAATTCTGTATCAAAATATTTCTAATCACTATTAGGCACCTATTTCAGTTTAATGACTTAATCAACATTGTTAGCACTATAAGTAAAATCTAAAAAAAACAAGCATAATTAAATGATTAATAGGAACATTAAAATCACATACTCATACTATCAAATTTAAGGTTCGATGTTGCTTCTTGTACTATAAATCAATAGCATCCTCAATATCTGTTTCTGCTAACGTATCAATACCAACGACGTGAGGTATAATAACACATTCGTTATGAAACAGTCTTGGTATGGCAAAACTCTCAAAAAAGTTTTATCAAATATTCATATTAACCGTAACTGGGTAAAGAGTTCTCGTAAAACTGTTTCACAATTTGTGAAGTTGGAGCTTTGTTTATAGATATAATTTCTTCTTCAGCATCAGGTAACATAAAGTATTTAACTGCCGTCACGTTGAGATTTGAATTTTATGAACGGCGGCCAGTACAATTCTGTTTTTGTTTTGACCAGGGCAGGAATCCGAATACAGTATTAGATGTTTTACTGTGCCACATTCTTCCATCATTTATATGTATTTTTGTATAATAGAACTTATTTCATTGCCTCCTCTCTTACCATCAAATTCTTCCCATATGTAACAGAAACCGTCTCTTGTACCATTTTCATAAAAGCAAACACTGTACATGGCATATTTTCGTGAATAGTACAAGAGCATACTCTCACCATGTGGAGTATTTAAAACCTTTTGCTGGTCGAATGACACACATACTACATCATTGCGCTTTTGGGCGCGTTCTCGATGTTGACTGTACCTCTCTTTACTGGTTTCTTTTTCTTTCAGATGTTCCTCTTTCTGCGTTTTACTCTCTTCAGTATTTAAAGCATCAAATTTCATACATTTTATGCATTAATCCTTTTTGGGAACGCGAAATCCGATATTAAATTCACTCTTGAAAATATTTAAAAAAACTTTCTCACTGACCACGTCGACACATTCTAAAGTTTTCTGATCCTTGTAAATGCGATATAATTTTTTTTGGTTTTTAAATTCAACGGGTGAGTAAAGTTTCTTGAAGGTCCCTAAGTCGTATCGGTCCGGAAAAATCGCTGATGGTAATCGATTCCACAAGGAAGACGTCCGAGGAAGAAAACACCTTCTAAATCGCACAGTGGTGGACCACCAATCATCCAGATAGTGTGGATGGTATCGGGAGTTCTGCCGCGATGTGCGTTTGTGAAATTTGGCGGCTGGGATAAATCCGAACAATTCCTCAGAGCACTCCCCTTGGTAGATGCGAAAGAAAATGCAAAGGGATGCAGCATCTCTTCGCAGTGCCAATGAATCGAGCCGATCGGAAAGGACTCGGTCGTCGACGATTCGGGCCGCTCTGCGCTGGATGTGGTCAAGTGAAAGGAGCTGGCACTGGGGAGCCCCTGCCCAGAGATGGGAACAGTATTTTCTACGTGGTAGAGCCATGCTGCAGCTATATTATGGTTGTAGCACGAATGAGTTGGCTCGACCGGGGAAGGACCACGTTCTCACAGAAAACCAGCGTAAAATAGCAGCTTAACGCTGCTGTGTTTCGTATGGTGAGTGTAGAGAACCGGACACCCTTTTTACTGACAAAGAGGTATTCCATCTTAGTCCTCACGGGTGACAACGCATCTACATCTTGAGTCTTTATTGAGGATAGATGTAGATGTCTATGGGTCATAGTAACCACTTACCATCAGGTGGACTGTGTGCTCGTTTGTCACCCGATCCTATAAAAAAAAAAGTATTCCATGTGAGGCCGAACCTGCGCCTTGTAAAGTTGCAGGCGGTGTGCCGGCATGTAATATTGTCCCGCTCTGCTGAGCACACCAAGGTTTTTAGAGGCCGATTTTGGCCTTCTCTTCCAAGTGACCACGAAACTGCACGTCACTCCATATGTCGACTCCGAGGATTCCGATACTGGCTGAGGTAAGAAGGGGAGTGCCTTGAAACTGATAACACGAAAATTTACGTATTTACAGGTACTTACCTTTACTAAAACACGCATTCTCTGTAACTGCTGTTCGCGATGCGACGAAACGTGCTGTGCCTCGACGGCAGTTCACCGATGAATGAAGCGCCACGTCACAATCATTTCCTAATATAGGTGACGTCATTTACACAAAAGAGACCGAAATTCATTGCTTGTAGCGACAAGACTTGTTTTGAATAGTTAACTTAAATACACAATATCGTAAACAATGCTTACTTTAACCGACTATCGTCTTCATTTATGAAGTTAGCGAAATTAAATGAACCGACGTTTCGGGAATAAAAGACTATGTCGGTTAATTTAAATATTTATGTTGTTTTTATGTGTATGTTTACTTTTACCGATAACACTGCTTTTTAAAGCGATTGCCAAAACAACTGAAATCCATAATATACTATAGTAATAATGTAGGAAAAACACATTAACTCCATCATACAGATATAAGGTAAGCAAGGAAAAACGAATGTAGCGACTGAGCACCAACGGAATAGGAGTAAGCAAAAACACATGTAGTGTTTAAAATAACATTTCCTATGACGGAGAAAAACGATTTAAGTAACCTATAATATCCGAAACAAAAAAGGAAAAACACATTAAATAATAATCTAACTATGGAGTCGGTACTTCAAGCGGTAAATGGACCAAAATTGCTTTAATTCTTTGTCACTTCATTTAGCGTCTAAAAAAATTGAGCCTAAATGTGTCATTACTTTAAGCGACACCAAAGTGGTCGGATCACCACGAAACTAAGACCAATCGACGCAGAAAAATTCGCTGATTTCAAATATGTATATAACTCATTTTCAACCAAAGTGTCGCTTCAAGTGTTTTTCCTTTCCACCGTCGATATATTTATCTATATGTACTTAGGTATATGTGTATGTATGTAAGTATATATGGATGTATGTATATGTATCTATTATCTTTAGTTTATATCTTGTATAATATTATTATAATATTTATTACGAAAGTACACACTAAATATGCTTCACTTTGAATATGTCCAGTATCGCGGCTGCTGGAAGAAATTTCAATATGAAATAAGCGGTGCCTTTGTACAAAAAATGTTTATAATTCTTTTCTTTTTTTTATTTAAAAAACATTACCTCCACGCTAGGATTTTCTACTGTATCGCGAGAGCAGTTTACATACATAGATTTCACAAGGACAAACATCCAGACCCAGAACAATTATTTGTAGGCCATACAAATACTTGTTCCGTGCGGGATTCGATTCCGCGGCCCCCAGCGCTGCAATTCATTGCTAATCCACTGCACCACGGAGCCGTCAAACGTTTTATTGTAACATTACTTTGCGTATAACGTTAATTTTGACACTACTTCTTGTTGCTGTTTGTCTATTTTATATCTGGTATAAATACGTGATATGTTTAAATATTTTCTTGTGTTTGTGTGAATGTTATATTTTTTATAAAACTAGTATGAAGGATTTTATCACTTTTCATTCACCTTATTTTAACCTATCCACTGGAAAGTGAAACGCAGGTTTGTCGTTTCAGCAAGCTATATGTGTAGCTATTTCCTCAGATCTCTATCTACGTGGTAGAGCCATGCTGCAGCTATAATATGGTTGTAGCACGAAAGGGTCGGCTCGACCGGGGAAGGACCATGCTCTCACAGAAAACCAGCGTAAAATAGCAGCTTAACGCTGCTATGTTTCGTATGGTGAGTGTAGAGAACCGGAGACCCTTTTTACTGGCAAAGAGGCATTCCATCTTAGTCCTCACGGGTGACAACGCATCTGCATCTTGAGTCTTTTTTGAGGATAGATGTAGATGTCTATGGGTGATAGTAACCACTTACCATCAGGTGGACTGTGTGCTCGTTTGTCACCCGATCCTATAAAAAAAATCTTCTAAAGTACTCGTCGTATTTAGACAAATGAGGTAACTAATAAGGTTTTGCTGGAATCGTCGGGCTCTTCCCCGGGTCTACATAATATATGACGTCACATAAATTTCAACATGGCGGCTTGTTGAGGACAAAGTGCTACAAAAAAAAAGGTCAAACATCGTAACTACCTAATAAAAGTTTTAATCGACAACATTCTGAAAATATTTAGATTGCATAATATCAGTATGTATTAGTTATACCTCAAAAAGTAATTAGTATATATCTTGATATCTATTTATCTATTACAGCGTATAAAATTTCACAGCTAAACTGAGGCCACGGTAAAAAGTAACTAATATTAACTATTAAGTCTACAAAGGTCTAATTTAAACTAGAATTATTTCTATAATAAAACAGGTACTTACTACAACAGAGAAAAGTCTGAACGTTCCGAAAACTGAAATACCTTAAATGCAGTCGAAATATGTACAGAATAAAAAAAAACATTGGGTAAAAGTACTTAAACTGAACAAACACTTATTAAATACTACCGGTGAGATATTGTTAACAAATAGAAATACAAGTTGGTTACATTGTAATCCTGCTAAAGTTCGTAAAATGTAAATCGGAGGCTTGAAAATGGTCTGATAGAAGCGGTACAGAAATCACATTGCTTTTCGTCATGACCAGATGGAAGTTTTTACTAAACTGAGAAGACAAATGAACTTACGGTCCATCTGATGGTAAGCAGCTGATGTAGCCCATTGACTCATTTTTTTATAGAATAAGGGTGAAAAGCGAGCACACAGTCCACCTGATGGTTAGTCGTTGCTGCGACCCATAGAAAACTATATGTATCCTCGTTTGCGAATGAAAATGCAGATGGGTTGTCAGCTGAGCAAATAAAACTCAGGTTATTCAACGACAAAGTCTTTTAATTTTTTGATTTTTTTACTCAACTGCGGAGAGTAATGTGTTTATCTGTCTTTATATGTATGTAGGTTTGTATTCATGTTCATTAGTCGCGCTCTAGACACCAAGCGTGTGAGCCGATTTTGATGATTCTTACATCAGTCGATTTGTCTTAATTTTGTGAGTGTGAATAAAGAAAGGACAGTGATCAAAATTTAATATGGCGATAACCAGAAGCCACTTTGCTTAAAAGAAAAAAAAAACAAAGTTCACAAACTATGTCAAGTGGGGTATCATTGACTACGTCTTTGAAAATCATATTCAGTAAAGTTGTTAAAAATTACCTCGCATACATACGCTCGATAAAATAAAATGATGTGTCTTACCTAGTTTGAAGAGCATCTCCCGCCCTCCCTCAATTGCGTGCACTATCCCCGTCACCACTAATCCTAATACCACTACTTCCAACACCACTACACTAGGAAAGACACACCACTGACGTCAATACGACACGTGTTTCGCCTCTACATGAGGCATCTTCAAGTGATCTCTGCGGTGGCTGACCACCAATCTATTTAGGTTTTTATAGTCATTTTTCATTTCGAATGACCATTTATGACCTGTAACGATTTAAAGTTGATTAGCGACCGTTCTTGATTAAATTTTCAAAACTTTTTTTTTTTATAGAATAAGGGTGACAAACGAGCACACAGTCCACCTGATGGTAAGTGGTTGCTGCGGCCCATAGACATCTACATCTATCCTCTATTACAAATCAAAATGTAGATGCGTTGTCACCCGTGAGGACTAAGATGGAATGCCTCATTTCCAGTAAAAAGGGCCACCGGCCACCTGCACTAACCAAGCGAAACGCAGAGGTAAATCTCTACTTCACGCTGGTTTTCTGTGAGGTCGTGGTACCACCCCGGTTCGAGCCGGCCCATCCGTGCGACAGCAAAAGCTGCCGCGTGGCTCTACCACTCTTAAAAACTGTTAAAAACTTATAATAAAGCTGTGATAAACTTGTTATCTATTATAATCGTTTAATGTGTATTATTTGTATTTTTATTGCATTCGCGTTTATTCAAAACAGTATTAACCTCGCTTGTTTATTAATCTCGTATAACTTGGTTACGTACGTTGCACCTTTTATATCGCTTACACTAGCGCGTTACATTGTCTCGGGACTTACAGCGGATTTCAATTTAACACCCGTAAAGTGTTTTATTCCAGAAAACACAAAGTAACAACTTGTTATGACAGAGAATAAAATAATAAAAATATGTTCTTTGTAGAAATAATAGTAAAAAATATACGAAATTTGGGCCAATTTCAATCGTTGTAGATATGGAAACCATTTTTATTCAATATAAATTATAAAAAACACTTATTGAAACTCACTTATTTATCGCTGGTTCGGATAATATCTCTGTCCTGGCAAGAAGAAGAAACTAATTTCGATAATATTTTTTAAAGAATAGCTCACAATCATTAAACATGTTAAACGATAAATAACAACAGAAAGCACATTGGAAATAGCTTGGTAGCGATCACGTCACTTTCGTGGGCTATTATCATCTATAATTTCCTTAAAATTATATTAAACCTTTTATACAATGTTTGTTGTATTTTCTTTAATTGTTGCTAGTCATTGCTTAAACGTGGATCATCCTGCTGGCTGATAGCCGAAGCTTTTAGTAACGGAAATTCCATTCCTAAATACACAATGCCAGCCTAATTAAAAATAAAATTTAAAACTAAAATTAAACAAGCACAAAAATATCACAACACTACGCTGTCTTTTTTTATTATGAATGACCAAAAATTTGTGTAGGTTACTTTCAATCTATAATTTATTACTATAATTAAAATAAATAACTAAAACGTTGATAAAATGTCAGATAATGTAGTGTGAAGACAACTATACGAAAACTGATATTAATTTTAATGATTCATTATGGTAATTGATTGACTGTTTGTATATTACTTTAATTATTATGAAGTAAGGGATCTTTCAGCATATAGCCTAGTTTTTAATTTCGTAGTTGTCATAAGTGACGACAGAGGAAACGACTTGGTGCGTCTCTTTCTGATAACAACTTAAAGTAATAAAAAACGGCAGTTAACAACGCGCCTGGAAAGCGTGGCGAAATCCTACTTAATATGAGACAATCTACGAGGGACGCCTATGATCAGCAGTGAAATTTTACTGACTGTGATGATAATGATGAAAGTACCAAAGGTAGTTTAACAACCCACATATAAGATCTCGTAAGTATATATATATATCTATGTCAAGTGATATAAATTTTATGAACCGTTTTCATTTAATTATCCTAGAGCTGCCCTCCTGTATTTCGAAACGAACGGTGAAGTGATATAGAGCCAGTATAATTACAAGACATAAGCAGTACAACTAATGATAGTCCTCAGAAGAAGCAATGTAACTGTCGCCTTTTTTAAAGTTGGCTGCAAGTTTTGAACGTGGTAGAGCGATGCTGCAGCTATATTAATTGTGTAGTTGTAGCACAAACGATGACAGCGTTTTTATATTACCCACGTAAAATAGCAGCTTCACGCGGCTGTGTTTCGTATGGTGAGTGTATAGAACCGGAGATCCATTCTACTGGAAAAGAGGCATTCCATCTTAGACTTTAGGTGTAACAACGCACCTGAATTTTGATAAATGTAGATGTCACAGCATCCATTTACCGTCAGGTGGCCTGTGTGCTCGTTTGTCACCCTTATTCTATAAAAAATATGCTCTGAATACACATTCATGCAGTATTTTCCTGCCGTGCCAGCTGGTATATTATTTACATTATACATTTTTATTAAAATATTCATTTAAAATATTTGTAAATGATATTGTTGTTAATGTTATTCTTCTTTTAACTTAGCATACCTATCCAATAACCTTATTTATTTACTTTAATTTGTAACACATTATGCACACGTAAAAGTTTAAGTCCGGTATGAGCCGTACTAGGTGTTACCGGGTAGTAAGACTTCCTGGGTAGGTACCACCGTCTTACTTCTTTCAACTACCAAACAGCAGTGCTTGCACGACTGTATGCAAGCGGTGAGGCATTGGTTCTAAAAAGTACAACACATATGTAGCCTCCTTTGTTTAAAATTAGCTGCAGGTGTCCGTGAAGGGCCTTCCCGAGGTGACCACTCCGATTGGGCTTGCCAAGCCCACTTCGGATGTATGTTGGTAGGCTGCGGTGTGAGGAATATTCTCTCCCCCTACCGCTGCAGCAGAGGTGGAGTTGTGGAGGAGTAGAGTAGAGTTGTGGAAGAGTATGGTATGGCGATGCGCCACTCGCCCTACCCTCCGTAACTCTGGTGGTTCCGCACCGTTATTGCGGTGGTGATGAGGCTGTGGGGTGAGAAAAGTGTCAGTATTTCGAGGTGCCGCTCTCCCTAGCCTCCTCAGCCGAATCTTGATTTGCAGCGGAGCCAGAAACTAGACCCGACGCTAGGGTGAGTAAGACTAGTTCTACCGAGTGCTTGTTTTTCCTGGCCCCATGGCCTACGCGTATCGGACACGGGCGCGTCTGTTGCGCAGGTCCGTTGCGCGAGTCCGTTGCATTGGGAGCCGCGGCGGAAGGTGCACTATGTGTTCAGGTGTGCCTAACCTGAGAAGAAGATGGGGTAGGAGTAGTTATCTCTCGAGCAGGGGCTACCATAGGGCGGCCGGCGCCAGTGGAGACGCGGATGTGTACGAAAGCATTCCCGTAGCCCTGCCAAAATGCACGAATGTGGAACTACATGGAGTTGCGAGTCCGACATAACACGTCTTTGCCCCCGCGAGGTGAGTATGCATAGGCCTATCCCATGTTAAAAAAAGGTGTCCGTGGATTCTTTCGTAGTGGACTGTTACTTTATTTGTTGCTTGTTCATATTGCGTCGTTCATCTGTCAGTAGGATAACGCGACATCGCATAGCCTCATACGTCATCATCACAATACGTCACAACATCAATGTTGTGTGCAATATAGAGAGCCCTACTGGGAACACTAACGCAACAGAGTGTGTGCGCCCCGCTTCGCGCTCATCACCGAGTATTAACAACCATTTTGAGAAATAAGGATGTTTCATGTTATTTATTTTAATGTAAAACCACTTTACTATAATTTTTTACGACAACACAAAATATTAACGACAACGGAATTCGTAACATAATTGAAACATTACTACAAGAACGAATGAGAAAAATTTATAAGATTTCTAACAATTTGTGACAATTTTTGACGACGAATTTAGGGCTTCGAGGGTACTAGAGACAAACATTTGTCTTGAAAATCTCACGTTCTTCCATATTTGGAGTGTTGACGTCGATAGATTTGTCTTTAAGAATTATTTAAATCGGAGAATTCATATTAGGAAAATCGACATAGACGTCGGTTTTTTTATTTTGATTTTTATATGGTTGACTCGTATACTGTTAAGTTATTATAAATATAAACATTTGAAAAACAAGAAGTGAAAGAATTTTATCATTAGCAAGAAAATTATGTTTCAGCAATAAGTATATTATACTCTTCAACCGTAAATCACATCACTGGCTTAACAAAGACAAAGAAGGATACGCTATTAAACCTCCCGAATTCAGTATGAAAAGGATTTTTTTTCTTTATTGAAGGAAAACATTCAGCGTTATATAGTTTATTATATGAGTAAGTGAACATTGAATCAATACGTAAGGCCAAAATTGTTTCCACTAAAAAAATATTAAGAAAATTCGATTGAATAGACACAGAAAGTTTTATTTAGGCCTTATACAATAATTAGTTTTTGTTTAGAGAAATGCGATACTAAAAAGTAAGTACAGCATCATAGCTAACACACAGTACTTGTTTTAATTTTAGATATAAACTTCAACTTACTCTCATGAAATATATCAATTTGCTCACATTTTTCGTTATATTTTGTGTGTATTTTATGATTTTTGGTATAATTGGCTTAATTGAAGATAACGGAATTTAAGAAAAAGCGGCAAAATTTCTTTTATGATTGCGTTAAATATTGTGGGATTAGTAATATCATCATCATCATCATCATCATTACAACCCTTCACAATTATATTGTTGAACATAGGCCTCTCTCAAGGAATGCCACTAAGTACGGACCTGTGAGACACCTGCATCAATCGACTTTCTGCATGTCTTACCAGCTTGTCACTCCATCTAGTGGGGGCACTCCCTACACTTCACTTACCGGTACGAGGCTGCCACTCGTGAACCTTTTTTCCCCGCCGGTTGTTGGTTTTTCTAGCTACACAGCCGACCCAAGAATACTTACGATGAAGTCAAATAAAAAAAAATCTAAGTCGGTTCAACCGTTTGGGAGCTGCGATGCCACAGACAGACACACAGATACACACGTTAAACATAGCGTCACTGGAAAGCCAATACTACTTAAACGCCAAAAGGGCATTTTACAGTACAGCCATTTTAAGTTTTTTTTTTACAAAACCGGGCTTAATTTTTTTTCTAATTAAGATATCGAAATACAATAAAAGCAAAAAAAAATCGTGATTCTATTATCTACGTACTCGAATCGAGATATTCTGCATATTTCTTGTAATTCAGAAGATAGCTGTCACTTTAGTATATTTGCTCTGTACACTTCGTAAGGAGAAACTACTTATCCCCATTATATATATATTTTTAAATACTAACGTCCTTTCCAATGTATGAAAGGAAAAAGTACTAACACGCATTACGGGTTGATAACGGTCTCACGCTAATAGTACTTAAACATTATAACATGTCACAAGACCGTACGGAAAAGCGATGTATAGTATTAAAAGTTGGTACCATTGTTATGCCAAAAAGACTTATGTAAAAGACATATGATTTAATTTTAAATGTTTTTTCTTAATGGGCATAGACAGTACTTGTGCTAACAATAATTGTACTAGCAGCAAACAAAATAAATAAGAATACTATAATTCCTAATTCGAGTTAGATTGAATATTTTTACTGTATTGGTTGAAGAAAGTAAAAAACAAAATATTAACATGCTTAGTAATCACTTTTAATGAAAAATAATAATAAAAAAATGACAGGATAGTTTTTTAACAGTTTTAAAACTTGGTTACTTGTAACAAACATGTGTCAAAAGTAACGCAAAATAATTTTATTATTAATCTACAATAATAATTATGTATTAAATAATCAATTATTTGGCACCATTTTCGAAGAGATTAAATTGACATGCATAATAGATTTTGAATTCCTTGTGAAAAAAAAAAAGTTGTATCTAAACATGCAGTTTGGAAAATAATACTTAAATGGTGTTAAAAATCTACTAAACTCGAGTATAGTTGTTGTGTAAAGTAAACTTTAAATGTATAATACTTTTTAATAATTTTTAATTAAAACTAATTTTACGGATTTTATCGCGTATATTAACTTATTTTATACTCCCGACGTTTCGAGCACTTTACAGCACACATGGTCACGGGGAGGACTGAGGTGTATGACGAATAGAATAGAATAGAATAGAATATTTTCTATTCAATATACATTACATGTGTAATTCTTATTGAAAGTCATTTTTTACTTTACCACTGGTTCGAAAAAATACCCTCTGTCCTGGGAAGAACCAGGAAGAAACCCAGCGGGACTTTTTTTTTAAATAAATTTTACAATATGAATGATTACGAACTATTTACAAAATTTATTTTAGAAACTGCTTGGAAGCGACCACCTCATTCCCAGGGGTTATTATCAACCATGTATTCATTTATACTATAATAACCCTTTTTATACAGTTTCAACTTCACAAAACATTTAAACTTGGTAATAGAGAGAGCCTGTACACTTTCCGGGACCTTGTTGTAATAGCGTATCCTCGTACATTGCCCCAAGAATGAATTACTGACTGTATGGAGTCGAGGAACTGGTATCACTAGCTTGTGTGTATTCCTAGTGTTTACAGAATGTACATAACTTTTTTTACTAAAACTACCTTTGTTTTTGTTAACATACATGAAATTTTCGTAAATATACTGAGAGGCCAAAGTTAATATATTTATTTCTTTAAATATATCTCTAAGAGACTCTTTCGGTTTTAGGTTGTAAATAGCTCTAATGGCCCTCTTCTGTAAAACAAAATAGTTTCTGAATCAGCCGCATTTCCCCATAGCAAAATCCCATAAGACATTATGCTATGGAAATAACTAAAATAAACTAATCTAGCTGTCTCGACACTAGTGAGACCTCTAATCTTTTTTACAGCATAGGCTGCAGAACTTAGTCTGCTTGCTAATTTGGATAAATGGGGGCCCCACTGGAGCTTTGCGTCAAGAGTGATGCCAAGAAAAACAGTGGATACAACAGGGCTCAATTCCTCCCCATTTAAAAACACATTGGTATTCAGATTTTTAACATTCGTTGTTGTAAATTTAACACAATTAGTTTTATTTCCGTTCAAATGCAGATTATTAACGTTAAACCAATGCACTAATTTTTATATAGCATTATTCACTTCGTCACATTTAAATGAATGACGTTTAAGTTTAAAAATCAAGGAAGTATCATCAGCAAATAATACTATATCATGACTATCCCATACAAGGTGAGGTAAGTCATTAATATACACCAGAAACAGGAATGGGCCGAGAATCGAGCCCTGAGGAACACCTATTAGTACAGGTGACCCGGAAGAACTTTTACCATTGATAATAACCTTTTGTTTTCTATTACTTAAATATGAAATAATAAGTTTAAGCGCTGTGTTCTTGACACCATAGTACTGTTATCTTCCTGATTAATGTCTCATGGTGAACACAGTCGAAGGCCTTGAAAAGATCACAAAATATACCCAAAGCATCCTCTGAATTCTCCCATGCACAAAAAATATGTTTAATAAGCTCAACTCCAGCATCAGTTGTCGAACGACCCCTTGTAAAACCGAATTGATTTTTATGTAGCAATTTATTAATATTAAAGGAACTTAACATCTGATCTTAAAAATATTTTTTCAAAAATTTTACTTAATGTTGGTAGTACAGAAATTAATCTAAAATTGGCGGGGTCTAATGCTGCCTCAGCTAGTATCGGAATCCTTGGCGTCGACATATCGAATACTGTGCAGTTTCGTGGTCACTTGGAAGAGAAGGCCAAATTGGCTTCTAAAAAGCTTGGCGTGCTCAGCAGAGCGAGACAGTATTTCATGCCGGCACATCGCTTGCAACTTTATAAAGCGCAAGTTTGGCCCCACATGGAATACTGTTCTCATCTCTAGGCCGGGCCACCCCAGTGCCAGCTCCTTCCACTTGACCGCATCCAGCGCAGAGCGGTTCGAATCGTCGACGACCGAGTTCTTTCTGATCGGCTCGATACACTGGCACGGCACTGCGTAGAGATGTTGCATCTCTTTGCGTATTTTATCGCATCTATCACGGGGAGTGCTCTGACGAATTGTTCGGACCAATTCCAGCCGCTCAATTTCACCATCGCACATCGCGACAAAACTCGCGTTACCATCCATACCATCTGGATGATTGGCAGTCCACCACTTTGCGATTTAGAAGAAGTTTTCTCCCTCGCACAACTTCCTTGTGGAATCAATTACCACCATCGAATTTTCCGGACCGATACGACTTAGGAATCTTCAAGAAAAGAACTTACACTTTTCTAAAAGGTCGGCAACGCATCTGCAATTCCCCTGGTGTTGCAGTTGTTCATGGGTGGCGTTAGTCACTTACCATCAGGTGAGCCGCATGCTCGTTTGCCTCCACTTCCATAAGAAAACACTCTTCTCTTATTAAACAATTGCTCACTCTGTCATTCAGATTCATCCCTAACATACTCCTTAATGACCGCATTTCTACAGCATTTATTCTACTCTCGTGCTTCTTCTGCCACACCCAACTTTCACTACCATACATTAAATTAGGTACTAACACAGCATTGTGAATTGCCATACGTGCCGTTTTGGACACATTCTGACTTTTCACAATAGGGTGTAGAGCCCCATTCACTCTATTTCCTGCATTCACTTGTCGTTCTATATCCTTATCATATCTACCATCCCTGCTAAACACACATCCCAAATCCTCAAACTCATCTACTTGCTCTACCAACTCTCCTTCTATTCTTATTTCACATATCGTTTTACTTTCTTCTCTTTCAAAAACCATAACTTTCGTCTTACTTGCGTTCACTTTCATTCCCTTTTCTTTTAATGTCCTGTTCATTAATGTAACCATAATTTCCAACTCGGCTGCCGACGACGCAAGTATGACTTGATCATCGGCGTACAAAAGGCATTTGACGGTTAATTCACCCATTCTTAACCCGCAGTCTTCTACTTTCAAATTTTCCAAACAACTGTCCATAAACATGTTGTCCATGTTGAACAGCCACGGGGAAGCCACACAGCCCTGTCTGACACCTTTATGGATGCCAAACCAGTCCGAGTAGGCCCCGTTGATCCTGACACAAGCACTAGAATCTCTATACAGAGACTTCAATGCCTGTATCAATCCAGCGCACAACCCAAATGAATTCAGTGTTTGCCATAAGACATCCCTGTCCACTCTGTCATAAGCCTTCTCCAAGTCCATGAACGCACAGAAAACTTTTTGGTTTTTGAAATTAGGATGTTTTTTGATTTCAATAGCCTCGCGAATCATCCTTGGAAGGAATCGGTGTTGCGCACAAGCAACGATGTGTGAGCCGGGGCGTTATCATGGTGCAAAAACCAGTTTTTGTTCTTTTACAAATCCGGCCCATTCTGGCGGATTACCTCGCGCAAATTGCGCATAACTTGCAGGTTTTACTTCTTATTAACCGTTACAAATGGCTGCGTAAGTCCAGCGGTAATTGGTCGCATGTTTTATCGCATAACGCAGTCGCTCGCTCCTTAAGTAGAGAGCGGTTGCGTCATTGGTCTGTATAAAAGGCACTTGTTTTGGCTCGCCGCTCACTTAGCGGTTAGCCACCGTAGAGTCTATATCACCTGAGGATGCCTCGTGTAGAGGCGAAACACGTGTCGTATTATCATCAGTGGTGTGTCTTGCCTAGTGTAGTGGTGTTGGGAGTAGCGGTGCTGGGATTAGTGGCGACGGGGATAGTGCACGCAATTGAGGGAGGGCGGGAGGTGCTCTTCATACTAGGTAAGACACATCATTTTATTTTATAACGTGGATATTTGCGAAGTAAATTTTTCTAAAAGCTTTTATATAATGGATTTCCAGAAAGTGACGCCTGATTCTATTAATTATAAAAGGTTTGGCAGAACAATCGCCTTAAAGACTGCTATGTTAGTAGTTAACCTGAGATCATGTGAATGCAAAACCTTGGATCTGAATTTCCCGAAAACAGCTGACGCAGCACCGATTCTTCCCTTAATTTCAGCTTCAAGATCACATTTAAATGTTATTACGCTTCCAAAGTACTTAAACTTTTCTACAGATTTCAGAACGCCCTGATTGAGCTGGATCCGTAAAGGGTCAGAATGGGAGCGCGTAGCCATCACTTCAGTCTTTGTCACAATGACTTTGAGGCCAAACGTACGGCGTGACTCACAAGACTACTCATCAACCGTTGTAAAGAATTTAAGAAATCTGCCACATAGCACAAGTCATCTGCGTACATAATTTCCATTATTACATCGCAAGACACCTTAGACTTTGACCGCAGTCTATTTTAACTAAAAGCTGGCTATCTGTGCGGTAACGAATACGTATGCCTTCATACAGAGTATGTAGATCACCCTTGACAGCCATAGCGAAATAGATAGCAAAAAACGTTGGCGCCAAGACAAAACCATTTTTGACACCGCAGGTAACAGGGAAAAATTCTGTTTGTTCACAATTTACGGAAACGCAGCAAGTCATTCCATCGTGTAGAAGCCTCAGTACACGTACATACTTTTCCGTAGAACCCAATTTTAACAAAATCATCCATAATGCTTCACGAGGTATGCTATCAAACGCTTTCTCCAGATCGACAAATGAAAGGAAAATCGTTCAATGGCAACAACTCAACATCACTGCAACAATTCTGGCAACAACGCATCCGAAAGAGGAATTTAACATTTTTTTGTATTTTCTCTAGGTTAGAAGTATAGGTTCTCGCAGATTAGTGAAAATACAAAAGATATTACTGTGGCATATATCCTACGCGATGGGGGTAGTAAAACGAATAAAATCGTACAAGGATAGGTTAATCAAATTTAAATTGAATGCCTTGTATTGTTTCCCTCAATTTTTATCCAGATTCATCTTTTCTCTTGTCCTGTCCAAAAAACTACTATGTGTTGTAACTCACCTGTCGTCAGACTATGCAATTTAATTAATGAAGTTGGTGATGTGAGAGATGTTTTTTTACGATTCTCTGTACATGTTTCGAAATTCGTCTTGTGCAAGGTTTGTCAGATGATGGTTTTATAGACTAAAGCTACAAAAAGTATTAAAGAGATAATATTTATATTAAATGAAACAATTTTTTTGCGAATTTTGTCGCATTTAATTTAACTTCTTAATTTCCGACGTTTCGGGTGCTTTACAGCACCAATCCATAGTCACGGGGGAGACTGAGGTATTTGACGTCCCGATGTCATAGTTAGCCCGGCTACGTTCAGTTTTTGTATATTATTTTTTTGGACCAATATACGCAGAATGAGTTTACAGTATCATGCAGCGGTATGCTTGAATTTTATTAATTACATTATTACAAGCAGATGGCAGCAATCCATGTTCTTTATTGAAATTAGGATGTTTTCTATTAATTTCAATAGCCTCGCGAATCATCCTTGATAGGAATCGGTGTTCTTTTGCGAGGGTTTCTGGTCTATTAAATCTAATGTAATGGCGGGGACGTTCTTGAATATGTTTCCATACTGCAGTATGGACTTCCCGGAACGTCAGTGCTTCAAGTCAGCTATATATTTTTTCACGCGGGTTTTTATAGATCTTTTTGTTTGCCCTATGTAAGAGAGACCACATTCACAATCCAGCTTATACACTACTGAATTTTGTAGAGAGATATGACTCTTGACGGATGGTAAAAATTGACTAATATTCTTCGGCTGCTTGCAGTATGTTTTAATGAAAATTCGCTTCAAGATGTAGCCGACCTTGTCTGTTACTCCACTGACATAGGGTAGTAGTGCAGGAACGCGATCGGCTGTGGCCGGTTTCACTCGGTCACTGTGACGTAGGCGCGCGACCTGAAGCTTGTTGTCTTGCAATACTTGCTCGACGTGCTAAAGCTCGGCGGCCAGATGTTTTCTGTCACAGATCCCTCGTGCTCGCTGAAACAAAGATTTTACCACGGTAGCTAACTGTGATGGATAATGGTGCGATTCACCATTTAAATATCGGTTGGTATGGGTCTTTTTCCTATACACAGTGTGACCGATAGTATTATCAGGATTTCGGAAGACTAAAACTAAAAAATCTAGGAAAGCTAAAGAATTGTTTGCCTTTTAACTGCATTGTGAATTGTATTTTAGAGTTTGTGGAATTAAGGTGGTCTAAAATGCAGTTACTTTGTCAGATGGTAAAATTGTGAAAGTATCATCTTCGTACCGTTTGTAGAATTTTGGATTTACAGGAGCAGTAAAAAGGGCTGTCTCTTCAAAGTCCTATAATGTGTAGTCTTCGCGTAAATATAAGAAACGATAGTATTTAGTTCGAGGTTTTACCTAAATAATATCTGAATTTTTTTTTAAAGCTACCTAAAATATGCATACTGTGTTCGTCTATAGGTAGTTCATTTTAAAGCATATTATATATATATATATATATATATATATATATATATATATGGCTATAGTAATTATTGTCTTAAATAGCAATATAAAATTTTCTGACGAGCCTTAGTCATAAATAAATACAAAATAGTTTTTCGTGATAAGTCCAGTCCAAAAACAATTTTGGTATGTAAAAAGAGCTTGCCATACATTTAACATTTTTGTTGTTATACGCTTTGTATATTTCTCAACAAAGGTCTCCACCAACGAGCGCTAAATATCACAGGCCTTAACCACCGTCATTTTTACTTCCTGCATCATTACCAGGTTGTTATTCTATCTACTTGTTATTCGTTACTCTTCATATTTGATTACCTCGTTGGTCTAGTGCTTGCAGTAGATTGACTGCTGAAATGCCATGGTCAATCATCAAATCAATCAGGTCAAAAAATCAGTTATTTAGCTTTTCCATCAAGAAATTCTCAGTGGCTGCCCGAAGTCAGGAAGTTGGCGGTGTCTCACCTCCGTACCCCGCAAAGCCCGTAAAGCTGTTGGTCCTGCGTCTGATCCCTCTCCGGTCATGTTGGTTTACCATCACATCGGATTATGAGACTGAGGGAATAGGGAGTAAACCTGTGCATGCGCATGCTCTTGAGAACTATAATCCTGTCCTGCGCCGATGTGTAGTCTCCATTGAGGCTGGCCACCGTGACCGAAAATCGGTCTGGTGGTCAATGTTATTACTCTATCTAGTCGGGAGCTGCCATTTCACTTACAAATGCAAGGCTGTCATTCGAGAACCTTTCTTTTCCGAAAGATTCTCAAGCGGCATCCGGCTATGTCGGTTAATCTGGCCTTACTGCGGACATCCTATTTTATATTTTATCTACGTTCATTTTAAAGTGGAAAAAGATATACTTTGGTAAAGAATCTGTCAATAAGTACACTTTAAATCAACGAGTAAACTTCGAGAGTAAGAAAAATCCCGGAAAAGCAAAACATTAAGTGTATATTCAATCCCGGTCGCATTTATCGGGGATTTGTCCCGCATTCCTTTCACACATCACCGACACTAGCTTAAACGTAACTCCGGAGACTTTCGTGTTGAAAGAATCTTTCTAAGTAGTGTATGTAGTTAAACACATTGATATTTTGTATAAGATTGTTGGTTGCTGTCTTCTCTTCTTTATATGAACTTACGTTTTTATGTTGTTAATAATTTACAAGTCCAAAGGTTAAAACAATATTAAAAAAACCAGACTGTGTAAAAAGATTTTCTGAAAAGAGAAAGGATTTAGATGTCATCACACGACTGACTGTGTTTAATCGCACTTTTTTATTTTGTGTCAAAATGGTAGCAAATAATAATAGAGAAAGAAGTGTCAAAATATATACAATATTTGTGTGGGTGTATGTGTATATTCAGGGTTAGTTTGTGTATGTGTGTGTGTGTGTGTGTGTGTGTGTGTGTGTGTGTGTGTGTGTGTGTAAGTATATGTGAGTGAAGCGGACACGTTCCTGCCACAAATTCCTCTCATTTTTGGGATATGTATATGTATGTATATCTACCGTTTGACATACAGTATGTAACAAACAACCCGATGATTCTTTTAGGGGTGTAAATAATATAGGCATGGCATTTATGACAGTGATATATTTTTGGGTCGTTATTAAAGGAATTTTAGTGTTCACAATAAGTAAATATATTCAATCTTGTCAAGAAACGTTATTTACATCAGAACTAACAGTAATTTTACTCTCCGCTAACGGAGAGGTAATAAACCCACATATTTTTTATGTGGTAGAGCCATGCTGAAGCTATATTACTGGTATAGTTGTAGCACGAATGGGTCGGCTCGACCGGGGAAGGACCACGCTCTCACAGAATACCAGCGTAAAATAGCAGCTTAAAACTGCTGTGTTTCGTATGGTGGGTGTAGATAACCGGATACCCTTTTTACCAGAAAAGAGGCATTCTATCTTAGTCCTCACGGGTAAAAACGCATCTGCATTTTGATTCGTTATTGGCAATAGATGTGGATGGCTATGGGCCACAGCAACCACTTACCATCAGGTGGTCTATTTGCTCGTTTGCCACCCTATCCCATAAAATAAATATAATTTGCAAATATATTTTTTTATTTTATTTCATTTTTTGATCAAAATTTTTTGAAGTGTAGTTTTTTTTACGTTTGAATACATACTGATTCTCATAATACACTTTGCCGGAACAACATGGCTTTTGTTACATGCTGTATATATCATGTAAGATCGTAATTCCTTATTTACTTATTTAAGTGTTGCATGAAATAATGACCGGATTAAAGTATGCCCTTCTGGAAATTGATGAAAACAAAACAGACGGAAAGTTAATACAATTATATAACCATATTGGTTCAACATGGCTGTACTATCGGAACGAAAAGGGAACAGGTAACCGATCTCACTTTCCAATATTTATTTAGGTGCGCATTATTTGTTGCGCATTATTTGGTACTGTGTATACAATAAATGATTTGTTTCGGGAAGGAGAATTGTTTCATAATAAATGGCCCATCAAATATATATCTGCCTTATGCGATAGGTGGTGATGAGCTTTAGTCCAAATTCACCCTGGACTTTTTGCAGTATAAATAAATCATAATCATAAAAATCAAAGTCACTCACGCCTGTCACCCGCAGGGCTAGGCAGAGACTACGGACTTCTATTTGACACGATCCTGACACACCCCTCTCGCCTCTTTTACATCCATATACTCTTCAGTTAAGGATTTTCTTAATCTGGCCCATTTTCAATGTATCCCCAATTTGGTCGATAAACTTTCGTCTAGGGTGTCCCTTGCCGACTCTACCGTTCACATAATAGCATAAATTTGCTTGGTCACTCTTTCATCACTCATTCTTTTTGCATGATCAACCTATCTCATCATTCCTTTATTAAACCTGGTCACAACATCATCTTTCAAACTACACTTTTCTCTTATCGCACTGCACAATTTCTTACCCTGTCCTTCATGTTCAGGCCTAACGTACTCCATAATGATCGCGGTAATATTTTTTTTAAATTAATATCTTGACCACAGAGTTATCTAACAGGTTCAGGCTTGTGAATATATTTTGTGGCACTAAATCGAGATATATTGTGAAAAGGCTTCATTTTGGTATATAAATATAGAATTTGATACTGACTACAGCGTCACTCATTGTGGAACCTAGCATACTCGTAGCCACCAAATCGTATAGTTATAACCATTGCCTCGACACAACAAACATTATGTAAATAATATAATCCCAATTGGTGAAGTCGAACAGAAACTACACGACCACTAACAGATGTACAAACTCACCGATAGAGGTAGGCAGATGTACTTCTTTACTGAACGATTCTGACACACCTCTCTCACTTTTTTCACATCCATATATCTACGTTTATTTTACATGTGTTAGAGCCACGCTTCAGCTATATTATGGTTAGAGTAAGAATTGGTCGGCTCAACTGGGGAAGCAACATGCTATCACGAAATATATGTGTTAAATAGCAGCGTTTTGTATAAAGTGTGTAGAGTAGCGGAGACTCTTAGCTGGAAACAAAGTTGGCAATTCGTCTGCATTTTGATTCTTAATTGTAGATAAATGTAGATGTTTTTGGGCCACAGTATCCATTTATCATCAGGTGGACCGTAAGCTCGTCTTTCACACATATTCTATGAAAACAAAAACTACGCATACCTGCTATTCAGCTGAGGTTACTTTAATTTGGATCATGCCTTGTTAGTCTGGTGTTAGTATACGCAGTTGTTTATCAACATTCATGTATCATGCCTCGGGTTCAAAACCCGGGTCTGGCTACAATTTTTTATTGGATTATTCTGTCAAGAAATTCTCAGTAGCAGCCTGGATTCAGGAAGATGGCGGTGTTTCACCCCCGAGCCTCGGAGAGCACGTATATCCGTTGGTACTGCACCTAATCTCTCTCCGGTGGTGTCGGATAGCCGTCCCATCGGACTATGACAGTAAGGTCATAGAATAAGGGAATAGTACTAAAATCCTGTCGTACACGAATGGCTACTCTCCCTTAAGACTGGTTATCGTGACTGAAATTACGTCTGGAGGAATTATTTTGGTCCATCTCAACAACCAACTATTAGTTATATATTTTTTTTTATAGAATTTGGGTGACAAACGAGCACACAGTCCTCCTGATGGTAAGTGGATGCTGTGGCCCATAGACATCTCCATCTATCTTCGTTTGCAAATTAAAATGCAGATACGTTGTCAGCCGTGAGGACTAAGATAGAATGCCTCTTTTCCAGTAAAGTGGGTCTCCGGTTCTCTACACTCACCATACGAAACACAGCAGCATTAAGCTGCTATTTTACGCTGGTATTCTGTGAGAGCGTGGTCCTTCCCCGGTCGAGCCGACCCATTCGTGCTACAACTATACTACTAATACAGCTGCAGCATGGCTCTACCACGTATAATGATTGTACGTGGTTTGCAGATGTACGCGCATCACGGAAAAACTACTGGATAGATATCAATTAGTTTTTCTAAGTTTTATTTCTTGAACACTTGGCCCTTATCTAAAAACAATTATTGCGATATCTTCATTTCATATAAAGTTATTAAAGTTTTAAGAAACAACAATTTTTAACGGGTTTTTCACACGGTCAACTGTACGTCGCTTGCACTTGCGTTACTAACCCAGATAATTTATATATTTTAGCTACCAACGCTTAAAATTCTATAACGAGCAACGAGTAACATTGTTTACAAAAAAAATATGTAAGCAAAATATTTTTTTCGCTTGTAATCTTTTGATGTTTATTTCCTTCGCACATACGAAAACTTTATTCATAGTTTATGCAACGTGGACGAAGTCGCGGGTATAAGCTAGTCATACATAAAGAAAAGGTTAATTGTATTTTACTAGCTACCGACACAGTGACGAAGCTAGATTTTTAAATTAAACACACGTTACGTCATCATGCCATTGTCATCATAATTAAAAGCCATCACGGGTCTAGGTCTCTACTATAGATCGCTATAAAGCACGGTTTTAAGCCACCTGTCAGGTTGAGCAGCTTTATTTCTGGTTGCCACAATTCACGGCAATTTTTCAAAAGTTTATTTGGTAGTAATTACCAAATAAACTTTTGAAAAATTGCCGTGAATTACACACCAATTCACGGCAATAAAATTGTAAATTGTGATTTTATGTACTCGGTGGTGATGGAAGACATCGTGAGAAAAACTATCTAAGAAATAAAAATATTTCTTAGAACGATTTTTGCAAAGTCCATAACATAGCTCTACCACGTAAGCTAACAATCGCAGTTACTCTGAAAACCAAGATTTTTAGTATAAATGTACCGGTCTTTCGTGTGCTTGAAAATTCTCAATAAAAACCTATTTTTACTGCTTCTCGCCGAATGCTATAAAACCCGTTACTTGTGAACTGTTAACTTAGCAGTAAATAACTATTACAGCACATGAATCAAATATGTACTGGAAAACGTCGCGTTCAATCAACGGTAATAAAATGGATTACGTTACAGTTCCCCTTCTTGATTTATGTTTTATTTATGCTTAAAACTAATTTAAAACGTAAAATTTTCACATTTAATAAAAGGGCATCAGAAAAAATACAAAGAATAACATATTTATCATTATTTTCCTATGTTTTATTATTGACGATGCTCCAGAAACAATTAATTGTATATTATGTTTATGTTTTAGTTTTAATATGAACTTCTTTTTTATTTAATAAAAAGACATCATTTATATTATTAGTGAAACTCTAGAATCAATCAACTTAATACTTTGTTTGTGTATTAGTTTAAATGGATTTTTTTAAATTAATGAAAGTGTATCAGAACAATAAATACTCACCATTATTTGCCAATGTATTATTATTGATTACACTCTAGATACAATAATTATGTAACGTTGCGCGTAGCTGCATAAGTCGGATGGTATTTATACTGGCAAGATTAACCCATTGAAAAGTGACATTTGATTTTGTGAACTGCCACTTGTGACAGGAGTTTTATGTGTTTACAGAACACAATTACTCTTGTGCATGTATGACATATGATGAAACAGTCCGTTCCAATTATCTTTTGATTTTTTTTCTTCATATTTTTGTAATATTGCTGAAAAATGTTAATATGCATATTAACCTCGCTGCAGCTATTAATATGAATAATTGGTCTCGACCACGAAAGTACCACGCTTTAACAGAATACCAGGTATGGTGAGTGTAGAGACATTTACTTACTTCCTTCATCTTGCTTTCTTCACCTTTTAACTAGTCATGAGGCATTGCTTCTTAATTCCCAGGCGTGAAAACGTATCTACATTGTATTTTCAATCGAGTACAGATATAGATATCTATGGGGCGCAGCATCCACTTACCATCAGGTGGACTGTGTGTCTGCTTGTTATCCTTATTTTATGAAAAAAAAAACATGTATATTTCAATCTCCCCCACTAGATCGAGTAATGTTCTGATAAGAGATACAAAAACTCATCATATTATTAGTTTACAAATCCGGGAAAGATAACTTCAACAGTATAGTACGTGCGTATATTTACTTTACGGATAGCTCAGTGAATCAATCAGCAGTAACAGAGATCTGTGAATTTAAGGTATAGAGTAAGGTAGGACTAGGTAAGACTAATTGATTTCTTTATTCTTTATTCTGTTTAATAAAAACGTTACATCCACACTAGGATTTACTTCTGTATTGTGGAGGCAATTAACATATTATGTACTTAAATTTGACAAGGATAAACATCCAGCACCGAAACATTTACTTACAGAATATAATATTTGATCCGTGCGGGGTTCGCACTCGTGGTCCTCAGTGCCATAACTCGTTGGTAAGCCACTGCGCCAGAGCGGTCAAATTTGAATAATCTAAATAAACTTATATACGTGGTAGAGCCATGCTGCAGCTATATTATGGTTGTAGCACGAATGTGTCGGCTCGACCGGGGAAGGACCACGCTCTCACAGAATACCAGCGTAAAATAGCAGCTTAATGCTGCTGTGTTTCGTATGGTGAGTGTAGAAAACCGGAGATCCTTTTTACTGGAAAAGAGGCATTCCATCTTAGTCCTTAAGGCTGACAACGCATCTGCATTTTATTCGCAAACGAGGATGGATGTAGATTGTCTATGGGCCACAGCAACCACTTACCATCAGGTGAACTGTGTGCTCGTTTGTCACCCTATTACTATTACAAAAAAAAACTTAACTAAGATTTTAACTTAAACTGAACTGTAACGTTTTACTTATTTAACACAATAACATACAATTATAGATTTCCTCTTCTAACTTCTCTCAGAATGCATGCAGCGGGTCGGTTTGATATTATTATGTTTTATCTCTCAAGTCACAAAATTTGGCGTCTGGAATATAAATGCAAATATTTTCCGAACATGGACATATGGTCTTCAAAATTCAAATAAAGCATTATCTTTCTAAAAGTATAATTTGTAAAACACGATGTTCCACTAAACACTTTTTGATATGACAGCCATCAAAAACAGCTTCATCATGGCAACGTAATTGGCGACAGTCTAAGTTATTAAAATATCATCAATATTTCAATGTCCGAATTAATATCCCATCAAAACCCTGGTTTTTTCAATATCGCCAAATCAACTGTTTTTCGCCTCCGCATTGTTCATGCTTGTTCTCCAGTACACTTGGCTAAACTTTTCATTAGAGATAGCTTACTTTTCGATTTTTTATGGGGAAAATGAGCATACATCAGGTTGCCTGATGATAAATGTTGACTGCTGCTCATGAACGACTGCAACTCCAGGGGAATTTTAGGTGCGTTGCAGAATTTTCGCTAGACGATGGATCTGCCGATCACCTGTCCATCGAGGTCCCTAATCTGCCAAATTCTTTCTATATATTATCCTTCCCAATTACGATTACATGCTTTAAAATTAATAATAAATTTTGGTGACGGTAATTAAAAATGTGATGTATATTTTGACTTCTCTCGTCATATCGATAACTCTAAATATAATTATTATTTACTTGTCACTTTCATGAGTGACTTGACACTGGCAGAATTTAATCAAGAGGAGCCATAAATTAAAAGAAAAAGGACCTTATTAAACAAATCCATTTCTGCGTCACCGATCAAATAAAGTTCTTTTCGATTTTCGAATACGATTTTATTGTCATTTATAGAATGCCACTATATTTTCCAATATTTATTTATTATAAAATATATCATTAATTTTAACGAAATTCATTAAAAAAAATATCTTAAAAGATGAAAACATTGGTGTTTCAAAAAACTAGGACGTTTCAAAATCAACTTTAGATTGGTTAACATATCTTGATAAATATATTTTGTCTCAAAATACCATACATTCACATTATATCCACGCATATTTCAATAAATAATAACATCCAACTTTAATTAATTTTGATTTATATTTTAACAGGAATCCAATTATATAAGTAACTGCATTAAATTTCCTTAAAAATAACTTTGCTTGTGTACGCAAATGTAAATTTTCAATCGACTCAATGAACTGTCGATAATAATCAAGAAACAGGGCATTGTATAAAAATCTTTCGACAAACCAGGGAATGACATAAATATTTGAAATATTGCTCTTTGTGTCTTGAAGTGTTTCATTTCCGATCCAGTTCCGAGTCGTTTCACTTCTGCGACTCTTTTATAACAGCCGATTTATATTCTACAAGGCAGCGTTTCCACCTGCAAGAAAACTTTTGCAAGAAGTGTCCGACAGTCTGTCAGACAGTAGGACAATTAAAGAAGTCAATAGCAGAATGAATTCAAAAATTAAAGATCAAAAAGGGTAAAAATGGCCTAGATGATTTATAAAAATACAAATTCTAAACACAAATTCATGACATCTGTAGCTCTCGTGTGTAAATACCTCTGCGATTAGTTGCGATAGTATGATTCGCAAGTTACTCGCAAGATATTTATTTCAGGGAAAAATTGCATGATGATGAATTCATGCGATATGTAAACAGTATTGCAAGAAACTTATGCAAAACTTCCGCGAGTATTTTTGCAGGTGGAAACGCCTCCTAATAAGCATTAATTTCTCTTGCTTATCAAAGTAACTTTTAAAATGGATCACTTTTAAAATTTATTGTACAATGAGCTGTACCCGAGGCTTTTTCAAGTAAAAATATTATGATGATTTATGAAATATAAAATCTAAATTATGTTTTTCTTGACGTGGTAGAGCCAAGTTACAGCTATGTTATGACTGCAGCAAGAGTGGGTTGGCTCGACGAGGGTAGAACCACGCTCTCACAGAATACTGGCGTGAAACAGCAGAGCAATACTGCTGTGTTTCGTATGGTGCGTGAATAAAACCATTAACATTTTTACTAGTATCCTCAAGAGTAACAGCTTTTGTATTTTGATTCTCAAGCAATAATAAGTGTTACGGCCTACAGCTGCTCCAGCAAGAATCGAATCTTGCGGGGCCCATAAGCAGAAGATTCCACGAGCAGCTGCAGTTCGGGCCCAAATTGGCCACATGGAAGAATTTCCTATAACACTAAGCTATATGGGAGAATGCTAGAAACACATATTACGTATCAGTATCAGAAGCTAACTTCGTACCAAGGCTCGGTCTGGCCGTGAGTGGGTGTAAGGTGAATGGCAAGTAGTGTTCAGTGATGTGTAAATGTATGAGACCTTGACCTCCTTAGGCGAACAGCAGCGGCCGAGTTCCAGGCTGCCCCAAAACGCTGCATCGCTCCAGCAGGCTTCACCGCTGGACCATTTCTTTCTTCCTTGTCACTATTTCAGTCTATTAGCTTCATTGTACATTTAACTAACTTAAACTCGCCTAATTTCAAATTCATCGTAGAATCAAACACGTACACAGAAGTAGTTCCTATTCGACATTCAATGTCCCGGATTCACTTATCACAAAATTATAAAGAGGGAATTAAAGCGATCTCTTAATGAGTCATACTACTCAGCGTTAAACACAACTAAGTTCCTTCATTCGACAACAAAACACCACGTCGCGAAAAGATTCAAAATACGCCTCGTTGACACGTAAACTAACAAGCCAACACACACAAAAGGGCACTTAACGCGACGGCACAATTATAATAATTTCCGGACGATCAACCGGGAGAAGCTCTACAAGGAATGCGCGGTTCGAATCCTAGACCGTATGTCTACTTGACGTGCGCGTGCACAATTCCGCATCCCCGAACATGTTAAATATTGCAAAATTCACATATCCACGTAAGGAAGTAACACGCCCTTAATCTAACTATCTGGACCCGACAACGGTCGCGTGAACTTCGGCCGCGATAAACCAGCTACGCGGCTTGCCCGCTTCGCGGCCAGTGGGCAACTACCCCATCATCGCCCACGCTTCGAGCCACTGCAAGCCGCACACGGCCGCCCCACCACGGCGCTTATCTCACCTACATACTATCGGGTGACGCGCCAGCTCGAACGCAATTGGGTGGCGTTCAAACATAACCAAATTTGGGCATAAACAATAAGTATAAGTGCCAATGGGCTACAACATACACTTACCATCAGTAGTATTGTGAGCTATTTTGTCATCTTTACTTCTATAAAAATGGCTTTCGTAATTTTAACTATATAACTTGTACAATATTTTAAGGTTTTATATACACATATCTCACCAGATAGACATAGATATACACATAGACATAGACATATGTTTTATTAGCATCAATACACACACAAAATATACATTTAGAAATAATAAGACATAAAAACATACGAGGTAGGTGAAAAACAAATAAAAATAAAAATAAATCTCAGCAAGAGTGAGTGATGTGATGCCAAATGTGTGGATTCCGTCTCAGCATATGCTACCACAGGTACTGCAGCAGCGCTGATTTACAGCGGGGCCCTGATATATATTGATTCCGTATTGCGCCCGCGACGATATCGGTAATAACATAAACGAAAAATAATGAATCTACCATTCACTCCAAGTAAACATTTCCAAGTATATACATAAAAGTATTGTATATTATACTAAAATTAAACATACACACACACACACACACACATATATATATATATATATATATATATATATATACATAATATACACACATATGTTTGTGTGTATGTGTGTATATTAAATATAACTTAAAAATACACATACGTAAAAGTACCTATACACACTTACACACAAAACTTATGTATAATATATTTTATTAGAAATTATATACACATTAACTATCGCCACTAAATCGTATTTTTGAAATAACCTGCCATGATTTTTGAGATGATAAAAGGTGTATTTTTAATTTAGCTTTAAAACCGTTTACAGATACATCCTTTTATTTAGACAGAGATACATCCTTTTATTTGTAAATATAAGCCCCCCATAGGGTGAAGATCTGTTAAATACAGGTGGCTTAGGACCGTGCTATATAGCAGTTCTTGTGGGATGCCTATGTTTAGCAGTGGACAATGAATTTCCATCGAGGTTTCGCTCTTGTCACAGCACTACTACTTCGCTTAGCAAAGTCACAGACGATATAAGAAAAGGCTTGGATGAGCAGAATTTAACAGTGGTAACAGTTATTAATTTTTCAAACGCTTTTAATACAGTATAATATCATGGTATCAAACATCTTGTTCTGTATATCACACACAGTATATCATGGTATCAAACATAATGTCTGTTTGTCCAATCAGTTGTTGCGCTGGGGGCCGCGGGTTCGAATACCGAAAACAAGTATTATTCCGTGCGGGTTTCGAACCCGTTATAAATAATTGTTCCGGGTCTGGATGTTTGTCCTTGTGTAATTTATGCTTGTAAACTGCCTCCACGACACAGGAGAAAATCCTAGTGTGGGGGTAACGTTTAAAGAAAGAAAAAAAAATCTTAAATTTTCATCCCCATCCTTGGAGTGGTTCTTTTCTTATATTCGCGGCTGCCAGCAATCGGTTAGTTCAGGTCAGCGTTTTTCTGCATGGACTGAAATTTAATCTGGTGTGCCGCAATGCGGAATACTTTCTCCCATTATGTTTTCCTTATTTATAAACTCTAACTCCTTAGTTTGAGATTGTTCGTACCATCTGTATGCGGATGATCTTCAGCTCTATGTACAGTCAGACATATATAATCTTAACTTTGTGATACATAAACTAAATTATAACCTGGAAGCCATAAGAGAATTGTCGTGTAAATATGGAGTATCAGTTAATCAGGGCAAATGAAAAGTCATGATCTTCGGAAGTTCTCAATTATTGGCTAAGATTGATTATGGAAATCTCTCTCCATAATTTATAATGGATCTTTTATAAAATACAATATGGAATTGTGATTCCATAAAAAATCTTGGCTTGTACATGGACAAAACTATGACCTGCACATTGTATATCGTTTTAAAAATGTCCTACCTTTCAAAACCAAGCTTCATTCCCTCATTCTACGTATTATAGATTATGCAGATGTATGTTACCCAGATCTGTTACAAAATCTTCTAAATAGGTTGGAGCGCCTTCTTAATAATTCCATAATTCAGTTTACGTAAGTATGACCACATATCTTCCTATCGTTCAAAGCTCAAATGGCTGCCTATACTCTATGCTCTAGAATTTTACTTGTATTTTATTCAATTTTCAACGATCCGAGGTCGCCTTCTTATCTTAAGGATAACTTTTATTTTCCTCATTCGATTGACGGTCGAACATCACGACAATCAAACCGTCTTAGGATATGGTTTCCACAACATTGGTCTAATTTTTTCAGGTCCTCTTTTACGATACAAGCTATACATCTTTGGAACACCCTCCCGAATGATATTAAGAATGCTACAAATAAAAACTCCTTTAAATTACTTCTACGACAACTTTACTGGAGGGCACTTACTAACTGACTTTTTTTTTCAAATCATTATTTTTTTTCGTCATTACAGCCCTTCACAAGTCCACTGCTGAACATAGGCCTCCCCTAAGGAATGCCACAAAGCACGGTCCTGAGCCATCTGCAACCATCGACTTCCTGCATGTCTTACCTGGTCATCACTCCATCTAGTGGGGAACGCCCTACACATCATCCGCCGGTACGAGGCCACTACTCGAGAACATTTTTTCCTCATCGGTTGTCGGTTCTTCGAGCTATATGGCCAGCTCATTGCCACTTCAGCTTACTAATCCGTTAGGCTATGTCTGTTACTCTGGTTCTACTGCGGATATCCTCATTTCTAAGTTTATCACGCAGAAAAACTCCAAGCATAGCCCTCTCCATAGCTCGTTGAGCGACCTTTAGCTTCCTCATCCGGCCAGCAGTAAAGGACCGCATCTCGTACCATAGGTCATCACTGGCAACACGCACTGGTTGTACAGTCTCGTTTTCAAGTTTTAAGGTATACTTGACGAGAAGATGTGCCGTAATTTCCCGACCGCTGCCCAACCTATTTGGATCCGTCGATTGACCTCTTGGTCGAAGTTGGACTTACCTAGTCAGACTATTTGTCCCAGGTAAACATTCTCGTCAACAACTTCGAGCTTAGTGCTCCCACAACTACCGGCATAGGCGTGACATGGACATTAAACATGATCTTTGTTTTGTCCATGTACATCTTAAGACCTATCCGTTGGGAAACACTATTGAGGTCATTGAACATAGTGCTTAGGTCCTCCAGCGATTCTGCCATAAGCACTATATCGTCGGCAAATCGAAGGTGAGTGACGTACTCGCCATTGATGTTAATACCGTATCCTTTCCAGTCCAGAAGCTTGAAAACGTCTTCCAATGCAGCGGTGAAGAGTTTCGGGGATATAACGTAACCCTGTTTTACACCTCTCTGCAATTGGATAGGTTTCGTACTCTGGTTCTGTACTCGGATAGCCATCGTAGCCCTACTGTACAAGCACTTCAGCACTTCGATATACCGACAGTCAACTTGGCATCGCTGAAGGGCCGCACCGTCCAAATTTCGACGGAATCAAAGGCTTTCTCATAGTCCACATACGCCAGACATAGTGGCAAATTGTACTCCTCGGACTTATGTAAAATTTGCCAAAGGGTATGTTTGTGGTCTATGGTGCTTAAGCCGTTTCGGAAACCGGCTTGCTCGGGAGACTGAAAGTCGTCAAGTCTGCGCGCGAGACGATTCGTAATAACTCTCAAAAACAGCACGTAGACGCGGCTCAGAAAGGAAATCGGTCTATAGTTCTTCAAGAGAGCGTTGTCACCTTTCTTGAAGAACAAGACCACCGCAATTCTGCTCCACGCCTCCCGTGTAGTGCCACAATGGAGGACGGAATTAAAGAACTTCTGAAGGATTTCAAGTACCGGTTTATCACCCGCTTTCAGGAGCTCCGCTGTAATTCCATCCACGCCTGGGGCCTTGCCGTTTTTAAGGTGCTGGAGATCCATTCTAATCTCGCTCAGACTGACGTCCGGGATATCTTCGGAATAGTGCCGGATAAGACTCGCTCTTGGATCGTTACTCACACTTACGTGTGGCTCCAACGGTAATGTGTACAGCTGCCAGTAGAACCTCTCTATTTCACTCAAAATCTCAGGTGTCCCGGAAACGACGCTGCCACAATCGGTCTTCAGCTTCGACAGTTGGCTCTTTCTAGCAGACAGATCTCTAGCAAAGACTTTGGAGCCCTGGTTCCTCTCAATCGCTTCTTTAATGCGAGCAGTATGAAAGTTGCGTAAGTCCTGCCGCATGCATTTGGAGATCTGTCTGTTCAGTTGCCTGTATGCTGTCAAATCTACTGAAGACTGCAGCTTCATATCCCGTCTAACAGTCATGAGATTAAGAATGTGATCGGAGAGTTTTTGTGTTCTTCTGCGGCGGGTCTTGCAAAACTTGGTTCCGATCACATGGACAGTTTCCACGAGATTGTCATTCATATCGTCCACTGCATTGCAATCTTCTAGGCACTGAAAACGGTTTCGTAACTCAAGCTGAAAGATTTCGGGACTTTGGATTAGAGCACGAGGGGGACGGAGCGTTGGATCATTAGACGTGACCTCTCCAACTTAACGTTTAGGTTCAGTGTGCCTCTCACCTTTCGGTGATCGCTGCCGGTTGTCACCCTCGCGATCACCGAGACATCACTGAACAGTTTCCGTCTGGTCGTTATTATGAAGTCAATCTCATTTTTTGTCGAACCGTCGGGGCTTGACCGTGTTCACTTCCTGTGGGGCCGCTTCTGGAAGAGAGAGTTCATCATAAAGAGTCCCTCTTTCTCCATGAAGTCGGCCAGCTGCTGGCCCCTTGGGTTCCGTTGCCTTATTCCGAAATTCCCTACTTTCAGCTCACCCTTCTCTATTGTGCCAAGTTTTGCGTTGAAGTCTCCCATTAACACCGTATAGTGGGTTTTGGAGGAATGCATGGCGCTCCAGATATCCTCATACATTTTTTTTTCATGTTTTGGAGGAATGTATGACTCTAGAGATATCCTCATACATATCCTCCACCTCCTCATCGGGGTGTGCCGAGGTTGGTGCGTAAACCTGTATGACCTTCAACGAATACCGTTTGGTGATTCTGAGTATAAGTAAAAGTGTCTTCTTTATAAAAATAACTAGTATTTCATAGCGTGGTCATTTCCGGGTAGACCCCACGAGGAACTAACTTTACAGACCACAAGATATATTAAATTTCTTAGATTTACTTCATGCAAGTTGAAAGAAAAGGATAAATGTGTTTACTCCAGTTTAAACACTCAGTACAAAATATAAAAAGTAATAATGGACAAAACGGTAACTGAAACTAAATGTTTACCAACATCTCGTAAGTCATTGTCTAACCCTAGAACCCTACACTATCTGGCGTACATATTATTCCTACACAAGGACATTGTTCCCCATATTAAAATATATGTACTTTAAAAAAAAAAGAATTATTTAAACTATAATTTTATTCTGAAATAGTAGAAACTTGAGATGAAAAATCAGTCTCAAAATCTAAATGTAATATGAATTTGATCCCTCCTTAAATTCTGTTTTTGAAAGCTCCTAATGTTCATGTTTGCCAAGCTTTAAATGCATTTAATTTTAAAAAAATATGCGTTGAAACTTTTTTCATATATTTTAATTGTTCTTGAAATTATTGCCCAATACATGCAGAATTTGTTCCGATAAGCAATGTGACGCCTAGTTCGTTTTCCACTATCATCATTTATGTCCGTTGTTCATTCCTTTTATAAAAATAACCGTTTTAGTTATGACTTTCATAATTTTTATAGGATAGGTGACAAACGAGCACACAGTCCACCTCATGCTAAGTGGTTGCTGTGACCCATAGACATCTACATTTATCCTCAATAAAGTATCAAAATTCAGATGCGTCGTCACCCGTGACCGTGAGGACTAAGATGAAATGCCTCTTTTCCAGTAAAATGGGTCTCCGGTTCTCTACGCTTACCATACGAAACACAGCAGTGTCAAGCTGCCATTTTACGCTGGTATTCTGTGAGAGCGTGGTGCTCGACCGGGGGTCGAGCCGACCCATTCGTGCTTCAACTATATTACTAATATAGCTTCAGCGTGGCTCTACCACGTACTATATATTTATATATATATATATATATATATATATATATATATATATATATATATATATATATATGCCTGTCACCCAGAGGGGTAGGCAGAGATTATGGACTTCCATTTGGCACGATCCTGACACACCTCTCTCGCTTCATCCACATCCATATACCTACCCATACACGCTCGTCGGTTAAAGGTACTCTTGATTTGGCCCATTTTTAATATATCGCCAATTTGGTCAATTTGCTTTGTCACTCTTTCCTCATTCATTATTTCTACATGGCCAAACCACCGAAGCATTCCTTTTTAATCCTGGTTACAACATCATCTTGCAAACTACACTCTTCTCTTATTTATTTTATAATTTGTTATATCTACATGTTTCATTCGGAATCAGTAAATCTAGTAGGGGCCCAACATAAGTAAGTCACCCATCAATGCGCTGTACAAAGCTGGCATTCGTAAGCCTTTCTTCCAAAATAATTATATATTTAAATAGATTTCATCGAAAAAATTTCACAAACATTACACAGTTTGGCGATGTTTATTATTATTTTAAATGTGTGTATTTTATATGAAGAAAGGTATTAAAACTATGTGGTAAGAGTTCTTATTTGCTTAGGAGACCACTTCGGTAGGTAACACTGTCTTACTTCTTTCTTTCGCAAAGTAGTTGAGCTTGCCCCGATAGGTTGTGAGGCATTTCATCTAAGTCCTCAGAGGTAACAACACATTTTTGGCCTTCCTAGTTTGAAGTTAGCTGCAGGTGTGCATGGACTGCAGTAGCCACTTACTATCAGGTGGATTGTAAGATCATTTGTCACTTCGATTTTATCTACCCTCGTTTATGAATAAAATTCAGATGCGTTGTCAGCCGTGAGGACTAAGATGGAATGCATATTTTCCAATAAAAAGGGTCTCCAGTTCTCTACACTCACCATACGAAACACAGACAACTGTGTTTCTTACTGTGTTTCTTATGGTGAATACAATCGTAAAATAGCAGCTTAACACTAGTTAAGCTGTGTTAAGCTGCTTTATGCTGCTATTTTACGCTTTTATTCTGTGAAAACGTGGTCCTTCCCGACCAGTCGAGGCGACCCATTCCTGCTACAACTATACTATTAATATAGCTGTAGCATGGCTCTACCACGTTTAAATAGTAGTAATGGTGACGATGATTCAAGTCTTACCACAGAGTCATCTATCGGGTTCAGGATTGTGAATATATTTTTTGGCACTAAATCGAAATATATTGTGAAAAGGAGTCATTTTTATTTATAAATATAGAATTTGATACCAGCTACAGCGTCACTGATTGAAACGTAGCATGCTCGTAGCCACCAAATCGCATAGACATAACCATTGCCTCGACACAACTAGCATTATGTAAATAATATGATCCCAATCAGTGAAGTCGAACACCGATAGGGGTAGGCAGATGTAATTCTATACTGAATGATTTTGACACACCTCTCTCACTTTTTCCACATCCATATATCTACGTTTATTTTATAGGTGGTAGAGCCACGCTTCAGCTATATTATGGTTATAGAAAGAATGGGTCGCCTCAACCGGGGAAGAAACATGATATCACAAAATACCACTGCAGCAGCGTTTTGTATAAAGAGCGTTTTGTAAGAGTGTAGAGTAGTGGCAATGCGTCTGCATTTTGATTCTTAATTGTAGATAGATGTAAATGTCTTTGGACCACATCATCCACTTATCATCAGGTGGAGCGTACGCTCGTCTTTCACACATATTCTATGAATAAAACTACGCCTGCTCGTCGTCTGAGGTTACTTTAATTTGGAACGTGCCTTGTTAGTCTGGTGGTAGTATACGGAGTTACTTATCATGAGGTCTCGAGTCTAAAGCTCGGGTCAGGCTATAATTTGTTATTGTATTTTTCTCGCGTCCGTAGGTTTCGACCACCTAATCCTAGGCCCACCCTACACGTATCCCCCGGGTGGTGCTAAACGAGCGACAAAGCCGAAAGAACTGACTCGGCTTCTCGCCGTGTGGTAGCGGCGTAAAAAATACCACAACTAACTTTCGCACCATGAGGCAAAATATTAACGAAATGGCCCCGAGTTCCCGGCGCCCCTTTAATGGGGCAGGGGTGCAAAGAATCTCCGGGAGGAAAACCGGTGACGAGGTTCGCCACCCGTCACGTTCTGTCCCCCGGAGGGGCGAAAAGTGGATTGCGGAAGCCCGTCTGGCTACATTGAATGTATGTGGAGGAATGAATGATAAGATGGATGAAGTCTGCGATATGATGTCTGATAGAGGAATAGACGTGTTATGTGTTAATGAGACGAAACGGAAGACAAAGGATGCCACTACACATGGCATGTATACCGCGTACTGGTCTGGTGTAGACGAGACCGAGTGGGCATGCCAGGGAGTCGGTATCATCCTTTCAGAAAGAATGGGTCATTGTGTAAAAGAGTATGAATGTGTAAGCCCGAGACTGCTATGGATACGAATGAAAGTGGGCTTAAAGAAGTTGTTTGTTTTAGGGGTCTACGCCCCAGACATATCTAAGCCCACTTATATCCGAGTTTTGGGAGTTGGTAAGCATGGTGCAAATGAAATGCAAGGTTAATGAAAATATTGTGATATTAGGCGATTTTAATGGAAGGGTTGGGGTGAGGAGGCTTGGTTATAAAAGGATATTGGAAACGTTTGGTGATGAAAGTATAAATGAAAATGGTGAAAGCCTTCTCGCCGTATGCGTGGAAAAGAATCTTGTTGTGACGAACACTTTCTTTCGCCATAAGAAGATTCACACGTATACATGGGAAAGAGATGATGATAGAAGTATGATAGATTTCATAATTGTTGATGAAAGAATGAGGAGCGCGGTGGTAGATACAAGGGTTTACCGGGGCTCTAACGTAAGGACGGATCATTACTTGGTCTTATGCCAAATTAATGGTCTTTTCAGACGTTGGAGGCATCGAACATCTGTGTCTACCACAGCGTTACAGCGTATAAGAACAGAGAGGTTACAAGATGAAGGTGTGAAAGAGAAGTTCAAATGTAGATTGAGAGAAAATATAAGTGGTATGGCTGAATTGTGTATAATTGATTAAGACTTGGAGACTGTGTGGTATAATGTCAAGAAAGGTTTAGTGGATGCAGCTACCGAAGTATGTGGTGTAAGTAAGAGAACGAATGAAAGGAAAAATAACACGTTATGGTGGGATGATGAGGTACGGATGGAAGTTGAAGCAAAGAAGAAAGCATGGCTAGATTTACTAGCAACCAATGATGTATGAATGATGATATTGAAAGGAAAAAGGCAGTTTTTAGACACCTAAATAAGAGAGTAAAAGAAGTAGTTGAAAGGAAAAAGCAAGAAAGAACGGATAAGAATGATAGAAGAATATCGGATAACTTCCAGGCAAACATTAAAATGTTCTAGAAACTCGTAAGAACTACCAGGGGACATTCACAACAGCCTAGAATGAATGCTATACGAGACCAGAATGGCTGTATTCTGAATGACGAAGTTTTGAGTTTAAGGAGATGGAAGGAATACTTTGAAAGCGTGTTTATGAGTGATGAGACGTTTGAATTAAATGAAATAGAAATTCCGAAAGAAGAGGAAATAGATAGAGATATAAGTATAGATAAAATAATGAAAGCAATGAAAAGCATGAAAGCAGGTAAGGCAGCCGGTTATGATAGAGTATCTCTCGAAATGCTAAGGGCTGGAGAAGGATTGGTGGCAGACCTGCTGTACACCTTGTTTAATTTATGTTGGGAACTTAAGCGGGTACCGGGAGACTGGTGCAAAGCAGTGATAGTCCCAATATATAAGGGAAAAGGATCACAGCAGGACTGTAAAAACTACCGTGGTATCAGCCTTCTTAGCATTGTGGGAAAACTGTATGCTAAGGTACTAATTGAAAGAGTTATGAAAGAAACTGACGGAAAAATTTGGGATGTGCAAGCGGGATTTAGAAAGGGAATGGGATGTACGGATCAGGTCTTTTCCATGCGCATGGTCGCCGAGAAGTTTTTGGCCAAAAATCAAAAAGTTTTTTGTGCGTTCATGGACTTGAAGAAGGCTTATAACAGAGTGGACAGGGATGTGTTATGGCAAACACTGAACTCATTTGGGTTGAGCGCTGGTCTGATACAGGCATTGAAGTCTCTATATAGGGACTCTAGTGCTTGTGTCAGGATCAACGGGGCCTACTCGGACTGGTTTGACATCCATAAAGGTGTAAGACAGGGCTGTGTGGCTTGCCCGTGGTTGTTCAACCTATTTATGGACAGTTGTTTGGAAAATTTGAAAGTAGAAGAATGAGGGTTAAGAATGGGTGAGTTAACCGTCAAATGCCTTTTGTACGCCGATGATCAAGTCATACTTGCGTCGTTGGCAGCCGAGTTGCAAATGATGGTTACATTAATGAACAGGACATTAAAAGAAAAGGGAATGAAAGTCAACGCAAGTCAGATGAAAGTTATGGTTTTTGAAAGAGAAGAAAGTAAAACAATATGTGAAATAAGAATAGAAGGGGAGTTGGTAGAGCAAGTAGATGAGTTTGTATATTTGGGATGTGTGTTTAGCAGGGATGGTAGATATGATAAGGGTATAGAACGACGAGTGAATGCAGGAAATAGAGTGAATGGGGCTCTACATTCTATTGTGAAAAGTCAGAATGTGTCCAAAAAGGCACGTATGGCATTTCACTATGCTGTGTTATGGTAGTGAAAGTTGGGTGTGGCAGAAGAAGCATGAGAGTAGAATAAATGCTGTAGAAATGCGGTCATTAAGGAGTATGTTAGGGATGAAGCTGAATGACAGAGTGAGAAATTGTTTTACAAGAGAAGAGTGTGTGACCAGGATTAAGAAAGGAATGCTTCGGTGGTTTGGCCATGTAGAAAGAATGAATGAGGAAAAAGTGACAAAGCAAATTTATGTTGCAGAGGTGAACGGCATAGTCGGGAAGGGTCGCCTTAGGCGAAAGTTTATCGACCAAATTGGCGATATATTAAAAATGGGCCAAATCAAGAGTACCTTTAACCGACGAGCGTGTATGCGTAGGTATATGGATGTGGAGGAAGCGAGAGAGGTGTGTCAGGATCGTGCCAAATGGAAGTCCATAATCTCTGCCTACCCCTCTGGGGGACAGGCGTGAGTGTTTATGTATTATTATGTATTATTATGTATGTATGTATGTATTATGTATTTTTCTGGCAAGAAATTCTCAGTAGCAGCATGGAGTTAGGAAGTTGGCGGTGTTTCACCCAAGTGCCTCGGAAAACACATATATCCGTTAGTCCTGCACCTAATCTCTCTCCGGTGGTATCGGATAGTCATCCCATCGGACTATGAGAGTAAGGGCATAGAGTAAGAGAAAAGAACTAAAATCCTGTCCTGCGCTGATGGCTACTCTCCGTTAAGACTGACTATCGTGACTAAACTTACGTCTGGAGGACATGAAATTGGTCCATCTCAACAACCAACTATTATGTATATGAATAAAATGATAGAGGTTTGCAGATGTACGCGCATCACGGAAAAACTAGTGGATAGATTTAACGGTGATAGAGCCACGCAGCAGTTTTTACTGTTGCACGTATGGGCCGGCTCGAGCCGGGTTGGTACCATGAACTCACAGAATACCGGCGTGAAATAGAAACTCTGCTTCTGCGTTTCGTCTGGTGAGTGCAGGTGGCAGGAGGCCCAATTCCCCCCTCCCCCCCGCCCCCCATCAACATGGTAGCGGAATTACACGTTAGACTACCCCAGGAGGGTGCCAGCACCCCTGGAGAATCCCTCGCTGAGCATCCACGACCATGTTATTCCACTCCTGAGCATGGGTGCTCAGGCTGCTCCGCGTATTCTGGGGGGGGGGGGGGAGCAAAATTCCGCTCAAGAACATAAATGCTCGGGGAAAACTGAGCATCAAGACCAAGGCGACCCCTGCCACGCTATCCGTGAATTTCTGCAACATCAGGGGACTTCACTCGAACCTAAACGCCTTCCACTACCATCTCGAGACGACGAAGCCGGCCTTGCTCTTTCTGACCGAGACCCAGGTTTCCTCTCCGGCTGATATTTCGTATCTCTCCTACCCGGGGTACAAATTGGAGCACTCCTTTGTGCCTCGGGCTGAAGTTTGCGTGTATGTCAGAGAGGACATCTGTTCTCGACGCCTCGGCAGTCTTGAAGTTTCGGAACTGTCCATCCTATGGCTAAGCGTAGACAGCGACAACGATCCGCGCGTCTACGGGTGCTTCTATAGGTCCCGTAGCGGTAATTCTGAAACAGACCGACTCATCGACCACGTCCAAAAGGCTACAGATTCTTTGTTACAACAGGTCCCATCCGCAAAGATCCTGATCCTTGGCGATTTTAACGCCCACCACGCCGAATGGCTCGGTTAACCGATCATGCGGGGAGATCTGCTTATGACTTTGCTTTGGCATATGGTCTGACTGGTCTGACAACTGGTTACTTCACCTGCGCGGATTCCAAACGTGGAGGAACATACACCTTCCCTGTTGGACCTTCTGCTGACCTCTCATCCGGACGGATATCAGGTTTCCGTCGATGCCCCTCTCGGCTCTTCGGACCATTGTCTGATCCGGAGTGTGGTGCCACTCACGCTACCCTCTCGGTTGCGTTCTGCAGGTTGCCGCCGTGTTTGGCATTACAGGTCGGCGAATTGGGACGGAATGCGGTCTTTCTTTGCATCCTATCCATGGGGGCGGGTTTGCTTCTCGCAAGATGATCCCACCGCTGTTGCTGACTCGGTAACTGATGTAATGCTACAGGGAATGGAACTATTTATTCCATCATCTGTGGTACCCATCGGAGGCAGATCTCAGGCTTGGTTTGGTCGCTCCTGTAACACTGCATTAGGTAGCAAGCAGGAGTGATCAAGCCTGGGCTGCGGCTTCGGCGACTCGGGATGTAAACACCAGCACACTTAAAAAGAAGTATAACTTCGCCTCCAGGTCCTTCAAAAGTGTTATTGCCAAGGCAAAGTCAGACCACATAGGCCGAATTGGCGAGAAACTAGTTCGCCTTCCTTCGGGAACCCGTGCATTCTGGTCTCTCACCAAGGCTGCCCAAGGGAATTTCTGTAAGCCATCACTACCATCTCTGCACAGGGAGGACGACTCACTGGCCCAAGACGCAAAAGACAAAGCCGACCTTTTAGGCTCTCTTTTTGCGTCCAACTCGCCTCTTGATGACGGGGGGAAAACACCGCCGACCATCCCGCGGTGTGAGTGCTCTATGTCGGATGTGCTGTTTTCACAGCGCTCGGTTCGCATAGCACTCCTCTCCCTGGATATCCAGAAGTCGAGTGGGCCTGACGGAATCCCCCCAATTGTGCTGAGGACGTGTGCTCCGGAGTTGACACCGGTTCTAACGCGTCTTTTCCGGTACTCCTACTCCCAAGGCGTAGTCCCTAATTCATGGAAGACAGCTTTTGTCCACCCAATCCCAAAAAAAAGGAGACCGCTCAGACCCGTCCAACTATAGGCTTATCGCGATCACCTCCTTGTTCTCCAAAATATTGGAATCAATTATTAACTGCCAGCTCATGCGGTACCTTGAGGATCACCAGCTGATTAGTGACTGCCAATACGGTTTTCGTCGGGGTCGATCAGCTGGTGATCTTCTGGTCTACCTGACCCATAGATGGGCAGAGGCAGTAGAGTCCAAGGGGGAGGCGTTGGCTGTTAGTTTCGACATTGCGAAGGCCTTCGATCGGGTTTGGTACAAAGCGCTTCTTTCGAAGCTCCCTTCCTATGGACTTTCCGAAAAATTGTGCGATTAGATCACCAGCTTCCTTGCAGATTGGAGCATCAAGGTCGTTGTGGATGGTGCATGCTCCGACTACAAGCCTATTAACGCTGGTGTTCCACAAGGCTGTGTGCTATCACCAACACTGTTTCTTTTGCATATCAATGATATGTTGCTAAATGGTAACATTCATTGCTATGCGGATGACAGCACTGCGGATGCTCAATACACAGGCTGTGCCAATATTTCTCGAGAAAACGTCGCCGAGTACCGGAACAAACTTGTGTCTGAAGTCGAGTCTTTGCTGAACAAAGTCTCGGATTGGAGGCGACTAAATCTAGTCCAGTTTAATTCTCAGAAGACACAAGTTTACGCATTTACCGCTAAAAAGAACCCCTTTGTCGTATCTCCTTAGATTCATGGCACGGAGTCGACATATAGAGTGACGTACAGTTTCGTGGTCACTTGGAAGAGAAGGCCAAATTGGCCTCTAAAAAGCTTGGCGTGCTCAGCAGATCGGGACAGTATTTTATGGCGGCACACCGCCTGCAACTTTACAAGGCGCAGGTTCGGCTTCACATGGAATACTGTTCCCATCGTCGTCGGTACTCGGACTGTGCGGACGTGTCTGTGCGCTCTCGCGTGACCACGTGTAATAATTTTTAGTTAATTTTGGTGTTTTGCGAATATTTTGTTTGAATTGTTGACTCTTGTAGCTATTTAAACTTTATTGTGTTGATTTCATTAAAAAAGTGCAGTGAACGTATTCTTTTAAACATTTTTTTTAATTAGATATAAGCACGTGATTTTAGGTTAGGACTACGTATTGTTACCGCGTGCTTGTTATAGTATAAGTATTCTGCTCTTTGTTTGTTGTTGTATATGGATTATTCACTGTAAGTACTTTTGTCGTATCTAGTTTTAGTTTTATTATGGGAAATTATTGAGGTTAGGGTATGCTGGCACTGACAGTGACGTTGGCAGCTGTCACTCTGTGTGACATCGACACTGACAGTGACGTTGACAGCTGTCACCTGTCATAGTGATTAACTTTGGAAATTGCGTTCCGTTTTCTGTACTTGATTTTTATCTGTTATTGTGATCTGATCTTTTGGTAATTACCTGTGGTTGTACATTTGTTTAATAAAAATGGCGGATGACGAGGAGTTATTTACTCCTAGCAAATCATTGGCCAGGACTCCGCCAGGCCCACTCAGTCGGCCGGTTGCGTTGCCACCCCCACCACCAGTAGCACCAGAGAAGCGGTCTCTGCCGTCACTGGAAGAGGTGCAGCCATCTTCCCAGCGAGCAAGGGTGGGCAAGCGCACTGAGCCTCGACGGACTGTGGCCCCGGTGGCAGGTCTGCTGTCCAGGGATGTGGAGAAGTCTGCTGCAGAGGCCGAAGAGGAGGACCGCCCAAGGTATAGCTCCCGCGATATCAGAGGGATCTTCAAAGCGTCGACCGCCTCCAAGTTGGAGGTGATCGATCACGTTCGTGATGCAGTAAAGGGGATCATGGGTATCATCACCGGACCAGGGTCGAAGCTCAATAAAGTGGAGGTCAACAGGGTGGCTACATATGGTCATGATCTCATTGCCATGGTGGCGACAATGGAGGTACATATATCAGAACTGGAGTTGGCAGCGCTCAGAGCAGAACAGGGGAAGATTGCTGCGGAAGGAAGACTAGCGCAGGTTGAGGCTAAGGCCAGTGCATTTTCTTGCCAAGCGACGGACCCGGCACCGCAACGGTCGTATTCGGCGGCGCTGAGGCTGCCGAAGGGGGCCGACCAAATTATGATGCCAGTAAGCAAAGGCCCAGTTGTCGCCTTCTACCCGGCTGAGACAGAAGGTCCACTGAAGACTGCAGAGGACACAAAAATGGAGCTCAAGAAAGCAGTCAACCCCAAGAACAGTGGGCTTCAGATCGACAGATTGAGGAAGGTTGGAAATGCGGGTGTCGTGGTCCAAACCACGTCCCAGGAAGCAGCAGAGAAGCTGAAGACTGCTGCCCCTCCATCATTGAGGGTGACTGAGCCCAGGCAACGTTTACCCCTGGTGGCTCCCAGGGGTTTTGAGGAGGATCCCAACAACGAGGATGTCATTAGCGCCCTCTACGAGCAAAACCTTGCTGCTTGTGGATGGACCGAAACAAACTTGAAAGAAAACTGTAGGATCGCTTTCAAGAAGTCCTGGAGAGGAAGCAGTCGGACAAAAGTGATCCTTCAATGTTCGGCTGCCTTGAGAGATATCCTGATCGGGTACAACCGGCTATACGTCGGCTGGGACGTGGTGGGGCCGTGTGATTACGTGGATGTCACGTGCTGCCAGAGGTGTCAACAGTATGGGCATCCTGCGAAGTATTGCCGATCGAAGGAGGTCGTATGTGGAAAATGTGGAGAGGAAGGGCATGAGCGTGGCGCTTGCAAGTCCACGGAGAAGAAGTGCGCTACGTGTAAGCGATTTGGTAGATCTGACTCTGGCTCGCACGTGACCATGGCGAGGAACTGCCCAGCAAGGCTGTATGCAGAGCAACGCTCTGTGGCCAGCACTCAATACTACCAGTAAGGGTGGCCCCGTAGACAACCATGAAGACAAGGCATTACGACTAGGACAAATAACCTGGGTCGGGAGGAGCTTGCCACGGCTGAGTTGCCCATCGGGCGCGTAAACTGCACCTGGACATTGTTCTTGTACAAGAACAGTACTCTCAGGTTGCGGGGACCGTGCCGGTGAGCGGTCATCCGTGGGCTGGCGCTTATCTTGCCGACCCAACAATTGGAGCAGCTGTGCTGAGTCACCTTAGCAATATCATCGGACTCAATGCGACTGGGGTGAACTACGGGCTGCTGCGCGAGTTTTGCGCATGGGAGTCGCGATCGTGGAATGGGGCAGGGGAGAATGCTGGTAGGAGAGCCCGATGTCGTAGGCGTTATAGTGCTGTCAGCCCCAGAAGGGGGAGAGTGACGTAAAATTGGGACAAGGAATAGATGAAATATTTGTAGGGAGTCAAGAAAGTGCGCGCGGGAAAAGAGCCACGTGCAAATACCGCGCGCATCTCCCGAGATTCGGCCCGTATGACCTGAGGGTCAGTGGGGCCATGGGAGGTGGAGGGTTGTTGTTCCCATCTCTGGGCAGGGGCTCCCCAGTGCCAGCTCCTTCCACTTGACCGCATCCAGTGCAGAGCGGCTCGAATCGTCGACGACCGAGTCTTTTCCGATCGGCTCGATTCATTGGCACTGCAAAGAGATGTTGCATTCCTTTGCATTTTATTTCGCATCTACCACGGGTAGTGCTCTGAGGAATTGTTCGGATTAATCATCGCGGCAAAACTCCCGATACCATCCACACCATCTGGATGATTGGCGGTCCACCACTGGGCGATTTAGAAGATGTTTTCTTCCTCGCACAACTTCCTTGTGGAATCGATTACCATCAGCGATTTTTCCGGACAGAAACGACTTATGGACCTTCAAAAAAAGAGCGTACTCCCCTTTTAAAAGGCCGGCAACGCATCTGTGATTCTCCCCCTGGTGTTGCAGCTGTTCGGCTGGGCGGCGGTAGTCACTTACCATCAGGTGAGCCGCATGCTCGTTTGCCCCCTCTCTTATATAAAAAAAATAGATTCCAAATATGTTTTCTAAGTTTTATTTTTTAGACACTTGGTCCTTATCTAAAAAAAATATTGCGATATCTTCATTTCATATAAAGTTATTAAAGTTTTAAGAAACAACTATACTCGTATTTATACGGGGTTTTTCACACGGTCAACTTTACGTCGCTTCCTCTCGCGTTACTAACCCAGATAATTTATATATTTTAGATACCAACGCGTTAAATTCTATAACGAGCAACGAGTAACATTGTTTACAAAGAAATTATGTAAGCAAAATATTTCTTCTGCTTATAATCTTTTTGATTTTTATTTCCTTCGCACATACGAAAACTTCATTCACAGTTTATGCAACGAGGACGAAGTCGCGGGTATCAGCTAGTCATATATAAAAAAAAGAATAATTGAATTTTACTAACTAAGTAGATTTTTAAATTAAACACACGTTACGTCATCATATCATTGTCATCATAATTAAAAGCCATCACAGGTCTAGGTCTCTGCCATAGATCGCTTTAAACACGGTTTTAAGCCACCTGTCGGTTTTTGCAGCTTTATTTCTTGTTGCCTATTAGTATCAAATCAACTGATGATAAATTGCCGTGAATTACACTACAATGACATTGTAAATTGTAATTTTATACACTCGGTGGCGAAGGAAGATATCGTGAGGAAAACTGTCTAAGAAACAAAAATATTTCTAAAAAACATTATTGCAAAGTAAAAACATAGCTGCAGCATGGCTCTATCACGTAAGTTAACAATCGCACTTACTCTGAAAACCAAGATTTTTATTATAAATGTACCGGTCTTTCGTGTGCTTGAAAATTCTCAATAAAAACCTATTTTTACTGCTTCTCGCCGAATGCTATAAAACCTGTTACTTGTGAACTGTTAACTTAGCAGTAAATAACTATTACAGCACACGAATCAAATATGTACTGGAAAACGTCGCGTTCAATCAACGGTAATAAAATGGATTACGTTAAAGTTCCGCTTCTTAATTTATGTTTTATTTATGTTTAAAATTAATTTAATGCGTAAAATTTTTACATTTAATAAAAGGACATCAGAAAAAATACAAAGAATAACATATTCATCATTATTTGTCAATGCTTTATAATTGACTAGGTGTTCGCTCGCGAGGTTAGGTTTCTTATGTTTTTACGTGGAACCCTAATTCTTTTTCTTAAATAAAAGTAGCCTAAGTTACTCCTTATGAAATCAGCTATCTGCCAGTGAAAGTCCCGTCAAAATCGGTGTGGCCGTTTCGGAGATTAGCCGGAAAAAACAGACAGACAGACAGACAGACAGACAAAACTTTTAAAATTGTATTTTAGTGATAAGTACCGTATTTACTTCCATATGCATTTTGTGAAAAACTGTAATTTTGACATTACAAACAGACACTTCAATTTTATTTATTTGTATAAATAATACTCCAGAAACAATGAATTGTATATTATGTTTATGTTTTAGTTTTAATTTGAACTTCTTTTTTATTTAATAAAAGCACATCATAAAAAGAAACAATGAATAATATACTCATTACTATTTGATAATGATATATTAATATTATTAAGGAGACTCCAGATACAATTAACTTTATATTTTGTTTGTGTTTTAGTTTTAATGCGGTATTTTTTTTAAATTAATGAAAGTATATAAGAAAAATAAATACTCACCATTATTTTCCAATGAAGTATTATTGATTACACTCGAGATACAATAATTATATGACGTTGCGCGTAGCTCTAAAAGTCGAATGGTGTTTATACTGGTACGATTAACCCATCGAGAAGTGTCATTTGATTTTGTGTACTGTCACTTGTGACAGGAGTTTTATGTGTTCACAGAATACAATTACTCTTGCGCTAGTAATCAAACAGTCCGTTACAATTAATTTAAGATATTTCTACTTCATATTTTTTAGTATTACTGAAAGATGTTACTTTGCATGTTTTGTTTGTTTTTAGTACGTGGTAGAGCCATGCTAGTACGTGGTAGAGTCATGCTGCAGCTATATTAGTAGTATAGTTATAGCACGAATGGGTCGGCTCGACCGAAGAAGGACCACGCTCTCACAGAATACCAGCGTCAAATAGCAGCTTAACACTGTTGTGTTTCGTATGGTGAGTGTAGAGAACCGGAGACCATTTTTACTGGAAAAGAGGCATTCCAACTTAGTCCTCACGGGTGACAACGCATCTGCATTTTGATTCGCTAACAAGGATAAATGTAGATGTCTATGGGCCACAGCAGCCACTTACCATCAGGTGGACTGTGTGCTCGTTTGTCACCCTTATAAAAAAAACTTCGCTGCAGCTATTATTATGAATAATTTGTCTCAACCACGAAAGTACCACGCTTTCACAGAATACCAGGTATGGTGAGTGTAGAAACATTTACTTACTTAACTTCCTTACTTTCTTCACCTTTTTACTGGTAATAAGGCATTGCTTCTTAATCCTCAGGCGTGAAAATGCATCTATTTTATTCTTAATCGAAGATAGATTTAGATGCCTAATAGGAGCAGTATCCACTTGCCATCACGTGAACTGTGTGTCTGCTTGTCACCCTTATTCTATGAAAAAAAAAACATGCATCCATCAATCGCCCCACTAGATCGAGTAAGGTCCTAGTATGAGATACAGAAATTCATCATATTATCAGTTTACAAATCCGGGAAAGCTAACATCAACAGTATTGTACATACGTATATTTACTTTACGGGTAGCTCAGTGAATCAATCAGGAGTAACAGATCTGTGAATCTAAGGTATATAACAGACTTATTGATTTCTTTATTCTTAATTCTGTTTCATAAATTAGTTACATCTACACTAGGATTTACTTCTGTATCTTGGAGGCAGTTTATATATTATGTACTTAAATTTGACAAGGATAAACATCCAGCGCCTGAAACATTTACCTACAGAATATAAATACTTGTTCCGTGCGGGGTTCGAACTCGTGGTCCGCCACAACTCGTTGGTAAGCCACTGCACCAGAGCCATCAAATTTGAATAATCTAAATAAACTTAAGTACGATTTTAACTTAAACTAAAATTTACATTTTAGTTTAAGTTGAAATCTAACTATATACTTATATTATATAAATATATTACTTATTTAACACAATAACATACAAAAGTAAATTTCTTTTACTAAACTTAGATATGCAAGCTCAGACTGCATGCAGCGGGTCGTTTTGATATTCTTATGTTTTATCTCTCAAGTCAGAAAATTTAGCGTCTGGAATATAAATGCTAAGATTATGTATATACTGGCCGAACATGGGTATGCTCTTCAAAATTCAAACACAGGATTATCTTCCTAAAAGTATAATTTGTAAAACACAATGTTCCACTAAACACTTTTTGATATGACAGCCTTCAAAAACAGCTTCATCATAGCAAAGTAATTGGTGACAGTCTAAATCATTAAAATATCATCAATATTTCAATGTCCAAATTAATATCCCATCACCGAGTCTTGTGGCCAACCACGCTCTGCTACCAGAATGTCAGCGGCCCTAGTTGTCCCGACAAAGATCAAATATTCCGGGGCCCATCAGCGGTAGATTCGACGGGCAACTAAGGGTGGGGCCCAACGGCCTATGGAGACTTATTATTCTACACAATAGATATAAGGCTAGGTAATTAATAAGAACGTACCTGGTTCAGAAAGCGAAGACTGGCCACAAAGGCTGGTCAGGCGGTAGGTGTAGTGTATGTAAGTGGTGTTTAGTGGTGTGTAAAATTTGAAACCTGACTTAACCCTTTTAATCGGCAGCAGCCCTGACTCCGGCACCCCCACATAGTGTGGTATTCTCCAGCGGCTTTACCTCGATGTCACTCAAAGTCTAGCCTCCCGTAGCACAAATCTATAATCTATACGAACGCTGTTTCTCGCGGATCACAAAGTTTAGCGTTTTTAACCGACACAGGAAAATATCTCCGAGTTACATCAAATGCCACAAAGCAAATCGTCGACGCAAATTAATATTGTCAAGCACTTCAACCGGCAATCACTATACAATTTACGTAATTACTTGCGAACGAAATTACATTAATCAGTCAAATTCAATAGCGAATTGATTGCGCACAAGTACTCAAAATCTAGACCACAAAACCAAATCTGGTAGCGCGAAACCGCTGCGGCGTTCACCACAAAATACGTTAATCGACCGCGACGCTGCCGTCAAGCTACTGACTCTCGCCCACGAGGCCGAACGACGGGAAGCGGTATACCGCTGTCCACCCCCCACCCCGGCGGCGCGCACGTCACCTCACACCATCGGGCGATGTGATTAGTCAAACGCGATTGGATGGCGTTTCAAATGCCCATGTTTGGGCCTAAAAAAACCCCAGTCCCGGACATAAGGATGTATGCCCGCGAGCAAACCGGCAAGCGGGACAGGGTCGCGACGGCACGTTGCAAGACCGAATCTACAACCAATACCTAGGCCGCCTTAGGCACCCCATCAGATCTTGCAACCTTAACCACCGCCTCAAAAATACCGCCCCAATGTGGGCAAGCTGGAGGGTCGAACCTCCACTGGATGCCCTTCCTGGACATCGCAGCACCTAATAAGTCCTGTTACTGGACAGAAGTCCGACGACCTCTTTCAAACTCCTATCTGTGCCCCTATGATTCGTTCCGCAATCCGACCGGATCAGGTCTGCAAACAGCGACGCGATACGAAGCGTACCAGCGTGGCCACCTAAGCTTCAGTGCAGAGAGCACCCACAAGTTCCACATGAACGGCGTCTGTGGAGAGGCAAACGAAACGCACAGATAGTCCTTAGTATGATTTTTCAAGCAAGTAGGCATAACCAAGCCATCTACAATATAATCATTTACTCAATTGTGCGGCAGCTTATTTCAATCTGATAATCTCCCAACTAGCTAGCCTTTTAGACATGTAGTCTCATGCTTATATTTCAACCAAGTTTCAAAAGCAGCAATACTCAACTACTGAATTAATTCAAACAAATTAATTTACCGATGCGCATAGATCAAAACAGACGAATTAAGCAAAACGATAAACATAAAGGACAGTCCTATTTCTCTTTCCAAATAAATATCTTCGACAGTGCCAACAAAAATGTTGAAAACAAAGAGAGGCATGATTCTTATTCTATTTGCCACAAATAGTGTTATTCAATTTCAATTTTATTTTAACAAAGCAAAGACAATGATCAAATACATTTACAAAAACATATGCACGTAAATATATTCAAGGAGCACATCATATTCGCCCTCTTAATCACAACTGCCACAAATATGAAACATTTCGCGGAAAACCCAAAAGCATTTTTATTTTAATTTAAAGCATCATTAATTAAGTGCTCGACCAAAACCAAATCTAGATAGTCTTTGACAGCGTAATTCAACGCTCCAGGGGAGCTAGTCTTCCCAACAACCAAGTGGAGGCCACACCGTGTTGTGAACCCGAATCCAATAGAGCGCGAACCGTTAAACAATCGACACTCGGGTTTTACACCCTCATTGAGGCCGTTGGCAATAGAACAGTTTGACGAGTGGGCTGTTGACGGCGCAAAGGATTAGTGGAGGCGGCCGTCGTGGTAGCTAGTGCGGCAGCTACCTAGCTGGGGCTGCCTGCATCAAAAGGGGGACGATGGTACCCCAGTCGCGGCTCCTCAGCTGACGGGGGTGAGAAGGGTCTAGCTGACCGCTGAGTGGCTGTGAAGTCCCTCTAAACACACTGAGGGGGGGGAGGCGACCCCCCGCCCCTGGGGGAACGACCCCCTGACTGGTTCGGGGTGGGACCCCTTTCAAACCCGGGGCACGGTGGCCGGCAGGCGAGCGCCGAGCGTCGCCCGACAGGGGGCGCGGCTAAGCGCCCCCGCCCGTGGGAGTCGAGGGCCCGGCAGAGCCCTGAGAGGAAGCGCCGTTCGCACCCAGGCACAAAACGGCATGGTGATTGCCCTAGCAGTGCGATGGCATCACTTCTAAATACAAATTACTACGCGGCTCAAATACAAATCAATTAACAAATAACAAATACAATTCCTATCAAATTAAGAACTAAATACAAATTACTATTTATTAAATTAAATACAAATTACTATTTATTAAATTAAATACAAATTACTATTTATTAAACTAAATACAAATTACACTACAAATAAAGGTACACAACATAGTTGATCAGCAAAAATGTCTCGCTCGGACAACCGACCCTTCGACAATTAATCTACTATAATTATACGACAATGATAATTATCTGATTACGTGATAATCTTATCTACCTACTCGAAATACCTGACACGTACCTAGCCCTAACAAACTCCTGCTTGCGCAACCTAACGGGCGTGGTACCTAAATCTACCCGCTAACAAACAAAAAAGTATGTAATTTTTATTACGTAATATTTTTATCTATATTACGGCCGGGCGATTGGAGAACCAATCAACCATGCTTCTGCTACCAAAATTGTACACGCCCCTAGCTGCCCTAACAAAAGATCGACCCTAGAGGGGCCCATACAGCTGTAAATTCGACGAACAACTAAGGGTGGGGCCCAACTGCCTATGGAGACTTATTACTCTACACAATAGATATAAAGCTAGGTAAATAAATAGTGCATACCTGGTTCAGAAGCAAAGACTGGCCACAAGGCTCGGTCAGGCGGTAGGTGTAGTGTATGTAAGTGGTATTTAATGGTGTGTAAAATTTGAAACCTGACTTAACCCTTTTAAGTGGTAGCAGTCCTGACTCCGGCACCGCCACACGGTGTGATATCCTCCAGCGACGTCACCTCGATGTCACTCTAAGTCTATCGCCCCTTAGCACAAATCTATAATCTAACACGAATGCTGTTTCTCGCGGGTCACAAAGTTTAGCGTTTTTAACCGACACAGGAAAATATATTCGAGTTACATCAAATGCCACAAAGCAACTCGTCGACGCAAATTAATATTGTCAAGCACTTCAACCGGCAATCACTATACAATTTACGTAATTACTTGCAAACGAAATTACATTAATCAGTCAAATTCAATAGCGAATTAATTGCGCACAAATACTCAAAATCTTTACCACAAAATCAAAACTGGTAGCGCGAAACCGCTGCAGCGCAGCGGTCACCACAAAATACGTTAATCGACCGCGCCGCTGCCGTCAATCTACTGACTCTCGCCCACGAGGCCGAACGCCGGGAAGCGGTATACCGCTCCCCCCCCCCCCCCCCCCCCGGCGGCGCGCATAGCACCTCACACCGTCGGGCGATGCGATTAGTCAAATTGCCATGTTTCATATGCCCAAGTTTGGCCTAAACATAAATTTTGGTGACGGTAATTAAATGTGTGATGTATATTTTGATCTTCTCTCGTCATATCGAGAACTCTAAATATACTTATTATTTACTTGTCGCTCTCATGAGTGACTTGACACTGGCAGAATTTAATCAAGAGAAGCCATAAATTAAAAGAAAAAGGACCTTATTAAACAAAACCCTTTCTGCGTCTTGGGTCAAATAAAGTTCTTTTCAATTTTTAAATACGCTTAAGCCGTCATTTATAGAAGGCCCCTACATACATTTTCCAATTTCTATTTTTTATTAAATATTTCATTAATTATAACGAATTTCATTAAAAAAAATATCTGAAAAGATGAAAACATTGGTGTTTCAATAAAGTAGGACGTTCATAAATCGACTTTAGATTGGTTAACATATCTCAATAAATATATTTCATCTCAAAATATCATACATTCACATTACATTCACGTATATTTCAATAACATCCAGCTTTAATTAATTTTGGTTTATATTTTAAAAGGAATCCAATTATATTAGTAGCTGCATTAAATTTCCTTTAAAATAACTTTGCTTGTGTACGCAAATGTAAATTTTCAATTGACTCAATTAACTGTCGATAGTAATCAAGAAATGGGGCATTGCATAAAAATCTTTCGACAAACCAGGGAATGACATAAATATTTGAAATATTACTCGTTGTGTCTCGGAGTGTTTCATTTCCGATCCAGTTCCGAGTCGTTTCACTTCGAGGACGAATGAAACGTCTGCGACTTTTTTATAACAGCCGATTTATATTCTGTAAGGCAGCGTTTCCACATGCAAGAAAACTTTTGCAAGAAGTGTCCGACATTCTGTCAGACAGTAGTTTGTAAACTACTTTGCAAGCGCACTCGCGACAGTTTGTCAAACGATACCTGCAAGTAGTTGCGAGCGCAATTAATTGCAAATCTAAACAAGTTCACATCAACTCACGGCAGATCTCGCTGCTTATCGGTTTAGCTTCGTATATCGTTCGTTGGTTCTGTACTTGTTAAATAAAAATGAGTCAACGACAAACACGTGAATGGTCTCAAGAAGATACTATTAAATTAATAGTGTTTTATGAGTGCAACCCTTGTATATGGGAAAACCGGCATGTTGATTTTAAAATAGATTTTAAAAAAATCTCTATAGTTAATAACATCGCTCAAGAGTTCTCTAGAACTGACAATGAAGTGTCCCGGAAACTGCACAATTTAAGAAGTCAATGGCAGAATGAATTCAAAAATTAAAAATCAACTAGATTGAATGTGGCCAAGATGATCCATACAAATATAAATTCTCTATACAAATTCATGACATCTATAGCTCTCGTGTATAAATACCTTTGCGATTAGTTGCGATAATATGATTTTCAAGCTTTTCGCATTATTATTTATAATAATAACTATGTATTTTATATTACATATATTTTTTACATTTTGATTTATTTTAATAATTTCTTAAAAAAAATAATATTATCGAAATATACCATTACATTAAATGAATTAGAAATACCGTAATACATAAGAAAAGAAAAATACTTACGGTATTCCTACACTGGGTTGCTGAGGTACCCCACGTCAATTGTAAGCATAGCATAAGCAGAATTGTATAAGAAACAAATCTCTCTGGGGTGCCCCAGCACCCATGTAAGATTCTAGGAATAATAGCATGCTAATAACCCCCTGAGAATAATAGAAAGTAGTTATTTCAATATAATATACAGACGTCTCAATTTTATTTAATAGTAGTAGATAAAACTTTTAATAAAAAGTACAACCCAAAGTTAAAACTAAAAAAAACCCATATAATAGCTTCAGAAATCAGTGCTAAGCAAGTGTATCGAAGACTTAACCTTTTTGAGTAGCCTAAGGAATATCATTGGTTTTAGGTCATCATCCCCTATTTTTCTACCCTAAGAGATAGAATTTTGACTTCAAACTTGTTTAGGATCACCCCAGAAATAAACGCTATTTTCTTAAAAAATATTAATGGGTTAAGTCGTTTCCAAAAATCTATGAACATACATAATAAAACATAAGCGTCGAATATAGAACCTTCTCATTTTCCGGACTCGGTTAAAACATCCGAACATTGCGTAAGCATGACTTGTAACCGAAATCTGTTTGAATGCGTTGACAATAAATCTACGTTTCTCGCAAGTTGTTGAGGCGGGTGATTTCTATTTCCCAACTGATTTATCGTGAAGAGATTGCGTAAACAGTTTGATATTTTATTGTTCGAAAAAGTTAGCGAAGTTTTATGTACAACTGTTCTTGGAATAATTGGTTTCTTGAAATTTATTATTAGATGCCTAACTTCTCATACATTATTTTTTTCATCTATCAAAGGTCCACAGCCTATCAAAATTACACTTCTGATATGGGTCTCTTTTTCAAAGAAGGGATTTTACTGTTTACCACGCTTGGCAGGCTGATACCGCATTTTTCTATTATTTTCAGTTTTTATCAGGAAGACTGTCATCACCCTGTTTCAGTTTACGTCTCTCTTCTCTTACATCTACGGGATGATAAACATTAGATATTCTTACGCCCCCACCATACGACGTCAGTACAATTGTAAGTAATCATGATAATAAATACACGCATCAAAATTTGATGTCCACTTGATATTATTAAGTTTGTTACTGTTTCGTTACTGAAGTTAGACACTTCCGTGGTGCAGTGGCTTAGCAATGAGTTGTTGCTTTGGGGGCCGCGGGTTCGAATCCCGCACAGAACAAGTATTTGTATGGCCCACAAATAATTGTTCCGGGTCTGTGTGTTTGTCCTCGTGCAATTTTTGTTTGTAAACTGCCTCCACGGTACATGAGAAAATCCTAGTGCGGGGGTAACTTTTAAAAAAAGAGATAAAAAGAAAATAAAAGATGTTGTTTGAATATTGATTATGTGATAACGCACTAAACAGCAATTACAGTTTTTGTTTCATGTTGTATAACTTCTTAAGCTAAATGTTTCATTTGGTAATTAATAAATTTAGTAGGGGCTCAACGTAAGTTACCAATCAATGCGCTAGCCAGTACAAAGCTGGCAGTTGTGAGCCTCTATTGTAAAATAATTATATATTTAAATATATTTCATCGTAAAAATATCACAAAACATTGCACGGTTTGGCGATGTTTATTATTATTTTAAATACGTGTATTTTATATGAATAAAGGTATTAAAACTAGATGGTAGGTGTGCTTAATTGCCTAAGATACCACCTCGGTAGATAACACTCTCTTACTTCTTTCTGTAGCAAAGTAGTTATGCTTGCACCGATAGGTTGTGAGGCATTACGTCTTAGTCTTCAAAGGTGACAACACATTTTTGGCCTTCCTTGTTTGAATCTGGCTGCAGGTGTGCATGGACTGCAGTAGCCACTTACTATCAGGTGAATTGCAAGATCGTTTGTCACCTCGATTATATAAAAAATCAAAAAGTGACTGCTGTTAATTATCTATTTTTTTTATAGGATAAGGGAGACAAGAGAGCACATAGTCCACCTGATGGTAAGTGGTTTCTGTGGCCCATAGACAATCTACATCATCGTCGCTTGTGAATGAAATGTAGATGAGTTGTCAGCCGTAATTTCTAAGATGTAATGCCTCTTTTCCAGTAAAAAGGGTCTCCTGTTCTCTACACTCACCAAACTAAACACAGCAGCATTAAGTTGCTATTTTACGCTGGTATTCTGTGAGAGCGTGGTCCTTCCCTGGTCGAGCCGACCCATTCGTGCTACAAATATACTATTAATGTAGCTGTAACATGGCTCTGTCACGTATAAATAGTAGTAATGATGACGATGATTCAAGTTTAACAGTTAACAGTGGTAGAGCCACGCGGCAGCTTTTGCTGTCGCACGGATAGGCCGGCTCGAACCGGGGTAGTACCACGACCTCATAGAAAACCAGCGTGAAGTAGAGGTTTACCTCTGCGTTTCGCTTGGTGAGTGCAGGTGGCCGGAGGCCCTTTTTACTGGAAATGAGGCATTCCATCTTAGTCCTCACGGGTGACAACGCATCTACATTTTGATTTGTTACAGAGGATAGATGTAGATGTCTATGGGCCGCAGCAACCACTTACCATCAGGTAGACTGTATGCTCGTTTATCACCCTTATCCTATAAAAAAAAGTATTACAATCATGTAAATATTTTAAAATACTATGGTACATTAATTAGTATAAATCTACGTTTCTGTTGGTTGTAGATGATGATTAATAATCTCCTAAAATAAATTTTATTTTATTTATTTTTTAATTTCAATTAACTCAAAAGAAGTACGCTTGTAAAACAAAAAACTTTCTTTGTATATGCATGAGAAATTTATTATTTCACTTTGCAAGCTTCTTTACTGCACAAGTAGATTGTACATAAATTTAAACGTGGCTTTGAATTTTAAAGCAGCATCATCTCGATCCACTATTAAAAGGAAAATCTATCAGACAAACCGATTTAAAAAAAATTAAAAGACTAATTCAACTTTGAATACTAATGGGTGTCAAACGAGCACACTGTCCACCTGACGGTAAGTGAATAATGTGGCCCATAGACATCTACATTTATTCTCGATTAAGAATCAATATGCAGAGTACTAAGGTGAAATGCCTCGTTTTCAGTAAAATGGGATTCTGGTTGTCCACACTCTTCATACGAAACAAAGCAACATTGAGCGGCTATTTTACGCTGGTACTTTTTGAAAGCGTGATCGTTCCCCGGTCGAGCCTACCCATTCCTGCTACAACCATAATTTAGCTGCAGCGTTGCTCTAACAAGTATTAAAGTATGTAAGAACTATCACACGGTTTCGTTCCAAATCATTTGAGAAACGCCAGTGAAGTGATGAATGGGGAGATCTTCAATAAATAACTCACCAATAACTTTCCATAAAAGTATATCGCAAGGAGAGTAAATTACAAACTATTTATTCACACAAATAAATAGTTTGTGATTTAGCACAAAGAAGATATTAGTACAAGAAGGAAGAAACAGTTTAAAGCGAATAGCAAAAACAAACAGTAGCTGAGCGCAAGCGTCCTCCTCCTCCATCCTATCGTCACAGTAATATATTTTCTACCGACTTCAAAAAGAAGACGGTACTCAAATCGACTGTTTGTTTTTTATGTGTGTTACCCCGTTACTTTTTTCTGGGTGGACCGATATCGATGATTCTTTTTTTATTTGAAATTAAATTTGATCAAGCTCTGACCAATAGTTTTGAAGTTATTCTTATTAATTTATATTGAAGTCGGTTGTACAAAATTTTTAATTTTTAATTTCTACTAACTGCTAGGCGGGTGCGCCACTTCAATGTCTTCTAATCTTTTGTTCGATGCAGTCTCGGCGCGTCTTTACTACTCAACCACTTAGAATGACGAACAACATTTCTGCTACGATACAACACGACTCAAAGGTAAGTTTTATATTGCTTATTTATATTTGTATTTGATTTTAATTTCAATTGAATTATGTAAATTGTGTAGTTGTAGATTATTAATTTTAATTGTTTATTTTTATTTTTCAAATATATCACGCCGCAAAATCTTATGGTTTCCGATAGATGGCGGCATAATAGAACTACCTACTAATAATAATGCCCTTCAGATCGAATTTCGGTCACAGTGGCCAGCCTCAACCGTGACTAGCCATCGGCGCAGGACAGGATTATAGTGTCCAAGTATATGCAGAAGCACCGGTTTAATCTATATTCTATCACTCTCATAGTCATATGGCACGGTAAACCGATATGACCAGATTACTCTGTAAACAACAAACAACAAACGGTTTACAGTGTAATCTAAGTAAGGTAAGAGATTAGGCGCAGGGCTAACGACTTTACGTGATTTCCGAGGCACGGGGTGAGAAGACGCCAACTTCCTGACTCCGGCCAGCTACTAAGAATTTCAACAGCTCATTTTTTTGGCTCGACCCGGGATTCAAATCCAGGACCTCATGATCAGCAGTCGTATTTCGTATATAATAGAAATGTAATGGAGCCTGCGATAGATGGCAGCATAAATGGAGCAGACTGATGTATTCGAATATTCTCTATATCTCTGTACCAGTTCACAAACGTTAGTTTGTTATTACTATATTTAGTTAATAGACTTATTGCATGTAATTTAACTGAAGTCAAATGTAGATATAACAATAAATAAATAAATAACAATCTTGTTGACATCAGATGAGAAATACCCATACCGCCGATGAGCAGCATCACTCCGGTTAAAAAGTCTGACTCACACCGGTTAAAACCCCATGGTGTTCTACCTTTGCCGCATATTGGCAGGGCTACGGGAACGCTTTTGCACATATCCGCGGCCCCACCAGCGCCGGCCGCCCCATGGCAGCCCCTTCTCGGGGGAGGACCTCTCCTCTCCATTGTCCATTTCAGGCAAGGCACACCAGGAACACAAGGCACATCCCCTTCCACGGTCTCCAACTCCACCTGCGTATCAGACCCCTCCAAGTCCGATACGTAGAAACCATGGGGCCAGGAAAATCGAGCGGTTAGTGGCACCCGCTTTCCCGATCCCAGCGGCGGATCTGGTCTCTGGCTCTGCCGCAACCCAAATTTTGGGCACTTTGGGTAGGGAGAGCAGCAACTCGCAATACCGACACTCCTTTCACCCCGCGGCTCTACCACCACCGCATCAACGGTGCGGCCCCGTCTGAGTCGCGGAGGATAGGGCGAGTGGCGTATCACCATACCAACAGTCCTCTTTCTCCGCGACTCCATCTCGGCTGCAGCGGCATGGGGAGGGGACCCCTTCCACCGCAGCCCACCGACACACATCCGAAGTGGGCTCGCCAAGCCCACTCGGAATGGCCACCTCGGGCCCCTACACCACGGGCCAGCCAAGGGGTTCCTCTTTGTTCCAAGTGACCAAGCCACGACTACTAAGTTGGGGGGGGGGGGGGGGGGGAATCTTGATTATAAATGTTGTCTCTTTTACATGGGGCAAACAAAATATCTATAAAAACCCGCGTAAAAGTACATACAACTGACGAAGCACCGACAGGGAAGTCTGTAGTCTGTGGACAGGTCCAAGATCGTCCCCGCCATTAATTACATCAAATTTTATAGACCACAATTTCTCGCTAAAGAACGCCGCTTCCTTTCTACCAATGTAAATTTGCGCGGCTATTGAAATTTAAAAAAAAACCTGATTTCAACAGAGAAGATGGATGGGTGCCACCAACTGCGTGGTATTCTGTAATTAATAAAATTAAATCCAAACCTAATCATACCACTGCAAAACTTCAAGATACTGCAAGCTCGTTCTGTGTAAATCGGAATAAAAATTAATATCCAAAAAATGGATGTAGCCGGTGGGTGAACTCTAGCATCGGGATGTCAAATACCTCAGTCCCCTCCCGTGAGCATGGGTGCTGTTAAGCAGCCGAAACGTCGGAAACGAAAGAGTTGAAATTAAACGCGATAAAATCCGTAAAATTTGGTTCATTTTAAACGTAAGTGTTAATTTACCTATCAAAATGTTAATTAACCGGTGTAATATCCACTACTCAATATCATCCCTTGATTTTCGCAAGAGGTGAAAGAGGAAAAAAAAAACAGCAGATTGGCAGCAGCGTCTTTTTTTATATAGAATCGGGTGACAAACGAGCACACAGTCCACCTGATGGTAAGTGGTTACTGTGACCCATAGACATCTACATCTATCTTCAATAAAGACTCAAGATGCAGATGCGTTGTCACCCGTGAGGATTAGGATGGAATGCCTCTTTTTGCCAGTAAAAAGGGTCTCCGGTTCTCTACACTCAACATACGAAACACAGCAGTGGCTGCTATTTTACGCTGGTTTTCTGTGAGAGCGTGGTCCTTCCCCGGTCGAGCCGACCCATTCGTGCTACAACCATAATATAGCTGCAGCATGACTTTACCACGTATAAAATCTTCCTAATAACATCCATAAATTTAAAAACAGAGGTACCAACTCGCTTGCCAAGTGAGTGAGGAAACTATGACAAATGGCCCCAATGGCTCTATGAAGCAATTTATAGAGAGGCCTATGTTCAGCAGTGGGACTTTTGATAGGCTGAAACCAGGAAAACATTAATGAGAAAAGGGGCCGATTTCGGAAAATACGATGTTCAAGATTATCCGCTTCGCCGATAAAAGAGGTAAGATCTGAAGAAGTGAAATAGGTCATAGCTACATCAAGCATAGTACAACGTTCTTCAACTAATTTTAAATAAAATATATAAAGTTCTTTAATTTCAACGGCTCCATGGCGTAGTAGCTTAGCAATGAGTTGCGTGGATGAGGTCTTCGGATTTGAATTCCGCACGAATCAGGCATTTGTATGACCCACAAATAATTGTTCCGAGTCTGGTGGTTTGTCCTTATGAAATGTGTGTATATAAATTTCCTCCACGATACACGAGTAGATCTTGGTGTAAGGTAACGTTTTGAAAAAATTACTTTCATCCATCCATTACAGCCTATAAAAATGCATTGCTGAACATAGTCCTCCCCTATAAATTGCCTAATAAGCTAAGGTTTTGCCATTGTACGTTTGGTAGGCGGGTTAGCAACCGCAGTTTTTTTAATATTTTGTGTTTTTATTAAAAAGATGCTGGTGCCCATCTCCTGTTACAGTTTCTCTCCTTCACCTCTTACGACACCCATGGGACGATATGGGGTAGTGGATATTCTTACACCGCCACTGCACGGTTACAACTTACTTAGCAACTATTAATCCAATTTCATTGACTGTAGTCTAAAATAGAATTAAATAGTAAAATTTTTAAGTTGGTATGGTTCACTAACTTGTAATATACTCGAGGTGTCCGTACAATAATTTTTTTTTTATAGGATCGGGTGCTGAACGAGCGCACAGTCCACCTGATGGTAAGTGGTTGCTGTGACCCATAGACACCTACATTTATCCTCGTTCTCGAATCAAAATGCAGATGCGTTGTCACCCGTGAGGACTAAGATGGAATGCCTCTTTTCCAGTAAAAAGGGTCTCCGGTTCTCTACACTCACCATACGAAACACAGCAGTGTTAAACTGCTATTTTACGCTGGTATTCTGTGAGAACATGGTTCTTCCCCGGTCGAGCCGACCCATTCATGCTACAACTATACTACTAATATAGCTGCAGCATGGCTCTACCACGTAAAAAATTTAAGTTATTCACCTAAATTTGTATCAGACACGAGAACATCTCACTCACCTTATCTAGAATCTTTCTTTGAGAAATGTGGACTGTGACGAATCTGTGTTATCTATTAATAAGAACAAGCAACACGAGATTACATGGGAATTATATTTTTGATCTTTACAAATATTTAAAATATTTAAACAAGTTGATAACATTTGAACCGCGTGTTGGCCTCAGGTGGTTTATTTATATTTTGCGTAGTTTTACGAAGGTTGTTTTGAATAGCAAAACTAATTCCCTGTTACGATTTAATTAAGGTAATATCTTAAAAAAGATAAATACATTTTTAGCATTGTTTTTCTTTTGTTTTTATAGAAGAGGAGCAAACAAGCGTGTAGCTACCGTAAAGATAACCGCCAAACTTAATATTTGCAACACTTGAAGAATCAACAATATCAACAAAAGAAAATGGGCTTGACGTATCCAGTATCTAAATTATTAAAAATGGAATTTACCGTGAAAAGTATAATTTAATCATAACTTGAAATTGGATCTGCTAGGAAGCGATAAAATTTTCTCTTTAGAAAACAAAAACAGGAAAATTATTTTATCTTTTAACTGATTTATTTAGAATTATAAAAATATTTATATATTAATTTATATTATAATAGATTTGTTGTAATAAATTTTTTTAAGAGCATAAATAACGCGTTAATAATAATATTAAATTAACAATTTAACAATGTAGTGTCGTAAGAGGTGATAGAGGGAAAGAAAGCTGGAAATGGGCAGAAGCATTTGCATAGTGACAACTAAAAATTAAATATTGCGTTAAACCAAGCGTGATAACTGTGGGAAATATCTCATTTATGAAACTATCTATGGGGAGGCCTACGTTTAGCAGTGGACATTTGATCTGGCTGTAACTGTAACAATGTAACTGAATAAAAATAAAAATTATTGTATATTTTGCGCCATTTTTATTAATCATTATTAATACAAGTTTTTACATTGTTATTATGGGGTATCTATAAAGTTTTCTCATCTGGTTGGGCAATATAAATATATAATTGTATATAAACATGGTAGACGTACATAAATATAAATAAAATAAAATATATACATAAAAATACATAAATATATAAAAACCCAACCAGATGGAAGCCCTAGGCAGGGGAGACCAAACGGCCGAGCGAGGGACGGCGAGGGAAAGAAACCGGCGGACGATGCAGGCGGTATCGAGGAGCACCGCCTTTTGCATTTGAGCTTAGAGCGGTCCGTCACGGAGTCCCAATCGCCTCAAATGACCCAAGAGGCTGACTGGGATTAACCCGTTTGCAGAATCGACTTCAGGTCGGCAGACCACCCCACATGTCGGTCACCTCGTGAGCCAGGTCCAGATATTTTGTCAGCTTATCTGTTTCGGCTTTCACGAGGTTCTCGTCATAAGGAATGGTAATGTCGACCAAAAATATCCTTGACTGTGCCCGGTCCATCAGCACATAATCAGGCTTATTCGAAAGAATAGTCCTATCTGTGATGATGGCCCGGTCCTAGTAGAGCCTGGCGCGGTCATTTTCGAGTACGGCTTCCGGCAAGTACTTATAATATGGTAGTTTCCGATCTACGAGACCGTATTACAGAGCGAGCTCCTGGTGTAGAATCCTGGCTACTAGATTGTGTCTGTGCAAATACTCAGAGTTAGAAAGCGCCGAACACCCGGAGATGACATGCCTAAGTGACTCACCGAGATGGCGAGAAGCTCGACAGAGGTCGATGGACGGATCCTTTAGGATGTATTTCCGTTTTGTTAACCTGATCCTGTATCGTCGTCTTAGGTCGTAATAACCTGATCCTGTATCGCGCAGACAAGTCCCTCGGTTTCCCCAAAGAGGTCACCGAAACGTAGCCAGTAGAGGGAGGCGACTGTGTCTACGAAAGGCTCATGTAGAGCCTTGTAGAACCTCCCGTGGAGCTTCTTCTCCTTCCATACAGTCCCCCGGTCGGAAATGCACTGTACTGCTGGGTCTTGCCATTGCTCGTTGGCTAAGGATAGAGGAGTAAGCCCTTTATCATACGAAATGACGTCCCTATCCCTAGAAGGTTCACCCAATTTCACCAGAAAGTAATTACGGAGGCTGCACAGTTCACGATTATGCATGGTGAGAGCGCTCAAAAAGCTGCGCCCACCATGTTTCCGCGGCAAGTACAGCCTCAATACTGACGATCTCGGGTGATGCATCATGTGAGACGTGATAACAGTGCGGACTTTTCTATCCAGAGCGTTCAGTTCGGTCTGAGATCACCTGAGTATGCCGAAGGTATATATGAGGACAGGCATGACCCACCCGTTATATGCGTGTGTCTTATTCACACCCGACAAAAGACTGTTGAGCACTGTTATCAAGTGTGCATAGAATACATCGCAAACGCCAGTTTGCGATGTATTCTATGCACAGTCATGTTTCATGTCCGTTTCACAGTCATGTTTCATGAAACAGTCATGTTTCATGTCCGTCTCATCGATACCTATGTTCTGTTACATACCCAGGTATCGGTATGTCTTTATGTTGATGGGCATAGATTAGTCTATACCATCAGGGTTAGCAACCCTACTCCTTTCGACATGAAGGACCGCACACTGAGATCATTCTTATAAAAAAGGTGGGTCAGTTTTGTACCTCCTTTCCGAAGTAAGGTACTGAGAGAGTTCAGAGAGAGAGGCAGAACCAGATTGGACTCAGACAATCACCCTGAAAGATATCCCTTCTTATCCTTTTGTGGTTCTCTGCAACCGTCATCCAATCGCCTAGATGACAAAGGATCGTACTTCTCTGCTCCATACACTGCCCGAGGAATTCTCTCACTGTACAGTCAACCTGGTACAGCTCGACGACCCTCTTCAGAAATGTATGAGGCACCGATTCGAATGCCTTTTTGTAGTCTATCCAGGCGGCGGAGAGGTTCCGACGGTTGCGTTTAACCACCTTGCCAATGACCGCGTCAATAAGGAGTAGTTCCTTGGTTCCACGACCACCGCCCTGACATCCATTTTGAGCGCGCGACTTCACCTGATTTGAGTTCAGGTGACGAGTGATTCTCGCGCTCAAAATGGATGTTAGTGTCTTATATATGGTAGGAAGATACGTTATGGGGCGGTATTTGCTCGGATCTGTGGAATTCTGGTCTTTAGGAACCAAATGCGTGATCCCAGTAGTGAAGAGGCTCGGAAGCAACATTTCGTCGAGAGCCTTTTGAAACTGTTAGGCGAGCACAGCGTGACACACCATGAACCCCTTCAGCCAGTAGTGATGCAGTCTGTCGAGTCCGGGACTTTTCCAGTTCGGGGCCCTACGGACTGCCTCAGCTGCGTCATCCGGCGTTATGATGACAGGGTCTATGGGCGTGAACCTCCACCGGAGATTCTTAGCATCTCCTGCCCCGCCGTTACAATGGTCACCATTGTAGCCAGTAATAGTGGGGCCGCCGGAAACCAGTGGTCGTCTCATCTTAACTTTAATCATGGGGCTATATTGCCATATAGTTGCCACGCTTGGCGAGCGGGTTAGTAACAGCAGCTTTTTTATTGTTGTTTTGCTGTTATCAGAAAGATGCTGCTACCCATCTTCTGCCTCAGTTACCCTCTGTCACCTCTTACGACACCCACTGGGAGATATGCGGTAATGGGTATTTTTACCCACCACTACACGGGGGATAACGTATGGGTATACGCCGTGTATTGGTGGCGAAGGAAAATTCACTGCTTCCCGTGGGATTTGTCATAGTTGAATGAGTGAAATTAAGCAAATAAAACAGGTCGTAGCATATTTCTGACAACAAATCAAAATAATTAAATGGTGTGGTTGAAAGTCAAGCGTGTCAGCTATGCTGAACATTCAACTAGTCCATCCCTAGTCTCAGACTTGTCTCGGTCCCTACTCCCTAGACTTGGTCTATTGGCTGAGCAGTACATGTAGGAAAGTTTGTTTATTAGAGAACAACGTTTTACGTCATAGTCACTCACCCTTGTCACACAATGTTCACCTTTAGTGACACAACAGTTAAATTATAAAATCAAACACGATTGCCGAACAACATTTACTCGCAGTAAATAATTGTCATGTAACACCATTTCAACGTCCACAAAATCATGACAGAATTATTCAAACAGAAGCGACGCGTACAAATACGCAGGTACAACGTGGACTAGACTGTTTTCACGGTAAAAGAATATTTACTTAGGCGTCAAGTGCTTAAGTGGTGTCAATTTGTACGACTTTGTAAAACTTAACTGCTACCTTGACCCAAATGTGAAAAGTATTCGGGCTCTATCGAAAAAATTGTTGAACATTGCTAATCTTGGTCATCACTACAGTTATCTATATCTTCGTTTAATCAGTATGTACCCATCTTATATTATACAAATAATTAAAATTAAAGTATCTGTTTTTAAAACAAAGCACGGCCCTGAGTCATCTGCATCCATCCACTTCCTGCATCTAGTATGGGGTCGCCCTACATTTCGTCCACCGGTACGAGGCTGCCGCTCGAGAACCTATGTTACCCATCAGTCAGTTACTCTAGTTCTACTGCGATATCCTCATTTCCAAGTTTATCTCGCAGAGAAACCCTGAGCTTAACCCTCTCCATAGCTTGCAGCGCCACTGTTTCTAAGGTAATCGAGGCTGTGCTGTAAACCTCCAAAGCATTTAAGTGCTTATTGCAATACAATGTTCACTGTTTTGACGTATTACTAATACATATTATAACGTTAATGTGCTAACACATCTTTTACTTTCGTATGAGGTTGCTTCAGTTTATGAAAAAAATGGCGTCAGGATTATAAAATAATTTCTACATAGTTACTTTATCCTTTATCAATTGCTAAAATCACACTTCTGCAACCGTGTTTGCTTATAATAGAAAAGTGAAATCGAGTTCTCGGGCGATATATCAATGTCGCAACTGCATGCGATTGCAGGAACTTTAACAACTAATACAAGCTTTATTTATTTATTGACACTTTTGAGAACGCGGTATTTTTCTGGTTGAGCCGACCCATTCGTGCTACAACTTTACTTTTTTTTTGTAGGAGAGGGGGCAAACGAGCATGCGGCTCATCTGATGGTAAGTGACTACCGCCGCCCATGAACAACTGCAACACCAGGGGAATCGCAGATGCGTTGCCGGCCTTTTAAAAAGGAGTAGGCTCTTTTCTTGAAGGTCCCTAAGTCCTGTCGGTCCGGAAAAATCGCTAGTGGTATTCCAAGCCAAGCGGAACGCCGAGGTAAACCTCTACTTCACGCTGGTATTCTGTGAGGTCCTGGTAACACCCCGGTTCAAGCCGGCCTATCCGTGCGACAGCAAAAGCTGCCGCGTGGCAAGAAATGCAGATGCGTTATCACTCCTGAGAACTAAAATAGAATGTATCGTTTTCAGAAAAATGTATTTCCGGCTCTTTACACTCACCATACGAAACACAGCGGCATTGCTTTGCTGTTCTACGCTGTTTTATTATATGTGGGCATGGTCCTTCCCCGGTCGAGCCAACCCATTCGTACTACAACCATAATATTACGGCAGCGTTGCTCTATCACGTATGAAAATTTCTTACCCAACCACCACTTGGAAAATCAAGCGATACAGATTAGAAGTTTGTAACGAAAAACAACGATTAAACACAAACAGTAAAACAACGATTGTAAAAATGTCTGCAATTCGAAAATTCATTTTGCAAATAACAACAATTAATAGCTTAAAATGGCTCACTGAATCAGCATTTAATGAAAAATTATGCCATTAAAACGATTCGCGAGTAAATAAACTTAGTTTGGTTTACAATTTATTGCTATTTTATTATAGGAGTTTTCCCCCGTGCTACAAATTGACAACAAACAACCTTTCGATACGAATATGTTTCAGAAATTGTTAGTGTTATGTCTCCGTGTGCAGTGGCATTACGCTTCTATTTCACAATTGTACAGTATGCCTACATGAAAGAGCATATGATGTATACATACTGTACCATACGTGTCATAGTGCTGCTGAGTTGCTTATGGTGAGTCACGAGAACCGGAGTACACTTTTAAGCTGATTTAAAAAAATATGTGTGCAGTTCAAACGCGGTAGTAGTGAAACCTTCAAATGAAATGAAATGTAAAACGAAAATAATTCACAGCAAATAATTTATTCAGTTTGATAATTTTCAACCACAAGTGCGGCATAAAATATAATATCGTTCGTCGATTATCGTGTTATATCAAAAGAAAGTTTTCTTTCGACGAAAATTGCTTTGTAAAATAACGTGATCTACGTAATTCTATAGGTAAAGATATTTTATCGAAAAAAAATTTCATTGACTCTAAAGTTGCTCCATAAATTGGCAAAATATGAAATCGTGGATTGTAAATAATGGTTTGGATATGATAATTTTATTCAATAAAATTAATTTTATTTATTTGAAAATTTTGTATTTTTTTATTTTCACAGTAAAAAGTTATATTAGCCGTCTTTAAAGCACCGCGCACAGAGGTGACCGAGATAATAGGAAACACTTTATACTGTAATAGCTGTGCCCCACGATTTCACCCGCGTATATAATGCGTTTGAGCCGCGCGACATAAATTGACATGTTTCCTCTCGATTTTCATCGTGTGGCTACACGTAGATCGTGCGCCGAGCCGAGTGTTGTGTTATTGTAATTTTTTCATTATCTCTTAAGATATGCGCCCAAATAAAATGTTATATATATAATTGTCTTGATTCTCAAGTAACTTTCGTTCGTAAAGTTTAATATGCCATGCCTTATAATAACGTATATAAATCACTTTTTAATTTTCAATGTTGTTTATGTCACAAAATACCATAATATGGCTTATGTATAAAAAATAGGCCTATGATATCACCGACTTTTTTTAATATGGAGGCAAATCTATATTATTGTAGAAAACTGTATTTACGTATCTGTTCTCGACCGCATTTTCTTTCGACTTGCTTAACAAAACTCAATATTTAAATCTAGCTGAGCCTTATGAAGAGAAGTGTAGCCTAATGCTATATAGCTTTTACTATTTTCCATGGCTGTCATATCAAAAATAATTTATCTGATTGGACTAATATTTATAGAGATTAGCATGCTTAAACAAACAAAAAGAAACAGTTCTGCTTTATTATATTAGTATAGATTCTATCTCATTCTCTCGCAGGTTCAATCATATAGATGTAAATATTTGTCTCTTTTAAGTGTCGCATTTTCGTTTCATCGCGTGTCAAATCATAACGATACTAAAGAAGTTTCACTTTAGACATGTAGCAAACAAGTAATCCGTTAAAAATCTGGTTGATAATAACCTGGAATTAACTAATCTGAAATAAAATTAGTATATAATCTGAATTAATTCCAGTTGTCATATTTCACCATCTTAAATTGCAGCACAATTGTATGATGTTTCATAACACAACACTTTTTACCAGATATTTTCTATCTTGTTCAAAAATTGTATGAAATTGGTGTCACCAGCAGGTTTTTTTTGGACCGATACGACTTAGAAACCTTCAAAAATGACCGATTTATTTTTAAATGATGGCAACGTACCTGCAATTCATCTGGTACTACGATATTTATAGGCGGCGGTAGTCACTTACCATCAGGTGTTCCGTATCCTCTAACTCAAAAAACTGAAATAATGAACAGTGGGGTAAGCGTATTTGAATTTCCACAATCGTCGAAGCTAATAGCAAACTATAAACATCAACGAAATTAATGTTAAATAACGTTACAGACACGTCACAGTTATGTAACTTAACGTTGAGATATGTTGTTCCCACTATTAAAGTAATCGTTTTCTATTATCATAAACAAAAGAACTTGACTAACCTCGCTGTATAGAATACGAGTACACTGAACGTACTTCCCAAAATAATTGGACTTAATGAAAACAAAACAGATCAGTCGCAATTTTATTACCGGTCAGTAATTGCAACATCTGCGAATTCACCGCCGTCGCAGAATGTAAATACGACACGCGGTAACCGTAATAGTAGTCATATTTCAGCGATGACTGCGACTCCGTCACGCGATACCGTCTGTCAGCGGGTTGATGACCGTGAAACTAGGGCGACCTCGGTCGTCGTTGCATCATCACCTCAACCCTTGACTGAACTCCTCCTAGTACTCCTCCGCCGAAGCCAACCTCAAAACAAGGGAAGACGTTTGCGGATATTGCCCTAAAATATTTACAACCGGCACCCACTTGTGGTCGAAAGAATTGTGAAATAAAATCAGTTTCAGTGGTGACCCAAGACAAGATTGATAAGGACGGGTTTACTCTTGTTGAGAAGAGACGTCGGTCAAGACCCGTCTGTAACTAGGGTGGGACTGCCAAAATAAACGCAGGTATAACTCTGCGTGCTGTCGAGCCAACCATACAGCTCTACATCTCCCGTTTGGACAAAAGTACGTCGGCAGAAGACGTCCTGCGTTTCGTGGAAGAACGAAGCCCATGCCGCATTGAGGATCCGATCTCTTGATATTTGCAGCGTCTGGAGTCTAATAGGTCAACGAACTTCAAATCCTACGTACTCCAGGTTCCTGCAAAACACAAAGAGACATTCCTCGCTCCCGATTTCTGGCCATCTGGGGTAGTTTCCCCGATACAGAGACGCGCTAAATAAAAAAGTTCCCTAAATAATGTTAATTTATGTTTATATTTTATATCTATTTTTAGGTTAAGGTGTTTTTGAATCGCATATTGCTATGGGCCAATGTTCTTAATTTTTAAGTCATTGATGCCTGAAATAAAGTTATTGTATTTTATTGTATATTCTAAGTGGAAGTTAACTTTAATAGTAAACCATTAACCACAGTGGTAGAGCCACGCGGCAGCTTTTGCTGTCGCACGGATGGGCCGGCTCGAACCGGGGTGGTACCACGACCTCACAGAATACCAGCGTGAAGTAGAGGTTTACCTCTGCGTTTCGCTTGGTGAGTGAAGGTGGCCGGAGGCCCTTTTTACTGGAAATGAGGCATTCCATCTTAGTCCTCACGGGTGGCAACGCATCTGCATTTTGATTCGCAAACGAGGATAGATGTAGATGTCTATGGGCCGCAGCAACCACTTACCATCAGGTGGACTGTGTGCTCGTTTGTCACCCTTATCCTATAAAAAAAAAAAAAAAAAAACCATCAAAGCTTAGCACAGACTCATACGAATACGGAACGTGTACTGAGCAATCAAACATAGCGTCCAATATTTATTTAGGAGGAATTGTGTGCTGGATAAGCTCGACATATAGCTTCAAGCGATCGTATCATGTCACCTATGATTAACACTATTGCAAAACTTGAATACCTTTTGTATCTAAGCATGTTGTGTCATGTTTTATTTTAAATAAATGTAAATGTAGCGGTAAAAACTAGATAATATAAGATCGTGGAAAAAGTTTCTTCACATTTCATATACAAATTCAAGACGTTTTTTTTTCAAAGTTTATTTACATTTAATTATAATATATATGTGGCATTTTGTTCGACAACTTGTTGCCATCTTGTAGGTAGGCACATAAACCCTTTGCTGTAGAAACCGTCAGATTTTTGATTAAAAAAGAACTTTTGACAGTCCTCTGTTGATGTTAACCTAACACTACCCAAATAGTTCAGAAGAGACCGAAACAGGTTAAAATCTGAGAGAGCAATATCGGGACTATATGGTGGATGCATTAACACTTCCCAACCAAGAACTCTCAATTTTTGCTAAGTTACCAAAGATGTGGCTGGTATGAAGTTATCATGATTAAAGACACCTCCTTTTCTGTTGATCAATTCCGGATGTTTCTTGCTTGGGTTTCATTAATTATTGGCAGTAGAGATTGGAATCGGTGGTTTTGCCCGGCGATAAAAGCTCATAATAAACGATGCCCTTGCAGTCCCACCATACATACAGCATCACCTAATTGCGTGTTAATCCGGGTTTCGTTACAGTCTGCGAGAATTGACTACCATTTGACCATGACCTTTTTTGCACGTTCTTGTCGTAGGTGATATACTTTTGATCACCAGTGATCAATTTTTTTAAACATGGTTCAGTTTTATTACGTTTCAATAGAGAATAACAAATGAGTAAACGATTCATTAGGTTTCTTTCAGTGAGCTTGAGCTTTTTTGTACAGCCAGACTTTTTCAAATGGGTCAAAACTGTTTTGTGGTCAATCCTCAATTCCTCAGCTATGTCTTAACTACTACAAACACACGCGGCAGCTTTGGCTGTTGCACGTGTGGGTTGGCTCGCGCCGGGTAGGTACCACGACCTCACAGAATACCGGCGTGAAGTAGAAGCTTTGCTTCTGCGTTTCATCTGGTGAGTGCAGGTGGCCGGAGGCCCAATCCCCCTCCCCACCCCCATGGTAGCGGAATTAAATGAAAGAATCCCCCAGGAGGGCATCCCTACAAAATCCCTCGCTGAGCATCCACACCCAGGCTATCGTCAACCTTCCCCGGTCAAGCCGAGTCATTCGCGCTGCAACCATAATATAGCTGCAGCATGGCTCTACTACGTCGTATCTGAGTTCTGAGAAAACATTAAAACAAAATTACCAGAACCTGATTCAGTTTTAACAAATAAGCCACACAGAAAATATTCAGTAGCGGTATGTAGGTTCTTTAGTGTTTGTACACAATTTATTCGGAAGTATTTAAAATATAGACTAATATATATTTCCTGAATAGGGTGGTTCTTCCCAGTTAAGCATCAGCAGTATAATATGTACGTATTATTTCTCGTAGTATCTACAACTAATGAGGTGAAAATGATGTACGTTCAGGATACTTCCCAATCGCAACGCATCAATACATTTCGCTGAAATAAACAATAATTTCGTTTACACAATACAATTTATAGGTTTGACAAAAAGGAGGTAATATTACATGCAAACTTTGGTAAGATTCCCGTACCATATTGATCAGACTTTCAGCCTGTTGTTAGTAGAATGTGAAATCATGTTCAAGAAGTTTGCATTTACGTTATAAAATGTAATAATGTGAATAGGTGGCATTCGGATTTCTTGATATTCCAATACAATTCCCATTTAATACTGAATTGCGAGTTCAATTTTTAATGGAACATTCACAATAATTTTAATTAAATAATTTTAAATTGGTTTATAGAAGTTGAACTTTTCACTAGGCTTATTTAAAATAAAGTTTTACTAGGTCATGGGAATCAATGAATTTATGTAAAAAAGGTTATTGTGTTATTGTTTTGAGACAGTAATCGCATCATTTCAGACGGTGAAAGAATTTCAGTAACGTAGAAGCTCACGCATCTGCCCTAGCATACACACATGCTCTTTCAAAATACAATACAATACTCTTTATTGTACACCAAAAAAGATTAAATTAACAAAAAAAAATAAAACGCTCTCATATTGCTTTATTGCATTCTCTTCCAGAAAACCCAGAAGTAAATAAAATTAAAAATAAGAAAAAAAATAACGAGTAGGTTGCACTAAAATAAGAGAAGATACTTATACACTTATATTCTACCCACACACAAACTAAACAATAAAAACCTTTTCAAAAAACTGAACGTGAAGAGATGCAATAAACATTGGACTCAAAAACCTGTTAGAAGTAACTTTTCTCTTCTATTCAAACCGTAGCACAAGCAGTCCCGTTCTCGGAATAATAATATCTTTACTAAAAGAAAATTTAAGTTCTTGGTCTTTTGGAACGAGCCAACGGAACCTCCAGGACCACTACTGTCTATGATGTGGAAAATTTATCTTTGATAAGGAAATCATCAATTGCTACGAATAAAATTATTCTATTGCTGTGGTAAACAAAATCAGGTCGCTGAGTACAACTATGAATCTTTTTCAGTTTCATATTTCATCATTGGTAGCACACGATAGTCATACACTTTCCTTTTAGTAATTTTTTAGTATATCGGTCATCCAAACTCTTAAATGAAATAAATTTCAATTAAAACGTAGGTTATTCAAAGTCAAAGTCTTTAACTTTCAAGACTACTGGGACCGGGCCATGATCACATACAGAACTATTCTTGCGAATAAGCCTGATATTGTGCTCATGGACCGAGCACAGTTAAGGATATTTTTGGTCGTTATTACCATACCGTATGACGAGAACCTCCTGAAAGCCGAAACAGATAAGCTGACAAAATATGTGGACCTGGCTCACGAGGTGACCGACATGTGGGGTGGTCTGCCGACCGAAATTACACCTGTAGTCGTTTCTGCGAACGGGTTAATCCCAGTCAGCTTCTCGGGTCATCTGAGGTGACTGGAACTCCGTGACGGACCGCTTCAAGCTCAAATACAGAAGGCGGTGCTCCTCGATACCGCCCGCATTATCCGCCGGTTTCTTTGCCTTTCCCCCTAACCCTCGGCTGTTTGGTCTCCCCTGGCGAGGGCTTCCATCTCTTTGGTTTTTTATTTATTGTGAAATAATAAATAATGAAAATAAATACATATATGTATTTTATATGTATTTATTTTATTTTATTAATATTTATGTATGTTTATTATTTTCATTTACAATTTGACGGCTCCGTGGCGTAGTGGCTTAGCAATTAGTTCCAGCGCTTGGCGCTGCGGGTTCGAATCCCGCACGGAACAAGAATTTCTATGGCCTACAAATAATTGTTCCGGGTCTGGATGTTTGTCCTTGTGTAATTTATGTATGGAAACTGCCTCCACGATACAGGAGAAAATCCTAGTGAGGGTGTAACGATTTTTTTAAAAAAAAAAGAAGAAAAAAATTATATATTTATACAGCCCAAACAGATGCGAAAACTATATAGATACCCCAAATAATAATAATTTAAAATAAGCAGTAATCGCATCATTTCAGACGGTGAAAGAATTTCAGTAACGTAGAAGCTCACGCATCTGCGCTAGCATACACACATGCTCTTTCAAAATACAATACAATACTCTTTATTGTACACCAAAAAAGATTAAAATAACAAAACAAAAAACGCTCTCATATTGCTTTATTGCATTCTCTTCCAGAAAACCCAGAAGAAGTAAATAAAATTAAAAATAAGAAGAATAAAATAACGGGTAGGTTGCACTAAAATAAGAAAGATATTTATACGCTTATATTCTACCCACACACAAACTAAAAAATAAAAACCTTTTCAAAAAACTGAACGTGAAGAGATGCAATAAACATTGGACTCAAAAAACTGTTAGAAGTAACTTTTCTGTTCTATTCAAACTGTAGCACAAGCAGTCCCGTTCTCGGCATAATAATATCTTTACTAAAAAAAAATTAAAGTTCTTGGTCTTTTGGAACGAGCCAACGGAACCTCCAGGACCACTACTGTATATGACGTGGAAAATTTATCTTTGATAAGGAAATTATCAATTGCTACGAATAAAATTATTCTATTGCTGTGGAGAATCTTAATCATTAAGCCTAAGAAGAAAAACAAAGTGTGAAGTGTGAACCCAGTTTTCTAGGTCTGTTGAATATACCATTACAACTCATTGCATTTCTACAACCCATTAAGGTGCACTGCTGAATATGCCATAGTGGCCACACTTAGCAGGGGTTTCACAACGATAGTTATTTCTTATTTTAAGTTAATATCAGGAAGATGCTGCTCTCAATCTACATCTCTGTAACAGCTTCCCTATTTCGCCTCTTACTGCACCCACGGTACGGCCAATAGTTCTCTGACGAGAACAATAAACGGTTCATTGTATCATCTACTATATTATAATCATCAACTAACTCTCCGTTCAGAAAACGTCGCAAAGTTAGAAGCTTTGTCTTTTTATTCTAGTTTTGAGATGTTGATACACCCTCAGGTGCAAATGACTCAATCCTTTTTATTTGTGACAGAATAGGAGCAAATTCGAAAAATAAATTTATAATTACATTCTGTGTGCGAAACATCAAATAATGTTCACAGATGCGTTGTCCCCTCTGAGGCTACGATGAAATTTTAAATTAAAGTTATGTTGTATTTCAGAAGCTTGCGAGCATTGCTCTTTTGACAGAAAACGGTATAATTCTGGCAAATCCAGACGTACTCCTACGCAGAGCAGTCTTGCATGCATGTTTTGCCTTATTGTTTTATTACTCGTATTTAAGTATATTTTAGTAGTTCACTTTCACAAAATGTTCTATTACTTAATACAATAAATAGTTACTGTTTCTTCATCAGCACGTAAAAGTTCTCATGTATACATTGGTCATTCGAAGGATTTCTCTTAGTCGTCACGCTTAGCAAGCGAATTGAGATTGAAGATCGGAGTATCAGACATCTCGTACCTTTGACGCTTTCCCAGAGGTGTCAACATATATGTAGCCTTCTTTGTTTGTCGTTGGCAGCATGCGTCCAGGGACTGCAGTAACCACTTACTTACATCATTGGTTTTACAAAAAAAATACACTGCTATTGAAATTATAGACTTTTATTCTTTTCTCTATTTAAGTACATTTTTTACATTTAAGTACATTTTGGAGACATTATTATATTATATGAATTATTTTCAATGTTCACATTTAAATCCAAAGCATCCAATTTTGTCAAACCTAAAATTAATGTAACCATTAAAATAACAGAGCTGAAAACTGAATAACCATGTAGTGATGATTTCTATCACTGGGATGACTTAGTACCAGTGAAATACTTCGTTTTATTCAAATTTCCAAATCTTACGTAGAACGTCTTGGAATGAGCTCACTAGCTGACCAAAGAAAACTTCTGGACCTGATGACGCTACATAAACTTCTACACGGTAACTTAAATTCGCCAAGTTTATTGCAGGAAGTATGCCTTAAAATCCCCTATCCTATCCCTAGACACCCAATTACTAATTTATTAAATATTCCCTTCAGTGGAACCAATCTTGGTAAATTTTCTCCGTTAAAAAGATGTATGCGAACTTACAACAGCTTAAACAATCATGAAATCGACATCTTTAGGACCCCGAACGTGTATTCAAAAGAAAATTTAAAGACTTACTATTACTACTATTACCTACCTTGTCCGAATAATGATTCTAAACTATTATTTATTGTTATTTTTTACTGGATGTGGTGCTTTTTTTATTTACTTGGATTTCTGTTTGTTGAGAGTTTATAGTATGTTGATTAAATTGCTAATTGCAATTTTAAGTGCTAATTTACACGTGTTCGGCGGTGAAGATAAACATGGTGAGGAAACCGGCATGTCTAAGAAATAAAAAATAATATTTTGGAGACATGTGAAGTTCGCCAACACGCATTGGGGCAGCGCGGTGGATATTTTCATGCCCTAAAACACTCTCATAAATGAGAGAAGGCCAGTGCCCAGCAATGACGTATATACGCTGTAACTTTTATTATGATGTATACACCTGTAAAAAAGTTTCTAAAAAAATTCGTATTTCGTTTGTAACAATGCATATTGATATTATCGATGATGTATATATCTAAATAAATAAATAAACTCTTGGCAACAAACATTGGCTAACTTTCGTTTTTCTTTGAGTATTGTGAGAAAGAGAGGGTCGAAATTTCAGTCCTTTTTGAAATAGTGTGAAAATTCGTGCGAGCGTGTTCATTATTAATCTAATAAAATTTATTAGGTTGAGAACATATGTTTTCTTCTTCTTCCTCATGAGCCCATAAAATTCAGGCATGGACCCTTCAAAGAAGGATTTGATTTTATCATCACTCTTTACAGGCAGATCAAAGATTTCAGTTCCAGACGTCTACCACATTTGATGCTGCCCACCGTCACTGATCGTGGTTCAATACCCACGACACCTAAGGGATGTAATGGGATGGAGCAATCTTTTACGCCAAATGGCAAAAGGCTTTTTATATAGAGTCACAAACGAGCACACAGTCCACCTGATGGTATGTGGGTGTGGTGGCTTAGATATCTACATTTATCCTCAGTTAAAAATCAAAATGCAGATGCTCTATCACACCTGAGAACTACGACGGAATGCCTCGTTTACAGTAAAAAGGGTCTCCGGTAATCTACACTCACAATAGGAAACACAGCAGCATTAAGCTGCTATTTTACGCTAGTAGTCTGTGCGAGCTTGGTCCTTTCCGTTGATTCGTGCTACCGCCACAATGTAACTGTAGCGTGGATCTACTACCTATGAAAATGGTCTAGTTTGTCTGCACACTTGATAAATGCCTTTGCTAGACAAACATGAAATAAATGGCAATGATTTGGATCCTTGTTTACTACGAGTATGAGAACGCAAATACAAATAATACTTACAGAATTTTCGTGAATCGATCAAGCGTAAAATAACAAGGGCGTATAAAATTCAATATTTTTTATTTATCCTGATCTTAAGCGACTACCGCCGTCCATGAACAACTGCAACACCAGGTGAATTGCAGATGAGTTGCCAGCCTTTTAAATAAGAGTGAGCTCTTCTTCTAAGTTGTATCGGTCCGGAATAATCGCTTCTGGGAATCGATTACACAAGAAAGTTGTGCGAGGAAGAAAACATCTTCTAAATCTCACAGTGGTGGACCGCCAATCAGGTAAGAATGATATCGCGAGTTTTATCGCGATGTGCGATTATAAAATTATGTGGCTGGAATTAATCCGGACAATTCCTCAGAGCACTCCCCGTGGTAGATGCGATCAAATACGCAAAGAGATGCATCTCTTTGCAGCGCCAGTGAATCGAGCCGATCGGAAAGGACTCGGCCGTCATTGAGCCGTTCTACGGAAATCTCAAGTGGAAGGAGCTGGCACTTCAGATAATTTATCAACATCAGAGAAAATTTCACCTGATTAATATTCAGGCTTAAATAATTTACAACTTTCATTACTAACGGATTCCTCTGCGAAAGTATTAGTTGAGTAATGGATTACGTTGTAGAAAACAAACGATTCCTAATGGAAAATTAGTGGGTGCGTTACGAATTAAGGAAAGTACACTTTTCATTTGATGTAAAACCAGCAAAGGACTATCATTTAATTTTGTTTAAGTGGATCCGTGTGGTATAAGGTAATCGTTTACGTTTTTTTACGTGTTTGATTCTATGAAATGGCTCGAGTCCAAATTGTGTACTCTTTGAGCCCTTCCGTGCGAGCTTGTTGATAAGTTCATTGCCTACAATAACCGCATGACCCGTAACCCATCTCAAAACGACAATGCTGTTACACCCCAAGGCATTTGCGGTTCACGCTGTCTCCAACTAGTTTCGAGATTACTAAGATTGATCATATCTAGCAGTGCTGCTTGACTGTCAGGTTTTATATAGATAATATGATTGACGTGTTGTTTTTGCAGGTGGATTTTCGCACACCGAAGTATCACGAAAATTTTTGCCTGGAAGGTACAGTTGAATTTCTGCATATTCAGGTAAGTATCGGCCTCAATATGCTGCTGTATAGCCATAGGATCATACAGAAATGCAAGCCTCACTTGTTCCTAACCATGCGAATGCAGGTACCTAAAGCAATATTGCCTTATGACATACGTTGCTAAGGTGAGAGTTTCACGTTAGTTTTTGGTCGATTGTTATGCCCAAATACTTAACTTTACGGAAGAATGGTACTTCCTTACCATTAAGTTTTAGTGTTACTAGTTTTTACAACCGTCTATTTTTGATAAAGTGTATTGTAACAGTTTTATCAGCATTAACAGATAAACTATTATCCCTACCCCAGTTGTTTATGGTGTTTAGGGATCATTGTATGTTTAATAATAAAGTAACTTGGCAAAAGCCCCTCACAATAATCACAAGGTCACCAGTATAACCTAGTGTGTCAATGCGGAGGTCTGCCATCTTGCACAATAATTGGTCAACCGCAATAGTCCAAAGGAGGGACAAAATACTTCCTTGTGGACAGCATCTTGTGGTTGCAACCTCAATCAAAGTTTGAAATAGGACTATTTTTGCCTTTCTGTTTGAGAGCATCGACTACTAACTACCATTGACCCACAACCATCAGATGGTCACTCACCTGATGGCTTTGGGTCGACATTTTCAGATGTCGGGCCCCCAAACAGCAGTGATGATGGGTAACTGTCGAAGGCGCCCTCAATATGCAGCGGTTTTTCTACACTGTCAATAAAACTGATCGGGGCTGCTTCCGTAGATTTGCCTCTGATGTAAACATTCTGGTTGTAGTGTATAGACTTTTTGAACAGACCTCGTATATTATATACTCAAAATACTACGTAGCAATGTTGGACTTTATGGAAAGGCCAATTCATCAGTCTCGAACACGGGCGCAAAATAGCCCTTCAGTTTTCTACATAAGGCCTTAACTGTGCATGGAGGGTGCTCAGTAATTGCATAACTTAATTCCTTCCTCTCCCTTCCACCAATGGAAAACTTGACGCTCGGCTAGTCTCCACTCTTCCGTTGTCGACTTACTACGCTATCGGAACAGACGGTTTGTTGCTTCATTATTCGTCATGCCTACATCAAAGGAGTGGATTAAGTTGCCAGCATCTGTCTTTCTATTCGATTAAATTTTGAGTATCCTCAATGCAAGAGTGTAGCCTTTAGTTAAGTCAGTTCGCTTTACCATCTTCGGCTGAATCAGCACTTACCGTTAAGTGGGATAGTAGCAAAGACTGGCTTAGAATAGTAAAAAGTATCCTGTGTGCCGTATTTAAAATTGCTCTGTAAATCTTGATCCAGCCCGGGGTCCAAATTCAAATTCGGACTCCAAATTCAAATTTGGACTCGCTTCTACTCGGACGGGAAACTCCAGGCAAAGCCCTTTTCAGAAGTCGCTTAGTACAACTATGAATTTTTTTCAGTTTTATATATCATCATTGGTAGCACACGATAGTTATAAACTTTCCGTTTAGCATTTTTTAGTATATCGGTCATCCAAACTCTTAAATGAAATAAATTTCAATTAAAACGTAGGTTATTCAAAGTCAAAGTCTTTAACTTCCAAGACTACTGGGACCGGGCCATGATCACATACAGAATTCTTCCGAATAAGTCTAATATTGTGCTCATGGACCGAGCACAGTCAAGGATATTTTTGGTCGACATTACCATACCGTATGACGAGAACCTCGTGAAAGCCTAAACAGATAGGCTGATAAAATATGTGGACCTGGCTAACGAGGTGACCGACATGTGGGGTGGTCTGCCGACCGAAATTATACCTGTAGTCGTTTCCGCGAACGGGTTAATTCCAGTCAGCCTCTCGGGTCATCTGAGGTGACTGGAACTCCGTTACGGACCGCTTTAAGCTCAAATACAGAAGGCGGAGCTCCTCGATACCGCCCGCATCGTCAGCCGGTTTCTTTGCCTTTCCCCCTAACCCTTGGCTGTTTGGTCTTCCCTGGCGAGGGCTTCCGTCTCTTTGGGTTTTTATTTATTTATGTATTTTTTTTGTATTTATTTTATTTTATTAATATTTATTTATGTTTATTATTTTTAGTTACAATTATATATTTATACATCCCAAACAGATGCGAAAACTATATAGATACCCCAAATAATAATAATTAAAATTAAATTAAAGGAGTCAGCCTACTGCACCAGGTTTGATCTTATTATCTTTGCAGCCCTACACCAGTTCTCATTACAAGGCCTTCTTAGGGCTCTGAAAGAGTTCGAGGCAAGAGTCTTATGTGAATCTGGGTAATCGGTTGAAGCTAGTAACTCCAATTCACTATTAGTGAAGTTTATTTATTTATTATTTATTTCAACACTTACAACTATCTTTACAGGTAATCCTAATACGATAGTGTAACTATTCTATATGCTATTATTATAACTTTTTTATATGCTATTACCTTTTTAAAATAGGTACATAACATATAATGTATAATGCTATCTTTGTGAACTCGCTCAGTGGACAGCAAAACAAGTCTATTTCTCTCGCTATCAAATTAAGTGTGCAGAGTTACCGTCAGGCTTTTCAATAAGCCCGATCTGATAAGGCTTAGCTTTCGATAATATTCTGTGTAGTCCTTGTCTCGCTGTGCAAGACTGCCAGGCAAGGACTCAAATCCCTTGCATAGCTTCCTCCACGATTATCTCTTAGTTTTCCTAATTTCTTTATTATATTTGGTTAGGGCTGCAAATATCCCACTCTTTGTTTTTTTTTTAGCTTTATTGAATAGTTTTTTGGTATTTTCCCCAAGCTCCTTTAGCTTAGTGTTCCACTAAGGATCTGATCGTGTTGTGGTCTTGGTTTTGACGTGACAATTGTTCTTGAAGGCTTCTCGGATACCTACGGGCAACGTCTACGTCGCTAACTCTAGACCTTCATACGTTTTGATGCTTGATTTTGATTTGATTGCTTTTAGGAAACGATTCCAAATTTCTCCTTAGGATATCTCCGTAGACATCTCAGGAGGTCGCTGTTGGATTCCTAAAACCAACAGTTTCATAAGTTGGTGATGCTCAAATTACAAACTTAATGTGTTTGTAATCAGACATCGAGTTTTCACTACTAACATGCCAGTAAGTTATTCTTCTGTATATGTAATTGGTGGCAAAGGTGATATCTAAGACCTAACACGCGTTACAATGTTTGGTGTACACCCTAAGTTTTGGCTTACCAGGCGATTGGATATGAGAAAGTCATAAATTAAATCACTTCTTTCGTTAATTTTAGTGCTTCCCCATGCTGTGTGGCGAGCATTAACATCACATCCCACCACAAGTTCGGCGTTGTGTTTTCAGGCAAACTCCGCCACTGAATAAAAAAGTTTCCATTTCTATTTCTACTAATATTGAAAATTGGCCCAAAATTCGTTTATTTTTTACTATTATTTCTACACGGCTAACGTATTTTTATTATTTTATTCTTTGTCATTGCTACAAGTTGTTACTTTGTGTTTGCTGGAATAAAACACTTTACGGGTGTTAAATTGAAATCCACTGTAAATCACCAGACAGTATAACGCGCTAGTGTAAGCGAAATAAAAGGTACAACGTACGTAACCAAGTTATACGAGATTAATAAACAAGCGAGGTTAATACTGTTTTAAATAAAGGAGAATGCGTAAAAAATACCAATAATACCTCATAAAATATAATAATATAAAAACTTTATCACAGATTAATTATACTTAAGTTACGAAAATTTAAGCAAGAATGGTCTCTAACCAACTTTAAATCGTTATAGATCTTAAATGGTTATTCAAAATGAAAAATTACTAGAAAAACCTAAATATGATTTTCAAAGACCTAATCAATGATACCCCACCCCCACCTGACATAGTTCGTCAACTGTGATTTTTTTCTTTCAAGCAAAATGGCGTTTGGTTGTCGCCATGTTAAATTTTGATCACTATTATTTTTAGTGACACTCACAAGATTAAGACAAATCGACTGATGTAGGAATCATCACAATCTTGTTTTATGTCTTGAGCGCGATAAAGAACATGCATACAATACATATGTACATATATAGGCGGATAAACACATTACACTCTGCAGTTGAGTAAAAACTCGAAAAAGTAAAAGACTTTGACTTTGAATAACCTACGTTTTCATTGAAATTTATTTCATTTAAGAGTTTGGATGACCGATATACTAAAAAATGAAAGTGTATAACTATCGTGTGCTACCAATGATGAAATATGAAACTGAAAAAATTAATGGTTGTACTCAGCGACCTCTGAAAAGGGCTTTGCCTGGAGTTTCCCGTCCGAGTAGAACCGAGACAAATTTAAATTCGGAGTCCGAATTTGAATTTGGACCCGGGGCTGGCTCAAGATTTACAGAGGAATTTAAAGTAAGGACCACAGGATATTTTTTACTATTCTAAGCCAGTCTTTGCTACTATCCCACTTAACGGTAAGTGCTGATTCAGCCGAAGATGGTAAAGCGCACTGACTTAACTAAAGGCTACACTCTTGCATTGAGGATACCCAAAATTTAATCGAATAGAAATACAGATGCTGGCAACTTAATCCACTCCTTTGATGTAGGCATGACGAATAATGAAGCAACAAACCGTCTGTTCCGATAGCGTAGTAAATCTACAACGGAAGAGTGGAGACTAGCCGAGCGTCAAGTTTTCCATTGGTGGAAGGGAGAGGAAGGAAATAAGTTATGCAATTATGAGCACCCTCCATGCATGCAGTTAAGGACTTATGTAGAAAACTGAAAGGCTATTTTGCGCCCGTGTTCGAGACTGATGAATTGGCCTTTCTACAAAGTCCAACATTGCTACGAAGTATTTTGAGTATATAATATACGAGGTCTGTTCAAAAAGTATTGCGAATTTGTATTTTTTCCAAAAAGTATTTATTTATTCATGAATAGCTATTTCATCTCCTTCAAAGTAATCCCCCTCGGATATAATGCACTTGTGCCAACGTTTATTCTAATTCTCGAAGCACTTAAAAAATCATCATTTTTCGTGATCTTCTTCAGTTCCTCCTTCGATGCCGTCTTTATCTCCTCAATCGTGGCGTAGCGTCGTCCTTTCATGGGCCTCTTCAGTTTTGGGAACAAAAAAAGTCACAAGAGGCCAGGTCTGGGGAATACAGTGGCTGTGGGACCATTACTGTGTTGTTTTTGGATAAATATTCGTGCACAAGCAACAATGATCCGGGTGATTCTGGCGGATTGCTTCGCGCAAATTGCGCATAACTTGCAGATAATAATTCTTATTGACCGTACTACCCTGTGGCAAAAACCTGTCATGATGCACCACGCCCCTGAAATCGAAGAAAACTGTGAGCAAAACCTTCACGCTCGACCAAACTAGGCGAGCTTTTTCCGGTCTTGACTCATGCGGCGGCTTCCATTGGGATGATTGAGCTTTGGTTTCCACGTCATAACTATAAACCCATGATTCGTCACCAGTTCTGACCCTCTAAAGCACATTTGGGTCGTCACGGACCGAGTCCAACATCAACAGCAATGTTAACGCGATGCTATTTTTGGTCGAAGTTGAGCAATTTTGGTACGAATTTCGCGGCGAACCGACTCATGCCCAAATCATTACTTACAATCGAATGGCACGAGCCAATCGATATGTTTAGGTCCTTAGCAACTTCTCTAACGGTTATTTGACGATTGGCCAATAATATTTTCTTCACTTTATCAATGTTATCGTCTGTTGTTGACGTGCTCGGGCGTCCGGCACGCTGTTCTCCGTTCACATCTTCTCAGCCCTCTGAGAACATTTTGTACCACCGATAAACGTTGCTTTGGTCCAAGGTAGCTTCACCATATGCCATAATCAACATTCGGAATGCATCCGCGCACTTTATTTTGTTTTACACACAAAATTTAATACATTTTATTTCATCCATTTTTTGGAATAGGCAAAAATCGAAGACGAGCCAAAACATATCCAAGCAAAACAGCTGTCCAAAATTAAATAAATATTCAAAATGGCCGACCTTGTCAGCATAAGTGAGGGACTTGAGTACCAACACAAGGCTACAAAAAATCAATAATCAAATATACGTAGCCCACAGAAATTCATAATTCGTGATACTTTTTTAACAAACCTCGTATAAGTATACTAGTATTTATTTGGCACTCGTCGGTCGCACCTGCTGATCATGTGACCCTGGTTTCGAATACCTGGTTAGGCCAAAAATCATTTATTGGGTTTTTCTTTCAATAAATTTTCGAAGTTAACCGTGTTTCACATGTCCCGATATGGTCCTTTATATGATATCTCTGCGTTCGTGTTGGGATACCATCCAACTTAGTAGAGTCAAGCTACACCTATATTATGGTTGCAGCATGAACGGATCCGCTTGACCGGGGTAAGACCACGCTCTCACGGAATACCTGCGTAGAATTGCAGAATCCCGCTGCTGTGTTTCGTATGGTGAGTGTAGAATACCGAAGACCCTTTCTACTGGAAACAAGGCATTCCATCTTAGTACTCAGGGGTGACAACGCATCTGAATTTTGGGCTGTAAGGCATTGGTCCTAAGAGTTTACAACATCATTTGTAGCCTCTGCAGGTGTCCGTGAAGGGCCGCTCCGAGGTGGCCACTTCAGGCTTGCCAAGCCCACTTCGGATGTGTGTTAGTGGGCTGCGGCGACAGGAGTGTCCTCTCCCCCTACTACTGCAGCCGAGGTAGGCTCTGGAGGTTTAGGAGTAATGGTATGGCGATGCGCCACTCGCACTATCCTCCCTGACTCTGGTGGGTTCGCACCGTGAATGCGGTGGTGATGGGGCTGTGGAAGGAGAAAAATGTTGGTATTGCGAGGTACCGCTCTCCCTACCTTCTGCAGCCGAATCTTGGTTTGAGGTGGAGCCATAAACCAGACCCGCCGCTAGGGTGAGTATGACTAGTGCTACTGACTGCTCGTTTTTCCTGGTCCCATGGCCTTCGGGCATCGGAAAGATTTATTAAGGCCTTACAAAATAATAACAATATAGACAGTTATTGCTTAGACAAATAAGATAATCGAAACTCAGTACAGCATCATAGTTAATATACAATCAAGCATTATATATGTTGCTGCGTTGTCATCCTGAGGACTATGATAGTGACACTCACCATACGAAACACAGTCAGAACGTGGTACTTCTCCGGTAGAGCCGACCTTTTCGTGCTTCAACCATAATATAGCTACAGCGTGACTTCACCACGATAAAATCCCCGGTAAATAACACCAGGTAATAATAGAATACCATTACATGATTAATCTATCTTCAATGAAGTAAAAAAATGAAAACACGTTGTAAAGATAACTAAAATTGTCAATTTAAAAAACCCCCGAAACAAAAAGAGCGACGATGCCACAGACAGACACACAGATTATCACACACATTAAACATATAATGTTGCGTCAGGGGTTAAAAACGGGTATTTGGTTCTTTTTATTCGCTATACGAAACACAGAAATATTATAATGCTAAATTATGTAATGACGGTAATCCGTGTGAGTTTGGTTTTCCTGGTAGTAGTTGGCTTATCAGTAGCTATCATAAACTAACACCATGGATTGCCACATATAAAATCAAGTACACCATTCAAATATAACGTAACCCTACTTTTATTTATAACTATTGTACTAACAAATTTTTAAAAGAATAAGTGTGACTAACGAGCACACAGTCCATCTGATGGTAAGTCGATGTTGTGGCCCATAGACATCTACATTAATCCTCGATTAAGAATCAAAATGCAGATACGTTGTCGTCCCTGAGGAATCAGACGGAATGCCTCGTTTCCGGTAATAAACGGTCCCTACTCTCACCATACGAAACACATCAGCTGCTATTTTACACTGGAATTCTGTGAGAGCGTGGTCCTACCCCAATCCAGTCACCTATTCGTGTTGCAACCGTATTTAACTACGTAAATTAGAGTATTGTTCGAATGTTTGGCGACCCTCACTACGCGACACAACATTCTCGTAGATTTGAAACTGTACAAAAGATATTCCTGTGGCATATCTTTTGGCAATATACCCTACTCGATGGGGGTAATAAAACGAATAAGATCGTACAAGGATAGATTAGTCAAATTTTAATGGAATGCCTTGTCTAACCGGAAAAAAATGGTAATTATTCATAGATTAAGTAACTAACCACTAATTATTGTCTTTTATAGCAATGTTACATTTGCTGACGAACCTTAGGAATAAATAAAAAAAATGGAGATTTCTGTGATAAGTCCAGTCCAAGAATAATTTTGGTTTGTACGCTTAAAAAGAGTTTGTCATAAATTTAACATTTTATTTTTCAAAAGCGTTGTTCATTCCTGAACAGAGGCCTCCACCGAACGTCAAAAATCACAGGTCTTCACCACCAGCATTCACTTCCTTCATCTTTACCAGGTCTTTAATCTATCCACTTGTTATTCGTTACTCTTTATATTTGACTATCTCGTTGGTCTAGTAGTTGTACAAAATTAGTTATTGAGTTTTTCCATCAAGAAATTCTCAGTAGCTGCCCAGAGTCAGGAAGTTGGCGGTGTCTTACCCCAGTATCTCGGAAAGCACGTTAAACCGTTGGACCTTTCTTCTTACGTACTAGAGCCATGCTTCAGCTATATTAGTAGTAGCTATAGTTGTAGCACGGATAGGTCGGCTCGACCGGGGAAAGACCACGTTCTCACAGAATACCAGCGTAAATAAGCAACTTAAAGCTGCTGTGTTTCGTATGGTGAGTGTAGAGAACCGGAGACCCTTTTAACTGGAAACGAGGCATTACATCTTAGTCCTCACGGGTGCCAACGCATCTGGATTTTGATGCGTAATCAAGAATAGATGTAGATGTCTATGGGCTGCAGCAACCACTTACCATCAGGTGGACTGTGTGCTCGTTTGTCACCCTTATCCAAAAAAAAAAGAAACTCACACCTGATCTCTCTTCGGTTATGTCGGTTTACCGTTCCATCGGACTATGAAAGTGAGGGAATAGAGAGCGCACCTGTGTTTGCACATTATAATACTGTCCTGCGCCGATGGCTGTTAATCGGTGATCGAAAATTGGTCTGTAGGACATTATTATTACTCTGTCTAGTAGGGAGCCACCCTTTACTTCGCTTACCAGTGCGAGGCTGACACTGCAAAAACCTTTCTTTTCTGAAAGGTTATCGAGTGGCATCCGGCTATGTCGGTTAATCTGGTTTTATTGCGGATATCCTATTTTATATTTTATCTACGTTTATTTTAAAGTGGAAAAAGATGTTCTTAAAATACAGAATCGGTCAGTTAGTACACTTTAAATCAACGAGCAAACTTGGAGAGCAAGAAAAATCCCGGAAAAGCAAAACTCTAAATGTATATTCAATCCCGGTGTCATTTATCGGGGATTTGTTCCGCATTCCTTTCACACATCGCCAACAGTAGCTTAAACGTAACTCCGAAGACTTTCGTGTTGAAAGAATCTTTCTAAGTAGTGAATGTAGTTAAACACATTAATATTGTGTATAAGATATTTGTCTACATGACCTTATATTATTATAGTTACTTACTTACTTATCTTCACGCACAATCCCTGAAGGGGTAGCCAGAGAGATTACATCACCAAGTGTCACGATCCTTACATACCTCTTTCGCTTCTTTCAGATTCATTATCTTCTCCATACATGCACGTCTAGGTATCCGAGTACTCGTGACCCTACCCTCTTCGAGCAATTTGCTCACATGGTCTTCGAAAGTTAATCTCGGTCTACTTCGATACCTTTTAACTTTCGCGCTATATATTTTCTTCACCATTCGGTCTTCACTCAATCGCTCAACGTGCCCAAACCATCGGAGCACGCCCTTATCAATTTTTGTGATAAGGTCATCTTTCAAACCTGCCATATTGTGAATCTCTTCGTTTCGCTTTCGTTCGGCCATGGTAACGCCGCACATTTTACGAAGAGATCGCATCTCCACTGCATTCAACTTACTTTTATGCTTCTTCTGGCATACCCAGGTTTCGCTGCCATATAACAAAGTCGGAACCAATTCTGCGTTATGTATTGCAAGGCGTGCACTTTTCACTAACGCAGTCAGGGCACCATTGACTTTATTCCCGGCAGCGACACGCCTGTCCACATCTAAATCACATCTTTCATCCCGGATAAAAGCACTCTCCAAGTATACAATTTCATTTACCTGTTCTAGACATTCCTGATTTACCCATATTTCACACTTCGTTCTCTCTTCGTCCCTTTCAAATACCAGAACATTAGTTTTATTAGCATTCAAACGGAGACCTTTAATTTCACATTCCTCTTTCATACACCTGACTAATGTCTGCAGTTCTGTCTCTGATGGTGCAATAAGCACTGCATCATCAGCATACAACAGACAATTTACTTTAATGTCACCCAATTTCAGACCCAAACAGCTATCTTACAGCTTCTGTAATTATGTTGTTAATAATTTACAAGTCCAAAGGTTAAAAAAGTAAAGAAAAAATACACAACTGTGTAAAAAAAGGGTCATCGGAAAGGGTAGAACAAAGTCTGCCTGGTTTGCTATTATATAACATATATCTCTATATATAAAAATTACGTGTCACATTGTTCGTCCGCGATGAACTCCTAAACTACTGAACTGATTTCAATGAAATTTTTCAAACTGTGTGCAGTTTGGTACAACTTGAGAGATAGGATAGTTTTTATCCCGATAAGTGACCGAATTTAAGAATTTTTTATTCAACTGTTCGGATTAATTTTCTGCCGACTTTCAAAAAGAAGACGGTACTCAATTCGACTGTATGTTTTTTTTTTATGTGTGTTTCCTCATAACATTTTACTGGGTGCACCGATTTCGATGATTATTTTTTTATTTGAAAGCTGGTACTACTCGTGTGGTCCCATATGAATTTGATCAAGGTCAGACCAATTGTTTTTGAGTTATTCTTAGTGACTTACATTGAAGTCGGCTGTACAAATTTTTTTATTTTAAATTATGTACTCAGTAGTGACAACGGAACTGTAGTCTTCACTGAAGTTGGTTGCAGGTGTTCATGGAGTACAGGTCACGATGTTGGCGGTTCGTTTATCACTTCAATTTTATTAAATAATCTATATGGGTGGCCTATTTCAAGCACTCAAATTTGATGTGCTATAATGGATGTGCAATTCATGTATGCAAAACGCCTCCACATTATGGGAGAAAATTCTTATGTGGACAGTAATATTATTAAAAAAGAAGTGAAGTAACACAAAATAAAAAATAAAATTTCTAAGATACAGTTATTACAACAAGTTTAGAAGCCAGGGTTCCATTTACTTGTTAACAGATTTGTAGCAAATAAAGAATTTATTTATTAATTTAAATGTAAAATACGCCAACTTATTGCATGGCAGTGAGGCAGACTCGACTCTTTCACAAACATTTCTAATACTAATTCAAATTTAATTTTTTTTTGACAGATGTGTGTCAAACAGTGTATATGGAGTATGTACGACCCGGTGATCCTTTTAGGGAGTACGAGTACACAATATAGGCATGCCATTTATGACAGTGATATTTTTTCCTCCTTATTGAATGGATATTATGGTGTTGCAATAGGTAACTACATACAATCTTGTCAAAAATATTGTTTACATCAGAACTAACTAACACGCCCATCGTCAAAGCAGGGTCTTTGACAATACTTTTATTCCCTGGCCAATGTAAGGGTAAAAACTAACATACAATTTTTAAATATATATTTTTTATTTAATTTGATTTTATGATCTTTTTTTCTGGAGTTAAATTTCTATACGTTAGAATACTGATTCTGTTATTGCACCTAACGGGAACAACATGGCTGATTACATGCTGTACATTTGTCAGATAATATTTCCTTATTTACTTAATTAAGCGTTTAAGCAAATAATGACCAGATTAAAGTATCTACTATTTTTAATATCGGGAAATTGATGAAAAAAATACAGGCTTGAGGAAAGTTAATACAATTACGAGTATATAGCTATATTGGTTAAACGTGGCTGTACTGTCGGAACGAAAGGGGAACAGGTAACCGATCTCGCTTTCCGATATTTACTTACGTGCACATTATTTGTTGGGGAAGATCAATGCGATTATATTTCTATATGAGTTAAGATTTGACACACTGAAATAATCGGTATGAATAAAATAGATGATTCGTTATGGAATTGTATCACAATAGCTAGCCCATCAAATATATGTCTTATGCGATAGGTGGTATGATGAGCTTTAGTGCCAATTCACTCTGGACCTTTTGAAATATTACTAATAATTTAACTAGAGAGAGCCACACATCCAGTTCAAGTTTTGTGATTATATTTATGGCAGTAAACATTGAATAGGAGTAATTTTGGTTTATAAATATATTTTTTTTTTCATAATTTGACTACATTTGCTACATAGCTACGAACTATCGTCTTGACAAAACAAATAATGTGTGAATAGTATGATTTCAATCGTTGAAGTCGAACAAATGTTACACGATCACTAACAGACGCACAAACGAATTAAACATAAAAAATGGACATAAACTTTCACGCCTGTGTGTGGCACGATCATGACACACCTCTCTCGCTTTTTTTTCACATGCATATATCTACCTTTATTTTATATGTGGTGGAGCCACATTGCAGCTATTTTATGACTATAGCACGAATAGTTCAGCTCAAACGAGGAAGGATCACAATCTCACAGAATACCAGCGTGAATAGCAAATTAATGCTGATGTGTTTCGTATGGTGTGTGTAGAGAACCGGAGACCCTTTTTACTGGAAACGAGGCATTCCTTCTTAGTCCTCACGGGTGTAAACTCATCTGAGTTTTGAACCACAGCATCCACTTACCATCAGGTGGGCTCTGTGCTCGTTTGTTACCCTTATTGTATAAAAAAAATCATCATTAAAGGCCATTGCAGGTGTAGCTTCTCCCATGCGTTTCGATAAAGCACGGTCTTGAGCTACCTGTCGGTTGTGCAGCGCTATTCCTTGTTGTCTATTAGTATTAAATAAATTGATGAAAAACTGCCGTGAATTACACACTAATTAAATTGTCCATTGTAATTTTATGTACTCGGTTGTGAAGGAAGACGTCGTGAGGAAATCTGTCTAAGAAATAAAAATATTTCGAAGAACCATTATGTATTGCAAAGTTCATAATATAGCTGCAGCATCGCTCTACCACGTAAGTCAACAATCGCAGTTACTCTGAAAACCAAGATTTTTAGTATAAATGCACCCGTCTCTCGTGTGCTTGAAAGTTCTTTATAAACACCTATTTTTACTGCTTCTCGCCGAATGCTATAAAACCAGTTACTTACTGTTACTATTAACTTAGCAGTAAATAACTATTACAGCACACGAATCAAATATGTACTGGAAAACGTCGCGTTCAATCAGCGGTAATAAAATGGATTACGTTACCGTTCCGCTGCTTTATTTAGGTTTTCGTTGCATTTCCTAGTTTGTGTTGTAGTTTTAATGCGTATAATGTTGTAATTTATAAAAAAAAACACCATAAAAAAATACGAAGAATATTAAACTCATCATTTTCTGCCAATGTTATATTATTCGTGAGACTTCAAATACAATTATATAACCTTTTGCGTGGCTGAATAACTCAGATGGTGTTTATACTGGCAACATTACTCCATCGAAAAGTGGCATTTGATTTTGTAAGCTATCACTTATGACATACAGCCCGTTACAATTAAATATTACTACAAACTTATTATTATGCATGTGACCCTCATTGCTGCTTTTATTATTAATGATTTACCTCGACCGTAAAAACACATCGCGGGCAGGGGCTACGGATTGCCTTTTGTAACGATCCTGACAGACCTTTTTCGCGTCTTAAACTTCATGTACTTACGAAAAGATGGTCTTAATTTCGCTCATCTTTAAAATTTATCGATTAAATTCTGTTGAAACAATTTATTTGTAGGCCATACAAATACGCGTCGTAATTCGTTGCCAAGCTACTGCGCCAAAGAGCCACCAAATTTGAATAATCTAAATAAACTTAAGTAGGAATTTTGACTTAAATTTAAATGTAATGTATTACTTATTTAATGCAATAACCTTTGGTATATGTGAGATATGCAAGCTCAGACTGCATGCAACGGGTCGTTTTGATATTCTTATGTTTTATCTCTCAAGTCAGAAAATTTGGCGTCTGGAATACAAATGCTAAGTTTATGCAAATATTGGCTGAACATATGTATGAATTTTAAGGATAAATTCAAACAAAGCGTTATCTCCCTAAAATATAATTTGTCAAACATTATATTCCACTAGACACATTTTTGTATGACAACCTTAAAAAACAGCTTCATATTGACAAACTAATTGGCATCATCTTACATTAATATAGCCTTTTTTTTTTCAATATCGTCAAATCAACTATTTGTCGCCTTCACTTTAATCATGCTTATACTCCAGTACACTTAAGTTAACTTAAGATTAGGGATGGCGCAATCTGGTATTGTTTAAAGAGATTTGGGAGCAAACGAGCATGCGGCTCTCCTCATGGTATGTGAATTGCAGTACAATGTCGAATTTGTGCTAGACGAGCCAATTGTCTATCTTTCCAGTGTCGTAATCTTTCAAATTCTTTCTGCCCGATTAAAATTACACGCTGTAAAATTATTAATCAATTTTTCTGACTGTAGATAATAATATTAACTCAACTGGGACCGGACCATCATCACAGACATGGCTATACTTGCGAATAAGCCTGATATTGTGCTGAGGGACCGGGCACATTCAAGGATATTTTTTAGTCGACATTACCGTTCCTTATGAGGAGAAACTCGTGAAAGCCGAAATATATAACTAGACAAAATATCTCGACCTGTTCACGAGGTGACCGACATGTGGGGTGGTCTAATTATTTCTGTGGTCGTTTCTGCGAACGGGCTAATCCCGGTCAGCCTCTCGGGTCATCTGAGGCGAATGGGACTCCGTAACTGATCGCTCTAAGCTCAAATGCAGAAGGCGGTGCTCCTCAATACCGCCCGCATCGTCCGCCGGATTCTTTCCCTTTCCCCATAACTCTAGGCCGTTTTGTCTCCCATCTCGAGGGCTTCCATCTGGTTGGCTTTCTATTTATTTACGTATTACGTAAAAATGAGAAAACTATTCGAATTCTCCAAAATAATAGAATAGAATAGAATAGAATAGAATATTTTTATTCAATATCGATTATTACATAATTCTTATTGAAAGTCATTTTTTATCTACCACTGGTTCGGAAAATACCTCTGTCCTGGGAAGAAACCCAGCGGGACCTTTTTTTTTCAAACATATTTCACTTAACAATAATTTCGTTTATACAATTTTTAAATGATTTTTCGTAGAACCAGCATGGTGGCGATCACCTTATTCCCAGGGGTTATTTTCATTCATGTATTCCTTGATATTATAATAACCCTTTTTGTACAGTTTTCCTTTAATAAAACTTTTAAACTTGTTTATTGACAAACTTTGAATATGTTCTGGAATTTTGTTGTAAAAGCGTATACATTGCCCCATAAATGAATTACTGATTCTGTGGAGTCTAGTAACTGGTATTACAAGCTTATGTTTGTTCCTAGTGTTTAATCTATGCTCATCCTTATTCTTATTAAAGCTATTTATGTTTTTATATACATACATTACATTTTCATAAATATATTGCGATGCCAAAGTTAATATGTTTATTTCTTTAAATTTTAGTCTGAGGGACTCTTTACAATTTAGGTTGTAAATCGCCCGAACGGCTCTCTTTTGCAAACAAATATAGCTTCAATATCACTACTATACTAATAATATATATTTATATTCACACCGTACAAAGTCCTTAAACAATAAATACAATATTTTCACTTAATCTACACAGCAGTATTTCTGATGACGCTTACAATAGGAAAACCTGAGCTGTAAAAGTCAGTACTATACTCATCCAGTGTCACAATATACAAAAATTACACAATAATAACAATGAAGCTCTTGAAAGTATATACTCGTATATAGGGTATATACTCGTATATGAACAATTTATCAACTTATGGGTTTCAGCATAGATTACGTTGTGTTATAATCAAGACTTTGTAGCCACTCAACTACTTTCATTTTTTACATTAAATAAATTATTTAACTTGTTATACAAAAAGGGGCCAAGAAATTGATAAAATCGTTTGCCAAAAGAAGTTTTTAGGTGCACCGACCGAGTTATATTTTTGCGTTATTGACGATATGACTGTTGACCATTTACTTTGCTAGTAACAGTACTAGTTTTATGTACATTAGCATGCTGTTTTAATAACGTGTATAGTATAAAAAGTTGTCTCACTGTCAAAACGATTTTTATAAGTCAGAAGTTGGATGTCAATACTTTTTAAAAGTGCTTACTTTAAGTACTACACTTTGAGCACGCACAATTAAAATCATGCAGGTCTTTGCGGCTCCACCCCATATAGAAATACAGTAGCTAAGTATGGATTAACAAAGTGCAATGTATATCATTTTAATAACGTTGGGTTCAGCTAGACCTCTCAGGCGTTTAAACACAAATATTAATTTTCGAACCCTACTTTACAACAAGCTTACGTGAAGATTGAAAGTGAGTCTATCATCAAAAATTATTCCCAGATATTTTAGAGAATGGACCCTTTCTAGACTAGGACAGTGACAGTTTGTTTTGGGAGACAGAATGTTATCAGAGTGACCGTGGAATATTATTTTAAGATTAGGAAGTAGTTTTAGAGACCGAATACTAAAAATGTCATAAGCTTTTTTTTATCAACATTGAGCATGGGACCATTTTGTGTTAGCCAATCCGATACAATATTAAAATCACGCTGAGCTGATTTATAGACCTTTACCCACGTAATGTCGAAAAACATCAATGCAGTATCATCAACAAAAGCTATTAGTTTTCCTTTATCCATGCTGAGTTGACACACATTGTTCACATAACCTAATAACAAGACTTAGGATACTGTCTTGGGGAACATCGTATCCAATCTCCTCCAAAAATAACCACTTACATAATAGCCTATTTTAACACACTGTGTTCTACCACTTATGTAGCTTTTGAAAAGGTCAAGCTGAGTGCTTCTAATACCACATCGAAAGCCTTAGCTAGATCTAAACATATAGCTAGGCATTTCATTTTGTTATCTAAAGCATTGACAACAAAGTCAGTGAGATCATATTATATTGCACCATTGGTCGATTGTCTGAACGAAATCCATACTGCCTGGATAATAAAAAATTATGCCTTTCCAAGAATTTTTCTAGTTGTTTTTTAAAAGACTTTCGACTAAGATGGAAGCACTGAAATGGACCTATAACTGTTAAAACGATTTTACTCCAAGACTTGTAAATAAAATGGATGAGAGCTTATTTAGATTCAGACGGAAAAATACCCTTTGTGAAACAGAGGTTAAATATGAGTGTGAGCGGTGGTACTAATATTTCTCTGTAACGTTTTAAAATAAGAGCAGTAATATCATCTACTCCAGCTCAACAATTAGAAACAAGTGAGAAAATATCTTCTTCGACTTCCTTATGATCGGTTTTTAAAAGAACGAATTAATTTGATTTAGAATTTAAGTTAGTAGGGTTGATATTACTCTGATTATTATTTATATTGACTTTATTTACTATATTTTTGCCTACACCAACAAAATATGTGTTTATATTTGCTAGTAATTTTAATGGGTTACTTTCAGCGGCTAACAAGTCCCAGGCTGCTATTTTGTCATTGTTTGTGTACGATATTTCTTGTATTACTCGCAAAAGGCGCTTTTTGTTTGTTCCAGCTTGGATTAGTTCATTTCTTTCATATTTTTTTAACATTTTTTAAAAAATTATTACAAAATTTGTGAATCCTTTTGATTTTTTTTTCAAAATTTTATTTTTCATTGAGTGTTTCACATTTTTATGCATACGATTTCTGTTACATCATAACAACACCTGCGTAATCCACGGATTTTTTATTTGCAAACGATGCGGTACAGAAACAATGCTGGTATTGCCTTTTACAGCTCTTCGTAATGACCTAACAAAATAGTTCATAGTAGCTTCAGGGTCAGTTAGATTGTATACTTCCAAAAAATCTAATAAAATTTTATCTTTATTCAGAGTAATAAAATTAGTTTTTGAGACTTTTTTGTGTATAGAAACATGCAGTTTTCCTAAAGCAATCACTGTAGCTTTATGATCTGTGACAGTGAGTTCAATTACAATAGTGGTTGTCTTTAACTTGGTTTTGAGGATAACTTGGTCTATAGATGATTTGTAATAAGTTATATAAGTATGGGATGGATGAAGTCCATGACTGACCAAAAGATTCCATATATTGCCATAATATTAATTCATAATATTATTCTCAGGTAATATGTTAATATTAATGTCAAACATTATTTATAGTACACAACGATGATAGGTTGGTATGATTTTGGTCTAGTGAATCAATAAGCTCACTTATATCTCTTAAAGAAGAAGACTTATATATAGCTAATACATCTAAGTAATTACCAATTAAAATCTATAAAACGGTAGCTATTTTGAATTTAAGTTCTGTAACACATACTTCTTTAAGGTATTTTCGGATAACAGAAACAGAAACAGAAACAGAAAACTTTTTGTTCAATTTAGATTATAAATAATACTTATTGAAAGTCACTCTTTTGTGTAATTACCACTGGTTTGAAAGAAAACCTCTGTCCCGGGAATAAACAGCAAGAAACTCAGCGGAACTTTTTTTTAAATAACAGATTATAATCAGGTATGTTACACAATTAAGCACACAAAACAAAATTGAAATGGCTTGCAGCGATCACCTCCATCCATAATAAACTGCAACTTCATCATTTTGGTTCATATTACATAGTGTATGATAGCTGGTATAACGATCGAATGATGTAAGGTATAGATTAGATGCTTTACATACTGTGAGTATTATAATATCGTTACTAAAACCAAGATGACGTGGCAATAATTGTAATCTAGATATACATACATATTTGCTAATACACTACGTATATTTCAACTAATTATTTTAAAACTACTTAAGGGATTGAGATTCTTTCTGGATTTTATTATCCTTAATACTGAATTGCGAGTTTAATTTTAAATTGGTTTATAGAACTTGACCTTTTCACTAGGCTTATTTAAAATACAGTTTTACTAGGTCATGGGAATCAATGAATTTATGTAACAAAGGTTATTTTGTTATTGTTATGAGACAGTAATCGCATCATTTCAGACGGTGAAAGAATTTCAGTAACGTAGAAGCTCACGCATCTGCGCTAGCATACACACATGCTCTTTCAAAATACAATACAATACTATTTATTGTACATCAAAAAAGATTAAAATAACAAAAAAAACGCTCTCATATTGCTTTATTGCATTCTCTTCCAGAAAACCCAAAAGAAGTAAATAAAATTAAAAATAAGAAAAAAATAACGGGTAGGTTGCACTAAAATAAGAGAAGATACTTATACGCTTATATTCTACCCACACACAAACTAAAAAATAAAAACCTTTTCAAAAAACTGAACGTGAAGAGATGCAATAAACATTGGACTCAAAAAACTGTTAGAAGTAACTTTTCTGTTCTATTCAAACTGTAGCACAAGCAGTCCCGTTCTTGGCATAATAATATCTTTACTAAAAAAAATTTAAAGTTCTTGGTCTTTGAAAAGAGCCAACGGAACCTCCAGGACCACTACTGTCTGTGACGTGGAAAATTTATCTTTGACAAGGAAATTATCAATTGCTACGAATAAAATTATTCTATTGCTGTGGAGAATCTTAATCATTAAGCCTAAGAAGAAAAACAAAGTGTGAAGTTTGAACCCAGTTTTCTAGGTCTGTTGAATATACCATTACAACTCATTGCATCTCTACAACCCATTAAGGTGCACAGCTGAATATGCCATAGTGGCCACACTTAGCAGAGGGTTCACAACGATAGTTGTTTCTTATTTTAAGTTGATATCAGGAAGATGCTGCTCTCAATCTACATCTCTGTTACAGCTTCCCTATTTCGACTCTTACTGCACCCCCGGGTTGACAATTAGTTCTCTGACGAGTACAATAAACGGTTCGTTGTATCATCTACTATATTATAATCATCAACTAATTCTCCGTTCAGAAAACGTCGCAAAGTTAGAAGCTTTGTTTAGTTTTGAGATGTTGATACACCCTTAGGTGCAAATGACTCAATCCTTTTTATTTGTGACAGAATAGGAGAAAATTCGAAAAATAAATTTATAATTACATTCTGTGTGCGAAACATCAAATAATTATGTTCACAGATGCGTTGTCACCTTTGAGGCTACGATGAAATTTTAAATTAAAATTATGTTGTATTTCAGAAGCTTGCGAGCATTGCTATTTTGATAGAAAACGGTATAATTCTGGCAAATCCAGACGTACTCCTACACAGAGCAGTCTTGCATGCATGTTTTGCCTTATTGTTTTATTACTCGTATTTAAGTATATTTTGGTAGTTCACTTTCACAAAACGTTCTATTACTTAATACAATAAATAGTTACTGTTTCTTCATCAGCACGTAAAGAACAGAATCAGAAAAAATCAGAACTTTTGCGAATTGGTCATTCGATGGATTTGTCTTAGTCGTCACGCTTAGCAAGCGAATTGAGATTGACGATCGGAGTATCAGACATCTCGTACCTTTGACGCTTTCTCAGAGGTGTCAACATACATATATGTATGATTGATGATCCCTTCTTTGTTTGTAGTTGGCAGCAGGAGTCCAGGGACTGCAGTAACCACTTACTTACATCATTGGTTTTATAAAAAAACACTGCTATAGAAATTATACACTTTTATACTTTATTTGACATTTAAGTAGCTTTTGGAGACATTATGATTTTAGCTACTGACTTATTTTGCTCACGTTTTAATCCAAAGCATCCAATTTTGTCAAACCTAAAAATTAATATAAACATTAAAATAATGGAGCTGAAAATTGAATGGACGTGTAGTGATGATTTCTATCACTGGGATGACTAAGTACCAGTGAAATACGTCCAAATCTTACGGAATCTCTGATAGGTTTGGGCTGCGTTCTTCAGGCCGAACATCATGCGTGGAAACTCATACAAAACAAAAGGAGTGGTAATGGCTATTTCCTCGACGTCCTCTGGTGCAACCTCAATAAAATGGTAAGCTCTAATAATATCAAGGCGTGTGTATATTGTCTTACCGAAAGAAAGAAAGTGAAGTCTTGGTTTAGTCAATGCATTGAGCCTACGATAATCTCCACAGGGCCGTATCTGTCCGTCTTTCTTTTGTTCGACGTGTAGAGGACTAGCCCACTGGCTCCTGGATGGTCTACAAATGCCTAATTCCTGCCTATAGCGAAATTAATCCCTAACCTTTTGGTACTTTTTTTTCCAAATCTTACGTAGAACGTCTTGGAATGAATTCACTAGCTGACCAAGGAAAACTTTTGGACCTGATGATGCTACATAAACTTCTACACGGTAACTTAAATTCGCCAAGTTTATTGCAGGAAGTATGCCTTAAAATCCCCTATCCTATCCCTAGACACCCAATTACTAATTTATTAAATATTCCCTTCAGTAGAACCAATCTTGGTAAATTTTCTCCGTTAAAAAGATGTATGCGAACTTACAACAGCTTAAACAATCATGAAATCGACATCTTTTGGACCCCGAACGTGTATTCAAAAGAAAATTTAAAGACTTACTATTACTAATATTACCTACCTTGCCCTAATCATCATCATCATTCACAAGTCCACTGCTGAACATAGGCCTCCCCCAAGGAATGCATGAATAATGATTCTAAACTATTATTTATTGTAATATTTTACTAGATGACTTCAATTATTTGGATTTTTGTTTGTTGAGAGTTTATAGTATGTTGATTAAATTGTTAAGTGCAATTTTAAGTGCTAATTTACACGTGTTCGGCGGTGAAGAAAAACATGGTGAGGAAACCTGCATGTATAAGAAATAAAAAATAATATTTTGGAGACATGTGAAGTTCGCCAACACGCATTGGGGCAGCGCGGTGGATATTTTTATGCCCTAAAACACTGTCATAAATGAGAGAAGGCCAGTGCCCAGCAATGGGATAAATAAAAAATATTGAATTTTACGCTGTAACTTTTATAATATACCTATAAAAAAAGGAGTCTAAAAAATTTCGTATTTCGTTTTTAACAATGCATATTGATATTGTCGATGGTGCATCTATCTAAATAAATAAATAAACTCTTGGCAACACACATTGGCTAACTTTCGTTTTTCTTTGAGTATTGTGAGAAAGAGAGGGTCGAAATTTCAGTCCTTTTTGAAATAGTGTAGAAATTCGTGCGAGCGTGTTCATTATTAATCTAATTAAATTTATTAGGGTGAGTACATATGTTTTCTACTTCTTCCTCATGAGCCCATAAAATTCAGGCATGGACCCTTCAAAGAAGGATTTGATTTTATCATCACTCTTTACAGGCAGATCAAAGATTTCAGTTCCATACGTCTACCACATTTGATGCTGCCCGCCGTCACTGGTCGTGGTTCAATAACCACGACACCTAAGGGATGTAATGGAATGGAGCAATCTTTTATGCCAAATGGCAAAAGGTTTTTTTATATAGAGTGATAAACGAGCACACAGTCCACCTGATGGTAAGTGGGTGCAGTGGCTTAGATATCTACATTTATCCTCAGTTAAAAATCAAAATGCAGATGCTCTATCACACCTGAGAACTAAGATGGAATGCCTCGTTTACAGTAAAAAGGGTCTCCGGTAATCTACACTCACAATAGGAAACACAGCAGCATTAAGCTGCTATTTTACGCTAGTAGTCTGTGCGAGCTTGGTCCTTTCCGTTGATTCGTGCTACCGCCACAATATAACTGTAGCGTGGATCTACTACCTATGAAAATGGTCTAGTTTGTCTGCACACTTGATAAATGCCTTTGCTAGACAAACACGAAATAAATGGCAATGATTAGGATCCTTGTTTACTACGAGTATGAGAACTCAAATACAAATTATACTTACAGAATTTTCGTTAATCGATCAAGCATAAAATAACAAGGGCGTATAAAATTCAATATTTTTTATTTATCCTGATCTTAAGTGACTACCGCCGTCCATGAACAACTGCAACACCAGGTGAATTGCAGATGCGTTGCCGGCCATTTGAATAGGAGTGGGCTCTTCGTCTAAGTTGTATCGGTCCGGAATAATCGCTGGTGGGAATCGATTACACAAGGAAGTTGTGCGAGGAAGAAAACATCTTCTAAATCTCACAGTGGTGGACCGCCAATCAGGTAAGAATGGTATCGCGAGTTTTGTCGCGATGTGCGATGGTAAAATTACGTGGCTGGAATTAATCCGAAAAATTCCTCAGAGCACTCCCCGTGGTAGATGCGATAAAATACGCAAAGAGATGCATCTCCTTGCAGCGCCAGTGAATCGAGCCGATCGGAAAGGACTCGGCCGTCATCGAGCCGTTCTGCGGAAATCTCATGTGGAAGGAGCTGTTACTTCAGATAATTTATCAACATCAGAGAAAATTTCACCTAATAAATATTCAGGCTTAAATAATTTACAACTTTCATTACTAATGGATTCCTCTACGAAAGTATTAGTTGAGTAATGGATTACGTTGTAGAAAACAAACGATTCCTAATGGAAAATTAGTAGGTTCGTTACGAATTAAGGCAAGTACACTTTTCATTTGATGTAAAACCAGCAAAGGACTATCATTTAATTTTGTTTAAGTGGATCCGTGTGGTATAAGACAATCGTTTACGTTTTTTTACGTGTTTGATTCTATGAAATGGCTCGAGTCCAAATTGTGTACTCTTTGAGCCCTTCCGTGCGAGCTTGTTGATAAGTTCATTGCCTACAATAGCCGCATGACCCGTAACCCATCTCAAAACGACAATGTTGTTACACCCCAATGCATATGCGGTTCACGCTGTCTCCAACTAGTTTCGAGTTTACTAAGATTGATCATATCTAGCAGTGCTGCTTGACTGTCAGGTTCTATATAGATAATATGATTGACGTGTTGTTTTTGCAGGTTGATTTTCGCACACCGAAGTATCACGAAAATTTCTGCCTGGAAGGTAGAGTTGAATTTCTGCATATTCATAATAAGTTTGAATTTGGGGTAACGCCCAAACCCTGTGAACAGAATAAATAGTCTACAAAGGACTGCCTGCTTAATGGCAACTGTAGCAATGCAATCATCGCGTGGAATGGCACTTAATGCACTTCGGGGCCTAACGCACTTGATTTTTATTTAGACAAGAAGGCGAAGGCTAGTTCGTATAGGATTAACGCTCTACACCAAACAGTGGAGGTGTAGGTAATTATCGGCCTCAATATGCTGCTGTATAGCCATAGGATCATACAGAAATGCAAGCCCCACTTGTTCCCAACCATGCGAATGCAGGTACCTAAAGCAATATTGCCTTTTGACATACCTTGCTAAGGTGAGAGTTTCACGTTAGTTTTTGGTCGATTGTTACGCCCAAATACTTAACTTTAGGGAAGAATGTTACTTCCTTACCATTAAATTTTGGTGTTACTAGTTTTTCCAACCGTCTCTTTTTGATAAAGTGTATTGTAACAGTTTTATCAGCATTAACAGATAAACTATTATCCCTACCCCAGTTGTTTATGGTGTTTAGGGATCTCACAATAATCACAAGGTCACCAGTATAACCTAGTGTGTCAATGCGGAGGTCTGCCATCTTGCACAATAATTGGTCAACCGCAATAGTCCAAAGGAGGGGTGACAAAACACTTCCTTGTGGACAGCATCTTGTAGTTGCAACCTCAATCGAAGTTTGAAATAGGACTATTTTTTCCTTTCTGTTTGAAAGCATCGACTACCTACTACCATTGACCCACAACCATCAGATGGTCAGTCACCTGATGGCTTTGGGTCAACATTTTCAGATTTCGGGCCCCCAAACAGCAGTGATGATGGGCTACTGTCGAAGGCGCCCTCAATATGCAGCGCTTTTTCTACACTGTCAATAAAACTGATCGGGGCTGCTTCCGTAGATTTGCCTCTAATGTAAGCATTCTGGTTGTAGTGTATAGACCTCGTAGCTAGAGCTATATCCCTTATTTATCTTATATATATATATATAGGACTTTGGTGAACCGTAGTCCTTTCTACCAGCTTTGGGTATAAATACTTTTTGAACAGACCTCGTATATTATATACTCAAAATACTACGTAGCAATGTTGGACTTTATGGAAAGGCCAATTCATCGGTCTCGAACACGGGCGCAAAATACCCTTTCAGTTTTCTACATAAAGCCTTAACTGTGCATGGAGGGTGCTCAGTAATTTCATAACTTAATTCCTTCCTCTCCCTTCCACCAATGGAAAACTTGACGCTCGGCTAGTTTCCACTCTTACGTTGTCGACTTACTAAGCTATCGGAACAGAAGTTTTGTTGCTTCATTATTGGTCATGCCTACATCAAAGGAGTGAATTATGTTGCCAACATCTGTCTTTCTATTCGATTAAATTTTGGGTATCATCAATGCAAGAGTGAAGCCTGTAGTTAAGTCAGTGCGCTTTAGCATCTTCGGCTGAATCAGCACTTACCGTTAAGTGGGATAGTAGCAATGACTGGCTTAGAATAGTAAAAAATATCCTGTGGTCCTTACTTTAAATTCCTCTGTAAATCTTGAGCCAGCCCCGGGTCCAAATTCAAATTCGGACTCCGAATTTGAATTTGGATTTGGTTCTACTCGGAAGGGAAACTCCAGGCAAAGCCCTTTTCAGAGGTCGCTGAGTACAACTATGAATTTTTTTCAGTTTCATATTTCATCATTGGTAGCACACGATAGTTATACACTTTCCTTTTAGCATTTTTAACTATATCGGTCATCCAAACTCTTAAATGAAATAAATTTCAATTAAAACGTAGGTTATTCAAAGTCAAAGTCTTTAACTTTCAAAACTACTGGGACCGGGCCATGATCACATACAGAACTATTCTTGCGAATAAGCCTGATATTGTGCTCATGGACCGAGCACAGTCAAGGATATTTTTGGTCGACATTACCATACCGTATGACGAGAACCTCGTGAAAGCCGAAACAGATAAGCTGACAAAATATGTGGACCTGGCTCACGAGGTGACCGACCTGTGGGGTGGTCTGCCGACCGAAATTATACCCATAGTCGTTTCTGCGAACGGGTTAATCCCAGTCAGCCTCTCAGGTCATCTGAGGTGACTGGAACTCCGTGACAAACCGCTTCAAGCTCAAATACAGAAGGCGGTGATCCTCGATACCGCCCGCATTGTCCGCCGGTTTCTTTGCCTTTCCCCCTAACCCTCGGCTGTTTGGTCTACCCTGGCGAGGGCTTCCATCTCTTTGGGTTTTTATTTATTTATGTATTTTATATGTATTTATTTTATTTTATTAATATTTATGTATGTTTATTATTTTCATTTACAATTTGACGGCTCCGTGGCGTGGTGGCTTAGCAATTAGTTCTAGCGCTTGGGGCTGCGGGTTCGAATCCCGCACGGAACAAGTATTTCTATGGCCTACAAATAATTGTTCCGGGTCTGGATGTTTGTCCTTGTGCAATTTATGTTTGTAAACTGCCTCCAAGATACAGGAGAAAATCCTAGTGTGGGCGTAACGTTTTTTTTTAAAAAAAAGAAAAAAAAAAGAATTATATATTTATACAGCACAAACAGATGCGAAAACTATATAGATATCCCAAATAATAATAATTTAAAATAAATTAAATTAAAGGAGTCAACAGCCTACTGCACCAGGTTTGACCTTATTATCTTTGCAGTCAGTTCTCATTACAAGGCCTTTTTAGGGCTCTGAAAGAGTTCGAGGCAAGAGTCTTATGTGAATCTGGGAAATCGGTTGAAGCTAGTAACTCCAATTCACGATTAGTGAAGTTTATTTATTTATTTATTTATTTCAACACTTACAACTATTTTTACAGGTAATCCTAATACGATAGTGTAACTATTCTATATGCTATTATTATAACTTTTTTATGTGCTATTACCTTTTTAAATTAGGTACATAACAAATAATGTATAATGCTATCTTTGTGAACTCACTCAGTGGACAGCAAAACAAGTCTATTCCTCTCGCTATCAAATTAAGTGTGCAGAGTTACCATAAGGCTTAGCTTTCGATAATATTTTGTGTGTCAACTCCCTCGCATAGCTTCCTCCACGATTATCTGTTAGTTTTACTAATTTCTTTATTACATTTGGTTAGGGCTGCAAATATCCCACTCTTTGTTTTATTAGCCTTATTGAATAGTTTCTTGGTATTTTCCCTAAGCTCCTTTAGCTTAGTGTTCCACTAAGGATCTGATCGTGTTGAGATCTTGCTTTTGACGTGACAATTGTTCTTAAAGGCTTCACGGATACCTACCGGCACCGTCTGCGTCGCTAACTCTAGACCTTCATACGTTTTGATGCTTGATTTTGATTTGATTGCTTTTAGGAAACGATTCCAAATTTCTCCTTAGAATATTTCCGTAGACATCTCAGGAGGTCGCTTTTGAATTCCTAAAAGCAACAGTTTCATAAGTTGGTGATGTTCAAATTACAAACTTAATGTGTTTGTGATCAGACATCGAGTTTTCACTACTAACATGCCAGTAAGTTATCCTTCTGTATATGTTATTGGTGGCAAAGGTGATATCTAAGACCTAACACGCGTTACAAAGTTTGGTGTACACCCTAAGTTTTGGCTTACCAGGCGATTGGATATGAGAAAGTCATAAAGTAACTCACTTCTTTCGTTAATGTTAGTGCTTCCCCATGCTGTGTGGCGAGCATTAAAATCACATCCCACCACAAGTTCGGCGTTGTATTTTCAGGCAAAATCCGCCACTGAATAAAAAAGTTTCTATTTCTACTAATATTGAAAATTGGCCCAAAGTACGTATATTTTTTACTATTATTTCTACACGGCTAGCAAAGAACATATTTTTATTATTTTATTCTTTGTCATTGCTACAAGTTGTTACTTTGTGTTTGCTGGAATAAAACACTTTACGGGTGTTAAATTAAAATCCACTGTAAATCACCAGACAGTATAACGCGCTAGTGTAAGCGAAATAAAAGGTGCAACGTACGTAACCAAGTTATACGAGATTAATAAACAAGCGAGGTTAATACTGTTTTAAATAAAGGCGAATGTGTAAAAAATACTAATAATACCTCATAAAATATAATAATATAAGAACTTTATCACAGCTTAATTATAAGTTATGAAAATTTAAGCAAGAATGGTCACTAACCAACTTTAAATCGTTATAGATCTTAAATGGTTATTCAAAATAAAAAATTAGTAGAAAAACCTAAATATGATTTTCAAAGACCTAATCAATGATACCCCACCTGACATATTTCGTCAACTGTGATTTTTTTCTTTCAAGCAAAATGGCGTTTGGTTGTCGCCATGTTAAATTTTGATCACTATTATCTTTAGTGACACTCACAAGATTAAGACAAATCGACTGATGTAGGAATCATCAAAATCTTGTTTTATGTCTTGAGTGCGATAAAGAACATGCATACAATACATATGTACATATATAGGTCGATAAACACATTACACTCCGCAGTTGAGTAAAAACTCGAAAAAGTTAAAGACTTTGACTTTTTATAACCTACGTTTTAATTGAAATTTATTTCATTTAAGAGTTTGGATGACCGATATACTAAAAAATGCTAAAAGGAAAGTGTATAACTATCGTGTGCTACGAATGATGAAATATGAAAGTGAAAAAAGTTCATAGTTGTACTCAGCGACCTCTGAAAAGGGCTTTGCCTGGAGTTTCCCGTCCGAGTAGAACCGAGCCCAAATTTGAATTCGGAGTCCGAATTTGAATTTAGACCCGGGTCTGGCTCAAGATTTACAGAGCAATTTAAAGTAACGACCACAGGATATTTTTTACTATTCTAAGCCAGTCTTTGCTACTATCCCACTTAACAGTAAGTGCTGATTCAGCCGAAGATGGTAAAGCGCACTGACTTAACTACAGGCTACACTCTTGCATTGAGGATACTCAAAATTTAATCGAATAGAAAGACAGATGCTGGCAACTTAATCCACTCCTTTAATGTAGGCATGACGAATAATGAAGCAACAAACCGTCTGTTCCGATAGCGTAGTAAGTCGACAACGGAAGAGTGGAGACTAGCCGAGCGTCAAGTTTTCCATTGGTGGAAGGGAGAGGAAGGAATTAAGTTATGCAATTACTGAGCACCCTCCATGCACAGTTAAGGCCTTATGTAGAAAACTGAAGGGCTATTTTGCGCCCGTGTTCGAGACTGATGAATTGGCCTTTCCATAAAGTCCAACATTGCTACGTAGTATTTTGAGTATATAATATACGAAGTCTGTTCAAAAAGTATTGCTAATTTGTATTTCTTCAAAAAGTATTTATGTATTCATGAATAGCTATTTCATTTCCTTCAAAGTAATCTCCCTCGGATATAATGCACTTGTGCCAACGTTTATTCCAATTCTCGAAGCACTTAAAAAATCATCATTTTTCGTGATCTTCTTCAGCTCCTCCTTCGATGCTGTCTTTATCTCCTCAATCGTGGCGTAGCGTCGTCCTTTCATGGGCCTCTTCAGTTTTGGGAACAGAAAAAGTCACAAGGGGCCAGGTCTGGGGAATACGGTGGCTGTGGGACCATTACTGTGTTGTTTTTGAATAAATATTCGTGCACAAGCAACAATGATCCGGGTGATTCTGGCGGATTACTTCGCGCAAATTGCGCATAACTTGCAGGTAATATTTCTTATTGACCGTAATACCCTGTGGCAAAAACTCATGATGCACCACGCCCCTGAAATCGAAGAAAACTGTGAGCAAAACCTTCACGCTCGACCAAACTAGGCGAGCTTTTTCCGGTCTTGACTCATGCGGCGGCTTCCATTGGGATGATTGAGCTTTGGTTTCCACATCATAACTATAAACCCATGATTCGTCACCAGTTCTGACCCTCTGAAGCACATTTGGGTCGTCACGGACCGAGTCCAACATCAACAGCAATGTTAACGCGATGCTATTTTTGGTCGAAGTTGAGCAATTTTGGTACGAATTTCGCGGCGAACCGACTCATGCCCAAATCATTACTTACAATCGAATGGCACGAGCCAATCGATATGTTTAGGTCCTTAGCAACTTCTCTAACGGTTATTTGACGATTGGCCAATAATATTTTCTTCACTTTATCAATGTTATCGTCTGTTGTTGACGTGCTCGGGCGTCCGGCACGCTGTTCGTCGTTCACATCTTCTCGGCCCTCTGAGAACATTTTGTACCACAGATAAACGTTGCTTTGGTCCAAGGTAGCGTCATCATATGCCACAATCAACATTCGGAATGCATCCGCGCACTTTATTTTGTTTTACACACAAAATTTAATACAGATTCTTTCATCCATTTTTTGGAATAGGCAAAAATCGAAGACTAGCCAATACACATCCAAGCAAAACAGCTGTCAAAAATTAACTAAATATTCAAAATGGCCGACCTTGTCAGCATAATTGAGGGATTTGAGTACCAACATAAGGCTACAAAAAATCATAATCAAATATACGTAGCCCGCAGAAATTCAAAATTTGTGATACTTTTTTAACAAACCTCGTATAAGTATACTAGTATTTATTTGGCACTCGTCGGTCGCACCTGCTGATCATATGACCCTGGTTTAGAATACCTGGTTAGGCCAAAAATCATTTATTGGGTTTTTCTTTCAATAAATTTTCGAAGTTAACCGTGTTTCACATGTCCCGATATGGTCCATTATATGATCTCTCTGCGTTCGTGTTGAGATACCGTCCCATCAAAGTGACAAGATAGAGAGCGCATTTATACTTAGTAGAGTCAAGCTGCACCTATATTATGGTTGCAGTATGAACGGATCCGCTTGACCGGGGTAAGACCACGCTCTCACGGAAAACCTGCGTAAAATTGCAGAATTCCGCTGCTGTGTTTCGTACGGTGAGTGTAGAAAACCGGAGACCCTTCCTACTGGAAAAAAGGCATTCCATCTTAGTACTCAGGGGTGACAACGCATCTGAATTTTTTAAAGAATATGTGTGACTAATGAGCACACAGTCCATCTGATGGTAAGTCGATGTTGTGGCCCATAGACATCTACATTAATCCTCGATTAAGTATCAAAATGCAAATACGTTGTCCCTGAGGAATCAGACGGAATGCCTCGTTTCCGGTAATAAACGGTCCCTACTCTCACCATACGAAACACATTAGCTGCTATTTTATGCTGGAATTGTGTGAGAGCGTGGTCCTACCCCAATCCAGTCACCCATTCTTGTTGCAACCGTATTTAACTACGTAAACTAGAGTATTGTTCGTATGTTTGGCGACCCTCACTACGCGACACAACATTCTCGTAGATTAGAAAGAGTACAAAAGATATTCCTGTGGCAATATAGCCTACTCGATGGGGGTACTAAAACGAATAAAATCATACAAGAATAGATTAGTCAAATTTTAATCGAATGCCTTGTCTAACCGGAAAAAAATGGTTTTATATTTTTTAAAAGCTTTTACAAAAATTTACTTCGCAAATATCCGCGTTATAAAATAAAATGATGTGTCTTACCTAGTATGAAGAAGCACCTCCCGCCCTCCCTCAATTGCGTGCACTATCCCCGTCACCACTAATCCCAGCACCGCTACTTCCAACACCACTACACTAGGCAAGACACACCACTGACGATAATACGACACGTGTTTCGCCTCTACACGAGGCATCCTCAGGTGATATAGACTCTACGGTGGCTAACCGCTAAGTGAGCGGCGAGCCAAAACAAGTGCCTTTTATACAAACCGATGATGCAACCGCTCTCCACCTAAGTAGCGGGCGACTGCGTCATGCGATAAAACATGCGACCAATCACCGCTGGACTTACGCAGCCGTTTGTAAAATTAAAAACAAACCGCCGCGCAACGCCCACATTATTAGAGAGCAGGCTTGAAGAGGGCGGGAGGTGCTTCTTCATACTAGGTAAGACACATCATTTTATTTAATAACGCGGATATTTGCGAAGTAAATTTTTGTAAAAGCTTTTATATAATGGATTTCCGCAAAGTAACGCCTGATTCTATTAATTTTATATTTTTTTATAAACTGCTTTGAAATAAATATTTTTTTTTTATAGGATGAGGGTGACAAACGAGCACACAGTTCACCTGATGGTAGGTGGTTGCTGCGGCCCATAGACATCTACATTTATCCTCTATTACAAATCAAAATGTAGATGCGTTGTCACCCGTGAGGACTAAGATGGAATGCCTCATTTCCAGTAAAAAGGGCCTCCGGCCATCTGCACTCACCAAGCGAAACGCAGAGGTAAACCTCTACTTCACGCTGGTTTTCTGTGAGGTCGTGGTACCACCCCGGTTCGAGCCGGCCCATCCGTGCGACAGCAAAAGCTGCCGCTTGGTTCTACCACTGTTAAATATATATTGCTTGGTAATTAATTGTCTTCAACTTCTATCCAGATTTAAATAATTATAATGTCCTTGATCAAAAATTAAACATCTTTTCTCTTGTCATGTCCGAAGAACTGCTGAGTTGTAACTAACCTGTCGTAAGACTGTAAAACTTAACCTTGTGCAAGGTTTGTAAGATGATGATTTTATAGAGACTTTAGTTATAAAGAGTCTTATAGAGATAATATTTCGTTCAAGTTTTTACATAAATTATCTCTGTAAACGTTTCTTTCTTTGTTACTTTTCAAAAAAGCTACTCTTAAAAAGTATGCATCCTGTGTCCGTCTATAGGTGGCTGTATAATTTAAAGTATATTATAGATATTATGGCTATCGTAATTATTCATAGATTAAGTAACTAACCACTAATTATTGTCTTTTATAGCAATGTTACATTTGCTGACGAACCTTAGGCATAAATAAAAAAAATGGAGATTTCCGTGATAAGTCCAGTCGAAGAATAATTTTGGTGTGTACGCGTAAAAAGAGTTTGTCATAAATTTGACATTTTATTTGTCAAAAGCGTTGTACATTCCTGAACAGAGGCCTCCACCGAACGTCAAACATCACAGGTCTTCACCACCAGCATTCATGTACTTCCTGCATCTTTACCAGGTCTTTAATTGTTATTCGTTACTCTTTATATTTGACTATCTCGTTGGTCTAGGATTTGTACAAAATTAGTTATTGAGTTTTTCCATCAAGAAATTCTCAGTAGCTGCCCATAGTCAGTAACTTGGCGGTGTCTTACCCCAGTATCTCGGAAAGCGCGTAAAACCGTTGGACCTTTCTTCTTACGTGCTAGAGCCATGCTTCAGCTATATTAGTAGTAGCTATAGTTGTAGCACGAATAGGTCGGCTCGAGCGGGGAAGGACCACGCTCTCACAGAATACCAGCGTAAAATAGCAACTTAACGCTGCTGTATTTCGTATGGTGAGTGTAGAGAACCGGAGACCCTTTTTACTGGAAACGAGGCATGACATCTTAGTCCTCACGGGTAACAACGGATCTGGATTTTGATGCGTAATCAAGAATAGATGTAGATGTCTATGGGCCGCAGCAACCACTTACCATCAGGTGGACTGTGTGCTCGTTTGTCTCCCTTATCCAAAAAAATAAAGAAACCCGCCCCTAATCTCTCTTCGGTTATGTCGGTTTACCGTTCCATGGGACTATGAGAGTGAGGGAAAAGAGAGCGCACCTGTGTTTGCACATTAAAATACTGTCCTGCGCCGATGGCTAGTCTCCGTTGAGGCTGGCTGCCGTGACCGAAAATTGGTGTGTAGGACATTATTATTACTCTATCTAGTAGGGAGCCACCCTTCACTTCGCTTACCAGTGCGAGGCTGACACTCCAAAAACCTTTCTTTTCTGAAAGGTTATCGAGTGGCATCCGGCTATGTCGGTAAATCTGGTTTTATTGCGGATATCCTATTTTATATTTTATCTACGTTTATTTTAAAGTGGAAAAAGATGTTCTTAAAATACAGAATCTGTCAATTAGTACACTTTAAATCAACGAGCAAACTTGGAGAGCAAGAAAAATCCCGGAAAAGCAAAACTCTAAATGTATATTCAATCCCGGTGTCATTTATCGGGGATTTGTTCCGCATTCCCTTCACACATCGCCAACAGTAGCTTAAACGTAACTCCGAAGACTTTCGTGTTGAAAGAATCTTTCTAAGTAGTGAATGTAGTTAAACACATTAATATTGTGTACAAGATATTTGTCTACATGAACTTATATTATTATACTTACTTACTTACTTATCTTCACGCACAATCACTGAAGGGGTAGCCAGAGAGATCAGATCACCAAGTGTCACGATCCTTACGTACCTCTTTCGCTTCCTTCAGATTCATTATCTTGTTCATACATGCACGTCTAGGTATCCGATTACTCTTGACTCACATGGTCTTCGAAAGTTAGTCTCGGTCTACCTCGACACCTTTTAACTTTCGCGCTATATATTTTCTTCACCATTCGGTGTTCACTCAATCACTCAACGTGCCCAAACCATCGAAGCACGCCTTTATCAATTTTTGTGATAAGGTCATCTTTCAAACCTGCCATATTGCGAATCTCTTAGTTTCGCTTTCGGTCGGCCATGTTAACGCCGCACATTTTACGAAGAGATCGCATCTCCACTGCATTCAACTTTCTTTTATGCTTCTTCTAGCACACCGAGGTTTCGCTTCCATATAACAAAGTCGGTACAAATAGTGCGTTATGTATTGCAAGGCGTGCACTTTTCACTACGCCTTGCCTTTTGACTAACGCAGTCAGGGCACCATTGACTTTGTTCCCGACAGCGACACGCCTGTCCACATCTAAATCACATCTTCCATCCCGGCTAAAAGCACTCCTCAAGTATACAATTTCATTTACCTGTTCTAGACATTCCTGATTTACCCATATTTCACACTTCGTTCTCTCTTCGTCCCTTTCTAATACCAGAACCTTAGTTTTATTAGCATTCAAACGGAGATCTTTAATTTCACATTCCTCATTCTTACACGTGACTATGCCTGCAGTTCTGCCTCTTATGGTGCAATAAGCACTGCATCATCAGCATACAGCAGACAATTTACTTTAATGTCACCCAATTTCACAACCAAACAGATAGCTGTTCAGCTTCTGTAATTATGTTGTTAATAATTTACAAGTCCAAAGGTTAAAATAGTAAAGAAAAAATACACAACTGTGTAAAAAAAGGGTCATCGGAAAGGGTAGAACAAAGTCTGCCTGGTCTGCTATTATATAATATATATCTCTATATATAAAAATTACGTGTCACATTGTTCGTCCGCGATAAACTCCTAAACTACTGAACTGACTTCAATGAAATTTTTCTAACTATGTGCAGTTTAGTCCAACTTGAGAGATAGGATAGTTTTTATCCCGATAAATAACCGAATTTAAGAATTTTTTATTCGACTGTTCGGATTAATTTTCTGCCGACTTCCAAAAAGATGACGGTACTCAATTCGACTGTATGTTTTTTTTTTATGTGTGTTTCCTCATAACATTTTGCTGGGTGAACCGATTTCGATGATTGTTTTTTTATTTGAAAGCTTGATCAAATTCATATGGGACCACTCGTGTGGTCCCATATGAATTTGATCAAGGTCAGGCCAATTGTTTTCGAGTTATTCTCAGTAACTTATATTGAAGTCGGCTGTACAAAAATTTTAATTTTAAATTACGTACTCAGTAGTGACAACGCAACTGTAGTCTTCACTGAAGTTGGTTGCAGGTGTTCATGGAGTACAGGTCAGCCCCTTAAAGACAATGGTGGCGGTTCCTTTATCACTTCAATTTTATTAAATAATCTATATAGGCCTATTTTAAGCACTCAAATTTGATGTGCTATAATCGATGTGCAATTCATGTATGCATACGCCTCCACATTATGGGAGAAAATTCTTATGTGGACAGTAACATATGTCGGAGCGTATATAAAATATCACTTGGATTGAGATGGACATGAGGGTATATCGAGAAACTCCCACTTGTTTGTGCAGTATAAAGTTCACTGTAGGTGCCGTGCGCGAGAGATTCCGCTTCAGTCATTCAACGAGTGTGGTCATTCTACTAGTGCTGAGATAGTGTCGTGATTCTGTTCGTTATTGTTATTCAGCTAGTGTGCACACAAGGCGGATTGGTGTTGCTGAGAGGCTGCCCTGTGTTACATTGAGATAAGTAGTGTTGCTGTTGGCTTACATATTTTGGTGTTATCATGTAATTCGTACCTCACGTTACACTGGTGTGTGATTGTAGCGGAGACGTGTTACGATGTGGTCGAACTGTAATTTCACTATACGGGTTGTATAGTGCATTACGCTGTCTTATTACTGATAATGATTAACTGCGTAAGCAAGAGACCAAGTTGAACATCCGCTCTCACACTTTTATTATTTTTAACAATTAACGCTATCCTGATGTATCTCAGAGATCAAAATTGCGATCCTCTATTGTAATCTCCGACATCAGAAGTGGGATCTGCTGTTGTCATTTCCGATATATATTTAAAAAAGAAGTGAAGTAACACAAAATAAAATATAAAATTTCTAAGATACAGTTATTACAACAAGTTTAGAAGCCAGGGTTCCATTTACTTATTAACAGATTTGTGGCAAATAAAGAATTTATTTATTTATTTAAATGTAAAATACGCCAACTTATTGCATGGCAGTGAGACAGACTCGACTCTTCTACAAACATTTCTAATACTAATTCAAATTTAAATTTTTTGAGAGATGTGTGTCAAACAGTGTATATAGAGTATGTACGACCCGGTGATCCTTTTAGGGATGTCATCATCATCATCATCATTACAGCCCTTCACAAGTCCACTGCTGAACATAGGCCTCCCCCAAAGAATGCCACAAAGCACGGTCCTGAGCCACCTGCATCCATCGACTTCCTGCATATCTTACCAGGTCGTCACTCCATCTAGTGGGGAGACGGCCTACACTTCGCCTGCCGGTACGAGGCTGCCACTCGAGAACCTTTCTTCCCCATCGGTTGTCGGTTCTTCGAGCTATATGGCCGGCCCATTGCCACTTCAGCTTACTAATCCGTTGGGCTATGTCGGTCACTCTAGTTCTACTGCGGATATCCTCATTTCTGAGTTTATCACGCAGAGAAACTCCGAGCATAGCCCTCTCCATAGCTCGCTGAGCGACCTTGAGCTTCCTCATCCGGCCAGCAGTGAAGGACCACGTCTCAGTTCCGTATGTCATCACTGTCAACACGCACTGGGTGTACAGTCTCGTTTTCAAGTTTTGAGGTATACCTGACGAGAAGATGTGCCGTAATTTCCCGAACGCTGCCCAACCGAGTTGAATCCGTCGATTGACCTCTCGGTCGAAGTTGGACTTACCTAGTCTGACTATTTGTCCCAGGTAAACATACTCGTCAACAACTTCGAGCTTAGTGTTCCCAACAACTACCGGCATAGGTGTGACATGGACATTAAACATGATCTTTGTTTTGTCCATGTTCATCTTAAGACCTATCCGTTGGGAAACACTATTAAGGTCATTGAGCATAGTGCTTAGGTCCTCCAGCGATTCTGCCATAAGGACTATATCGTCGGCAAATCGAAGGTGAGTGATGTACTCGCCATTGATGTTGATACCGTATCCTTTCCAGTCCAGAAGCTTGAAAACATCTTCCAATGCAGCGGTAAAGAGTTTTGGGGATATGACGTCACCCTGTCTTACACCTCTCTGCAATTGGATAGGTTTCGTACTCTGGTTCTGTATTCGGATAGCCGTCGTAGCCCTACTGTACAAGCACTTCAACTCTTCGATATACCGACAGTCAACTTGGCATCGCTGAAGGGACTGCAGCACCGCCCAAATTTCGACGGAATCAAAGGCTTTCTCATAGTCCACATACGCCAGACATAGTGGTATATTGTACTCCTCGGACTTCTGTACAACTTGCCGAAGGGTATGTATGTGGTCTATGGTGCTAAAGCCTTTTCGGAAACCGGCTTGTTCGGGAGGCTGGAAGTCGTCAAGTCTGCGCGCGAGACGATTCGTAATGACTCTCGAAAACAGCACGTAGACGCGGTTCAGCAGGGAAATCGGTCTGTAGTTCTTCAAGAGAGCGTTGTCACCTTTCTTGAAGAACAAGACCACCGTACTTCTGCTCCACGCCTCCAATGTAATGCCACCATGGAGGACGGAATTAAAGAGCTTCTGAAGGACTTCAAGTACCGGTTTTCCACCCGCTTTCAGAAGCTCCGCTGTAATTCCATCCTCGCCTGGGGCCTTGCCGTTTTTAAGGTGCTGGAGAGCCATTCTAATCTCGCTCAGACTGACGTCCGGGATTTCATCGGAATAATGTCGGATAAGACTCGCTCTTGGATCGTTACTCACACTTGCGTGCGGCTCCAACGATGAAGTGTACAGCTGCCCATAGAACCTCTCAATCTCACTCAAAATCTCAGGTGCCCCGGAAACGATGCTGCCACATTCTGTCTTCAGCTTTGACAGTTGGCGCTTTCTGGCAGACAGATCTCTGGCAAAGACTTTGGAGCCTTGGTTCCGCTCGATCGCTTCTTCAATACGAGCTGTATTGAAGTTGCGTAAGTCCCGCCGCATGCATTTGGAGATCTGTCTGTTCAGTTGCCTGTATGCTGTCAAATCTGTTGAAGAATGTAGCTTCATCTCCCGTCTAACAGCCATGAGATTAAGAGTGTGATCGGAGAGTTTTTGTGTTCTTCTGCGGCGGGTCTTGCAGAACTTAGCTCTGACCGCATGGACAGTTTCCACGAGCTTGTCATTCAAATCGTCCACTTCATTGCAGTCTTCTAGGCACTGAAAACGGTTTTGTAACACGCGCTGAAAGGTTTCGGGACTTTGGATTAGAGCACGAGGGGGACGGAGCGTTGACTTCATTAGACGAGACCTCTCCAACTTAACGTTTAGGTTCAGTGTGCCTCTAACTATTCGGTGATCGCTGCCGGTTTTCATCCTCGCGATCACTGAGACATCACTGAACAGTTGTCGTCTGGTCGTCATAATGAAATCAATCTCATTTTTTGTCGAACCGTCGGGGCTCGGCCAGGTCCACTTCCTGTGGGGTCGCTTCTGGAAGAAAGAGTTCATCATAAAGAGTCCCTCTTTCTCCATGAAGTCAGCCAACTGCTGGCCCCTTGGGTTCCGTTGCCCTATTCCAAATTTCCCTACTTTCAGCTCACCGTTCTCTCTTGTGCCTAGTTTTGCATTGAAGTCTCCCATTAACACCGTATATTGGGTTTTGGAGGAATGCATGGCTCTAGAGATATCCTCATACATTTCCTCCACCTCCTGATCGGGGTGTGCCGAGGTTGGTACGTAAACCTGTATGACCTTCAGCGAATACCGTTTGGTGATTCTGAGTATAAGGTACGCAACCCTCGTCGACACACTCTCAATCTTTACAACGTTGTTAACGAGAGACTTGTGGACGATAAATCCGACACCTCCTTGGGACAGATGGTCGCCCTCCCGGTAATAGAGCAAGTTGCCGGATTCGAGGATTACCGTGTCCTCCCCCTCTCTTCGGACTTCGGATAATCCTATAATATGCCAGCGTAACTTGTCTATCTCTTCTTCCAGCTCCACAATCTTCTCGTCAGTCCTCAGGGTGCGTGCGTTGTATTTTGCCATGTCGAGTCGTCGTAGGTGGCAACCGAACCTCCACCGGAGATTCTTAGTACCCCCTTAGGGATGTACGATGTACTTAGGGATGTAGGGATTCTTAGGGATGTACGAGTACACAATATAGGCATGCCATTTATGACAGTGATATTTTTTCCTCCTTATTGAAGGGATATTAGGGTGATGCAATAGGTAACTATATACAATCTTGTCAAAAATATTATTTACATCAGATGTAACTAACACGCCCATCGTCAAAGCGGGGTCTTTGACAATACTTTTATTCCCAGGCCAATGTAAGGGTAAAAACTAACATACAATTTTTAAATATATATTTTTTTATTTGATTTGATTTTATGATCTTTTTTTCTGGAGTTAAATTTCTATACGTTAGAATACTGATTCTGTTATTGCACCTAACGGGAACAACATGGCTGATTATATGCTGTACGTTTGTAAGATAATATTTCCTTATTTACTTAATTAAGTGTTTAAGCAAATAATGACCAGATTAAAGTATCTACTATTTTTAATATCTGGAAATTGATGAAAAAAAAAACGGGCTTGAGGAAAGTTAATACAATTATATAGCTATATTGGTTAAACGTGGCTGTACTGTCAGAACGAAAAGCGAATAGGTAACCGATCTCGCTTTCCAATATTTATTTACGTGCACATTATTTGTTGGAGAAGATCAGTGCAATTATATTTCTATATGAGTTAAGATTTGACACACTGAAATAATCGGTATGAATAAAATATATGATTCGTTATGGAATTGTATCACAATAGCTAGCCCATCAAATATATGTCTTATGCGATAGGTGGTATGATGAGCTTTAGTCCCAATTCACTCTGGACCTTTTGAAATATTACTAATAATTTGACTAGATAGAGCCACACATCGAGTTCAAGTTTTGTGATTATATTTATGGCAGTAAACTTTGAATATGAGTAATTTTGGTTCATAAATATTTTTTTTTCATAACTCGACTACATTTGCTACATAACTACGAGCTATCGTCTTGACAAAACAATCACTGTGTGAATAGTATGATTTCAATCGTTGAAGTCGAACAAATGTTACACGATCATTAACAGACGCACAAACGAATTAAACATAAAAAATGGACATAAACTTTCACGGTTGTGTGTGGCACGATCATGACACACCTCTCTCGCTTTTTTTCACGTGCATATATCTACGTTTATTTTATATGTAGTGGAGCCACATTGCAGCTATGTTATGACTATAGCACGAATAGTTCAGCTCAAACGAGGAAGGATCACGATCTCACAGAATACCAGCGTAAATAGCAGTTTAATGCTAATATGTTTCGTATGGTGTGTATAGAGAATCGGAGACCCTTTTTACTGGAAACGAGGCATTCCTTCTTAGTCCTCAGGGGTGTAACATCTGAATTTTGAACCACAGCATCCACTTACCATCAGGTGGACTCTGTGCTCGTTTGTTACCCTTATTCCATAAAAAAATCATCATTAAAGGCCATTATAGGTGTAGCCTCTCCCATGCGTTCGATAAAACACGGTCTTGAGCTACCTGTTGGTTTTGCAGCGCTATTCCTTGTTGTCTATTAGTATTAAATAAATTGATGAAAAACTGCTGTGAATTACACACTAATTAAATTGTCCATTGTAATTTTATGTACTCGGTGGTGAAGGAAGACATCGTGAGAAAATCTGTCTAAGAAATAAAAATATTTCGAAGAACCATTATTGCAAAGTTCATAATATAGCCGTAGCATGGCTCTACCACGTAAGTCAACAATCGCAGTTACTCTGAAAACCAAGATTTTTAGTATAAATGTACCGGTCTCTCGTGTGCTTGAAAGTTCTTTATTTACACCTATTTTTACTGCTTCTCGCCGAATGCTATAAAACCTGTTACTTACTGTTACTATTAACTTAGCAGTAAATAACTATTACAGCACACGAATCAAATATGTACTGGAAAACGTCGCGTTCAATCAACGGTAATAAAATGGATTACGTTACCGTTCCGCTGCTTTATTTATGTTTTCGTTGCATTTCCTAGTTTGTGTTGTAGTTTTAATGCGTATAATGTTCTTATTTATAAAAAAAAACACCATCAAAAAATACGAAGAATATTAAACTCATTATTTTCTGCCAATGTTATAGTGAGTCTTCAGATACAATTATATAACCTTTTGCGTGGCTGAATAAGTCAGATGGTGTTTATACTGGCAACATTACTCCATCGAAAAGTGGCATTTGATTTTGTAAGCTATCACTTATGACATACGGCCCGTTACAATTAACTTTTTTTTTTTTTCACTATTTGTTTTTTTTTTTAAATATTACTACAAACTTATTATTATGCATGTGACCCTCATTGCTGCTTTTATTATTAATGATTTATCTCGACCGTAAAAACACATCGCGGGCAGGGGCTACGGATTGCCTTTTGTAACGATCCTGACAGACCTTTTTCGCGTCTTAAACTTCATGTACTTACGAAAAGATGGTCTTAATTTCGCTCATCTTTAAAATTTATCGGTTAAATTCTGTTGAAACAATTTATTTGTAGGCCATACAAATACGCGTCGTAATTCGTTGCCAAGCTACTGCGCCAAAGAGCCACCAAATTTGAATAATCTAAATAAACTTAAGTGGGAATTTTGACTTAAATTTAAATGTAATGTATTACTTATTTAATGCAATAACCTTTGGTATATGTGAGATATGCAAGCTCAGACTGCATGCAACGGGTCCTTTTGATATTCTTATGTTTTATCTCTCAAGTCAGAAAATTTGGCGTCTGGAATACAAATGCTAAGTTTATGCAAATGTTGGCTGAACATATGTATGAATTTTAAGGATAAATTCAAACAAAGCGTTATCTCCCTAAAATATAATTTGTCAAACATTATATTCCACTAGACACATTTTTGTATGACAACCTTAAAAAACAGCTTCATATTGACAAACTAATTGGCATCATCTTACATTAATATAGCCTTTTTTTTTCAATATCGTCAAATCAACTATTTGTCGCCTTCACTTTAATCATGCTTATACTCCAGTACGCTTAAGTTAACTTAAGATTAGGGATGGCGCAATCTGGTATTGTTTAAAGAGATGTGGGAGCAAACGAGCATGCGGCTCTTCTCATGGTATGTGAATTGCAGTACAATGTCGAATTTGTGCTAGACGAGCCAATTGTCTATTTCCAGTGTCGTAATCTTTCAAATTCTTTCTGCCCGATTAAAATTACACGCTGTAAAATTATTAATAAATTTTTCTGACTGTAGATAATAATATTAACTCAACTGGGACCGGACCATCATCACAGACATGGCTATACTTGCGAATAAGCCTGATATTGTGCTGAGGGACCGGGCACATTCAAGGATATTTTTTAGTCGACATTACCGTTCCTTATGAGGAGAAACTCGTGAAAGCCGAAATATATAACTAGACAAAATATCTCGACCTGTTCACGAGGTGACCGACATGTGGGGTGGTCTAATTATTTCTGTGGTCATTTCTGCGAACGGGCTAATCCCGGTCAGCCTCTCGGGTCATCTGAGGCGAATGGGACTCCGTAACTGATCGCTCTAAGCTCAAATGCAGAAGGCGGTGCTCCTCGATACCGCCCGCATCGTCCGCCGGATTATTTCCCTTTCCCCATAACTCTAGGCCGTTTTGTCTCCCATCTCGAGGGCTTCCATCTGGTTGGCTTTCTATTTATTTACGTATTACGTAAAAATGAGAAAACGATTCGAATTCTCCAAAATAATAGAATAGAATAGAATAGAATATTTTTTATTTAATATCGATTATTACATAATTCTTATTGAAAGTCATTTTTTATGTACCACTGGTTCGGAAAATACCTCTGTCCTGGGAAGAAACCCAGCGGGACCTTTTTTTTCAAACATATTTCACTTAACAATAATTTCGTTTATACAATTTTTAAATGATTTTTCGTAGAACCAGCATGGTGGCGATCACCTTATTCCCAGGGGTTATTTTCATTCATGTATTCCTTGATATTATAATAACCCTTTTTGTACAGTTTTTCTTTAATAAAACTTTTAAACTTGTTTATTGACAAACTTTGAATATGTTCTGGAATTTTGTTGTAAAAGCGTATACATTGCCCCATAAATGAATTACTGATTCTGTGGAGTCTAGTAACTGGTATTACAAGCTTATGTTTGTTCCTAGTGTTTAATCTATGCTCATCCTTATTCTTATTAAAGCTATTTATGTTTTTATATACATACATTACATTTTCATAAATATATTGCGATGCCAAAGTTAATATGTTTATTTCTTTAAATTTTAGTCTGAGGGACTCTTTACAATTTAGGTTGTAAATCGCCCGTACGGCTCTCTTTTGCAAAACAAATATAGCTTCAATATCACTACTATACTAATAATATATATTTATATTCACACCGTACAAAGTCCTTAAACAATAAATACAATATTTTCACTTAATCTACACAGCAGTATTTCAGATGACGCTTACAATAGGAAAACCTGAGCTGTAAAAGTCAGTACTATACTCTTCCAGTGTCACAATATACAAAAATTACACAATAATAACAATGAAGCTCGTGAAAGTATATACTCGTATATTCTCTGTAACGTTTTAAAATAAGAGCAGTAATATCATCTACTCCAGCTCAACAATTAGAAACAAGAGAGAAAATATCTTCTTCGACTTCCTTATGATCGGTTTTTAAAAGAACGTATTAATTTGAGTTAGAATTTAAGTTAGTAGGGTTTATAGCGGGATGGTGTGTGTGGTAGAATGTGTATGGGTCACAGTCTGGTAAAAATTAATTAAGTCCAAACGTACACAGTAAAGTTAACATTTATTCACTATAGACAGTTACACAAAATATAGATAGTTCCACACGACACAATATACAAATTAATAGCTATACAAAATTGAAGGAGTAGAACGCGATAGTATAAAGAAAAACTATAAAAGCTAGTATTCGCGATAAAATAACGGGACACTCGGTTAGCCAGGTGACATGCGCTTCGCGTGTGAGGTCGGTAAGCAGACTGGCAAACGCGGTGCGAGGCGTTGAATGCGCCCGCGCAAGGAACTTCGTTCTAACGGTATATGTATCGTTGTTTAGCGCGTTTCCATTGCACAACAAGGCGAGTGTAAATAATTTAGTAAATATATATAAAATAAATTATAAGTGTATAATATATATATACATATATATGTACGTATAATATACAATAAGTACGCTACATCACTCCCCCTCAGAGACCGTCACTACGGGTGATAAAAATCTGGAAATCGAACTGTGCGACCTGAACGCGTCCTTCTGACGTCATCCTGAGCTGGAGTATTAATCTCTTTGGGACATTGATCAAGGAAGGAACCGAAATTGGGGTCGGATGTGAGAGTGGGATTAGGGATAGGGTTGGAAGCTGGGTCAATCAGCATGTAGGCCGGTTTTAGACGGTCTATGGATACCGTGACGCTTTTACCCTTTATTAATATTTTGAATGTTTTCGCATTACGCTCTAATACTTGGTACGGACCAGTGTAAGGGGGCTGCAATGAGCCACGTAATGCATTGTCCCTTAAAAATACATGACTTGACGCAAATAAGTCCTTGTGTATAAAAATCTTTAATTTATTGTGACGCGCAGCAGGTGAGGGTTGCAGCTTTGATGTTATTTGCCGCAGTTGGGTGGTAAAGTCCGATATATCTATTGAGCCGGGAGCTGCGGCTTGGAAGAATTCGCCTGGTAAACGTAAAGGCTCGCCATAAACTAATTCGGCCGATGATGTTCGAAGGTCCTCCTTAAATGAGCTCCTAATGCTCAATAGTATCAGAGGCAACGTGTCTACCCAATTGCTATCAGCGTGGCACATTATGGCTGCCTTTAACTGACGGTGGAATCGTTCCACTAGGCCGTTGCAAGATGGATGATACGCGGTTGTTCTACGATGCTTGAATCCAATCATCTTTCCAAGGTACTGGAAAAGTGACGATTCAAACTGTCGACCACGATCAGTGACAATATCGGTTGGGCATCCAAATCTGGATATCCACGATATAAATGCCTTTCCAACTGTCTCGGCTGTTATGTCTGCCATTGGTATTACTTCGGGCCATCGTGTGAAACGATCCACCGCAGTCAAGCAATAGCGGTACCCCTGAGAAACAGGGAGGGCGCCAATAATATCCACGTGAACGAAAGTAAATCGGGCGCGGGGTAAATCAAACGTGCCTAATGGTGACGAAATGTGACGATGAACCTTAGCGCGCTGACACGCCAAGCATTGTCGAGACCACTCACGACAGTCTTTACGAACGCCAGGCCAGACAAACCGCTCTGCTACTAATTTAGCACTAGCATTGGCGCCTGGATGGCTTAAGCTGTGAAGACTGTCAAAGAGTTGTCTCCTCAACGGCTTGGTAACAAAAGGCCTAGGTGTAGACTTGCTGACGTCACAATAAAGTTGCAGTTGAGAGTTTGGAATTCTCAACTTTTCCAGGCGGAGTGAAGATTCACCTCCCAGCAGTTGAGTCAGCTCTCGATCAGATGCTTGAGACGAAGCAAGCACGTCTAAGTCGATAGGTATCTGCAGTTCTTCGACACGTGACAGTGGGTCAGCGACGACATTGTCTTTTCCCGATATATGTCTAATGTCGGTCGTAAACTGCGAGATATAATCAAGGTGACGATATTGCTGAGGCGATCAATTAGCTTTCCTTTCGTTGAAAGCATAACTGAGCGGCTTATGGTCGGTAAACACCACGAAATGTCTAGCCTCTAGCATATGACGAAAGTATTTGATGCTTTCGTATATTGCTAAGAGCTCGCGGTCGTAAGGCGAATATTTTTGTTGAGAGGGACTCAACTTCCGCGAGAAGAATGCTAACGGTTGCCATTCTCCACATTTTAATTGCTGCAAAACTGCACCCATTGCCAGGTCGGACGCGTCTGTTACTAGCGCCAGTTCCGCCCGACAATCCGGGTGTGCGAGGAATGCAGCATCAGCAAGGCTTTGCTTGCACCTGTTAAAGGCTAAAAGTGCGTCACCAGTCAGAATCACTGGATGAGACGCCTTAACAGAGCCGGCAAGAAGTGCATTCAAAGGGGCTTGAATTGAAGCTGACTGAGGTAGGAAGCGTCTGTAAAAATTGAGCATTCCTAGGAATCGTCTAAGATGCCTTACCGTTTTAGGCACGGGAAAGTTCTTTATGGCTTCGACCTTGGATTCATGAGGTTTGCTGCCAGATGCAGAAATTTGATAACCTAAAAATGTTACCTCGTTTGCGCCGAAGACGCATTTCGATGTGTTGACAAGAACGTCATAATCCTTCATGCGAGTGAAAAGTTGATGAAGGTGGGCTTCGTGTTCTGTTTCGTCCTTGGAGAAGACCAAAAAATCATCCAAGTAGGCATAACAAAACTCAAGACCTCGCGTCATCTCGTCAACAAATCTCTGGAAGGCTTGGCTCCCGTTCCTCAGGCCGAAGTTCATAAAGGGAAATTCAAACAACCCAAAGGGTGTAGTAATAGCGGTCTTTTAGATCCCTAGATAGATAGATGAGACCCTCCAGATCAGAAGGTTGCGTGTTCAGATCACGTCGGGGTCACCAGTTATAGCGGGATGGTGTGTGTGGTAGAATGTGTATGGGTCACAGTCTGATAAAAATTAATTAAGTCCAAACGTACACAGTAAAGTTAACATTTATTCACTATAGACAGTTACACAAAATATAGATAGTTCCACACGACACAATATACAAATTAATAGCTATACAAAATTGAAGGAGTAGAACGCGATAGTATAAAACAAAACTATAAAAGCTAGTATTCGCGATAAAATAACGGGACACTCGGTTAGCCAGGTGACATGCGCTTCGCGTGTGAGGTCGGTAAGCAGACTGGCAAACGCGGTGCGAGGCGTTGAATGCGCCCGCGCAAGGGACTTCGTTCTAACGGTATATGTATCGTTGTTTAGCGCGTTTCCATTGCACAACAAGGCGAGTGTAAATAATTTAGTAAATATATATAAAATAAATTATAAGTGTATAATATATATATATATGTACGTATAATATACAATAAGTACGCTACAGGTTAATTTTACTCTGATTATTATTTATATTCACTTTATTTACTATATTTTTGCCTACACCAACAAAATATGAGTTTAGATTTGCTAGCAATTTTAATGGGTTACTTTCAACGGCTAACAAGTCCGAGGCTGCTTTTTGTCATTGTTTGTATACGATATTTCTTGTGTTACTTCCAACAGGCGCTTTTTGTTTCTTCCAGCTTGGATTAGTTCGTTTCTTTCACATTTTTTATAAGATTTTTTAACAAATTATTACAAAATTTGCGAAACCTTTTGATTTTTTTTTCAAAACTTCATTTTTCATTGAGTGTTTAAAATTTTTATGCATACGATTTCTGTTACGCATATATCATAACAACACCTGCGTAATCCACGGATTTTTTATTTGCAAACGATGCGGTACAGAAACAATGCTGGTATTGCCTTTTATAGCTCTTCCTAATGACCTAACAAAATAGTTCATAGTAGCTTCAGGGTCAGTTAGATAGTATACTTCCGAAAAATCTAGTAAAATTTTATCTTTATTCAGAGTAACGGTTTTAACGGTGGTAGAGCCACGCAGCAGTTTTTGCTGTTGCATGTATGGGCCGGCTCGAGCCGGGTTGGTACCACGACCTCACAGAATACCGGCGTGAAGTAGAAGCTCTGCTTCTGCGTTACGTCTGGTGAGTGCAGGTGGCCGGAGGCCCAATTCCCCCCCCCCCCATCAACATGGTAGCGGAATTACACGATGAACTACCCCAGGAGGGTACCAGTACCCCTGGAGAATCCCTCGCTGAGCATCCACGACCATGTTATTCCGATCCTGAGCGTGGGTGCTCAGGCTGCCCCGCGTATTCTGGGGGGGGCAAAATTCCGCTCAAAAGCATAACTGCTAGGGGCAAACTGAGCAACCAAGGCGACCCCTGCCACGCTATCCGTGAATTTCTGCAACATCAGGGGACTTCACTCTAACCTAAACGCCGTCCACTACCATCTCGAGACGGCGAAGCCGGCCTTGCTCTTTCTGACCGAGACGCAGGTTTCCTCTCCGGCTGATATTTCGTATCTCTCCTACCCGGGTACAAATTGGAGCATTCCTTTGTGCCTCGGGCTGGAGTTTGCGTGTATGTCAGAGAGGACATCTGTTCTCGACGCCTCGGCAGTCTTGAAGGTTCGGACCTGTCCATCCTTTGGCTACGCGTAGACAGCGACGACCATCCGCGCGTCTACGGGTGCCTCTATAGGTCCCATAGCGGTAATGCCGAAACAGACCGACTCATCGACCACGTCCAAATGGCTACAGATTCCTTGCTACAACAGGTCCCATCCGCAGAGATCGTGATCCTTGGCGATTTTAACGCCCACCATGCCGAATGGCTCGGTTCACGTCTAACCGATCATGCGGGGAGATCTGTTTATGACTTTGCCTTGGCATATGGTCTGCCACTGCTGGTTACTTCGCCTACGCGGATTCCAGATGTGGAGGATCATACACCTTCCCTGTTGGACCTTCTGCTGACCTCTCATCCGGACGGATATCAGGTTTCCGTCGATGCCCCTCTCGGCTCTTCGGACCATTGTCTGATCCGGAGTTTGTTGCCACTCACGCTCCCTTCGCGGTTGCGTTCTGCAGGTTGCCGCCGTGTTTGGCATTACAGGTCGGCGGATTGGGACGGAATGCGGTCTTTCTTTGCATCCTACCCATGGGGGCGGGTTTGCTTCTCGCCGGACGATCCCAGCGCTGTTGCTGACTCTGTCACTGATGTGGTGCTACAGGGAATGGAACAATTTATTCCATCATCTGTGGTACCCATCGGAGGCAGATCTCAGCCTTGGTTTGGTCGCTCCTGTAAGACTGCATTACGCAGTAAGCAGGAGTGCTATCAAGGCTGGGCTGCGGCTTCGGCGACTCGGGATGTAAACACCAGCACACTTAAAAAGAAGTATAACTTTGCCTCCAGGTCCTTCAAAAGAGTTATTGCCAAGGTAAAGTCAGAGCACATAGGCAGAATTGGCGAGAAACTAGTTCGCCTTCCTTCGGGAACCCGTGCATTCTGGTCTCTCGCCAAGGCTGTCCAAGGGAATTTCTGTAAGCCATCACTACCATCTCTGCACAGGGAGGATGACTCACTGGCCCATGACGCAAAAGACAAAGCCGACCTTTTAGGCTCCCTTTTTGCGTCCAACTCGACTCTTGATGACGGGGGTAAAACACCGCCGACCATCCCGTGGTGTGAATGCTCCATGCCGGATGTGATTTTCTCACAGCGCTCGGTTCGCAAAGCACTGCTCTCCCTGGACATCCAGAAGTCGAGTGGGCCTGACGGAATCCCCCCAATTGTGCTGAGGACGTGTGCTCCGGAGTTGGCACCGGTCCTAACGCGTCTTTTCCGGTACTCCTACTCCCAAGGCGTAGTCCCGAATTCATGGAAGACAGCTTTTGTCCACCCGATCCCTAAAAAAGGCGACCGCTCAGACCCATCCAACTATAGGCCTATCGCGATCACCTCTTTGTTCTCCAAAATAATGGAATCCATTATTAACTGCCAGCTCATCCGGTACCTTGAGGATCACCAGCTGATTAGTGACCGCCAATACGGTTTTCGTCGGGGTCGATCAGCTGGTGATCTTCTGGTCTACCTGACCCATAGATGGGCGGAGGCAGTAGAGTCCAAGGGGGAGGCGTTGGCCGTTAGTCTGGACATTGTGAAGGCCTTCGATCGGGTTTGGCACAAAGCGCTTCTTTCGAAGCTCCCTTCATATGGGCTTCCCGAGAAATTGTGCAATTGGATCACCAGCTTCCTTGCAGATCGGAGCATCAAGGTCGTTGTAGACGGTGCATGCTCTGACTACAAGCCCATTAACGATGGTGTTCCACAAGGCTGTGTGCTTATCACCAACGCTGTTTCTTCTGCATATCAATGATATGTTGCTAACTGGTAACATTCATTGCTATGCGGATGATAGCACTGGTGATGCTCTATACACCGGCCGTGCCAATATTTCTCGGGAAAACGTCGCTGAGTACCGGAACAAACTTGTGTCTGAAGTCGAGTCTTTGCTGAGCAAAGTCTCGGATTGGGGGCGACTAAATCTAGTCCAGTTTAATCCTCAGAAGACACAAGTTTGCGCGTTTACCGCTAAAAAGAACCCCTTTGTCGTATCTCCTCAGTTTCAAGGCACTCCCCTTCTTGCCTTAGCCAGTATCGGTATCCTCGGAGTCTACATATCGAGTGACGTGCAGTTTCGTGGTCACTTGGAAGGGAAGGCCAAACTGGCCTCTAAAAAGCTTGGCGTGCTCAGCAGAGCGGGACAGTATTTCATGCCGGCACACCGCCTGCAACTTTACAAGGCGCAAGTTCGGCCTCACATGGAATACTGTTCCCATCTCTGGGCAGGGGCTCCCCAGTGCCAGCTCCTTCCACTTGACCGCATCCAACGCAGAGCTGCGCGAATCGTCGACGACCGAGCCCTTTCCGATCGGCTCGATTCATTGGCACTGCGAAGAGATGTTGCATCCCTTTGCATTTTCTTTCGCATCTACCATGGGGAGTGCTCTGAGGAATTGTTCGGATTAATCCCAGCCGCCAAATTTCACGAACTCACATCGCGGCAGAACTCCCGATACCATCCACACCATCTGGATGATTGGCGGTCCACCACTGTGCGATTTAGAAGATGTTTTCTTCCTCGCTCGACCTCCTTGGGGAATCGATTACCATCAGCGATTTTTCCGGACCGATACGACTTAGGGACCTTCAAGAAAAGAGCGTACTCCTTTTTAAAAGGCCGGCAACGCATCTGCGATTCCCCTGGTGTTGCAGTTGTTCATGGGCGGCGGAAGAGTAATAAAATTAGTTTTTGAGATATTTTTGTGTATAGAAACATGCAGTTTTCCTAAAGCAATCACTGTAGCTTTATGATCTGTGACAGTGGATTCAATCACAATCGTGGTTGTCTTAAACTTGGTTTTAAGGATAACATGGTCTATAGATGATTTGTAATAAGTTATATAAGTATGGGCTGGATGAATTCCATGACTGATCAAAAGATTCGAGTAATCCGATGCCATAATATTAATTCATAATATTATTCTCAGGTAATAATATTAATGTCAAACATTATTTTATAGTACTCAACGATGATAGGTTGGTATGATTTTGGTCTAGTGAATCAATAAACTCACTTATATCTCTTAAATAAGATAGACCTATATATAGCTAAAACATCTAAGTAATTACCAATTAAAATCTATAAAACGGTAGCTATTTTGAATTTAAGTTCCGTAACACATACTTCTTTAAGGTATTTTCGGATAACAGAAACCTTTTTATTCAATATAGATTCACTCTATATAGAGTCACTCTTTTGTTTAATTACCACTGGTTCGAAAGAAAACCTCTGTTCTGGGAAGAAACAGCAAGAAACCCAGCGGGACTTTTTTTAAATAACAGCTTATAATCAGGTATGTTACACAATTAAGCACACAAAACAAATTCGAAATGGCTTGTAGCGATCACCTCCATCCATAATAAACTACAACTCCATCATTTTGGTTCATATTACATAGTATATGATAGCTGGTCCAATGATGAAAGGTATATATTAGATGCTATATGCTGCTAAAACCAAGATGACTTGGCAATATTTATAATCCGGATATATTTGCAGATTCACTACGTATATTTTAACTAATTATTTTAAAACTACTTACGGGATTGGGTATGAGATCCTTACAGTCTTCTGGATTGGCACAGTATGAGGCCAAAACCCTAAAACTATTCAATTTTTGGTCATCAATATTAATAAAATCAAAGAATATTATTTTTATTATTATTTATCCATAAAATCGGCCGGCTTGAAAATAAAATTGAGAAACCCAAAATAGCTGTAAGATGAGATTTGTGATTAATTGTATGTGTGTTTTTAAATATATGTACGAGTGCGTTTGTATGTAGATGAAAATAATGAAACATAACAATACATAATACATAATATATTGAAAATGGTTCTTGTTTTATATGGTTTATAATAATAAAACTAAAAAAATTAGAAATAAAATAAAACTCATACCAGAATAATACTCAAACATCAAAGTTATTGAGAGAATCATTACAGCTAGTCAATCAGCTTTTATCGTCAGCGTCTTCAAATCTGCTTCAGAATTAACCCGTACCAGAGGGCTTTTATCCGATTTTCTAAGGTACACTTGACATCTAGATGTCCAACAGTACGAAAAGTTCTCGATGGTTGAAAATTGCCTAGCTAGCAAAAACAATTTTTACTTTTTCATAGTAAAATATTAAGAAACAAATATTGGTCGTTCATTTTCTGGCAACTTAACACGTGACATAATTAGTATATTTTCCGTAGATGCATTTTTGTTCATGTTTTTAACAGCTGACAAAATTTGCTCCTTTACCATGACACTTCCCAATTCAACAACAATGGGCTTAGTGGTCACTTTTTTGTTGGGATTAGTTCTGTAGATGTCCTTAAGATCAGACTATTTTAAAGTGACATTCACAATTTCCGCCAAGTTTAAAATAATTTTACTTTAATCAGCTTTTGATTCAATTTTATCTGTTGTTTTTGAGACATTACGAATTTCAAGTCCAAAAGCTTTGGCTTTACGTTCAAGGGACTTAATTTTATCTTCTAATGAGGCAATAAGTTTTTGATCTTTTAATTTTTCCTTTCCATACTGCTACGCATATTATCGTACTCCTTTGACTGAAATTTGAGACTTTCTAAAGTAATTTCATGTTATTTTGTCAACTCCTCAAACTGATCCTCTACTGTTTCAGAAAAATTCTTAAACTGTGCTTTTCTCTCTGCTTTAAGAGCTGCTAGGTCACTTGGAATTACTTGGATGGTTATGTTCCCATAGTCCTTTTCTACAGGAGACTGGTTTATCACTGTTGAATTTTGTGTATTGTCAAACGAATATCCTAAATTTTTCGGTGTAGGTGGTGGTGGAGTACTTTTCGATTTCCGCATTATTAGCACAAAGGGTCTCGAATTCATCGTTTAACTAGCTAAATCAGGACCTAATAAGATATTAGGAATTCTATAAGGATGGAAGAATAATATATTAGATAGTCTTTTGACTGTTGTCTTTATGTGTTTAAGTTTATTTATATTATTTCTTGAGTATATTATACCGACATTTTAAAATAACCGCAAAATATCAAAATATAATAAATACAAAAACAAATGTCGAACGCAATGTAATTTTTTTTCTTTTTTGAATGAAAATGTAAATAAACTAGAAAGTGATATATTTTGTTGTATATTGTGACTTTTTTATAGCATAAGGGTAACAAACGAGCACACAGTTCACCTGATGGTAAGTGGTTGCTATGGTCCATAGACATTTACATCTATCCTAGATTAGCAATCAACATGCAGCTGCGTTGTCACCCTAAAGGACTAAGATGGAATGCCTCGTTGCCAGTAAAACGGGTCTCCGGTTCTCTACGCTCATCATACGAAAAACAGCAACGTTAAGCTGCTATTTTACGCTGGTATTCTGTGAGAACGACGAAATATTTATCTTTCGAAAAAGTATGAGGTTTTAAAATCAATTTTAGATTGATTAACATATCTTGATAAATATATTTTATCTCAAGATATAATACAATCAAAATATATTCATGTATATTTTAATAAGATTCAACTATAACTGATAATAGTTTTTATTTTAAGAGGAATCCAAATATATTAGAAGCTGCATTAAATTTACTTTAAAATAACTTTGCTTGTGTACATAAATTTAAATTTTCAATCGACTCAATGAACTGTCGAGAGTACTCAAGAAACGGGGCACTGCATAAAAATCTTTCGACAAACCAGGGAGTGACATAAATATTTGAAATATTGCTCGTTGTGTCTCGGAGTGTTTCATTTCCGGTCCAGTTCCGAGTCGTTTCACTTCGAGGACGAATGAAACGTCTGCGACTCTTTTATAACAGCCGATTTATATACTGTAATAAGCACTAACTTCTCTTCCTTGTGAAAATAACCTTTAAAATGGATCACTTTTAACATTTATTGTACAACAAGCTGTACTCGTGGTGGATTCACAAAAGGAATATTATAATGATATATGAAATATAAAACCTAAATCAGGTTCTTGACGTGATAGAACAAGCTGCAACTATATTATGGCATGGGTTACCTCGACCGGGATAGGTATATTCGTATTATGAGTGAACAGGACCGTAGATCCTTTGTACAAGTATCGAGGCATTGCGTCTTATTCCTCAGGGGTAACAACATTGGTATTTTGATCTTTAAGCGACGATATACACACATGCTACAGCACACATTTACCATCAGGTGTACTGTGTGCTCATTTGACACCCATACCTCCACAAACAATATGTTTCATAATATATATATTAACTATGTGTTAAATAAACTTTTAAAAAATTGTACAAGTTATAGTACAATTGTTTAAAAGTTTAATATATACGTAAATTGCAATACCATGCAGTTTACTACAATTTTGTAAATAGATGGTCGTTCATCTATTTATACAAATAACATACACAAATATTCTAAAATACGGTAAAAAAGAAACTTAAATAAAACAAAAGTAATAATTATATGGGGCGCAATTTGTGCACCGATGTGTGTGCACTGCAATAGTACAAATAAACCGTAGTTCAAAGCGCATATTACCCACAATGAAGCAAAGCAAAGCAATTAGGATTTAATGAAGAAGTATATAAATAAACATACTAATTTATTTACTTAAGGGAACTAGAAATCAGTAGACTATATTAACTATGCAATAAAGAAAAGTGACAAAAAATCGCATGTGTCCATTATACATACATGTAGTAAAAGTGATAATGTATAATAAAGAATGATCCTTGATAGGCGATCCTTATTAAAAAAAATATGCGTGAATGTTGTGGAACACTCGGTTTGAACGAAGTTGCTTTCGTAGTGTATTATTATTAATAAACGATTTATATTATAGATTTACAAATACAAATAAATGAATTATGTAATAGCGTCTATTAAAATGAAGCGTCATTTAAAATAAAATAACATTTCTTTCATGGCAAGATAAGAAAAAGTGCGAGGGAGATGGATATTATTCCATCTCGCTTCCTTATAGCCTTCAAGGCCGTCTGCAATACGTCAGAAGTTGTCTTGACGGAAAAATGTTACACTTTTTCTCGCCAAATTCGTACCATCCGATAAGGAACTTCGTTCCAAAAATAACTAGTATTTCATAGCTCGAATCCTACTCCTTTGCATGACTAATTTTTCAGTCCTCAAGATATTTTAATTTCTTAGATAGTATGATACATGCAAGTTGAAATTTAAGAAAAAAAAAACGTTTGTTCTAGTTTAAGCATACTGCACCAAATACAAAAAAGTAATAATAGGCAAAAAGATAAATAAAACGAAGTGTTTACATAATAATTTATAGGAAACACACTTAAAAACCCTGTGCAAGCCCCAAGGCAAGCTAGGTAGCTGAGTGCACGCTCGCTCTTTATGTCCGAAAATATTATTTAAAAAATATATAAATGGACTAATAGTATTAGGTTTACCACGGTAACTCAGCACGTAAATCAACAACTAAAAATATCTGTGGCTTAGGCGGTTGTTGAACTCGGTTTATTCGCATTCTATTAAATTAAAGGCGAATTTTCGGCAAATAAGCGACTATGATTGTCAAATATTACGTTCGAAAATTCAGAAATGATATCTCAGTCTATTCAATATTCGTGAAGTTCAGGATCGTGAAATTGTTTATAAAATAACTAAACCTTCTTCTAATATATATACGTAAAATTAATGTTTGTTTGTTCCAATTTTATGCGCTGCAATACCGTATAACAGATTGCGGTAAAACTTTGTCAACTTAATGCTTGCACTTGGGCGAAGGTTACAGCCATAATAAAATTAATTTACAGTAGATGGCGCGCGTACCGGCAAATTTATTTTAAAGTAATATATCATTCAACTTCAATTAATGTATTATCATTCCTAATGAAAGAATAAATCTCTTTCAAATTCAAAACGATAATTCCACAATTATATGTTCTACGTCAGCAACGCGCCGAGACCAGGTAGATTTTAATAAAAAGAACAACTTTAAAGCTAAAAAAATACATAATAGGTCCTTAAGTGTGTGCTAAGCCATAGTGTATCGAATAATTATTCTGTATTTTTTGCATGCCTACTGGTAAAATATGGCTGAACTTACTAACTATATCATCGTGTACTGTACCCATATTTGCAAAATAATATATCATCTTTATCTTCCGATTTCGAAATCGGCTTGTACGTTTCATAAAATTTTTATTTATTTTGCCCTTTTGGGCGGTTTAAAGAATTTTGGGTAGCGCATCTTCTAGTTTTTAAACCCTTTGTATAGAATTTTCACTTAAAATTTATGTAATGTCGAAACTCGGAAGGTGCTGAATGAAGGAGACGTGTTGCTTGTATAAGAACTTTAATTATACTGTTCTCTATTCTTAACTTAACTCTAATACATATATATAGTCGTGGGGGCTATACCACACTACACCTCCCACCGAAAAAAAATAAAAAATAAAGTTATCTATTTTTTATCCAACCTCAAAACTATTCCAAGCATAATTGATGAATAATCTTAATTAAAATTTAGTGGAAATTAAGTCTAAGTGTTATAAGTACTACAATCTAATGTATACAGAGATTAAGCAGGGCGTTTGGCAACGCTCTCTCGGTAGTAAAAATCGCGTATTCACAGAAGTATTATATGACATAGTCAGGCATAATTATGTATAACATAATATTATGTTTCGACTTTCGCAAACATTTACAATATTATTTATTCGTATTCATCAGAACATGCCATCTAATCCGGATATTTATAATACTCTAATAATATATCTTTTCACACTTCAATACTTCTCTTTGTTCTCTTTTTTACTTCATGTATTTACTTCATTCTTCTTTAACAATTATTTATTATTCATTTTACTTCTCAGCATTTTTGCTACATATTCATTCAATATTTGTGTCATTTCTTTCACGTACACGGCTCGCGTACATACATGATCAAGACAATGACCAATATCACTTTATTCAATTCTTTACATTTATAGCATTGCAGCTCATATAATTTATTAATTAATTGTACCATAACTTTCACGTACACGTCTCGCGTAAATACATGATCAAGATAATGAACAATCTTCCTATACAGTTCTTAATAAAGTCACATTTCTTTAAACAATTCATTAAAAATCATTCCGTATTTCATCAAATCCGAAGAACTTTAAAAATTAATCGGTTATTAGGTTTTCCAAACTCTCAGCTGATCGGGCCGATTGTATGTGGATATGCTAACCTCCGATAATTTTTCTTTACCTATGCCACACTTTCTACTTATATTTCTATCAATATTTTTCATTCAGAATGATAATTTCCGTAACTTATCCATAAATTTACTTACGTCTTTTATAAATTATGTCATATTGTCTCGTATAATATTTAGTTACATCATTGTCAGTCAAGGATTGAGGCTCACAATATGGGTACAACAAATTTCAAATTAATTACTTAATTGTCTACATAACTTAACTATTAAGCGAAGTAAATATTTTCATGGTCTACATAAGAACGTACTATTTTCCGAGAAATTAACAAATTATAATAGTTACAAGCTTACGATTTAAAAGTTCAAACAACATAAAACTGAAAACAAATTATTACATTTCATATTAAGATGAATAGAACAAAGAAGTCAAAGCAACGTAATCATTTTCAATAACAATAACATAATCACATAACAACAGATAGATCAAAATACAAATTGTAATTCCACCCTTAGCAGCGCAAGCGATTTGAGACACCTATGTTTTAATTAACAAAGTACGTATATGGCAACGTTTGCGATTACATCGTATTATGATCACCTAATTTAAACGTAACTTATACAATGTTATTATTACATACATAATATGTGGATACAAGTAAAATGATAGTTTTAAATTCCTTATTTACACAGAATTTTAGACACATTACTTTTGCTTGGATCGAAAAAGATTGCTAGATGTATGGTATTTACTATATCGTTTACAGAAAATAATTGAATAATTACTGTAACAAATATCAACTTTACACAACAAAACATTAATTACTTACTTAACTTTTGACATTCAAAAGAACAATTTTAATTTTTAAGTAGGTTATTATATAACTTTAAAGTCACTGCCTTTATAAAAGAAAAGAAAAACTAATACTTATTAACAATACTGAATTGTTTTTAAATAAAATTTAATACAGAAAAAAAAACAACGAAATATATCATATTTAACAATATATCAGTATTATTTTAATTATACGAAAAATTAATTTATTGTAAACTATGGTAAATTTAAGTACGTAAAAATGTTATCTACTATATTATTTCATTCGTTTTTGTATTGTATCCTGCACAGTTATAAAAATAATATAAAACAATAAACAATATGTAACTAAATAAAATTTAATATAAAATTGTCCTGTGCCATAATACAAATGCCATAAGTGCCTAAAATGTAATGTGCTTAATTTTTGATATTGTATTATGATTGCATTTTTTTATATATATAATAGTGATAAAAATATTGAAAAATCAATTGTATCGTGAGTTATCTGATAAATAAGTTCAATTTAAACATACGTGTATTAAATATAGAATATTTAATACTTAACTTCAACAAATATTATAGCAAAACAAAATATAAAAACAATCTCAAATTGATAAATAAAGTTTTAAATGGAATTAAAATCACACAGGTGCGAAGTTACCTCTTAATTTTCTTCTTTGTTCTTCTGGACGAAGCTTGCAAGAGTACAACCGCTGCTTTCCTTTTCAAATAAACCTGTCGTTTCTTGAATTTTATTCTTTGGTAATTATATTTAAAAAAAAAATCACTTTTTATTTTCCTCATTCTTTCTTAGTTGCTTTCATAGTAGGTACTATTATACATTTAAATTATATTACTTCATGTTCATTATACTTTTTATATTTCAGACAGCTTCTGTAAAATTATTATTGTGGCCTCTTCTTGTATTCATGTTTATTTATTTTTTTCGTCACATCCGGGTATATATTCCGTGTAGTCCGGGAATATTTATATTATTTTCAACAATTTTTGCAGGCCGCGGCGGTGCGCGTGCATTGTAGCAGCACACCGCCTGGCAGGGTCGCCATGTAATGTCGGAAAGGTGTTGAATAAATAGAAGACGTGGTTCCCAGTTGAAGACTTTAATTATACTGTTCTCTATTCTTAACTTAACTCTAATACATATATATAGTCGTGGGGGCTATACCACACTACATTTATTTAGGACCATCCTTGAAATATAGCTCATTTAATGAAATAGAATAATTGAAATAGGTTCAGTCGTTTCTGGGAAATCGATCAACATATATATAAAAAAACAAGCATCAATTTTAGAACCTTCTCATTTTTCGGAATCGTTTAAAACAAGCGAACACTGTGTAAGCATGACTTGTAACCGAAATCTGTTTGCATGCGTTGACAATAAATCTACGTTTCTCGCAAGTTGTTGAGGCGGGTGATTTCTATTTCCCATCTGATTTATCGTGAGGAGATTGCGTAAACAGTTTGATATTTTATTGTTCGAAAAAGTTACCGAAGTTTTATGTACAACTGTTCTTGGAATAATTAATTTCTTGAAATATATTAGTAGATGCCTAACTTTGCATACATTTTTTTTAATCTATATTTCTATTTATTTTATTGCTATCAAAGTCCACTGATTCCACACATTTCAGTCCTATATTTCTGGGACTGTGTCCACATATTTCTTCATAGGGGAGATATTTGCCATAGTTGGCATTTTATTTTCATTGCTATTTCGTTAGTTTCATTTTATTATAGTGGCTACGGTTGGCATATGGCTTGGATAACGCATGTTTATATTATTTTCAGTTTTTATCGGAAAGATGCTCCCATCTCCTGTTGCAGTTTCCCTTCTGTTGCCTCTTACGAAACCCACGAGATAATATGTGGTATAGTAGATATTCTTACGCCGAGAAATCAGCCACTTTGTTAGGTATCTCACTAATAGACAAGAACAGTGCAAGCATTGAGATGTTCTGGTCTAACGGGTAAAGAGATCCAGTATAATCACAGACTGTAAAGCAATTACATCTTAGTCCTCAGAGATGATTAGGATTCTGTAGCCTTCTTTCTTTAAAGTTTACTGCAGGTGTTCATGGACGACAGCAACCACTTAACACCACGTGATCTGTTAGTTTATTTAAGTAATTGTTGTTAACTATATAATACGGTAACGATGACGATGATCCAAAAGTTTTACAAACACGGGGATATAATATTGTGGTAGATTATTTCGTATAAATATATCTAATCCTGTTGGTTGCCATGATTATTTTTATTTTATTATTAATTAATAATAAGATGAAATTTTACCGTTACAGTTTACTTTACAATTTATCATCATTACAGCCCTTCACAAGTCCACTGCTGAACATATGGAAGTCCATTGCCGAACCAAGGAATGTCACAAGCATCGTCCGGAGCCACCTGCGTCCATAGACTTTCTGCATGTCTTACCAGGTCGTCACACCATTAGCGGGGGGTCGCCCTACATTTCGCCTACTGGTATGTGGCTGCTATGTGAGAACTTTTTTCCCATCGGTTGTCGGTTCTTCGAGCTATATGGCCGGCCCATTGCCACTTCAGCTTACTAATCCGTTGGGCTATGTCGGTCACTCTGGTTCTACCGCGGATGTCCTAATTTCTAAGTTTATCATGCAGAGAAACCCCGAACATAGCTCACTGAGTGAACTTGAGAGCCCTCATATGACCATCAGTGAAGGACCACGTCTCGGATCCATAAGTTATCACTGGCAAAATGCTCTAGTTACACAATCTTGTTTTCAAGTTTTGAAGTATACCTAACAAGAAGATGTATCGTAACTTCACGAATGCTGTCCAACCGAGTTGAATCCGTCAGTTGACCTCTCGGTCGAGGTTGGACTTACCTAGTTTGACTATTTGTCCCAGGTAAATAAACTTGTTAATATCTTCGAACTTAGTGCTCCCAAAAACTACCAGCATAGGTGTGACATGAACGTTACATATGATCTTTGTTTTGTCCATGTTAAATCTATCCGTTGGAAGACAGGATTGAGGTCATTGAGCATAGTGCTAAGGTCCTCCAGCGATTCTGCCATAAGGACTACATCATATCGAAGGCGAGTGATGTACCCGCTATTAATGTTAATACCGTATCATTTCCAGTTAGTAGCTTGGAAACGTCTTCCAATACCATTCTTACATCTCTCTGCAGTTGGAGAGGTTTTGTACTCTGTTTCTGTACTCGGATAGCCATCGTAGTCTTACTGTACAAATACTTCAGCACTTTGATATACCGACATTCGACTTGGCACCGCTGAAGGTACTGCAGCATCGCCCAAGTTTCAACGGAATCGAAGTTATTGTTATTTTCCAAAAACGTAAGATAGAGTGGTAAATTGTACTACTCAGTCTTCTGTACAATTTCCCGAAGGGTGAACATGTGGTCCATGGTGCTAAAGCCTTTTCAGAAACCGGCTTTTTCGGTAAACTAGAAGTCGTCGTGTCTGCGTGTGATTTGTAATGAGTCGAAAACAGCACGTAGACCCGGCTTAGAGGGGAAATCGGACTGTAGTTCTTCAAAAGAGCGGTGTCGCCTTTCTTGAAGAACAAGACACCGGTGTAGTGCCACCATGGAGGACGGAATTAAAGAGATACTGAAGGACTTTAAGTACCGGTTTTCTACCCGCTTTCAGAAGTTCCACTGTTATTCTATTAGTATGGAACATTATTTAAGCTTATTTGCAATAAATTTAGTAATACTTTTACTTCTAAAACATTCTCTTTGAACAGTCGGAAATCATTCAATGAATGGGCGACAGTAAGAGTCCATAAGAGCAGACATAGGTTATATGATCTTTACTATGAAAGGTCATATAATCATAGCGTCCAATTTAGGGAATATATGAAAAAATATTCAAAAATATTTAAAAGAGTGTGCTCCACAGCCAAGTCTTTGCATTTGAGCAACAAAATTAAGACAGCTTCTCGTTAAATTAAAAGGACATGGAGTACAATTAATAGCGAAACTGGTAATATCAACTCTCGCAATTCAAAATACCAGTTAAGTGTTAACAACAAATTAACTGAATAAGATCAGGACGTTGCAATGGTTTTTGAGAAATATTTTTCTGATATTCCGATATTAACCAGTAAGTCACTGAATTCTTCACCTGCCGTCGCCGAATCATTACTTAAACAAAATGTAAATCCGTGTACAAAAGAAATTCACATTTCATAAAGTATCATCAAAAGATATTGTAAAACATATTAAAAGTATTCATGTTAAGAAAACTGCGGATCTGTGGAGGATTTCCGTTAAAATTATTGCGTCTATAATAGATACAATCGCGCCTCATTTAGCTATTATTTTTAATACTAGTGTCGAATCTGGTGTGTTTCCTGATTTATTGAAGCATAGTAAAGTAATAGCTTTATTTAAATCTGGTAGTACATTAAACCCCGTCAATCTTAGACTTATTTCTGTACTACCAACACTTAGTAAGATTTTTGAAAAAATATTTTTGATAAAATGTTAAATTTCTTTAATATAAATAATTTACTTCATAAAAATCAATTTGGTTTCACAAGGGGTCGCTTGACAACCGATGCCGGTGTTAAGCTGATTAAATATATCTTTAATGCATGGGAGAATTCACAAGATGCTTTCGGCATATTTTGTGACTTATCCAAGGCCTTCGATTGTGTTCACTGTGAAACATTAATCAGGAAACTTCAACACTACGGTGTAAGAAGTGCTGCTGCTGAAGTGATTTATTATTTCATATTTAAGTAAGAGAACGCAAAAAGTTGTCATTAACAATATGAGCTCTTCCGGGTCGATGGTACAAATGGGCGTGCCTCAAGGCTCAATTCTCGGTCCCTTTCTGTTTCTTGTATACATCAATGACTTACCTTACATAGTAGGGCATAACCATGATATATTATTATTTGCAGATATTATTTACAGATGACACTTCTTTAATTTTCAAATTATGTCGACAATTACTAAAATATGACGAAGTAAATAATGCTATATCTAAATTAGTAAATTGGTTCAATGTTAAAAATTTGCCTTTAAATGGCACTAAAACGAAATGTATGAAATTCATGACTCCAAATATCAAACAATTTAATACTAATGTAAGTTTAATGTATTTTTTGAACCAGTGGTAATTAAACAAAAGAGTGACTTTCAATAAGTATTATTTATAATATATATTGAATAAAAAAGTTTCTGTTTCTGTATATATTCCAACCTCGCCCATTGCCATTTTTAAGGTGTTGAAGAGCCATTCTAATATCGCTCAGATATCCATAAAAATTATCAGAATAATGTTGGTTAACACTTGTTCTTGGATCGTTACTCACACTTGCGTGTGGCTCCAATGATTATGTGTACTGCTGCCCATATACATCTTCTAAATCTCACTCAAAATCTCAGATGTCCCAAAAAATGCGGTGCCACTCGGTCTTCAGCTTTAAAAGTTGACTCTTTCTGGCAAATAGATCTCTGCCAAGGACTTTGGAGCCCTGGTTTCACTCGATCGCTTCTTCAATTCGAGCTGTATTGAAGTTGCGTAAGTTCCACCGCATGCGTTTTTGTATATATGTCTATTGAGCTGCCTGTATGCTGTCGAATCTGCTAAAGGACTTCAGCTTAATTTTTTGTCTAACAGGCATGTGATTAAGAGTGGGATAGGAGAGTTTTTGTGTTCTTCTGCGGCGGGTCTTGCAGAACTTAGCTCTGACCGCATCGGACAGTTTCCACGAGTTTATCATTTATATTGTCCACTGCATTGCAGTCTTACTTATTGGTACTCCTACTCCCAAGGCGTAGTCCAGAATTCATGGAAGACAGCTTTGGTCCACCCGATCCCTAAAAAAGGCGACCGCTCAGACTCGTCCAACTACAGGCCTATCGCCATCACCTCCTTGTTCTCCAAAATAATGGAATCCATTATAATGGACCTCATGAGCTGGCAGTTTATAAACTAGCTAAGGTACCTTGAGGATCACCAGCTGATTAGTGACCGCCAGTACGGTTTTCGTCGAGGTCGATCAGCTGGTGATCTTCTAGTCTATCTGACTCATAGATACTCTCCCTCTACTACTCGGAGGCAGTAGAGTCCAAGGGAGGCATTGGCCGTTAGTTTGGACATAGCGAAGGCCTTCGATCAGGCCTGGCAAAAAGCGCTTCTTTCGAAGCTTCCTTCCTATGGGCTTCCCGAGAAATTGTGCAAATAGATCACCAGTTTCCTTGCTGATCGGAGCATCTAGGTCGTAGTAGACGGTTCATGCTCTGATTTCAAGCCTGTCAACGCTGGTGTTCAACAAGGCTGCGTGCTATCACCAACGCTGTTTCTCCTGCATATCAATGATATGTTGCTAACTGGTAGCATTTATTGCTATGCGGACGACAGCACTGGTGATGCCTTATATACCGGCCGTACCAATATTTCTCGGGAAAACGTCGCCGAGTACCGGGACAAACTAGTATCTGAATCGATTCTATGCTTAACAAAGTCTCGGATTGGGGCCGACTACATCTAGTCCAGTTCAATCCCCAGAAGACAAAAGTTTGCGCGTTTACCGCTAAAAAGAACCCCTTTGTCGTATCTCCTCAGTTTCAAGGCACTTCCCTTGCTGCCTCAGCTAGTATCGGAATCCTTGGCGTCGACATATCGAATAGTGTGCAGTTTCGTGGTCACTTGGAAGGGAAGACCAAATTGGCCTCTAAAAAGCTTGGCGTGCTCAGCAGAGCGAGACAGTATTTCATGCCGGTACATCGCTTGCAACTTTACAAAGCGCAAGTTCGACCCCACATGGAATACTGTTCTCATCTCTGGGCCGAGGCACCCCAGTGCCAACTTCTTCCTTTTGACCGCATCCAGCGCAGAGCGGTTCGAATCCAGCGAACGTCGACGACCGAGTTCTTTCTGATCGGCTCGATACACTGGCACTGCGTAGAGATGTTGCATCTCTTTGCGTATTTTATCGCATCTATCACGGGGAGTGCTCTTAGGAATTGTTCGAACTAATTCCAGCCGCTCAATTTCACCATCGTACATCGCGACAAAACTCGCGTTACCATCCATACCATCTGGATGATTGGCGGTCCACCACTGTGCGATTTAGAAGAAGTTTTCTCCCTCGCACAACTTCCTTGTGGAATCAATTACCACCAGCGAATTTTCCAGACCGATACAACTTAGGAACCTTCAAGAAAAGAGTTACACCTTTCTAAAAGGCTGCATCTGCAATTCCCCTGGTGTTGCGGTTGTTCATGGGCGGCGGTAGTCACTTACCATCAGGTGATCCGCGTGATCGTTTGCCCCCTCTTCTATAAAAAAAAGTCATCAGGGCACTAAACCTACTCTATTTTAAAAGTTCGGCAACGCATCTGCAATTCCACTGGTGACGCAGTAGTTTATGGCCAGCGGCAGTCAGTTTCCATCAGATGAGCCGCATGCTCGTTTGCTCCCTCTGCCATAAAAACGTCTTCTAGGCACTGAAAAGGACTTTGTAACTTGAGCTGAAAGTTTTCATAGAGCATTGACTTCATTAAAAGTGACCTCTCCAACTTAAAGTTTAGGTATAGTGTACCTCTCACCATTCGGTGATTGCTGCCGTTTTTCACCCTCGGAATCACTGAGACGTCACTGAATAGTTGCCATCTTGTCGTCATAACGATTTCAATCTCATTTTTTGTCGAACCGTCGGGGCTCGACTAGGTCCACTTCCTGTGGCGCCACTTCTGGAAGAAAGAGTTCATCATAAAGAGACCCTCTATCTCCATGAAATCGGCAAGCGGCTGGCTCCTTGGGTTCCGTTGCCCTATTCCGAATTTCCCTAACTTCAGCTTACCGTTCTCTCTTGGCCAAGTTCCTGTGATATCCCAGCACAACTTGTCAATCTCTTCTTCCAGCTCCAGAATCTTCTCGTCAGTCCTGAGGGTCTTTAGTCAGTCGTAGTTTGTCAGTAGTAGTAGTTAGTCAGTAGTTAGTTATTGTTATTTTGCTGTTATCAGAAAGAAGCTGCTGCCCATCCTCTGCCTCAATCGCCCTCCGTCGCCTCCTGCATCATCCACGGGTATATATTATGGGTTAGTCCCATGGATTGCCATATGGGGAGGTACTATGTTCATACCTGCCACGGTAGCCATATTTGACTAGCGGGTTGGTAACCGCGGTTTTGTATTTTTAGTCGTTATTAGGAAGACGCTGCTGCCGATCCCTTGATTACTTTCTGTCTCTCGCTTCTTACAACACCCAAGGAATGACATGGGATTATTAAAATTATTTACTTTTATATGTTATTTCATTTCAATTAACTCAAGAAAAACCAATTCGCTTTTAGAACAAAAACTTTCATTGTGTATACACGAGGAATTTATTATTTCACTTTGCAAGCTTCTTTACTACACAAGTATATTGTACATAAATTTAAACGTGGCTTTGAATTTCAAAGTAGCATCATCTCGATCCACTCTTAAAAGGAAAATCGATTAGACAAAGTGATTTTAAATTTTGAAAAGATTAAAATTAAATTTTGAATACTTTTATACGAAATAATCACGTGGAGACAATATTTTTATATAGAAGAAGGATAACAAACAAGCACACAGTTCACCTGATAGTAAGATTGGTACTATAGATTTACATTTATCCTCATTTGAAAATCAATATGCAGATGCACAGTCATCACAAATAACTAACATGGAATGCCTCCGATTTTCTGCACTCACCATATGAAACACAGCAGCATTGAGCTGCTATTCTCTGAGAGCGTGGTCCTACACCAGTCAAGATGATCCATTCCTGCTACAGCCATAATATACTCGTAGCTGCAGCGTGGCTCTACCTCGTAGGAAAGTAAATAAGTATGTAAGTGTAAGTTCGAGAAATGCCAGAAAACTAATGGTTTCCGATAGATAGCTGCATAATAGAACTTTATAAATAGAGCAGATTGATGTATTATGATGTTCTCTAAACGAGTTCACAAACGCTATTTTGTTCTTTACTATAACTTATACTGTGTACTATAACTAAAGTCTAACTTATTTATAGTATTAGGGAATTTATGTAATGATCGTCATAAGTAGATATAATAATAAATAAATAAATAACAATCTCGTTGACATCAGATGAAAAATATCCATGTCGCCAATGGACGACTCCATATGGTGCGAGACATCTGGTGCTTAACTCACCAAGAAATGTACTAACTGGTGTAAGAATATCCAGTTCCCCTTATCAGCCCTTGATTCTCGTAATAGGCGACATAGGTAAACAAACCAGGAGTTTGGCAGCAGCGTCTTCCTAATAACAACTAAAAAAGTTAAAATTGCGTTTGCCAACCCGCTTGCCAAGTGTGGAGACTATGGCAAATGGCCCTAATCGAAAGGCGATCTTTGGAGAGGCCTATCTTATATGTCCCAGCGGTGGGACTTTAGATAGGCTCTAACGGTAAAAACATTAATGTGAAAAGGGGCTCAAGTTCAGTACATAATATGTTTCAGAATGTATGCTCGCCGATAAAAGAGTTGAAATCAGAAGAAGTGCCAAGTTCCATAGCAATTCTATATGGCGTAGTTGCATCAAGCATAGTCCAACGATCATCAATTGATTAAAAAAAATGTAACGTTCTTTGATTTCGACAGCTCCATGACGCAGTGACTTAGCAATGAGTTGCGTCGCTCCATGTTACAGGTTCGAATCCCGCACGAATCAAGCATTTGTATGAACTACAAATATTTGTTCCGAGTCTGGTTGTTTGTCCTTGTAAAATTTATGTATGTAACTGCCTCCACGGTACACGATAAAATCCTAGTGTAGGGATAATGTTTTAAAAAAATAGTTCCATTCATCCATTAGAGCCTATAAAAATGCACTGCTGAACAAAGGCCTCCCCTATAAAATGGGAGTAAGGAAAGATTTTGCCATGGTTGTCACGTTTGGTAGGTGGGTTCGCAATCACAGTTTTTTTAATATTTTGTGTTGTTAACAGAAACATGCTGGTGCCCACCTCCTGTTACAATTTCCCTCTGTCGTTTCTTGCGACAGCCACTGGACGATACGGGATTGTTAATATTCTTACACAGCCAATACACGGTGATAATTTACTTTGCAAATATTTATCCAATTCAATTGATTGTAGTTTTAAATGGAGTTAAAAAGTAAAATTTTGAACTTGCCATGGCTCACTAACTCTTGTAAAATGTACAGGTATCCGTAAGATAAATTAAAGTAACTTACCTAAATTTTGATCAGACAAGAAGATGGCTCAACCATCATATCTAGGATCTTTCTTTGAAAATTGTATGCTGAGGAGAATTTGTGTCATCTGTTTACGAAAACAAACAACAAGTGATTATGTGAAAATTATATTTTTAATCTTTACAAATATTTAAACAAGTTGATAACATCTGAACCGTGTTTTGGCCTCAGGAGTTTTATGTTATGAAATTGTTCTTATGAATGGCAAAACTTAAGATCTTTAAAAAATATGAATGGATAAATACATTTTTATTATTGACTTAATTTTTTTAATAGAAGAGAAGGAAACGAACGTGCGGCTGACTCATTCGTGCTACAACTATAATATTAATAAAGCTGCAGCGTGGCTCTACCACATATGACCTGGAAATGGGCAGCAGAGTCTGATGAAATCTAAAAATTAAACATTGCTGTAAATCAAGCGTGGCAACTGTGGCAAATATCTCCCCTGTGAGGCAATCCATGGGTAAGCCTATATTCAGCGGTGGACTTTTGAAAGGCTGTAACCATCGTTACGGTTAACTGATAAAAACAAAAATAATCTGGGTGCACGGTAGTGCCCACACCAAGTCGAGCAAAAAAGCGGCACTGTACCATCCTTTTCTTGAAGCAGTTCAGGCCATTTTCGAAACCCCATAACTTCGTTGTGGATAAGACTAGAAGCCTGAATTTAAATACATAGATTGACTTGGCAATCGCACTAAACAATCTTATTTAACATAATATGTATTACTTGAGAGATATATTGTTTTCATGCGATTGCCAAGTCACTCTGCGTATTAAAAACATAAAAGATTTTTAGTATTGATATGGTCACTATAAGATGTTGTTAGGTTAGCTAATTACGTATTAACATGAGACAGAAGGAACTGAATAAATTAGTAGGTACTGAATAAATTAACCGACTTGGTATTACATTGATCTCACAACTTTTTACGGTAGAAGAACTGAGTTGCGAGACTTGGCTTTTTTTACAAGTTATGTTTTTGATAGCATTTTATTATTCGCGCCATTTGTATTAGGTAATGCTGGATGGTTATTTATGTTGTTCAGAAGCTTGCTTCATTTCTGAGGGAATCATAGAACGATAGTCTGACTGAAGTATTGTAGTGCACTTCACATCACGTTTTCGTAAGTTTTTACTCAACAGTCATGCAGTTTTCTTCGATGTTTACATTTATCCTCAATTCCACAATAAATGTACGTCTCACGATTTAGGCAATACATCGAATAATAGGCACACTAGCCATAAAAAGGCCACCGTGAGCCCCACCACCTGTCAGAACGCCGTTCTCGCAGACGATGTACATAAGTGTAAGGCATCACCACCAATTGTATGATCAGCACGGTTACTAGCTGCAGAGCGTTTCATGCGTCTACCGCTCACCTCAAGAGAATGGGGTTCCACGTTGCGCGGTTGCCACAGCCATTAGGCCTCCGAAGACTTTCCCTCCAGCTTCCACCCACATGAGATTGAAACATATGCTCCAGCAACTAATACAACGGCAGATATAGCAAAGAGGCAGTTATGACATACTAGTAATAATTCGCCATAAAAAAGGATTTGTGTTACTGACGTTGAGTAGGTACATGCATTTTTCAATCATGTTTGCCTCACCCACCAACAAGTTGCCTTCAATCATTTAAAGGTGGAAATTTACAGAGATATATTATTATTTTGTTATATAAAACACCATGGAGGTCAGTCAGTCTTAGGCAAAGCTAATTAGGTTGTAAGTCAAACCAAGATGCAGAGAGCGCCATTGATAATAGCTACCTGCCATACAACCATCGTAGAGGTGCAATACTGCAAATGAAATGGGAATTATATTTTTGATATTTACAAATATTTGAACAAGTTTATAACATCTGACGCGTTTTTTTCTCCACGTGTCAGGAGATTTATTTATATTTTGCGTATTATTCTGATTTTACGAAGGTTTTAATGAATGGCAAAACTCATTCCCTATTTTTAGCTTTAATATCTTTATAAAAGGTGAATAGATAAATACATTTATATTATTGATAATTTTTTTTAATTGAAGAGGAGAGAACGACCGTGCGGCTCAACTAATGGTGTTAATAACCATCTCACTTAACATCTACAACACTACAGAATGCACAGGAATGTTGTCGGCCTTTTAAAACTGGAGGTGTTTTTTTTTCTATAGGATAAGGGTGACAAACGAGCACACAGTCCACCCGATGGTAAGTGGTTGCTGCGGCCCATATACATCTACATCCATCTTCTATTACAAAACAAAACGCAGATGCGTTCTCACCCGTGAGGACTAAGATGGAATGCCTCACCTCCAGTAAAAAGGGCCTCCGGCCACCTGCACTCACCAAGCGAAACGCAAAGGTAAACCTCTACTTCACGCTGGTCTTCTGTGTGGTCGTGGTATCACACCGGTTCGAGCCGGCCCATCCGTGCGACAGCAAAAGCTGCCGCGTGGCTCTACCACTGTTAAAGGTGTAACGATATATAAATGAAGAAACATATATAAGAAAATATTGCTGAACATATAATATTGTAAATATTAAATATGCAGCTATATTACTGTTATAGTTGAAGCAGGAATGACTCGGCTCGACCGGGGAAGGACTACACTCTCACAGAATACCAGCGTAAAATAGCATCTTAACGGTGCAGTGTTTCGTATGGCGAGTGTAGAGAACCGGAGACCCTTTGTACTGGAAACGAGGCATTAAACCGAGAAGGTTAAATATTTTAGAGATTTCATAGCAGGGGAAGATTTTTGTTTTCTTGGAATAGTGTAGAAATTAATTTTTCTTTCTGTTTTATTTGCTATGTTTTATATTAATCAAATTGCAAATGGATTACAAAAACTGCATACATATAAGAACTATATAAACGACTATAAGAATTAAAAGAAAAAGATAAAAATATGTTAAAAATTAAAGAAAACAGAACTGTGACATACGAGTACTTTTGTGTGTATATACGTAAATTAGAAACCAGAAAACTAATAATTAAATCGTAACATTTCTATGATTATGATACTGCGTAACAAATAAGATCGCCCTAGTCCCAACTAACGACATCTGATGAGCGCAAAATTATTAGCCCTCATTGGAACAGAGATGGGCAGTAACATCTTCCTGATAACAACTCTAAATAATAAAGAACCGTTACAGCCAAAAAGCCGTGGTAGCTCAGATGGTTAGCGCTCGCTGAAAGCCTCACAGTACTCAAGCAACCCGGGTTCGATCCCCGCCGGCACCAATGAAATTGTTAATTGCAATTTTAAGTGTTGATTTACCCCGTGCTGGGCGGCGAAGGAAAACATCGTGAGGAAACCTGCATGTCTGAGAAATAAGAAAAAAAACAAATATTTCGAAGACATGTGAAGTTCGCCAACACGCATTGGGGCAGCGCGGCGGACATTTCCTTGCCCTAAAACCCTCTCAGAAATGTGAGGAGGCCTGTGCCCAGCAGTGGTACGTAAATAGGCTGCAATTTTACTTTACTACAGCCAAAAAAGAACATAAATTGGACTATGGAACTGTGGTTGCCAACCCACCAGCAAATCGTGGCAGCTATGGCAAATATTCCCCTTTGAGGAAATTTATAATCAGATTCAGGAAGCTTAGCCTTAGCAGGGGAATTTTAGTAGCCTCCAAAGGATGGAATAGATGGATGGATATAAGAGAACTGATTAACAAACAAGAAAATAGACATACCACCGTCGATACGAAGGTATATCTATTTTCTTTATAGCGTAGTGGTTTACTAGTGCAGTGGTGGTGATAAGAGTGTATTGGGATTAGTGGTGATGGTAGTAGTCCACGCAATTGAGGGAGGGAGAGAGACGCTCAACAATATAGTTAAGACATCTGTTATACTTTTCACCATCAATTTTAACATGAACATGGACAACAACAAAATGAACAAAAGAAAATAGGCTTTGCGTATCCAGTATCTACATAAATTATTAATAATGAAATTTAACGTGAAAAGCATAATTTAATCATAACTTGAAATTGAATCTGCAAGGAAACGATAACATTTTCTTTTAAGAGGACAAAAACGGGAAAATATTTTATCTTTCAACTGATTTATTTAAAATTAAAAAGATATATTTTAATCATACATTTGTTCTAATAAAATATATTCAAGAGCAGACTTAACGCGTTAATATTAATATAAAACTAAAAATGTAACCGTGTAGTGACGGTATAAAATATCCCCATATCGTCCCGTGGGTGTCGTAAGAGGTGACAGAGGGAAACAAACCTTTAATTTTTTTAGGATAGGCCGACAAATAAGCACACATTCTACGTGGTAGAGCCATGCTGCAGCTATATTATGGTTGTAGCACGAATGGGTCGGCTCGAACGGGGAAGGACCACGCTCTCACAGAAAACCAGCGTAAAATAGCAGCTTAACGCTGCTGTGTTTCGTATGGTGAGTGTAGAGAACCGGAGACCCTTTTTACTGGCAAAGAGGCATTCCATCTTAGTCCTCACGGGTGACAACGCATCTGCATCTTGAGTCTTTATTGAGGATAGATGTAGGTGTCTATGGGTCACAGTAACCACTTACCATCAGGTGGACTGTGTGCTCGTTTGTCACCCGATCCAATAAAAAAAAACACATTCCAACTGATTGCGTAAGTGGTGGCAATGACCCATAGACATCTACATCTATCCTCAATAAAGAATCAAAATGTAGATAAGTTGTCACCCGTGAGGACTAAAATGGAATGCCTCTTTTCCAGTAAAACGTTCTCCGGTTCTTTACACACATCATTCGAAAAACAACAGAGGATGGTCTTTCCCCGGTCGAGCCGGCCCATTCGTGCTACAACTATACTATTAATAAAGCATGCTCTACCACGTAAAACATTGGTTGGTATGAGGATACTTGAAGTATTTTCATTTTCTAATTATTAAGTAAACTTAGTTGGCGAAGCTTTGCTATCACATTTGGTATCTGACATGATAATAATGTTTATATTATTTGTAAATTTGAGAGTTAGGTGAGGTTCAGCATTATTAAAAAATTATATTTGTAAATTGTATTTGTTAGGTTTACCTCAAAACCTGAAAACGAGATTTTACAACCAGTGCGTGATACCGATGATGACTTATGGATCTGAGATGTGGTCCTTCACTGTTGGCCGTATGAGGACGATCAAGGTCGGTCAGCGAACTATGGAAAGGGCTATGCTCGGGGTTTTTTTGCGTGGTAAACTTAGAAATGAGGATATCCGCAGTAGAAGGGACAGACATGGCCCAACGGATTACTAAGATGAAGTGACAATGGGCCGGCCATATAGATCGAAGAACCGACAACCGATGGAGAAAAAAGGTTCTCGAGTGGCAGCCCCGTACCGTTAGGCTAAGTGTAGGGCGACCTCCCACTACATGGAGTGACGACGTGGTAAGATATGCAGGAAGTTGATGGTTGCTGGTGGCTCAGGACTATTCTTTGTGAAATTCCTTGCAGGAGGCCTATGTTCAGCAGTGGACTTGTGAAGGGATGTAATGATGATGATGATGATGATTTAAAAATATTTTTTTCCTTTGGGTTTGCTCTACCGGTGAAGGACCTAAAATATCAGCTTAACGCTGCTGTGTTTCGTATGGTGAGTGTAGAGAACCTGAGATCCTTTTTACTGGAAACGAGGCATTACATCTTAGTCCTCACGGGTGACAATGCATCTGCATTTTGATTCGTAACCGAGAAAAGATGTAGATGTCTATGGGCCGCAGCAACCACTTACCATCAGGTTGACTGTGTGCTCGTTTGTCACCCTTATCCTATAAAAAAGGATCACGCTCTCAACGAATAACAGAGTAAAATTGCACCTTAATGCTGCTGCGTTTTGTATGGCGTGTGTAATATCCGAAGCCATTGTTTGCTGGAAATGAGGCATTCCACTTATTCCTAAGGGGTGACAATGCATTTGCATTTAGATACTTAGTCGAGGATAGATTAGTTATCTATGGGTCATTACATCCTTTACCATATTATAGATTTTTAAATCAATATTTATTATAAATTTATTACCATCGGTGGCCAGACGGTGCAAGCGACGAGCAGAGTCGTGCGCGTACCGACTGGCAGGGTTGCCATATAATTACTTTATAAATGAGTCTACCTTTATGTTCCAAGTCCTGTTTATTACTGCTAAATTTATAATAGTTATTACATGAGTATACAATTCTACATCATCGATCACGCTTACTATCGGAGATATTTATATTTAACTCTGCGGAAAAAGCCAAGTAAACTATCTATATTCGTTAACGGTAATAGATAACTATAAAAATGAATAGAATCTACGTAATGTTCCATCGTGTAATGGCGGTGTAAAAGCGATTTCATTCATGTGTATAATATATAAACATGAATGAAAATAATCTCTGGGAATGAGGTAATCGCTACCATGCCAGTTGTATTAAAATTCATATAAAATTGTACAAATTTATTGGAAAATTTTATGTGTCTAAAAAATATAACAAACCAAGCGGTACACGCTTGTTCTTCCAAGGACAGAGGTATAACAAACTGAACCAGTGATAAATTAAAAAAATACTTTCAAATGTTTACTATATAATAAAATTATATTCTAATATATTCACTACCTCATAGTGTTCCGTGGTTCTCGTAAGAAGCGACATAGGGAAGTAAACCAAGAGATAGGCAGCAGCGTCTTCCTAATAACAACTTAAAATAAAAACTGCGGCTGCCTAATCGCCTGACAAGGGTAACACCTGTGGCCTGTGTTCAGCAATGACTGATAGCCTGTAACGATAACGGTGAGGTTGCGATAAGCAACCGAACATTCAAATTATATCTATGACATTACTAATAATTTTATAATTTTCTCAGGATATAATAGTAGGTTTAATTTAGGTTAGCAAAAGTTTGAATATTGACGGATCAAACGGTTGATCCATCAATATTTGATGCTACTTGATCCGTCAATATTTAAACCTATGGCGTTAACGAAAACGTAACATGAAAGTTCGCGACATACAAAAAATATTGCTTGATAAATAAAATATTTATAGACATTCTAAATATTTTATTTTTATAATAACTAGAAACTTAATTATCATATAGTCCTACTCCCCGCGGTATCGTGCCAAGAACGCTGGCTGCGTTTCCCCGCTGAAAGGCTATACTTAGCCTTTGAGCGAGAAAAGAACCAGCCCTCTTATCACCAGCAGCAACGACCAGCCGCGGATGGAGTTCCTTTAGGAACTTCACCGCACGTGGACCCCACGGACCGATAGTCTCTACAGCAAATGGCACAAATATGTAGTCATCTCTCAGAGACTCATATTTGCGCCACTTACTCAGCTCAGCTGCCTCTGATGCCGCCCCGGCTCTAAACGAGGTACCCCTGAGATGAGAGGCCGCCAGAGTGTCTACGCAAGTAGCATCCCACACTAGGGCTTTACCTCTCTCCCAAGGGACCAATGTCATACCGTCGGGTCTCCTGCCATCGTCTCTAAATATTCCACAAGGCTCTAAAACCGAGGGAACATTTATAGAGGCAAGAGCCCTTCGTATGACATCGTTCAAAGAACTGTGTCGTGAAAACCTAAACATAGACATTTGAAAATATATTTTCTTCTCTTATTCCTATCCTGATTGATCGAACTAACGTACGGCAAGCAATTTTATTTCCTTCTGCTAAGAAATAAATAAATATTGAGTTTTATTTAGCAAGCTACGATAAAACGTGAACGGTTCAAGTATAGTTTTATGAAAAATATGAACATATTGCAACACAAGTTTACTCGTGGTGTGTTTCTATATTTATATAATCTATAAATAACATACATAAATACTTACGCCTGTCCGCCCCCAGTAGGTCAGGCAAAGACTAAGGACTTCCTTTTGGCACAATCCTGCCACACTCGCAGAACACTAGCGTAAAATAGCACCTAATACTGATGTTTCATATTGTGAGTGTAGAGAACCGAAGACCCCCTTTACTTGGTTCGACCGAGGCATTCCATCTTGGTCCTAAGGGCTGGAGGATAAATGTCTATGAGACACAGCATCCACTTACCATCAGGTGGACTGTGTGCTCGTTTTTTCACACCTATTATTATAGAGAAAAATTCACTCCTGCAACATAAATTAACTTTTTCACTCTTTTCACATTCCTTCTTTTTACCTGACTACACCATCGAAACATTCATTTCACACTTTTCGCTTTTCTCACAACTTCTCTCCCTCTCATCCAGGATAAAATTCTCCTTAATGACCGTTTTCTACTGCATTTATTCGTGCTTTTTCTGCCGTACCCAACTTACACTACCATGGATGAAGGTATGGACTAACACTGCACTGTGAATTGCCAGGCGTGCAATTGTCACACATTCTGTCTTCCCACAATAGTGCTATTAGTGACTTTGAATGTTTGCAATGAAATGAAAAAAATAATTTTGTTTAAAATTTAAAAAAAAATATCCTTTGTTTAATGCCGATTTGATCCGACTTTAATAAAGGTAGGCACTCTCGATTAGGACTAGACTGTTTTTTTTTGTATGTACCTTACACGACATTTTCGTTAATTGTGAACGATCAATGATTATTCTTGTACTCGTATTAAGTAGCTATGGGGGATGCTTAGCTCTAGCAGTAGTACTTGTGATCAGCTGTAGTGATAGTGATTGTGAGTTAGTGATTGATTTTAATAAAGATGAACCAAAATCACTTGATAAAATAAATATTTTCATTTACAAACCTGCAAAAAAAGAAAAGTTGTCACATCCGAAAATAGTGTAACTTAAAAGCAAAGACCTTTTATTGAAGTTAACCGTTTACTGCACTGTGTATTAAGGTTTCTTTCCTATTTGCAGGGTACGGAGAGAAAGTATGACCACAGATTATGAAGAATTACATCCCAATACGTGGCCATGGGCTACTAAACACTAACCATCAGTTAGACTTTTAGTTTAAAGGTCATTTTAATGTTAAAAGAATCGGGTCCTTTAGACAGAATTTTGATTCATGGTGGTCAATCTTAATTGAGACTTTGAATGTGCGCAGGGCAGGATTATAGTGCATGAGTTTGTGCGCAAGCACAGGTACACTCTCAATTTCTTCACTCTCATAGTCTGATGAGAAAGCAATCCGAAATAATCGGAGAAATATCAGGCGAAGGACCATCGGCTTTTCATTCTTTCCGAGGCACGGTGGTGAAACATCTCCAACTCCCTGATAACGGGATAACCACTAGACCAAGGAGGTAGTCAAGAAAAAACTATTAAATCTTAGCTTATGATACAAATATATCATTGTATATAGCTGCTGTTATTGAACTTGAATTAATTTCTAAATATCAGTTTCCTGTAACATTGTATAAATCAATTTCCTCGCAGAATACCAACAGTTCATTGCTGCTGTGTTTCGTATGGTAATCGTAGAGAAAATGAGGTTCTTTTTACTAGAAACAAGGTATTCCGTCTTGGTCGGAGGTGGCAACGCATCAGCAATTTAATAATTAATTGACGATGAATTAAGTTGTCTTTGGAACATCAGGTGGACTGTCTGCTTGTATGTAACTCTTATTCCATTTAAAAAAATTAAAAATAAATGACGAATATCACCCGATCAAATTTATTATTATTTTACTTAACACAAATGACTACTCATTATTAATAAACAATTTCAGCGATCTACAAGCAAATATTACTTTAAATTATACAATTTGAATTGTTAAAATGTTTGCCTTTATAATAAAAGCTATAAATATCACAATAAAGAAAATGGAAGCTGAACTGAATGAATGAAAATTATAAAAAAAAAAGAAAATTAACGAAATTGTATAGCAATTCCAACGATTACGGGTACAATTTCGATAATTGCTTTTCTACCGAGCATTATAGCCGCGAAATTATATTTCCAGCACAATTGAATCTAATTAATTTCGGAGATATAGAATGGTAAAATGCCAGTAGGCTTAAGTCAGATATAATGTAAGCTCAGAAAAAACAAAGTATCTTATTATAGGCGATATATTTACGAGTTTTTAAAAAAATATTATTTGTTGCTTATGGACATTTAGCTATGGAGAGGGCTATATATCGGTGGTTATCTGCGTGATAGACTTAGAAATGAGGATGTCCGCAGTAGAAGCAGAGTAACCTAGATTTAAAAGTTGAAGGTAGTCTTCGTTAATATGATATCAGGACGTCAAACAGCTTAGTCCACTCCCATGACCATGGGTGCTGTAGGGCACCCGAAACGTCGGTAGACAAAATGTTTAAATTAAACTCAATAAAATATTAGTTTCACTTAGAGTAAGTGACATAGTTCGGATTAGTAAGCTGAAATGGCAATGGGCCGGTCATATACTTCGAAGAACCGACAGGCGATGCAGAATAATGCTAAACGAAGGGGAGGGCGGCCCCCCATTAGAGGGAGTGATGACCTGATAAGACATGCAGGAAGTTGGATGCAAGTGGATCAGGGCCGTCTATTGTGGCATTCCTTGGGAAAAACCTATGATTAGGTGTTTAGCAGGATTTGTTAATGATAATGAGTTATAGAATCGATCTATTATAGTATTGGCATGAATTTTTTTATGTATTTCATTTCATAAAATATTTTATTTATTTATATGGATACATCACCCAGATGTGCTCACTACGCTTAAGCTACGTGTACCTGGTAATTACGTGTGTTCTCGTCGCCGCGCCCCGTTACTCCTCGTGCCCACTGCTAGGACGAAGTTGCTTCAGAATGCACCATTGACACGTGCCATACACTACGTTAATATCATCTCACAGAATATTGACATATTTACATGTAGTCAGACGAAGTTCACAATTGCAGCATACAAATGCGTTGAAAATTGTAATTTTTATTAGTATTTTATTTTATATTCATGTTAATATTATTATTCATTATTCATTATTTTATTGTCATTATTTATAATTCAGTAGTTTTCTTATATTAAGGTTAGTTATAGCATCGCATTGGTTAATATAACTGTAATGATGTTATAATTATGTAATAAATAAATAAATGAATAAAATAAATAAATAAAATAAAATATATTTAAGTAACAGTTAAAAACATTTAAATAACAGCAGTGGTAGATCGGGGGCTAAGCGCTCGGTGTAGATTTCAGAGTACGGAACCATGGTTTGATCCGCACCCGCACCAATGAAATCGTTAATTGCCATTTTAATTGTTGATTTACCACGTGTTGGCGGCGAAGGTAAAAATTGTGAGGAAACCTGCATGTCTGAGAAATAAGAAAAAGCAATTTGGAAGACATGTGAAGTTTGCCAACGCGCGTTGGGACAGCGTGGTGGACATTTCCTTGTCCTAAAACCTTCACAGGACCGTGAGGAGACCTGTTTCAAGCTACGAGATCTACTCGTATATAGGTTATAACTTTAACTTTTAACTGTAAAAAAAAATTACCTAGTAATGGGGGTATAAGAATATCAATTACCCCATTAGCAACTATTAGAAAATAACTATAAAATAAAAAACTTCGGCTGCCAACCCGCCTGGCAAGCGTGGTAACTATGGCAGATGTCCTTCTTTTTTGTCTATGTCTATTTTCAGCATTAGATTTGATAGTCTGTAATGATGATGATGATGATCATTAAAAAAGTCTCCTTATATTTTATCACTTGACATACCTAGGTAAAGAATAGTTCAAAAACTATTTAGCGTTATAATTTTTTATTTTATTATAATGAAAACTGTAAGGTGTATTGGTCAAAACTAGCTGGTTGAGTTTATTCGAGTGTCACCATAAAACAAGTCTCATGCAACTCACGGTAAATGTGTTTGAAGGTTTTGTTATGTTTCTTATGTATATATCTAAATATCGTACACTAGAGTGAGAGAATAGCCCTCCTTTCAATTTTATGACGAAACCTTGCTCAGGGGACGGGAAGACAAGAAACAGTAACAAATGCAACATATCAGTATCGCAGTGACTAGGCAATACCGGTGCCGCGAGTCGCGGAGTCAATCCTCGCGTGAGACAAACATTTATATTCCTTACTAGCTGTTCCCCGCTGCTGCGCCCGCGTGTAATTTTGGGTTTTAATTTTGTTGCGCGGAACCCTAATTATTTTTCGAAAATATAAGTAGCCTAAGTTACTCCTTGTAACTGAGCTATCTACTAGTGAATTCCGTCAAAATCTGTCCAGCAGTTTCAGAAATTAACCGGAACAAACAGACAGACAAATAAAAATTTAAAAAAAAATGTTTTTTTATAAATATCGTATAAACTTTCATATGCAATTAGTAAAAAGCTGTTATTTTGACGATACAAACAGACACTTCAATTTTATTCATTTGTATAGACAGAATAAGTGCTGATAAACGATCTTCTATTAAGAAGGACTAAGACGGATTGCCTTGTTACCAATAAAAAGGACTTCCGGTTGTCTACACCCACCAAGCGAAACGCAGCATCATTTTGCTGTTTGTTGGTTTTTTGCGAGAGCGTGGTTTCACCCCGGCTAGACCCCGGTCTAGCCGACTCACGTAAAAATGTGTAACTTAAAACAATTAGTTTTGGGTTTCAACACAATAGACACACTACGGGGGTAACTTTCTGTAAAAATAATAAATTTAACAAAAAATCAAAATGTTGATTATAATAAATTACAATGCTAATTTAGCACAGGTTATGTGGCGAATGGAAGCGCATTATATCGACGGCGATTTCCTCTTTCCTGAAATTTTTCCGATGATAGGCATCTAAGGGATTGCATTGTAAGCAACCAAACGGCAGTTTTAAATGTCTATTTATTATTTTAATTAAAAAAAAATTTATACGAAATGTTGACAAACGAGCACACAGTCCACCTGATGGTAAGTAGTTGCTGTGGCCCATAGACATCTACATCTATCTTCGTTTGCGAATCAAAATACAGATGCGTTGTCACCCGTGAGGACTAAGATGGAATGCCTCTTTTCCAGTAATAAGGGTCTCTGGTTCTCTACACTCACCATACGAAACACATCAGCATTAAGCTGTTATTTTACGCTGGTATTCTGTGAGAACGTGGTCCTTCCCCGGTCGAGCCGACCCATTCGTGCTACAACTATACTGTTAATATAGCTGCAGCATGGCTCTACTACGTAAAATAGGTATAGTTTACTTGTATTTAAAGTAACTTCTATTTCTATTTCTGAGTATATACGCAGCAGCACGGACTTTTGGCCAAGTTTTTATCTTGCGATAACATATTTGTGAGTGTTTATAATGAATATTTCTTGAGAAGGTAGGTCGACGAAGTAAGACGTAGTATGATATTTGTTTCAAGCTATAGTTGAATCGGGTCATTTGAGCGACTAACTTGAATTTTGCAAGTTAGGATTGTGAAAAACGTACCGTTCCGTTACTGAAATTTTGTGATTTTTTCCAATATTTAAAGGTGCAATAAAACTAAAAAAAATGTTGATAACACCAGTCCTGGTTGCACAAGCCGTAGCATTAATCGACCAAGGGTTGACAGAACGTGAAGTGGCCATAACACTTAATGTATCACGTTCTTCAATGCAGTATGCTTTGATACGATACCAGGAAACTGGCAGCTATACCCGCAGACCAGTTAGCGGTGGTGTAAGATGCACATCAGCTCGGGACGACAAATATTTCTACCCATTACTAATACACAAATAATGAGTTTTCACGGAGGCTCCATAATGGTGTTGGGAGGTATAAGTTACGACGCTCGTACGGAGTTGGTTGTCGTCAACAACCAACTAACTACTGCTCGATACGTAAAAAAAATTCTACAGCATTATGTTTTTTTCTTATTCAGGGTTCATTGGGCACGATTAATTTCTTATAACGCACGACAATGCACGCCCTCACGCAGCACATTGCGTGAATAAATACATTCAAAAAAATCCTGTCCTAGCCCACCACAAACTCTTGATCAGCTCTGAAATGCAGCATTGGCTGTTTGGACAACTATACCGCAAATCGATGTAAATACATCATCCAGAGCATGCCAGACCGAAGAAAGACAGTTATCAGAGCTAGAAGAGGAAACACGCAGTACTAAAAGTGTATAGACAATGATAAAAAATTTCTTCTTCATTATTTTATAGCGTTTTAAATTAAGTGAGTTAGAGTGTGTAGTTTTAATTAACCGCCGCTTCAAACCTAATTGTTAGTATAGTTATCTTTTAATAATTATAAAAAGTACATACTGAAAACTTAAGTGAGACATTTATTGTGCCCATCTACGTAGTATTAATTGAAGAAAAAGTATGTTAAAATAAGCTGTCGCAATATTAAATGTTGGCCAAATTTCCGTGTCGGTGAGTGTATGAGAGAATAAGTGTACTCTGTACATTCCACGATATGGGAGCAACACGGGTTCGATTACCGCCGATAATTGAACGGACTAGATGGTGAAGAAAAAATTGTGAAGGAATTGCCAACACGCACTAACACCAAAACGCCCTCAGCTGCGCGCAAGACTAAGCCCCTTAACTTTCTTAGAAATGAAAGGAGACCTGATTCTTAAAGTTAGATGTATAATATGTTGTAACTTTACATTTAAATCTAACTAGCGATCTGCCCGACGGTGATTACTGGATCACGACAGCTACGCCTCCTATCGAGTCCAATTGTCCACTTAAACGCAAACAAAATATTTCAACAAAATCGTTCGAGCCGTTTTCGAGTTTAAGCGAGCCTAACAGACAGTATGCAGCAGTGTATAGTTTATGTCCAGCAGTGTATTTACTTGTTTCCACGCTTAATTTACGCAAAATTTGATGAATCTTGTTTCGAATAACTAGCCATTCTAACCCATATCAAAAGGGTCATGTTGACGCAACTCAAAGTAAGTACGGATGCTGTCACTTACATATGTGCGCTCATGGTCCCTTCAGTTTATCTTAACTCCTTGACTTAGGATAGAAGCTGTCATGTCAAATTGGCACCTTACGTTGGACTTTAATTTTTGCCACACCATTCCTTGTTGTGTGACAGAACTTTGCAATTACATAATTTGCATTCACCCTGTTCATCAAATATGTAATTTTTTTCTTTTGTAGCTGATTTCAAAACTAATTAAAAAAGTCACTACATATTATATCAAATAAATATGCATTGGCTCAGGATGAGATAAAAGAATACAATATATTGACCATGATTAATCTGGTCAAATCGTGTAAATATAGTGAGGAGCGTTTTGACTCCATAGTAAAACATCAGAGTGAGTATCAGCGCTCCATACAAGGTTCATCAGGGACAATATGTGTAAATAATAATGTAAACAGTAATGACTCATTCTTTTCAACTACACTCTATGACAGTGCCAAGACAATGTATATGAACTTAAAAAGTAATTTAAATATTAAGTTATTATGTAATGTAAAATCATCGTATCCTCATGTAGGCTGGGATAATTAATTTTATCCACCATTTTGGGCCTTCTCCCCGGTTTAATTTTAATCACATATAATATTATGTTACAGAAATTACCAAAGGGAAAGTTTCTAGTTAAAATCGAAGTTAAATGTGAAGGCAAATCGACCCATTTTTATATTTTTATATGGACCTAAATAATGTATTTATTTTTTTATATTACTTAGCAATTGTAATTCTCCTTTTTCTAGCAGTAAGTGGCGACCTTTCGTTGATTTAAGTATTCGTATCACGTTGGTGACGGTTGGTCACAGGCGTACACGTTCCGGCACGAGGCTAAAGCTGCTGCTATTATGGAAGTACTTTTAAATGTACATCGGGTCGAAGCTCAGAATTATGTGAGGATTTCGCGTCTATACTGTTTTTATACTTTTTCATACGTGTTATTAGAGCCACGTTGCAGCTATATTATGGTTGTAGCACGCATGGGATCACGATCTCACAGAATACCAGCATAAAATAGCAGCTCAATGTTGCTGTCTTTTGTATAGTAAGTGTAAAGGTTTTCTAGACCCTTTTAGCTAGAAAAGAGGCATTACATCTTAGTTCTCAGGGGTGATAACGCATTCGAATTTTGATTCTTATTCGAGGATAAATGTCTATGGGCTTTAGCATCCACTTATCATCACGTAGTCTGTATGCTCGTTTATAATCCTGATTTTATAAAAATAAAAATTCGCAGTGTAGTGGCGGAGCGAAAATCTATTAACTCATATCATCCCGTGAGTGTATTAAGAGGCTGCAAAGGGAAATAGAACTGAAAATGACCTTCCTAATAACTCAAAATAATAAAAAGTTGCGTTCGCTAGCTCACCTGCCACGCGTGGCAAATGCAAAAAATATCCGTCATATAAGGCCATCTATGGTGGTGGCCTATAATTAGCAGTGGACTTGCAATTAACATTTGCATCGATATCGGCAAGAATCGAAACCGGGTTGCTCGCGTACTGTGAAATATACGGCGAGTACATGTACCGTTTATACGTGGTAGAGCCATACTGCAGCTATATTAATAGTATAGTTGTAGCACGAATGGGTCGGCTCGACCGGGGAAGGACCACGCTCTCACAGAATACCAGCGTAAAATATCAGCTTAACACAGCTGTGTTTCGTATGGTGAGTGTAGAGAACCGGCGAAATTTTTTACTGGACGAGAGGCATTCCATCTTAGTCCTCACGGGTGAAAACGCATCTGCATTTTGATTCTTTATTGAGGATAGATGTGGATGTATTTGGGTCACAGCAACCACTTACCATCAGATGGACTGTGTGTTCGTTTGTCACCCTATTCTATAAAAACCTTGCTATTGCTTTGAATTACTTTGTATCTTTAAAAAATTTCAAAAAATGGAATTTCATCATTCGACTAATCGACACAGAAATCTCTTTTTGCTGATAATTTTAAGTTAAATACTTTTATGTTAAATCCCCTAATCTTATAGTTTAAATATTTAAGTTTCAAAACATTTTCTAGATTAAATCAAATAATGTATGTACCTAAATTTTATTTTCTCTTACATTGTTAGGCTCTTTTAGAATTGTACTTCTTGAAAGAAAAACTACGTGATTCATAAACTTCTTGAAAACTTGAGACATGTAATTGCTAACTATATTTTATTCCAATCAAAAGTTTCAAATTAACTTTTATTGTTTCAAGTTTCATTTCATCAAGTTTTCTGGATAGTATTTTTGAATAACAAAAACAAAAAAAAATATATAAAAAATATAGCATTCCAGATATGAAAGCATTTTATCTACAAAAAAAACTTTTGATATACGAATAATATTTTTTTTAACTTCTCTTTGCTTTTGCAGCTATCGGTTCTATATACTAGTATGGCCTGATGAATAGTTTCGAATACAGTTTTGTCTATTTTCGTACATATTTCAATCAAAAAAGTCCATCGTTTCCAACGTACTCTAAGCCGTACCTATTAAATAACTTGGTTTTTCATCAATATGCATTACCGTTAGAGCCTTTCGAAATTTTAGGGCTGAATATAGTCTTCCGCCATAGATTTCCTCACATGGGGGATTGAATAGAATAGAATATTTTTGTATTCAATATAGATTACTAGTAATTCTTATATAGTCATTTTTTACTTTTAACACTGGTTAGGAAAAAAAACCTTTGTCCTGGGCAGAACCAGCAAGAAACCCAATGGGAGTTTTTTTTTGAGTAAGTACTCGTACAATTAGAAAGTTTGTACAAACTATTTGCCATAGTTTACACGCTTCGCAGGCAAGTTGGCAACCGTAATTTTTTTAATTTATTTTTGTTGTTATTAGGATAACGCTACATGCAACCTCCTTGTATAATTTCCTCTGTCGCCACATACTACTTCCACGGGACAACATAGGGTAGTAAATATTCTTAGAATGTCACTTATGGGCATATCACTTAAATAACATCAATCGGCTATAACATCACCATAGACGTGTAATAGCGCCATAAGAGATCTATCCGATATTACTCCGTGAGTGTCATGAAAATTGAAAGAGGAAATGAAACGGAAGATGGAAAATAGCTTATTAGTAATATCAACTCATTAAAAAATGTGGTCATAACCTGCTTGTCACCACCGCCTGGACAACTATGACGCTATCTGTGCAGGAGCCTTATGTTCAGCAGTGAAGTTATTATGGGCTGTGATGAATTAATTGATAAATAAGATCATCATCATCCGCATTTTTCACGCTGTTGGACACAGATAAAGTACCGGATATGGTATAGCGACGAATTGAATGCCACAGAGCCTACACGTTTTTGTGTAACTGTATTTATATAATAATACGTGAAAAGAAAATTTTGTATCCCATTTTAAGGATATTGCGTGCACGGAGTAGTGTTAGATTTGGTATAGTTATAGTTTATAACCTACTTACTACTAATTACTTCTAAAATGTGTTTTTTTTTATAGGATAAGGATGAAAAAAGAGCACACAGTCCACCTGATGGTAAGTGGTTGCTGCGGCCCATAGACATCTACATCTATCCTCTGTTACAGATCAAAATGCAGATGCGTTTTCACCCGTGAGGACTAAGATGGAATGCCTCATTTCCAGTAAAAAGGGCCTCCGGCCACCTGCACTCACCAAGCGAAACGCAGAGGTAAACGTCTACTTCACGCTGGTATTCTGTGTTACTAAATAAACTTATTTTCTTTCTTTCTTTCCTTCTAATAATATTATAAACGTGAAAGTTTGTGAAGATGTATAGATGTATGGATGTTTGTAACTCTTCTACACAAAAACTACTAAATGTATTTTAATGAAACTTTACAATAATATATCTCATACATTAGAACAATATGTAGGCTATAATTAATAAAGATATTGCGTAAATGGGTTAAATTATAATGATAAGCGGCCCAAAAACTGTAAGAGTTACACGAATATAATGTATGGTAGAATTGTTTCTTCTAATATAGTTCTACAATAAAGTCTGCAACCATCTGCAACAGTATATCATCATCATCATCATTACAGCCCTTCACAAGTCCACTGCTGAACATAGGCCTCCCCCAAAGAATGCCACAAAGCACGGTCCCGAGCCACCTGCATCCATCGACTTCCTGCAAATCTTACCAGGTCGTCACTCCATCTAGTGGGGGGACGCCATACACTTCGCCTGCCGGTACGAGGCTGCCACTCGAGAACCTTTCTTCCCCATCGGTTGTCGGTTCTTCGAGCTATATGGCCGGCCCATTGCCACTTCAGCTTACTAATCCGTTGGGCTATGTCGGTCACTCTGGTTCTACTGCGGATATCCTCATTTCTGAGTTTATCACGCAGAGAAACTCCGAGCATAGCCCTCTCCATAGCTCGCTGAGCGACCTTGAGCTTCCTCATCCGGCCAGCAGTGAAGGACCACGTCTCAGTTCCGTATGTCATCACTGGCAACACGCACTGGGTGTACAGTCTCGTTTTCAAGTTTTGAGGTATACCTGACGAGAAGATGTGCCGTAATTTCCCGAACGCTGCCCAACCGAGTTGAATCCGTCGATTGACCTCTCGGTCGAAGTTGGACTTACCTAGTCGGACTATTTGTCCCAGGTAAACATACTCATCAACAACTTCGAGCTTAGTGTTCCCAACAACTACCGGCATAGGTGTGACATGGACATTAAACATGATCTTTGTTTTGTCCATGTTCATCTTATGACCTATCCGTTTGGAAACACTATTGAGGTCATTGAGCATAGTGCTTAGGTCCTCCAGCGATTCTGCCATAAGGACTATATCGTCGGCAAATCGAAGGTGAGTGATGTACTCGCCATTGATGTTGATACCGTATCCTTTCCAGTCCAGAAGCTTGAAAACGTCTTCCAATGCAGCGGTGAAGAGTTTCGGGGATATGACGTCACCCTGTCTTACACCTCTCTGCAATTGGATAGGTTTCGTACTCTGGTTCTGTACTCGGATAGCCATCGTAGCCCTACTGTACAAGCACTTCAACACTTCGATATACCGACAGTCAACTTGGCATCGCTGAAGGGACTGCAGCACCGCCCAAATTTCGACGGAATCAAAGGCTTTCTCATAGTCCACATACGCCAGACATAGTGGCAAATTGTACTCCTCGGACTTCTGTACAATTTGCCGAAGGGTATGTATGTGGTCTATGGTGCTAAAGCCTTTTCGGAAACCGGCTTGTTCGGGAGGCTGGAAGTCGTCAAGTCTGCGCGCGAGACGATTCGTAATGACTCTCGAAAACAGCACGTAGACGCGGCTCAGAAGGGAAATCGGTCTGTAGTTCTTCAAGAGAGCGTTGTCGCCTTTCTTGAAGAACAAGACCACCGCACTTCTGCTTCACGCCTCCGGTGTAATGCCACCATGGAGGACGGAATTAAAGAGCTTCTGAAGGACTTCAAGTACCGGTTTTCCACCCGCTTTCAGAAGCTCCGCTGTAATTCCATCCTGGCCTGGGGCCTTGCCGTTTTTAAGGTGCTGGAGAGCCATTCTAATCTCGCTCAGACTGACGTCCGGGATATCATCTAAATAAAATCGGATAAGACTCGCTCTTGGATCGTTACTCACACTTGCGTGTGGCTCCAACGATGACGTGTACAGCTGCCCATAGAACCTCTCAATCTCACTCAAAATCTCAGGTGCCCCGGAAACGATGCTGCCACATTCGGTCTTCAGCTTTGACAGTTGGCTCTTTCTGGCAGACAGATCTCTGGCAAAGACTTTGGAGCCTTGGTTCCGCTCGATTGCTTCTTCAATACAAGCTGTATTGAAGTTGCGTAAGTCCCGCCGCATGCATTTGGAGATCTGTCTGTTCAGTTGCCTGTATGCTGTCAAAACTGTTGAAGAATGTAGCTTCATCTCCCGTCTAACAGCCATGAGATTAAGAGTGTGATCGGAGAGTTTTTGTGTTCTTCTGCGGCGGGTCTTGCAGAACTTAGCTCCGATCGCATGGACAGTTTCCACGAGCTTGTCATTCAAATCGTCCACTTCATTGCAGTCTTCTAGGCACTGAAAACGGTTTTGCAACTCGAGCTGAAAGGTTTCGGGACTTTGGATTAGAGCACGAGGGGGACGGAGCGTTGACTTCATTAGACGAGACCTCTCCAACTTAACGTTTAGGTTCAGTGTGCCTCTAACCATTCGGTGATCGCTGCCGGTTTTCACCCTCGCGATCACTGAGACATCACTGAACAGTTGTCGTCTGGACGTCATAATGAAGTCAATCTCATTTTTTGTCGAACCGTCGGGGCTCGACCAGGTCCACTTCCTGTGGGGCCGCTTCTGGAAGAAAGAGTTCATCATAAAGAGTCCCTCTTTCTCCATGAAGTCGGCCAGCTGCTGGCCCCTTGGGTTCCGTTGCCCTATTCCAAATTTCCCCACTTTCAGCTCACCGTTCTCTCTTGTGGCTAGTTTTGCATTGAAGTCTCCCATTAACACCGTATATTGGGTTTTGGAGGAATGCATGGCTCTAGAGATATCCTCATACATTTCCTCCACCTCCTGATCGGGGTGTGCCGCGGTTGGTGCGTAAACCTGTATGACCTTCAGCGAATACCGTTTGGTGATTCTGAGTATAAGGTACGCAACCCTCGTCGACACACTCTCAATCTTTACAACGTTGTTAACGAGAGACTTGTGGACGATAAATCCGACACCTCCTTGGGACAGATGGTCGCCCTCCCGGTGATAGAGCAAGTTGCCGGATTCGAGGATTACCGTGTCCTCCCCCTCTCTTCGGACTTCGGATAATCCTATAATATGCCAGCGTAACTTGTCTATCTCTTCTTCCAGCTCCACAATCTTCTCGTCAGTTCTCAGGGTGCGTGCGTTGTATGTTGCCAGGTCGAGTCGTTGTAGGTGGCAACCGAACCTCCACCGGAGATTCTTAGCACCCCCTGCCCCGCCGTTACCATGGTCGCCACCATAGCCAGGAATAGCGGGGCCGCCGGGGACTGGGGGCCGTCTCTTCGTAACTTTCATTATGGGGGGGTATATTGCCATAGTTGCCACGCTTGGCGAGCGGGTTGGCAACCGCAGTTTTTTATTGTATTTTGTCGTTACCAGGAAGATGCTGCTGCCCATCTCCTGCCTGTTTCCCTTTGTCGCCTTTTACGACACCCACGGGAAGATATGGGGTAGTGGATATTCTTAACCGCCACTACACGGCACAGTATATACTTATCTTTATTTTATGAGTAAGCCATTATTAGCAAAATAGTGAAAAATAAACAAAACAAAATTATATACATTATTTCCAATGCACATTTTGCAGTAACAAATGGATTTTATGTAGATAATATTTGTCTTTTAAATTACATAATTTGGTCAAATATTTTAAAAGTAACGACATAAAGTTAACGATTCGTTAACGATATAAAGTAGTGCGGTCCAGCGCCCACGATCGGGCGTAATTTTTTTCTCCAGTTCGCCCACGAGTTGGAGGAAAACATCGCTCATCGCCATGTGAGCAAATGTACCTCTTCACACTTAAACTGCTTAACCGGTTTAGATGAAATTTAGTATCAAGATTAGTATAATTCCCGGGAAAGGAAATAGTATAGCTTTGATCACCGAAATTATCCCTAAAGAGGGTGATGGAATTTATTATGAAAGTGCTTTATTGATGGATCACCTATGGCTTAAAGTCAAAAAAATCTACGTGGACGAAGTCGCGAGCAAAAGCTAGTAAAGAATAAATGCAGAAAGTCAAAATTTATATTCGCACATTAACTACAAAATTGGAAAAAAAGTTAAATTTTATCCAGTTTCCCTCTCCTGAAAATGTCCCGGAGCGCGATTTTTTCACTTTTAAATACAATAACGTACACGATATGTGTGCGAGTAGATTAACGGAGTGGAGAAATAAATTATACCACTTTTAAAGAGTTTTTTTTATTATTTACTTTAACGTGGTAGAGCCATGCTGCAGCTATATTAGTAGTATAGTTGTAGCACGAATGGGTCGGCTCGACCGGGGAAGGACCACGCTCTCACAGAAAACCAGCATAAAATAGCAGCTTAACGCTGCTGTGTTTCGTATGGTGAGTGTAGAGAACCGGAGACCCTTTTTACTAGCAAAGAGGCATTCCATCTTAGTCCTCACGGGTGACAACGCATCTGCATCTTGAGTCTTTATTGATGATAGATTTAGATGTCTATGGGTCACATAACCACTTACCATCAGGTGGACTGTGTGCTCATTTGTCACCCTATCCTATAAAAAAAAATCATACATATCTTAGCGGTAAAGTGGGAATTTTTTGCAAAAACTAGACGTTGAGCAAATTAAATTGATATATGATAAGAAATGTTCATATTTTGTGGCAGATCACGTGGAAACTAAAAGTGAAATCACTTTTGTAGAGATGCAGGTAGTCGATGAATGTAGGTGGCTTAGAGCGTGATTTGTGCAATTACTTGGGAAACCCTATTTTCACCAATTGGCTTGTGATGGGCTGTAATCATGATGATGAATCCTAATTACGTCCTAAGAGCGAGACAAGATTCACATTGAAGTGTAAATTTTCTTTCAGATATTTGAATTTAAAATAACGATGATATCGACTTGAAGAAGATCCTTTATCACGATACGTCACGCATTTCATTGCATTCCATGAAATTTATCTTTTGAATTTGTTACGAATTTTTCTCGAAAAATTCAATCAAGATTATATGTACATAATATCTCCGAGAAATTGCGAACTTAATACCAGCTTAATGCTACTGTATTTTTATATATTTTGGCTCTTGTGATAAGAAGAAGAGATAAGATTCATTATGGCTGATAATAATAGCATATGTTAACAAATAATGTTTCATAATGAAGAGAGATAATTTAGACAAGAAAATCACTAGCCTCCTACCGATATGATAACGGTCGTGTAGGAAGGCGGCGGCTGCAGGCCCTACGGACCATTGTCAGTGCAGCTCGCTACATCCTAGCGACCAACCTTAAGGCGCAGGTTGAGCAAAATGTCGCGATAGTCGTTATTTGTGCGGTTTTTAGGAGCTATCTACTTTTTGTTTAAAAGATATATCAACAAATAAAAAACACATTATATTTCTACACAATCTTGATTCCATAAAAGCTATATCCAATTTTTTTTAAGGAATAATTATTAATATAATCTCCTTACAACAAAACCACATAAATGTGAAATTATTATTGATAAGATGCATCTTCTCGTAAAGTAAGTATTATTTTATTTTGCGATTTACACCAATGGAAAGGAAATTTATTATTGAACATTTCTATAGTAAATTTTTTTTTCAAAAGACCAAAATTTGATTTTATTAAGAAATTATTTTAAAATCTGGGCATATTCACTACTCACGGGCTTGCTGAATTCAGTGAGCCCTGAGCTCTTTGACGTGAAGCCCGTGTTGTTAGAGCGTCGACCAGCGCATACACTCACGTCATATCAGTCGATAATAATATTACTTATTAGGTTATTTATAGGTAGTATTATTTGTTTGTTTTGGGTATAATTTTTCGTATTAGTTATACATATATTTGTTGTGTTTTTTACTGCGCGATGAAGCTTTTTGCGTGTATTTTCTTTGAAGTAAATGCAAATAAAAAAATGAAGCACCATTAGCATGTAAAGTTCGAATACATAATTAAAATTTCGACAAATATTATAATTTACACTATTAAAGGCTAATTCAATATTATCACCCAACCACAATATTTTATTAGGTATAGTACTGCCTCGTTGGTCTAGTGGTTGTAGTAGTGCGACTGCTGATCGTGAGGTCCCGGGTTCGAATCCTGGGTCGGGCCAAAAAGTCAGTTATGAGTTTTTCATTTATGTTATAAGTTATAATTAGTATTACTAAGTTATACATTTTTGCTAAAATATAGTATATTATTTATTGTTTGTTTTTTCTTCTTTTTCAAAAAATAATTGAGTACATAAGGTGTTCTATACTTATAATTCGGTAAAAAGTATCTAAGTAGGTACTAATATACCTACTTTTTACTATTAACTAAAATTTTTTAAAACTATATTTAACTAAAAAGACTAAACTGACCATTTATTTTTTAACTCAAAACAGGACATGGGTTTATTTATACTCTAAAAACTATAACTTTATACAATTAGTGTTCACTATAAAATTATATTCGGTATAGATTGTAATTATTAAATGCAACATATTTTTTTTAACTATTAATTACATTTGTCAGTGGATTAAATTTGCTTTAATAAAGTTGGTGATGATTTTAAATAAGAATAACATTCTGCTCAAGTTTTTTTATTGTTATCTTTGTTAACAACATCGCCTTTAGAACTCTGGAACCGTAAGTATTTCTTTCAGACGTCCACAATTTATTCAAAATAAAAAAAATACTCTTTCTACCGGAGCATTCGTACCAGGTAGACATAAAATATATTCGATTAAAAAAATTATGTTGAAGATTGTTGACTTTGAATACTTCCATCCAACGAGTTACGGGACAATTTTGTGTCCCGGAGCTTTGTCTGGGGACAATGGGACAGGTGACCGAGAAAAGGGACAGTCCCGTTCAAAACGGGACGTATGGTCACTTTAGCTATAACCCGGCGACGGCTCCGTGGCGCAGTGGCTTAGCAATCAGTTGTTGCGCTGGGGGCCGCGGGTTCGAATCTCGCACGGAACAAGTATTTGTATGGCCTACAAATAATTGTTCCGGGTCTGGATGTTTGTCCTTGTGCAATTTATGTTTGTAAACTGCCTCCATGACACAGGAGAAAATCCTAGTGTGGAGGTAACTTTTTTTACAATTGAAATTGAAAGATTGAACCCTTATACTTCTTGTTGATTTTTGTATTACCTTTATTAAAGTTACACTTATGTATAAATAAATATAATTACGTATGTAGAAATAAAATTGATTTTCATCCTCATCAATCATTGGGGCGAGAATAATGTCTGCCAGCATAAGTAATAAGCAGGCTAAGTTACAAGGTGCTCAGTTCAAAAATTCGTAGGTAGTAACATACCTTACTTTTCAATACGTGACACGTAAAAATTAACAATAATCAAAAACACATCTATAAAACATCCTATTTATTTATTTATTCTTTATTGCACCAAATATTTGTACAAAAGGCGAGCTATCTATTTATTTACCTATAGTGAATATGTATCATTTAAACTCACAATTTTCAATGCTTCAATTTTAATATATAATTAATTATAAAATTTCATAATTAGATAATATATGAAAATACATAATTCTAATATAATGCAACTAATATACCGAATAAAAAAATTAAAATACATTTATCTATGTACGCTGTGTGTATTTCCATAAATTTGTTTATTGATGTTGAAAAAATAATACTAAGTTCTTACCTACAATAGGTCTTACATATTTCATATTAAGCAATATATTGTTGCGAGCGGCGCGCCGCCGGCAAAATGCTCAAGGTCGTTCGCATGGAGTAGCCCCTTAAGATAGAGACGATAGAAGAATTTGTGGTCCGGTTAGAGCGCGGTATGTTCAACTGCGCCGACAATGGGCCACACCCACACTTGAACAACTTCGCTCCACTACACCAACGAGACGACCTTTACTAAGAGAACTTCTACCTATATAGATTAAGCAGTTGAATAACAACCCATAAGGTCACTGATTGACCAACTAAGAGCTTTATTTAATTTTAACACCATTATGCAGCGACCAGAGAATCGAACCCCATACCGCTGCTCTCTACTAACAATGGCGAGTATAATCGGCTTCCAGGATCGGCCCACAGACGTGATGATAATCCGAGCAATGGGGAAGATGCCCCGAGTCCCGAAACCTGCTGTGTGTCTTACACAAACACATCAGCAGACGACAACGTAAGGCAATTCGTTCGGGAACAGCTACTAGTTTTAAAGTTTAAAGCAAGAAAGAAGAAGGCAATAGGGAAGTGATAGGAAAGTAGTAAAAGTTTCAACGTTGCACTCTTATGGGGAAATTACGAAGATAAAACCCGTAATCTTAGTCGTCTGACCTTTTTTTTCAGAAGGGGCAACACACGTTCTTGTGTGACACACCTTCACGGGGTCACGTCCACCTCGTTTTTCCCGAACCCACTAAAATCACACCACGACGGTGTGATTTTAGCTTCGGAGTAGAACGTCTATGACTGACTAACCCCTGTCTGTTTGACCCTTTCACTCGTCATCATGATTAAATGTAATATTGATATCAGACAAAATTAATGAACAGATAACAATAAGATTAACAATATTTTATCAGAAGGATTTGAAGAACTCTATACAAGAAGAAGATAGATTTTTACAAGAAATAAGAAATGTGTATTCAAAGAGAATATAATGACTACGTTTATATGTATTGCGCATTTATCTTTCGGAAAAATCGAAGTAATAAAAAGTACAATAACTACATTCCGTGGCGAACACAAAACCAGTATATAAATCGTACTTGCGATTGTTGTCTTATGGTGAAACTTTATCTTTTACTTTAGTGATTGGGATTGACAAATGTAATTGTGTTAGCCTGTTTTATCTTGATATATAAAAATCCCCAGTTACAATTATTCGTTCACGCTAATCTCTGAAACCGCTCAACTGATTTTAATGAAATTTAGTAAATATGTAAATACAATACAATACAATAACTTTATTTCAGGCATCAAGGACTTAAAAATTAAGAACATTGGCCCATAGCAATATATACCTTAACCTAAAAATACATATAAAGTATAGACATAACTTAACACTATTTAGGGAACGGTTTTCTTTGGCGTGTCCCTGTATCGGTGAAACACTACCCCAGAGGGCCAGTAATCGGGAGCGAGGAATGTCTCTTTATGTTTTGCAGGAAACTGGAGTACGTAGGATTTGAAGTTCGTTGACCTATTAGACTCCAGACGCTGCAAATGTAAAGAGATCGGATCCTCAATGCGGCATCGGCTTCGTTCTTCCTCGAAACGCAGGACGTCTTCTCCCGACGTATTTATGTCCAAACGGGAGATGTAGAGCTCATGAGGTAGAGTTCCGAAAAATGTCTACCCGAGCCGAGGCGCAGCCGAAGGTGAGGGTTGACAGTCGGAACAAGTTGCAAAGAGGGTTCCGCACGTGTACTGAACAATTATTTTTAATACAGGTGCAAAAAAATGAAGCAATTGAATAAAATAATAAAAAGTAAAATAGTAAAAGAATATAAGCAGAGATTTATTTCTTCACCCATTCTTGGTAGGCAAAGGGAACTATGCCCATACAAACAAGTCTTCAGTAAAAATTTTTATTGATAAGAAATGAAAATGAAATTTAATGAGATGAAATGAAATGAAACCTAACCTAACTCATGGAATCAAACCATTAAATGTGATATTGAATCAAATTAGTAGCCTCATTTTAGAAATATTTGCATGAATCTTAAAATTTCTATGAATTCTTTTAGTAAAAACTTCGTAGTTGGTTTTTCTTTTTAAAGTGGAAGCGCCAGGGTAGTCCGCGAAATTCAAATTTTCTTACGTTTTTTGCTTTGAAAAACTCATTCAAAGGAATTATACGAACATAGACGGTTGTATTGATGATTATAATTCTGTAAATACATACTCGTTACGCTCGCGAATCATATTTTATTAAACATACAACCTGACACTGACATGCAAATTGCAAAAAACGTAAGAAAATTTGAATTTCCCGGGCCACCCTGGAGCTTTCATCTTAATAGACATTATTTTGACAGTTGGGAAAGAGAACGCACGAGTTCGGAAAAGGTAAAGAAAAAGCTTGAGTATGCCCACATCCCGAACGCTACACGTCGCTGCAATACGCCACTTTTTGAGCAACTGTATTAAAAATAAGTTTGTCGATACGATAAGCGAGCTACCTACTGTAAGTTGATTGTAATATGCCTATAACCTCCACGCAAGTACAAGCAATAAGTTGACAAAGTTTTAGCGTATTCTAATAAATGGTATGGCAGCGCATTTTCTTTTTTTCTTTTTTTATAGAAGAGGGGGCAAACGAGCATACGGCTCACCTGATGGTAAGTGACTACCGCCGCCCATGAACAACTGCAACACCAGGGAGGGAATTGCAGATGCGTTGCCGGTTTTTTTAAAAGGAGTACGCTCTTTTCTTGATGGTCCCTAAGTCGTATCGGTCCGGAAAAATCGCTGATGGTAATCGATTCCACAAGGAAGTCGTGCCAGGAAGAAAACATCTTCTAAATCGCACAGTGGTGGATCCAGATGGTGTGGATGGTATCGGGAGTTCTGCCGCGATGTGCGTTCGTGAAATTTGGCGGCTGGGATTAATCCGAATAATTCCTCAGAGCACTCCCCATGATAGATGCGAAAGAAAATGCAAAGGGATGCAACATCTCTTCGCAGTGCCAATGAATCGAGCCGATCGGAAAGGGCTCGGTCGTCGACGATTCGACCCGCTCTGCGTTGGATGCGGTCAAGTGGAAGGAGCTGGCACTGGGGAGCAACTGCCCAGAGATGGGAACAGTATTCCATGTGAGGCCGAACCTGCGCCTTGTAAAATTGCAGGCGGTGTGCCGGCATGAAATACTGTCCCGCTCTGCTGAGAACGCCAAGCTTTTTAGAGGCCAATTTGGCCTTCTCTTCCAAGTGACCACGAAACTGCACGTCACTCGATATGTTGACTCCGAGGATACCGATACTGGCTGAGGCAAGAAGGGGAGTGCCATGAAACTGAGGAGATACGACAAAGGGATTCTTTTTAGCGGTAAACGCGCAAACTTCTGTCTTCTGAGGACTAAACTGGACTAGATTTAGTCGCCCCCAATCCGAGACTTTGTTCAGCAAAGACTCGACTTCAGACACAAGTTTGTATGAAATAAAAAAACATTAATTTTTATATAGATAATACAATCAATGTCAATCCTAATCTCTTTTTCTCTTTCTCTTTTTTTTTTTAAATAAACACGTAACCCTCACTACAACTAGGATTTTCTCCTGTATCGTAGAGGCAGTTTACATATATAAGTTGCACAAGGACAAACATCCAGACTCGGAACAATTACTTATAGGCCATACAAATACTTGTTCCGTGCGGTATTCGAACCCGTGGCTCTTAGCGCTGTAACTCAATGCTAAGCCATTGCGCCACGGAACTATCACATCACAAAAACAAAACTAGTGTTCATCTTAAGTGCCTTCGAGAATGAGTTATAGTTATGGTATTTTTTTTTTATATATAAATCAGGTCACCTAACTAACAAAACAACTACAGAATGATTGATGATAAATCAATGACTAAACAACATTCTTTTTACTTATTAGGTTTACTAACGTTTGTTCACATTATTACATTTCACTTACTAGAAAACACCGATTGCTCCGACAGTAAATAAACAGTGATAAAACGCATTAGGATTCGTTAAGGATTAATTTTTTTATACAATAAGGGTGACAAACGAGCACAAAGTCCACCTGGTAAGTGAGTGATGTGGCCCATGGATCTACAAATATCCTCGATTAAGAATCAAAATGAAGATGCTTTTTCACTCTTGAGGGCTAAGATGGAATGCCTCGTTTCCAGAAAAAAGGGTTTCTGGTTCTCTATACTCACCCTACGAAACACAGCAGCATGAAGTTGCTATTCAAAGGGCCAACCAAATATTGATATTCTAGGTTAAAATCCAAATGTCTTCGATAGATCTATCTGGGGGCACGGTAGTGCCCCCGCCAAGTCGAGCTAAAAATCGGCACGGCCGTACCATCCTTTTCTCGAAGCAGTTCAGGCCATTTTCGAAACCCTATAACTTCGTTGTGGATGAAACTAGAACCCTGAATTTTCAGTAACCAAGTAGGTTGTATAAACCCGGTATATTTCAAATTTGATTAAATTTGAATCAGAAGTTTAAGGATTATAACTAGTCAAAGTTTCTTAATTTTGTCACTCACTGACTGACCGATCATTAAAACTCTAAGTCACTTCTAGCAGACTTAGAAGTTTCAAATTTAGAACACATTTAGTGTTTCGTATTTTATATACAAAACACTAAATGTGTTCTAAATAGCCAAGTCAATCTATTTACTTAAAATATAAAAGATTTTTAGTATTAATGTGGTCACTATAAGATGTTGTTACGTTAGCTAATTACGTAATAACTTAAGATAGAGGAACCCTTAAGTAGGGATTGAATAAATGAACCGACTTGGTATTACATGGATCTCACAACTTTTTACGGTAGAAGAACTGAGTTGCGAGACTTGGTTTTTTTACGAGTTACGTTTTTGATGGCATCTGTGATATTCTGTAATTAATGAAATAATTGGTCTCATGTATATACTTATACATGTATACATTCATACTACAAGCTTAATATTTATTTATTATTAATATTTTAGGACAACGTACAAGTTACAAATTTAAGAAAAAAAAAACAAAATAAACGTACTGAAGGCCACAGCACTGAGGAAAATTGCACAAGAAACTTTGACGAAGACACAACTACACAATAACAGATGATTTTGGAAGTAAAATTAAGTAAATAACAATACATGGTATATGTTATACACATTCATATTAGTATTGATATTGCTTCAATGTATTTCGCGTAAATCTAACAAAAAGGGAAATAAAAAAAAAACAAAAATACAGAATATAGAAAATAACATGGTCACAATCAATACTTAATCTTAGGACATTTCATCACTGTCTTCATTATTTTACTTACGGAGTCATATTGAATATTAACTGAGTTACTATTAGTAACAATACCTTACGCAGTCTAGATGTATAGGAATTTGCACCTAACACGGTCTTGCGAAAAGGGCAAAGAGGAATTATCGGATATCGTGGATATCTTGAGGGAACGCACACGATAAGCTTAATCGTTGTAGTTACTGTGGTCACTAGGACTCATGATTTATGATTTTCTTTCAGTCCTTTTTTTAATATATTATTATTATAAATGCACCAAATTTAGAATTCAATAAACAAGGAAGGTTAAAGCGACGTCATGTCAACAAGTGGACAGGCGTAAATTACACGTAACGAGAAAGCTTTTCTAACAACTGAGATTCCAAGATGATCCCTCAATGTGATAAGACACGTCTTTCATCGAGTCCAAGCCTAAACTAATAGTCTATCATTTATATATAGGTGAAAGTACGAGTATTTCTTTCTTTTTTACGTTTTTTTTTTATTTTAGAATTCGTTTGCACAACTATTTCAATTTAAAAATGTTTCCAACACTTAACGTTTGTAAGTTGCCAGTTACGGCATCAGAGGAAGCACATATTATTGCCAGAGGTAAAATATATTAATAACGGAATAGTGATGCAGCATCAAAGATGCGAATCATCAGGTATGTCATCCGCCAGTTGCCTTGCTAAGCGTATTGATTATGGCAAATTCTCCCTATTATAGGATAGATACGTACTCGTATTCAACAGTTTTTTGAATCTATGTATTTATTTAAACTTAAAAAAAATCGTACATATGGCAGACTTAATGCTTTAAGGCATTCTCTACTAGTCAACGATTAGGCTAAGCAGAGATACACTTATGGCAGGTAGTGCAGCAAAAGTAAAGTAATAATGAAAAAAAATTAATAAACCAGAATATAATTATATATACTCGTTTACAAGAGACATATATCATACAAATGTACATATAGTATATTAAATATATACAGACGTACACAAACTGTTCGGTTTTCTCTACACTCACTATACACGGTAGCATTAAGCCGGTATTTCACGCTGTCATTCCGTGAAAGCGTGATTTTTCTACCTACTTCATGAAGGAGGAGGTACTCAATTCGACTGTATAAAATATCTGCAGCATGGCTCTACCACAACTTTTGTAGATAATAAAAAAAAGGAATTGTTCGATAATTTTAATAAATAATTATAAATAATTTTTGGTAGAGACATGCTGCAGTTATATTAGTAGTATAGTTGTAGCACGAATGGATCGGCTCGACAGGGAAGGACCACACTCTCACAGAATACCAGCGTCAAATAGCATCTTAACATTGCTGTATTTCTTATGGTGAGTGTAGAGAACCGGAGACGCTTTTTAATGGAAAATAAGCATTCCATTTTAGTTCTCACGGGTGACAACGCATCTGCATTTTGATTCTATATTGAGGATCACAGCAGCCACTTACCATCAAGTGGACTGTGTGCTCGTTTGTCACCCTATACTATAAAAAGAATATTTCTTATGTTTACGCAAACATTACACATTTAAATAAAACTAGTTTCTGAGGATTTTATCGCGTATATTAATTTATTTTATATTCCCACTTTACAGCAACCATGGTCACCTACGGGACTGAGGTGTTCGACGCCCCATTGTAATGGTTAACCACGGCTACCTCCAGATTAAAATTCTTCAGTTTTGGTCCAATCTACGAAGACCTTGAAGTCTTGAAGTTGTGTGTTTGTATCCGAAGCAAACGGTAGCACCGAGCCAAATTCTCTACTCAAATTAGGATGTTTATAGATTTCAATAACAGTTATGTGTTCTTTAACGCGGATTTAGTTTGTCCTATGTAAGAGATACCACATTATCAATGAAGCTTGTACACTACCGCATCTTGCAGAGGGAGGTTACACATAACTGATGCTAAAAACTCATGCCCGAAATGGAATTGGTAATATAAAATAAATTAATATACGCGATTAAATTCTTAAAAATTAGTTTAATTTAAAATAATTGTTTGGATAAAATAAATCTAAAAAAAATGGATCATCTTACGTAGGAGCGAAAAATTCTCGCTTAAAAGCTTAATTACTGAACTTAAGTGTAGGATCGTTTAATTAAATATTCAAATATTCCCCAAGCAGAACACTGATAGCGTTTTACTGGCAGTTTCAGTGTCCTTTCTCGATTTTCTCTTATCTTCACTGTTTTAATGTAAGGGAAAAGCAAATTTCGTCCGTTTACGCCTACAAAATGTTTTAAATGCTGCGATGTTTGTTACTAAATAAAATATACGGAAATGTCACAATTTGCATTTATAAGTGTTTATACTTCCATACTCGTGGAGCTCTGAGATGCGAGAGATATAAGATATTAATATGTATATATATTCTCCAGACCGTATTTCGGTCACGGCGGCCAGTCTCACAGGGGACTAACCATCTTCGCAAGACAGCAGAATTATGGTTCAGTCACAAGTGCCTTCTCTATTCCTTCACTATCATAATCCGATGGGACAGTAATCCGATGCGACCGAAGAGAGATCAAGCGCAGCACGAAAGGTTTGTAAAGGACGTGCTTACCGAAGCACTGATGTAAAAAACACCGCCATCTTTTTAACTCTGGACTGCTATTTCTTGACAGAAAACCTCAATAACTGATTTTTTTCGACCTGAACCGAAATTCGTAACCGGGACCTCAAAAATAAATAAATATATATATATATTTATAGAATAGGGTGACTAACGAGCTAAGACTAGTCCACCTGATAAGTGGTTGCTGTGGCCCACTGACATCTACATTTAAAATCGTTTGCGAATTAAAATGCAGATGCGTTGTCACCCGTGAGGACTAAGTTGGAATGCCTCTTTTCCAGTAAAAAGGGTCTCCGGTTCTCTACACTCACCATACGAAACACAGCAGCGTTAAGCTGCTATTTTACGCTGGTGTTCTGTGAGAGCGTATCAATAATCTTTTCTCAAATAAAGTTTCACACTAACTGTAACACCCTATTAACCAACCTAGGGGTTAGGTTTGCCAAAATCCTTAATTAGTAGAAGCCTCAATAGTAAGAAAAGCTATTGTCCCAATTTCATACTTCTACATCCAGCGGTTTAGGCTATGCGTCTACAATATTTTTCATACAAACTAGCGCCTTCGTTTTAAAACCTAAAGGATAAATTGAAAAAAATATATTTATCTTCATACAAATTAGAACATCTTCTGCCCCCCCCCCCCCCCCGGCCCCGCAAGGGTTTGTTTTGAAAAATCTAAAACCCGAATTCATTAATTTTATTTTTAATTTACAGAATAAGTTTCGAGTCAATTAGTAAATAAAACATTTTCATACAAACTGTAACACACTATTTCACCCTCTTAGGGGTTGAAATTTCTAAAATCCCTTCTTAGTGGATTCTTACGTTATAAAAGGCAGCTACTGTCCAAATTTCACATCATTTACAGTCACTCGGGGCATTTTTAGGGTTCCGTACCTCAAAAGGAAAAAACGGAACCCTTATAGGATCACTTTCTTGTCCATCTGTCTGTCTGTCTGTAAATACCCTTTTATCAGGAACGCGTGAAGGTATCAAGCTGAAATTCATCACATACTTAAGTATACTGTCCCTTGGAGCTGTGAAAAAATCAAACTTCTAAGCCAACCCAATCAAAAGATACAGCCGTTTATGCCGCAAATTTTAGACATTCGCAAGGGAACTCATAATCTTAAAATTTGGTACGAAGCAACGTATTATAGCGCAACGTATATAGCACAGATAAAAGAAAAATTGAGAAAAACATAAATTTTTAGTTACATCATATAATAAAAATATTTTTAATAATTTTAAACTATAAGTTACGGATTTGTTCGGAATCCTCGGTGCGCTAGTCGGACTCGCACTTGGCCGGTTTTTTAAAATATAGATAATAATAGATACCCTTATAAACACATCGTTCACACAAGACGTAAAGTACCCACATCAGCGACATCAAAGGCGTGAGATATCTGTCTGTTAACACAATGAAATAATTTATTATAAATAAATATGCACTTATAACACAATATATGTATTGTATTCAATTAATATTTGTACAGAGCACTCAATATTTACAGTTTTTGTTATCACGACACTTAATTACACTTTGACTAATTCGACACGTGTTCTCAAAACAGAATGCCTAAGAATCATGATGCAACCCTATTTTATAACATTTCCCTTTCAACTTCTCTTCCGTTGTGCACGAAGAGGGGCGAACGATGTGTCCAGTAATAAAGTTGCCAACACTGCCATCCTGCTTGGTTCCTGCCTCAGGAACCTCACGAGTCTATTTAAAATACTGCAAAGACACAAATCGATTAGAAACTATTTTTTTTTATATATTAACTGCCATATTTTTTTATAACTGATCATGACGCAAGTTTATAGTCAAAGGTCAACCATCAGGTTACAAATTTTTAGTTTTACAAAACTCGAGACAAATTTTAAGACCACCTGCACTTAAAGGAACATGTCACACTTAAGAGACCAGGTTCGTCTTCTCCTGGAATAGACTTGCATTTAAAGAAAATTTAGTCTCACTTAAACGTACCAAGTTCATTCCACTTGCGTTTAATAAGATTGCAAGCTTATAGTCAAAGGTTACAATCTGGTTACACATTTTTAGTTTTACAAAACTCGAGACCAATTTTAAGACCAGCTGCACTTAAAGGAACTTGTCACACTTAAGAGACCAGGTTTGTCTTCTCCTGGAATCACCTGCATTTAAAGGACATTTAGTCTCACTTAAACGTACCAAGTGCATTCCACTTGCGTTTAATAAGATATTTCATCATACTTAACCGTACCAAGTTTATTTAAACTATACTTATTTCGGTTTTGTTTAACATTTTATGTGTTTTACCCATATTTTGTATTGACTCGCGCACTCAGTAAAATGCAATCAAACATTTTGCCATATACACTTTTTCGGTACTACCTAACAGCGACCTTGTGATGTACTTCTGTATACTTTACCACCTAAAAGTTCATAGTTTATGAAAATCTAGTTATTTGCTTCGGCCTGTCCTGTCTCTTAAATTTCTTTAAGCTCAAAGAACTTAAAGAACGCGTTCGCCTATGACTTTTATTTTTAGTGCGTTTATTGCGTTGCATTTATCTTGATCTGCGTTAAAACAAGTTGTTAATTATCAGGACAACATTTAAAGTTGCCTATCCTCTCATCCATCACGCATACGAGGCCCTCAAACAGAAATACGCTCGCATACTGTGGACTATAATAAAGCACTTCGCTTTCACATGTAAGCATACATCTCCATACGAAGTATCTCACACATACTCTTACTTGAACTTGCGAGATCCTACGTTAACCACGTGAATCACGTTAAAAACGTGAACCAGGACAGCGCCTACCAGGATAGAGCCTGATACATGTTCAGAGAACACGACTTCCGCGCATACAGACTATAACACTTCCGCGCACACATAGTATACGACTTGAGAGGCACCGCCATGTATAGCGTACGCGCGCTTCGGAACGGCGCCCACCGCGCGTGCAGCATACGCGTCTGCCGAAACCAGGCCATGATACAGCTGGACCCGGTAGTCCATACCGACCAGCAGGGCACACACTCACCTCACACTCGCGTACATGTAATCACATCACACGTGCTACTGTAACACATAAAAGAAAACCTATTAAAAAGTCTCAAGTCGGAACATGATTTCAAGAAATGCAGCACTACTCTTGGGACACCATTCGCTTTTCTAGGGCACCATATACTGAGCTGCGGCTACAAGACAACCTCTGGTATGCTGCGATCCTCATGTAAAGTTAAATTATCTCTTCAATGTCAAAATTAATTTGATTTACTTCGATTTCGTCAGTGATACTTTGTTTTTCCACAACTAATTAAAAAGTTAAGAACTTATACTTACAAAATATTTTTAAGACAATGTTTAGGATAAACTTGCTTTCCTCGTGTATCAAATGGTGATCTCTAACAGTAGCAAATAATGTGTTTGTGGCGTCATAAGCCCACAGCATACTTCCACTCAAGAGCAAGCGCCACAGCACGACGCCTTCCACTATACCCTCAACATTAGATCCCAATTTTGTCGAACACATCACACTTTGATTAAACTGTAACACTTGTCAACACATTAGAATACATAAATACTACTTAGTGTTATTAATTCATAGCACGTTAAAGCTAAGAATATTTTTTAGTTTATCGTTTAAACATGTTGAACTTTAAAATTAGTCCATGTAAATTACACCACATATCAAATTATAACATAACTCGAGCATGTTAAATTTCCACTGAATTCAAAACTATAACTCTTCTTAAAATACCTCCAACATTTCTTTCGACATTTTTACGTACTTAAATGAATAATAAATGTACTTGCGGGTACCTCATTATCAATTAAATGTTAATTGAACAAAAGTATTTATCTTTTGGCTTAAAACATTTCACTTTAAACTTTTACTCTACACTTTAATTGTGTGTCAATGTCGTAAATAGTACAGCAAATCATGACATAATAATAACAAAGACATTAACGCGAAGTCTTTCACAAAGTTAATAACTATCACACTATTCGAAGATTATATTATGTGGACGATAACAGGGATTGTATCCCACTTCTGATGTTAACACAATGAAATAATTTATTATAAATAAATATGCACTTATAACATAATATATGTATTGTATTCAATTAATATTTGTACATAGCACTCAATATTTGCAGTTTTTGTAATCAAAACATTTAATTACACTTTGACTAATTCGACGCGTGCTCTCAAAACAGAATGCCTAAGAATCATGATGTACCCTAATTTATAACATTTCCCTTTCCACTTCTCTTTCGTTCTACACAAAGGGGGGCGGACGATGTTGCCAGTAATAAAGTTGCCAACATATCTAATAATCACTTTATTTCAGATCAAGATCCATCATAGTACGTTAGTAAATATAAGAAACAGAAAGCAAAACAACCTGCTTAGGCAAATTCTCCTTGCAACGCGAGAGGCTCATTCTGTGTACAGCATTTCCTATTTCAGGCCGATATCTTAGTACAAGAAGAAGTCTAAGCCTTCTTCTTCATCACATCATAAGCTCCCCTCATACGTTATACCCTTATGTAAATTTTAATTATCATAATAAAACCCCAGACTAACACCATCAACTCCAATTTTCTGCTTTCTTACAACAAGTTAATATTTATTCTTACATCACTTTACTCGCTTCGGCCTTGATAGTTTTTAAAGCGCCTGCTAGAATGTAATAGCAATACTACTACTTATTCACAAGTTGCAGTACAAAAATTTATAGTTATAAATTACTTTAAATAGCTAATTTATTATTCTAAGCTATTAAGTAAAGTAGCCGCGGGTAATAGACCAGCATTGAATAATACATACAAAAGAGGTAACAATCAACATAGACATAACCTGTACAGGAGTCTATGCTACATTGTTACAATAAAACAGAAGAAACGGGCCTTTAAAATACCCACAAATAAACTAGTGTGTTCCTTTTTTCGATCTAAGTACAAATTCTAAGTAAAACTTAGATTCTGCTTCTACTACTGCTCTACTGACTTCCATTTATTTTATCTTTAAAATAATAATTATACTTTAGACATTAGCAGAAACGTATTTTATGGCCCATATAAAATGCACACGTATTATTTTACAGCGGTCACGTCTACTGGACCGAAGAATGCACTTCTCTCGTAGAAGACATGAGCCATTAACTATAAATCTAAGCCAAGTACACGATCATTGGAATTGCAGTTTTGATGTTACTCTTACTTGTTTTTTAGTTAAAATAAATAAATATAAAACCCTCTCAGAAATGAGAGTAGGCCTGTGCCCAGCAGTGGGACGTATATAGGCTATAACTCTAACTCTAAATAAATATAGCAAAAGTATTATTAGCAATTTTATCATCACATATGCCACCTAGCAGTGTTAGACTAAGAGTCTTCTTGGCGACCTTAAACTGTTCGAGGCGCAGAGCAGCCAGCCTCTCAGTGTTCTACAGGATGCACTTCGTAAAGTACAGGAATCACATGACTAAATTTCTAACTCCCTTGTCCACCATCGGATAACCAGGCAGCCGGTCGGCTTTCACTTTGTTGTCGATATTCCACGCATTCGAACCAAATGGCTTGCTTTGTCTTTCGTAATGTTTATAGCAAATGCGTAGAAGTTTGTCGAAGTCTGTACTTCCATCCGATTACAAACTAGATGTCTTCAAAACAAGAGTGAACGGGCAAGAAAGGCTGGCACTTCATCGTCATTATTAATTAACATAGGCCTCTCCCCAAGGAACGCCACAAAAAACGGTCCCCAGACATCTGCATCTATAATATACCTACTTTCTGTATTTCATACCGTTCCTGTGTCGAGTCGAGTCGGTTGTCGATTCTTCGAGCTATTTGGCTGGTCCACTGCCACTTCAGTTTACTGATCCGTTGAGCTTTATGTCGGTTACTCTGATTCCACTGCAGATATAAAGGACTAATCTAAAATTATAAGAATTGATACCCTAGTAATTTTACATTAGTCCATTTAATCATTGTCCATAACAGCTGCTTACAGCGGCGTATGCTTCTTAAAAGCTAGCGTCGATCCGGTAGAAAAAAATAAAACAACTATATTTTATAAAAAATAAGCTAAAGAAGCGAAACTGTATTAAAAAAGTAAAATTAAGGAAAGGATAATTACGTTATGCAATACGTGACGCAGCGAGTGAAATGAAACTACACGAAAGTAAATGAAAATTCCAGAATTCACCAAACAGTCTGATGTTTTTATAGCCACAACGATTACAACCGGCGCTGGCCAGTGCGGAGTATGCGGTAATACTGCGAATTTGAAGTTGTTTACGTATTCCTTTATTTTTCAGAATACGTGCCGAATAAAAGCTAGTCACTTCTGCTGTGAAAATATAATACTAATGTTAGGAAAATATTTTATAGAAAAATTACTACTGCTGAGTCCGTCGGGATAGGAACCATCTTCTTATTATTTCAGCCAAATAGCAGTGCCTGTACTGCTATGTTACGGTTTTAAGAGTATTGTACGGGCTACAATTAGCGACTCGTACAGTTTCTTTTATATTTAGGTTAGTCTATAGTTATGTAATTCACGACGCGACGCCGAGATTCGAACCTTATAAAACTAATGTATTGATATTTGGATATGCTTTGTGGCATTCCATTTAAGTCCTCAAAGCATCTGAAGTCTTCTTTGTTTGAAGTTGGTTGCACTGTAATTTCCTTTGTCACATTAGTTTAATATATAAAATTGTATTTGTAAAAAAACCCACAAAGGGAAAACCGAAAAGAAAGGGTTGGCTGTAACGACAAGGAAATCTCCCGCACGATGTGCCAGCGTCAAATAGCACCATAATATTTTTTTTTATATAGGATAAGGGTGACAAACGAGCACAAAGTGCACCTGATAGTAAGTGGTTGCTGTGGCCCATAGGCATCTACACCTACCCTCAAGTATAAATCAAAATGCAGATGCGTTGTCACCCGTGAGGACTAAGATGGAATGTCTTGTTTCCAGAAAACAGGGTCTGCGGTTCTCTACACTCACCAAACGAAACACAGCAACATTAAGCTGCTATTTTACGCTGGTTTTCTGTGAGAGCGTGGTCCTTCCCCGGTCGAGCCAACCCATTCGGGCTAAAACTATACTACTAATATAGCTGTAGCATGGATCTACCACGTATAAACGGTCCGTGTAAATGTGTTTTGTTTGGTGAGATAGAATACATCCTGGTAACAAGGCATTCCTTCTTAGTTCTCAGGGCTGACAACGCATCAGCAACTTGATTCTGAATCGGGAATAGATGTCTATTGGTCACAGTATGCTTTTATTTTCAATCCGGTGGACTGTGTGCTCATATATTGTCAACCTTACTTAAGTTTGTTAAAATTATTTTGCTTTATATCCGCGTAATAAAATATAATGACGTGTAGTTTGAAGAGCATCTTCCGCCCTTCCTCGATTTTCTTTCGATTGCTATTTTTCTAAAATTTAATAGAATCAGGCGTTACTTTGAGGGAATCCATTATTGAATAAAACTATTTTTTACGGATTTTATCGCGTTTAATTTACAATATATTTATTTTATTTCCCGACATTAGATTTGATAGACCACAAATCCTCGCAAAAGAACACCGATTCCAACCAAGGATGATACGTGAGGTTATTGAAATTTAAAAAAAAACATCCTAATTTCAATAGAGAAGATGGATTGGTGCCGCCATCTGCTTGGGATCCTATAATTAACAAAATTACATCCAAACCCAAGCATATCACTGCTAGACTACAAAATACTGTAAGTTCATTCTGCGTAAATCGAACCAAAAATTAATATTAAAAACTGAAGGTAGCCGGGCTAACTGTGACATCGGAACGTCAACATCTCCCGTGCCCCCTTTGTGTTGCTGTAAAGCACCCGAAACGTCGGGAATTAAAATAGTAAATTAAACGCGATAAAATCCGTAAAAAATAGTTTAATTCAATGTGTATTGTTCGAAATAATTTCGAAATATAAGAAATCATTATGGAATCCACTATATTAAGATTGGTAAAAATTACTTTTGTTTATATCCTCGTAATGAAATAAATGATGAGTCTTACCTAGTTTGAAGAGCACCTCCCGCCATTCCTCAATTGCGTGCACTATCCCCGTCACCACTAATCCCAGCACCACTATTCAGAAACCACTACTCCCAACACAACTACACTAGGAAAGACATACCACCGTAGATAATACAACACATGATTCGCCTTTACACGAGGCATCCTTAGGTGAAGTAGACTCTGCGGTGGCTGACCGTTAGTTGTGTGTCTTTTTTTTTAATTTAATTTCCTTTCCTAATCTAGTTGTGTTGGAATTCTTGGTGCTCGGATTTGTGGTGACGGGGACTATTTAATTTTATAAAAATTGCAAATGGGTCTCATATTCAGTAAAATTATAACCTTATGGCAGCTTAACACGTATTAATTCTTTCCATAATTCTAAGAGCTAGGACAGACTTATACGTATAATGTTCAATGCTGAACAAAGGCCCCCCACATAGATTGCCTCAGAGGGGGGAATTTATTCCATAGTTGCCATGCTTGGCCACTGGGTTGACAAACAAAGTTTTTATTTCTAGTATTTATTAGGAAGACGCTGCCGCCTATCTCTTGATTTGTTTTCCTCTGTCGCCTCTTACGACATTTACGGGATGATATGGGGTAGTGGATATTCTTACACCGCCACTACACGGTAATGGAGTACATAAGAAATAATGTCCTCCAGACCGAATTTCGGTCACGGCGGCATTCTCAACAGAGACTAGCCATCGGCGCAGGATAGGATTATAGTGCACAAGTGTATGAGCAAGCACAGGTGCACTCTATATTCCCTCACTCTCATAGTCCGATGGGACGGTAAACCGACACGTCCGGAGAGAGATCAGCCGCAGGACCAACGGCTTTACGTGCTTTCCGAGGCACGGGGGTGAGACACCGCTAACTTCCTGCCTCCGGGCAGCTACTGAGAATTTCTTCATGGAAAAATTCAATAACTGATTTTTTTTGCCCCGACTCGGGAATCGAACCTGAGACCTCATGATCAGAAGTCGCACTACTCTCGCTATACTCAATACATATTATATTGAGTAATCAGATAACTTCTAAAAATAAATGTCAACATGTGGCGAAGTTATTAAAAGTAGCGCATACTTGGCTGACCAGTTGCGAAATTTCCACTACACCCGTCTTGCTTTTCCTGTGAACTATACTGTGCAGAGAAAAGTATTTTTTTATTAAAATTGGTTGAGAAATTTATATTATAAATCTGTTGGCACTAAAATTGTGTGTGTGTGTGTGTGTGTGTATTCAAATACATAACCACAAACAAACCCAACAAGAGTGAAAACATAAACCGCTACATATAAATAAAATGTTAAAAATACTACTTCATACGTAAACCCTGTCATTCTTACCTCATAAAAACGGATATTATCCTACTAAACATTGCCATAAACACAACACCCTTGCGTTCACTAACACCCGCAATATTACCCTAAACGCACAGCATTAAGGCTGATAGTCCTACGTCTCAAAAGAAAATTGTTTTCATATACTCTATAACGTCTCCTAATTCTGCTGTAAAAGCATGGCGCAATTCAGTTTATTGCAATCTAAAGTTAATAACTTTGGAGATGGTTTACGCGATCCTTTTCATGGTTTATAGCGTATCATCAAGGCTGTCAGAGCCCTTAACTTTATTCTTCTAACCTAAAATAAAAGTGAAAAATTTGCTAGCAAAGGTTTATGAGATGACGCATGCGTGCGTGTAGACGAATACTCAGATCGGTGACTTGATTCAATGTCAAATGTATGTGACATCTAGTACTGCGACCGTCCATCCGCCTGCCTGTTTTTCGGGCTGATGACGACGAGTGGTACCAGTCTGCGTTCCCAGTGATCAGCCAATGGAACCAAAACAAACAAAAAAATGATACTTTACAACTCGCAGTAACTAAACAACATGGTTAGTTACTCAGAGATACGATACTACAGAAAACTTAAACTGATATCTTTATCTTGAATCTATTTATGTATAAGTACAGAATAACCACTTTTTATTTAATTAGTGGCATTCCTATATTATGTATTAGTCTTATAGTCATACTGCAGCTATATTATTAGTATATTTGTAGCACGAATGGTTCGGCTGAACCGGGGAAGGACCACGCTCTTACAGAATACCAGCGTAAAATTTTATTTTTAATTTTATTTATTAACCCAATACAGTTTACAGTTGTGGAGACAAAAATTTCTTAAAATTAAAATGGTTAAGTACTAAACTGTAAGCCAAAACATGTGTTTATGAAGTAAATTAAAAAGAGTTACATTAGCTAAAATTATAAATCATTTAATAAACAGTGGCTTTGCAATCAACCATCCAGCAGATTACAAGAGGCTTGTTACAGATTTAAAGCTAAAACAAAAGTATATAAGTATAAATATATAGATGAGACCAATTATTTCCGTTATTTCAGAGTATCACGGATAGATCTATTGAAGACATTTGAATTTGAACCTAGAATATCAATATTTGGTTGGTCCTTTGAACAGCAGCTCAATGCTGCTGCGTTTCGTATGGTGTGTGTAGAGAACCGGAGACCCTTTTACAGGAAACGAGGCATTCCATCTTAGTACTCACGGCTGACAATGTATCTGCATTTTGATTAATTTTCGAGGATAGATGTAGATGTCTATGGGCCACAGCAACCACTTACCATCAGGTGAACTGTGTAGTCGTTTGTCACATTTTTTATTATATATTATCATTTTTATTATATACTATTAGTCGTACGTAGACTGAGTGTCAATTTATGAAAGGGAATTCGTAGCAGGCTCTTAGGCATGACTAGTGTGAGGACCACAGAATTACACGCCCTAGATAATGCACTCCAGATTAGTTCGTGTGATAAAACCATAGATTATAATCATATACTACAAATGCTATTTTACTCTCAGATTTTTTATTGTCTCATTGTTATGTAATATAATATCTCCCACCCTTAGCTGTGTAAATATTTAAACTTGCTGTATGTTGGAGCGCAGTACCTCAGCGAGTTAAAAGTCACCTGGAGCATTTTCTGCGTTATAAAATCTGTTATAAAGATTCCGCAGCGGAACTAAAAAATATAGCGCAGGATATAGCACAACTTATGAACTGAAACGACAATGAACACATTATTATATCTCTAAGGATAGGCTACCGGGATACTGATGGCAAAGAAAGGTTTTCAGGTGGCAGTCTCGTATTAGCCAGCGAAAACATGCATTGAATGTAGATGGAAGCATGTGACTCAGAACCACGCTTTGTAGAAATATATGGGTATAGACAGGACGTTAACCGTAGACTAATTTTGTAACGAGGCGTTCCATCTTATTTCACAGGGATGTAACAGCATTACTGTATTTTTATTATTAATCTAGTCAGATGTGTATGAGATACTTACTGAACTGTCTATAACATTGTTATATCGGCCAAGAGCCATGCTTTAAATGTATAGATGCGGTAGAGCTATACTGCAGTTATATTATGGTTGTAGCACAAAATGGTTGGCTCGACCAGTAAGTTTTTTTTTATAGGATAGGGTGACAAACGAACACACAGTCCATCTGATGGTAAGTGGTTACTGTGACCCATAGACATCTACATCTATCCTCAATAAAGACTCAAGATGCAGATGCGTTGTTACCCGTGAGGAATAAGACGAAATGCCTCTTTTCCAGTAAAAAGGGTCTCCGGTTCTCTACAATCACCATACGAAACACAGCTGCGTTAAGCTGCCATTTTACGCTGGTATTCTGTGAGAACGTGGTCCTTCCCCGGTCGAGCTGACCCATTCTTGCTACAACTATACTACTAATATAGCTGCAGCATGGCTCTACCACGTAAAAAAGTTCACATTCTTACAGAATACCAGCGTTGTTCTAGTTGAACCGGAGACCCTTTTTACTGAAAACGAAGCCTACTATCTATGACCTTGGCAGTGACAACGCATAACATGCATTTAGATTCTTAATTGAGGATAGGATTCACTAATCCTCAGGTGGACTGAGGGCTTGTTCGTCACCTCACTCTGTGAAAAAAGTTCAGTTAAGTTAAAACTGGTTCTTTAATCATCATAAGAATATAAAAGCCAAGGCATTCTCTAAACCAAGAACAGGGAGCTTGTGTCATATTTGATTATAAAGGAATTCATCATCTCATTTAATTTTTTTACAGAGTATGGGCGACAAACGAGCACACTGCCCACCTGATGGTAAGCGGTTGCTGTGGCCCATAGACGTCGACATCTATCCTTGATTACGAATCAAAATGCAGATGCGTTGTCACCCGTGAGGACTAAGATGGAATGCCTCGTTTCCAGTAAAAAGGTCTCCGGTTCTCTACACTCACCATGCGAAACACAGCAGCGTTAAGCTGCTATTTTACGCTACTTCATCCTACGACTGTCTTAAGATGCGAATATGGAAAATACCAAAAAGATTTAATGACTTCCGATATATGGCGGTATATCTTTTTTTTATAGAAGAGGGGGCAAACGAGCATGTGGCTCACCTGATGGTAAGTGACTACCGCCGCCCATGAACAACTACAACATCAGGGGAAAATTTTCATTTAGTTTATTTAGTTTACGCCAGGCGTAAGATACCCATACTGGCAACGGGGAGCAGCGTCAAAGCTGCGAGAAGTCTCGTATTCTAAAGCTAAGCGAGGCGGTTAAGGCAAATTCTTGCTACAACGGGAAAAGTCATAAGAAAACATAAGGCTAAGTATATAACATTACTTTGTGGGCATTATTGCGGGTTACACATTAAGTACTCTTAGTATAACTTGGTGTATTGTATCACATTAATGTGTAAATGTTTTTGTCCAAATAAAATAAAGAAAGAAGCCGTCTTAAATGGTTTTCTTCCTATTCATTAAGAATGTACTTCTTCTATAAGTAGAAAAAGGTCAAGGTCAAACACACACAAATAAATATTCGTATTTGTACTGTTAATTATCGTATCGAGATATAGTTAATTTTTAAAACCAGAACCGCTGTAATTATATAATTACATTTGCTGAATTTAATCAGTCAGTTTTATTAATTCCGCACAGCAAAAACAATGCCCACATTTTGCGTCACTCCGTACGTAGATTAATCGGAATTAGCACAGTACATATGCGAGCAATATTGAAAATTGCTTGAATATTATATCATACGTGATTATTGAAGTTGCGTTTGAAACGAATGCCCCATTTATACTGCAAGTTTTATTGTTAACGCGGCGCGCGTATATACATGACCAAGATAACGGATTATTTTATACAGTTCTTACTACCATCTAATGGCTGAGTAAGAATAAAAAATTAAATTTATCATATCATTCCGTTGGTGCCGTAAGAGGTGACAAAGGGAAATAAACCAGTAGATGGGCAGCAATGTCTTCCTAATAACAACTTAATAATACTGACTACATATTTGTGTCATTTGCTGTACAAACTATCGGTCCGCGGGGTTCACGTTTTTTTTTATAGGATAAGGGTAACAAACGAGCACACAGTCTACCTGATGGTAAGTGGTTGCTGCGGCCCATAGACATCTACATCTATCCTCTATTTCAAATTAAAATGTAGATGCGTTGTCACCCGGGAGGACTAAGATGGAATGCTTCATTTTCAGTAAAAAGGGCCTCCGGCCACCTGCACTCACCAAGCGAAACGCAGAGTTAAACCTCTACTTCACGCTGGTTTTCTGTGAGGTCGTGTTACCACCCCGGTTCGAGCCGGCCCATCCGTGCGACAGGAAAAGCTGCCGCGTGGCTCTACCACTGTTAAAAAGTGCGGTGAAGTTCCTAAAGGAACTCCATCCATGGCTGGTCGTTGGTGTTGGTGATAAGAGGGCTGGTCCTTTTCTCGCTCAAAGGCTAGGATAGCGGGGAAACGCAGCCAGCGTTCTTGGCACGATACCACGGGGAGTAGGACTGTATGATAATTAAGTTACTTTTTTATGCCCAAAATTGGTCATTTTGAACGCCATCCAATCGCGTTTGAGCTGGCGCGTCACCCGATGGTATGTAGGTGAGGTAAACGCTGCCAGGTGGGGCGGCCGCCTGCGGCTTGCAGTGGCTCGACGCCAGGATTCGAACCGCGCATTCCTTGTTCGAGAGCGTCTCCCGGTTGATTGTCTGGAAATCATCATTATTGTGCCGTCGCGTTAAGTGCCCTTTTTTGTGTGTTGGCTGGTTTGTTAGGTTTACGTGTCAACGAGGCGTATTTTGAATTCTTATCGCGGCGTGGTGTTTTAGTATCGAACGAAGGAACTTAGTTGTGTTTAACGCTGAACCGTATGACTCATGAAGAGATCGCGTTAGTTCCCTATTTATAATTTTGTGATAAGTGAATCCGGGACAATGAATGTCGAATTTTGAACTACTGTCCGTACTGTGTCGGGTATCACGTGTTCGATTCGACGATGAATGTGGAATTAGGCGAGTTGAAGTTAGTTAAATTTACAATGAAGATAATAGACTGAAATAGTGACAATGAAGAAAGAAATGGTTCACCTGTGGAGCCTGCTGGAGCGATGCAGCATTGTGGGGCAGCCTGGAGCTCGGCTGCTGCTGGTCACCCAAGCTAGTCCAGGCCTCAGATACATACACATCACTAAACACTACTCGCCATGCACCTTACACCCACTTACGGCCTGACCGAGCCTTGGGGCTATCTGAGAATCGGAAACAGGTACATAGTACGTACCTGTTTCCGACTCTCAGCACTCTCCCATATAGTTTAGTATGATAGGACATTCTTCCATATGGCCATTGGGCCCGACCCGCATCTGCCCATCGAGGATGCTGCTATGAACCCCAGGCAAGACGAACTTTGCAGGGGCAGCTGCGGGCCGTAACATTAATAGTTTTAGTTTTTTTTTTATTAAAGTTTTACTATTGTATATAAAAAAATCATAAATTATAAATACTGCAGTTGCCATAGTTGCCACGCTTGGCAAATCCAATATCCACCATGTAGGGCAAGTTTTAGGGGAGGCCTGTGGTTAGCAGTAGATTTATAATAGGCGGTAACGGTAATGGTATTGATTCACATGAGGTTGATATACTTTATCATATAAGCTAGTATCGTACATAGCTCTTGACAAGTGATAATTGCAACATCTTTTTGTTTATACAACGAACATTTTTGAGCGGAGATAATTATCTTCAAGTTTTAACTAGTCGAGGCATTTACTTATAACTCATACCATTCAAAATGGGGTTTCCGCGCCGGGTTCCTCGAATGTTAACAGGCGCCAGAAAGCAACAGTTGACATTTCAAAGCAAAATTTAGCAAGTGCTCGTTACATAACTATAGATGATAAATTAGTACACCATTTTGACCCGGAGACGAATAACCGAAGCAACGTATGGAAAAGACTGTCTTCCCTGCTAGCCTAGAGATTCAAGGTGTCCGCTGAAATAATAATGGCCTCTATCTCTAGGATGCGGAAGGTACAATGATATTGATCGAATATTTAAGTAAAGGAGATACAATAGCCGGAGATTATTGAGCATCATTAATCAAAAAACTACGCGAAGAACTAAAGAATGAACGTCGAGGAAATTGCGTGCTGGTGTGCTTTTTCATGATAATAATGCCCTTGCGCATCGACCGGATATCGCAGACGCTACCATCTGAACTGTTGGGTTTTAGTTGATGAGGCACCCACCTAACTCCAAGCTCCAAATGATTTTCACCTTTTACTCACCTGAAAAAGCACTTGCGTGGTATGAAATTCAACGGCGACCATGAGGTGGTGTGTGCTGTATGGGGCCTATTTACGAAACACAGGATAAAGCCTTTTTGCAGAGGGAATTAACCACCTTACAAAATACTATCCTAGGAGTTTAGCTTAAAAGGCGATTACGTTGAAAAATAAATACAATTTACATATACTTATTCTACAGTTTTATTGCATGAAAAAAAAAACGAACGAAAAGTAGCTTCACAACTTTTGTTTCTTAATTATAATAATAATAATAATTTTATTTTTGCAAAAATAGTGATTTTTAAATAAAACTAATTTTACGGATTTTATCGCGTATATTAACTTATTTTTATATTCCCGACGTTTCGGGTGCTTTCCAGCACCCGTTGTCACGGGGAACTGAGTTGTTTGACGTCCTGCTGTCATAGTTAGCCCGGCTACCTTCAGTTTTTTAATATTAATTTTTGGTTCGATTTACGTTGAATGAGCTTACAGTATCTTGAAGTCTAGCAGTGGTATACTTGGGTTTGGATTTGATTTTATTAATTATGGGATCCCAAGCAGATGGCAGCACCCATCCATCTTCTCGATTGAAATTAGAATGTTTTTTAATTTCAATAGCCTCGCGAATCATCCTTGGGAGGAATCGGTGTTCTTTTGCGAGGATTTGTGGTCTATCAAATCTAATGTAATGGCGGGGACGATCTTGAACATGTTCACAAACTGCAGACTTCCCGATACGTCGGTGCTTCACGTCAGCTATATGTTCTTCACCGCGGGTTTTAATAGATCTTTTTGTTTGTCCTATGTCCACAGCTATATGTTCTTTAACGCGGGTTTTAAAAGATCTTTTTGTTTCTCCTATGTCCATTCTTTAACGCGGGTTTTAATAGACCTTTTTGTTTGTCCTATGGCCCTATGGACATAGGACAAACAAAAAGATCTGTTAAAACCCGCGTTAAAGAACATATACCTGACGTGAAGCACCGACGTATCGGGAAGTCTGCAGTTTGTGAACATGTCCTATGGACATAGGACAAACAAAAAGATCTATTAAAACCCACGTTAAAGAACATATAGCTGACGTGAAGCACCGCCGTATCGGGAAGTCTGCAGTTTGTGAACATGTTCAAGGTCGTCTCCGCCATTACATTAGATTTGATAGACCACAAATCCTCGCAAAAGAACACCGATTCCTCCCAAGGATGATTCGCGAGGTTATTGAAATTAAAAAACATCCTAATTTCAATAGAGAAGATGGATGGGTGCTGCAATCTGCTTGGGATCCCATAATTAATAAAATCAAATCCAAACCCAAGTATACCACTGCTAGACTTCAAGATACTGTAAGCTCATTCTGCGTAAATCGAACCAAAAATTAATATTAAAAAACTGAAGGTAGCCGGGCTAACTATGAGAGCAGGACGTCAAACAACTCAGTCCCCCGTAACCACGGGTGCTGGAAAGCACCCGAAACGTCGGGAATATAAAAATAAGTTAATATAGGTACGCGATAAAATCCGTAATATTAGTTTTATTTAAAAATGTGTAGTGTTCGCGTAAATATAATAAATCAAAAATAGTGATAAAACGAGCACTCGATCTATTTGATGGTAAGTGGATGCTTATAGCCTAACTTACAATATGTTCCTTACCCCCGAACATGTGCTAAATTAGCACTTAAAATAAATTTCAATGATGTCGGCAGGGATTGAATCCGGGTTGCTCACGTACTCTTAAATTCACGACAATCGCTTAGCACCTGAGTTACCACGACTCACTTTTGTGCTAGAAATACTAAAAAATACCGTCCAAAGTAAAAACTTTAGTAACCTTTCAGTAGTGTGCGTGTACCATTTATCATATTAGTGATTGTCAAAATGAATTACCAGCTTAACGTCCTAAAATCTTTGCCCTTAGAAAAGTTAGCTGGTCAAGATCGATTCAGCGGTGATCTTATAGAGAGATACATCACGTTTCACTGTATTATATTGTAAATGGAATCTGTGGAAATCTTACCTTACCATCTTTTTCTATTAAGAATGTATCCTTAATAAACGTAATACAGTGTATATTATGAAAGTAATATTTTTTTTATCTTAACATATATTTTAATTAAAATAATTTACCCACAGTCTTACTTAATTGTGCTGGACTAAAGGATGAAGAGGGCCAAAATAACTACAAACTGTGAGGAATTCCGTCTTATCTCGCAGATGGTGCCCATGGGCCACAGTAGACACTTACCATATAAATACAGTTTATAACAAAAACATTCGAGTTTAGGCCAATATCCCACCTGATGTCAATGGTACTAGGTAATTAATACTTTATAGGATTATACCTACCCACATTGAGTCCTAGGCATAAAAGAATTTCTGACACCTGTTATTTTAATTATTTAATAATAATCGTTCCATGGTACCTCAGATGGTTAGCGCTCGTTGTAAATTTTACTGTACACGAGAAACCCGGGTTCGGTCCCCTCTGGCAAGAATGAAATTGTTAATTTCAATTTTAATTGCTGATTTACCACGTGCTCGGCGGCGAAAGAAAACATCTTGAGGAAACCTGCATGTCTGAGAAATAAGAAAAAAATATTTTGAAGACATGTGAAGTTCGCCAACACGCATTGGGGCAGCGCGGCGAACATTTCCTTGCACTAAAACCCTCTCAAAAATGAGAGGAGGTCTATGCCCAGCAGTGGGACGTATATAGGCTGTAAATTTAACTAACTTTAATCGTTACCTTTCATATAATGATTAAAAAGGTTTATTGATCGTTATTTAATTAAATAACTAGCTTGATATTAACTGGTGCTTTTAAAAGAATCGTGAAGCTTCTGTAGCTTGTTCCGTAAAATCGATTACTCACACCCATTGCAGCGGAACCTTGAACTATTCGGTTGCAAAATGACAAGCAATTATCAAAATTACTACAGTACTCGACAGTGACAGCTCGGCTACACAGTGGCTTAACGTTGAGTTACGGACCTGAGGTCCGTGGCTTCAAATCCCGCACCAAACGAGTATTTATACAGCCTATAAATAATTGTTTCAGATCTGAATGTGCAATTTACGTATGGAAACTGCCTTCACAAACTTTATTGTATGGTAACATCATTGAAAAATGAAATGCTAGATTTCTCACAAGGGATTCTGTTAACCTTACAAAGTAGAAATACGTTGTAATCTGCAGTGACTAATGTGGTCTATCACACCATGTTATTATACCAGTTCTGTACACCCTTCAAATTGAAACTGCCATTCAGGCACTACTGCTCGTTGACAAGAGTAAATGCATTGCCATTCTGCTTTTGGGTGTCAGGAATAGATCATAGAATATATTTGTCAGAGAATTCAGCAGAGGATCGCAATTTTGATCTCGGAAATACATCAGGATAGCAATAATTCTTTAAAATAATGAAAGTGTGAAAGCGGATGTTCAACTTGCTCTCTTGCTTACGCAATTTATCACTATCAGTAACATATATATATATATATATATATATATAAAAATATATAAATATGCCAGCACCACTATTTATCTCAATGTAACACATGGCCGCCTCTCAGCAGCACCATCCTCCTTGCCTTAAGCGGAATCTCTCGCACGGCGCCTACAGTGAAATTTATACTGCACAAACAAGTGGGGGTTTCTCGATATATCCTTAATTCCACCTCGATCCAACCAGGTATTTTATAGACGCTCTGAGATATTAAATACATGGCATTGTATGTTAGAAAAGCAACCCTACTATCCAGTGGTAAATTATTAAAAAAAAAATAAAAGATTGAAGATACTGAGGAAAAATAAATACTCACTACAGAGGACGTTGTGATATTGTATTAATTGCTGAAAAGTATTGCCCCCTGTACTAGAATTTTGTGGACGAACCAACATCTAGACTTAAATTGGTTATTAGTAGGCTATACAAACAATTGTACTGTAAGGATTCGAACCCACGGCCTGTAGCGTCGGAGTCCAACCAACAGCCACTAAATTATCGTGCCGGCGGCAGATATTGGATATTTAATGTTTTAATCAAACCACACAAGACACCAATGGCTATGCCGAAACAAATAAAATAAAGGCCCATTTACACTGAATGAGTTTTTGGTTTGCTGCATACAATAAAGTTAAAATAATATATAACGCGCATTGCCTGTGTAATGTCAAGACATAAAATGTTCATGGTGTAAATTAAAGTGAGAAAGAAGTTTTGCGTACAGTAATTCAAGATAATGCGTATCAACCTCATGTAAACAATTAGGTACTTTCATTTCTTGAATTTTATTATTGCGCTCGATCAATTGTAATCAATTATCGCCATTTTTGATTTAAGAAACCCATATAGTGTAAATGGCACATAAGACTAGTGGCATTCATGCGCAAACCCTGTCATTGTTACCTCGTAAACGGTACGTTATCCTACTAAATCTTGCTATATAAAATGCCTTTACCATTTAGAGATATAAGGAAAATCACCATCACGGCTATAGGATTAAGGCTTACATTACAATGTTTTATGGATAAACAATTAACACGTGACCCGTTATTGTTTTATACTTTAGAAGGAATAAATATCTTCTAATTACTCGCGTAAATATAACATAACCTTAAACAATACAATATTAATAATAATTAAAAAATTGATATAATGTAATAAATTTTCAATTTTTTTTCCACCTAATGGTAAGTGGCTTCTGCTTTTAAAACAAAGCAACAATCCAAAACAAAGCTTGCTACATATTACTCTTTGCTATCTCTGAGGACTAAGATGAAAGGCTTCACAGCCTGTAAATTTACAGTTTATATATTCCTCCTTCCACAGTAGTGCAAGCATTTCTTTTGGAGGTAATAAATGGAATATCTAATCAATACGCGAATGACTCTGTTTTAATATCATCAGCATCATCAGCATTACAGTATATCAAAATGATAAGCCTCATATATAGGCCTTGCCAATAAATTGCCTCGTGGAGGGACACTTGCTTCTTATATTTATTCACCACGCATGGCAGGAGGTATACCAACCGCAGTTTTTGAACTATTAATTGTAGTAGATATTTCTACGCCGCTATTGCACCGTAGGCTCCTGTTTTATTATATTAATAATTAAAACTGCTGGTTCAATGAGTAACGTATAATTAGTCATAGAAAATAAAATTATGATAGTATGACCACTATCACACAATCCAAGATGAAACAAATGCTATTATATCAGCTGCTTGTAACTGGGCTGTAACGGTAAATGTGCCATCCAGAAGTATTTTCATTTACAACAAGTACTGTTTCTAGGCAAATACGAAATAACGTTACATATCCATTTTAAATAAACTTCAAGTTCTTTGACAAAGTGAACACATCAATAATAACAGCGTTAGTTAAGTGATATAAAACGAAATCAGTGTTATATTTTCGATAACAACGTCCGCTAGCTGTCGACTAAAGAAGTTACGGAGAATTAACCGTAACTTATCGCGCAATATACCGTAACCTACCGTACCTATCTTATGCTGGACTCACACGGATTGCCTTTCTTTTTTGTCACTTATTATATTAAATTCATATTATTAGTTAAGAAAGCCCGGAATAGTATACAATTTAACAATGCTCCACAAACATTCTTGTTTTTTCAGATGTCATCGCGGACAAACAGTGTGACACGTAATTTTTATATATAAAGATTAACACAATTCGCAACTCGGAGTCATTCCATTTAAGTCCTAAGGATCAACAACGCATTTGCATTTTGTTTCTTTATGGATGTCACAGAGAATGAGGGTTGTTTATCACCCTGTTTTTTTTTTATAGGAGAGGGGGCAAACGAGCATGCGGCTCACCTGACGGTAAGTGACTACCGCCGCCCATGAACAACCGCAACACCAGGGGAATTGCAGATGCGTTGCCGGCCTTTTAAAAAGGAGTAGTCTCTTTTCTTGAAGGTCCTCAAGTCGTATCGGTCCGGAAAAATCACTGATGGTAAACTATTCCACAAGGAAGTCGTGCGAGGAAGAAAACATCTTCTAAATCGCACAGTGGTGGACCGCCAATCATCCAGATGGTGTGGATGGTATCGGGAGTTCTGCCGCGATGTGCGTTCGTGATATTTGGCGGATGGGATTAATCCGAACAATTCCTCAGAGCACTCCCCATGGTAAATTCGAAAGGAAATGCAAAGAGATGCAACATCTCTTCGCAGTGCCAATGAGTCGAGCCAATCGGAAAGGACTCGGTCGTCGACGACTCGAGCCGCTCTGCGCTGGATGCGGTCAAGTGGAAGGAGCTGGCACTGGGGAGCCCCTGCCCGGAGATGGGAACAGTATTCCATGTGAGGCCGAACCTGCGCCTTGTAAAGTTGCAGGCGGTGTGCCAGCATGAAATACTGTCCCGCTCTGCTGAGCACGTCAAGCTTTTTAGAGGCCAATTTGGCCTTCTCTTCCAAGTGACCACGAAACTGCACGTCACTCGATATGTCGAAGCCGAGGATTCCGATACTGGCTGAGGCAACAAGGGGAGTACCTTGAAACTGAGGAGATACGACAAAGGGGTTGTTTTCCTTGAATCATTTGTTAATCCCTATCAATGTCCACTGTTGAAGATGGGCTTCACCTATATTGTCTCGTAGAAGGCACAGAATGCAGGCAGATTGGCACTATTAATTATTTTGAGTTTTAATAAGAAAGATTCTGCTGTCCATCTCCTGTTCGATTTTCCTCTGTTGCCTCTTACATCATCACCAGGATGTTATGATTATGAGACAGTGCATGTTTCATGCCGCCACTACACAGCCAACTTTACTCATAAAGACGATAAAGAAAATTAAGCATACTATTTCAATTATTAATATTTATTTAAATTAAAACTGTTGGTGTACTGACTTATTAGATGCTCATTTTTTAGAATAAGGGTAACAAACAAGCATGCAGTCAACTTGGTGGTAAGTGGCGCGATGCATCATAGATATCTACATCTATTCTAGATTGAGAATCTTAATGCAGATGCGCTCCAATAAAAAGGGTTCACGGTACTCTACACTTACCATACACATTTTTTACATGGTAAAGCCATGCTGCAGCTATATTCGTAATATAGTTTTTTTTATATAGGATAGGGTGACAAACGAGCACACAGTCCACCTGATGGTAAATGGTTGCTATGGCCCAGAGACATCTACATTTATCCTCGTTTGCGAATCAAACTTCAGATGCGTTGTCACCCGTGAGGACTAATATAGAATGCCTCTTTTCCAGTAAAAATGGTCTCCGGTTCTCTACACTCACAATACGAAACACAGCAGCATGAAGCTGCTATTTGACGCTGGTATTCTGTGAGAGCGTGGTCCTTCCCCGGTCGAGCCAACCGTTTGTGCAACAACTTTTTTTACGTGGTAGAGCCATGCTGCAGCTACATTAGTAGTAAAATAGCAGCTTAATGCTGCTGTATTCCATATGGTGAGCATAGAGAACTGGAGACCCTTTTTACTGGAAACGAGGTATTCCATCTTAGTCCTCACGGGTGACAACGCATCTGCATTTTAACTCGTAATCGATGTTAGATGTATATATTTATGAGCTACAGCAAACATTTACAACCAGGTAGGTCACCCTTATCCTATAAAAATACAAAACAGAGAAGTATTAAGTTGTGTTTTTACGCTGGTATTCCTGCGAAAGCGTAGTACCTTCCCCGTTAGAGCCAACTCATTCGTGATACAACCATAATAAGGCTGCAGTGTAGCTTCACCACGTATATTTCTTCATTATTAGCTGCTAGTAATTAAATACCCGAAAAAATTTTATTCTTGAATCTACATCACTTAATCATGACAAAAGTTTTGCCAATTAATTGAAGGAACTTTATCTATACTAAGCGAGTTGTTCGTGAGCATTCTCTTGTACGCGTGCTTGTTAACTTTGAAAACTTAAACTTGTTCTTTCAATTTTCTGTGGCGTGTGTTACAGAAAAATATTGGTATTGGTATATTAGTACCTAATTTGAAGTAAAAGAAAAACTAAACTGCCTCGTTTCTCTAGTTGTCGTTAATGTAACTGCTGGTCATGGTGGTCCTAGGTTCGTATCCCGAGTCGGCTAAAAGAAAATCGGTTATCGAGTTTTCTGTCAAGAAATTGTCTGTTGCAGTCCGGAGTCAGAAAATAGGCATGTAAAGCTAACGAACAACGCGTAAAGCCCTTGATCCTACGCCTGATCTCTCTCCGGTCGTAACACGTGCTATTATATCGGGCTATGAAAGTGAGAAAATAGAGACTGCACCTGTGTTTGCGCATAGAGTCAGGCACTATAATCCTGCCCAGCATAGATGGCTACTCTCCGTTGAAACTGCATGCTGTGACCAAAATTAGATCTGCAGGATGTTATTATTATTTTAATTCAGCAATTAAAAATTGCAATTAACAATTACTTTGATTCAGGAAGGGTCTTAATCCGGGTTGCTCGCGTACTGTTAAATTTACCACAACTACTATTAGCATATAGCTTGATTTTTCTTATGTAATATGAAGCACACAGTTCACCTGATGGCAAGTGGATGCTGAGGCCCATAGACATCTACATCTATTACATCTATTCTCAATTAAATAAAGATGCGTTGTCACCCCTGAGGACTAATATGAAATAGGTACTTTGTTACCATTAAAAATGGTCTCCGGTTCTCTACATTCACCATACAAAACACAGAACTAATGATCTGCTGTTTTACGCTAGTATACTGTGAGATTATAACCTACACTTCAATCTTGACATTGATATATATATTTGAGTTAAGACTAAAGATTATTTCTAAATACAGGCCTGGATTTTTGGCCGCTATTTTTAGAAAATTTTCATACCATGGAAGAGACCAATCTCTTACAGAGAACTGCTGCTTCACATTAGGTTCCATATAAATTTGATCAAGGTCTGACTAATAGTTTTTGAGTTATTCATAATAATCCATATAAAGAAATTGGTTGTTCAAAATTTTTAATTTTAAATTATAGTAATTTCAGTCCAGAACTCCAAACCATTCTCATAAATAAGATGAGCCTACGCTCTGTGATTTTGAACAGTGAGACGTATGCAGTCGGTAACATTACATTTTACTCGTAAACTAGACGGAAACAATGTTTCCAGAATCAGGTAATGCGTTCGCTATGTCCTCAAATCACATGATTTAAATCGTAAAAAAGTCGTAACACGTGACAACCTACCTTTTTCGTTCTTATTTTTAGGTTTATTATCTTTGTTTTACGTGCGTATCTCTTAGTCTATTATTCTTTCAAATATCACTGAGATTGTCATTATTGTGTACAATTGACAGGTACACATCGCGAAATTCTAACCATTTGTTTGTACTGCCATCAAATGTAGGCAGCTTGATGGTCGGAAGCCTAACGCCGGCGTCAGCCCCACTGTGGGACAAGCGCGCGTCCATCCCACCATCAAATCCCGTGGCCTCTGAGGAGCGAGGCTCATTAGCTGCGATCAACTCCTGAGCACTACTCATCGCGATAAAAAACAATTTTTCCGTATTTTCCCGCTCGCTAAATTCCACCTGCTCCTCGGCGGGTTTGCCTGACTTCGCCTCATTAACCTCAATTTGAGTTTGAATTTTATCATAGTCTTCAAACAATGTGTCCGCTTTCCGTAATCGTAATTTTAACTCATTTAAATTTCCCTGCCTATGCCTTTTAAACTCCTCCAAATAATTCCTAAATGTAGTTAATCGCCCCTTAATAGATGCCCTCTTCGCTTTGAACTCTGTGTCAGTCATTATGCAAACAAACAAGATTAGTAGGTAAAATAGATTGCAATAAATACCTCAAAGCGTAGGCTTGCCTTTTTTTTATATGAAACAGCTGTGCGCCGAGACCGGGGATACCGCAGAACAATAGACGCTCGGCGCTGGCGACGTGGGTCGGCGCATACGCAGCGGACGGCACACTGGAATATTCGGCCGGACAACTATTAATTACCTTATAAAACTAACTATTTGCCTACTTGTATCGTACTGATGCGATAAGAGAAGCGACAGATAAGAAGGATCGAGCGAAATAATAAAAGAATGCAATTATGCGATCGATGCGCTTAGAAAAGTAGGTAGTTAGCTAACGGTGATTACGTAAACGGCTGATGCAATCTTTAACTCTTATCTTTAAGCAGTTAACTTTTAACATTTAGCACCAGGAAACCACAAATAGTTCATGAATTAAACCCATAAATGCATTGAATATTTATTTTAACTTTGTAGGATAATTTATGCGAGTGAGAATTAAAGTTAACGGTAAACTGCTTGGTATGAACGATTTAGCTGGGCAGCTGATTTTAATTTGCTTATAGATTTGAACTAATTAGAAAATATGAGATCTGCTCGCACAAACGAAGCTTTACAGGGCTAGCACAGTTAAACTAGGAAAATAAGGAACGGGCAAACCTCCCTTTTGTTTTAAAATCCTCTTGCGGCACAATAATTAACACTTGTCGTGGCTCAAATAACACTGGCTGGTAGGTATCTTCTTGATAGTCCAGTTTTTGATTCTAACAGCAGTGCAGTGGGCATTCCTCTTTTCTCCTCAGTATGCAGGTTTGTACTACGTGTCCACGTAGCAACAGAAGTTCACGGTCGCCATTATGTTGGGTGTACTCCTCAGGTAAGCTCTCTCCAGACCAGGATCGCAGGATCGTCAATGAAGAAGACCAGGATAGTACTAATAACTTGATTTAATAACTAATTTTACAATGTCGTATAAGACAAATAAAGATATAAGAAATGTGTGTTGCCGCTACGGTTGTACGGTGCAGTCTGAGACCGAATGGGGTGGTGGCATGTGTGTGACGTATGTATGCGTGACGTCACTGTGGACCCGGTACGATAAAAGGTTTGTTGGTTGCACCAACAATTGTAATAATTGGGAAGCAAAGATCAAAAAATAGTTTAAATAAATCATAAAATTCGATAAACGCCTCTTGCAAGTTATTTTTTTCGTATATATTTGAGAAAGTAAGAGATGATAAGCAACTACAGAACTTATCCATGTTTTCTTTACTATAATCTCTGACATCCTATCTCCATCCATCTCTAATCTCTGAAATGTTGTGTTGACAACAAAACTGTTGAAGACGCACCGTTAGGCTGAACTCAAACGGATTGCCTCTTTTTTTTTTCATAATCTAAATTCATATTATTAGTTAAGAAAGCCCGGAATATACGTGTATGTATACAATACAATTTAAAAATACTCCACACGTTTTTCTATACATTTGAACACCCGAGCACTTACACACATCGGAATCAAATTATGAATTCTTTCATTTTACACTGCGAGCGGTAACGGTTAGATATGTTGTGAATTTGAAGATGTAATGTAGAACTGACTTTCTCTTATTCTGTTTATATTAAGAGAATGAATCCAGTGTATTCTTTGGCGTCTCTTTTTTATTATTTAAATCTCAAAGTAGTGCGATGGGTATTAATTCTTCTTCCTTATCTGAAACGTGTGCTGGAACTGAGAAACACGAGACTACTTATTCATCTGAATGTATAAGATATGTGTGAGGAGGCTTGCCGGAATTTAAATTATTAATTACGACTCTGAATTTAGACAGGCATTCCGGACGCGTGAGTCTAGCCTAAGTGCCCGTCTAGTAGTATACATACAAGTTTTAGTTTGGCAATTTGCTTAAAATTTGGCATTATTCACAACATTATTGAAGAGAATTTTTTTCGAAACCTCATATTTTATACTAGGTTTAAATTTCTAATTGCTTTCGATTATGCTTACGTGGGTGAAGGAATGCGTGCGTGTGTGCGTTTGTGGGTACACATAAATATGTACTTCTATTTCTGTAGCTCTTATCGCATTTCTTCTCTCTCAATAGTATTCTGATTTTCGCAGTTTGCCCATAGGTTAACTAGCTGAGAAAGAGAAGTCCTTAAGAGGTTAAGTTCGCCTTTGTACTTTTGGTGCACTAAAGCCTAATAAATAAGAATAGTAATATTTTTTATCCATATATTATAAATACAAAGCTCCGTCTCCGTACTATAATATTACGAGCATTGGCTGCTCCCAGTGCTGAACTTCTTGCTCAGCAGGAGATCTATCTTTTTCCAGCGAACCACACAAAAAATGTAATGATTATAAATAATAAAAGAAATATTTTATTTAGAGTACAAACTCTGCATCAACAATTTAACGTATTTTTCACTAAGCGGATTTGAGATTACTTTGTTGAACAAAACTAATTATTGCCATCATCCCCGTGTGACCATATGTATTGCAAAGTACCCGAAACGTTGGAAATATAAAATAAGTTATTAAAGTGCGATAAAATTCGTTAAACTTGTTTCACTAAAATTGTAAGATTCGCGTCAACATAAGAAAGTGAGTATAGAGGACCCTTTTTACTGGAAACGAGGCATTCCATCTTAGTCCGTGAGGTGACAAAGCATCTGCATTTTAACTCGTAATCGATGTTAGATGTATATATCTATGGGCTACAGCAAACATTTACCATCAAGTGTACTGTGTGCTTATTCTTCACCCTTCTGCTATAAAAATACAACACAAAGAAGTATTAAGTTGCTATTTGACGCTGTTATTCTGTGAAAGCGTATTACCTTCCCCGTTAGAGCCAACTCATTCATGATACAACCATAATAGGGCTGCAACGTGGCTTCACCACGTATATTTCTTCATTATTAGCTGCTAATAATTAAATACTCGAAAAAACTTTATTCTTTAATCTACATCACTTAATCATGACAAAAGTATTGCCAATTAATTGAAGGAACTTTATCTATACTAAGGGAGTTGTTCGTGGGCATTCTCTTGTACGTGAGCGTGTTAACTTTGAAAACTTAAACTTGTTCTTTCAATTTTCTGTGGCGTGTGTTACAGAAAAATATTGGTATTGGTATAGTAGTACCTAATTTGAAGTAAAAGAAACTAAACTATCTCGTTGCTCTAGTTGTAGTAAATGCGACTGCTCATGATGACTGATCATGGTGGTCCTAGGTTCATATCCCGAGTTGGCTCCAAAACAATCAGTTATCGACTTTTTCTCTCAAGAAATTCTCCGTAGCAGCCTGAAGTCAGAAAGTTGTCATGTATCATCCCCTTGCCACGAAGAGCGCGTAAAGCTCTTGATCCTTCGCCTGATCTGTATCCGGTCGTATTAAGTGCTGTCATATCGGGCTATGAAAGTGAGGGAATAGAGAGTGCATCTATTCTTGCGCATAGAATCGAGCACTATAATCCTGCCCAGCGCAGGTGGCTACTCTCCGTTGAAACTGCATGCTGTGACCAAAATTCGGTCTGCAGGACCTTATTATTATTTTAATTTAGTAATTAAAATTTCAATTAACAATTTCTTTGGTTGCTCGCGTACTGTTAAATCTACCACAACAACTGATGATGTACCATGATTTTTCTTATGTAATATGAAGCACACAGTCCACCTGATGTCAAGTGGATGCTGATTTCCATAGACATCTACATCTATTCTCGATTAGATACAGATGCGTTGTCACCCCTGAGGTCTAATATGAAATACTTTGTTACCATTAAAAATATTCTCAGGTTTTCTACATTCACCATACAAAACACGCACCATTGTTCTGCTTTTTTACGCTGGTATTCTGTGAGATTATAACCTACACTTCAATCTTGACATCGCTTTTTTTGAGTTTAAACTAAAGATTATTTTTAAATACAGGCCTGGTTTGCCGTGTAGTGGCGGTCAAGAATATCTACTACCCCATATCCTCCCGTGGGTGTCGTAAAAGGCGACAAAGGGAAACAGCCAGGAGATGGGCAGCAGCATCTTCCTGATAATAGCCAAATTACAATAAAAAAACTGCGGTTGCCAACCCGCTCGCCAAGCGTGGCAACTATGGCAAATACCCCCCAATGATGAGAGCAACAAAAAAACCCAGTCCCCGGCGGCCCCGCTATTCCTGGCTACGGTGGCGACCATGGTAACGGCGGGGCAGGGGGTGCTAAGAATCTCCGGTGGAGGTTCGGTTGCCACCTTAGACGACTCGACCTGGCAACGTACAACGCACGCACCCTGAGGACTGACGAGAAGATTGTGGAGCTGGAAGAAGAGATAGACAAGTTGCGCTGGCATATTATAGGATTATCCGAAGTCCGAAGAGAGGGGGAGGACACGGTAATCCTCGAATCCGGCAACTTGCTCTATCACCGGGAGGGCGACCATCTGTCCCAAGGAGGTGTCGGATTTATCGTCCACAAGTCTCTAGTTAACAACGTTGTAAAAATCGGGAGTGTGTCGACGAGGGTTGCGTACCTTATACTCAGAATCACCAAACGGTATTCGCTGAAGGTCATACAGGTTTACGCACCAACCTCGGCACACCCCGATGAGGAGGTGGAGGAAATGTATGAGGATATCTCTTGAGCCATGCATTCCTCCAAAACCCAATATACGGTGTTAATGGGAGACTTCAATGCAAAACTAGGCACAAGAGAGAACGGTGAGCTGAAAGTAGGGAAATTTGGAATAGGGCAACGGAACCCAAGGGGCCAGCAGCTGGCTGACTTCATGGAGAAAGAGGGACTCTTTATGATGAACTCTTTCTTCCAGAAGCGGCCCCACAGGAAGTGGACCTGGTCGAGCCCCGACGGTTCCACAAAAAATGAGATTGACTTCATTATGACGACCAGACGACAACTGTTCAGTGATGTCTCCGTGATCGCGAGGGTGAAAACTGGTAGCGATCACCGAATGGTTAGAGACACACTGAACCTAAACGTTAAGTTGGAGAGGTCTCGTCTAATGAAGTCAACGCTCCGTCCCCCTCGTGCTCTGTTCCAAAGTCCCGAAACCTTTCAGCTCGAGTTACAAAACCGTTTTCAGTGCCTGGAAGACTGCAATGAAGTGGACGATATGAATGACAAGCTCGTGGAAACTGTCCATGCGGTTGGAGTTAAGTTCTGCAAGACCCGCCGCAGAAGAACACAAAAACTCTCCGATCACACTCTTAATGTCATGGCTGTTAGACGGGAGATGAAGCTACATTCTTCAACAGACTTGACAGCATACAGGCATCTGAACAGACAGATCTCCAAATGCATGCGGCGGGACTTACGCAACTTCAATACAGCTCGTATTGAAAAAGCGATCGAGCGGAACCAAGGCTCCAAAGTATTTGCCAGAGATCTCTCTGCCAGAAAGAGCCAACTGTCAAGGCTGAAGACAGAGTGTGGCAGCATCGTTTCCGGGACACCTGAGATTTTGAGTGAGATTGAGAGGTTCTATGGGCAGCTGTACACATCATCGTTGGAGCCACACGCAAGTGTGAGTAACGATCCAAGAGCGAGTCTCATCCGACACTATTCCGAAGATATCCCGGATGTCAGTCTGAGCGAGATTAGGATGGCTCTCCAGCACCTTAAAAACGGTAAGGCCCCAGGCGAGGATGGAATTACAGCGGAGCTTCTGAAAGCGGGTGGAAGACCGGTACTTGAAGTCCTTCAGAAGCTCTTTAATTCCGTCCTCCATGGTGGCATTACACCGGAGGCGTGGAGCAGAAGTGCGGTGGTCTTGTTCTTCAAGAAAGGTGACAACGCTCTCTTGAAGAACTACAGACCGATTTCCTTTCTGAGCCGCGTCTACGTGCTGTTTTCGAGAGTCATTACGAATCGTCTCGCGCGCAGACTTGACGACTTCCAGCCTCCCGAACAAGCCGGTTTCCGAAAGGGCTTTAGCACCATAGACCACATACATACCCTTCGGCAAGTTGTACAGAAGTCCGAAGAGTACAATTTGCCACTATGTCTGGCGTATGTGGACTATGAGAAAGCCTTTGATTCCGTCGAAATTTGGGCGGTGCTGCAGTCCCTTCAGCGGTGCCATGTTGACTGTCGGTATATCGAAGTGTTGAAGTGCTTGTACAGTAGGGCTACGATGGGTATCCGAGTACAGAACCAGAGTACGAAACCTATCCAATTGCAGAGAGGTGTAAGACAGGGTGACGTCATATCCCCGAAACTCTTCACCGCTGCATTGGAAGACGTTTTCAAGCTTCTGGACTGGAAAGGATACGGTATCAACATCAATGGCGAGTACATCACTCACCTTCGATTTGCCGACGATATAGTCCTTATGGCAGAATCGCTGGAGGACCTAAGCACTATGCTCAATGACCTCAATAGTGTTTCCCAACGGATAGGTCTTAAGATGAAGATGGACAAAACTAAGATCATGTTTAATGTCCATGTCACACATATGCCGGTAGTTGTTGGGAACACTAAGCTCGAAGTTGTTGACGAGTATGTTTACCTGGGACAAATAGTCCGACTAGGTAAGTCCAACTTCGACCGAGAGGTCAATCGACGGATTCAACTCGGCTGGGCAGCGTTCGGGAAGCTACGACACATCTTCTCGTCAGACATACCTCAAAACCTTAAAACGAAATTGTACAACCAGTGCGTGTTGCCAGTGATGACTTACGGAACTGAGACGTGGTCCTTCACTGCTGGCCGTATGAGGAAGCTCAAGGTCGCTCAGCGAGCTATGGAGAGGGCTATGCTCGGAGTTTCTCTGCGTGATAAACTTAGGAATGAGGATATCCGCAGTAGAACCAGAGTGACCGACATAGCCCAACGGATTAGTAAGCTGAAGTGGCAGTGGGCCGGCCATATAGCTCGAAGAACCGACAACCGATGGGGAAGAAAGGTTCTCGAGTGGCAGCCTCGTACCGGTAGGCAAAGTGTAGGGCGTCCCCCCACGAGATGGAGTGACGACCTGGTAAGACATGCAGGAAGTCGATGGATGCAGGTGGCTCAGGACCGTGTTTTGTGGCATCTTTGGGGGAGGCCTATGTTCAGCAGTGGACTTGTGAAGGGCTGTAATGATGATGATGATGATGACAGGCCTGGTTTTTTAGCCGCTAGTTTAAGCAAATTTTCATACCATGGAAGAGACCAATGTCTTACATAGAAATGCTGCTTCACATTAGGTCCCATATAAATTTCATCAAGGTCTGACCAATAGTTTTTGAGTTATACTTAATAATCCATATAAAGAGATCGGTTGTACAAATTTTTTAATTTTAAATTATAATAATTTCAGTCCAGAACTCCAATCCATTCTTATAAATAAGATGAGCCTACGCTGTGTGATTTTGAACAGTGAGACGTATGCAGTCGATAACATTACATTTTACTCTTAAACTCGACGGAAACAATGTTTCTTGAATCAGGTAATGCGTTCGCTATGTCCTCAAATCGCATGATTTAAATCGTAAAAAAGTCGTAACACGTGACTACCTACCGTTTTCGTTCTTATTTTTAGGTTTATTATCTTTGTTTTACGTGCGTATCTCTTAGTCTATTATTATTTATGAGGTACAAACCTTTAAATAAAAGCCTTAATATAATACCTCTCCAAATCTATTCCCTCCAAATTTGCTTTAAAATTAAGAACAGATCCATCATCATTATAATTAAAGGTTATAACAAGTCCACAGCTGAACATAGGCTTGCCCATAGTTGCCATAAAACAATAGAGCAATTGCTACATAGGGGGATGTAATCCATAGTTCCCACGCTTGGCAAGCGGGTTGGCAACCCCAGCTTTTTTATTATAAATCAGCAGCTGTTGCCGTGTTATTTTCTTAGTATTGGCGGCATAGGGGTTTCCACTATTCCATACTGGTGGTAAAAGGTGACTGAAGTAAACTGTATCAGAAGATACGCTGAAAAATCTGTAAGGCAAATTATGGAAAAGTATCGAAGATATAATCTAAATTTAAAGAGAGAGAAAGGTTAAAGTTCTTCACCTACGTCAGTCTTCTCTTACCGTTACAAATTGGTGCTTTTGAAGCCAAGAGTCCATATGCATCATCTAGAGTCTAGGCTTTCAAAGAGCTTATCATCACTCAATATATTATTGATAAGTATTTGCCATAATTATTATTAAAAATAGCTCTTAAATATATAAAAGTTTAATTAGGTAAGTTACGAGTGAAAAATAAATGTTACGTGTAGTAGACAGTGATGTGCCTTTCCTAGTGTAGTATATTATAATGGATTTCTGCAGAGTAACTACGGTTCCTATTACAAATAACTCTGCTAATCTATTCCATGAAGTCAATGAACGTTACGTGTGTACATAGGTAACGACTTAGGGACCTTCAAGAAAAGAGCTTACTCCTTTTTAAAAGGCCGACAAAATTCCCCTGGTTCCCCTGGTGTTGAAGTTGTTCATGGGCGACGGTAGTCACTTACCATAAGGTGAGCCGCACGCTCATTTGCCCTCTCTCATATAAAAATAAATACCAATATAGACGCAAGAATTGATTATGAACTGTCACTAATATTGGCGTTTGCGTTATATCCCACACATCCGTTGTCAATGTCCAATATCCGTGTTTATGTTAACGACTGCCTCGTTGATTTAGTAGTCGTAAACGCGGTTGCTGATAATGAGGTACTGGGTCCGAATCCCATGTCAGGCCAAAAACAAACCGTTGGTCCTGCGCCTGACCTCTTCAAGTCGTGTCAGATAACCGCCCCTTCGAACTTTGTGAGTGAGGGAAAAGATAGTGCACCTGTGTTTGCGCATACAATCGGGCACTATAATCCTGTCCTACGCTGATGACTAGTCTCCGTTGAAACTGCATGTCGTGACTGGACGCCATGTCTGGACGCCGTGACTGAAAGTCGGTCTGGAGGAAATAACTTTATTTTTCAGCTTTGGTAGCGCAGGTTATTCTATAACGCTCTTTGGGCAGTGCAGAATAAATTTTCTTGCTATCCTAAATTTTCTTTTTAATCTTCTCTGAAATATGAGGTGGTCTGTGACCCAGCAGTGGTACTTATAAGCTATAACTACACTAAACAAACTTATTTTAGATTATAAAATATTATCATTAATAAAATATATTACGCTTTTTTGTATCAGTTTCCACCAGCAAACGATTCAAATCTACTATGTCGTAATATATACTATATCAAATTCAAAAAACAACAACCCCACTTTTAAGCCGAAATATCATATATTAATTTGTCTTAACATAAATAAAACGCAAAATTTTGCTTATTTTAAGGCGAGAGCGAAGTTTCAGAAGTTGTCTAAAATAGTGGCTTGCGAAGTTGCTCCTGTAATTTAAGGATAACAAGTATTCATTAGCTCGTAAAAGTCCTCTTCTAAACATGAGTCTCTTCCATTGTAGGGAGTACGAAATGTCTTCTTTTTCTTCCTACCCTTATCATAAGTTATTTGGGTATAGCATATCTTCTCTTTCATTCTCCTCAATTAGCCGTCGTTTTTAGGGTTCCGTACCTCAAAAGGAAAAAACGGAACCCTTATACGATTACTTTGTTGTCAGTCTGTCTGTCTGTCTGTCAAGACCCTTTTTCTCAGGAACGCGTGGAGGTATCAAGCTGAAATTCGAATCAAATACTCAAGTCTACTGTCCCTTAGAGCTGTGAAAAAATCAAACTTCTAAGCGAACGCAATCTCTACGGGACGTGGACTACCATTTCTCAACTTTACCGTGATTGAAAAGTATTGAATAGAAATGATTGTAATTAACTTATAGATTTATGTGTCACAAATAAATGTGTATTTAAAATTGGCTTTAAGGTCGCCAATAATAAAACACATTTTATCAAAACCATTAGTAGAAGCAACACGTCCATACATCAGTTAGAAATCGATCAGCAATTTCATACAAAAGTCGCCACGTCCCGTAGAGAGTAACACATAAATAAAGTCGAAAATGTTGTGCACCACGTTTAAGCTGAATTATGGACGCAATAAACATCAAATACTGAAGCATATACGTCGTACCTTTATTTATGTTACGTTATTAGAGCTTTAGTCAGTGTTTATTTCATTTTAAAAATCTTTTCTTTTTTCGGTTCCAGCTATTTTGGCGGTGGAAGTATGTTGTACCCTTTTTACTGAAAATGAGGATAAAAAACAAGCACTTAGTCCACCTTTAGTAAGTAGGTAGTAAGTGGATGCTTTGGCTTTTAGACATCTGCATCTAACCTCGATTAAGAATCAAAATCCGGATGCGTTGTTACCCCCGAGGACCAAGATGGAATGCCTCGTTTCTAGTAAAAAGGTTCCGGTTTTCTATACCCACCATGTGAAATGAAGCAGCATCAAGCAGCTTTATTCACTGATATTCTGTGAGAGCATGTTCGTTTCCTGGAGGTATTCCATTTTAGTTCTCAAAGAGCATTGTTACCCTTCAATTTTGATTCTTGATCGAGTCTGAATGAAGGTAGATCTAATGACACGAAGACAGCCTCACCAATCACGTACCATCTGGTGGACTATGTTTGTTCATAAGCCTTACTTCTATACAGGATTATTTTGCAACTAGCTATTCCCCACGACTTCGTCCACGTGTTATTTGGGGTTTTAATTTTTTTGCGCGGAGCCCTAATTCTTTTACTAAAATAAAAGTAGCCTAAGTTACTCCATGTGACATCAGCTATCTGCTAGAGAAAATCCCGTCAAAATCGGTCCAGCCGTTTCGGAGATTAGCCGGAACAAACAGACAGACAGACGGACAGACAGCCAGACAGACAATAACTTTAAAAATTATAGTTTTGCTATTAGTACCATGTATACTTTCATATGCATTTAATAAAAAGCTGTAACTTTGATATTACGAACAGACACTTTAATTTTATTGCATACCTTAAGCGAAAGCGCAAGGTTTGTTCTAATATCGTCTAAAATTAAGATTCCAACGTTTTATCGAATAAAATCGTATCTAGCAATCATATTATACATATAAATGATATAAAAAGCACATTGTTAGAAAGATAAATGATTGTTGAACTCATTAATATTTTTTTAAATTGATTAATTGCTATTTTTAAATAAAAAAGGCGTTTTAGTGGCTTATGGTGTGGATTTATAAAGCCCCAAGGCTTGTAAACACAATAACTTGAAAATATCAATTGTTTAACTCAATCTTTTTTTCAATCTCTTCATCTATCATGTGGGAAGCCACTGAATGTAAATGGCAGTGTAATTTTGTTTTGTTTAGCTATAATTTATTTTTTCGGCTCCAAAATGGTGGAATTTTCGTTGATTTGGTTGCCTTGTATGTAAATTATTTCTGTAAATGGGGAGCTACAGCCACAGAATAGTATAAGTTCGGCTTCAGTCGCCGTCGTCAGTGGACATTGTTTCGGTTGTTTGCAGCGGCTCAAAAAGATCGCTGTACAAATACACAATATTCGAATAGGTAACCAAATTTCTTAAATACTTGATTATAATAATAATAAGAGATTTTTTTTATTACAATATTTTAAAAACACAGAATAAATAATACGAGTAGCAGTACGTACTAAAAGTAAGTAGTATAATTTTTTTTGTCATGGGTGACATTTTCATGGTTTTCGAGGGTGTTGAAACCGATAGGGTTGTCGAAATGTAAATCCAAGATGGCGGCCGCAATAGGTATCAATTTTTTCATCATTGGTGTCATTTTCATGGTTTTCGAGGGTGCTGAAGACGATAGTGCTGTCGAAATGTGAATCCAAAGTGGCGGCTGCAATAGGTATAAATTTTTTCATCATGGGTTTCATTTTCATGGTTTTCGAGGGTTTTGAAGCCGATAGTGCTGTCGAAATGTAAATCCAAGATGGCGGCTGCAATAGATACAATTTTTTTCATCTTGGGTATCATTTTCATGGTTTTCGAGGGTGTTGAAGCCGATAGTGCCGTCGAAATGTAAATCCAAGATGGCGGCTGCAAAGGTACCTATAAATTTTTTCATCATGGGTGTCATTTTCATGGTTTTCGAGTGTGTTGAAGCCGATACTGCTTTCGAAATGTAAATCCAAGATGGCGGCTTCAATAGGTATCAATTTTTTCATCATGGGTGTCATGTTCATGGGTTTCGAGGGTGTTGAAGCCGATAGTGCTGTAGAAATGTAAATCCAAAATGGCGGCTGCAATAGATATCAAATTTTTCATCATGGGTGTCATTTTCATGGTTTTCGAGGGTGCTGAAGCCGATAGTGCTGTCGAAATGTAAATCTAAGATAGCGGATGGAGTAGGTACCAATTTTTCCATCATGGGTGTCATTTTCATGGTTTTCGACGGTGTTGAAGCCGATAGTGCTGTCGAAATGTAAATCCAGGATGGCGGCTGCAATAGGTATTAACTTTTTCGTCATGGGTGTCATTTTCATGGCTTTCGAGGGTGGTGAAGCCGATAGTGCTGTCCAAATGTAAATCCAAGATGGCGGCTTCAATAGGTATCAATTTTTTCATCATGGGTGTCATTTTCATGGTTTTCGAGGGTGCTGAAGTCGATAGACCCTCTCCAGCCTTCTTACGAGGCGGACGTGTGTTTGATCCTCTTAAACATTTAATTTATTTGATTACGCAAATATCGCGACTAAACTAAGTAAAACAGTACTGTTTGTGATCAGTATCCCTTGTAGTTATTCAGTGTCTTTAATAGTCAAAGCCAAGTGTATTGACAGTTCGCGGATGCAATAAGCGAGCGCGGTGCCCGCATTCCTCACCGCTGCGATACGAGAGGGCTTGCATAATTGACGTCTTTATCTAATTTTAACCTATAGTGTCTCGTTATTATGATGAATTGTTTAGCGTGTACCCGCGAAGTCGGAAAAGAAGATTATTTGCAATGCGCAAAATGTAACGAAATATTTCACTATTTATGCCTTAACATACGCCCAGAGAATATTGCGGGCTTGCTTCCAGACGCATTACTTAATTGGATTTGCCCCATGTGTATGATTAAGCAACCGAAAGGTAACAATTCCGAATCGGTAGCTCGCCCCTCAACACCTACATCGTTAGCAGAAATTTCGTTTAATAACGTGTCCCGACGTAAGGCGCCTGCAAAACTTGATACTAACATCAATGTAGATAATACAAGTGATTATGTGCGTCGCTCAGAACTGCGAGAAATACTTCGCGAAGAAATAGCAACGGGGTTAAAGTCTTGCACCACGGAGTTTACAGTTGGCATTAGCACAATTAATGGACAAATAAGTAATCTTAAATGTTCTATTGAATTTATGAGTGACAAGTTCGATAAGATTTCAGACGAATTTAAAATTCAACAACAAGAAATATTCATCATTACAGCCCTTCACAAGTCCACTGCTGAACATAGGCCTCCCCCAAAGAATGCCACAAAGCACGGTCCTGAGCCACCTGCATCCATCGACTTCCTGCATATCTTACCAGGTCGTCACTCCATCTAGTGGGGGGACGCCCTACACTTCGCCTGCCGGTACGAGGCTGCCACTCGAGAACCTTTCTTCCCCATCGGTTGTCGGTTCTTCGAGCTATATGGCCGGCCCATTGCCATTTCAGCATACTAATCCGTTGGGCTATGTCGGTCACTCTAGTTCTACTGCGGATATCCTCATTTCTAAGTTTATCACGCAGAGAAACTCCGAGCATAGCCCTCTCCATAGCTCGCTGAGCGACCTTGAGCTTCCTCATCCGGCCAGCAGTGAAGGACCACGTCTCAGTTCCGTATGTCATCACTGGCAACACGCACTGGGTGTACAGTCTCGTTTTCAAGTTTTGAGGTATACCTGACGAGAAGATGTGCCGTAATTTTCCGAACGCTGCCCAACCGAGTTGAATCCGTCGATTGACCTCTCGGTCGAAGTTGGACTTACCTAATCGGACTATTTGTCCCAGGTAAACATACTCGTCAACAACTTCGAGCTTAGTGTTCCCAACAACTACCGGCATAGGTGTGACATGGACATTAAACATGATCTTTGTTTTGTCCATGTTCATCTTAAGAACTATCCGTTGGGAAACACTATTGAGGTCATTGAGCATAGTGCTTAGGTCCTCCAGCGATTCTGCCATAAGGACTATATCGTCGGCAAATCGAAGGTGAGTGATGTACTCGCCATTGATGTTGATACCGTATCCTTTCCAGTCCAGAAGCTTGAAAACATCTTCCAATGCAGCGGTAAAGAGTTTCGGGGATATGACGTCACCCTGTCTTACACCTCTCTGCAATTGGATAGGTTTCGTACTCTGGTTCTGTACTCGGATAGCCATCGTAGCCCTAGTGTACAAGAAATATTGGTATTAAAAAAAGAAAATGATTCTTTGCGTTACGAGATTAACACCCTCAATAATAAATTGAACCAATTCGATCAACTTTCCCGTGCATCTTCCTTGGAGATACAGTGCGTGCCCGAAAGAAAAACGGAGAATGTTGTAGGCATATTAAAACAGCTAGGATGCGCCATTAACCATACAATGAGTGACCATGATATTCTGTACTGTTCACGCGTCGCTAAGCTTAACCCGGCCAGCCCTAGACCACGTACAATTATAGTGAAGTTTAGTTCACCACGAATTAGAGATTCGGTGCTTTCTGCAGTCAACAGGCATAACAAAGTAAACAAGGAGAACAAGCTCAACACTCATGACCTTGGCTTCGACTCAGAACAAAAGAAACCTGTCTTTGTTATTGAGAACCTCTCCTCCGAAAATAAGCAGCTGCATGCCGCAGCTCGTAAACGTGGGAAAGAGCTCAAATACAAATACACCTGGATTCGTGCTGGTCGCATTTACATGAGGAAGTCGGATACAAGCGAAGCAATTTTTATTCGTAACACTGAAACACTTGATAAGCTTAAATGACTATGTTTTATTGTTATTAGTATAATTCTTCATCCATCTACTTGCATATGTACTTTCGTTAAAATGATGTATCGGTACTGTTTTTTCTTTTTCTTTTTCTTCTTTTTTAACATGGTATGTAAAAACACAACAAAATCATATCATAATTATGTATTGTTGTGTTTGTTAGAATGTATTGTTTTATTTAAAATTGCAGACTATATGATGTTCTTATATATCAATAATAACATTCAAAGGTTTTGGACTGTTGGCAGCTCATATGTAGTTTATCACGATAAATTACAAAAATACAATTTTGCATGCATTTGTAAGTATTTTTTTTTTTTTTATTATTCAGCAAGGGTTGTGCACGATAATTATTTTGTATTGTCATAATATTATAATCTTTAATATAACCAAAATTATACTGAAACTAATTTATTTTTTTTACCTAACCTGGATGTGTTATTTACTAATAAATCAACTCTTTATACAACAATTTAATAGAGAAAAAAATTTTATGATGCTGGCTCTCTATTGTGGTGATTTTTATATATACAATATAATATTAATGTCAACCGAAGTTTCTCTTATTATATATATCTACAGAAGTTAGGAAGGACAAAAGAATATCTGTGTATTATCAAAATGTGCGTGGACTTAGAACGAAATGTGTAGATCTTTATAAACAAATTGCGAGCAATAGCTATGATATCCTATTATTTACTGAGACGTGGCTTCAGAATGACATTCTAAGTTCTGAATTATGTGATAATCGTTATGACGTCATGCGTTTAGACCGTAACTTACCTCAAACACAGAAAAAAACTGGTGGTGGTATAATGGCTTGCATAAGGAGTGAATATGGAGCTATACAAATGCATGGTTTTAGTTCTAACCTTAATACTGAGTAACTCTGTATAACGTTGCCTGCGGGTGAATTGGGAACTAAATGTAACCTAAATATTATTTTGGTATATATTCCTCCTGATTCATATAATATACCGTCGCAACTAAATGAAGTAAACAACTTTGTCACATCATTAACTGAGCGGTACCCAGGAGACACATGCCTATTGGTGGGTGACTTTAATCTTCGGTGCTTTAAATGGCAGGATGGTCATCACGAATTACTTCATAACATGAGTATGGAAATTCAGGATGCAGCACTATCGCTTGTGGAGGGTATGATTTTCTTGGGCTTAAATCAATTTAATAGTATTTTAAATGGTAACAGACGTACACTGGACTTAGTATTCTGCAATCTAAACACAGAAGTTCTAAGATGTTCTTCCCCTCTTTTGACAGAGGACAAACATCACCCTTCTTTGTATATTGACATCACTGATCTATTTGTGACCCCTTTCAAAGAAGTCGTCACACCGCGACGTGATTTTTACAAATGTGATTATGTTGCAATTAATAACTTCTTTATACAAACTGATTGGGATGGTATGCTGCAGAATAAATCGATGGACGAGGCTACGACATTATTTTACAGTAAATTAGAAGAATGTTTTGATCTATTTGTACCTATAAAAAATAAAACTAGCACTAAAGAATATTATCCCACTTGGTATAACTCTGCTTTAATAAAAGTCATACGTGAAAAGAGTAAGATACATAACAAATGGAAACGCTTTAGGAATCCTCGTGATTACGATGAGTTTGCTTTGCTACGTTCTCGTGAAAAATTACTTCAGCAACAATGTTTTAATAAGTATATCAACTGCATGGAGGATAGGATTCATCTCACTCCCAAGGCTTTTTGGTCATACGTTAAATCGAAGCGTGGTGGTTCTCGATTCCCCAAGCAATTAAGTTACCAGGGTAAGTCCATTACTGATGGCAATGCTATATGTACTGAATTTAATAGTTACTTTAAGAGTATGTTTTCAGGTTCTTGCCCTCAGTATGCTAGATCTGTAAATGGTGACGGTGAATGTTGCACCTTTGACACAATATCTGGTCTAACCGTAACAAAGGATGACGTTTTTAATATGCTTAAGACGCTAGATGTTTCTAAAGGCCCTGGGTGTGATGGAGTAGCACCCGTATTTTTACGCAACTGTGCTGAGTCATTGGCATATCCTATATATTTATTATTTAAGACATCGATAAACCAATGCGTCTTTCCTACATTGTGGAAAAAAGCATTTATTATACCGATTCATAAGAAGGGCTCAAAAGTGGAAATAAGTAATTACCGTCCCATTTCTATTTTGAGTACAATTAGTAAATTGATGGAAAAAGTTGTTTATAATAACATTTACCCTGTAATTGTAAAAGGCATTTCACATCATCAGCATGGCTTTTTAAAACGAAAGTCTACCATCTCTAACTTGGCAGAATTTTGTGACTATGTTATTTGTGGGATGGAAGACTGTGGACAGGTTGATGTGATCTACACGGATTTTGAAAAAGCTTTCGACCGTGTGGATCACAGCATCCTCTTAGACAAATTATACAGGCTTGGTATTCATGGTGACTTACTAAGATGGACTACCTCTTATCTCTCTAATCGTTCTCAAGCTGTTGTCATTGGTGGTTTCAAGTCTGATTTCATACAAATTCCATCAGGTGTTCCTCAGGGATCACACCTTGGTCCACTTCTCTATTCTGCATATATATATGATATTAACCAATGTTTTGAATTTTCAAATCATCTACTTTACGCTGATGACAAAAAGGTGTTCATGAAAATTAACTCGATTAAAGATTGTGAATTAATTTAACGTGACAACTTACACTCATATTATGTCCGAAACAATATAACAGTAAATATAGGTAAATGTCAATGTATCAGTTTTAGCCGAAAGAAAAATAAAATTGTTTTTCCGTATCACTTTAAAAATGAAGGCATAAAACGGACTGAGATAGTAAAGGATTTAGGAGTTTTCCTTGTTTCTAAAATGATGTTTTCTGAGCATGTCAACCATATCGTAAATAAATCATATTGCAATCTGGGGTTCATTATGAGGACTTGTAAACCTTTTAAAAACATAAACAGTCTCAGATCTATCTACTACGCATATTGTCGCAGTATTCTAGAATATGGTAGCTCCATATGGTCGCCGCAATATGCTTTGTATATAAACAGATTGGAAAGAATACAAAAACTCTTCATAAAGCACCTCAATTACAAAACCGGCATGCGTCGTTGTGAAACTTATAATGAGGAGTGTATTAAATACGGTCTCTTGTCGCTGGAATCTAGACGTGAATTACTTGATATGTGTTTTTTGCATGATATCCTTCACAGTAACATTTACAGTCCTAATCTTCTCGCAGGTATCCAGTTCTGCACTCCTAAGTACCGTACTAGAAAGACCCCACTTTTCAATGTACCTAAACATCGTACCAAATACGGTATGAACGCTGTCATGACTCGTCTACCCAAAATTTATAATAGTAAATATAGTAATGTTGATATTTTCAATTTTTCTAAGTCTAACTTTAAATACAAACTTATCCTGAAGCTGTCTAAGAAGCAGTAACAATTCTGTAAAAATAACAATTTGGAAATCATGTCGTTATATTAGTTATAATAGAAATATAAGGCATACAAAATAACATGTAACATATTTATTTTATGTATTTATATTATTTATTCTATTTTATTTTATTCAGTGAATATCATTTTATTTTTGTTGTTTTATTAATATTATCAAAAGCTGTCATCTTAAATTTAAATTTAAATCTAATCATAAATGTATACAAATCACAAAATATAGAACCATATACTGCAATCGTGTGTAAAATATTATGTATTTAGATATAATGTATAAAGTTACAATTTTACCTCTCTGCTTTGTAAGTGTTATTCAGCATGTTGTGTAACTCTGTTATTGGCTAAGTGTGTTAATTTGTATTTTAAGTATGATTGTTAAAAATATGCTGTTGAGTTTCCTAATAAAAAAAAAAAAAAAAAAAGGAAATGTAAATCCAAGATAGCGGCTGAAGTAGGTACCAATTTTTTCATAATGGGTGTCATTTTCATGGTATTCGAGGGTGCTGAAGCCGATAGTGCTGTCGAAATGTAAATCTAAAATGGCGGATGGAGTAGGTACCAATTTTTCCATCATGGGTGTCATTTTCATGGTTTTCGACGGTGTTGAAGCCGATAGTGCTGTCGAAATGTAAATCCAGGATGGCGGCTGCAATAGGTATTAACTTTTTCGTCATGGGTGTCATTTTCATGGCTTTCGAGGGTGGTGAAGCCGATAGTGCCGTCGAAATGTAAATCCAAGATGGCGGCTGCAATAGATATCAAATTTTTCATCATGGGTGTCATTTTCATGGTTTTCGAGGGTGCTGAAGTCGATAGTGCTGTCGAAATGTAAATCCAAGATGGCGGCTGCAATAGATACAAATTTTTTCATCTTGGGTATCATTTTCATGGTTTTCGAGGGTGTTGAAGCCGATAGTGCCGTCGAAATGTAAATCGAAATCCAAGATGGCGGCTGCAAAGGTACCTATAAATTTTTTCATCATGGGTGTCATTTTCACGGTTTTCGAGTGTGTTGAAGCCGACAGTGCTTTCGAAATGTAAATCCAAGATGGCGGCTTCAATAGGTATCAATTTTTTCATCATGGGTGTCATGTTCATGGGTTTCGAGGGTGTTGAAGCCGATAGTGCTGTAGAAATGTAAATCCAAGATGGCGGCTGCAATAGATATCAAATTTTTGATCATGGGTGTCATTTTCATGGTTTTCGAGGGTGCTGAAGTCGATAGTGCTGTCGAAATGTAAATCCAAGATAGCGGCTGAAGTAGGTACCAATTTTTTCATAATGGGTGTTATTTTCATGGTTTTCGAGGGTGCTGAAGCCGATGGTGCTGTCGAAATGTAATTCTAAGATGGCGGATGGAGTAGGTACCAATTTTTTCATCATGGGTGTCATTTTCATGGTTTTCGACGGTGTTGAAGCTGTCAAAATGTAAATCCAGGATGGCGGCTGCAGTAGGTATTAACTTTTTCGTCATGGGTGTCATTTTCATGGTTTTCGAGGGTGGTGAAGCCGATAGTGCTGTCGAAATGTATTTAAACTTCTTTAAAAATTCCGTATAATCATGTTATACGTAATTTTTTTAATGCGCTTAAGGTATGCCCAATTGGATTTACCAATATTTTTATTTATTTGTAAAGATACACGCCCAAATTTGCAAAGAAGGTTCAAAATAAGTAATATAGGCGAATAGTTACGATAAATTAATTATGAAAATTTCAAACATTCTCTCCTTTTTATCTGTTATAATCAGAATATGTGGTAATGCATAATATTATATCTATTAATATATTTACTATCATTTAATGTTTTTAAATAGTGGTCACGTACCAATTTTTAAATGCAGTTTTCTTAGATATTCTTTATTACATTTGCAATAAATTAAAAGTAAATTGATTTTCTTTATTGTTTTAACATTCGTATGAAGATATGAATATAATTTAAACTTTCGCGACGCTGCCAGTTCTCGGCACTTTTCTACGATCAGAAGTATGGAAACGTACCTACATTATACCTAGTCAGGCCATAAGTATTGTCACACAGTAAAAACTTTTCTTTTAGAATGCTGGCCACAAAAAAGTTTATTGAATTCGAATCTCGAATTGTACATGAAAATAAAACTGTATACTTTTTAGAATTTTACTAATTTTTAAATATGGAGTGGACGCTTAAAGAAGACCGTGTTGCAGTTATTGCGTTGCATCGTTGCGGTTACGCGCCAATTCAATTTTTAACAGTGGTAGAGCCACGCGGCAGCTTTTGCTGTCGCACGGATGAGCCGGCTCGAACCGGGGTGGTACCACGACCTCACAGAAAACCAGCGTGAAGTAGATGTTTACCTCTGCGTTTCGCTTGGTGAGTGCAGGTGGCCGGACGCCCTTTTTACTGGAAATGAGGCATTCCATCTTAGTCCTCACGGGTGACAACGCATCTACATTTTGATTTGTAATAGAGGATAGATCTAGATGTCTATGGGCCGCAGCAACCACTTACCATCAGGTGCACTGTGTGCTCGTTTGTCATCCTTATCCTATAAAAAAAAATTCAAATTTTTGAATTACGGAAAACTTGAATATAACCAAAAGATTCTCTTATCGTACCATCAAATGATACAATGAAGACTGTAGTGTAGATGACAGGTCAAGAAGTGGTCACCCTCGGTCTGTTAGGACTCCATCAGTGATAAAAGCTGTGAAGGCGCGAATTCAAAGAAATACCAAACGTAAGCAGAAACTGTTGGCCCTTCAGATGGGGTTAAGCAGAACCACGGTGAAAAGGGTGTTAAATGAAGACTTAGGGCTTCGGGCATATCGAAGAAAAACACGATATCGTTTGAATGGACCTGAGACTGAAGAGATGCCGCGCTTTGTTGAAGCGGTACGCGGGAAAAAATATAGGGAAATTCTTTTTTCGGATGAAAAAAAATTTACCGTAGGAGAGAGCTACAACAAACAAAATGATAAGGTGTACGCACACAGTAGTGAAGAAGCGAGCAACCGTATTCCGCGTGTCCAACGAGGTCATTTTCCATCCTCGCACATGGTATGGTTGGTAGTTTCTTATTGGGGCTTAACAGAGGTACATTTTTGTGAGAAATGTGTAAAAACGAATGCAGTTGTTTATCAAAATACAGTCCTGACGAACCTTGTGGAACCTGTTTCTCATAACATGTTAAATAACAGGCACTGGGTATTCCAACAAGATTCGGCGCCAGCTCATAGAGCGAAGAGCACACAAGACTGGCTGGCGGCGCGTGAAATCGACTTCATCCGGCACGAAGACTGGCCCTCCTCCAGTCCAGATTTGAATCCGTTAAGTTACAAGATATGGCGTACGTGAACACTTGGAGGAAAAGGCATGCTCAAAGCCTCATCCGAATTTGGAGTCACTTAGTCAAGACATCCTTGATTAAGGCAGCCGCCGATATTGACATGGACCTAGTTCGTGCTGCGATAGACGACTGGCCGCACAGATTGAAGGCCTGTATTCAAAATCACGGAGGTCATTTTGAATAAACTTTAGTGTCATAAGAATCTATGTTTTGTTAAGTTCATTTTGGTATATAAATGGTTACATAATGAATTAACTTGTTTCAATTATTTTATATTATACATGTGACAGAATTTATGACCTGACTAGGTATAATATATTGCAAGGTAAATGGCAATGTGTATTCATTTTTATTATCTCCGAACATTTTTGAACGATTGAAAACATCAGAAATATGAAATAACAATACAATTTTGGGGACCTAGAAGAAAAGAGCCTACTATTTTTTAAAAGGCTGGCATTGCATCTGCAATTTCCCTGGCATTGGTGCTGTATGTTTTATATTGTAGTCACTATCTATATTGTTTATGTTTTATTATATACTTTTTATACAAAAATAGAAAAACAAATTTTATAATGTGTGGCAAATATTAAAATACATTTGGAATTTAGCTCAAGCAATTCACAAGCCATATATAGTTCTGCAGTAAGCAACCACACTGGAGACCATAAACAACAAAGTAAGTTCTACAATTAAAGTCCGCGGGGCTGTAACTTTTATATCCATATTAATTTTGAGTAATTCAATAACATCTTGTAATTGCTTCCGGAACCATTAAAACTACCATTTCTAGCTATAATTGCTGTGTAAGAAACATTACAGATATTAGAGACATATACTAGAAAATTTACTTGTATTAAAAGTAAAAGCGGACTTCATACAACAAAAAGAATAAAATAATATCACATTGAGAAGACAGAATATACACAGGATTATTTTGCAATTACCGGAAAAATTTGCAAAGAAGGTTCAAAATAAATAATATAGGCAAACGATAAAGAAAAATTACTTAAAATCTCTCAAACATTGCGTCCTTTTTATGTTTTAAATCCAAAATGTTAGGTAAAGCATTATTTTAACTGATCATCATTCATAAATATCTAACGCCTACTATTTTACTATGCACTCACACATTCGTAAGTATAGATCGGACAGCAAAAATGTTGTGAATTCAATTTAGTTTCAAGTCGTTGTTCGGGCTATTCGTGGCAGATTCAGAAAAGCATATATATTTGGTTTTAGCAGTCCTTAGTGATAGTACAGTATAGAGAATTATCAGATATAGCAAAGCAATCAGTTTCGGGTGTTTTCGAATGCTGTGCGGTAGAAATAATAGCTCACAAAATTATTATAATCTGTATATATAGTATTCCTAAACATAATTATGCAGTATTTTATGAAAAATTAGACATTATATTAAGAACATTTTGCCTATCTTCAAATAAAAAAAATATCGTCTTGTGTGGAGATTTTAATATTGATGTACTAAAAAGGAACAAAACTACATTGGAGTTTGAATACTTTCTCATGCAATACAACTTAAAATTAGCACTTTATACACCCACAAGATTAAGTAGTCACACCTGTATCGACAATTTTGCACACAATTACCGAAAGGAATGCAAAACAGAAGTTGTAGATCTAGTTCTTTCGGATCATACGTCTCAAACACTCCAAGTGCCAATTAATAAAACTTTCAAAATAAAATTTTGGAAAACTAAAAAGCAGGACATATCCATTGAAAATTTAATTAATTTTAAAACTCATCTAAGCTGCTTATCTTTCACACAAGTATACAATGCCAATAATGCAAACGAAGCTTTTAACAATTTTATGAATGATTTTTCTCTGTTTTATAGATTATGTTTTCCGGAGAAAATTATAACTATAAAGACTAACAAAGCAACGAAATGGCTATCTCATGGAATAAAAATATGCAGTAAGAAACAAAGGCACTTACTCTGGGCATACAGATTAAATCCTGACGCAAAGAATAAAATAGCTTTTAAAAACTACACCAAACTCTATAGGAAAATTATCAAGCTAACCCAAAAAGTGCGAAATAACCATTTTATAAAAACCTCTCAAAATAAATCTAAAGCTACTTGGCAAATAATAAACAAATCAAAATTGTGTTTGCCACAGGAGCCTATAATGTATATAAAAAAAGAAAATTTGTCTTTTACACACCCCATGGCGATTGCAAATGCATTTAACAATTATTTTATTGATGAAATTGAAAATAATGTAAACGCTGACATCACATTGAATAGTATTAGTTTTAAAAATTTGACATTTAATTCACTATTTATGGAACCTGTATCAATTAATGACATAACAAGAATAATTTGTGGTCTAAAAAACACGAACACTGTTGGATATGATGGATTGTCTACAAAAGTGATTAAATACACCAAGGAAGTAATAGCCCCACCATTAGCACATATAATTAACTTAAATATTACTGATGGCATATTTACAAAAAAATTGAAAAAAGTTATTATTAAACCCCTATATAAAAAAGATGACAAAACAGATTTAAAAAATTACAGACCTTTTGCAAAAATTCCTATATTCTCAAAAGTTTTTGAAAAAGTAATTTATAACTCTTTATACACCTATTTCGAAAAGTATAAATTATTTTGTACAGAGCAAAAGGGGTTCCGAAAAAATACTAATATCAATGTGGCACTGTATGACTTACTAGCTAATATTATGACATCTGTAGATAAGAGAAATCCAGTCTGTGCCATTTATACTGACATGACCAAGGCTTTTGATTATGTGGACCACAAGATCTTGTTAAACAAATTACATGGTTATGGTATAAGAGGAAATATTCTTCAGCTCTTAGAATCGTACCTAAGTAATAGAATCCAATGCACAGAAATTTCTAGAATATGTCCAAAGAGTAAATTAGAAAATACATATTTATCGAAACCAAGGCACATCAAATATGGGGTTCCACAAGGTAGCGTACTAGGGCCACTACTCTTTTTAATATATATAAACGATCTACCAAAAATAACGTCACACAAAATGGTTCTCTTTGCAGATGACAATACAGCTATAATAAAGTGTGCAAATGAAATTAATTATGAAAGTGATATAAATACCTGTTTACGCGAAATTATAGAGTGGCTTAATAATAATAATTTAAAAATAAATTTAAATAAAACAAAAGTTATGCACTTCCATCAACGCCGTGAAAACCAAAACATTAACATCTCCTACCTAGGCTTTAATATTGAAGAAGCAAATATGGCGAAGTTTTTAGGTATAGTGATTGATAATCATCTCACTTGGAAGCCTCATGTTGAGGATCTATGCAAATGACTCAGCAAATCCGCATATGCGCTTTCTCAACTTTCAAAAAAGGTTAACAGCCAGGCTCTTTTGATAGCATACCATGGACTAGTTGCTTCCGTTTTACGATATGGCATCATTTTCTGGGGACAGTCATCTGATAGGGAGCTTGTATTTAGGATGCAAAAACGATGTGTAAGATCAATGTGTGGTTTCAAAGTAACAGATAGCTGTTTTCCTTATTTTAAATACTTAAAAATCCTAACACTGCCGTCATTGTATATACTGGAAACAGCTATTTTTGTAAAAAAGCATCCATTTTTTTTCCAAAAAATATCTGATATTAGAAAGAATCCAATACGTACCCACTACATAAATAGGTTATGTTACATAAAATGTAAAACATCATTAATGAAAAAAAGCTTCTTTGGTATTGCCCCACAAATTTATAATAAACTACTTGATTCAATAAAAAATATGAACTTATTTAAATTTAAAAAGGTGCTGAATGACTTATTAATAAACAAATGTTATTATAAAATTGATGAGCTCTTGAGTGACAATTTTGACTAGTAATTTTTATTGAATATTATCATTTTTTTGTTATTGTAATCAATTTAATTTTATAAATGTAGAATTTTCATTAGTATGCCAATTTCAATTATTTCTATTCTATTTTATCTTATGGCATGATTTTTCAAAAGAACACTCAATTATATTTGTATGTCTTTAAGACAAAACATTTATTATATTTGCACACCTCATAAGGTAATAATACAATGTACATATTATAATTTTCTGTAACACCTTTTATACCTGTATTATGCAAATAAATGAAAAAAAAAAGTAAGCTATCATCAAGTCATGTGGTGACCTTATTTAGTCCTTTTTCTGATTTATCTAACACTTGCTTCCATGAAGAATCCTGAAAAAGTAAAACGGTGTCAGGAAACATCTCCCCGTTATTATGTTCTATTTTGCATAGTTCATTTAAATAAATATTAAAAGAGCATGGGCGAGCGTACTGCATCCGTAAGTACAGAAAGTTTCAGTGCTCATATAATTTTCTATTTTAGTCTGTTGTGTGACTTAGATAGTCAAAATCAATATAACGCAGTTCCTCTAATACCAACATTTTCTAGTCTCTGTAATAGAAAAGGATGGGAGACTGTATCAAAGATTTTTGTAGGTTGAGAAAAAACGCAATGCTTTTCTAGCCTTTATCTAAGTATGATGTAACTAAGGATGCTAATTTTAATACCGCATCTTGTGTTGATCAATTTATCGAAATCCATATTGGTTGTTGTTCGTGCCAAACGCTGTTTCAGAATCAACGTCAGAGGGCTCGGTGCCATACCGGTTTGACATTTGGTCGCAGTAGAACGCGCAAGCGCAGTAGTCGTCTGCCAGCTGTGCTTGGGACAGCATGCTGTCATTTTTGTCGGGAACTTGGAATAATTAGGCGCGACTAGTAAATGTACTGTCTAGGATTTGTGACGCGTATTTCTTGCTGTAGAGCTTCCCCGGGACTCATTGGGTTTGACTCGGAATCTGTATAGGTGCATTCGACAATATTATCTAGTGCGGCCTTTGATATTCTAGAAATAACTGTTGCTACACGAAGCGGTAGTGACGTTTGATCCGGACACTCCCTGTTCGTTTGTGTGTTAAGCTTTATAACAACCGAGCGTTGGTGGCTTCTGTAAGTTAGTTAATAGTACGATAGAGTTAATGGACTGTCATCGTGACGAACGAAGAAAGTGACTGTGGACGGCGCCGCGGAAGATTACCTCAATTTGGAGCGGTGCTGACGTCCTGGCTGCTGCCGACGGCCAAGGTCTACTAAGGTCAATCACCATCAGTCACACCCAGATACACATCACAGCACCTTATTTCCCTTGCACTACACAACCACATGTGACCTGACCGACTCCGGAGGGACCAGTCGCCTTGGATATAGGTAAGTAAGCTCCGTCAAATATTCTCCCTGTTGAATGGCCGTACCATAGAACGCTCCCCCTTATTGTTTAGTGTAACTAGAGATTTTCCACTTTGGCCTTAGGAGGCCCGACCTACGTCTGCTCGTCGAAACTCAGCTGAATGGGCCCCTGAGGATTTGATCTTTAGGGGAGCAGCCGTAGGCCGTAACTAACTGGTAGCAGAACGCGGTTCCGGGTTCGATTCCCCGGCCGATCCCGACCATAGTGTTTGATAAAAATTAAACAATTCTGGTGGCAAGGAATGTTGGTTTGATTGGTTTAATTTGTATCTACAATCACGCCCGTCCGTAATACGTAAAAATATTTTTTTGTACGTAATAATAAAATTATTTTCCTCTGTTGATTGCTTATTTGGTTAGCGCGTAGATTTGAAAGCCGCGCGCTTTTAGTGCGCAAGCGGGAGTTTTTCTAGAGGTATACGTCATGTAGGTAGATGGATATTATCACTTAATCGGTTAATTATCGTTGTCGGATAGTTGTAGTGGATTACTTATCGAAGGGTCGATTTCCGAGCTAGGCATTTTTGTTGATCGATCGTGATGTGTATCTTATTTGTATTGTAATTTGTAATTGAACTAATGAGCAGTAATTTTTATTTGCGCAATTTGAATTTAACTTGATTTGATCGCACTAGTATTTGTTATTTGTTAATTTGATTTGTGCCTTTTCTTTTGTGCTAACTTGTATTTGGTTGATAAGTAGTAATTCGTATTTGTGTAATTTCTATTCAACTCGATTTGGTAGGAACTGCATTTATTAACTGTTAATTTTTTGTTGTATTTTTTATTTGTTATCTTTGTAATTTGTGCTCGAGCCGCGTCGTCATTTGTATTTAGTAGTGATGTCATCGCCCAAGCTACTAATCCGTTGCCTGCGGACTGAGTTACGCTGGGTCACAAGCGCCCATGCTTTGATAGGTCGACCGGATAGGATCCATAACTTGATGAAGCGGTTCGAGCAGGTGGATGCTCGAAGGGCCGCAGTGGAGGAGGCTTACGCTGAGCTCGAGGATTCGGATGTGGAGAAGGGAGTCCTGGACTCCTGCTTCGCGGACTATGAGCAGTTCCTTTGGCTCACGGACGAGTTGATCGAGGCTGAAGGCAGGTATGCCGAGGAGGCGGGTGAAGCTCGGATGAGTGGGCTGCCCGAGTCCTCTCGGAAGCAGCTTCAGCCGGAGCTGTTAGGATGACTCCCAACTCTGGACCTGCCAAAGTTCTCCGGGGTCCTTTCCGAATGGCTGACCTTCGTTGGTCTTTTCGACAACCTAGTGGACGCCCGGAGTGACTTGACCCCGAGCCAAAAGGTGGCGTACCTCCTGGCCTCACTGGAGGGGGAGACCCTGGGCGTCGTCGGCCACTTGTGATTGTCGGACGATGCCTACCAGACTGCTCGGGACCTCCTAGCCAGAAGATACGCCAACATCCGGCGAATTACGGACGAACATGTTAAGCAGCTTCTAAGCCTCCCGCTGCTTAGTGACCGGGCCAGACTATGTCCGGACCTGTTGGATCCAGTCTTGGTGGCCTGTAATACGTTGAGGCGGCTGGATTTACCAGTGGGCGAATGGGCTTTTTTGTTGCTCCGCATCGTGCTGTCCCGTATCACCGGGTAACGTCGTGCCTGAAATTATTAGGTAAGCCGGTTCCGGCGAGGCGAACTATCGCCAAGGAGCGCCGCTGGTGCTGCTCATGTTTGGGAGGGCACCTCCAGCGAGACTGTCCGCATCGGGGGCGCTCAGCCACGCCCTCTGACGGGCGACTCTCGGCGCCCGCCGGCCAGCCACCAGGCCCCTAGGTTCGAAAAGGGTCCCTCCCCCGACCCGTCGGGGGGTAATTCCCCCAGGGGCGGGGGTGTCATCAACCCCCCTCAGCTTGTGGAGAGGAACTTCACGGCCACTCATCGGTCCGCTGGACCCTTCTCATTCCTGTTAGCTGAGTGGCCGCGACTGGTGTACTACTGTTCCCCATTTGATGGAGGCGGCCCTGGCTAGCTGCCGCCTTAGCTCCCACCACGGCCGCCTTCACTGAGCCTTAAGCCGTCAACAGTCGACTTGTCAAAATATTCTGTTGCCGACGGCCTCAGTGAAGGCGTACAACCCGAGTGGCAACTGTTAGCGGTTCGCGCTCTATTGGTCTCGAGTTCACGCCGTGTGGCCTCCACTTGGTGGTGGGAAGATTAGGGCCCCCCTGAAGCGTTGAATCACGCTGTCAAGGGGTATTAGATTTGGTTTGGTCGAGCACTTAGTTAAAAATTCTTTAAATTAAAATTAAAAATGCTTTTGTGTTTTCCGCGAAATTTCCATATTTGTAGCGGTTGTGATTAAAAGAATTGAATTTAATCTACTCCTTTAAATGCTGCTGCATATGTTTTGTAAATATATTTAATCACTGTGTTTGTTGCTGCACGGAAAATTGAAATTGAATTATGTGCCCTTTTGAATGCTTGTGCGTATGCTTTGTAATTGTATTTGATTGTTGCGCCTGGTTGCTGAAAAGAAAGTTTGAATTCATTTGAAATTGAATGACATCTGCGATTAATTGTCGGTTATTTCGATGTGTGATTATGATAGAGATATATGTAGGTATTTTCTATGACCGAGTGTAGAATTTTAGAAAAGGATATTTTAAAATTTTCATCGAAATAAAAGTTACTACAATTGACACCACCAAGAATTGTTTACCGTCACCAATAAGCTATTCATTCTCTTTATTTTGTTTGTTGATTTATATATAATGGCGATATCAATATTACTTACCTTAAGAAATCCTCTTTAAAATATTTATGTATAGAATAGATATATCAGATTACTGATAGTTAGGATCTCTTCTTCGTGATTATTGTGATATATGTTTGGTTTAATTAGTTCTTACGAATTAGATATGTAGGTATATTGTAATTAAATATTATAAAAAATTAAAAAATTGTACGTTGACTTTATAAAAAATTATACAGTCAACTTTATAATTTTTTAGTAGTAATGATATTTAATTTGAAGCATAATTTTATTTCAATAAACTCTACAATTACTTCAAGTAACGTCTGAATTTAAAATGGTATACGATAACAGGCATCAGTTTACGATGTGTTTTACGCGCGCTTGCTAAAAGTGCTTAACAGTCTTTTGTCGGGCGTTAATAAGATACACGCATATAACGATTGGATCATGCCTGTTTCTCATGTATACCTTTGGCATACTCAGGTGGACTCATACCAACCAGAACGCTCTGTATAGAAAGGTCTGCACTGTAACGACATGCCGCAGGATGCATCACCCGAGATGGTCAGTAATGAGGCTGAGTGTAGCTTTTTAAGATTCTCACTACGCATAATCGAAAAGTGTGCAGCCTCCGTTATTTCCTTCTGGTGAGATCGGATGAGTCATTTTACAAATACGTCATTTCGTGTGATAAAGTGTTTACCCTTCTATCTTTAGCCAACGAGCAATGGCAAGAGCCCAGCTTTACAGTGCCGGGAGAACGTATGGAAGGAGAAGGAGCTCCACGGGATGTTCTACAAGGTTTTTCATGGCTTCCTCCACTAGCTACGTTTCGGTGACCTCTTCGGAGAAACCGAGGGTTTGTCTGTGCAATACCGCATTAGGTTATTAAGACCAACAACTAACGGAGATAGATACTAAAGGATGGCGCCGTCGACATCTGTCGAATTTGTCGTCATTCCGGTGAGTCACTTAGGCATGTCATCTCTGGTTTTTCGGCACTTTCTAACTCTCATTACTTGCACAAGCACAACCTAGTAACCAGGATTGTAAACCAGGAGCTCGCTCTAGAATAAGGTCTCGTGGATCAGAAACTACCTCATTATAAGTACATGCCAGAAGCCGTGTTCTCATGACCGCACCAGGCTCTAATGGGACCTAGCAATCATCACAGATAGGACTATTCATGCGAATAAACTTGATATTGTGCTAACGGACCGGGCATAGTCTAGAATATTTTTGGCTGACAAACCATTCTGTATGATGAGAACCTCGTGAAAACAAAATATTTAGACCTGGCTCACTAGGTGACCAACATGAGGGGTTGTCTGCCGACCGAAATTGTTTCTGTAATCATCTCTGCGAACGGGCTAATCCCGGTAAGCCTCTCAGGTTATCTGAGTGCTCCGAGCTCAAATGCAGAAGGCGGTGCTCCTCGATGCTACCCGCATCGTTCGCTAGTTTCTTTCTCTTTCCGCCTAACCCTTAGCCGTTTGGTCTCCCCTGCCGAGGGCTTCCATCTGGTTGAGTTTATTTTATTTATATATTATTTATTTATTTATGTTACTATATCTGTTGTGAATTTATGCTAAATTATGATTTTATAATCTTTATATATAAAAATTACGTGTCACGTTGTTTGTCCGCGATGAACTCCTAAACTACTGAACTGATTTCAATGAAACGTTTCGCAATGTTTACAGTTTGGTCCAACTTGAAAGATAGTATAGTTTTTATCCTGATATTTTTTTTATTGTGAATTTAAAAGGGCAGAACAACGTCTGCCTGGTCAGCTAGTATAATATATTTATTCAGCTCAACTAGATTAAAATACTCTATTTAAATTACAAACAATAATAATTTTTGAATTTTATAATAATTTTTATATCTGTTCTGTTTATTTAAGTGTACGAACTAACTTAGCCCTAGTTTTAAGTGTACGAACAAAATGGGTGTATTTACCTGAATAATGAATAAATAATCATTTTTCTTGCATAAACATTTGGCCTTAAATTCTAGCTGTATTCAAACAAAATAGCCCGTAACTTAAAATGTCCGTGATCCATAAATCACGTAAAAGGAAATTTAGTACTTTCGGGTCGCAAGACCATTCCATTGATTTATATAATACGCATACGTAATGAAGGTGGAAACGTGGTAACTCATGGGATATGAGATAGCTGGGATAGCCCAGAGAATAAACCCTTTAGCAAATCGAGTTCAGTTCCCGCATATATCACTTGAACTTTTGAGTACAATTTTAGTTACGTACAGCAGTAGACTAGTGAAGGGCTTTAATGATGACAATGATGATGAAAGCTTTTAGAAAAATTTACTTCGCAAATATCCGCGTTGAAGAGCATCTCCCGCCCTCCCTCAATTGCGTGCACTATCCCCGTCACCACTAGTCCCAGCACCGCTACTCCCAACAACACTACACTAGGCAAGACACACCACTGACGATAATACGACACGTGTTTCGCCTCTACATGAGGCATCCTCAGGTGATATAGACTCTACGGTGGCTAACCGCTAAGTGAGCGGCGAGCCAAAACAAGTGCCTTTTATACAGACCGATGATTCAACCGCTCTATACCTAAGGAGCGAGCGACTGCGTAATGCGATAAAATATGCGACCAATCACCGCTGGACTTACGCAGCCGTTTGTAAAATTAAAAACAAACTGCTGCGAAACGCCCACCCTCCAACCACGCAACCAATCGCCGATCACCGTGAGGGTGACAAACGACCATATTGCGAGGCTCTCTATTATTTGAGAGCAAGCTTAAAGATATGTAAGAAAGGTGAGTTAGTAACATTTGTTTGTTCATTCAGCAATGCAACGGTATTATTATTACTTTCTATACAGGATGCAGTTCATGAACTAACTGATTTCATTGTTACAAACCTTGACAGTAAAAAGAAAGTAGTTGCTATATTCCTTGATATAGCTAAAGCATTTGACACCGTCTCCGTTTCGCTTTTGTTGAATAGGCTAGAAGATCTTGGAATAAGAAATACACAGTTGAAACTGTTCTCTGACTATTTATCGGGTCGATATCTGAGGGTAAGGATTGGTGGTTGCTGCAGTGATGATCTTCCCATATCATATGGTGTACCACAGTGTAGTGTACTTGGTCCAACGCTATTTCTTACATATATTAATTCCCTATGTAATGTAAAAATTCACAATGGGAGGATCATTGCTTTTGCGGATGACATGGCTCTTCTTTTCCAGGCTGATACATGGTCTGAGGTATTTAACCTCGCACAAAATGGGTTTGATTTAATAAATAAGTGGCTAAAAGAATATAAACTTATATTAAATGTCGATAAAACAAAATACATAGCATTTACTACAAAAAACATCAATGAACCTGAATTAGAATTCTTCCACATTACAGCTCACTGTTGCTCCCAAATTGATAGTTCTTGCTCCTGTCCGTTACAAAAATAAACATGTAAAAAAATTCAACTTTGAATATACTGATACTGACGGTAATTACCGTTATTCGTAAAGTTGGTGTAGAGAACCGGAGACCCCTTTTTTACTGGTAAGGTGGCAATCCATATTATCCCTCCGCGGTGACAACACATCTGCATTTTGATTCTGAATTAAAGATAAACATATGTGTCTATGGGCTACAACATTGTTTTAACATCAGTTGTACCGTCAAGTCTTATCTTGTATCAAGTCTGAAATAAAATAATCAGATCATGAAACAAAAGAAACTTAACTGTTTGTGATTTCTAATACATTTTGAAATATAGGAAAATAATCCTACATCTGCCTAGATACATGATGCAATTATATTTTAAATAGACGGCCAAATGAAACCGCAATAATAAAAAGTTGTACATTGGCCTCCCAGATGACTTATATAAGGATTTGCCATAGTTGCCAAGGTTTGCAGGTGGATTGGCAACCGCATTTATTTTCGTTTTCAGTTGTCATTAGGAAAACACTGCTGCCTATCTCCTGGTTTGTTTCCCTCTGTCGCCTCTTTAAGCAAATTCAGGATTAGGAGTAATGGATATTTTTACATGAAAACTACACGGACAAATGTAAATCCTACTGACCCAATTTGTTTTGGACATATTTCAAATTTCCGTAAATATATAAGGTAGCTTTTTTTCTAATATGAAATTGTTGTTTTAGGGTAAGAACTGTAAATAGAGTCGCAATTTGTTTGATTCAGCTATTCGACTTCAGTCATTAATTACTTTTAGCACCAGCACTTGTACTCATTAGAGTAGTCAAGGGAAATAATAAACTTGTATTAGCAAGATTAATGTACCTATATTTAAGTCTAAATTGTTAAGATTGGTACTTCTGTATACAAGATTATTCTTTTTTTTATTTTTATTTATTTTATTTTATTTAATAACAACCTTTTTTACATATATTCATTGATTCCCTGGTCCCTGAGCTAGTATAACTGTGTTTCAGGAACCAGTTCCTCCCCTTAAAGTTAGCCTTGTTAAAAGGTCAATTTCTATATAATAATAATAATTTAATTATTTAGCAAGTAAAGAAATATAAATAAGAAATGAAAAAAAAATATTATTTTAAGCGCTTGTTTTGTGTGTGTGTGTATGTGTGTGTGTAATTGTTCGTGTGTTGATGTGTGTGTAAGTGTGAGTGGGTGTGTGTGTGTGTGTGTGTTGGAATATATTATGTGTGTATTGCTTGTGGTAAACCTACGGTATAAGTGCTTCTGTGCTGTCATAATCAAGATTCTCTAACCACACTCTGATCCTTGCCTTTATTTGGTGGTTACTGTAATTATTTAAGTTTAATTTAAATTCCCGGTATAACTTATTGTACAAATGCGGGGCAATGTAACTATAGTGTCTTTTCGCAAAAATACTTCTTGTTCTAGGGGTCGGGTATTTGAATGTCCTTTTCTTTTGAATTTTGATACATGGTGCAGTTATACGATGGTACCTTCGTATGCATTGATAGATAAAAAGTTTTCTTACGCTTAGTACTCGGGCTTTTTCATACACTAGTGTAGTTGGATAACGAAATGGAAGCAATAGCATTACTTTTAAAATACATCGTTGGGCAAGTTCAGCTTCGACGAGAATTGTCTTACAAGCCCCGCCCCATGAACAGATACCGTAACATATTAAAGACTCACAGAGAGTCCTGTAAGTTTGCAACAATAACATTGGACTTGCTACAAGCCTTAGTAACTTAAAAACATAGACAAGCTTTCTTATCTTTTTACTAAGTGATATTATTTGATGTTTCCACTGAAGCTTTTCGTCAATTATAATTCCCAAATATTTTATTGTGTTAGTTTTAGTTATGTAAGGGCAGTTACAACATATTGGAACATCATCAAGTTTGTTACATGGACTTGTATGAATCTTTAATTTAAATTTGTCATTTGGTTGACCCGCACGAGTTTTGCTGAAACAGATTAATTTTGTTTTGGTTGTATTTAGTGAAAGTAGATTATTTTCTAGCCAACAAGAAATTTTGGCCAGTCCCGCCTCAGCAACTTGTTTCACACGCTCCCAGCTCTTTGCATGAAATATTATTACGGTGTCGTCAGCATACATAGTTATATTACCGGCGTTTAATTCAATTTTAGTCATGTCATTTACGTAAGTTGAAAATAATGTCGGTCCGAGAGTACTGCCCTGTGGGACACCGTATGTACATCGCATGTCATTACTGGAATGTCCATCCACTCTAACGCACTGCTTTCTGTCACATAAATAACTTTGAAACCATTGCAGTGCAATCCCTCTTATACCCAAGTTCTCCAACCTCCGCAAAAGAATCGACGTTGACACTGTGTCAAAGGCCTTTTGTAGGTCAATGAAAATACCTACACATCTGTCACCCTCATCTACGTACTTATTTACTTGTGAGGTCACGTTTAGTATACAGTCTTCCGTTGACTTACCGGTTCTAAAGCCAAATTGATTGGGAGACAATAACTCATTGGATTCTAGATAACCAATTAGCCTCTTGTTAACAATCTTTTCTACAATTTTGGACATGACACTTAACAAAGCTATAGGTCGGTAGTTACAAGCAAGGGTTTTATCACCTGCCTTATGAATAGGCGACACAGTGGCTTTCTTAAATATCTCAGGAAAAACTCCTGATGAAAAACTAAGATTACATAGATGCGATATTGGCTCCGCTAGAATACTATGAAACATTTTTAACATTCTTGTAGGGATTTGATCATGACCTGCAGCACTATTATTCTTAAGATTCAATATCACGCATCTTACTTCAACTGGGTCAGTTGGTGACAGTAGCATGGAGTTTTTAGGACTAATGTTATTAGTTGCTTCTCGTGTTAAATCTGCCTCGCTTTTATTTAACTTATTAAGAGTCTCGTTGGCAAGAATTTTACCAATCGATGTAAAGTACTTATTGACCTCATTAAGGGAGTCAGTTGTATTTTCTTTGATTCTTAATAGTTCCATAGATTTCGATTTTGGTTTATTCAGATTACACAATTCTTTAATAGTTTTCCATGTTTCTTTGCTGTTTCCTGCATGTTTTTTGAGTTGAAATTGGTAATAGTTACACTTTAATGTTTTTACAATCTTGTTACAAATATTTCTATACTGTATATAGTAGTTTTTAAGGTCTTCGTTATTTATATTATTTTTAAGTCTTTTATGAATTTTGTCTCGCTTTCGTATAGATCTTACAACACCAGTGGTGATCCAAGGTTTTAATGGCCTATTTCTATTGGGAATTTTTTTATTTTCTGTGTTTAGTGTAATAATTTTCTGCAACAATGTGACTAAGTACTGAGCCGCATCATTAGCTGATTGTAAATAATAGAACTCAGACCAGTTAATAGATTTAAGTCTCTCTCCCATTTTATCAAAGTTCATAATAGTCTTAGTTAAATAAATGCTTCTATCGCACTTCCCAATTGACGATGCTTCTAAACATAATAGTATTGGAGCATGATCCGTAAAGTGTTCGAATACAAGGGTTTGTGCTCGAAGACCTGTTTTAACCATAAAATGATCTAGGCAGGTACCATCTCTTGTCGGAACACTTATTCCAGGACGTAAGCCATAGGAAGCCATTATGTTTAGATAGTCAATGGTGTAGCATGTTGGACTATTTGACATAATATCAAGGTTAGTATCACCTGTGAAAACAATATGCTTAGTTTTTATGTCACGCAATATGCAATCGATGGACTCTAGATAGGGACTAACATTTTTAAAACTTGGTGGTCTATATGTACCAATGACTGTGTATTGACGATCTATTTTTACAATTAGACAATTACCTTCCTTTATACTTGGTTCAAAGACTTCAATATTCTGAAAAATACTCCTAACATATATAATTACACCATCATTTTGATTGAAAGTATGCTTAGTGCTGAAAGCTTCATAATTATTGATTATTGGTATGTGTGAGTCTTCATTGATCCAGCATTCAGTGAATACCAAAATATCAATCATTACATCTAACCTAGATAAAAACACTAGGAACCTATCCAAGTTACAATTTATACTGCGTATATTTACACATAGGATTGAAAATGGTTTGCCTTTTTCAGTTAGGTCTAAATAACTTTTACAATTGGTTGGATCATCAACGTAGCTACATTTGATATCTCCCGAAGTGTCCATATCCTCAAATAATAATATGTTATCCATGTAGAATAAAAGAAGTTTCACGGCCAAAATGATATGTGTCTTATAAAGTAATATTGAATCTTAGAATGTAGTACTGATATACATCCTAGTTTTTGTTCAAAGTTCATTTTTGAATACAAGATATATAAAAATATAAAATTAATTATAATATGTGTAAACATTAAAATTATGCTATAATGAATAAAAATGATCATTGTGTAATTTGTTTTGTAGCTGTGAAAATTTATAAGTGTTGTGTGTTTTATTGTAATATTGTAGGTTAACATTGCAAATATAATATGTAGTGTTTGGTAATAGTGTAAATGTGTATTATAGTGTAAAAATATAAATGTTATTTGTGTAGTGTTGCGTAGGCAATTTTTGTATTGTGTATGTATAAAGCGCAATGTGGACTTACAATTATAATAATATAGTAACAAAAAATTAAATTTAAAGTAAAAATAGTACATAAAAATTGAGATAATTTTGTTCAAGCCTAGTCACTGACGAGATTCCAATATTTCCAGCTTTTGAAGGTCTGTTTCGTCATTAATACGCTGAGCAGAAGATCCTTCTGCTTTTCTCAAATAAATAACTCCATGATTAACCCAACAATACTTATAATTTTTATTTTTTGCATAGTCTCGAGCCAGATAGAATATGCGCTTGGCCTTAGGTGTAAGATTCTCGGAGATGTAAATGGGCTGGGACATCCCTTTAATTTTAATGGTTGAAGTAGTTAATTCCCTGTATTTCTTTTTGAATGATTTAACGGAATTGAGAAGCTTTTCTTTCGTCAAAACTGATGTGAATTCAGCTATGATGGTTTTGTTCTTTGAGGAACCCGACTTGACACGGAAAATGTCCTTAATATCTGCTGTCTGGATGGGTGAATTTGTAACCAAACCAACTTCTTTTACTATTTTAATAAGGTTCTCTTTTGTTTCTGGTTGCCCATGTGGAATATTGCGTAACTCAATGCTTGAAGATCGAGACCCGCGTTCTAGGTTTTCAATTTTTTGTTCCAGCACTTTAATATATTTAAGATTACTTCTACGTTCCGTTTCCATTTCTTCCAATCTTACCCTTATTTCCTCATATTTAGTCGACATAAAGTCGACCGAATTCCGAATATCATTATTCTGCTCTTTAATTTGGGTAATCGTAGCCATCAATGTATTGAGTTTAGCATCTTGTTGTTGCTTAATTTGTTTTAATGATTCCTGAATTTCTTCCATAAAATCATTTAAATCAATATCTTGACGCCGCCTTTTTAAACGGTTTGTAATATTTGACGTCGATTCCTCGTCAGTCTCGCGTACAGACGTAATGTCTGGGGCTGAGTCATAAGCGGAATGCTGAGGCGATCTATTAAGCGGCATTGTACTAGGGGATATGGGGTGGCGACGATTCACGTAGTACTCACCGGTGACGCAGAGGACAATCGGTGCACGTGCAGTGTATTGGTCGGACGATGCTACGCCTCTCGGGGCGGGCAGTAAGCGGCGATGGGCGGTGACGGTGCAGCAGATATCTCAACGCGCCGAGTACCAGGAGCTAATGGTCGGTTTAAGCTCTTCACTGTTAATGCACTCCTAATTTTTGGATTTAATTAATTTTGTCAAAATTCACTTTAAATATTTTAATTGAAAACAACGATAGATTCGGTTTGAAACGCGTCTGAACTCCTCAGAGGTCCGGGGGAAAGAGATTCTATAAGAAGTATATGAAGGATTTTATACGATGTAGAGCCATGCTCCAGCTATGTTATGGTTGTAGCACGAATGGGTCTGCTCGACCTGGGATGGACCACACTCCCACATAATATCAGCGTAAAAGAGCAGTTTATGCTGCTGTGTGTCGTGTGGTATATGTAGAGAACCGGATGCCTATTTTACTGGAAACGAGGCATTCCATCTCAGTTTACAGGGGTTTTGTTACCCCTGTAGACTGAGATGGAATCTGAATTTTCATTCTTAATCGAGAAAAGTAGTAGATATGGGCCACAGCATCCTTATCGTCATTTTGATAGTGTGCTTGTTTGTCACACTTATTTTATAAAAAAAATAAATTATAATGTAAAGAAAAAATACTCTAAACTTTATAATTAATAAAATCAGGCATTACTTTGTGGAAATCCATCATATAAAAGCTTTTAGAAAAATTAACTTCGCAAATATCCGCGTAATAAAATAAAATGATGTGTCTTACCTAGTATGAAGAGCACCTCCCGCCCTCCCTCAATTGCGTGCCACTTAAGGCACTTGTTTTGGCTCGCCGCTCACTTAGCGGTTAGCCACCGTAGAGTCTATATCACCTGAGGACAAACCCTCTTTAGCGGTTAGCCACCGTATAGTCTATAGTCTATATCCTGAGGATGCCTCGTGTAGAGGCGAAACACGTGTCGTATTATCGTCAGTGGTGTGTCTTGCCTAGCGTAGTGGTGTTGGGAGTAGCGGTGCTGGGATTAGTGGTAACGGGGATAGTGCACGCAACTGAGGGAGGGCGGGAGGTGCTCTTCATACTAGGTAAGACACATCATTTTATTTTATAACGCGGATATTTGCGATGTAAATTTTTCTAAAAGCTTTTACTCTAAGCTTTGTCTGTTATCAAAATGTTAGTAAGAACGAGTACGAATTGTATCATCATAATCATTACAGTCTGTTTTACTTCTACTGCAGAACATAGGTTTCCCCCATAGATCGTCCCTTATGGGGCCAATTAACCGTTCGTTAAGTTTTTTATTATTTGGAGCTGTCATCTGTATGCTGCTGCCCTTCTCCTATTTCATTTCACTCTGTCGCCTCTTACGTCGCCCAAGGGATGAATTGGGACAGTGGAGTCTCTTACGCCGACACAACAGTATTGTATTTGGTAAATAATTATAACCATACGGTATCTACCTTGTCACCTAGTTACTATACATTAAAGGCAAGTCTTGCATAGCTATTAAAATATTCTCGAGTCAAAAGTAGTTTTAGTACTTTTTTCTTGATTATAATAATAATAATTTTACTTTTGTAAAAATAGTGACAAACGAGCAATCGGTCCACCTGATGGTAAGTGGATGTTGTCGCCTAACTTACTAAATGTTCATTCCCTCCGAACCTGTGCTAAAGTAGCACTTAAATAAATTTCAATGATGGCGGCAGGGATAGAATCCGGGATGCTCACGTACTCTTAAAATTCACGACAATCGCTTAGCACCCGAGTTACCATGGATTATTTATGTGCTAGAAAAACTATAAAATACCGTCCAAAGTAAAAACTTTAGTAGTGTGCGTTTCAGTTGTGTGCGTGTACTATTTATCATATAAGTGATTGTAAAAATGAATTACGAGCTTAACTTCCTAAAATCTTGCCCTTAGAAAAGTTAGCTGGTCAATATCGATTCAACGGTGATCTTATAGAGAAATACATCACGTTCCACCGTATTATATTGTAAGTGGAATCTGTGGAAATCTGCCTTTACCATCTTTTTCTATTAAGAATGTTTTCTTAATAAACGTAATGCAGTGTATATTATGAAAGCAATTACTTTTTTACTTTTTTATTTAACATATATTTAAATTAATTTACCTACACTCTTACCTAATTCTGCCGTCAAATAGCAATGCTTGCAATGTTGCGTGCTGGTCTAAAGGATAAAGAGGGCCAGTATAACTACAAGCTGTGAGGAATTCCGTCTTATCTCGCAGATGGTGCCCAAGGGCCACAGTAGACACTTACCATCAGGTGATATAGAAAATTATTTGTAAATACAGCTTATAACAAAAATCTTGGAGATTAGACCAATATACAACCTGATGTCAATGGTAGTAGGTAATTAACACTTAATAAGATTATACCTACCCAGATTGAGTCCTAGGCATATAAGGATTTCTGACACGTGTTATTTTAATTATTTAATACTAACCGTTCCTTGTAGCTCAGATGGTTAGCGCTCGCTGTAAATATTACAGTACGCGAGAAACCCGGGTTAGGTCACCTCTGGGAATACTTGTTGAGCAAGAAATTGTTAATTGCACTTTTAATTGCTGATTTACCACGTGCTCGGCGGTGTAGAAAACATCGTGAGGAAACCTGCATGTCTGAGAAATAAGAAAAATATTTCGAAGACATGTGAAGTTCGCCAACACGCATTGGGGCAGCGCGGCGGACACTTCTTTGCTTTAGAGCAAAAATGAGAGGAGGTCTATGCCCAGCACTATGACGTATATAGGCTGTAACTTTAACTAACTTTAATCGTTACCTTTCATATAATGATTAAAAAGGTTTAATGATCGTTATTTAATTAAATTACTAGCTTGATATTAACTAGTGGTGTTAAAATAATTGTGATGCTTCTGTTGCCTGTCCCGAAAAACGATTACTCACACCATTGCTTCGGAAGCTTAAACTATTCAATTGCAGAATGGCAAGCAATTATCAAGATTACAACAGTGCACGACAGCGACAGCTCGGCTGCACAGTGGCACGTTGAGTTATGGACCTGAGGACCGCCGCTAAAAATCCCACACCAAACGAGTATTTATACAGCCTATAAATAATTGTTTCGGATCTGAATGTGCAATTTATATATGTAAACTGCCTCAACAAACTTTATTGCATGGTAACATCATTGAATAATGAAATGCTCGATGCCTCACAAGGAATTCTGTTAACCTTACATAGTTACATAGTAGCAACTGCTGTTCACGGTCACTTGACGCGTTGTCATCTGCAATGACTAATATGGAATATCACATAGCCTGCAATTATACCATTTCTCCATACTCTTCAAATTGAAACTGTAATGCAGGCACTGCCACTCGGTAACAAGAGTAAATGCATTGCCATTCTGCTTCTGTGCGTCAGGAATAGATCATAGAGTATATTAAATACATGGCATGGCATGTTAGAATAGCACTATCCAGTGGTAAATTATTAAAAAAACCGGCCAAGTGCGAGTCGGACTCGCACACCGAGGGTTCCGAACAAATCCGTAGATATATAAGTTTAAAATTATTAAAAATATTTTTATTATATGATGTAACTAAAAATGTATGCTTTTCGCAATTTCTCCTTTATCTGTGCTATAATAGGTTGCTTCGTACCAAATTTTAAGATTCTGAGTGCACGGGAAGTACCCTGTAGGTTTTGATTCCCTTGCGAATGTCAAAAATTTGCGGCATAAACGGCTGTATCTTTTGATTGCATTGGCTTAGAAGTGATTTTTTTACAGTACTAAGGGACAGTAAATTTGAGTATTTGATATAAATTTCAGATTGATAACTCCACGCGTTTTTGAGAAAAGGGTCTTGACAGACGGACGGACAACAAAGTGATCCTATAAGGGTTCCGTTTTTTCCTTTTAGAGGTACGGAACCCTAAAAATAACAGATTCAAAATACGGGGGAAAAATATATACCCACTACAGAAGACGTTGTGGTGTTGTGTTTTATTTCTGAAAAGTATTGCCCGTACTTAGAATTGTGTAGACGAACAAACATCTAGACTTAAATTGATTATTTGTAGGCTATACAAATAATTTTACTGTACGGGATTCGAATCCATGGCCCGTAGCGTCGCAAACCAACCTACAGCTACTAAATTATCTAGCCGGCGGCAGATATTGGATATTTAATGTTTTAATCAAACCACACAAGACACCGATGGCTGTGCCGAAACAAATAAAATAAAGGCCCATTTACACTGAACGATTTTCTAGTTTGCTGCATACAATAAAGTTAAAATAATATATAACACGCACCGCCTGTGTAATGTCAAGACTGAGAAAGCTTTCATGGTGTAAAGTCAAATGAGAAAGTAGTTTTGCGTACAGTAATTCAAGTTAGCGTATCACCGTCATGTAAACAATTTGGTACTTTCATTTCTTGAATTTTATTATTGCGCTCGATTAATTGTGTTCAATTAACGCCATTTTTTATTCAAGAAGCCTGTATAGTGTAAATGGCACGTAAGACTTTAGTGGCATTCATGCGCAAACCCTGTCATTGTTACCTACTAAATCTTGCTATATAAAATGCATTTACCATTTAGTGATTTAAGGAAAATCATCATCACGTCTATAGGATTAAGGATTACATTACAGTGTACTATGGGAAAACAATTGACACGTGACCCGTAATTGTTTTATAGTTTAGAAGGAATAAATATCTTCTAATTACACGCGTAAATATAACATAACCCTACACAATACAATATTAATATATTAGAAAAAAAATTTTATAATGTAATAAATTTTCAATTTTCTTTCCACCTAATGGTAAGTGGCTTCTGCTTTTAAAACAAAGCAACAATTGAAAACAAAGCTTGCTAAATATGCGTTGTTACCTCTGAGGACTAAGATGGAAGGCTTCACAGCCTGTAAATATACAATTTATATATTGCTCCTTCCACAGTAGTGCAAGCATTTCTTCTGGAGGTAAAAAATGGAATATCTAATCAATAAGCGAATGACTCTGTTTTAATATCATCATCATCGTCAGCATTACAGTATATCAAAATGATAAGCCTCATATATAGACCTTGCCAATAAATTTCCTCGTGGAGGGATACTTGCTTCTTATATTTATTCACCACGCATGGCAGGAGGGATACCAACCGCAATTTTTAGAACTTTTAATTGTGGTAGATATTCCTACGCCGCTATTGCACAGTAGGCTCCTGTTTTATTATATTAATAATTAAAACTGCTGGTTCAATGAGTAATGTATAATTAGTTATGGAACGTAAAATTATGATAATATGACCGCTAACAAACAATCCAAGATGAAACAAAAGTTATTATGTCAGCTGTTTGCAACTGGGCTGTCACGGTAAATGTACTATCCTAATATATTTTTATTTACAAAGGATACTACTATTTCTAGGCAAATACGAAATAAAGTTACATAATATTCATTTTAAATAAGCTTCAAGTTCGTTGACAAAGTGCACACATCAATAATAACAGCGTTACCTTAGTAACATAAAACCAAATCAGTGTTGGATTTTCGATAACAACGTTCGCAGTTTACAAAACAAAGAACTAATCATCTCGCCCGCTCACAGTCGACTAAAGAAGTTACGGAGAATTAACCGTAACTTATCGCGCAATATACCGTAACCTACCGTACCTATCTGAGGATGGACTCACACGGAATGCATCTCTTTTTTTTTGATAATCTAAATTCATATTATTAGTTAAGAAAGCTCGGAATCGTATACAATTTAAATATACTCCACAAACATTCTGAATTTTTCAGATTATTATTTTCTCAAATCGGTCTGTAAGAATGACACTGACGAATGTTCTGAATCCCGGATTAGAATGTTTAAGATTATGAATTCATAAGGCGCGTTTTTCTATACATTTGAGCACTCGTGCACACACACACCGGAATCAGATTATGAATTCCTTCATTTGACACTGCGAGCGGTAACGGCTAGGCGTGTTGCGATTTATAAAGTTGTAATGTAGAACTGACTTTCCCTTATTCGGTTTATATTAAGAAAATGAATCCAGTGTATTCTTTGGCGTCTCTTTTTTATTATTTAAAGCTAAAAGTAGTGCGATGGTATTAATTCCTCTTCCTTATCTGAAACGTGTGCTGGAACTGAGAAAAACGAGACTACGTATTCATCTGAATTTATAAGATATGTGTGAGGAGGCTTGCCGGAATTAAAATTATTAATTCCAACTCTGAATTTAGAGAGGCATTCCGGATGCGTGTGTCCAGTCTTAGTGCCCGTCTAGTAGTATACATACAAGTTTTAGTTTGGCAATTTGCTTAAAATTTGGCATTATTCACACATTATTGAAGAGAAATTTTTTCGAAATTTAAAAAAAAAAATTATACTAGGTTTAAATTTCTAGTTGCTTTCGATTATGCTTACGTGGGTGTGTGCGTTTGTGTGTACACATAAATATGTACTTCTATTGCTGTAGATCTTATCGCACTTTTTTTCTCTCAATAGTATTCTGATTTTCGCGGTTTGCCCATAGGTTAACTAGCAGAGAAAGAGAAGTCCTTAAGGGGTTAAGTTCGCCTTTGTACTTTTGATGCACTAAAGCCTAATAAATAAGAATAGTAATTTTTTTAGCCATATATTATAAATACAAAGCTCCGTCTCCGTACTATAATATTACGAGAATTGGCTGCTCCCAGTGCTGAACTTCTTGCTCAGCAGGAAATCTTTCTTTTTCCAGCGAACCACACGACAAAATGTAATGATTATAAATAATAAAAGAAATATTTTATTTAGAGTACAAACTCAGCATCAACAATTTAACGTATTTTTCACTAAGCGGATTTGAGATTACTTTGTTGAACAAAACTAATTATTACCAGCTTCCCCATGTGACCATAAGAATGCAAAATACCCGAAACGTTGTAAATATAAAATAAGTTATTAAAGCGCGATTAAATTCGTTAAACTTGTTTCAATGAAATTGTAAGATTCGCGTCAACATAAGAAATTATTTCTTACTACTTTGTTGGATCTAATAATATTCTATTTATAACCTAATATTACTGTTAATTCCAATTTTAAGTGTTAATTAATAACATGGTTTGCTGTTAAAGAAAAATATCGCTAAATAACTGCATACCTAAACAGTAAAAAAAAATATCAAGGACTATGCGAAATCTGCTGGCACACATCAGGGCAGACCCATCTGAAAAGTACAAGAAAGCTTTGTTCAGTGTAACTACGTAGACTATTTTTTTTTGTGTACAGTTTTAGTATATTTTATATAAATACTAGCTGGCCAGGCAGACGTTGTTCTGCCCTTTTCGACGACCCTTCACATATATAAAATGTTTAATTTCGCAATAAAAATATTGAGTGTCACTTATCAAGATGAAAATTATCCTATCTCTCAAGTTGGACCGAACTGCAGAGAGTGTGCAAAATTTCATTGAAATCAGTTCAGTGGTTTAGGAATGTGTGGATAGGAGTCCATCGCGGACAAACAATGTGACACGTAATTTTTATATATAAAGATTAACATAATACGCAACTCGGAGTCATTTCATTTAGGTCCTAAGGATCAAAAACGCATTTGCAATTTGATTCTTTATGGATGCTTTATGGATGGATTCTATATTTTAACGGTGGTAGAGCCACGCAGCAGTTTTTGCTGTTGCATGTATGGGCCGGCTCGAGCCGGGTTGGTACCACGACCTCACAGAATACCGGCGTGAAGTAGAAGCTCTGCTTCTGCGTTTCGTCTGGTGAGTGCAGGTGGCCGGAGGCCCAATTCCCCCCCCCCCATCAACATGGTAGCGGAATTACACGATGAACTACCCCAGGAGGGTACCAGTACCCCTGGAGAATCCCTCGCGGAGCGTCCACGACCATGTTATTCCGATCCTGAGCGTGGGTGCTCAGGCTGCCCCGCGTATTCTGGGGGGGGGGGGGGGGGGGCAAAATTCCACTCAAAACCATACCTGCTAGGGGCAAACTGAGCAAGAACACCAAGGCGACCCCTGCCACGCTATCCGTGAATTTCTGCAACATCAGGGGACTTCACTCTAACCTAAACGCCGTCCACTACGATCTCGAGACGGCGAAGCCGGCCTTGCTCTTTCTGACCGAGACGCAGGTTTCCTCTCCGGCTGATATTTCGTATCTCTCCTACCCGGGGTACAAATTGGAGCATTCCTTTGTGCCTCGTGCTGGAGTTTGCGTGTATGTCAGAGAGGACATCTGTTCTCGACGCCTCGGCAGTCTTGAAGGTTCGGACCTGTCCATCCTTTGGCTACGCGTAGACAGCGACGACCATCCACGCGTCTACGGGTGCCTCTATAGGTCCCATAGCGGTAATGCCGAAACAGACCGACTCATCGACCACGTCCAAATGGCTACAGATTCCTTGCTACAACAGGTCCCATCCGCAGAGATCGTGATCCTTGGCGATTTTAACGCCCACCATGCCGAATGGCTCGGTTCACGTCTAACCGATCATGCGGGGAGATCTGTTTATGCCTTTGCCTTGGCATATGATCTGACACAACTGGTTACTTCGCCTACGCGGATTCCAGATGTGGGGGATCATACACCTTCCCTGTTGGACCTTCTGCTGACCTCTCATCCGGACGGATATCAGGTTTCCGTCGATGCCCCTCTCGGCTCTTCGGACCATTGTCTGATCCGGAGTGTGGTGCCACTCACGCTCCCTTCGCGGTTGCGTTCTGCAGGTTGCCGCCGTGTTTGGCATTACAGGTCGGCGGATTGGGACGGAATGCGGTCTTTCTTTGCATCCTACCCATGGGGGCGGGTTTGCTTCTCGCCGGACGATCCCAGCGCTGTTGCTGACTCTGTTACTGATGTGGTGCTACAGGGAATGGAACTATTTATTCCATCATCTGTGGTACCCATCGGAGGCAGATCTCAGCCTTGGTTTGGTCGCTCCTAGAAGACTGCATTACGCAGTAAGCAGGAGTGTTATCAAGCCTGGGCTGCGGCTTCGGCGACTCGGGATGTAAACACCAGCACACTTAAAAAGAAGTATAACTTCGCCTCCAAGTCCTTCAAAAGAGTTATTGCCAAAGCAAAGTCAGAGCACATAGGCAGAATTGGCGAGAAACTAGTTCGCCTTCCTTCGGGAACCCGTGCATTCTGGTCTCTGGGAAATTCTGTAAGCCATCACTACAATCTCTGCACAGAGAGGATGACTCACTGGCCCATGACGCTAAAGACAAAGCCGACCTTTTAGGCTCCCTTTTTGCGTCCAACTCGACTCTTGATGACGGGGGGAAAACACCGCCGACCATCCCGCAGTGTGAGTGCTCCATGCCGGATGTGCTGTTCTCACAGCGCTCGGTTCGCAAAGCACTGCTCTCCCTGGACATCCAGAAGTCGAATGGGCCTGACGGAATCCCCCCAATTGTGCTGAGGACGTGTGCTCCGGAGTTGGCACCGGTCCTAACGCGTCTTTTCCGGTACTCCTACTCCCAAGGCGTAGTCCCGAATTCATGGAAGACAGTTTTTGTCCACCCGATCCCTAAAAAAGGCGACCGCTCAGACCCATCCAACTATAGGCCTATCGCGATCACCTCCTTGTTCTCCAAAATAATGGAATCCATTATTAACTGCCAGCTCATCCGGTACCTTGAGGATCACCAGCTGATTAGTGACCGCCAATACGGTTTTCGTCGGGGTCGATCAGCTGGTGATCTTCTGGTCTACCTGACCCGTAGATGGGCGGAGGCAGTAGAGTCCAAGGGGGAGGCGTTGGCCGTTAGTCTGGACATTGCGAAGGCCTTCGATCGGGTTTGGCACAAAGTGCTTCTTTCGAAGCTCCCTTCCTATGGGCTTCCCGAGAAATTGTGCAATTGGATCACCAGCTTCCTTGCAGATCGGAGCATCAAGGTCGTTGTAGACGGTGCATGCTCTGACTACAAGCCTATTAACGCTGGTGTTCCACAAGGCTGTGTGCTATCACCAACGCTGTTTCTTCTGCATATCACTGATATGTTGCTAACTGGTAACATTCATTGCTATGCGGATGACAGCACTGGTGATGCTCTATACACCGGCCGTGCCAATATTTTTCGGGAAAACGTGGCTGAGTACCGGAACAAACTTGTGTCTGAAGTCGAGTCTTTGCTGAGCAAAGTCTCGGATTGGGGGCGACTAAATCTAGTCCAGTTTAATCCTCAGAAGGCACAAGTTTGCACGTTTACCGCTAAAAAGAACCCCTTTGTCGTATCTCCTCAGTTTCAAGGCACTCCCCTTCTTGCCTCAGCCAGTATCGGTATCCTCGGAGTCGACATATCGAGTGACGTGCAGTTTCGTGGTCACTTGGAAGGGAAGGCCAAATTGGCCTCTAAAAAGCTTGGCGTGCTCAGCAGAGCGGGACAGTAATTCATGCCGGCACACCGCCTGCAACTTTACAAGGCGCAAGTTCGGCCTCACATGGAATACTGTTCCCATCTCTGGGCAGGGGCTCCCCAGTGCCAGCTCCTTCCACTTGACCGCATCCAACACAGAGCTGCGCGAATCGTCGACGACCGAACCCTTTCCGATCGGCTCGACTCATTGGCACTGCGAAGAGATGTTGCATCCCTTTGCATTTTCTTTCGCATCTACCATGGGGAGTGCTCTGAGGAATTGTTCGGATTAATCCCAGCCGCCAAATTTCACGAACGCACATCGCGGCAGAACTCCCGATACCATGCACACCATCTGGATGATTGGCGGTCCACCACTGTGCGATTTAGAAGATGTTCTCTTCCTCGCACGACCTCCTTGTGGAATCGATTACCATCAGCGATTTTTCCGGACCGATACGACTTAGGGACCTTCAAGAAAAGAGCGTACTCCTTTTTAAAAGGCCGGCAACGCATCTGCGATTCCCCTGGTGTTGCAGTTGTTCATGGGCGGCGGTAGTCACTTACCATCAGGTGAGCCGCATGCTCGTTTGCCCCCTCTCCTATAAAAAAAAAATGCCACAGAGAATGAGGGCCTGTTTATATCACCCTGTTTTCCTTGAATAATTTTTTAATCCATATCAATGTCCATACCAATCCATACCAATGTTTTAACTGAATAACAAACAAGCATGCAGTCAACTTGACGGTAAGTAGATGCGATGCATCATAGTTATCTACATCCATCCTCGATTAAGAATGAAAATGCAGATGCGTTCCAATAAAAAAAGGTTCCCGGTACTCTACACTCACCATGCACATTTTTGACCTGGTAGAGCTATGCTGCAGCTATATTAGTAGTATAGTTGTAGTACGAATGGGTCGGCTCGACCAGGGAAGAACCACGCTCTCACAGAATACCAGCGTTAAATAGCAGCTTAACGCTGCTGTGTTTCGAATGTTGAGTAAAGAGGACCCTTTTTACTGGAAACGAGGCATTCCATCTTAGTCCGTGAGGTGACAAAGCATCTGCATTTTAACTCGTAATCGATGTTAGATGCATATATCTATGGGCTACAGTAAATATTTACTACCAGGTGGACTGTGTGCTTGTTCGTCACCCTTATCCTATAATAAAATACAAAACAGAAGTATTAAGTTGCTATTTTACGCTGGTATTCCTGTGAAAGCGTAGTACCTTCCCCGTTAGAGCCAACTCATTCTTGATACAACGATAATAGGGCTGCAACGTGGCTTCACCACGTATATTTCTTCATTATTAGCTGCTAATAATTAAATACACGAAAAAACTTTACTCTTTAATCTACATCACTTAATCATGACAAAAGTTTTGCCAATTAATTTGAAGGAACTTTATCTATACTAAGCGAGTTGTTCGTGAGCATTCTCTTGTACGTGCGCGTGTTAACTTTGAAAACTTAAACTTGTTCATTTAATTTTCTGTGGCGTGTGTTACAGAAAAATATTGGTATTGGTATAGTAGTACCTAATTTTAAGTAAAAAAAAAACTAAACTGCCTCATTGTTCTAGTTGTCGCAAATGCGACTGCTGTTCATGGTGGTCCTAGGTTCGTTTCCCGAGTCGGCTCAAAAAAATCAGTTATCGCTATATCTATATCAAGAAATTCTCCATAGCAGTCCGGAGCTAGGAAGTTGGTATGTATCATCCCCTTGCCACTAAAAGCGCGTAAAGCCCTTGATCCTACGCCTGATCTCTATCCGATCATATCAGGTGACGACCTATCGGGCTATGAAAGTGAGGGAATAGAGAGTGCACCTGTGCTTGCGCATAGAATCGAGCACTATAATCCTGCCCAGCGTAGATGGCTACTCTCCGTTGAAACTGCATGCTGTGACCAAAATTCGGTCTGCAGAACCTTATTATTATTTTAATTTAGTAATTAAAATTTCAATTAACAATTTCTTTGGTTGCTCGCGTACTGTTAAATCTACCACAACTACTGATGATGTACCATGATTTTTCTTATGTAATATGCAGCACACAGTCAACCTGATGTCAAGTGGATGCTGATTTCCATAGACATCTACATCAATTCTCGATTAGATACAGATGCGTTGTCATCCCTGAGGTCTAATATGAAATACTTTGTTACCATTAAAAATATTCTCAGGTTTTCTACTATCACCATACAAAACACAGCACCATTAATCTGATATTTTACGCTGGTATTACGTGAGATTATAACCTATACTTCATTCTTGACATCGCTATATTTGGGTTTAGACAAGAGATTGTTTTTTAAATACAGGCCTGGTTTTTTAGTCGGTAGTTTAGAAAATTTTCGTACCATGGAAGAGACCAATATCTTACAGAGAACTGCTGGTCCCATATAAATTTGATCAAGGTCTGACCAATCGCTTTTGATTTATTCTTAATAATCCATATATAGAAGTCGATTGTACAAAATTTTTAATTTGAAATTATAGTGCATTCAATCGAGAACTCCAAACCATTCTCATAAATAAGATGAGCCTACGCTCTGTGATTTTGAACAGTGAGACGTATGTAGTCGGTAATATTATCTACATTTTACTCGTAAACTCAACGGAAACAATGTTTCCAGAATCAGGTAATGCGTTCGCTATGTCCTCAAATCGCATGATTTAAATCGTAAAAAAGTCGTAACACGTGACAACCTACCTTTTTCGTTCTTATTTTTAGGTTTATTATCTTTGTTTTACGTGCGTATCTCTTAGTCTATTATTCTTTATGAGATACAAAATTTTATATAAAAGCTTCAATATAATACCTCTCCAAATCTACTCTCTCCAAATTTAAGAACAGATCCATCATCATTATAATTAAGACTTATAACAAGTCCACAGTTGAACATAGGCTTGGCCATAGTTGCCATAAAACAATAGAGCAATTGCTACATAGGGGGATATAATCCATAGTTTCCACGCTTGGTAAGCGGGTTGGCAACCCCAGCTTTTTTTATTATAAATCAGCAGCTGTGTTATTTTCTTAGTATTGGCGGCGTAGGGGTATCCACTATTCCATAACGGTGGATGTCGCAAAAGGTGACTGAAGTAAACTGTATCAGAAGATACGCTGAATCTGTAAGGCAAATTATGGAAAAGAATCGAACATATAATCTGAATTTAAAGAGAGAGAAAGGTTGAAGTTCTTCACCTATGTCAGTCGTCTCTTACCATTATAAATTTGTGCTTTTGAAGCCAAGAGTTAATATACATCATCTAGAGTCTAGGCTACCAAGGACCTTATCATCACTTAATATATTATTGATAAATATATACCACAATAATTATTAAAAATAGCTTTTCAAGATGATAAAGTTTAATTAGCTTAGTTACGAGTGAAAAATAAAAATTATGTGTAGTAGACGGTGATGTGTCTTTCCTAGTGTAGTAATGTTGAAAGTAGTGATATTGGTAATAATAGTGACGGATATAGTGCACGTGATTCAAGGAGGTCAAGAAGTGCTCTTTAATCTAGGTACGACACGTCATTTTGTAAAGCGGATCTCAGATAATTAATTTTATAACATGTTTATTATAATGGATTTCTGCAGAGTAACTACGGTTCCTATTACAAATAACTCTGCTAATGTATCCCCTAAAGTCTATGAACGTTACGTATATACATAGATAACGATTTAGGGACCTTCAAGAAAAGAGCTTAATTCTTTATAAAAGGCCGGCAACGCATCTGCAATTCCCCTGGTTCCCCTGGTGTTGCAGTTGTTCATGGGCTGAATCTCGGTCTGGAGGACATAAATATATTTTTCAGGGTCTTCTTTAACACCCATTATGGCAGTGCAGAAGAAATTTACTTGCCATAAAATCCTCTCTGAATTGAGAGGTGGCCTGTGACCCAGCAGTGGGACTTATATAAGCTATAACCAAACTTTACAAACTTATTTTAGGTTACAAAATATTATCATGAAAAAACATATTAAGCAGTTTCGTATTAGTTTCCACCAGCAAACGATTCAAATCTGCTCAAATCAATTAACAATAACCACATATTTGGACCGAAAACAAAACGCAAAATTTTGCTTATACGAGTATTAAGACGAGTCTTTCGAAGTTTCAGAAGTTGCCTAAGTAGTGGTTTGCGAAGTTGCTACCGTCATTTAAGGATAACAACTATTTATCTTCATTAGCTCGTAAAAGTCTTCTTCTGAACATGAGTCTCTTCCATTGTAGGGAGTTCGAAATGTCTTCTTTTTCTTCCTGCCCTTATCCCAAGTTATTTGGGTCGGCATAGCATGTCTTCTCTTTCATTCTCCTCAATTAGCCGTCGTAAATTCACTCACTTCTTTGTTACCCATAATATATTCTCTAAAACAATCCATCCATCCTTGCTTAGGCCTTCCTCTAGTCATATCCATCCATTTTGATAGCCGTTTCATTCTTCTTGTTACATAGTTTAATTTCCATCGGATAATATACACAAACCAATCTAGTCTACCATTTCTAAACTTTGCCGTGACTGGGGCCACTTTTAAACTACCTTTCAAAGCAGTCGAGTTTGAAAAGTATTGAGTAGAAATAATAATAATAATAATAATGTTACTTTATTTGCTCTCACAAGTTTACATTGCCTTTTAATAATAGGTATTGGAGGTATAACCATTTTAATTTGTGAGAGCCTGGTGTTAGTACTAGGAAATACCTGTATGACTAATCACCAGACTCTCGTCCCTTAATGTAACATTTATCAACATACCTTTAACTTTAGTACACTTCGTGCGACAATATGATTTGTAATTGCAATTTCTGTTTTATAAATATTATTAACAATAATTAAAGTTACAATAAACGAGAAAGAATAAAAAAAAAAAAACAATTTTAAAAACTAAAAACTAATTTACACGTGAGCGGTGTGTGTGTGTGTGTGTGTGTGTGTGTGTGTGTGTGTGTGTGTGTGTGTGTGTGTGTGTGTGTGTGTGTGTGTGTGTGTGTGTGTGTGTGTGTGTGTGTGTGTGTGTGTGTGTGTGCGTGCGTGTGTGTGCGTGTGTATGTGTGTATGTTTGTATAATATTTTAAATAATGGGAGTTACTAGGGATTCTGTTTCGTTGTAGTTTAAGCCCAAAAGCCATTCCGTTACTCTTGTTTTTAAGGAATATTTATTCATACAATATATTGGAATAGCCTTATTTATCCTGTTGTAAAGAAGACTACCAAGATAACAAAAGAATTTACGAGAAAAATTTGTATTACATTTTTGACTTTTACAAACTATCTTACCTCTTCCTGAGATTGGAGAAGACATGCTATTGTATGGTAGCGAAGAATGTTTTTTTAAAATAGTTTGTAAAATAAACATTTGCCTAACAGTAAGTGTAAATGATTGTAAGTAAGTCATAGATTTATGTGTCACTAATATATGTGTATTTAAAATTGATTTTAAGGTAGCCAATAATAAAACACATTTTATCATATTCATTAGTAGGAGCAATACGTCCATACATCAGTTAGAAGTCGATTAGCAATTTCATACAAAAGTCGCCACGTCCCGTAGAGAGTAACACATAAATAAAGTCGAAAATGTTGTGCACCACGTTTAAGCTGAATTATGGACGCAATAAACATCAAATACTGAAGCATATACGTCGTACCTTTATTTATGTTACGTTATTAGAGCTTTAGTCAGTGTTTATTTCATTTTAAAAATCTTTTCTTTTTTCAGTCAGAGAAATTTTGGTATCGGAAGTATGTTGACCCTTTTTACTGAAAATGAGGGTGAAAAACAACCACAAAGTCCACCTATAGTAAGTAGGCAGTAAGTAGATGCTTTGGCTTATAGACATCTGCATCTATCCTTGATTAAGAATCAAAATCCAGATGCGTTGTTACCTCTGAGGACTAAGATGGAATGCCTCCTTTCCAGTAAAAAGGTTCCGTTTCTCTATACCCACCATACGAAACGAAGCAGCATTAAGCAGCTATATTCACTGATATTCTAGGAGAGTATGTTCGTTTCCTGGATGTATTCCATTTTAGTTTTCAAAGAGAATTGCGACCCTTCCATTTTGAATCTTGATCGAGTATTGGCTCGCTGCATTTTGATTCTTGATCGAGTTTGATTGAAGGTAGACCCAATGACACGAAGACAGCCATACGATTCACGTACCATCTGGTGGACTATGTGTTTGTTCGTAAGCGTTACTTCTATACAGGATTATTTTGCAATATACGCCCAAATTTGCAAAGAAGGTATAAAATGTAGTTTTCTTATATATTCTTTATTATATTTATAGCAATAAATTAAAAATAATTGTTTTTTTTTAAATTGATTCAACATTTGTGTGAAGATATAAATATAATTTGGATGAAAAAAAACTTTGGCGACGCTGCCAGTTCTCGGCACTTATTTACGATCAGAAGTACGGAGACCTACATTATATAATATATTGCAAGGTATATGGCAATGTACGTTCATTATTATTATCTCCGAACATTTTAGAACGATTGTAAACATCAGAAATATGAAATAACGATACGACTTAGGGACCTTGAAGAACTAAGCCTACTATTATTTAAAAGGCTGGCATCGAATCTGCAATTTCCCTGGCATTGCAGTTGTTATCACTATGTTGTAGTCACTATCAGTGTTGCTCGATTCGCATGCTCGTTTGCCCTTCTTATATAAAAATAGTTTTGGAAAAATAAACTTTATAATGTGTGGCAAATATTAAAATAGCTTTGGAATTTAGTTCAAACCATTCACAAGCCATACATATATAGCATTGCAGTAAGCAACCGCACTAGAGACCATAAACAACAATGTAAGTTCTACAATTAAAGTCCGCGGGACTGTAACTTTTATATCCATATTAGTTTTGAGTAATACAATAACATCTTGTAATTGCTTCCGGACCCGTTGAAACTACCTTCTCTAACTAGAATTGCTGTGTAAGAAATATTACAGATATTAAAGACATATTCTAGAAAATTTACTTTTATAAACAGTAAAAGCGGACTTCAAATACCAAAAAGAATAAAATAATATCACATTCAGAAGACAGAATATATACAGGGTTAATTTGCAATATCCAGCCAAATTTGCAAATAAGGTTCAGAATAAATAATATAGGCAAATGATAAAGAAAAATTAATTAAAAAAATCTCAAACATTGCGTCCTATTTGTCTTTTAAATTCAGAATGCTAGGTTTGGCATTATTTTAACTGATCGTCATTCATAAATATCTAACGCCTACTATTTTACTATGCACGCACACATTCGTAAGTGTGGATCGGTCAGAAAAAACGTTGTGAATTGAATTTAGTTTCAAGTCATTGTTCGGGCTAGTCGTGGCAGATTTAGAAAAGTTTTAGCAGTATTTAGTGATAGTAAGCTATCATCAAGCCATGTGGTTATTTAGTCCTTCTTCTGATTTAGCAAACACTTACTTCCATGAAGAATCCTGAAAAAGTAGAAACGTATCAGCAAATGTTATAATCTCCCCTTTATTAAATTTAATTTTACATAGTTCATTTAAATACATATTAAGGAGAGCATGGGCGAGCGTACTGCATCCGTAAGTACAGACAGTTTCATTGCTCATATATTTTTCAATTTTAGTCTGTTGTGTGACTTAGATAGTCTGAAAACCAATTTAACGCAGGTCCCCTAATACTAACATCTTCTAGTCTCTGTTATAGGATAGGATGGGAGACTGCATCAAACACTTTATGTAGGTTGAGAAAAATCACAATGCTTTTTTAGCCTTTATCTAAGTATTATGTAACTAGGGATGCTAATTTTAATACCGCATCTTTTGTTGATCAATTTATCGAAATCCATATTGGTTGTCTTCTAGATATTTATTAATTAATACATTATTTCAATTATTTGAACAGTTTATTGAAATATTATAATTAAAATTTTATTCATTCTATTGACATTTGGTTTTAGATGACAATAGAGTGTAGACTAAATTCCATTATTATAAATGGAATTATGAAACGGTATTTACAATTTTAATGATATCTGCGATTAATTGTCGGTTATTTCGATGTGTGATTATGATAGAGATATATGTAGGTATTTTCTGTGACCGAGTATAGAATTTTAGAAAAGGATATTTTAAAATTTTTGTCGAAATAAAAGTTACTACAATTGACACCATCAAGAATTGTTCACCGTCACTAATACTTACCTTAAGAAATCCTCTTTAAAATATTTATGTATAGAATAGATAAAATTAAAAAAATTTAGTTTATCAGATTACTGATAGTTAGGATCTCTTGTTCATGATTATTGTGATATATGTTTGGTTTAATTAGTTCTTACGAATTAGATATGTAGATATATTGTAATTAAATATTATAATAAGTAAAAAATTTGTACGTTGACTTTATAAAAAATTATAAAATTGTACAGTCAACTTTATAATTTTTTAGTAGTTATGATATTTAATTTGAAGCATAATTTTATTTCAATAAACTCTACAATTACTTCAAGTAATGTCTTAATTTAAAATGGTATATGATAACAGGCATCAGTTTACGATGTGTTTTACGCGCGCTCTTAAAAGTGCTTAACAGTCTTTTGTCGGGCGTTAATAAGATACACGCATATAACGATTGGATCATGCCTGTTTCTCATGTATACCTTTGGCATACTCAGGTGGACTCATAACCATCAGAACGCTCTGAATAGAAAAGTCTGCACTGTTACGACATCCAGCAGGATCCATCACCCGAGATGGTCAGTAATGAGGCTGAGTGTAGCTTATTAAGATTCTCACCACGCAAAATCGCGAAGTTTCTTCCTGGTGAGATCGGATGATTAATTTTATAAATACGTCATTTCGTTTAATAAAATGCTTACCCCTTTATCTTTAGCCAACGAGCAGTGGCAAGAGCCCAGCTGTACAGTGCCGGAAGAACGTATGGAAGGAGAAGGAGTTCCACGGTAGGTTCTACAAGGTTCTTCATGGCTTCCTCCACTAGCTACGTTTCGGTGACCTCTTCGGAGAAACCGAGGGTTTGTCTGTGCAATACCGCATCAGGTTATTAAGACCAACAACTAACGGAGATAGATATACTAAAGGATGGCGCCGTCGACATCTGTCGATTTTGTCGTCATTCCGGTGAGCCACTTAGGCATGTCATTTCTGGTTTTTCGGCACTTTCTAACTCTCATGATTTGCTCAAGCACAACCTAGTAACCAGGATTGTAAACCAGGAGCTCGCTCTAAAATAAGGTCTCGTGGATCAGAAACTACCTCATTATAAGTACATGCCAGAAGCCGTGTTCTCATGACCGCACCAGGCTCTAATGGGACCTAGCAATCATCACAGACAGGTCTATTTATGCGAATAAGCTTGATATTGTGCTAACGGACCGGGCATAGTCTAGAATATTTTTGGCTGACAAACCATTCTGTATGATGAGAACCTCGTGAAAAGAAAATATCTAAACCTGGCTCACTAGGTGACCAACATGAGGGGTTGTCTGCCGACCGAAATTATTCCTGTAGTCATCTCTGCGAACGGGCTAATCCCGGTAAGCCTTTCAGGTCATCTGAGTGCTCCGGGCTCAAATGCAGAAGGCGGTGCTCCTCGATGCTGCACGCATCGTACGCCAGTTTCTTTCTCTTTCCGCCTAACCCTCAGCCGTTATTTCTCCCCTACCGAGGGCTTCCATCTGGTTGAGCTTATATTTATTTATATATTATTTATTTATTTATGTTACTATATCTGTTGTGAATTTATGTTAAGTTATGATTTTCTAATCTTTATATATAAAAATTACGTGTCACGTTGTTTGTCTGCGATGAACTCCTAAACTACTGAACTGATTTCAATGAAATGTTTCACAATGTGTACAGTTTGGTCGAACTTGAAAGATAGGATAGTTTTTATCCCGATATTTTTTTATTGTGAATTTAATGATTATTTTTAGGACACAGTGTCGTCGGAAAGGGCAGAACAACGTCTGCCTGGTCAGCTAGTATAATATATTTATTCAACTCAACTAAATTAAAATACTCTATTTAAATTACAAACAATAATAATTTTTGAATTTTATAATAATTTTTGTATCTGTTCTGTTTATTTAGGTATACGAACTAACTAACCCCTAGTTTTAAGTGTACGAACAAAATGGATGTATTTACCTAAATAATGAATAAATAATCATTTTTCTTGCATAAACATTTGGCCTTAAATTCTAGCTGTATTCAAACAAAATAGCCCGTAACTTAGAATGTCCCTGATCCATGAATCACGTAAAAGGAAATTTAGTACTTTCGGGTCGCAAGACCATTCCATTGATTTATATAACACGCATACGTAATGAAGGTATAACGTGGTAACTCATGGGATATGAGAGAGCTGGGTAGCCCAGAGAATAAACGCTTTAGCAAATCGAGTTCGATTCCCGCATATATCACTTAAACTTTTGAGTACAATTTTAGTTACGTACAGCAGTAGACTTGTGAAGGGCTTTAATGATGATAATCATGATGAACTTGACTTTAGCTAACTTTTATTTTAAAGCCTAAAAATATTCTAATCAGACAATATTAAGACAGTTTCTGGGAAAGCTTATAAACACAGCAATAATGGTATCATGATAACGATGCCGATGATAATAACATAGTTAAATTAATTTAATAAAGAATCAACGCGTAATAATGAATTTAAGTGAATACAGACAACTTTATACGTAGTTTTCGGTATGTTCACATTGTTTTACATTGCTGGTGTTACTTAAAACATTATAATTCTAGCACACTATCAAAATCCACTTAGTAAAGCGTACAATGCAGGATATAGTAAACAATTTTAAGCGGGGTACGTGTAACAAGCTCAAACTTGTTATTACTTTCCTGAAGTTACTCTTCGTAACCTGAACGTACAATGACGTGCATAATATTACTATCTTATTAAAAACTCAATTTCTCGTTGTAAATTTTATAGAATAAAGATATTGTAACGAAATAAATAAACTGTTTAAAAAAACATTCGTGAGTGACGTGGAACACTCGGTTGGAAAGAAGTTCCTTTGGTGGTAAATTATTATTGATAAACAAATACAAATAAATGAATTACTAGCGTCTGTTAAAATGAAGCGTCATTTAAAATAATATTTCTTCAATGGAAAGATAAGACAAAGTGCGAGGGAGTTAGATATTATTTCATCTCGCTCGCTTTATAAAAAAATGGTTGGTGGTTGAAAAATCTTACACTTTTTACACCTAGCCCCCACCCGTCAAATTCGTACCGTGCGATAAAGAACTTCGTTCCAAAGTAAACAAGTAAACAACTGAATTATTAGCATGCTTTGAAAATGTCTGTTGTGATATTTTATAACACCACGTTGGCTATTTGAAAAAGCTATTAGTGGTTGTGCAGTCCAATTACTTTTAATTTTTGTCATATTGTATTAGGGTGAATAAAAGTACCTATATTTGAGTCAAAATTGTTAAGATTGGTACTTCTGTATTCAAGGTGATTCTATAAGAAGTATATGAAGGATTTTATAATGCTAGCCATGCTGCAGCTATGTTGTGGTTATAACACGAATGGATCTGCTCGGTCTGGGAAGGAGCAAGCTCCCACATAATATCAGCGTAAAACAGCAGTTTATGCTGCTGTGTGTCGTATGGTATATGTAGAGAACCGGATGCCTATTTTACTGGAAACGAGGCATTCCATCTCAGTCTACAGGGATTTTGTTACCCCTGTAGACTGAGATGGAATCTGCATTTTCCTTCTTAATCGAGGAAAGTAGTAGATATGGGCCACAGCATCCTTATCGTCATTTTGATAGTGTGCTTGTTTGTCAGACTTATACTATAAAAAAATTAAATTATATTGTAAAAAAAAACTCTAAGCTTTGTCTGTTATCAAAATGTTAGTAAGAACGAGTACGAATTGTATCATCATAATCATTACAGTCTGTTTAACTTCTACTGCAGAACATAGGTTTCCCCTATAGATCGCCTCTTATGGGGCCAATTAACCGTTCGTTAAGTTTTAATATTTAGAGCTGTCATCTGAATGCTGCTGCCCTTCTCCTATTTCATTTCACTCTGTCGCCTCTTACGTCGCCCAACGAATTGGGACAGTGGATTCTCTTACGCCGACACAACATAGTATTGTACTTGTAAAATAATTATAACCATACGGTATCTACCTTATCAACTAGTTACTATACATTAAAGGCAAGTCTTGCATAGCTATTAAAATATTCTCGAGTCATTAAGAGACAGAAAAACCACCAGAAAAAGCACTTGCGTGGTATAAAATTCAACGGCGACGATGAGGTGATGTGTGCTTTATGGGGAATTTTTCGAAATCCAGGATCAAGCTCTTTTGCCAAAGGAATTAACCACTTTCTAAAATACTATTCTGTGAGTGTAGCTTAAAAGGCAATTATGTTGAAAAAAAATTTTCTTTATATAGATAGGTGACAAACGAGCACACAGTCCACCTGATGTGGTAAGTGGTTGCTGTGGCCCATAGACATCTATATTTATCCTCGTTTGCGAATCAAAATGCAGATGCGTTATCACCCGTGAAGATTAAGATGGAATGCCTCTTTTCCAGTAAAAAGGGTCTCCAGTTCTCTACACTCACCACACGAAGCACAGCAGTGTTAAGCTGCTATTTAACGCTGGTATTGTGTGAGAGCGTGGTCCTTCCCCGGTCGAGCCGACCCATTCGTGCTACAACTATACTACTAATATAGCTGCAGCATGGCTCTACCACGTATAATAATCCACTACGTTACTATTAAAGCAGATGGGAACGAAAAGTAGCTTTACAACTTTTTTTCTTAATTATAATAATAATAATTTTACTTTTGTAAAAATAGTGACAAACGAGCACTCGATCTATCTGATGGTAAGTGGATGATGTAGCCTAACTTACGATATGTTCCTTACCCTCCGAACATGTACTAATTAGTTCTTAAAATAAATTTCAATGGTGTCGGCATGGATTGAATACGGGTTGCTCACGTACTCTTAAATTCACGACAATCGCTTAGCACCTGAGTTACCATGGCTCATTTTTGTGTTAGAAATACTAAGAAATACCGTCCAAAGTAAAAATTTTAGTAACCTTTCAGTAGTGTGCGTGTACCATTTATCATATAAGTGATTGTCAAAATGAATTACCAGCTTAACTTCCTAAAATCTTTGCCCTTAGAAAAGTTAGCTGGTCAAGATCGATTCAGCGGTGATCTTATAGAGAGATACATCACGTTTCACTGTATTATATTGTAAGTGGAATCTGTGGAAATCTGCCTTTACTTTTTTTTCTATTATGAATGTTTTCTTAATAAACGTAATGCAGTGTATATTATGAAAGCAATTACTTTTTATCTTAACATATATTTAAATTAAAATAATTTACCCACACTCTTACTTAATTCTGCCGCAAAATAACAGTGTTGTGTGCTGGTCTAAAGAATGAAGAGGGCTAGTATAACTACAAGCTATGAGGCATTCCGTCTTATCTCGCATATGGTGTCCATTCGCCACTGTATACACTTGTCATCCAGTGAAATGTTAAATCATTTGTAAATACAGTTTATAACAAAAATATTCGAGTTTAGACCAATATCCCACCTGATGTCAATGGTACCAGGTAATTAATACATAATAGGATCATACCTACCCACATTGAGTCCTAGGCATAAAAGAATTTCTAACACCTGTTATTTTAATTATTTAATAATAATCGCTCCATGGTAGCTCAGATGGTTAGCTCTCGTTGTAAATTTTACAGTACGCGAGAAACCCGGGTTCGGTCCCCTCTGGTAAGAATGAAATTGTTAATTGCAATTTTAATTGCTGATTTACAACGTGCTCGGCGGTGAAAGAAAATATCTTGAGGAAACCTGCATGTCTGAGAAATAAGAAAAAAATATTTTGAAAACATGTGAAGTTCGCCAACACGCATTGGGGCAGCGCGGCGAATATTTCCTTGCACTAAAACCCTCTCAAAAATGAGAGGAGGTCTATGCCCAGCAGTGGGACGTATATATGCTGTAACTTTAACTAACTTTAATCGTTACCTTTCATATAATTATTAAAAAGGTTTATTGATCGTTATTTAATTAGATAACTAACTTGATATTAACTGGTGCTTTTAAAAGAATCGTGGAGCTTCTGTAGCTTGTTCCGTAAAATCCATTACTCACACCCATTGCAGTGGAAACTTGAACTATTCGGTTGCAAAATGGCAAGCAATTATCAAGATTACAACAGTACTCGACAGTGACAGCTCGGCTGCACAGTGGCTTAACGTTGACTTACGGACCTGAGGTCCGTGGCTTCAAATCCCGCACCAAACGAGTATTTATACAGCCTATAAATAATTGTTCCGGATCTGAATGTGCAATTTATGTATGTAAAAAAAAAAAACTAATGTGATCTATCACAAAGTCACTCGACAGTGACTTATTATACCAGTTCTCTACACCCTTCAAATTGAAACTGCCATTCAGGCACTACTGCTCGTTGACAAAAGTAAATGCATTGCCATTCTGCTTCTGGGTGTCAGGAATAGATCATAGAATATATTTGTCAGAGAATTCAGCAAGGGTTCGCAATTTTGAACTCGAAAATACATCAGGATAGCATTAATTCTTTAAAATAATAAAAGTGTGAGAGCGGATGTTCAACTTGCTCTCTTGCTTACGCAATTTATCACTATCAGTAATACGACAACGTAACGCCCTATATATATATATTTATGCCAGCACCACTATTTATGTCAATGTAACACATAGCAGCCTCTCAGCAACACCATCCTCCTTGCCTGCACTAGAAGAACTACGAAAACCAACAGAACCACGACACTATTTTAGCACTAGTAGAATGACCGCTCTGCTTGAATGACTTAAGCGGAATCTCTCGCACGGCACCTACAGTGAAATTTATACTGCACAAACAAGTGGGGGTTTCTCGATATATCCTTAATTCTACCTCGATCCAACCAGGTATTTTATAGACGCTCTGAGATATTAAATACATGGCATGGTATGTTAGAAAAGCAACCCTACTATCCAGTGGTAAATTATTTAAAAAAATAAAAGATTGAAGATACTGAGGAAGAATAAATACTCACTACAGAAGACGTTGTATTGTATTAATTGCCCCCTGTACTAGAATTTCGTGGACGAACAAACATCTAGACTTAAATTGGTTATTTATAGGCTATACAAACAATTGCACTGTAAGGATTCGAACCCACGGCTCGTAGCGTCGGAGTCCAACCAACAGCCACTAAATTATCGTGCCGGCTGCAGATATTGGATATTTAATGTTTTAATCAAACCACACAAGACACCGATGGCTATGCCGAAACAAATAAAATAAAGGCCCATTTACACTGAATGAGTTTTTGGTTTGCTGCATACAATAAAGTTAAAATAATATATAACGCGCATTGCCTGTGTAATGTCTAGAAAGAAAATTTTCATAGCATTAAGGCTTACATTACAATGTTTTATGGATAAACCATTAACACGTGACCCGTTATTGTTTTATAGTTTAGAAGGAATAAATATCTTCTAATTACACGCGTAAATATAACAGAACCTTACATAATACAATATTAATATATTACCAAAAAAATGTTGTAATGTAATAAATTTTCGATTTTCTTCCCACCTAATGGTAAGTGGCTTCTGCTTTTAAAACAAAGCAACAATTTAAAACAAAGCTTGCTACATATGCTTAGTTATCTCTGAGGACTAAGATGGAAGGCTTCACAGCCTGTAAATTTACAGTTATATATTCCTCCTTCCACAGTAGTGCAAGCATTTATTTTGGAGGTAGTAAATGGAATATCTAATAAATACGCGAATGACCCTATTTTAATATCATCAGCATCATCATCATTACAGTATATCAAAATGATAAGTCACATCTCGTATATAGACCTTGTCAATAAATTTCCTCGTGGAGGGATACTTGCTTCTTATATTTATTCACCACTCATGGCAGGAGGGATACCAACCGCAGTTTTTAGAACTTTTAATTGTAGTAGATATTCCTACGCTGCTATTGCACAGTAGGCTCCTGTTTTATTATAATAATCATTACAACTGCTGTTTCAATAAGTAATGTATAATTAGTCATGTAACATAAAATTATGATAGTATGACTACTAACAAACAATCCAAGATGAAACAAATGTTATTTTATCAGCTGTTTGTAACTGGGCTCTCACGGTAAATGTGCCATGCAGATGTATTTTCATTTACAACGGTTACAGTTTCTAGGCAAATACTAAATAACGTTACATATCCATTTTAAATAAACTTCAAGTTCTTTGACAAAGTCAACACATCAATAATAACAGCGTTACCTTAGTAACATAAAACGAAATCAGTGTTAGATTTTCGATAACAACGTTCGCAGTTTACAAGAGAAAGAACTAGTATTCTCGCCCACTCGCAATCGACTAAAGAAGTTACGGAGAATTAACCGTAACTTATCGCGCAATATACCGTAACCTACCGTACCTATCTTAGGCTGGACTCACACGGATTGCCTCTCTTTTTTTTCATAATCTTAATCATCATTCATCATTTCAGCCCTTCACAAGTCCTCTGCTGAACATAGGCCTCCCCCAAAGAATGCCACAAAGCACGGTCCTGAGCCACCTGCATCCATCGACTTCCTGCATCTCTTACCAGGTCATCACTCCATCTCGTGGGGGGACGCCCTACACTTCGCCTACCGGTACGAGGCTGCCACTCGAGAACCTTTCTTCCCCATCGGTTGTCGGTTCTTCGAGCTATATGGCCGGCCCACTGCCACTTCAGCATACTAATCCGTTGGGCTATGTCGGTTACTCTGGTTCTACTGCGGATATCCTCATTCCTAAGTTTATCACGCAGAGAAACTCCGAGCATAGCCCTCTCCATAGCTCGCTGAGCGACCTTGAGCTTCCTCATACGGCCAGCAGTGAAGGACCACGTCTCAGTTCCGTAAGTCATCACTGGCAACACGCACTGGTTGTACAATTTCGTTTTCAGGTTTTGAGGTATGTCTGACGAGAAGATGTGTCGTAGCTTCCCGAACGCTGCCCAGCCGAGTTGAATCTGTCGATTGACCTCTCGGTCGAAGTTGGACTTACCTAGTCGGACTATTTGTCCCAGGTAAACATACTCGTCAACAACTTCGAGCTTAGAGCTCCCAACAACTACCGGCATAGGTGCGACATGGACATTGAACATGATCTTTTTTTTGTCCATGTTCATCTTAAGACCTATCCGTTGGGAAACACTATCGAGGTCATTGAGCATAGTGCTTACGTCCTCCAGCGATTCTGCCATAAGGACTATATCGTCGGCAAATCGAAGGTGAGTGATGTACTCGCCATTGATGTTGATACCGTATCCTTTCCAGTCCAGAAGCTTGAAAACGTCTTCCAATGCAGCGGTGAAGAGTTTCGGGGATATGACGTCACCCTGTCTTACACCTCTCTGCAATTGGATAGGTTTCTTACTCTGATTCTGTACTCGGATAGCCATCGTAGCCCTACTGTACAAGCACTTCAACACTTCGATATACCGACAGTCAACTTGGCGCCGCTGAAGGGACTGCAGCACCGCCGAAATTTTGACGGAATCAAAGGCTTACTCCTAGTCCAAATACGCCAGACAAAGTGGCAAATTTTACTCCTCGGACTTTTGTACAATTTGCCGAAGGGTATGTATGTGGTCTATTGTGCTAAAGCCCATTCGGAAACCGGCTTGTTCGGGAGGCTGGAAGTCGTCAAGTCTGCGCGCGAGACGATTCGTAATGACTCTCGAAAACAGCACGTAGACGCGGCTCAGAAGGGAAATCGGTCTGTAGTTCTTCAAGAGAGCGTTGTCACCTTTCTTGAAGAACAAGACCACCGCACTTCTGCTCCACGCCTCCAGTGTAATGCCACCATGGAGGACGGAATTAAAGAGCTTCTGAAGGACTTCAAGTACCGGTCTTCCACCCGCTTTCAGAAGCTCCGCTGTAATTCCATCCTCGCCTGGGGCCTTACCGTTTTCAAGGTGCTGGAGAGCCATTCTAATCTCGCTCAGACTGACGTCCGGGATATCTTCGGAATAGTGTCGGATGAGACTCGCTCTTGGATCGTTACTCACACCTGCGTGTGGCTCCAACGATGATGTGTACAGCTGCCCATAGAACCTCTCAATCTCACTCAAAATCTCAAGTGTCCCGGAAACGATGCTGCCACATTCTGTCTTCAGCTTTGACAGTTGGCTCTTTCTGGCAGACAGATCTCTGGCAAAGACTTTGGAGCCTTGGTTCCGCTCGATCGCTTCTTCAATACGAGCTGTATTGAAGTTGCGTAAGTCGCGCTGCATGCATTTGGAGATCTGTCTGTTCAGATGCCTGTATGCTGTCAAGTCTGTTGAAGAATGTAGCTTCATCTCCCGTCTAACAGCCATGAGATTAAGAGTGTGATCGCAGAGTTTTTGTGTTCTTCTGCGGCGGGTCTTGCAGAACTTAGCTCCGACCGCATGGACAGTTTCCACGAGCTTGTCATTCATATCGTCCACTTCATTGCACTCTTCTAGACACTGAAAACGGTTTTGTAACTCGAGCTGAAAGGTTTCGGGACTTTGAAACAGAGCACGAGGGGGACGGAGCGTTGACTTCATTAGACGAAACCTCTCCAACTTTTTTTTTTTTTTTTGCGGATGGAAAATCATCAAATGACGCCTTTCGCTCTGGGTGGAGCGGAAGGGAGTGTCAGACTTTTACTGACTAAAAACCATCCGTGTTCCTTCAGTGCCCTTACGTTCCGGAGCCGCGGTATCTCTTTCGAACAGCCCGCAGCCCCGGTAGGCGTCGGCCCTTGCGGGCCCCTTCACGCTGCTGACAGCTCTTTGAGGCGCGCGTGGAACAAAACGCGCCGTCGACACGGCCTGTCGTCGTTAGACGGACGGACGGCGAGCTACCCATTGCTCGCCGTCCACAGGCCCGCGCCTACGGTGGCCGGGGGCCACGACGTAGCCCCCGACGCCCGGGGCGTCTCCCGCGGCGGCCGGGAAGGAAAGCTGCTGCTCTCTCCTTCTCCCGCTCCGCCACCTCCTTCGCTAGCATCACTGCTTCGCAGAAGGTGGTGACGGCATCCCATTCCGTCTCGCTCCGGACCATGGCTTCGACCAGGGCCGGACGCGAGAGGTCGCCGCCGCCTATCGCCGCTACGAGGACACGGCGGTGCTCCGCCCAGGCAGGGCACACCTCCACGGTGTGCTCCACCGTGTCCTCCGGTCGATCCTCGCAGTGGGAGCACCCGGGCGTCTCCTCCCGCCCGATTCGGTGCAGGAACCTCCCGAACACACCGTGTCCGGTGAGGACCTGCGTCAGGCGGAAGGTGAGGACGCCGTGGCGTCTCTCAAGCCACTCCTCAAAGAGGGGTCTTATCGCCGCTATAGTGGCGTGCCCAGCACGGGGTTGCGGCAGTCGCTCTCTCCATGTCGCCAAGAGATCATGCCGGAAGTCTGTCCGCTGCACGACAACTTGCCGCGGCAGCGGGGTTTCCCCCCAGCATAGTGCCTCCGCGCGCCATTCGTGTAGGCGCGCGAGGACTATCGCCTCCAGATCCCATGGCGGCAATCCGGCAAGGAGGCACGCTGCCTCGCGGGAGATCGTGCGGTAGCCGCGAGCCATTCTTACGGCAACCACCTTTTGGGGCGCGTTCAGGTGGTGAACGGCAAGCCGCGCCAAACCACGCGCCAACACCGGGGCCCCGTAAAGGGCCATGGACCGCACAATCCCCGCGTAGAGCCTCCGGCAGGAGGCGTTTGGCCCCCCCAGGTTCGGCAGGAGCCGCCTGAAGGCAGCCCCGGTCCGTTCCAGTTTGGGAGCCAAACGTCGGAAGTGCTCAACGAAGTTCCATCGGCCGTCGAGGACGAGTCCTAGGTACTTCAACGTCGACTCGACGCCGATGGATACCCCTCCTACCATCGCTGAGGATCCCGGTGGTGGCCTGTTCCGAGGACCATGGAAGTGCATGGCCTCGGACTTGTGCAGAGCCACCTCAAGACCCAGCTGCCGGATCCTCTCAACGACTATCGCAACCCCGCGTGTCATATTTTCCGCCGCCGCCTCGTACGACCCCCCCTGTGCCAGTACTAGCGTGTCGTCAGCGTAGCAAACTACGCTGACGCCGGTAGGGAGGTCAACGCGCAGCACCCAGTCGTAACCGATGTTCCACAGGGGCGGCCCCAGAACCGAACCTTGTGGGACACCGCACGACATCTCTCGCCGGCTCCACTCACCGTTGCGACCGGGGTAAATGACGGCCCTATCCGTCAGATAGTCCCCGACTATACGACGGAGATAGGTCGGCACCCGGTGATACCGGAGTGCCTCCCTAATGCAGCTCCAGGGCATGGAGTTGAAGGCGTTGGCGATGTCGAGAGACACCGCCAAAACAACCCCCCCCCCCCCTGGCCACTGCATCCCCCGTCGTGAGGGCTCTCACGCGCATGATGGCGTCCACCGTAGAGCGCCTCTTGCGGAAACCAAACTGGTGTTCCGCAAGATCCGGCCCCGTCCCCGAAAGGTGCTCGGCGAGGCGGTTTGCAATGACTCTTTCAAAGAGCTTGCCCACCTCGTCGAGCAGCACCACGGGCCGGTATGCGGACGGAGAGTCCGCAGGGCGCCCCGGCTTCCGAATGAGGACCAGCTTCCCCGTCTTCCAACGAAGCGGGAATTGGCCTCTCTCCAAGCATGCGCTTAGGAGCCCCTCCAGTCGGGGCCCGAGAGCCTCCGAGGCCTGGACCCAGGCTTTGCCAGGCAAGCCATCGGGTCTTGGGGCGGTATCCCTGGCCTTGAGCCTACGTACCGCCACTCTCAGGTCTACCCCGGTCCCTTCCGGGATGCCGTCGTCGTCGTCCTGGTGGTCCGCTTCCGGCACCGCAGGTGGCGGAGCCATAGGCGGGGGCGGATGTTCCCCTCGCGCAGGAAACAGAGCGCTCACCATGTCCTCCACGAGCTGAGGCCGGAGACTCTGCGTCAGCGGGGGGGCCCAGGTGCGGAGTTTATCCCGCACCATCTTGTAAGGGCGCCCCCACGGATCTCTGTCGAGAGTCTCCAGCATCTCCTCACGGGCCCGATCCCGGGCCCGCATGAAAGCCTCCCGGAGGGCGGTCTTCGCCGCTCTGTATCCCTCGTACAGCTCCGCATCAATGGCTGCCGCATTCGGTGGACGAATGCGGAGCCTGCGATGCCTGGCGTACAGGTGCCGCGCGGCGACACACGCCTCGCGCAGAGACGTCAGCTCACGCGACCACCAATACACCTGACGCCGGGCGCTTCCTGGCCGGACGCGGGGCATTGCCACGTCACATATCTCGGACATGGCCTCCTGGAACCACCCTGCCTCATCATTGACGTCAGCAGGCCTATCCGGTGATGACACCCAGGCCTGCACGATCGAGGCTTCCAGGAGGAGCTCCCGGTCCAGCTGCTTCAGCGCCCAACGCGGACCACTCGGGGCCTGTTGGACTGGCGCGCTCGAGGGCTGGGTGGAGACGTCAAACCGGATGTACCGGTGGTCGGAGTAGGTCTCCACCCCCTCCAAGAAACCTCTCCAACTTAACGTTTACGTTCAGTGTGCCTCTAACCATTCGGTGATCGCTACCAGTTTTCACCCTCGCGATCACGGAGACATCACTGAACAGTTGTCGTCTGGTCGTCATAATGAAGTCAATCTCATTTTTTGTCGAGCCTTCGGGGCTCGACCAGGTCCATTTCCTGAATGACCTTCAGCGAATACCGTTTGGTGATTCTGAGTATAAGGTACGCAACCCTCGTCGACACACTCCCGATCTTTACAACGTTGTTGACGAGAGACTTGTGGACGATAAATCCGACACCTCCTTGGGACAGATGGTCGCCCTCCCGGTGATAGAGCAAGTTGCCGGATTCGAGGATTACCGTGTCCTCCCCCTCTCTTCGGACTTCGGATAATCCTATAATATGCCAGCGCAACTTGTCTATCTCTTCTTCCAGCTCCACGATCTTCTCGTCAGTCCTCAGGGTGCGTGCGTTGTACGTTGCCAGGTCGAGTCGTCTAAGGTGGCAACCGAACCTCCACCGGAGATTCTTAGTACCCCCTGCCCCGCCGTTACCATGGTCGCCACCGTAGCCAGGAATAGCGGGGCCGCCGGGGACTGGGGGCCGTCTCTTTGTTACATTCATAGGGGGGTATTTGCCATAGTTGCCACGCTTGGCGAGCGGGTTGGCAACCGCAGTTTTTTTATAGTAATTTTGGCTATTATCAGGAAGATGCTGCTGCCCATCTCCTGCCTGTTTCCCTTTGTCGCCTTTTACGACACCCACGGGAGGATATGGGGTAGTGGATATTCTTGACCGCCACTACACGGCAAATTATTTCATAATCTAAATTCATATTATTAGTTAAGAAAACCGGAATAGTATACAATTTAACAATGCTCCACAAATATTCTGATTTTTTCAGATTTCATCGGGGACAAACAATGTGAAACGTAAATTTTATATATATAAGGATTAACACAATTCGCAACTCGGAGTCATTCAATTTAAGTCCTACAGATCAACAACGCATTTGCATTTTGTTTCTTTATGGATGTCACAAAGAATGAAGGCCTGTTTATCACCCTGTTTTCCTTGAATCATTTGTTAATCCCTATCAATGTCCACTGTTGAAGATGGGCTTCACCTATATTGTCTCGTAGAAGGCACAGAAGGCAGGCAGATTGGCTAATAGTGCCATTATTTTGAGTTTTAATAAGAAAGATTCTGCTGCCCATCTCCTGTTCGAATTTCCTCTGTTGCCTCTTACAACATCACCAGGATGATATGATTATGAGACAATGCATGTTTCACGCCGCCACTACACAGCCAACTTTACTCATAAAGACGATAAAGAAAATTAAGCATACTATGGCAATTATTAATATTTATTTAAATTAAAACTGTTGTTAGTTGGTGTACTGACTTATTAGATGCTCATTATTTAGAGTAAGGGTAACAAACAAGTATGCAGTCAACTTGGTGGTAAGTGGCGCGATGCATCATAGATATCTACATCTATTCTAGATTGAGAATCTTAATGCAGATGCGCTCCTATAAAAAGGGTTCACGATACTCTACACTCACCATACACATTTTTTACCTGGTAAAGCCATGCTGCAGCTATATTCGTAATATAGTTTTTTTTTTATAGGATAGGGTGACAAACGAGCACACAGTCCACCTGATGGTAAATGGTTGCTATGGCCCAGAGACATCTACATTTATCCTCGTTTGCGGATCAAAATTCAGATGCTTTTTCACCCGTGAGGACTAAGACAGAATGCCTCTTTTCCAGTGAAAAGGGTCTCCGGTTCTCTACACTCACAATACGAAACACGCAGCATAAAGCTGCTATTTGACGCTGGTATTCTGTGGGAGCGTGATCCTTCCCCGGTCGAGCCGACCTGTTTGTGCTACAACTTTTTTTACGTGGTAGAGCCATGCTGCAGCTATATTAGTAGTAAAATAGCAGCTTAAAGCTGCTGTATTCCATATGGTGAGCATAGAGAACCGGAGACCCTTTTTACTGGAAACGAGGTATTCCATCTTAGTCCTCACGGGTGACAACGCATCTGCATTTTAACTCGTAATCGATGTTAGATGTATATATTTATGAGCTACAGCAAACATTTACTACCCTTATCCTATAAAAAATACAAAACAGAGAAGTATTAAGTTGTTTTTTTACGCTGGTATTCCTGCGAAAGCGTAGTACCTTCCCCGTTAGAGCCAACTCATTCGTGATACAACCATAATAAGGCTGCAGTGTAGCTTCACCACGTATATTTCTTCATTATTAGCTGCTAGTAATTAAATATCTGAAAAAACTTTATTCTTGAATCTACATCACTTAATCATGACAAAAGTTTTGCCAATTAATTGAAGAAACTTTATCTATACTAAGCGAGTTGTTCGTGAGCATTCTCTTGTACGCGTGCTAGTTAAATTTGAAAACTTAAACTTGTTCTTTTAATTTTCTGTGGCGTGTGTTACAGAAAATATTGGTATATATTATTGGTATATATATTGTACCTAATTTGAAGTAAAAAAAAAACTAAACTGTCTCGTTGGTCTAATTGTCGTTAAGGTAACTGTTGGTCATGTTGGTCCTAGGTTCGTATCCCGAGTCGGCTCAAAAAAAATCGGTTATCGAGTTTTCTGTCAGGAAATTGTCTGTTGCAGTTCGGAGTCAGAAAATTGGCATATAAAGCTAACGAACAGCGCGTAAAGCCCTTGATCCTACGCCTGATCTCTCTCCGGTCGTACCACGTGCTATTATATCGGGCTATGAAAGTGAGAAAATAGAGAGTGCACCTGTGTTTGCGCATAGAGTCGGGCACTGTAATCCTGCTCAGCGTAGTGGCTACTCTCCGTTGATACTGCATGCTGTGACCAAAATTTGGTCTGCAGGACGTTATTATTATTTTAATTCAGCAATTAAAACTTGCAATTAACAATTACTTTGATTCAGGAAGGGTCTTAATCCGGGTTGCTCGCGTATTGTTAAATTTACCACAACTACTATTAGCATGTAGCATGATTTTTCTTATGTAATATGAAGCACACAGTTCACCTGATGGCAAGTGGATGCTGAGGCCCATAGACATCTACATCTATTCTTAATTAAATAAAGATGCGTTGTCACCCCTGAGGACTAATATGAAATAGGTACTTTGTTACCATTAAAAAGGGTCTCCGGTTCTCTACATTCACCATACAAAATACAGAACCAATGATCTGCTGTTTTACGCTAGTATACTGTGAGATTATAACCTACACTTCAATCTTGACATTGATATATATATTTGAGTTAAGACTAAAGATTATTTTTGAATACAGGCCTGGATTTTTAGCCGCTATTTTTAGAAAATGTTCATACCATGGTGCTTCATGCTGCTTCACATTAGGTTCCATATAAATTTGATCAAAGTCTGACTAATAGTTTTTGAGTTATTCATAATAATCCATATAAAGAAATTGGTTGTTCAACATTTTTAATTTTAAATTATAGTAATTTCAGTCCAGAACTCCAAACCATTCTCATAAACAAGATGAGCATACGCTCTGTGATTTTGAACAGTGAGATGTATGTAGTAGGTAATATTACATTTTACTCGTAAACTCGACGGAAACAATGTTTCCAGAATCAGGTAATGCGTTCGCTATGTCCTCAAATCGCATGATTTAAATCGTAAAAAAGTCGACAAACAACCTTTGACAACCTACCTTTTTCGTTCTTATTTTTAGGTTTATTATCTTTGTTTTACGTGCGTATCTCTTAGTCTATTATTCTTTATGAGGTACAAACCTTTAAATAAAAGCCTTAATATAATACCTTTCCAAATCTACTCCCTCCAAATTTGCTTTAAATTTAAGAACAGATCCATCATCCTTATAATTAAAGGTTATAACAAGTCCACAGCTGAACATAGGCTTGCCCATAGTTGCAATAAAATAATAGAGCAATTGCTACATAGGGGGATATAATCCATAGTTTCCACGCTTGGTAAGCGGGTTGGCAACCCCAGCTTTTTTATTATAAATCAGCAGCTGTGTTATTTTATTTGTATTGGCGACGTGGGGTATCCACTATTTCATAATGGTGGATGTCGTTAACGGTGACTGAAGTAAACTGTATCAGAAAATACGCAGTAGCATATTTCTGGTAACAGATTTTTAACTAGAATAGAATCTGTAAGGCAAATTATGGAAAAGAATCGAAGATATAATCTAAATTTAAAGAGAGAGAAAGGTTGAAGTTCTTTACCTGAGTCAGTCTTCTCTGACCGTTACAAATTGGTGCTGATCTGATACAAATCATCTGTTAATATATTATTGATAAATATATACCACAATAATTATTAAAAATAGCTCTTCAAGATGTTAAAGTTTAAAACTAAGCTAAGTTACGAGTGAAAAATAAAATTATGTGTAGTAGACGGTGACGTGTCTTTCCTAGTGCAGTAGTGTTGAAAGTAGTGATGTTGGTAATAATAGTGACAGATATAATCACAGATCAAGGAGGCCAAGAGGTGCTCTTTAATCTAGGTACGACACGTCATTTTGTTAAGCAGATCTCAGATAATTAATTTTATAACATGTTTAATAAAATGGATTTCTGCAGAGTAACTACGGTTCCTATTACAAACAACTCTGCTAATCTATTCCATAAAGTCTGTGAACGTTACGTATATACATTGGTAATGACTTAGGGACCTTCAAGAAAAGAGCTTAATTCTTTTTAAAAGGCCGGCAACGCATCTGCAATTCCCCTGGTTCCCCTAGTGTTGCAGTTGTTCATGGGCGGCGGTAGTCACTTACAAGCAGGTGAGCCGCATGCTCTTTTTCCCCCTCTCCTATAAAAAATACCAATATAGACGCAAGAATCGGTTATTTAACTGTCACTTATATTGGCGTTTGCGTTATACCTTGTGAGATCATCTGTTGTCAATGTCCAATATCCGTGTTTATGTAAACAATTGCCTTGCTGATTTAGTAGTCGTAAACGGAACTGGATCCGAATCCCATGTCAGGCTAAAAACAAACCGTTGGTCCTGCGCCTGACCTCTCCCAGTCGTGTCAGATAACCATCCCTTCGGACGATGTGAGTGAGGGAAAGGAGAGTACACTTGTGTTTGCGCATACATTCGGGCACTATGATCCTGTCCCACGCTGATGACTAGGCTCCGTTGAAACTGGACGCTTTGACTGAATCTCGGTCTGGAGGACATAAATTTATTTTTCAGCTGTGGTAGCGCAGGGTCTTCTATAACACCCATTGTGGCAGTGCAGAAGAAATTTACTTGCCATAAAATCCTCTATGAAATGAGAGGTGGTCTTTGATCCAGCGGTGGGACTTATATAAGCTATAACTATACTTTACAAACTTATTTTAGGTTTCAAAATATTATCATGAATAAAATATATTACGCAGTTTTGTGTTAGTTTCCACTGGCAAACGATTCAAATCTACTCAAATTTAATGAACAACAACCCCACTTTTGGACCGAAATAACATATATTAATTTGTCTTAATATAAACAAAACCCACAATTTTGCTTATTTTAAGGCGAGTGCGAAGTTTCAGAAGTTGTCTCACGTAGTTGTTTGCGAAGTTAATACCGTCATTTAAGGATAACAAGTATTTATCTTCATTAGCTCGTAAAACTCCTCTTCTGAACATGAGTCTTTCCATTGTAGGGAGAACGAAATGTCTTCTTTTTCTTCCTACCCTTATTCCAAGTTATTTGGGTCGGCATAGCATGTCGTCTCTTTCATTCTCCTCAAATAGCCGTCGTAAATTCACTCACTTCTTTGTTACCCATAATATATTCTCTAAAACAATCCATCCATCTTCGCTTAGGCCTTCCTCTAGTTATATCCATCCATTTTGATAGCCGTTTCATTCTTCTTGTTACATAGTTTAATTTCCATCGGATAATATACACAAACCAATCTAGTCTACTATTTCTTAACTTTGTCGTGACTGGGGCCACTTTTAACTACCTTTCAAAGCAGGCGAGTTTGAAAAGTATTGACTAGAAATGATTGTAGTTAACTCATAGATTTATGTGTCACTAATAAATGTGTATTTAAAATTGTTTTTAAGGTCGCCAATAATAAAACACATTTTATGAAAGTCATTAGTAGCAGCAACACGTCCAAACATCAGTTAGAAATCGATCAGCAATTTCATACAAAAGTCGCCACGTCCCGTAGAGAGTAACACATAAATAAAGTCGAAAATGTTGTGCACCACGTTTAAGCTGAATTATGGACGCAATAAACATCAAATACTGAAGCATATACGTCGTACCTTTATTTATGTTACGTTATTAGAGCTTTAGTCAGTGTTTATTTCATTTTAAAAATCTTTTCTTATTTCAGTCACAGCAATTTTGGTATCGGAAATATGTTGACCCTTTTTACTGAAAATGAGGGTGAAAAATAACCACAAAGTCCACCTATAGTAAGTAGGTAGTAAGTGGATGCTTTGGTTTATAGATATCTGCATCTATCCTTGATTAAGAATCAAAATCCAGATGCGTTGTTACCCCTGAGGACTAAGATGGAATGCCTCCTTTCCAGTAAAAAGGTTCCGTTTCTCTATACCCACCATACGAAACGAAGCAGCATTAAGCAGCTATATTCACTGATATTCTATAAGAGTATGTTCGTTTCCTGGATGTATTCCAGATTCATTTTAGTTTTCAAAGAGAATTGTGACCTTTCCATTTTGAATCTTGATCGAGTATTTGCTCGTTGCATTTTGATTCTTGATCGAGTTTGATTGAAGGTAGACCCAATTACACGAAGACAGCCATACGATTCACGTACCATCTGGCGGACTATGTTTGCTCATAACCCTTACTTCTATACAGGATTATTTTGAAACTAACTGTTCTCCGCGACTTCGTCCGCGTGTTATTTGGGGTTTTAATTTTTTTGCGCGGAACCCTAATGCTTTTTCTAAAATTAAAGTAGCCTAAGTTACTACTTGTGACATCAGCTCTCTGCCAGTGAAAATCACGTCAAAATCGGTCCAGCCGTTTCGGAGATTAGCCGGAAAAAACAGACAGACAGACGGACAGACAGCCAGACAGACAAAAACTTTAAAAATTATATTTTTGCTATTAGTACCGTATATACTCGTACTTTCATATGAATTTAATAAAAAGCTGTAATTTTGATATTACGAACAGACACTTCAATTTTATTTATTTGTATAGATACACGCCCAAATTTGCAAAAAAGGTTCAAAATAAGTAATATGATAAATTTATTATGAAAATCTCAAACATTCTCTCCTTTTTTAAGATCAGAATACGTTGTAATGCATAATGTTATATCTATTAATATTTACTACCATTTGACGTTTTTAAATAGTGGTCACGTACCAATTTTTTTAAACAGTTTTCTTGGATATTCTTTATTACATTTGCAATAAATTAAAAATAAATTGATTTTTTTAAATTGTTTAAACATTCGTATGAGGATATGAATATAATTGAAACTTTCGCGACGCTGCCAGTTCTCGGCACTTTTCTACGATCAGAAGTACGAAAACGTACCTACATTATATAATATATTGCAATGTAAATGGCAATGTGCATTCATTTTTAATATCTCCGAACATTTTAGAACGATTGAAAACATCAGAAATATGGAATAACGATACAACTTTGGGACCTTGAAGAAAAGAGCCTACTATTTTTTAAAAGGCTGGCATCGCATCTGCAATTTCCCTGTCATTGTTGCTGTATGTTTTATATTGTAGTCACTATCGGTGTTGCTCGAGTCGCATGCTCATTTGCCCTTTTTATACAAAAATAGAAAAACAAATTTTATAATTAGTGGCAAATATCAAAATACATTTGGAATTTAGTTCAAGCAATTCACAAGCCATATATAGTTCTGCAGTAAGCAACCACACTGGAGACCATAAACAACAATGTAAGTTCTACAATTAAAGTCCGCGGGGCTGTAACTTTTATATGCATATTAATTTTGAGTAATTCAATAACATCTTGTAATTGCTTCCGGAACCATTGAAACTACCATTTCTAACTATAATTGCTGTGTAAGAAACATTACAGATATTAGTTTTACATTACAATTAAAATGAAAGCGGACTTCAAATAACAAAAAGAATAAAATAATATCACATTGAGAAGACAGAATACACACAGGATTATTTTGCAATAACCGGCAAAATTTGCAAAGAAGGTTCAAAATAAATAATATAGGCAAACGATAAAGAAAAATTATTTAAAATCTCTCAAACATTGCGTCCTTTTTATGTTTTAAATCCAAAATGTTAGGTAAAGCATTATTTTAACTGATCATCATTCATAAATATCTAACGCCTACTATTTTACTATGCACTCACACATTCGTAAGTATAGATCGGTCAGCAAAAACGTTGTGAATTAAATTTAGTTTCAAGTCGTTGTTCGGTTTCTAGTCGTGGCAGATTCAGAAAAGCATATATATTTGGTTTTAGCAGTCCTTAGTGATAGTAAGCTATCATCAAGCCATGTGGTATTCTTATTTAGTCCTTCTTCTGATTTATCAAACACTTGCTTTCATGAAGAATCAAGTAATTAATTCCCTTTATTTTGTTTGTTGATTTATTAAGAATGGCACAATTAATTCAAGTAATGTCTTAATTTAAAATGGTATACAATAAGAGGCACCTGAACTAGAATAAACCTATATCTCAGGTGTATTTGGTAATAAATACATTTACAAATATTTTCTGTTATTTATAATATAAAATGAATAACATATCAATTAATTAGGGTTAATTCGGTCAAACATATTATCATTAATTTACTTATGATTTAAATTAAATTAAATCAATCAGAAACTTTTTCGTATCATCGTATGACAAAATTTCGTAACCATTTTCGAATTACATTTTTACAATCTGACTTTTTTATGGCTATATTTACAAAATTACATGACTGTATTATACAGAAAAAGGTCAAGGAATTTAATAAAATCTATGCATGAAAGAATGCCTTATTCTAATGTTATTATCAATTTATTTATTTATTTAATACAAAGTATAGTTATTTAATAACATCCGACAGTACAAATAAACTTACAAAAGTTTTTCCATGTAGCACCAATTCGTAACTTCGATCATGTTCAATCGATTTGCGTTGCGACAACTTATTTAATGACGTATATAAAAGGTGTAACAAAATAGCAAGATGTTTTTTTTTAACAAGGTGTGTACCAAAGCAAAATATGGTAAGTATGTTAAATGAAAATTAGTATTTGAGATAATAATGTTATAATGAATCTATTATCAATGAAATGATCTCTGCGCCTTATACTCTGTGACCTCTCTTCTGTAGAGCAATTTCAAGTGCTGTTTTAGTAGCGTACTCATAACGAATAACTAGCGCACTGAGAGGAAATTATATGATTTATACATGGAAGAGAAGGGACGGAAATAAGGTAGGGCGGAATGTTGCGACTTAATACTTTTTAACTTTTAATACAGCCAGTTACCACTGGAATGCGCTCAAAGAGCTGTATAGTTTTAGCTGCTGCTCCACATGAGGTTATACAACAGGTAAGAATTGATTGACATAATGCGAAATATACTTGCTTTATTACCGTAATATCAGCAAACGAACGAATATCTCCAGAGAAGAAAATCGAAGAACAAAGTATGTTTAATAATAAATAATAATTTCAACATAAGGACTTTTTCCGAGGCTGAAACATACCGATACCTAGGTATGTCACAGAAATTAAGTATAGATAGGGCAGATATGAAACAGTCAGTTTAGGACGTGTTATATGCGCGCTTGCTATAAGTGCTTAATAGTCTTTTGTCGGGAGTTAATAAGATACACGCATATAATGATTGGATCATGCCTGTTTTTCATGTATACCTTTGGCATACTCAGGTGGACTGATAGCGACCAGAACAGAGCGTTCTGCGCATAGAAAAGTCTGCACTGTCTCGATACATCACCCGAGTTGATCAGTAATGTGAGTGTAGCTTTATAAGGCTCTCACTATGCATAATCGCTAAGTGTGCAGCCTCCATTATTACTTCCTGGTGAGATCAGATGATACATTCTACAAGTATGTCATTTCGTGTGATTAAGTGCTTACCCCTCTATTCTTAGTCAACGGGCAATGGCAAGAGCCCAGCTGTACAAATCTGGCAGATCGTATGGAAGGAGAAGGAGCTCCACGGGAGGTTCTACAAGGTTCTTCATGGTTTCCTCCACTAGCTACGTTTCGGTGACCTCTTCGGAGAAACCGAGAGTTTGTCTGTGCAATACCGGATCAGGTTATTAAGACCAACAACAATCGGAGATAGATAATAAATAATGGCACCGTCGACATCTGTCGAGTTTGTCGCCATTCCGGTGAGTCACTTAGGCATGTTATCTCTGGTTGTTCGGCACTTTCTAACTCCCATTACTTGCACAAACACATCCTAGTAACCAGGGTTCTACACCAGGAGCTCGCTCTAAAATACGGTCTCGTAGATCGGAAACTACCTCATTATAAGTACATACCAGAAGCCGTGCTTGCATGACCGCACCAGGCTCTAATGGAATGGACAGGAATATTCTATAAATACTAAGCTTGATATTGTGCTAACGGACCGGGCATAGTCTGGAATATTTTTGGCTGACAAATCATTACATATGATGAGAACCTCGTGAAAACAAAATATCTAGACCTGGCTAACTACGTGACCAACATGAGGGGTTGTCTGCTGACCGAAATTATTCCTGTAGTCATCTCTGTGAACAGGCTAATCCCGGTAAGCCTCTCAGGTCATCTAAGTGCTCCGAGCTCAATTGCAGAAGACGGTGCTCCTCGATGCCGCCCGTACCGTACGCCAGTTTCTTTCTCTTTCCGCCTAACCCTCAGCCGTTTGGTCTCCCCTGCCGGGGGCTTCCATCTGGTTGAGCTTGTATTTTGTGCCGGACGGGCGTAACTCTCCGGAGTAAATGTTGTCGAAGATACTCCGCGAGTCGCTCACGTCCTACACCTATAGGTTCCGGAGGATACTTCTACTGCCGTCTCTGGGTGTGCTGCTGGAAAACTGTGGACTGAGATTCAAAATTAAAATGCACGATTTATAAATACAAATAGCAAGGGAGTGGCCAGTGGTTCGACTGATTGATTAGTCGCGAAATTTTATAACTATTATTTATTGACCACGGTTGTTGAATACGGTTGTTCAACTACGGTTGTTCACTAGCGGTTGGTCACTGTATATTTCAAAAGATTTCTTTAAATTGTTCGGTAGTATCAAAATATCTATTGGTAGTAGCTGGTTTTCTAACACTACTGACTAGCGGCTATTTATCAACTAAAACTAGTTGATTTTATCACTTGTGTAACTGCGAATACCAGTTACCACTTTCTGCGATTAGCTATCACTTTCACTATATGTAACTGCGAATATCAGATACAACTTTTTTCGGCTAGCTAACACATTTTTACTATATGTAACTGCGAATATCAGTTACCACTTTTTTCGGCTAGCTAACACATTTTTACTATATGTTACTGCGAATATCAGTTACCACTTTTTTCGGCTAGCTAACACATTTTTACTATACGTTACTGCGAATATCAGTTACCACTTTTTTCGGCTAGCTAACACATTTTTACTATATGTTACTGCGAATATCAGTTACCACTTTTTTCGGCTAGCTAACACATTTTCACTATATGTAACTGCGAATATCAGTTACCACTTTTTTCGGCTAGCTAACACATTTTTACTATATGTTACTGCGAATATCAGTTACCACTTTTTTCGGCTAGCTAACACATTTTTACTATATGTTACTGCGAATATCAGTTACCACTTTTTTCGGCTAGCTAACACATTTTTACTATATGTTACTGCGAATATCAGTTACCACTTTTTTCGGCTAGCTAACACTTTTTCACTATATGTAACTGCGAATTTTCAGTTACCACTTTTTTCGGCTAGCTAACACTTTCACTTTCACTTTCACTGTTCACGATGTTCTGCTAATAGTCACTTCAGCTACTACCGGATACTATTGCTTGTCACTGGTAGTTCTTCACAGTACAACGTTACTGGGTCTCGCGCCCATAAGGTAGACTTCGGCTATACTTTATCACTATGCCGCTTGCCATTTTCCGTTTTGCCTCTTTATTTTATAACATTTTCACTATGCAATTCGCATAAATTACAATATTTTCTATACAACACTAATTTCTACACTAACATGCTATACAATCATTAAATCGGCATTTTGGTCCTTTATTAGTATATTATGATAAAGGTATTTCAATACATTAATATTTTAAAAACCTATTAAACGAAATGTCCCAAATTTTCACAATAAATGGGTACATTAATTCTTTAATTTTTCTATAACTACCAAATGTGTTTAATTATACAAATTATTTCTTCACTTTCGTAATCTATATACCATATGCTAACTAAATGTCATATTTCCAACTCTTTTAGAACACAAAATTATTCTCATTATTTTTAGTATTAAACTATTGCGCAGTTAATTAAAACTTGCAGAAAGTTCTACGATAAGACGCGCTGTGATTGGTCGATATTTTTTCTTAAACAATTATAGTTGTTTATACTAACTATTGTCAGAACATTCAGTCAGGACATTCTATACAAATATATTAAGAGTTATAAACATGCTGTAAAACTATATTAACAAACTATTTACTCGATTTAGTTGGTAATTACACTATTTATACAGATTAAAATACTCTATTAAAATTACAAACAATAATATTGTATGTATTTTATAATAATTTCTGTATTCTGTTTACTTCATAACCCCTAGTTTTAAGTGTACGAACAAAATTTGTGTACTTCCCTGAATAATGAATGAATAATTATTTTTTTTTGCATAAACATTTGGCCTTAAATTCTAGCTGTATTCAAACAAAATAGCCCGTAACTTAGAATGTCCCTGATCCATAAGTCACGTAAAAGGAAATTTAGTACTTTCGGGTCGCAAGACCATTCCATTGATTTATATAATACGCATACGTAATGAAGGTGAAAACGTGGTAACTCATGGGATATGAGAGAGCTGGGTTAGCCCAGAGAATAAACGCTTTAGCAAATCGAGTTCGATTCCCGCATACATCACTTAAACTTTTGAGTACAATTTTAGTTACGTACAGCAGTAGACTTGTGAAGGGCTTTAATGATGACAATGATGATGAACTTAATTTTAGCTAACTTTTATTTTAAAGCCAAAAATTATTCTAATCAGACAATATTAAGACAGTTTGTCAGAAAGCTTATAAACACAACAATAATGGTATCATAATAACGATGCCGATGATAATAACATAGTTAATTTAATTTAATAAAGAATCAACGCGTAATAATGAATTTAAGTGAATACAGAAAACTTTATACGTAATTTTCGGTATGTTCTCATTGTTTTACATTGCTGGTGTTACTTAAAACATTGTAATTCTAACACACTATCAAAATCCACTTAGTAAAGCGTACAATGCAGGATATAGTAAACAATTTTACGCGGGGTACGTGTAACAAGTTCAAACTTGTTATTACTTTCCTGAAGTTACTCTTCGTAACCTGAACGTACAATGATGTGCATAATATTACTATCTTATTAAAAACTCAATCTTTTGTTGTAAATTTTATAGAATAAAGATATTGTAACGTAATAAAACAAATTGTTTAAATAAAACATGCGTGAGTGTCGTGGAACACTCGGTTGGAATGAAGTTATATAGTATATTATTATTGATAAACGTATTATATTATTGATTAACAAATACAAATAAATGAATTACTAGCGTCTATTAAAATGAAGCGTCATTTAAAATAATATTTCTTTAAAAGACAAAGTGCAAGGGAGTTAGATATTATTCCATCTCGCCCGCATTATAGAAAGAGGGTGGTGGTGGAAAAATCTTACCCTTTTACTCGCCTAGCCCCCAGCCGTCAAATTCATACCGTGCTATAAAGAATTTCGTTACAAAAATAAACATATAAAAAAATTCAACTTTTGAACATACTGATACAGACGGTAATTACCGTTATTCGTAAGGTTGGTGTGGAGAACCGGAGACCCCTTTTTTACTGGTAAGGAGGCAATCCATATTATCCCTCCGCGGTGACAACACATCTGCATTTTTATTCTGAATTAAAGATAAACATATGTGTCTATGGGCTACAACATTGTTTTAACATCAGTTGTACCGTCAAGTCTTATCTTGTATCAAGTCTGAAATAAACTAAACTTAACAAAAGAAACTTAACTGTTTGTGATTTCTAATACATTTTGAAATATAGGAAAATAATCCTACATCTGCCTAGATACATGATGCAACTATATTTTAAATATACGGCCAAATGAAACCGCAATAGTAAAAAGTTGTACATTGGCCTCCCAGATATATTGACTTATATAAGGATTTGCCATAGTTGCCAAGGTTTGCAGGTGGATTGGCAACCGCATTTATTTGCGTTTTCAGTTGTCATTAGGAAAACACTGCTGCCTATCTCCTGGTTTGTTTCCCTCTGTTGCCTCTTTAAGCAAATTCAGGATTAGGAGTAATGGATATTTTTACATGAAAACTACACGGACAAATGTAAATCCTACTAACCCAATTTGTTTTGGACATATTTCAAATTTCCGTAAATATATAAGGTAGATTTTTTTCTAATATGAAATTGTTGTTTTAGGGTAAGAACTGTAAATAGAGTCGCAATTTGTTTGATTCAGCTATTCGACTTCAGTCAATAATTACTTTTAGCACCAGCACTTGTACTCATTAGAGTAGTCAAGGGAAATAATAAACTTGTATTAGCAAGACTTAATGTACCTATATTTAAGTCTAAAATGTTAAGATTGGTACTTCTGTATAAAAGATTATTCTATAAGAAGTATATGAAGGATTTTATACGATGTAGAGCCATGCTCCAGCTATGTTATGGTTGTAGCACGAATGGGTCTGCTCGACCTGGGATGGACCACACTCCCACATAATATCAGCGTAAAAGAGCAGTTTATGCTGCTGTGTGTCGTGTGGTATATGTAGAGAACCGGATGCCTATTTTACTGGAAACGAGGCATTCCATCTCAGTCTACAGGGATTTTGCTATCCCTGTAGACTGAGATGGAATCTGAATTTTCATTCTTAATCGAGAAAAGTAGTAGATATGGGCCACAGCATCCTTATCGTCATTTTGATAGTGTGCTTGTTTGTCACACTTATTTTATAAAAAAAAAATTATAATGTAAAGAAAAAATACTCTAAACTTTATAATTAATAGAATCAGGCATTACTTTGCGGAAATCCATCATATAAAAGCTTTTAGAAAAATTTAGTTCGCAAATATCCGCGTAATAAAATAAAATGATGTGTCTTACCTAGTATGAAGAGCACCTCCCGCCCTCCCTCAATTGCGTGCCACTTAAGGCACTTGTTTTGGCTCGCCGCTCACTTAGCGGTTAGCCACCGTAGAGTCTGTATCACCTGAGGATGCCTCGTGTAAAGGCGAAACATGTGTCGTATTATCGTCAGTGGTGTATCTTGTCTAGTGTAGTGGTGTTGGGAGTAGCGGTGCTGGGATTAGTGGTAACGGGGATAGTGCACGCAACTGAGGGAGGGCGGGAGGTGCTCTTCATACTAGGTAAGACACAGACATATTTGCGATGTAAATTTTTCTAAAAGCTTTTACTCTAAGCTTTGTCTGTTATCAAAATGTTAGTAAGAACGAGTACGAATTGTATCATCATAATCATTACAGTCTGTTTAACTTCTACTGCAGAACATAGGTTTCCCCCATAGATTGTCTCTTATGGGGCCAATTAACCGTTCGTTGTTTTTATTATTTGGAGCTGTCATCTGAATGCTGCTGCCCTTCTCCTATTTCATTTCACTCTGTCGCCTCTTACGTCGCCCAAGGGATGAATTGGGACAGTGGAGTCTCTTACGCTGATACAACAGTATTGTATTTGTTAAATAATTATAACCATACGGTATCTACCTTGTCAACTAGTTACTATACATTAAAGGCAAGTCTTGCATAGCTATTAAAATATTCTCGAGTCAAAAGTAGTTTTAGTACTTTTTTCTTGATTATAATAATAATAATTTTATTTTTGTAAAAATAGTGACAAACGAGCAATCGGTCCACCTGATGGTAAGTGGATGTTGTCGCCTAACTTACTAAATGTTCATTCCCTCCGAACCTGTGCTAAAGTAGCACTTAAATACATTTCAATGATCGCGGCAGGGATAGAATCCGGGATGCTCACGTACTCTTAAAATTCACAAAAATCGCTTAGCATCCGAGTTACCATGGATTATTTATGTGCTAGAAAAACTATAAAATACCGTCCAAAGTAAAAACTTTAGTAGTGTGCGTTTCAGTAGTGTGCGTGTACTATTTATCATATAAGTGATTGTAAAAATGAATTACCAGCTTAACTTCCTAAAATCTTTGCCCTTATAAAAGTTAGCTGGTCAAGATCGATTCAACGGTGATCTTATAGAGAGATACATCACGTTCCACTGTATTATATTGTAAGTGGAATCTGTGGAAATCTGCCTTTACCATCTTTTTCTATTAAGAATGTTTTCTTAATAAACGTAATGCAGTGTATATTATGAAAGCAATTACTTTTTTACTTTCTTATTTAACATATATTTAAATTAATTTACCTACACTCTTACCTAATTCTGCCGAAAAATAGCAATGCTTACAATGTTGCGTTCTGGTCTAAAGGATAAAGAGGGCCAGTATAACTACAAGCTGTGAGGAATTCCGTCTTATGTCGCAGATGTGGCCCAAGGGCCACAGTAGACACTTACCATCAGGTGATATGGAAAATTATTTGTTAATACAGTTTATAAGAAAAATCTTGGATATTAGACCAATATACCGCCTGATGTCAATGGTACTAGGTAATTAACACTTAATAAGATTATACCCAGATTGAGTCCTAGGCATATAAGGATTTCTAACACCTGTTATTTTAATTATTTAATACTAACCGTTCCTTGTAGCTCAGATGGTTAGCGCTCGCTGTAAATATTACAGTACGCGAGAAACCCGGGTTCGGTCCCCTCTGGGAACAATTGTTGAGCAAGAAATCGTTAGTTGCAATTTTAATTGCTGATTTACCACGTGCTCAGCGGTGTAGACAACGTCGTGAGGAAACCTGCATGTCTGAGAAATAAGAAAAATATTTCGAAGACGTGAAGTTCGCCAACACGCATTGGGACAGCGCGGCGGACACTTCTTTGCTTTAGAGCAAAAATGAGAGGAGGTCTATGCCCAGCACTATGACGTATATAGGCTGTAACTTTAACTAACTTTAATCGTTACCTTTCATATAATGATTAAAAAGGTTTATTGATCGTTATTTAATTAAATTACTAGCTTGATATTAACTAGTGCTGTTAAAATAATTGTGATGCTTCTCTAGCCTGTCCCGAAAAACGATTACTCACACCCATTGCTGCGGAAGCTTGAACTATTCGATTGCAGAATGGCAAGCAATTATCAAGATTACAACAGTGCACGACAGCGACAGCTCGGCTGCACAGTGGCACGTTGAGTTACGGACCTGAGGACCGCCGCTGAAAATCCCACACCAAACGAGTATTTATACAGCCTATAAATAATTGTTCCGGATCTGAATGTGCAATTTATGTATGTAAACTGCCTCAACAAACTTTATTGCATGGTAACATCATTGAATAATGAAATGCTCGATGCCTCACAAGGGATTCTGTTAACCTTACATAGTAGCAACTGCTGTTCACGGTCACTTGACGCGTTGTCATCTGCAATGACTAATATGGAATATCACACAGCCTGCAATTATATCATTTCTCCATACTCTTCAAATTGAAACTGCAGTTCAAGCACTGCCGCTCGGTAACAGGAGTAAATGCATTGCCATTCTGCTTCTGTGCGTCAGGAATAGATCATAGAGTATATTAAATACATTTTTTTTTATTTATTTTATTTATTTACTAACTCACATAGCATGGTATGTTAGAATAGCACTATCCAGTGGTAAATTATTAAAAAAACCGGCCAAGTGCGAGTCGGACTCGCACACCGAGGGTTCCGAACAAATCCGTAGATATATAAGTTTAAAATTATTAAAAATATTTTTATTATATGATGTAACTAAAAACGTATGCTTTTCGCAATTTCTCCTTTATCTGTGCTATAATAGGTTACTTCGTACCAAATTTTAAGATTCTGAGTGCACGGGAAGTACCCTGTAGGTTTTGATTCCCTTGCGAATGTCAAAAATTTGCGGCATAAACGGCTGTATCTTTTGATTGCATTGGCTTAGAAGTGATTTTTTTACAGTACTAAGGGACAGTAAATTTGAGTATTTGATATAAATTTCAGATTGATAACTCCACGCGTTTTTGAGAAAAGGGTCTTGACAGACGGACGGACAACAAAGTGATCCTATAAGGGTTCCGTTTTTTCCTTTTAGAGGTACGGAACCCTAAAAATAACAGATTCAAAATACGGGGGAAAAATATATACCCACTACAGAAGACGTTGTGGTGTTGTGTTTTATTTCTGAAAAGTATTGCCCGTACTTAGAATTGTGTAGACGAACAAACATCTAGACTTAAATTGATTATTTGTAGGCTATACAAATAATTTTACTGTACGGGATTCGAATCCATGGCCCGTAGCGTCGCAAACCAACCTACAGCTACTAAATTATCTAGCCGGCGGCAGATATTGGATATTTAATGTTTTAATCAAACCACACAAGACACCGATGGCTGTGCCGAAACAAATAAAATAAAGGCCCATTTACACTGAACGATTTTCTAGTTTGCTGCATACAATAAAGTTAAAATAATATATAACACGCACCGCCTGTGTAATGTCAAGACTGAGAAAGCTTTCATGGTGTAAAGTCAAATGAGAAAGTAGTTTTGCGTACAGTAATTCAAGTTAGCGTATCACCGTCATGTAAACAATTTGGTACTTTCATTTCTTGAATTTTATTATTGCGCTCGATTAATTGTGTTCAATTAACGCCATTTTTTATTCAAGAAGCCTATATAGTGTAAATGGCACGTAAGACTTTAGTGGCATTCATGCGCAAACCCTGTCATTGTTACCTACTAAATCTTGCTATATAAAATGCATTTACCATTTAGTGATTTAAGGAAAATCATCATCACGTCTATAGGATTAAGGATTACATTACAGTGTACTATGGGAAAACAATTGACACGTGACCCGTAATTGTTTTATAGTTTAGAAGGAATAAATATCTTCTAATTACACGCGTAAATATAACATAACCCTACACAATACAATATTAATATATTAGAAAAAAAAATTTTATAATGTAATAAATTTTCAATTTTCTTTCCACCTAATGGTAAGTGGCTTCTTGCTTTTAAAACAAAGCAACAATTGAAAACAAAGCTTGCTAAATATGCGTTGTTACCTCTGAGGACTAAGATGGAAGGCTTCACAGCCTGTAAATATACAGTTTATATATTGCTCCTTCCACAGTAGTGCAAGCATTTCTTCTGGAGGTAAAAAATGGAATATCTAATCAATAAGCGAATGACTCTGTTTTAATATCATCATCATCGTCAGCATTACAGTATATCAAAATGATAAGCCTCATATATAGACCTTGCCAATAAATTTCCTCGTGGAGGGATACTTGCTTCTTATATTTATTCACCACGCATGGCAGGAGGGATACCAACCGCAATTTTTAGAACTTTTAATTGTGGTAGATATTCCTACGCTGCTATTGCACAGTAGGCTCCTGTTTTATTATATTAATAATTAAAACTGCTGGTTCAATGAGTAATGTATAATTAGTTATGGAACATAGAATTATGATATTATGACCGCTTTTACAAAAATTTACTTCGCAAATATCCGCGTTATAAAATAATATGATGTGTCTTACCTAGTATGAAGAGCACCTCCCGCCCTCCATCAATTGCGTGCACTATCCCCGTCACCACTAATCCCAGCACCGCTACTCCCAACACCACTACACTAGGCAAGATACACCACTGACGATAATACGACACGTGTTTCGCCTCTACACGAGGCATCCTCAGGTGATATAGACTCTACGGTGGCTAACCGCTAAGTAGCGGTTAGCCACCGTGATGAATCCAAGATGAAATAAATGTTATTATGTCAGCTGTTTGCAACTGGCCTGTCACGATAAATGTACTATTCAGATGTATTTTTATTTACAACGGTTACTGTTTCTAGGCAAATACAAAATAAATTTACATAATATTCATTTTCAATAAACTTAAGGCGCGTCTCCACCAAAAATGTTGACAACATTTATGTTTCCAACTGTTGACAAATCAACAAAAGTTGACGACATTTGTTTCCGAAAATGTTTCGAAATGTTGCAAGAAGCGTCTCCACCGAGGGAAGAAATGTCGGCAACAAGCGTATTCTTTTGATGTTGCCGCCGAAATACGATGATGGAAATACGATTCCCGACATTATTTCGTTTTGTTGCTAAAACTAGGTGATTACAGAAACATTTGTCGGCAACACGTGTTGACAAATTCAAATTCAAATTCATTTATTTGCCAGAATTTAGGTGTATAATAAATTATGATCTTAAATTATATCTAATGGCCCATTTACATTCTACCACTATATTTGGTGTGCAAATATTTTACAGGTATGTATACCAAAAATTATTTAAACATGAAATAGTAATTCAATTATTTTATATTAATAATTACATTTATGGTTATTAAAAACAAATTAATTAACTGGAGTCAAAATTATAATGTCAATTCAAACGATAAATTTTAAAATGTTAGATTATTTAGTAAGGTTGCAAAAATTTTTAAACAACAAATGTAAACTCAATTGTGTATACATATTTATGATTATTAAGAACAAATTAATTAATTGCAGTTATAATTATGTCAATATAAATGATAAATTTTAAAATGTTAGATTATGTAATAAACGTACTAGTTAGTTACCTATATATGTATCAATATTACTGATGTCGATTTATTTTTCGCAATAAGATATAAATTCCTTGAAGTCGTAAAAACATTTTTCTTTTAACCAATGTGTCAATTTTTTATAAACATAGTTAAAGGTAACTCTTTAAATGAGTTGGGAAATTTGTTATATACCCTTATATCATTAACATAAGAATTCCTTTTATACAATTCGGGCCTGCATTGAGGTAAATAGAGCTTATGTTTATTTCTGGGAGCTACATTTCGTTTACTTACATCTATATGTTTTTCAAAGTGTTCCGGATGTTGTTTTACAAATAGGCATACTTCTTTAATGTACGAGTACAAGCATGGTAATGTCAAGATATTGTACTTTTTAAACAAAGGCTTACAGCTATCCGTTCACCAGGCTCCATAGATTGCACGCACACCTTTTTTTGTATTCTAAAAATTTTTATTATATCCACCGAATTGCCACACAATAAAAGACCATATGAGGGCACGGACGAAACATATTCGTGATATGCACATAGAGCAGCTTCAGTTCATACCGTGACTCGTAATATTTTTATTGCATAGACAAATCTGTCGAGTTTGTCACAAATGTAATCGACATGAGTTTTCCAGTCGCAATTTTGATCCAACATTATACCCAGAAATTTAGTACTTGCTACTTGTTCGATGATTGTATCATTATATTTAATATTAATATTCAATGGTTGTATTTTACATGTCTAAAATTGGATCATTTTAGTTTTATCAATATTAATTTGTAAGTTATTACAATAAAGCCAGTCTATTATGTTTTTAATAGCCATATTTACTGCATTTTCACATTTCACGATAAGGGTTGTGTCATCAGCAAACAAGTTGTATTATGGCGAGTGATATTAGGGAGATCGTTAATATACATGAGGAATAAGAATGGTCCCAATACTCTGCCTTGTGGCACGCCAAAATTATTTGACTGATAGTCACTTCTATATAATACTTTTTTGTCTTTATGGATTTTAGATATTTCCACGCATTGTTGTCTGTCACATAAGTAAGTTCTCAACCAGTCGTTAGCTTTACCTCTTATTCCATATTTTTCTAATTTTTATAAGAGCAATTTGTGATCCACGAAACTGGTAGGCATCATTTATAGCCTGGGTGACTATTTTTTATCAAATTAAAACATGCTAATGAAGTTGTACTATTTTGTTTAAACCCAAATTGCTCATCTTTAAGTATACGATGACATGTCGTAAATTCTTGAAGTCTTTTCAGCATAGTCTTCTCGAAGATTTTTGACAAGATGGGTATCAGCGTCACTGGCATATAGTTATTCATTTCAGATGTGTCACCTTTCTTAAAAAGTGGCCTGACGATTGAGTTTTTCAATATATTTGGGAAAGTACCTTCTTCAAAAAACATATTAATTAAATGACATAGCGGTTGACATATGTATGGTGCGGATAATTTAATTGCAGTAGTTGTTATGTTAGGAAACCCTACCGCGTTTGTGTTATTAAGACTTTAAATTATCCGAAATATATCCATTGCATCAGTAGGTTTAAGGAATATTGTATATTCATTTATAGTCTTGTTTATTTCGTATTTAAAATTATTTTTATTTGTCAATTGTATATAAAACTCATTAAATATATCACTTATTTTTTTGGGTCGTCATATATCCTACTATTTTTAATTATTTTTTTTAATTTGCGTTTCCGTGTTTTGGTCGTCAATATTTTCAATAATAACCGCCCATGTGGCTTTACATTTATTTTTATTATTGTCAATATATTTCTTACTTTGTAATTGTCTTGATTTATATATGCACTTTTTGAGTATGGAAGTGTATGATTTATATGTTTTATTGAGCGTTTTCCTGTTTGTTTTATTATGTTGTTGACTAAGATAGAGATATCTTTTTCTTATACAGGATCTTTTAATGCCCTTCGTCAATCATTAATGGTTCCCTTTTTTAGTTTTCCTTTTTATTGTAATAATTGGGAAGCAAAGATCAAAAAATAGTTTAAATAAATCATAAAATTCGATAAACGCCTCTTGCAAGTTATTTTTTTCGTATATATTTGAGAAAGTAAGAGATGATAAGCAACTACAGAACTTATCCATGTTTTCTTTACTATAATCTCTGACATCCTATCTCCATCCATCTCTAATCTCTGAAATGTTGTGTTGACAACAAAACTGTTGAAGACGCACCGTTAGGCTGAACTCAAACGGATTGCCTCTTTTTTTTTCATAATCTAAATTCATATTATTAGTTAAGAAAGCCCGGAATATACGTGTATGTATACAATACAATTTAAAAATACTCCACACGTTTTTCTATACATTTGAACACCCGAGCACTTACACACATCGGAATCAAATTATGAATTCTTTCATTTTACACTGCGAGCGGTAACGGTTAGATATGTTGTGAATTTGAAGATGTAATGTAGAACTGACTTTCTCTTATTCTGTTTATATTAAGAGAATGAATCCAGTGTATTCTTTGGCGTCTCTTTTTTATTATTTAAATCTCAAAGTAGTGCGATGGGTATTAATTCTTCTTCCTTATCTGAAACGTGTGCTGGAACTGAGAAACACGAGACTACTTATTCATCTGAATGTATAAGATATGTGTGAGGAGGCTTGCCGGAATTTAAATTATTAATTACGACTCTGAATTTAGACAGGCATTCCGGACGCGTGAGTCTAGCCTAAGTGCCCGTCTAGTAGTATAAATACAAGTTTTAGTTTGGCAATTTGCTTAAAATTTGGCATTATTCACAACATTATTGAAGAGAATTTTTTTCGAAACCTCATATTTTATACTAGGTTTAAATTTCTAATTGCTTTCGATTATGCTTACGTGGGTGAAGGAATGCGTGCGTGTGTGCGTTTGTGGGTACACATAAATATGTACTTCTATTTCTGTAGCTCTTATCGCATTTCTTCTCTCTCAATAGTATTCTGATTTTCGCAGTTTGCCCATAGGTTAACTAGCTGAGAAAGAGAAGTCCTTAAGAGGTTAAGTTCGCCTTTGTACTTTTGGTGCACTAAAGCCTAATAAATAAGAATAGTAATATTTTTTATCCATATATTATAAATACAAAGCTCCGTCTCCGTACTATAATATTACGAGCATTGGCTGCTCCCAGTGCTGAACTTCTTGCTCAGCAGGAGATCTATCTTTTTCCAGCGAACCACACAAAAAATGTAATAATTATAAATAATAAAAGAAATATTTTATTTAGAGTACAAACTCTGCATCAACAATTTAACGTATTTTTCACTAAGCGGATTTGAGATTACTTTGTTGAACAAAACTAATTATTGCCATCATCCCCGTGTGACCATATGTATTGCAAAGTACCCGAAACGTTGGAAATATAAAATAAGTTATTAAAGTGCGATAAAATTCGTTAAACTTGTTTCACTAAAATTGTAAGATTCGCGTCAACATAAGAAAGTGAGTATAGAGGACCCTTTTTACTGGAAACGAGGCATTCCATCTTAGTCCGTGAGGTGACAAAGCATCTGCATTTTAACTCGTAATCGATGTTAGATGTATATATCTATGGGCTACAGCAAACATTTACCATCAAGTGTACTGTGTGCTTATTCTTCACCCTTCTGCTATAAAAATACAACACAAAGAAGTATTAAGTTGCTATTTGACGCTGTTATTCTGTGAAAGCGTATTACCTTCCCCGTTAGAGCCAACTCATTCATGATACAACCATAATAGGACTGCAACGTGGCTTCACCACGTATATTTCTTCATTATTAGCTGCTAATAATTAAATACTCGAAAAAACTTTATTCTTTAATCTACATCACTTAATCATGACAAAAGTATTGCCAATTAATTGAAGGAACTTTATCTATACTAAGGGAGTTGTTCGTGGGCATTCTCTTGTACGTGAGCGTGTTAACTTTGAAAACTTAAACTTGTTCTTTCAATTTTCTGTGGCGTGTGTTACAGAAAAATATTGGTATTGGTATAGTAGTACCTAATTTGAAGTAAAAGAAACTAAACTATCTCGTTGCTCTAGTTGTAGTAAATGCGACTGCTCATGATGACTGATCATGGTGGTCCTAGGTTCATATCCCGAGTTGGCTCCAAAACAATCAGTTATCGACTTTTTCTCTCAAGAAATTCTCCGTAGCAGCCTGAAGTCAGAAAGTTGTCATGTATCATCCCCTTGCCACGAAGAGCGCGTAAAGCTCTTGATCCTTCGCCTGATCTGTATCCGGTCGTATTAAGTGCTGTCATATCGGGCTATGAAAGTGAGGGAATAGAGAGTGCATCTATTCTTGCGCATAGAATCGAGCACTATAATCCTGCCCAGCGCAGGTGGCTACTCTCCGTTGAAACTGCATGCTGTGACCAAAATTCGGTCTGCAGGACCTTATTATTATTTTAATTTAGTAATTAAAATTTCAATTAACAATTTCTTTGGTTGCTCGCGTACTGTTAAATCTACCACAACAACTGATGATGTACCATGATTTTTCTTATGTAATATGAAGCACACAGTCCACCTGATGTCAAGTGGATGCTGATTTCCATAGACATCTACATCTATTCTCGATTAGATACAGATGCGTTGTCACCCCTGAGGTCTAATATGAAATACTTTGTTACCATTAAAAATATTCTCAGGTTTTCTACATTCACCATACAAAACACGCACCATTGTTCTGCTTTTTTACGCTGGTATTCTGTGAGATTATAACCTACACTTCAATCTTGACATCGCTTTTTTTGAGTTTAAACTAAAGATTATTTTTAAATACAGGCCTGGTTTGCCGTGTAGTGGCGGTCAAGAATATCTACTACCCCATATCCTCCCGTGGGTGTCGTAAAAGGCGACAAAGGGAAACAGCCAGGAGATGGGCAGCAGCATCTTCCTGATAATAGCCAAATTACAATAAAAAAACTGCGGTTGCCAACCCGCTCGCCAAGCGTGGCAACTATGGCAAATACCCCCCAATGATGAGAGCAACAAAAAAACCCAGTCCCCGGCGGCCCCGCTATTCCTGGCTACGGTGGCGACCATGGTAACGGCGGGGCAGGGGGTGCTAAGAATCTCCGGTGGAGGTTCGGTTGCCACCTTAGACGACTCGACCTGGCAACGTACAACGCACGCACCCTGAGGACTGACGAGAAGATTGTGGAGCTGGAAGAAGAGATAGACAAGTTGCGCTGGCATATTATAGGATTATCCGAAGTCCGAAGAGAGGGGGAGGACACGGTAATCCTCGAATCCGGCAACTTGCTCTATCACCGGGAGGGCGACCATCTGTCCCAAGGAGGTGTCGGATTTATCGTCCACAAGTCTCTAGTTAACAACGTTGTAAAAATCGGGAGTGTGTCGACGAGGGTTGCGTACCTTATACTCAGAATCACCAAACGGTATTCGCTGAAGGTCATACAGGTTTACGCACCAACCTCGGCACACCCCGATGAGGAGGTGGAGGAAATGTATGAGGATATCTCTTGAGCCATGCATTCCTCCAAAACCCAATATACGGTGTTAATGGGAGACTTCAATGCAAAACTAGGCACAAGAGAGAACGGTGAGCTGAAAGTAGGGAAATTTGGAATAGGGCAACGGAACCCAAGGGGCCAGCAGCTGGCTGACTTCATGGAGAAAGAGGGACTCTTTATGATGAACTCTTTCTTCCAGAAGCGGCCCCACAGGAAGTGGACCTGGTCGAGCCCCGACGGTTCCACAAAAAATGAGATTGACTTCATTATGACGACCAGACGACAACTGTTCAGTGATGTCTCCGTGATCGCGAGGGTGAAAACTGGTAGCGATCACCGAATGGTTAGAGACACACTGAACCTAAACGTTAAGTTGGAGAGGTCTCGTCTAATGAAGTCAACGCTCCGTCCCCCTCGTGCTCTGTTCCAAAGTCCCGAAACCTTTCAGCTCGAGTTACAAAACCGTTTTCAGTGCCTGGAAGACTGCAATGAAGTGGACGATATGAATGACAAGCTCGTGGAAACTGTCCATGCGGTTGGAGTTAAGTTCTGCAAGACCCGCCGCAGAAGAACACAAAAACTCTCCGATCACACTCTTAATCTCATGGCTGTTAGACGGGAGATGAAGCTACATTCTTCAACAGACTTGACAGCATACAGGCATCTGAACAGACAGATCTCCAAATGCATGCGGCAGGACTTACGCAACTTCAATACAGCTCGTATTGAAAAAGCGATCGAGCGGAACCAAGGCTCCAAAGTATTTGCCAGAGATCTCTCTGCCAGAAAGAGCCAACTGTCAAGGCTGAAGACAGAGTGTGGCAGCATCGTTTCCGGGACACCTGAGATTTTGAGTGAGATTGAGAGGTTCTATGGGCAGCTGTACACATCATCGTTGGAGCCACACGCAAGTGTGAGTAACGATCCAAGAGCGAGTCTCATCCGACACTATTCCGAAGATATCCCGGATGTCAGTCTGAGCGAGATTAGGATGGCTCTCCAGCACCTTAAAAACGGTAAGGCCCCAGGCGAGGATGGAATTACAGCGGAGCTTCTGAAAGCGGGTGGAAGACCGGTACTTGAAGTCCTTCAGAAGCTCTTTAATTCCGTCCTCAATGGTGGCATTACACCGGAGGCGTGGAGCAGAAGTGCGGTGGTCTTGTTCTTCAAGAAAGGTGACAACGCTCTCTTGAAGAACTACAGACCGATTTCCTTTCTGAGCCGCGTCTACGTGCTGTTTTCGAGAGTCATTACGAATCGTCTCGCGCGCAGACTTGACGACTTCCAGCCTCCCGAACAAGCCGGTTTCCGAAAGGACTTTAGCACCATAGACCACATACATACCCTTCGGCAAGTTGTACAGAAGTCCGAAGAGTACAATTTGCCACTATGTCTGGCGTATGTGGACTATGAGAAAGCCTTTGATTCCGTCGAAATTTGGGCGGTGCTGCAGTCCCTTCAGCGGTGCCATGTTGACTGTCGGTATATCGAAGTGTTGAAGTGCTTGTACAGTAGGGCTACGATGGGTATCCGAGTACAGAACCAGAGTACGAAACCTATCCAATTGCAGAGAGGTGTAAGACAGGGTGACGTCATATCCCCGAAACTCTTCACCGCTGCATTGGAAGACGTTTTCAAGCTTCTGGACTGGAAAGGATACGGTATCAACATCAATGGCGAGTACATCACTCACCTTCGATTTGCCGACGATATAGTCCTTATGGCAGAATCGCTGGAGGACCTAAGCACTATGCTCAATGACCTCAATAGTGTTTCCCAACGGATAGGTCTTAAGATGAACATGGACAAAACTAAGATCATGTTTAATGTCCATGTCACACATATGCCGGTAGTTGTTGGGAACACTAAGCTCGAAGTTGTTGACGAGTATGTTTACCTGGGACAAATAGTCCGACTAGGTAAGTCCAACTTCGACCGAGAGGTCAATCGACGGATTCAACTCGGCTGGGCAGCGTTCGGGAAGCTACGACACATCTTCTCGTCAGACATACCTCAAAACCTTAAAACGAAATTGTACAACCAGTGCGTGTTGCCAGTGATGACTTACGGAACTGAGACGTGGTCCTTCACTGCTGGCCGTATGAGGAAGCTCAAGGTCGCTCAGCGAGCTATGGAGAGGGCTATGCTCGGAGTTTCTCTGCGTGATAAACTTAGGAATGAGGATATCCGCAGTAGAACCAGAGTGACCGACATAGCCCAACGGATTAGTAAGCTGAAGTGGCAGTGGGCCGGCCATATAGCTCGAAGAACCGACAACCGATGGGGAAGAAAGGTTCTCGAGTGGCAGCCTCGTACCGGTAGGCAAAGTGTAGGGCGTCCCCCCACGAGATGGAGTGACGACCTGGTAAGACATGCAGGAAGTCGATGGATGCAGGTGGCTCAGGACCGTGTTTTGTGGCATTCTTTGGGGGAGGCCTATGTTCAGCAGTGGACTTGTGAAGGGCTGTAATGATGATGATGATGATGACAGGCCTGGTTTTTTAGCCGCTAGTTTAAGCAAATTTTCATACCATGGAAGAGACCAATGTCTTACAGAGAAATGCTGCTTCACATTAGGTCCCATATAAATTTCATCAAGGTCTGACCAATAGTTTTTGAGTTATACTTAATAATCCATATAAAGAGATCGGTTGTACAAATTTTTTAATTTTAAATTATAATAATTTCAGTCCAGAACTCCAATCCATTCTTATAAATAAGATGAGCCTACGCTGTGTGATTTTGAACAGTGAGACGTATGCAGTCGATAACATTACATTTTACTCTTAAACTCGACGGAAACAATGTTTCTTGAATCAGGTAATGCGTTCGCTATGTCCTCAAATCGCATGATTTAAATCGTAAAAAAGTCGTAACACGTGACTACCTACCGTTTTCGTTCTTATTTTTAGGTTTATTATCTTTGTTTTACGTGCGTATCTCTTAGTCTATTATTATTTATGAGGTACAAACCTTTAAATAAAAGCCTTAATATAATACCTCTCCAAATCTATTCCCTCCAAATTTGCTTTAAAATTAAGAACAGATCCATCATCATTATAATTAAAGGTTATAACAAGTCCACAGCTGAACATAGGCTTGCCCATAGTTGCCATAAAACAATAGAGCAATTGCTACATAGGGGGATGTAATCCATAGTTCCCACGCTTGGCAAGCGGGTTGGCAACCCCAGCTTTTTTATTATAAATCAGCAGCTGTTGCCGTGTTATTTTCTTAGTATTGGCGGCATAGGGGTTTCCACTATTCCATACTGGTGGTAAAAGGTGACTGAAGTAAACTGTATCAGAAGATACGCTGAAAAATCTGTAAGGCAAATTATGGAAAAGTATCGAAGATATAATCTAAATTTAAAGAGAGAGAAAGGTTAAAGTTATTCACCTACGTCAGTCTTCTCTTACCGTTACAAATTGGTGCTTTTGAAGCCAAGAGTCCATATGCATCATCTAGAGTCTAGGCTTTCAAAGAGCTTATCATCACTCAATATATTATTGATAAGTATTTGCCATAATTATTATTAAAAATAGCTCTTAAATATATAAAAGTTTAATTAGGTAAGTTACGAGTGAAAAATAAATGTTACGTGTAGTAGACAGTGATGTGCCTTTCCTAGTGTAGTATATTATAATGGATTTCTGCAGAGTAACTACGGTTCCTATTACAAATAACTCTGCTAATCTATTCCATGAAGTCAATGAACGTTACGTGTATACATAGGTAACGACTTAGGGACCTTCAAGAAAAGAGCTTACTCCTTTTTAAAAGGCCGACAAAATTCCCCTGGTTCCCCTGGTGTTGAAGTTGTTCATGGGCGACGGTAGTCACTTACCATAAGGTGAGCCGCACGCTCATTTGCCCTCTCTCCTATAAAAATAAATAACAATATAGACGCAAGAATTGATGATGAACTGTCACTAATATTGGCGTTTGCGTTATATCCCACACATCCGTTGTCAATGTCCAATATCCGTGTTTATGTTAACGACTGCCTCGTTGATTTAGTAGTCGTAAACGCGGTTGCTGATAATGAGGTACTGGGTCCGAATCCCATGTCAGGCCAAAAACAAACCGTTGGTCCTGCGCCTGACCTCTTCAAGTCGTGTCAGATAACCGCCCCTTCGAACTTTGTGAGTGAGGGAAAAGTGCACCTGTGTTTGCGCATACATTCGGGCACTATAATCCTATCCTACGCTGATGACTAGTCTCCGTTGAAACTGGATGTCGTGACTGGACGCCATGTCTGGACGCCGTGACTGAAACTCGGTCTGGAGGAAATAACTTAATTTTTCAGCTGTGGTAGCGCAGGTTATTCTATAACGCTCTTTGGGCAGTGCAGAATAAATTTTCTTGCTATCCTAAATTTTCTTTTTAATCTTCTCTGAAATATGAGGTGGTCTGTGACCCAGCAGTGGTACTTATAAGCTATAACTACACTTTACAAACTTATTTTAGATTACAAAATATTATCATTAATAAAATATGTTACGCTTTTTTGTATCAGTTTCCACCAGCAAACGATTCAAATCTACTATGTCGTAATATATACTATATCAAATTCAATAAACAACAACCCCACTTTTAGGCCGAAATATCATATATTAATTTGTCTTAACATAAATAAAACGCAAAATTTTGCTTATTTTAAGGCGAGAGCGAAGTTTCAGAAGTTGTCTAAGATAGTAGCTTGCGAAGTTGCTCCTGTCATTTAAGGATAACAAGTATTTATCTTCATTAGCTCGTAAAAGTCCCCTTCTGAACATGAGTCTCTTCCATTGTAGGGAGTACGAAATGTCTTCTTTTTCTTCCTACCCTTATCCCAAGTTATTTGGGTTGGCATAGCATGTCTTCTCTTTCATTCTCCTCAATTAGCCGTCGTTTTTAGGGTTCTGTACCTCAAAAGGAAAAAACGGAACCCTTATAGGATCACTTAGTTGTCCGTCTGTCTGTCTGTCTGTCAAGACCCTTTTTCTCAGAAACGCGTGGAGGTATCAAGCTGTAATTCAAATCAAATACTCAAGTCTACTGTCCCTTAGAGCTGTGAAAAAATCTAACTTCTAAGTGAACGCAATCTCTACGGGACGTGGACTACCATTTCTCAACTTTACCATGACTGGGGCCACTTTCAAACTACCTTTCAAAGCAGGCGAGATTGAAAAGTATTGAATAGAAAAGATTTTAATTAACTTATAGATTTATGTGTCACTAATAAATGTGTATTTAAAATTGGTTTTCAGGTCGCCAATAATAAAACACATTTTATGAAAATCATTAGTAGCAGCAACACGTCCATACATCAGTTAGAAATCGATCAGCAATTTCATACAAAAGTCGCCACGTCCCGTAGAGAGTAACACATAAATAAAGTCGAAAATATTGTGCACCACGTTTAAGCTGAATTATGGACGCAATAAACATCAAATACTGAAGCATATACGTCGTACCTTTATTTATGTTACGTTATTAGAGCTTTAGTCAGTGTTCATTTCATTTTAAAAATCTTTTCTTTTTTCGGTTCCAGCTATTTTGGCGGTGGAAGTATGTTATACCCTTTTTACTGAAAATAAGGATGAAAAACAAGCACACAGTCCACCTTTAGTAAGTAGGTAGTAAGTGGGTGCTTTGGCCTATAGACATCTGCATTTATTAAGAATCAAAATCCAGATGCGTTGTTACCCCCGAGGACCAAGATGGAATGCCTCGTTTCTAGTAAAAAGGTTCCCGTTTTCTATACTCACCATGTGAAATGAAGCAGCATTAAGCAGCTAATTCACTGATATTCTGTAAGAGTATTTTCTCTTCCTGGAAGTATTCCATTTTAGTTCTCAAAGAGCATTGTTACCCTTTCATTTTGATTCTTGATCTGAATGAAGGTAGACCTAATAACACGAAGACAGCCTTACCATTCATGTACCATCTGGCGGACTATGTTTTTTCATAACCTTTACTTCTATACAGGATTATTTTGAAACTAACTGTTCTCCGCGACTTCGTCCGCGTGTTATTTGGGGTTTTAATTTTTTTGCGCGGAACCCTAATGCTTTTTCTAAAATTAAAGTAGCCTAAGTTACTACTTGTGATATCAGCTCTCTGCCAGTGAAAATCCCGTCAAAATCGGTCCAGCCGTTTCGGAGATTAGCCGAAAAAAACAGACAGACAGACGGACAGACAGCCAGACAGACAAAAACTTTAAAAATTATATTTTGCTATTAGTACCCTTATATACTCGTACTTTCATATGGATTTAATAAAAAGCTGTAATTTTGACGTTACAAACAGACACTTCAATTTTATTTATTTGTATAGATACACGCCCAAATTTGCAAAAAAGGTTCAAAATAAGTAATATAGGCGAATGGTTAAGATAAATCTATTATGAAAATCTCAAACTTTCTCTCTTTTTTTAAAATCAGAATACGTGGTAATGCATAATGTTATATCTATACATATAATAAAACTGTAAATAGCAGATGTCTGTACATTTTATATTTTTGTAATAAAAGTGATTGAGGGGTACTAAAAATAAGTAATTAAATACATTTCTACCATTTTTAGAATTTTCTGTCTGTCTGTCTGTCTGTCTGTTCGTTTGTTAACGTATCACGTATAAAGTACTAATTTATATCATAAGAATTGTTTAGGAAATTATAAAGTGTATCTTCGGGTTACATTTAGTCTTTATTTCATTAAAATCAGTTCATTCCATCAAAAGTTATGATAAATATTCTGAAGTATGGGTAGGGAAGTATAGGTACGAATTTGCTCAACGGTGGCTTTGTTTGAGTCATCAGGTGCATTTTAAACTAATATCATATCATAAATCATACTTAAATTATGTAAAATAATGATATGATTATGTATATCTAAAACGCAGTAAACAAAAGTATTAAAAAACGTATTAAATATATTATACAAAAATATATTATCCTTATTAACTAAATCTGAAGCACAATAGTTTTCCCATTTCTTCGATAGATGGTGGTGTTGTGAAAATGTAATGCAATTGCAATGTTTTTTTTTCCTGTAGATGAGTTTTCATATTTACTGCTAATCTTTATTATATTACTCGCTGCCCTACTGCGTGTTGACAAACTCAATTTATTCTTTACCGCCGAGTACTCTATGTGGTAAATCAAATTTTAAAAGAGCTATTAACAAATCGTTGGTTTTGGCGAGAGTCAAACTTTATTTTTTGCTTACTGTGCAGGCACTGATTTATAAGTACTCTTGCGTTTTATATAATATATCAATCGCGTCAATTAATCTCTTTTATTTTTAGAATTGATGTTAGCAGCGCCATCTCTCTTTAAATATATACATATAATAAAAATGATGATAACATATTGTGTCTCTTTCTGTACATTGTATAGGTATATATTTTGGTGGCTAAAATCATTATGGGGAACAGAAAATAATTAAATAAGAACATTTTATAATTTTTAGAATTGTCTGTATGTCTATTTGTCTGTTATTATATGAACGCATCACGTCTAAAGTAAACATCTTTTATTTTCAAAGAAATCGTTAAGAAAATCATAAAGCGTATCTTCGAGTTACATTTAATCTTTGTTTTATTAAAATTGGTTAATTCTATCGAAAGTAATGATTATTATTTTGAAATGTAGGTTCGAATTTGTTCAATGGCGCCATAAAATCTCAGAAATAGTAATAAAAAGATTTGTGTGTAAAAAAAACGTTCCATAATAATAAAAAGAGTTTTAAAAAGGATGTTTTCTCACACAAAGGACGTAATAGATGGAGTTGTACAAATTACAAACTTTTCTGAATTGCTGTGTTGAGATTTTTCGCCGATGAATCGTATTGAGACTTACTGAAGAAATTTGTATCCATCGAAGCCATACAACGTGTTTACAAACTAGAATACAACATGTTTCGAAGCGAAGGAGGCAACTGCACAAAATCTAAGAAAGCCGTCCATTTACAGCGCCAAATCACCATTTGTTCGTCGGCCGCTTAAATTGTCCTGCCGTAAGATCAGTCGATAAGTAACCGACTGTAGCGGTGTAGGCTCAATCTAACCAGCGCTCGGCCGTACCTGACCATGTTCGATTAGCCATTACAACGTCTTCCTCATTGATCATTGTTGTAAAGACTTCTACGAACCCTGGGGTTAATCCCAGAACAGAACAGAAAAAAACAGATGTTCCAACTATACAAAAGTGTTTCTTGAATCGTTTGAAATATAGCTAGTTCTTGAATAAGTTCGATACGAGAGGTTTTTGGATCGATTCATTGAATTAATGGAGTGTTCTAAGTCGATATCAGTACATCGGACAAGGATTTTTCAGATCTATATCAATCAGGAATATCGATTATTTTACTATAAATAATCGATTAAAGGATTTCAAATCGACATGCCTACTTTATACTTATCTCTCACTCTGTCAAAATTATATGAGTTGGCGTCGTTTGCTCTTTCTAATTGTATCGAACTTTTGGTGACTTTCGGGAATTTAAATTGCACATTACGACTTCGCTATTTTAACGGACTCTGATTGCTTTCAAGAACGACTTACCTTGCTGTGATTTTCAGAACTGTGTACCGCTAAAATAATAACCTAGCATTCATAAACAGACTTACGCAAACGCAATGGAAAGTGTATTTTGTGTAAATTGTGGCACTGCTGGTGGTTCAATGTTGTTGAAAGATGTACAGAAAAGCAAGCGTGCAATATTGCTGTAATTGCATCGTTGTACGCAGAACCATCGGTGGCTCCGCCCATGTTATGACCATAATTTGGTACATGAGCTTTGCGAGACATCAAAATAATATCGACGTCACTGCACAGTTTTTAGACAATATTCTAATTTCCAATTTAGAAGATGAACAATAAACATGAAATTAAATCTTTTTTTTATTTCTAATTGTAACATAATAAGTTAATGTAGGTGTAAAAACAACTTATACTACCAATTAGGTACTAACGCGTTTGAACAGCGCTGTCCAGATGCACACGCTTGCAAATGCATTAGATAGTAGTCGATAATAGTCACGCCGTTCAAGCGCGCTGTTGAAACTTGGTTGAAACCATGCTTGATACGCTCACTGTTCGACGGCATGTCTAGCGGCGTGTCTAAAATCAGCCTAAATCCTTATACCTTTAGGTACTAGGTATCTTATCGTACCGTGTATGCTAATGACAACATCTAAATGCTAACAGCCATTATATACATACATTTTTATTTTTACATTAATACACACAAACATTTTCTCTCATTTCAAAACCAATGCTAAGAAAGTAGGTAGGTATGTTAACTACATTCTATCCATTTATACGTTGCACTTACATATACTTAGGCTTTAGAACTAAAACTGCATACCTAATTATCGAGACAGACATCGTTTTTTAGTTTGTCACTCGGAGCTATGAAAAACCGTAATATTCGTGGTTCGATTATAACCTCAAAATCTGATACTTTTTTTGAAATATATGTATTATGCAGCTAGTCCGCTATAAAACTAAGATTACATAGGAATTTACTAATGATCGTCAATAAAACACATAATTTTCCGATACTCTTGGATCCAGGGCGAACAATGTACGAGCGCAGAGCAATGTCCTTTAAAACTGGAGTACAGCACTGCTAAGTATGTGCAAAAATAGGTAAGAAAAACCAACCAGGGCGAACTCTCAAGCAGACCTATCACTCAGTAGTCTCATGTAATTAGTGTCATTAAAATATTCTTTGCATAAATTATATTGTGGAAGTAACGAAAAACTATTCTTAGTGCGATAACAAACGTTTTCTTTTACATCTCAGTCTCTAACTTTTGTACGAACGTTTTAGATTTATGCCTTGATTTATGGAACTTTAATGCTCACAGTTACTTGAGAAAACTTTTAACTACATGAAATGAAGTTTAAAACCGGACGTATTTTAGAGCGACTGAAGTTGCGTTCATTTTACTTAATAATTATTATTCAAATACATTTATAAGTACTCTATGTAAACTGTTTTACATACCAGCATTTTACCAGAAATAAACTAAAAATTCAAAAAATTAGAGTTAGTAATCTCCCTCTCATTAGATATCGCTAGTGAGAATTAAGGTGAAATTGTGACATATTGAGTTTGTAGTCTCCATAGGCAAAACAATGCATTAGTAGTTTGCTATTTAATTTTTGTACTTTTTATTTCTTTCACTTTTAGCAATATTGGTGGTTATGTTTATCTATTTCTTATGTATTTTTGACATAAAATATAAATAATATTCAAGAAAGAAATTTACCTTACATTTTGGCTAAAAAATTAACTTTCCCTGCCATGGAATCTGTTGAATACTCCACCTCGTTTTTAAGTGGTGTCGCCCTGATTTCACAAAATGAATTGGAAGCTCTCATTGTTTCTGTATTCCATAGATGGCGTTTGTAGTGATGGCGATAGCATTTCGAGATCTAACAATAACATAACTTATTTTGAGTTACAAAGTTGTAGCTATGTGTAAAACTATGTCTTTTTCTGTCCAGTCAGTATAATCTACGCTTTTTTATTCTTGAATAATGTTGCGATTTCTCTATGATAGATTTCTACTGACATATTATGAAATTCATGTAAGTTAAAACAACCCAAATTGGTTATAATAATATTATGATTCTTTTTCTTCAAATATTTTTAACAATTAATTTCCTCTTTTGGATTCATGGCCGGCTACAATATTGTAGCACTATATTACGAGGACGTGTTAATACCGCTGTAGTTACGGGAGCGGTTTGGCGTACTTTAACTAATCCATTACCCTCGCTATATTAAAGCAAGAGGGTCCTGTGCCCAGCCATGGAAATTTTGTCGACTGCAATTTGACCTATTAGTGATCTACTAGGTAGCCTTTTTGTATAGATTTACTCGTATCAGCGCCATCATTATCATTACATATACAAGTCCACTGCTAAACATAGGCGCTTTAGTTAAGGACACTCATACTGTAGATATATGCGTTGTCAGCCCAAAGTAAAGCATAACAAAAAGTTGAAGGGGCTTGACTCAGCATTTACTTTACACGTATATAAAATATTGCAAAACACATAATAAAATGTTCTATAACAAATTATGCAGACACTCATGAGAATAAGTTGTATGACATTGTGTTCTCAGACATCGCTCGATGAGCACTCTATCTCGGTTTTATTAAATAAAAATAATATTTTATAATTTGAAAATTTGAAATCGTGCATCTATTACTCCTCTACATCTTACCTTAAATAATGCTAAAAAGATTAAATGAAAGACACTAGCATATTTTTTAAACACTCCAAGTAAGGTTAAAGTGGAGCGATTCAGGACAGTAGTCAAATGGCGAATTCAAAACCGTGACCTTTGAGTTTGCGGTCCGCGCCCTATCATAAGCATCCCTATCATAAACATTCTAAACAAAATGGAGATTTTACCATTTCTGCGTCTGTTACAGCATATAAAAAGCCCACTGTTAAAATAAACCTCCCATAAATTGCCCCATAGGGAGGATATTTCCTATACATACCACGCTTGGCAGGTGTGTTGACAACCCCAGTATTTTAATATTTTCGGCTGTTAAAATTATGTATCTTCTACTTTAGACACTTATAGTGGAGACTTTTAATTTATTATTTATATTTTCTACTCCCTTTCCTTTAAAACATCGGACAAACAGACGCTTGGCTTGTCTTCACCTCTTTGTTGTCGACATACCACTCATTTGAACCAAATGGTTTGCTTCATCGTTCGTTATGCTTACAGCAAAGAAGATAAATAACTTGCCAGCATCTGACTTTCCATCCAATTACAATAAAGGTGTCTTCACGGCAAGAGTGAACAGGCTTTTTTTTGGTAAGATAGTGCGATTAACCATCTTCGACTGCATAACCAGTCATCGTCATTTGGGTAAGTAATCAAAACAGAATCACTAGCATATAATACAGTTAAGAAATAAAAAAAAATTGTGCATGTAATTGTGTACATACGTATGAAATGAAACTTAACATAAGTAGTTTAAATAATAGTATATTTATGCATCCTTGCCAGTGAGACGTTACAAGAAAACGTGATGTTTTTATTTTTTAATACCGTAATAAATTCCTCTACTTCGTCGATAAAGAAGTTTCAATTAAGAAAAAAAAAACAATAATTAAAAAAATAATCACATATAGTTATTTAATCCAAGTGTAAGGAGTATGTACACAGAAGCGAAATGTTTACACTGCTAATAGAATGGCAAACAAGCGTTGTTAAAGAGTGATCACTTAACTTCAGCAACAGAGCTCAGTTCTTTCACCTTGTAGTTCACATGGAGAAAAATACAAGGTTTTTTTAATATATAATATAATCTTTATTGATAATTATACAGTGAATATGTGAAGTCTCGGATTGCTGAACTAGGAATTATACCTGTATCTCAGTACTGATTACTGAGATATTTTTTCCTACCAATTTTATGACTTAATAAATTAACAATAAAAGTTCCAAATAACAATAATGTTTCAAAGAGAGACTACGTGATGTGTGAACTAAGTGTGAGTTGAGTGCATGAGAGTTCGTGTGCGTGAGTGCGCGCATGCGTGCGTACGTGCGTGCGCGCGCGCGCGTTTGTGTGTGTGTGTGTGTGTGTGTGTGTGTGTGTGTGTGTGTGTGTGTGTGTGTGTGTCGTGCCGCTTGGTTGCGGGGTAAGAGGTAAAGACATTTTTAATATAATAGAAATCAGGTGGACTGTGTGTACGTTTGTCACCCTATCCTATAAAAAAAACCTTTCTTTGAATAAGAATGAAAAGGCAGATGCTTTGTCGCCCCTGTAGACTGAGATGGAATGCCTCGTTTCCAGTAAAATAGGCATCCGGTTCTCTACATATACCACACGACACACAGCAGCATAAACTGCTATTTTACGCTGATATTATGTGGGAGCGTGGTCCTTCCCTGGTCGAGCCGACCCATTCGTGCTACAACTATACTACTTATATAGCTGCAGCATGGCTCTACCGCGTAAACGAAAGTAGTAAATATGGGCCACAGCATCCTTATTGTCATGTTGATAGTGTGTTAGTCACCCTTATTCTATAAAAAAAATTATAATGCAAAGAAAAATTACTCTAAACTTTGTTTGTTACCAAAATGTTAGTAAGAACGAGTACGAGTTGTATCATCTTTATCATTGCAGTCTGTTTAACTCCCCCCATAGATCGCCTCTTATGGGTGAAATTAACCGTTCATAAAGTTTTTATTGTTTTGAGCTGTTATCTAAATGCTGCTGCCCTTTATATATTTAATTTCACTCCGTCGTATCTTACGTCGCCCAAAGTACAATTTGGGCTAGTGGATTCTGTTACGCCTACACAACATAGTATTGTACTTGTAAAATAATTATAACCATACGGTATCCACCTTGTAAACTAGTTAGAATACGTTAAAAGCAAGTCTTGCATAGCTATTAAAATATTCTAGAGTCACTGAGAGTTTAAAAATAGAATAGAATAAAATAAAATGATTTTTATTCAATAAAGATTGTCACATAATACTTATTGAAAGTCTTTTTTTATGATTCGGGAAATACCTCTGTCCTGAGAAAAACAGCAAGAAACCCGGCGAGATTTTCTTAAACATATTTCACGTTGCAATATTTTTGTAAATTTTTAAATGAATTTTAATACAACCAGCATGGTGGTGATCACCTCATTCCCAGGGTTTATTTTCATTCATGTATTAATATTACAATAAACCTTTTTGTGCAACTTTTCTTTAATAAAACTTTGAAATTTGTTTATTAACAAACTTCGAACCTTTTTTGGATTTTTGTTGTAAAAGCGTAAATATATAACAGTACATTGCTCAATAAATTATTTAGAGTACTAACTCCGTGGAATCTAGTAACTGACATTACTAGCTTATATCTGTTACTGGTGTTTAAAATATGAACATCTTTATTCTTAATTTTTATTCTTGTAAGTATTCTTTACAATTTAAGTTATAAATCACCTGTACGACTTCCTTTCACAAAACAAATATGGCTTTAATATCAGTCGCATTACTCCATAGCAAAATTCCATAAGGCATTACCACAGTTTAAAGACCTTACAGTTATGAAATGCCTTTGATGTCAAGTGATGCCGCCGCCCGCGTAGGTATGTACGCGGACAGCGTGTATGCAACGCATATGTAACAAAATATAAATAAAATAATTTCGGATATTATAATACTCATTATCATCATAATTATTTTTTAACATTATGTATATACTTATAAGTTAAAAACATTTATTAAACAAGATCATTTTTTATTACTACAAAAAAAAAACACATTTACAAATGTTGCACTGCGAATTATTTTCATGGCAATTTCTTGTTATAGATGTTTTCAGTTTTCGATTAATAAATTTAATTAAGTAGTTTATTAGTATTTAGTAATTCACATTCAAATAAAAAAAACTATCAAAAAAAAGAAGGAAGTCGTCCGCGGGCTCCCCAAGGAGCTCGAAACGGATCATATCCTTAAAGACCGCAAAGGTCAAAATATCCCGGTCCGAAAGGTGCACAGAATGCACCACCAGACTGACAAAAAGCGTTTCTTAGATCTGTGCTTTGTCATTCTAGACTTGTCTCCGGATGGCAAGGAGATTTTTAATATTCGGCGCATCTGCAACCTCACGGGGATTGCAGTTGAAACCCCTCGAAATAGGGGCACCGTTGGCCAGTGCCACCGATGCCAATTGTACAGCCACTTGGCCAGAAATTGTTACGCCAGGCCTAGGTGCGTCAAGTGTCAAGGTGAGCAAGGCACCACTGACTGCCCCTGCACGCCCGACACGGTTGAATCCCCAAACTGCGTCAATTGCCGCAAAGAGAGATACCCAGCGAATTATCAAAAGCGCCGCAAAGGAAGCAGCGAGGAGGCTTCCCGGACGCGCGGATCAAGCCAGTGTGTCACGCTCACGGCTGCCTGCCCTCAAACCCGCACCATCTTCGGAGCCAACTTCCTCGCCTCAAATCACCCCCAAGTCCGCTCCAGTCACCGGGTCCACCGTGCAAGGTGCTGGGCCAATAAAATTGCATGTCTTCATTAGGGACTTAGTATGTATACGTAGTATTTAACAGTATCTTATGTAACGTATATACAGAAATGCAATTAAAAAAAATAGCCCTCCCGCGCCTTCCACGCCAAAACCCAACTCTTAGGTGAAACCGCCGGTTCTCGTCGCCTCATGGCCATTACGGCCTCCCCAGGCCCCAAAATCAAAGCCCTGGGGGAGGCCTATGCCAAAGTGCAAGCTGATAATAATGTTACCGATGTCGAAGATTAAATTGATTTGTTATTATAAAATATAATTTAGTATGTAAAGTAATTTATAAAATGTTCCAATAATAATAATTTTCCAAATGTATTATATTATCAGAAATAAAGACTATTTGAATTCATAGTTTTTAACAGTATATCATGTAACGTACATACTAAAAAGCAAATAAATAATTTAATAGCTCTCCCGCGCCTTCCACGCCAAAACCCAACGCATGGGTGAAATCGCCGGTTCTCGTCACCTCATGGCCAGCGCCGCCTCCCCAGGTGCCAAAATCTAAGCTCGTCCCAAAAGGCTCGTCTTTTTTCGCCGCTAACTTCTCTTTAGTCTGCGGTTTCATCAGCAACATTAACGTTGCTGAAATGTTGTCCTCTATGACCCGCAAACGCCGCGGAGCCACCACCCCACAGGATAAGCTCAACGCCATGATTGAGCACATATGGCTAATCGACGCAATCTGGTCTTCTGGTCAATTCTGGTCTAGACCACCTTAATCTGCTACAAAGTAAACGAATTGACGTTCTCGGACTAATCAACATAGAAGTTTCTATACGTAAGATACCTCTCTCAGGCCATCCGCCACTCACTTTAGTTTCGGCGTATCTACCGCCGCTCAAATGTGTAATATAATCTAATATCGCAGATTTACTTTATCTAGGCTCTAGGCTCCGCAGAGTCTACTTCACCTGCGGATGCTTCGTGTCGTGCGAAACACGTGTCGTATTCTCGGGAGTGGTGTGTCGTGCTTAGGATGGTGGTGCTGGGGGTGGTAGTGCTGGGATTAACGACGACGGGTATAGTGCGCGCGATTGAGGGAGGGTGGGAGGTCCCTTTAATACTGGGCAGGACACATCATTTTCTTTCTTTACGCGGAATAAAGCAAATTAGTTTATAACAACCCCATTAAAATTTAATAATTAAAAACTAAAGGTGTCCCGGGTTAACTATAACATTAGTACGTTAAACACCTCAGTCGCCATCCCCCATGGTGATGGGTGTGGAAAAGCACCCGGAATGTCGGTGATTAAAATAAGATAAATTAAAAGCGATAGAATCCGTAAAAGTAGTTTTGTTAAATCTTCTTAGTATCAATTTCAACTCGGATACGTAAACCAAAGAGAAAAGACAGAAAATAGACATCAGTACGCTCGATCCCGTTAAGCATGACACATAAATAATATCGAGTTGTGGCTCACCGCGGTTCTGTTGAAATATTGAGGCAGTAAATATCAAATGCTGACGTAGCATTTGTTATGACTAGATTGTTAGGTTTTACTGTGAAAATACATATAAAAATTTGAATCATAACAAATTCCAAGTGCTTTCATAATTCAAAACCAAAGAAAAAAATAGGGCAGACATAAAAGTGTGATAACATGTGGATAAAAGAAGAGTCAACCCAATTTTTACTTTGATATATGAATATGACAAATTATTATTATTATTAAGAGAATGATAATGTTTTTCTGCCATTTTCTCGATTCTTAACTACGACAAATGCTGTATTATGAAAGTTTAAATATTTAATAAATTACCGCTGCAGATTATAAATGAGATCAAACTAACTTCATTTAATTTAAATTTAAAGGAAAACTTTACAGAATATAAATTAATCTGATTATATTTTCTTCTATTTGGCCATTTAAACACCATTTTAATAATTTATTTATGAATTTGCAAAATATACTTGATACCTGTATTTAACATAAATAATAAATAAATTTAATTTTGTTTTTGTTTTCTACGTGCTAGAGCCATGCTGCAGCTATATTACTGGTATAGTTGTAGCACGAATGGGTCAGCTCAACCAAGATAGGACCACGCTCTCACAGAATACCAACGTAAAATAGCAGCTTAACGCTGCTGTGTTTCGTATGGTGAGTGTAGAGAACTGGTGACCCTTTTTATTGGAAACGAGGTATTCAATCTTATTCCTCACGGGTGACAACGCATCTGCATTTTTGATTTCGTAATCGAGGATAGATGTAGATGTCTATGGGCCACAGAAACCACTTAGGTGGACTGTATGCTCGTTTGTCACCCTTATCCTCTAAAATTTCAAGTCTCCAGCTCATTCGGATTTTCATTTCGGATTACATTTCAGATTAAAAACATAATAGACTGGCTTTATTGTAATAATTTACAAATTAATATTGATAAAACTAAAATGATCCAATTTCAAACATCTAAAAGACAACCTTTGAATATTAATGTTAAATATAATGATACAATCATCGAACAAGTAGTAAGTACTAAATTTCTGTCAATAAAGATTATATTATATATTAAAATAAAACTTTGTATTTTTCTCCATGTGAACTACAAGGTGAAAGAACTGAGCTCTGTTGCTGAAGTTAAGTGATCACTCTTTAACAATGCTTGTTTGCCATTCTATTAGCAGTGTAAACATTTCGCTTCTGTGTACATACTCTTACACTTGGATTAAATAACTATATGTGATTATTTTTTTAATTATTGTTTTTTTTTTCTTATTTGAAACTTCTTTATCGACGAAGTGGAGGAATTTATTACGGTATTAAAAAATAAAAACATCACGTTTTCTTCTAACGTCTCACTGGCAAGGTTTCATTTCATACGTATGTACACAATTACATGCACAATTTTTTTTATTTCTTAACTGTATTATATGCCAGTGATTCTGTTTTGATTACTTACCCAAATGACGATGACTGGTTATGCAGTCGAAGATGGTTAATCGCACTATCTTACAAAAAAAAAGCCTGTTCACTCTTGCCGTGAAGACACCTTTATTGTAATTGGATGGAAAGTCAGATGCTGGCAAGTTATTTATCATCTTTGATGTAAGCATAACGAACGATGAAGCAAACCATTTAGTTCGAATGAGTGGTGTCGACAACAAAGAGGTGGAGACAAGCCAAGCGTCTGTTTATCCGATGTTTTAAAGGAAAGGGAGGGAGTAGAAAATATAAATAATAAATTAAAAGTCTCCACTATAAGTGTCTAAAGTAGAAGATACATAATTTTAACAGTCGAAAATATTAAAATACTGGGGTTGTCAACACACCTGCCAAGCGTGGTATGTATAGGAAATATCCTCCCTATGGGGCAATTTATGGGAGGTTTATTTTAGCAGTGGGCTTTTTATATGCTGTAACAGACGCAGAAATGGTAAAATCTCCATTTTATTTAGAATGTTTAATAACAATATCTTTGGAAGCGACAGTAATAGTCTTATGATAGGGCGCGGACCGCATACTCAAAGGTCACGGTTTCGAATTCGCCATTTGACTACTGTCCTGAATCGCTCCACTTTAACCTTACCTTGAGTGTTTAAAAAATATGCTAGTGTTCTTCATTTAATCGTTTTGGCATTCTTTAAGGTAAGTTGTAGAGGAGTAATAGATACACGATTTCAAATTTTCAAATTAAAAAATATTATTTTTATTTAATAAAACCGAGATAGAGTCCTCATCGAGCGATGTCTGAGAACATAATATCATACAACTTATTCTCATGAGTGTCTGCATAATTTGTTATAGAACATTTTATTATGTGTTTTGCAATATTTTATATACGTGTAAAGTAAATGCTGAGTCAAGCCCCTTCAACTTTTTGTTATGCTTTACTTTGGACTGACAACGCATATATCTACAGTATGAGTGTCCTTAACTAAAGCGCCTATGTTTAGCAGTGGACTTGTATATGTAATGATAATGATGGCGCTGATAAATCTATAGAAAAAGGCTACCTAGTAGATCACTAATAGGTCAAATTGCAGTCGACAAAAGTTCCACGGCTGGGCACAGGACCCTCTTGCTTTAATATAGCGAGGGTAATGGATTAGTTAAAGTACGCCAAACCGCTCCCGTAACTACGGCGGTATTAACACGTCCTCGTAATATAGTGCTACAATATTGTAGCCGGTCATGAATCCAAAAGAGGAAATTAATTGTTAAAAATATTTGGAGAAAAAGAAGCATAATATTATTATAACCAATTTGGGTTGTTGTAACTTACATGAATTTCATATGTCAGTAGAAATCTATCATAGAGAAATTGCAACATTATTGAAGAATAAAAAAACGTAGATTATACTGACTGGACAGAAAAAGACATATTTTTGCACATAGCTACAGCATTGCAACTCAAAATAAGTTATATTATTGTTAGATCTCGAAATGAACGCCATCTATGGAATACAGAAACAATGAAGGCTTCCAATACATTTTGTGAAATCAGGGCGGCACCACTTAAAAACGAAGTGAAGTATTTGACAGATACCATGGCAGGGAAAGTTAATTTTTTAGCAAAAGTGTAAGCTAAATTTCTTTATCAAATATATATTAGTTATATTTTATCTCAAAAATTATGTTATTGTTAGATCTCGAAATGAACGCCATCTATGGAATACAGAAACAATGAGAGCTTCCAATACATTTTGTGAAATCAGGGCGGCACCACTTAAAAACGAGGTGGAGTATTCAACAGATTCCATGGCAGGGAAAGTTAATTTTTTAGCAAAAATGTAAGATTCTTTCTTAAATATTATTTATATTTTATGTCAAAAATACATAAGAAATGAATAAACATAACCACCGATATTGCTAAAAGTGAAAGTATTAAACTAATGCATTGTTTTGCCTATGGAGACTAGAAACTGAATGTGTCACAATTTTACCTTAATTCTAACTAGCGATATCTAATGAGAGGAAGATTACTAACTCAAATTTTTTGGATTTTTAGTTTATTTCTGGTAAAATGCTGGTATGTACAACAGTTTACATAGAGTACTTTTAAATGTATTTGAATTATAATTATTAAGTAAAATGAACGCAACTTCAGTCGCTCTAAAATACGTCCGGTTTTAAACTTCATTTCATGTAGTTAAAAGTTTTCTCAAGTAACTGTGAGCATTAAAGTTCCATAAATCAAGGCATAAATCTAAAACGTTCGTACAAAAGTTAGAGACTGAGATGTAAAAGAAAACGTTTGTTATCGTACTTAGAATAGTTTTTCGTTACTTCCACAATATAATTTATGCAAAGAATATTTTAATGACACTAATTACATGAGACTGCTGAGTGATAGGTCTGCTTGAGAGTTCGCCCTGGTTGGTTTTTCTTACCTAATTTTGCACATACTTAGCAGTGCTGTATTCCAGTTTGAAAGGACATTGCTCTGCGCTCATACATTGTTCGCCCTCCAGGGCCAGGGCCTACCAAGAGTATCGGAAAATTATGTGTTTTACTGACAATCATTATTAAATTCCTATATGGTCTTACTTTTATAGAGGCTAGCTAATACATATTATATTTCAAAAAAGCATCAGATTTTGAGGTTATAATCGAACCACGAATATTACGGTTTTTCATAGCTCCGAGTGACAAACTAAAAAACGATGTCTGTCTCGATAATTAGGTATGCAGTTTTAGTTCTAAAGCCTAAGTATATGTAAGTGCAACGTATAAATGGATAGAATGTAGTTAACATACCTACCTACTTTCTTAGCATTGGTTTTGAAATGAGAGAAAATGATTGTGTGTATTAATGTAAAAATAAAAATGTATGGATATAATGGCTGTTAGCATTTAGATGTTGTCATTAGCATATACGGTACGGTAAGATACCTAGTACCTAAATGTATAAGGACTTAGGCTGGTTTCAGACACGCCGCTAGACTTGCCGTCGAACAGTGAGCGTATCAAGCACGGTTTCAACCAAGTTTCAACAGCGCGCTTGAACGGCGTGACTATTATCGACTACTATCTAGTGCATTTGCAAGCGTGTGCGTCTGGACAGCGCTGTTCAAAGGTGTTAGTACCTAATTGGTAGTATAAGTGGTTTTTACAGCTACATTAACCTTTTATGTTTCATTTAGAAATAAAACGCAGATTTAATTTCATGTTTATTGGTCAGCTTCTAAATTGGAAATTAGAATATTGTCTAAAAACTGTGCAGTGACGTCGATATTATTTTGATGTCCCGCAAAGCTCAAGTACCAAATTATGGTGATAATATGGGCACAGCCACCGATGGTTCTGCGTACAACGATACAATTACAGCAATATTGCACGCTTGCTTTTCTGTATATCTTTCAACAACATTGAACCACCAGCAGGGCCGCAATTTGCACAAAATACACTTTCCATTGCGTTTGCGTAAGTCTGTTTATGAATGCTAGGTTATTATTTGAGCGGTACACAGTTCTGAAAATCACAGCAAGGTAAGTCGTTCTTGAAAGCAATCAGAGTCCGTTAAAATAGCCAAGTCGTAATGTGCAATTTAAAGCCCCGAAAGTCACCAAAAGTTCGATACAATTAGAAAGAGCAAACGACGCCAACTCATATAATTTTGACAGAGTGAGAGATGAGTACAAAGTAGGCATGTCGATTTGAAATCGTTTAATCGATTATTTATAGTAAAATAATCGATTTTCCTGATTGATATAGATCTAAAAAATCCTTGTCCGATGTACTGATATCGACTTAGAACACTCCATTAATTCAATAAATCGATCCAAAAACCTCTCGTATCGAACTTATTCAAGAACTAGCTATATTTCAAACGATTCAAGAAATACTTTTGTATAGTTGGAACATCTGTTTCTTGTGACACACTTTTTTCTGTTCTGTTCTGGGTTTAACCCCAGGGTCGGGCAAATTATTATTGGGTTTTTATAACTCGAAGTTCCCAGTAGTAGCACGGAGTCTGCCTTTGTGTCCATTTGGCAATACGCGCACCCCCTATTACATGAGACATATAACATAACAGTACTACTCACCTCTGCCTATATATTCTGGGAAATACAGGCGTGATGTTATGTTTATTAATTTAATGATGTTTCTATACAATTACTTGTATTTACGGTAAATTATCGTCTATAATATTCTGTGTGAATATTAGGCATGTTTGAAAATGTCGCTATTGATCGAAAATAGATCTGTTAATGCTCAATTTAATCGAGAATCGATTCTAGTATGTTTGATTTGAATCGATTTGGAAATCGTTTTTTTTTTCGTGAGATACTGACAAGTGACAAGTGACCATTTAGTGACAACAAAAATAGGAGCGCTAAATACGATACGATTTGTGGATATTTCCTAAGATTTATTATAACCATACATTACAAACAGTATTAGATACATCATCTTTTGTCATACGATAATATTAATACCATAACAAGAGTGACAATATCTAAGTTTACTTCTAAAAACACGTACGTCGCTGCTTCTTCCATACTTGTAACTATATTAATAATATAGTTTATATAGTGTATTATTTATAATAACATCTGTTATCTAGTCTGCAATATTGCTGTTTTTAAAGAACACATTTTTAACTAGTGCAGTAATGATAAGTGTTTTTTTTAATATTAATTGTCGTAAGCTCGTAAGTTACCGTTTAGTAAGAAGTAAAATACGCTCCTTCCTAAGCGATCATTAGAAAATCCTGAATAATAATCTTTACGAATATTTTTCTTCAGCAATATTCTAATTACCTATTCAAAACGAGTATGACCTTGCGCTGTCTATTACCACACTCTCAATATTTTAAAAGCATTATTTAGAATTATGAAAAAAATTAAAACCGTTTTAGACTTGCATTATTAAAAAAAAGGGCACCCATAAGAGGATTACGCTTAAATAATTTGTAGTTGTTTTCTGTCACATAACCAGTTTTCATTTTCATAAATGAAATTGAAAATGGAAAAAGGCTTTAGCCAAGCGGCAATAAAACATTCCGATTGAAAATTTATTAAAAAAAATGTTTTTTTAATAAAAAGTAAAAAAGGGCATCTCAAACATCTTGACTACGTGCCAGTTAGTCTCCTTGCTTTTTTACCGTAAATAAATAAAACGTCTCTGCAGGTATTTTAGTGCCACGACAAGGCGGGAACCCGTTCGGTGGGGGGGGGGGGCTTAGTAGCCATGGCTTGATCACCCGCAGAAAATAAAGAGGAACCTCTTGGCTGGCCCGTGATGTAGGGCTGGCCCGAGATGGCCACTCCGGGTGGGCTTGGCGAGCCAACGTCGGATGTGTGTCAGTGAGCTGCGGTGAGAGGGGTGTCTTCTCCCCTACCGCTGCATCCAAGGTGGAGTCGCGGAGAAAGAGGAGTGTTCGTACGGCGATGTGCCACTCGACCTATCCTCTGCGATTCTGACGGGGCCGCACCGTTGAAGCGGTCGTGGTGGGGCCGCGGGGGGAGAGGAGTGTCCTTTTTGCGAGGCGCCGCTCTCCCTACCCTCCGCGGCCGAAACTTGGTTGGCGGCGGAGCCAGAGGGGTCGAAAAAGCGGGTGCTACTAGGCGCTCAATTTTCCTGGCCCCATGGCCTCCACGTATCGGACTCGGGGTGGTCCGATACGCAGGTGGAGTTGGAGGCCGTGAAGGGGGGCGTGCCTTGTGTTCCTGGTGCGCCTTGCCTGAGAAGGAGAATGGGGAGGAGAGGTCCTCCCCTGAGAATGGGGCTGCCATGGGGCGGCCGGCGCTGGTGGGGCCGCGAATGTGTGCGAAAGCGTTCCCGTGGCCCTGCCAATGTGCAGCGAAGGTGAAACACTATGGGGTTTTTAGTCGGTGCTAGTCCGACATAACCCGTCCTTGCCCCCGTGAGGCGGGTATGCGGTATTTCCCCATGTAGAACTAAGTCGTGTATATAATGTTATGTCCACTAAGTCGTTATTTACGTTTTGAAAGTTACGATTTTTCCGATGGGATGTTCCAACGTCATGTACTGCTGTTATGGAAAATATATTTTATTATTTTCAGCATCATTTTAATAACTGATATAATTTATTTAAAAAGTGAAAACTAAGGGAATATGCACCTTAATGGTTTTTAGATAATGCATAAAACCAGATCGTAATCTGTAAATAATGAATTTAGGAAGATTTCCATGTCATGGCATTACTAACATTTTAACCTTATATTACTAGACTGCCTCGGATGTCTTAACATAATTGTTTTAACATTTTAACTTAATTTTTTGATATTGTAGAACGTACATAATTTTTAAATATTAAAATATTAGTTTCAAATATCTTTGAATATCTAATAATTAAATGTATTTTATAAGGAAAACTTTTATTTTAATTGATAGACTCAGGTTTTACTTTGTGGAAATCTATTATTATTATTATAGGTTAAAAATTAATTAGCTAAAGATCCGCGAAATAAATGTGTTGGAAGCAACTTCCGCCGATTCGTTTTTCTACAGTAGTGATGTTTGAATAAATGGTGAAGGTGGATAGGACACGCAATTGAGGAAGCGCGAGAGGTGCCCTTCAAACTAGGGAACATTCATCACTATATTTTATTACGCGTGCGACGGCGTATTCGTCGCACTACAAACGAAATACATCGAAACCTAAATCGCGCCATCAAAGTTCCGAAGTATAGAATAGGAATATATATAGAATAACTCCGAACTACCACTCGGAGGGTTGGCCGCTCCGCGGGTAGAACACACAGCCTGGCGGAAGATTTCCCCTTTTCCTTCTATCGTCTACAGTAGTGACCAACTGGCGTGATATGAACATGCAACCAACAACTACAACTTCAAGTCTTCGTCATTATCCTCAAGAAACCCTACCATTCACTCCCAAGAATCGTCTTCTGCATTCTTCAGTTCCTGCAAGCCAGTCCAACTTGTCTGCTTCTCTACTCACCGCAGATTTTTAAGGCAGACTTCTGGTACTGCTTCGACTCGTCGTTCTGACCGGCATCACTTGTAAGTGCGTAATACGGCATGCATTACACACTGACATATCGTCTCATCGGCGTCACTTGCCCTTACGCAAACAGCATGCATGTCCCAACGGCACACGGACTGCACTAGCGACTTCCGGTCTGAGCAGAGCGGTGATGTGGCGGCGCTGTCGTCGCACTTTAAGCGAAATACATCGAAACCTAAATCGCGCTATCAAAGTTCCTAAGTAAAAGCAGTATACTCGTAATATGTAGAATAGCTCCAAACTATCACTAGGAGTGTTGACCACTCCCCGGGCAGAACAACTTACCCGGCGGGAGATCTCCCATTTTCCTTCCACCGGCTTCACGCTGAAGGTAGCTATTTATTTTTTAACATCTTCAACTTTTATGTTAATGAATTTTTGTACCATGTTTTAAAAGCAGCAGAGCAGAAATACAATCCCGCAAAATGAATAGTGGTGACGTAGCCAAACATAGTGATTGTAATTCACTATGAAAGGCACTATAACCGTAGAGAAAGTGAGATATCTGTAAATTATTTCGAACCGGCTGTTGACTCTTTTGGAATGAGAAGATAAGCAAGAATATAAAAAATAAAACAGGGCTAACCTAAGCCTTTACCTAATATAAAATCATTGTATCGAGATTGGGACAACTATCGTTACAAAACCGTATGGATCAATTTGTTGTTGAAAGGAACTTTTATAATAAAAACATACAGCCTCATGGTTTTATCTGAATCGTTTTATTTTATGCTTATAGCCGAGTCCCACAGGGAATAAGGTTATTATGCTTTTATTAAAGGGACGGGAATAACAAATCGTTTTTCAAGTGTACGAAAATACAAACATTTTACTGTTTCAGTAAATATATTACACTGGTATATAATAGTGGAAGTTTTTTTTTGTTTGTTTTAACACGCTAATCTCTGGAACTATCAGTCCGATTAAAAACTTTTTATTGTGTATGATAGCCAGATTCAGCTACTTATAAATATAAATTTTTGTTAAGCAAGTCTGAAGAAATAGCGCTCCCGAAGTGCTTTATTCGCGTGCGTTAGTGATACAACGTTTTACAAAAATATTGATCTTTACTTCATCTAAAAAAGTCCACGATACCCATTTCTTATACATAAGCCACAATAAGGTTTTTTTAAAAAAAATATAAAATGATATATGAATTCTATTATTTGGCATGACATTTAAAGTCGAGGAAAAAGTTTCTTCGTATTTTATATTCAAATTCAAGACAGTTTTTTTGAAAGTTTAATTATTTTTAATTATAATATATATGTGCCATTTTGTTCGATAACTTGTTGGCATCTTGTAGGTAGTAATATAATCCCGTTTCTGTAGAAATCTTAGAAGTTCTGATCAAAACAATGTGACAAGTAGTTTTGACAGTCCTTTCTTGATGTTAACTTAACACTACCTAAGGGATTCTGAAGAGATCGAAACAGGTGAATATCTGAGGGTGCAAGGTCAGGACTATATCTCCGATGCGTTCCAAACGGAGATCCAGGGATCCCTCGTATACGCTGATGGTGACCACCGTGGAGTTTTAGCTGATAGGAGTCCAACATTACCATCTCGATGCCCCCGCAACGAATGGTATCCGTGAGGAATTCCTCACGAAAAAAAGGTTAGGACAATATGGTAGACGCATTAACACTTTCAATCCAAGCTCTCTTAATTTTTCCTAAGCGGTCAAATATGAGTGTGGTCTGGCGTTATCATGATGAAAGACCACTCCTTTTCTGTGGATCAATTCTGCCCATTTTTTTCTCAATTTCTTGCTTGAGTCTCATTAGTTGTTGATAGTAGAGATCTTTAGTTTAGTAATTCCATCTTAGTCCTCACGGGTGACAACGCATCTGCAATTTGATTCGTAATCGAGGATAAATGTAGATGTCTATGGGCCACAGCAACCACTTTCCATCAGGTGGACTGTGTGCTCGTTTGTCATCCTTATCTTATTAAAAAAATACAGACAAATTTAGTACCTCCTCCTTTTTGAAGTCGAAAGAAAATAGTTTTATTCAATGTGTAATATTCGCGTAAATATAATAAATCATCTGCATGCATATTGCTTGTAACAGCTATCGGTTATAGCGTCCTTAGTTTAATAATCGTTTCAATTCCGTTGTAAATAATTTAACTCAATTAAAGTACTGGTTGTCTCGCGCGATTTCACCCGCGTATAACTTAAAAAAACATAGATTCACTGATTGAATTATAATACTTCAGGATGACAATATTTTTAGTAATTGTTCTCTTGGCCGTCATAGGGCGGGTATGGCTATGCGTCGTTCGCGCGCCAAGCCAAGTGTTGAACAATTTCAATTTTTCATTATCTCTTAAACTATGTGTCCTAACAACATGCTTTGTAATTTTATTATTTTAATGTGGATATTTGATTGAGTATTGCATAGAAGATAATGTTATTTTTTAAATCTTATTAAATACTTTGTAATTTTCAACACAATGAATTTTGGTATTAATGGAATAAATTACTTAATATAAAACAAATATATTTAAAGAGAAAAGTTTATCTTTATATACTTTAAAATTAAAAATTTTGTACAGCCGACCTCAATATAAGTTATTAAAAATAACTCAATAACTATTAGTCAGACCTTGATCAAATTCATACGAGACCACACGAGAACTATTAGCTTTCATGTAAAAAAAGAATCATCGAAATCCGTTTACCCAGTAAAAAGTTATGAGGTAACACACATAAAAAAAAAAGAAAAAACATAAGCGTCGAATCGGCAGAAAATTGTCTCAATGATGAAGTAATTAATATGCTATACTTAATAATAACACTCACAAATATTTTTTTTAATTTTCAATATTTCCTTGTCACATAATTCCTCACTGTGGCTTACGTATAGGAAATAGTACTGTGGTATCGCAGACTTTTTTCAGATGGAAAAAATATCCATATTTTTGTGGAATATAGTACATACGTATCACTGACCCTTACGCCAGCGCACGCGGACTAAAAAGTTCGGGAGTGCTTTTTATTCCGACTTGTTTAACGAAAAACAATATTTTAGGCTAGCTGAGAGGTGTACGCTAATGTTAGATAATTTAAACGATTTCTCGAAAATCTGGCTGATATTTACAAAAAAAAAATACCAAATTGGACTGGTAGTTTCAGAAATTTGCGTGTTTAAATAAACAAAAATCTCATCCTCTTCTATAGATTTATATATTTTTCTCTTTTTAGTGTTTTTTCGTTTCATTTGTTTCAAAGCACAACGATGCTAAAAAAGTTTTCTCTTCAAAAAATATTTAGGTACGTAAACATTGTCATAAACTTTAAAATTTACTAGTACATCGGTCACTTGCCTAAAACACACTAGCCCTGAGGTATGTAGTTAATAACCTGAAGTTTTGAGAAAAACGGTATTAGATGATAATTTAAAATTAAGATTTTGTACATCCGACTTCAATATAAGGTATTCAGAATTACTCAAAAACTATTAAACTTACCTTGATCAAATTCATGTCATGACCACATGAGTAGTACCAGCTTTCAAATAAAAACACATTCATCGAAATCGGTTATTCCAGTAAAAAGTTATGAGGTAACACACAGTCATAAAAAAAACATACAGTCGAATTGAGTACCGTCTCGTTTTTGGAAGTCGTCAGAAAATAAGAGGTAACTTTTTGATTTTTTCTATCGAGATAATTTTATTCTACTATGATTTTTAACAATGTAGTTAGTCCCTCATAATTACGATATCCATATTATTAATGATTTATTAATTTTAACTTGATATAAACCTACCTTATTCAAAAGTTAAAGAATCGATTCACATAAACTCTAGGTCTAGAAGATCAATTTCACAAAAACTTAGTTTTCTGTTTCTCTCATTTCCTTTGAGCTTTTTTTAAAAAAAAAAACAAAATACACCTTAAAAATTATTTCATGTAACTCAAAAATCCGATATGTGTTCAATTTTTTTAGTAAAAAATCATTTACTTCAATTTTTGGTTTAGAACAAAATAATCACAATTGCCAATATTTTATTTCTTTTAGTTATCAAAGTTTGTGCTTTCAATCAATTGTAAATGTTTATATAATTGTCATCATCATCATTACAGCCTTTCATAAGTCCACTGCTTAACATAGGCCTCCCCCAAGGAATGCCACAAAGCACGGACCTGAGCCACCAGTAGGGGGACGCCCTATACTTCGTCCGCCGGTACGAAGCCGCCACTTGAGAACCATTTTTCCCCATCGGTTGTCGGTTCTTCGAGCTACATGGCTGGCCCATTGCCACTTCAGCTTACTAATCCGTTGGGCTATGTCGGTCACTCTGGTTCTACTGCGGATATATTCTAAGTTTATCACGCAGAGAAACTTTGAACATAGTTCGCTGAGCGACCTTGAGCTTCCTCATCCGGCCAGCAGTGAAGGACCACGTCTAAGTTCCATAGGTCACCACTGGCAACACGCACTGGTTGTACAGTTTCGTTTTCAAGTTTTGAGGTATACCTGACGAGATGATGTGCCGTAATTTCCCAAACGCTGCCCAACCGTGTTGAATCCGTCAATTGACCACTCGGTCGAAGTTGGACTTACCTAGTCGGACTATTTGTCCCCTATATTAGATATATTATATAGAGCATTAAGCTCGAAGTTGTTGACGTGTATGTTTACCTATAAACATACACGTCAACAACTTCGAGCTTAATGCTCTCAACAACTACCGGCATAGGTGTGACATGGACATTAAACATGATCTTTGTTTTGTCCATGTTCATCTTAAGACCTATCCGTTGGGAAACACTATTGAGGTCATTGAGTATAGTGCTTAGATCCTCCAGCGATTCTGCCATAAGTACTATATCGTCGACAAATCGAAGGTGAGTGATGTACTCGCCATTGATTACAATACCGTATCCTTTCCAATCCAGAAGCTTGAAAACGTCTTCCAATGCAGCGGTGAAGAGTTTCGGGGATATAACGTCACCCTGTCTTCGATATATCGACAGTGAACTATTTTAATCAAAATAGAAAAAAATCTAATTTCAATATTTAAGTATCTGATCAATTCACAGGATCAATTCATTATTTAAAATCAATAAAATTCTCGAGTATCACCTAAAAACCCTGGTTCCACCTCAAACTGCCAACCATGTAGCGAAAGCACCGCTGTTGTTCAAATATTTAGTTCAAACTATTAAAACATGAAGCACTACATTTTCATCCATACATGAATACAATACAACCTTTGATAGCCCCAGCGCTGTATAAAGGCCTCCCCCATAGATTTAATTCGGGGATTTTACCACCGTAGCCACGCTTGGCAGGAGGTTTGATTAGAATATCTACCGCATACTTCTTATCTTTGTTGAAATGAACTTTTATATTTCTATTAGTCAATTGTATTCATTAGTGACCAAACATTATTTACGCGTGCAATATTCTTGACTAAACTAAAGCACGTATGGCAATTCATAATGCTGTGTTAGTCCCTACTTTAATGTATGGTAGTGAAAGTTGGGTCTGGCAGAAGAAGCATGAGAGTAGAATAAATGCTGTAGAAATGCGTTCCTTAAGGAGTATGCTAGGGCTGAATCTGAATGACAGGGTGAGAAATAGTGTGATAAGAGAAAAGTGTGGTTTGCAAGATGACGTTGTGACAAGGATTAAGAAAGGAATGCTTCGGTGGTTTGGTCATGTAGAAAGAATGAACGAGGAAAGAGTGACAAAGCAAATTTATGTTGCGGAAGTGAACGGCAGGGTCGGGAAGGGACGCCCTAGACGAAGGTTTATCGACCAAATCGGCGATACGTTAAAAATGGGCCAGATTAGGAGTACCCATAACCGACGAGCGTGTATGCGTAGATATATGGATGTAAAAGAGGCGAGAGAGGTGTGTCAGGATCGCGCCAAATGGAAGTCTGTAGTCTCTATCTACCCCTCTGGGTGACAGGCGTGAGTGTTTATGTATGTATTATGTATGTATATTATGTATATTCTTGGTGATTTTGTAACTCGCGGAAGCTTATAATTAGCCTAATGGTAAGAGTGTGTTTCAACCAAGTCGCAGCGTGCGGGTTCGAATCTCACAAATATGATCGGACCAAAATTAATAATTAAAAAAGCTGAAGGTACTCCGGGTTAACTCTGACATTGGGACGTCAATCACCTCAGTCCCCCGTGACCATGGTTGCTGGAAAGCAACCGAAACGTCGGGAATATAAAATAAGTTAACTAAACGCGATAAAATCCGTAAAAGTAGTTTTATTCAATGAAATAGTATGTTTTGCTGTCGCGATCACGCTGTGCTTCATCGCACATTGACCTTAAGCGAGTTATGGTTCCGTATGGTCTCCGTGCGGGACGCGAGAGTGAAATCGCATAATTATCTGGCTCAATACCCGTTCTCAATGTGGCGTTATTTAGCTTTGATATAATCAAGAACCATTAATTTCATTAATTTTGCGGTTTTGTTGTAGAAATTGTAAGTTTTCCAAATTATATATAGCTAAGATCACTCCAAGCATTGCAATCTATCTGTTCGTTAAGTTTAATTACAATCGGTGTAGTCATTCCGAAGGTTATCCCTGACAGACAAACAGACAAAAATTTTAAAAATGGTTATTAGGGACTTAATGTCATGCATAGTATCATCAAATTTATTTATATGTATAGGGATTTGGCTGTGACCTAGCTATATTGTCGTAATAACCGATCCAAAAGCTAAGCGATATCGGTATATCAGGTTTCGACTATTAAAATAATATATTGTATTTTTTTAACCCGAACCTAAAGAACTCTCTCAAGAAGGCAAGAAAAATATTTATGAGTTCGTTGCCCGGAACACAATGTATAGAAAGGCGCACATTGCTGCTTGAAGAAGGTAGTCATACACAGAGGGATTGTAACAGAGTATTTCAGGACTGTATTTCATGTAGGTAAGAGAAATTATATTTCGAGTTCTGCAAAGCACCGTGATGGGTAGTTGAAGCGTTGCAGAATCCCCTTCCTATATATAATATTCCCGTGAGTATCGTAGGAGGTGACAAAGAGAAACTGAAATAGAAATTAGATAAGTAACACTTATAAGAGGCAAGTACAGCATGCACGTGTAATATGCTGGAACTATAATGTCCTCCACACCGAATTTCTCTAACAGCGGCCAGTTTCAACGGAGACTAGCCATCTGCGCAGGTCAGGATTATAGTGGCCGAGTGTATATGCAAGCGCACATGCACGCTATATTTCCTCATTCAGTGCGATGGTATAGTAATCCGAAGCGACCGAAGAGAAATCAAGCGCAGAACCAACGACTTTACTTGCTTTCTGAGGCACAGGGCTGAAACAGCGCCAACTTCGTGACTCGGGGCTTTTAGTAAGAATTACTTGTTAGAAAAATCCAATAACTAATTTTGACCCGACACAGGTTTCGTTCCCAGGGTCTCATGTTCAGCAACCGCATATATATATATATATATACGATTAGCCCGGTAGTGGTTATGTTGTTGAGCACCAAACCGCTTTTTAGTTTAATACTTTATTGGTTCTAGTTCCCATCTACGGTTTTGTTTAATTAACTGAGTTATTTACTTTTTTAAATTTCAATACAGATGAGATAATTTTAAATTTCGTATCGTTATTGAATATTAAAGACGTTAAAAGTTAATCTAAGCTAAAATCCTAAGAAAACAAAATGCATGCACGAACATGTTTCTACGAGGGCTGCACTAAAAGTATCGGGAATAGAATATTTCCACTGTTCCTGTCATATTAAAATCTTTTTAATTGAAAACCCCTTGGTTTTAAAAATCGAATACCATTTATTTATTTAAAAAAAGATTCTCGGTCTTGCCACAAGGTTTTATCAAACTTGTTTAGTCGTTGGGAAAATGGAATTGACTCGAGAAAATTCAAGAGCGATGATTTATTATGACATTCGAACTGGTTTAAAACAAAAACAGTGTGTTGACCGGATGATTTCTGCATTTGGTGATGAAGCCCCATCCAAAACCACAATTTATCGCTGGTTTGCTGAATTTCAACGTGGACGTGTCAACCTCAGTGATGATCCCCGTCAAGGTCGTCCAAAAACTGCAGTCACCCAAGAAAACGTTGATGCTGTGCGTAAGATGATTGAGGAAGATCGACATGTGACATGCCGCAAAATTCAGGCAACTTTAGACATTGGCATGAGTCAAATACAAATAATCTTGCATCAACAATTAGGTGTAAAAAAGTTGTTTTCCCGATGGATACCGCATTCATTCTGTGAAGAGCAAAAAGCGGCTCGCCTTACTTGGTGCGTCAGAACTCTCGAAAGATTCCACGCAGGATCCTCAAATGCTGTATACAACATTGTATCAGGTGACGAATCCTGGATATACGCAAACAAACCCGAAACAAAAAACTAGTCACGAGTTTGGGTGTTCGAAAATGAGTTAAAGCCAACAAAAATTGTTCGTTCACGCAGTGTTGCAAAAAAAGTTGTGGCCACGTTTGTCTCCAAAACCGGCCATGATACGACTATTCCTCTTGAGGGACAAAGTACGGTTAATGTAGAATGGCATGCTAGCATTTGTTTGCCACAGGTGGTTTCTGAACTCCGTAAAAAGAACTGCAACCGCCGCATCATCCTCCATCACGAAAATGCGAGTTCTCACACCACACACAGAACAAAAGAGTTTTTAGAGCAAGAAAACATAGAATTATTAGACCATCCGCCGTACAGCCCCGACCTAAGCCCTAATGATTTCTATACTTTCCCTAAAATAAAGAATAAATTGCGTGGACAGAGATTTTCATCACATGAAGATACTGTGGACGTCTACAAAACGGCCATTTTGGAGACCCCAACTTCCGAATGGAATGGTTGCTTAAATGATTGGTTCCATCGTATGGAAAAATGTGTCAAATTTCGCGGAGAATACTTCGAAAAGCAATAAATACATTTTTAAATAGTAATGTTGTGTCACTTCCTTGATTCTCGAAATTATCAGTGCCGCCCTCGTATTTTTTAATAATATAATATTTTTAATGATAATGGGTGAAAACAAGTAGACAGCCCACATTATAGTTAGTGGATGCTCTAACCCAATATTTATCTCTATCATCAATGAAGAAGAGGTGAGATTACTGAAAATGCCTCGTTTCTGATAAAATTGGTCTCCGTTTCTCTACACTCACCGTCTGTTGCACACAGCAGCATTAAGCTGCAATTTTACGTTGGGTTCTGAGCATGGTCCATCCCCGATCGAGTCCACCTATTCGTGCTGGTGCTATAAAAAATCTACTATATATTTTCCTAAATAACATTTACAATTTATTTTAAATCTGGTAGAGTAATGTGCAATTTAATTCACCCATAAAAATAAAATCATGTTAATTATAATGTAAACGTAAGGAAATTGAAAAGATCTTGTGATAAAGTCTAAAACAAACACTAGTTTCAAACTTTCCACGCAAACTGAAACTTAAGTTCTTTACACTGTGGACATAATTTTTGTGTGACGTGACTCTGTGGTGTGTCGGTAATGAGTATTTAAATGCTTTATAGAAGTTTAATTCACTAAGTGCACGAAAAATATAAGGACTTTATAATAACAAGTAATTAGTTGCGAATGTTTTGACATCACAAACACGGAAAAATTATTTTATATTTTTGTTTAATTCACAGAATAAGGGTGATAAATTAGCACACAGTTCACCTAATGTAAGTGGTTGCTGTTGTCCATAAACATCTACATATATCCTCGTTTGCGAATCAAAATGCAGAGGCATTGTCAGCCGTGAGGACTAAGATGGAAAACCTCTTTTCCAGTAAATGGGTCTCCGGTACTCTAAGTTCATAATATGAAACACAATTTTTTTTTATAGGAGAGGGAGCAAACGAGCATGCGGCTCACCTGATGGTAAGTGACTACCGCCGCCCATGAACAACTGCAACACCAGGTAGGGAATTGCAGATGCGTTGCCGGCCTTTTAAAAAGGAGTACGCTCTTTTCTTGAAGTTCCCTAAGTCGTATCGGTCCGGAAAAATCGCTGATGGTAATCGATTCCACAAGGAAGTCGTGCGAGGAAGAAAACATCTTCTAAATCGCACAGTGGGGGACCGCCAATCATCCAGATGGTGTGGATGGTATCGGGAGTTCTGCCGCGATGTGCGTTTGTGAAATTTGGCGGCTGGGATTAATCCGAACAATTCCTCAGAGCACTCCCCATAGTAGATGCGAAAAAAACGCAAAGGGATGCAACATCTCTTCGCAGTGCCAATGAATCGAGACGATCGGAAAGGGCTCGGTTGTCGACGATTCGAGTCGCTCTGCGCTGGATGCAGTCAAGTGGAAGGAGCTGGCACTGGGGAGCCCCCATGACTTGATCATCGGCGTACAAAAGGCATTTGACGGTTAACTCACCCATTCTCAACCCACATTCTTCAACTTTCAAAGTTTGCAAACAACTGTCCATAAATAGATTGAACAACCACGGGTAAGCCACACAGCCCTGTCTGACACCTTTATGGATGCCAAACCAGTCCGAGTAGGCCCCGTTGATCCTGACACAAGCACTAGAGTCCCTATATAGAGACTTCAATGCCTGTATCAGGCCAGCGGTCAACCCAAATGAGTTCAGTGTTTGCCATAACACATCCCTGTCCACTCTGTCATAAGCCTTCTCCAAGTCTATGAACGCACAAAAAACTTTTTGGCTTTTGGCCAAAAACTTCTCCGCGATCATGCGCATGGAAAAGACTTGATCCATACACCCCATCCCCTTTCTAAATCCAGCTTGCACATACCAAATTTTTCCATCAGTTTCTTCCATAACTTTTTCAATTAACGCCTTAGCATACAGTTTACCCACAATGCTAAGCAAGCTGATACCACGGTCATTTTTACAGTCCTGCTGTGACCCCTTTCCCCTTTTCACAGAAATAGTAATGTAAATAACTGTAAATGTCTGAAGTTAGAACAAGTCACATGCTTCAAATACCTAGCACTAACTATAGATACCAGTTTTGTATGGAGCATACATGTTGAGCAAATCTGTAACAAATTACGTAGTGTGTTGGATAAATTGTACCACCTAAAATTTAGGCTAAGCAGAAAAATGTTACATATGCTGTATAGTATCATATTAGTCTATGTGCTGTACTACGCGCTTGCGGATACAACTATAGATTACGGGTTGGGCAGCTATGGACTTACGTTCCCAGTTTATTTAAGCCCCCTGCCCAGAGATGGGAACAGTATTCCATGTGAGGCCGAACCTGTGCCTCGTAAAGTTGCAGGCGGTGTGCCGACATGAAATACTGTCCCGCTCTGCTGAGCACGCCAAGCTTTTTAGAGGCCAATCTGGCCTTCTCTTCCAAGTGACCACGAAACTGCACGTCACTCGATATGTCGACTACGAGGATTCCGATACTGGATGAGGCAACAAGGGGAGTGCCTTGAAACTGAGGAGATAAGACAAAGGGGTTCTTTTTAGCGGTAAACGCGCAAACTTGTGTCTTCTGAGGATTAAACTGGACTAGATTTAGTCGCCCCCAATCCGAGACTTTGTTCAGCAAAGACTCGACTTTAGACACAAGTTTGTTCCGGTACTCGGCGACGTTTTCCCGAGAAATATTGGCACGGCTGGTGTATAGAGCATCACCAGTGCTGTCATCCGCATAGCAGTGAATGTTACCAGTTAGCAACATATCATTGATATGCAGGAGAAACAGCGTTGGTGATAGCACGCAGCCTTGTGGAACACCAGCGTTAATAGGCTTGAAATCAGAACATGCACCGTCTACAACGACCTTGATGCTCCGATCTGCAAGGAAGCTGGTGATCCAATTGCACAATTTCTCGGGAAGCCCATAGGAAGGGAGCTTCGAAAGAAGCGCTTTGTGCCAAACCCGATCGAAGGCTTTCGCAATGTCCAGACTAACGGCCAACGCCTCCCCCTTGAACTCTACTGCCGCCGCCCATCTATGGGTCAGGTAGACCAGAAGATCACCAGCTGATCGACCCCGACGAAAACCGTATTGGCGGTCACTAATCAGCTGGTGATCCTCAAGGTACCGGATGAGCTGGCAGTTAATAATGGATTCCATTATTTTGGAGAACAAGGAGGTGATCGCGATAGGCCTATAGTTGGACGGGTCTGAGCGGTTGCCTTTTTAGGGATCGGGTGGACAAAAGCTGTCTTCCATGAATTCCGGACTACGCCTTGGGAGTAGGAGTATCGGAAAAGACGCGTTAGAACCGGTGCCAACTCCGGAGCACACGTCCTCAGCACAATTGGGGGGATTCCGTCAGGCCCACTCGACTTCTGGATGTCCAGGGAGAGAAGTGCTTTGCGAACCGAGCGCTGTGAGAACAGCACATCTGGCATGGAGCACTCACACCGTGGGGTGGTCGGCGGTGTTTTCCCCGCGTCATCAAGAGTCGAGTTGGACGCAAAAAGGGAGCCTAAAAGGTCAGCTTTGTCTTTTGCGTCTTGGGCCAGTGAGTCGGCCTCCCTGTGCAGAGATGGTAGTGATAGCTTACAGAAATTCCCTTGGACAGCCTTGGCGAGAGACCAGAATGCACGGATTCCCGAAGGAAGGCGAACTAGTTTCTCGCCAATTCTGCCTATATGCTCTGACTTTGCCTTGGCAATAACTCTTTTGAAAGACCTGGAGGCGAAGTTATACTTCTTTTTAAGTGTGCTGGTGTTTACATCCCGAGTCGCCGAAGCCGCAGCCTAGGCTTGATAACACTCCTGCTTACTGCGTAATGCAGTCTTACAGAAGCGACCAAAACAAGGCTGAGATCTGCCTCTGATGGGTACCACAGATGATGGAATAAATAGTTCCATTCCCTGTAGCACCACATCAGTGACAGATCCCAACAGCGCTGGGATCATCCGGCGAGAAGCAAACCCGCCCCCATGGGTAGGATGCAAAGAAAGACCGCATTCCGTCCCAATCCGCCGATCTGTAATGCCAAACACGGCGGCAACCTGCAGAACGCAACCGCGAAGGGAGCGTGAGTGGCACCACACTCCGGATCAGACAATGGTCAGAAGAGCCGAGAGGGGCATCGACGGAAACCTGATATCCGTCCGGATGAGAGGTCAGCAGAAGGTCCAACAGGGAAGGTGTATGATCCTCCACATCTGGAATCCGCGTAGGCGAAGTAACTAGTTCTGTCAGACCATATGCCAAGACAAAGTCATAAACAGATCTCCCCGCATGATCGGTTAAACGTGAACCGTGAACCGAACCATTCGGCATGGTGGGCGTTAAAATCGCCAAGGATCACGATCTCTGCAGATGGGAGGATAACAGTGGTAGAGCCACGCGGCAGCTTTTGCTGTCGCACGGATGGGCCGGCTCGAACCGGGGTGGTACCACGACCTCACAGAAAACCAGCCTGAAGTAGAGGTTTACCTCTGCGTTTCGCTTGGTGAGTGCAGGTGGCCGGAGGCCCTTTTTACTGGAAATGAGGCATTCCATCTTAGTCCTCACGGGTGACAACGCATCTACATATTGATTTGTAATAGAGGATAGATGTAGATGTCTATGGGCCACAGCAACCACTTACCATCAGGTGGACTGTGTGCTCGTTTGTCACCCTTTTCCTATATAAAAAAAGGGACCTGTTGTAGCAAGGAATCTGTAGCCAATAACATTAAGCTGCTATTTCACGCTGGTATTCTTTGAGAGTGCGGTCTTTTCCCGATCGATACGATCCATTCTTGGCTTTTTTGTGCCAAGTTAATTTCACGTATTTAATAATAATTTTCTTCACTTTTTTTACTTCCTCGACATCTCGGTAGGTGCTGAGTTTTTGACTGTAGAGAATAAGTGTTTCTCTGACTTACTAATAATAATTCCGGGTAGGGATATTTGTCTTTGTGCAATTTATGCCTGTTAAACGCCCCCACGATTCAGAATAAAATACTAGTGTAAAAGGCTTAAAAAAAAAACAAGTAAAATAAGGTATAACGGATACCTATTTATAAAGGTAGTGTGGTCGCTCTGAAGATAATCTAACGAATATAGAATAAAGCATACAAGGGGTTTCGTATTGGTAATGTGTTGGTATTGGTATGTGTAATTGGGTTTGTAAGATAAGAAAGTGAGTATAATTACAGTGATGCATATCACCTCATCCTTCTTATCTAACAGAGTAAAGTATTTTTTATTTATTTATCATCCAACACATAATAATATTCAACATGAATTGATACACACTAGAACATGCCACTAAAAACCTCATGGGTTTAACTGTGGCGTTTGGCCGTTTATGCTACTGTATTTAAAAACAATATGTTTACTACATCTAAAGATTTTAAATTAATCTAAATTTTTTTTAGTAATTTGTAAGAGATAAACAATAATAATTAATCTCTTTCCCGCTTGGCGTAATACGTATATTTATACGTAGGTAATAAATGCTTAGGGTGACTTGTTTTATCCATAATTATATATAATACTGATTCTTCACATAAAATATTCATGTGCACCGTAATTAAAACATCTACCGCATTTCAGTATGTGAACAATGCTGAGTTATTATCTTTATATTGTATATTTTTTTATGTTAACAATTGTTTTAAATATAGATATCTGTGATTTACAGATGTTCTCAATATAGGTCTTAAAAGGTCGACCCGTAATCAATATAATCAACTTTTATATGGATTTTTTTTTATTTCAATATAACAAATTTAAGTTCAATATAGCAATTTCAGATTGCATGCGTCCGTGGATTGCAGAAGCTACTCAGCTGTATCATCAAAATCCGGTAAGGAATATAATTTACGTAGTTTTAAAGAAAATACGGGAAACATAAATCGAAATTGTCCTTAAATTTATTTTCAAATATCACCACGCTATAGCTATGGTTGCAGCTCGAATATGTCGGTTCTAATTGGGAAAGACCACATTCTTACATAATACCAGCGTAAAATAGCAGCTGAATGCTGCTATGTTTCGTATGATGGAAACGAGGCATTCCATTTAAGTCCTCAGAAGTGACAACGCATCTGCATTTTAATTTTTAATGAAAGATAAATGTAGATGTCTATGGACCATAACATACACTTAATATCAAGTGGACTGTGTTTTTTTTTATTTTTTTTTTATTTTTATAGGATAAGGGTGACAAACGAGCACACAGTCCACCCGATAGTAAGTGGTCACTGTGGCCCATAGACATCTACATCTTCGATTAAGAGTCAAAATGGAGATGCGTTGTCACACGTGAGGACTAAGATGGAATGCCTCGTTTCCAGTAAAAAGGGTCTCCGGTTCTCTACACTCACCATACGAAACACAGCAGCGTTAAGCTGCTACTTTACGCTGGTATTCTGTGAGAGCGTGATCCTTCCCCGGTCGAACCGACCCATTCGTGCTACAACCATAATATAGATGCAGCATGGCTCTACCACTCGTATGTCACTCTTATTCAGCCACATTCTATAAAAAATACTGTACAATTGAATACATGCCTGCTGTTGGTGACTTTTTATCAAGGTTTGTTCTACTTTGTGAAATTCTGAACAGTGGTGCTGGATGTCATGTAAGTAAACGATAACCCACAATCATAATTTCATCCGTATCGTGGACTTTTTACACATACTTATTATACACAATTACACACATGACCATGTAAAAATTGTTTCGTGTGGGAATTGAGTCATTTTTGGAATGAAAATAATTTGGAAATTTCCAGTAGTAAATAACAACACAATTAATCGTTTCCTTATTGAAATATATTTACGTATTCATTTTACAGAGATAATTAAAGAAAATGTATAGACATTCTTCAAAATTTGTTAAATTCAACAAATTTGGTATAAATTTAATAATATTACTTATAAAGACGGTGCAAGTGATCTCACCAGAGAGTCATATTCCTCCGCAGAACATAAAGGCGTTTCAACTTGTTCCACTTCTGATAATTTTGAAAAATCTACGTTATACTTAAGTTTATCACTATCATAAGATACCATATATACAAAATTATGACCCCACAAGATATCACTTTCGGTGTAACTAGATCTCGCCTGAATGGGCTGTCCAGTAGATTCTATAATTCCTTCAAACACAACTATTATCTCTACTTTACTACAAAGAAAATCTGCTGCAGATGTGCGATAAAAAGGACTATTTGCATCAATTACGTGAACTGCGTGAATAGGCCATAAAAAGAATATTGGTTCACATTCCACGATTTCAACTTTTAACTCTATTTGCTCTTCGCTTGATATATTATTTTCGCAGTCAGTGTTATATCTTAATACATAGGCTTTGGGAATAATATTAAGTATTCTTGATTTTCTCACATCACCAACTCTGAATATTAGGCATAATTGTGCATCTCTCGTAGTTATAACAGAGTACTTACTAAAAAGTATTGTTTGAGTTCTAGCTATAGGCCTTGTTAATTTTGCAAATAATATTCCGATCATAACTGACTGGAATATAGAACTTACAATACATTGCAAACACATAGCAATTATAGTCTCCGGACATTCTAAAGTTATCGATCTTCGACCATATGCAACTGTCGTGTGAACTTCTACACTAAAAAGAAATGTCGACGTAAAACCAAAAACGTTCTCAATGCAAGGTGTGAAATATGTAGTATTCAGATTCTCTGGAAGGTGTGATTCAATGAAATCTCCGTGTATGTAGGAAATAATCCAATAAATAAATCCAAAAAGAAGCCAGTTACCAGTAAAGGCCATGAAGAAAAAAGTGAGTGTCCATCTCCACCTTACTTCAACAAGAGCAAGGAAGAAGTCGGAGAAAAATTTCATACCGTGTTTATGGTAAACATTTATTTCCCCGTTTTTAAGAACAGCTCTCTGATAACGTGAATGTTTCTGGTTGTTAAATAATCCTGTGTAATAAAAACAATATTTACATTGAAGAAAACATAAATAAAGATGTCTTGGTAGCGATAGAGAATCCTTCACTATCATACCTTCCTATAGCTGTCGTAAAATCCCAGAAAGAGTTTTTTCTTTAAACTCCTATGAGCTATATTGTAAAAATCTTAAAAATCCATAATCGAGAAACATATTCGGCAGTGAAATTGCAAATCTGTTCGTAAATACTATAAACATTGTGATTATTACAAATCTTTGAAATGTATTCAGCTTTGAACAACTACGAAATTAATTGAGCAGGACAGAATCGAACAGAATTATTTTTATTCAATTTAGATTACAAAAATACTTATTAAGTCATTTGTCACCACAGTCGTCACTGGTTCGAAAGAAAATATCTGTCCTTGGAAGAACCAGCAAGAAACCCAGCGGGACTTTTTTTAAGCATTAATTTACATTATATTATTTTTTTGCACAATTAAATATGGAAATATTAGGAAATAGCTTGGTAGCGATCACCTCATTCGCTGGGGTTATTATCAATCGTGTACTCCTTTATCATCATCATTACAGCCATTCACAAGTCCACTGCTGAACATAGGCCTCCTCCAAGGAATGCCACAAAGTACGGTCCTCAGCCACCTGCATCCATCGACCATGTATTTAATAAACATTTTTTTCCAAATAACAATTTTAAACTTTTTGTAGATAGGTCCTGCCCCATGAAAAAAGTACTCTTTATTATTTACAAAATACATCACTAAATTTCTCTATTCTGCAATGTTGATGAAACTATTAAAAAAGTAAAGTGAATATGCTTAAAGACAATAAACTCTATGTATTCCATAGCACAAGATAAAGTAATATATATTAAATAAATATAAAGTTATACATTAAATAAAGGGAAGGAAATTTTAAATATCACTTACTGTTTCGTGGACGATATACTCCTGGAATTAATACAGACATGTCATGAGAAATGTTTTGCTTCTCTTCATTGCGTCTTGTTCTGTTTGTTTGGATAGATCCAGGCATAATCCTGGAAGAAAGTGTTAAAATTTTAATCCACAAACGGAAAATAGGACTGGATTTTCACTTTTCTAACCTGTTTCTTAGATAAATTTTATAATATAAACAATAAAAACACTTGCTCTATGAAAAGAATAATAAGTTATATATTATCTCATTCAACTGCCGAGTAATTTAAGCAAGAAAGTAATGTTATAATCATAATGGAATTGTTTGATCTCAGAATCTTACTGATGCGGGACATGAAGCTGATAATATATATATAAAGACTGTACACGTTAGATAAGGTTAAATGCGCAAAGCGGAATACAAATAAAAATGCAAAGACAGATAATACTATGAAATAATATAAAAAGATACTAAAATGTTTAATTTTGCTTTAACTACTCTAACTAACTTACTCTGTACGTGGTAGAGCCAAGTTGCAGCTATATTTATAATATAGTTGTAGCATTAATGGGTCGGCTCGACCGGGGTAGGACCACGCTCTCACAGAATACCAGCGTAAAATAGCAGCTTAATGCTGTTGTGTTTCGTATGGTGAGTGTAGAGAACCGAAGACCCTTTTTACTGGAAAAGAGGCATTCCATCTTAGTCCTCAAGGCTGACAACGCATCTGCATTTTGATTCGTAAAGGAGGATAAATGTAGATGTCTGTGGGCCACAGCAACCACTTTCCATCAGGTGGACTGTGTGCTCGTTTGTCACCCTATTTCTAATTTAAAAAAAAAACTAATTAATTGGCTTTAATGTCTTTTTAAAATTCTAGCCTTCATAGAAACTTGTAAGATAATATTTCTATCTAATAATAAAATGCTTAAAATTATCTTTGTATGAAGTTTCAACTGTTTTTTTTTTGTACAAATTCTTTGTAAATTGTGTGCTTTACAAAATTCAGGAGCAATATTGTAAAGCACATACAGGAAAAAAGGAAGAAAATCGCTTCAAGATATCTTATTAGAAATTTAAAATTGTTGATTAATAATGTGATTTTTGAGGTAAGAACAGCGATTATTTGCCTGTCTGCCTATCTGTTGACTGACTGCCAGTGACAACTCATAAGTATTACTATAGCTACGTACTTATCTACTATCTTTCATCTATATCTATACAAATAAATAAAATTGTCTGTCTGTCTGATTGTTCCGGCTAATCTCCGAAATGGCTGGACTGATTACGACGGGACTTTCACTGGCGGATAGCTGATGTTCTAAGGAGTAACTTAGGTTCTGAGCAATATAATTAAAACTCTAAATTACATGCGGGTGGAGTCGCAGGGAACAGCTACTGGGCCATGCCACGCTACCTAGTGGAAAAAGTAAAATTATACATTAACAGATATTGATGCTATGGATGATAATAACCCCTGGGATTGAGGTGATCGGTATAAAGTTATTTCTCGTTTTTTTTAATAGTGTTAAAGTATTAAATGATTCTAAACTGTACTATTTGAAAAAATAATGTTCTTGCTGGTTTTTTTTTATATAAATCTATACAAATAAATAAAATTGAAGTGTCCGTTTTGATTTTAAAATAACAGCCTTTTACTAAATGCATATGAAAGTATATACGGTACTAAAAAAAAATATTTTAAATTTTTCTCTATCTGTCTGTCTGTTTGTTCCGGCTAATATCCGAAACTGCTGGACTGATTTTGACGGAACTTTCACTGGCAGATAGCTGATGCTATTAGGAGTAACATAGGATACTATTCATCATCTGGGTATCGTAAGAGGTGACAGAGGGAAAATAATCAGGAATTGAGTAGCAGCGTCTTTCTAACAAAAACTAATAATAAAAATAAACTGCAGTTGCCAAGCCGTTCCCAAGCGATGCAACTACGGCCTTATGAGGCAATCTATGGTAAAGGCATATGTTCAGCAGTGGACTTTTATAGGCTGTAATGGTAACGGTATTAATTAAATAATTTTCTTTGAAGTTAAAAATAAAGTTAAACATTATAGAATACTTGCTATGAAACTGAACATTATAATATTGTATTTTAAACAGAACATAGATAACAAAAGTGAACCATGTCCTATCGCAAGCGTAAATATACTTCGAGAAGATTGAGATAAACAATAGTAATATCTTGTTTCTTTTAAAGTAGCAAATGATATGGGTGATAAATCATATAGGTACAGTAGTAGACTATTACGGGTTGATAATGATGATAAAGCAAAAGAAAAAGATAAGTTTAAAAAACCGGAAGGAAGTTAGCGTAGGATATATTATTTTAATTAAACTATATGCCAATTAATTGCTCCTTAAATGCTCTCTTAGAATCCGTAATTGCTATTCATTCACGGCACGCACACATTCATGCCACGTCTATTACTATTAGTTACTAATTAATAATAGTAGTAGTAAAAGTATAAGTTTTTTGTTTAAAGATTTGCTCTTAGTTTGCCTTATTCATTAAAAAACAAAAATTTGCTGTTGCACGTATGGGCCGGCTCGAACCGGAGTGGTACCACGACCTTACAGAAGACCGGTGTGAAGTAGAACCTCTGCTTCTGCATTTGCAGAGTGCAGGTGGCTGGAGGCCCAATTCCTCCCCCCCCCTTAACATGGTAGCGGAGTTAAATAATATACTATACTACCGCAGGAGGTTACCAGCACCCCCGATGACGGAGAATATGAGCATCCGACCGTTACACTTTAAAAAAGGTCATCTGTTGGTTCGTATAAACTGGGTATTAGTAACTAGAGAATACTATGTGTCAAACCATTTATCCTGGGTCCATTTGTCGCGAAAGATAGTAAGTGATGCTTCACCTGCGTAGCTCCCCTGCCCCGTCGTACACCAAACCGGCGTAGAGAGTAGATTCGTCTTGTTCGACAAGTCAACCATGATGATGAACTTAACTTCAACATGAATGAACAAGCCACGAGAGAATAAAAAACTCATTATTTTTAATTTTTCCTAATCGATTGTAAAGTTTAAAATGTTATAATGAAATCCGGAGACAGTCACAAAACGACCCAAAACTGGATCAGACCAGTTGGGGTTCACTAACAGTACTACCAGCCCACTAGCCTGTGAGTTATGACTCCTAGTCAACGCCATCATTATGTAAACAATAGGTATACATCAATTCCTTACGAAACCCTACGCTTCCTCATGTTCTACAGCTAGCTATTTTTATTTTTGTTCAAACACTAAACAATATATCACAAACTATTGTACTAATCACTAGTTTAAAATAGTCACTTTGTTTATTTTTAAGTTAAATAAAGAGCGTCATCCTATTTATTCATGATGAGGATGGATGTTTGACTATTACTTTTCTCAAGTAACTAAAAAAGTGAGCTGTTCGGTCTGACGTCACTATAAACTTTTATAGTTTTCACTATTAACCTGAGATTAATTTTATTGATTTTCAACAAACTAATCGATTTGAAGCAATCCTTAATTGGGAATACTGTGCAAATAAGTGAGTTATTTAATTAGTTTTACCGTATATGACAATCACTTCTCGAGAAATCTTTGCTCATTTTATCAGTCAGTAAAAGTCCACAATAACAACATGCGACCCCGAGAACATTGCTTCTTCATCGGTTGTCGGTGGTTTGAACTACATGGCTGCCCCATTGCCACTTCAGTTTACTAATCCGTTGGACTATGTCGGTTTATCTGGTTCTACTGCGTATATTCTCATTTCTAAATTTATCACGCAGAGAAACTTCGAACATAGCTCTCTCTATAGCTCGCTAAGTGACCTAGAGTTTCCTGATACGAACACGTACTAGTGAGACATGCAGGAATTTGACGGATATAGGTGGCTCAGGACCGTGCTTTGTGGCATTATTTGAGGGAGGTCTTTGTTCAGAAGTGGACTTGTGAAAGGTTGTAATGATGATGTTGACAATGAATTAAAGTTACAATTTTTTACACTGTCTCAAGCACTCGATTCACAAAATTTTACAGGCGTATTCACAAACATTACTATGGTCTCAACAACTATTGAGTGACAAACGGCACTATGTGTTCATTATAGTGAACGCACAAAGTAGCTCGCTTGGTACTTTACGCAACGCAAAGTGTGACAAATAAACACAAATTTCAAACGAATAGGTACTGTAGATAGATAGATAGATAACTCTTTATTGCATTTATACAAAGTGTTACAATTACGGATTAACTTAAGAACTACAAACGGTGGTCATATCGCTTTAAGCGATTTCTACCTGACAAACCGAACGTAATAGGGAACAATGTAATATATTTTGACGGATAGGTGCAACGTGCAATATAAAATGAAACTGAGGACAAAAACTTATAATTAAACACGATTTATATAAATATATGAATTATATAATATATAATATTATAAAATTAATAAATATAAATAAACAAATATATACATATATACGTACATATAGATAAATATATACATATATATATATATACACACATACATACATACATATATATATATGCAGAGAAAATTAAGCAAAAAGAAAAAAAAACAAGTATTTATAAAAAGAGGAAATGCATATAATTTATAATTATGACGGGAAATTCAAATAATACTCCTTCAGTTGTTTTTTAAAAATCTGTAAAGATTGCGCTTGCTGGATGTTAAGTGGTAATGAATTCCAGAGTCTGGTTGCTTGTGAAGTAAATGACTTATTATAAAAAGAAGTTACGCTGTAAGGAGTGTTCAAAGCCAAGCCATACACTGAACGCAAACTACGATCATGAAATTCATATCGATAGTGAAATTGTTCCTTAAGGTACCTTGGAGATTTCGGATCAAACAGAACACAAAAAAGTAAAGAAAGTAAATGAACATTCCGGCGAAGGTGAATTGGGAGCCACTTGAGTTGATTTCGAAATTGGGATACATGGTCATATTTGCGTAAGCCAAATATGAACCGAATGGAAAGATTTTGAAGACGCTCAAGCTTGTTTAATTGCTCCATGGTAATATCAGTGTAGCATATATCAGCATAGTCCAAAATAGGCAACAAAATGGAATGTGCTAACGCAATTTTGGTAGAAATGGGTAAGAAATTTCGAAGTCTTTTGAGACTTCCACAAGCTGCAAACATTTTCTTACTTATTTGTTCAATTTGTGGTGCCCAAGACATTGTACTGTCAATTAGAACCCCTAGATTTTTTACAACCTTACTGTAAGGAATAGCAGAATTTTCAAAACAAACGAAAGGCAGCGTATGCCAAGTAATTTTTTGTAGTAGTTTGTTGCTACCTATCACTATTACCTGCGTTTTACTAGGGTTAACCTTAATTCCATAAGATGTGCAAAATTCTGAAATAATAGCGAGATCACGATTTGTGGATAGCACGGCAGATGGAAGATTATTGATACTTGTTTGAGAATATATTTGGAGATCGTCTGCATAAAGATGGTAGAGAGAAGTTATTCCTGAAGTGATAGAGCGTATGAAAATTGAAAAGAGGAGAGGAGACAACACGCCACCTTGTGGTACGCCTGCATCCAGAGAACACCACGAGGAATAAGTGTCTTCAATACGGATGCATTGACGGCGTCCAAACAAGTAACTACGAAACCAGTCAGTTGCCGCTGGAGATACGTTAATAGAACGGAGCACAGCTAGAAGTATATCAAAATCGACTGTGTTGAAGGCGTTACTGAAATCAAGAAGAGTAAGAATAGTAACTTGCCGATTCTCCATTCCTGCCCGAATGTCGTCTGTGATTTTAACCAAAGCAGTGACCGTGCTATGGCCAGGACGAAAGCCTGATTGGAATGAATTTAAGAGGCTATTTTCATTAAGAAATAGATTAAGTTGCTGTTGGACAAGACGCTCAAGAATTTTAGAAAGAAAAGGTAATATGGAAATAGGACGATAATCACAGAAGGACTTGGGATTTGATTTCTTGGGTAGTGGAATAATTTGAGCATCTTTCCATAGAGTAGGAAAAGTTCCTGTATTTATAGAATTGTTGAAAATTTTAGTTATGATAGGAGTTAATAGATCTAAGAGCGGGAGAATCATGTTTCGGCTGACATTATCATTACCAATTGCATTAGAAGTTACAGCTGTGATATTCTTTTTAACGTCACAATCAGAAACCTGACATAAAACGAATTCGGGGAAATCGGGAGTTGGCAAAGAATGAAGGTGATTTAGTGTCCTAGATTTACAACTGTTAACGTAACTAGAACTTGAGGAAAAGTATTGATTAAGCATTTCAAAGTTTAAATCAGGAGGAAGGGAGTCATTTCGCTTTTTGCCAATTCCCAAACTTTTAAGAAATTTCCAAACCCTATTGGGATCAGATTCCTCAATTGTCTTGTGAATGTGACGTCGTTGCGCATCTCTACACATCATGTTGCAGCGATTCCTAAGTATCCTGTATTTCTCACGATTTATATTACAGGGGTCCTTTTTAAATTTGGCTTTGGCTAGGTTTCTTCTTGTCATTAAATCTTTAATCTCTTTTGTGAGTCAAGGAGCCGGCGGATATTTAAGTTTGATTGGTCGTAAAGGTGCATGCTTGTCATAAAGTTGCATTATAAAGGCATTTAAAAGACGCACTTGTTCGTCAACATCTGTTGTCTCATCAATTAACGACCAGTTTATACTGGCAGCATCATTTTTAAGACGGTCGACGTCCATTCTAGCAAAATTACGCAGCAGAAGAACACGGGACTTGACTTTTGGTGATCGTAATTTATATGACAAAAACAGCAAATCGTGGTAAGAAAAAGCATCGGCAGTATACTGCCCGTGTTTGTATATGTATTCTGAAGAGGAAACGATTTTTAAATCTAGAAGAGAAGGGGCACTATTAGGGAAGAAATGGGTAGGATTAGAAGGCAAGATGTGAAGATTACATGAGTCAACTACGGACTTCAATTTTTTTGAACGGACATCATTTTTGAGAAGACACGTATTGAAGTCACCCATAATGATAACATGTTTACATGTCGGAACCAATTCTTCCAAAGTTTTTTCAAAGGCAGAAAAATAATTAACAGAGCTAGAGGGACTATAAACGACGCCTAAGAGCACTTTGAAGGAAGAAAGTGTGACTTCAATGAAAAGATGTTCTGCTGCACTATTAACAATTGTGGTGGACGATATGCTGGCTATAGAGTAACGAATATCTTTACGAAGATATATGGCAACCCCACCACCAGTTTTGACGGGTCGGTCATTTCGCAATAAATGGAAACCTGGAATTGCATAAGAAATGGATGGTAAACACGGTTTTAGCCAAGTTTCAGAGACCAGAATTGCATGAATGTTTTTGTGGTTTAAGCTTGTCAGCATATCACGATAGTGAGCGGGAATGCTCTGAGCATTTATGTGAATTACATTGAAATTATTAGCACAATCTAAGAAGCAAGAATCTAAGGAAGAATTGAGAGAGAGAGTACTGTGGAAACTGTCATCTCCGTCATCTGAAGTACCCGAGGAACAAGTCTCGAAAGAGCTAGAGCCTATGTAAATATCATTTAGGGAAATATTCATCATAATTATTCAAATAAAATAATACTTATTAAATAACTATAAAAATAATATTAAGATAAAAAATATGAATATAAATAATATATACACCTATAAATATTTAAATATGTTAATTACTTAAATAATTTACGTATCACAATACACACTCACCCACCAGCAGTACATATGATACAAAAATAATAATCGTTTATTAACACCATAATTATGAATGAAATGCGACAATTCTACTAACAAAATGTACTACAAATACTTATGCCGACAGACTAGCAACACTAAAATATGAATAATATTTAATTAATAATAGTTAATTAAAAAACGTACAAAGAAAATTCATAACTGACAACTAAGTAGATCTAAGTTGAAACGGGACATGAACATGAAAGATATGACATGTCTATGCTAAGGTGACATACACGTATGCATCACGTATGTGTGCCATGGATTAGAAAAAAAAAATGTTTATTCAGAATTAACCACAAACGAATAACAAGTGCTAGCCAGTCATAAATAAATAAATATGTAGCTATAGAGTATATTATAATATCTGATCAATGGCAACATGCATAGTATCCTCTGATCGTAGTCTGTGACGGTAACAAATAACAATAAAATATAGGCTCAGAAGGGCTAGAACCCAGAGCCGTAAAACTAGTTATAGTAAAAAAAAAACAATAACAAATATATGAGTCATGATACATACGCATCAAAAATAAACAAATTAAAGGGTACTAAAAACATTGAAATATAACAAAAATTACTACACAAATTAAAGTCGTTATTTAACGAAAATTAATAAAGGTTGCGGAAGCTGTAATTACTTACAGGCCGCAACGCGACTCCGAGTTTTAGTTGGCTTGGTTTTTTCGGCAGATTTAGCACCATCTTGGTTCTGCTTTGATGATGACGGTGATTGGATGGACTGTAAATCAGCAACAGTGAACACGGAATGCCGTACCCCGTCTTCTGTTAAAACATAAATACAGCCTTCCCTTGTCCAGCATTTCGATATTCCGAAGCGGTTGCGAGCTGCTAGAAAAGCTTCATGCCTAACTTTTGTAAGGAATTCGGACAAGGTTACTCCAGTACCTTTAAGATTTGTTTTTGAAGTCCAGACCTTGTGACGAAGACCAAGATCCTTAAACTCCACTAAAAGAGGTCTGGGTTTGTCCTTAATTTTACCCAATCTAAAGCACCGGTTTAAATTTTCCTGAGCTATGAACACTTTGGTCTGCTGTAGTGACTTAATGACAGTTTCAGCAACATCTTCATTTTTATCTTCGGGTACACCATGTATCAGCAAGATTCTGCGACGATTATGCATCTCCAACCGATCGCAGTCTTTTGAGACCATTTGAACTTGCTGCTGTAAGTTTTGGAGCGCGGAAATAACAAAAGTCTTAAAATTTTCAAAGACTGTAGCTAGTGGAGATGATGATGAAGGAGAAGGAACACTAGTTTTGTTGAGTTCTTGTTGAAAAGCTGCAAGGCTTGACTGGAACAGTGCTGTCATCTCTTCCATTGATTGTTCGATAGTCTTCATGGTGAAAGAGTGTAATTAAGTGTTATAGTATTTGGTAAAAACAACTATCAGTACTGCGGGTGAATGTCACTTAATCAGCTTGCACTATTATCATAATATTTGGCTTAAATATATTTATTTTAAATTAATATTTACAAGAGCACAAAAAATTGCTGTGTATTATTATGCGCCTACCCGCAGAAAAAAGAGTAAGTACAAGGAGTATTTTTCATAAAGAGATTTTTTATAGAATAGGGTTACAAACGAGCACACTGTCCATCTGATGGTAAGTGGTTGCTGTGACCCATAGACATCTACATTTGTCCTCAATAAAGAATCAAAATGCAGATGCGTCGTCACCCGTGAGGACTAAGATGGAATGCTTCTTTTCCAGTAAAATGGGTCTCCGGTTCCCTACACTCAACACACGAAACACAGCAGTGTCAAGCTACTATTTTACGCTGGTATTCTGTGAGAGCGTGGTCCTTCCTGCGTAATACTTTCAGAAACATTTACTCATCATAGCGTTGCTCCTTTACTTAAGAAAGTAATGTTTGTGGATACGGGCATTATTATCTTGTATACATGCATGAAAGCTAACTAATTTGGTGAATGAATTTCGTTTTTTTTGAAAGTTTGAAAATGATATACATATAATATATATTTATAATTAACATAATTTTCTCGGGAATGAGATCTATCTAGAAATTGGAAAGTAAACATTGTCTAAATACAAAATTTTATTCTAAATCTTCACAGCTATTTCTAGGAAGGATAATATAAATGAATAATCATAATATTTTATAAGATTTTTTAGTAACATTAATATCCACAAAGCTTTAAGCCTCTATATTTCGTATCCTATGAGTGGGTTGAATTATAAGCCATCAATGTTCTAAACACCTCACAACTTCTTCGCACACTACATTAAGCAGCTGAATTATATTTGCCTGCATTTAATAGGTAAAACTTTTAAAGCCCGGCTATTGAATTTGACTAAATAATTTCCTTAAATTCCAAGGTAAAACTTGCAGATGACGTAATTTTAGTACACATAACACTGGATAGCAATGAAAATGCGATGAACCCAAAACATTTAATATTTTGGAAAACATGTTAGCTTATGAACCAAATATTGAACAATTTATCTCCTTTCTGCCCATACCCCAAATTATTTGAGTCGGCATAGCATGTTTTCCTATTCTATTATCCTGTATTAACCTCATCTCCTCATATGACGCACATCCTCCCCAACACAGTCCAAATCCACTTTTTCTTAGGTCTCCTTCTACTCTGATATCCATGTACTATTACTAAAGAGCGTTACTTTTTCAAATACCTCGCCGGTGTTTAGTAAGTGTTCGGGTTTACGAACCCCGAACCTCGGGTCACAAATGTATAACATTAGTGTACCTCTTCTCATCCCTTAATATATAATATTTTTAATGTTTTTTTTTTTGACATTGACAACAAGCGGTGTTCGTTAAACAAAATAATGCAAAAAGAAAAAGTGTTCTTAAAATAGAATAATTGTCAGGCTTGGTAGACAAATTTTACCACGCAGCGCACTTTAAGGTCAACGCCGCTGTTAATACATTGATGGTCGTCACATGTAACGTAGGATATGCATGAAATTAAAAAAAAAAGTTTGAGAAAAAAAGTTATGTCATAGGCCTCTGTTCATATTTTAAGCCAATTCCTTCGGCGTGTTTTCCTTCCTATATATATATATATATATATATATATATATATATATATAGAATTAAATAAAAAAAATAAAAGTATCTTTTCTTTATTTTATAGGTATTTTTAAATACTCCATCTAATCTATCTATCTAAAAATGAGGTGCGAGGGTGACGAAAATGAGGGGCGTATGGACATATTACAAAGTATTACATAATGTGAAAATGATCTTAAGGCGTAATATGTAAACTGTTTTTATAAAAACGCCTAAAAATAAACAGGATAACAAGAAATGCTCTATATACAGTGCTGTTTCACAATATCCCAGTTTATGTTAGTTGTAACAGAGCAATGCATTGTGTTGGTCAGACTACAAGGTCTTTCTAGACACAATGAGTGATATACCGGATAGTAAGCCCCTCCAGTACGCCAAATTAAATTCTTATGCTAATGTCGACTCCCTATTTTCATTTTATACACCATATTATGTTTTGATTCATTGTGTATGTAAAGAAATTATAAGAATAAATGCTATAATTGGGTTGAAGGAAGGTTAATAAATAATATGTTTATTTATTTATAATCTGTATTGCACAGAGTAAAATACCTAAACACTGTATCCAGAATGTAAAATAATGTAGTCTCATCGTTTAACAGCGATCCCTTCCATGCAAACCTTTAAATTATGAACGAAAAACTAAAATTACTTTTCTAAGTATTCTCTATTCATCATCATCATCGTGATCATTACAGAAACAGAAACAGAAACTTTTTTATTCAATATAGATTATAAATAATACTTATTGAAAGTCACTCTTTTGTTTGATTACCACTGGTTCGGAAAAAACCTTTTTTTAAATAACAGCTTACAATCATGATGTTACACAAATTAACAACACAACAAATTAGAAATAGCTTGGTAGCGATCACCTCATTTCCAGGGGTTATTATCATCCATAAATTCCTTAATATTATAATAACCCTTTTTATACAAACTTAGTTTAATAAAGTTTTTGAACTTTGAACAGGTCAAACTTTGTATATTTTCTGGAATTTTGTTGTAAAAGCGTATACATCGCCCCAAGAATGAATTACTTACTCGAAGAGTCGAGTAACTGGTACTACTAGCTTGTGTCTGTTCCTAGTATTTACAGAATGAATATCACTTATTTTTGTAAAACTACTTTTATTTTTGTGTACGTACTTTACATTTTCATATTGAGAGGCCAAAGTTAATATATTAATTTCCTTAAATTTTTGTCGCAGCGAATCTTTAGGCTTTAAATCATAAATTGCTCTTATGGCCCTCTTCTGTAAACCAAATATAATTTCAGTGTCAGCTGCGTGTCCCCATAGCAAAATACCATACAACATTATGCTATGGAAATAGCTGTTTCAACACTGGTTAGACTTCTAATCTTTTTTACAGCATATGCTGCAGAACTAAGTCTGCTTGCTACTTTTGATATATGGGGGCTCCATTGAAGCTTCGCGTCTAGTGTGATTCCAAGAAAAATGGTGGTATCTACAAGACTCAGTTTCTCCCCATTTAAAATTACATTAGTATTTAATTGTTTGACATTTGGAGTCACGAATTTCATACATTTTGTTTTAGTGCCATTTAAATGCAAACTATTAACATCGAACCAATTTACTAATTTACATATAGCATTATTTACTTCGTCATATTTTAGTAATTGTCGACTTAATTTAAAAATTAAAGAAGTGTCATCTGCAAATAATACTATATCATGGTTATCCCCTACTATGTAAGGTAAGTTATTAATGTATGCGAGAAACAGAAAGGGGCCGAGAATTGAGCCTTGAGGCACGCCCATTTGTACCATCGATCCGGAAGATCTCATATTGTTAATGACAATTTTTTGCGTTCTCTTACTTAAATATGAAATAATTAATTTAAGAGCATCACTTCTTACGCCGTAGTGTTGAAGTTTCCTGATTAATGTTTCATAGTGAACACAATCGAAGGCCTTGGATAGGTCACAAAATATACCCAAAGCATCCTGTGAATTCTCCCATGTATTAAAGATATATTTAATCAGCTCAACACCGGCATCAGTTGTCGAGCGAGCCCTTGAGAAACGAAATTGATTTTTATGAAGTAAATTATTTATATAAAAAAAAAATTAACATTAGATCAAGAACAATTTTTTCAAAAATCTTACTAAGTGTTGGTAGTACAGAAATAGGTCTAAAATTGGCGGGGTCTAATTTACTACCAGATTTAAATAAAGGTATTACTTTACTATGCTTCATTAAATCAGGAAACTCACCAGATTCGATACTAGTATTAAAAATAGTAGCTAAATGAGGCGCGATTGTATCTATTATAGACGCAATAACTTTAACGGAAATCCCCCACAGATCCGCAGTTTTCTTAACATCAATAGTTTTAAAATATTTTAGAATATCTTTTGATGACACTTTATGAAATGTAAAATTCTTTGTACACATATTTACATTTTGGTTAAGTAATGAATCGGCGACGGCAGGAAAAGAAGTCCATCACAAGTTACTCTCACGTGAACATAGGCCTGCTCTATAAACTTTTACAAGAAGGTAGAAATCTACTTCCTACTAAAATTCCGTCCCATAATACTTCATTTTATTCTAAACCACTTTCTATTGAAGCTGTTCGGCTCCGGAACTCCTTACCGCTACACATTTGAACTGCACAATCTACTGAAAAGTTTAAAAAACTTTTCAAAGTGCACTTCTTTCCTCCTTAAATAGTTATTGATCTATCTCTATTTTACATCGTTCTAATAAAATGGCTACTTATTTTTCCATTATGTTATGGCTTTTATTTCACTTATTTGTTTACGCCTTTCGGCTCTTGTATATGTATATCTATATATTTGTAATTTAAATTTATTTATTTATTATATTATTATGTATATATTTATCGAGTATATAATTATACTTATGTCGTGTATGTTTTCTTAAAATTTACATGTATGACCTTCAACGAATACCCTTTCATTATATCTTCGGCAATTCTTGTTAGAAACCGCTTCTAATGGATAAGGCCGCCAATTGTACCTTCAAATATTTTTGTTTATTTATTTTTCTCTTATTTTTTCTAGTGTACAATAAATTATTAAGTATTGATAATTTTTTCATTCACTCATTGATCACCTGCAAACAATGTCAAACGAAGAAGGCCACAAAATCGCCTCTGAGGATTAAGCACTGTTGTTTCCTTTTTATTTATATATATATATATATATATATATATATATATATATATATATATATCAATAAAATAAAATAAATACAAACAAAATATATAAATAACTAAATCCTAACCAGATGGAAGCCCTCGGCAGAGGAGACCAAACGGCCGAGAGTTATGAGGTAAGGGAAAGAAACCGGCGGACGATGCGGCCGGTATCGAGGAGCACCGCCTTCTGCATTTAAGCCTGAAGCAGTCCGTCACTTAAGATGTTCAGATCTTCTGTCGCTTCAGATGACTTGAGAGGCTGACCGGGATTAGCCCGTTCGCAGAAATGACCACAGGAATAATTTCGATCGGCAGACCACTCCACATGTCGGTCACCTTGTGAACGAGGTTCAGATAACAACATAAGCCGAAACAGATAAGCTGACAAAAATTATATTTTGTCAGCTTATCTGTTTCGGCTTTTAAGAGGTTCTAGCCATAAGGAATGGTAATGTAGACCAAAAATATCTTTGGCTGTGCCCGGTCAATCAGCACAATATCAGGCCTAGTCGCAAGAAGTCCTGTCTGTGATAATGGCTCTTGTTTAAATAGATCTTGCTTGCTTCCGGCAAGTTTTTAGGGTTCCGTACCTCAGAAGTAAAAAACGGAACCCTTATAGGATCACTTTGTTGTCCGTCTGTCTGTCTGTCAAGACCCTTTTTTTCAGGAACGCATAAAGGTTTCAAGCTGAAATTCATGCCAAATATTCAAGTCTACTGTCCCTTGGAGCTGTAAAAAAATCAAATTTCTAAGCCAACGCAATCAAAACATACAGCCGTTTATGCCGCAAATTTTCGTCATTCGCAAGGGAAGCAAAACCTACAGGGAACTTCCCGTGAACTCAGAATCTTAAAATTTGGTACAAAGCAACGTGTTTATAGCATAGATAAAGTAAAAATTGCGAAAAGCATAAATTTTTAGTTATATCATATAATAAAAATATTTTTAATAAATTTAAACTTATATATCTACGGCTTTGTTCGGAACCCTCGGTGCGCGAGTCCGACTCGCACTTGGCCGGTTTTTTTTAAGTGCAAATTACTTATAATATGGCAGTTTCCGATCCACAATAACCTATTTCAGAGCAAGCTTCTGTTTTTTTTTAATAGTATAATGGTGACAAACGAGCACACAGTCTACCTGATGGTAAAGGGTTGCTGTAGCACATAGACATCTACATCTATCTTTGTTTGTGAATTAAAATGCAGATGCGTTGTAAGCCGTGAGAACTAAGATAGAATGTTTCCTTCCAGTAAAATGGGTCTCCGGTTCTCTATACTCATCATAAGAAACACAGCAGCATTAAGCTGCTATTTTACACTGGTATTCTATGAGAGCGTGGTCCTTCACCGGTCGAGCCGACCCATTTATGCTACAACTATACTATTAGTGTAGCTGAAGCATGGCTCTACCTCGTTAAAAAATAAATGGTGTAGAATTTTGGCTACAAGGTTGTGCCTGGCCAGGTACTCAGAAATAGAAAGCTCCGAATAACCGGAGATGACATGCCTAAGTAACTCACAATAGCTCGACAGATGTCGAAGTCGGCATCTTTCACGATGTTTTTGCGATAATTGTTGGTTTTAATAACAGACAAAATCCTAAGTTTCCCCAAAAAGGTCACCGAAACGTAGCCAGTGGACGAAGACGATATATCTACGATAGGCTCAAGTAGACCCTTGTATAATCTCCCGTGGAGCTCCTTCTCCTTCCATACGGCCTTCCGGTCGGAAATGCACTGTACTGCTAGGTCTTGCCATTGCTCGTTGGCTAAGGATATAAGGATTCTAATGAAGTTAACGCTCCGTCGCCCTCGTGCTCTAATCCAAAGTCCCGAAACCTTTCAACTCGAGCTACGAAACCGTTTTCAGTGCTTAGAAGATTGCAATGCAGTGGACGATATGAATGACAAGCTCGTGAAAACTGTCCATGCGGTCGGAACTAAGTTCTGCAAGACCCGCCGCAGATGATCACAAAAACTCTCCGATCATACTCTTAATCTCATAGCTGTTAGACGGGATATGAAGCTGCAGTCTTCAGTCGATTTGACAGCATACAGGCAACTGAACAGACAGATCTCCAAATGCATGCGGCGTGACTTAAGCAACTTTAATACTGCTCGTATTGAAAAAGCGATCGAGCGGAACCAGGGCTCCAAATTCTTTGCTAGAGATCAGTCTGCCAGAAAGAGCCAACTGTCGAAGCTGAAGACCGAGTGTGGCAGCGTCATTTCCGGGACACCTGAGATTTTGAGTGAGATTGAGAGGTTCTATGGGTAGCTGTACACATCATCGTTGGAGCCACACGCAAGTGTGAGTAACGATCCAAGAGCGAGTCTTTTCCGAAAATTTGCCACTATGTCTGGCGTATGTGGACTATGAGAAAGCCTTTGATTCCGTCAAAATTTGTGCGGTGCTGCAGTCCCTTCAGCGGTGCCAAGTTGACTGTCGGTATATCGAAGTGTTGAAGAGCTTGTACAGTAGGGCTACGATGGGTATCTGAGTACAAAACCAGAGTACAAAACCTATCCAATTGCAGAGAGGTGTAAGACAGGGTGACGTCATATCCCCGAAACTCTTCAACGCTGCATTGGAAGACGTTTTCAAGGTACTGTACTGGAAAGTATACGATATCAACATCAATGGCGAGTACATCACTCACCTTCAATTTGCCGACGATATAGTCCTTATGGCAGAATCGCTGGAGGACCTAAGCACTATGCTCAAGGACCTCAATAGTGTTTCCCAAAGGATAGGTCTTAAGAGGAACAAGGACAAAACAAAGATCATGTTTAATGTCCATGTCACACCTATGTCGGTAGTTGTTGAGAGCACTAAGCTCGAAGTTGTTGACGAGTATGTTTACCTGGAACAAATAGTCCGACTAGGTAAGTCCTACTTCGACCGAGAGGTCAATCGATGGATTCAACTCGGTTGGGCAGCATTCGGGAAATTACGGCACATCTTCTCGTCAGGTATACCTCAAAACTTGAAAACGAGACTGTAAAACTAGTGCATGTTGCCTGTGATTACATATGGAACTGAGACATGGTTCTTCACTATTGGCCGGATAAGAAAGCTCAAGGTCGGTTAGCGAGCTATAGAGAGGGCTATTCTCGGAGTTTCTCTACGTGATAAACTTAGAAATGAAGATATCCGCAGTAGAACCAGAGTGACCGACATGGCCTAACGGATTAGTAAGATTAAGTGGCAATTGGCCGGCCATATAGCTCGAAGAACCGACAACCGATGGGGAAAAAAGGTTCTCGAGTGGCAGCTTCGTACCGGCAGGCGAAGTGTAGGGCGTCCCCCCTACTAGATGAAGTGACGACCTGGTAAGATATGCAGGAAGTCGATGGATGCAGGTGGCTCAGGACTGTGCTTTGTGGCATTCCTTGGGGGAGGCCTATGTTCAGCAGTGGACTTGTGAAGGGCTGTAATGATGATGATGATGATAAGGATAGAAATATAAGCACTACATCACACGAAATGATGTCCTTGTTGAATGAATCATCCAATCTCGCCAGAAAGTAATTACGGAGACTACACACTTCGCGGTTATGCATGGTCAGATCGCTCAAAAAGTCGCCGCCAGCATGTTTCCGGGGCAAGTACAGCCTCATTACTAACCATCTCAGGTGACGCATCCTGTGGGGCGTCATAACAGTGCGGACTTTTCTATCCAGAGCATACAGTTCGTTCTGAGTCCACCTGAGTATGCCGAAGGTATAAAAGCTTTTAAAAAGTTACTTCGCAAACATCCGCTCTTATTTTTTCCGCTTTTATTACGTAGGTCAGACTGGTCGCAACTTCGAAATACGTTACAAAAAGTATTTAGCTGCGTATAGGAATTGCAATTCCGATAAATCCCATTTTGCTAAACATCTTTTGGACACTGGACACAACCTAGCGAAAGACCACTCCTTTAAAGTCTTACATCCGTGTAATAGAGGGCTGCGACTGTGTGTGCTAGAACAGTTACAGATATTGAAAAGTAATAATAGTAACATTGCACTGCTGAATGAACATACAAATGTTTCTAACTCATCTCTTTTAAATATCTTTAAGCCTGCTCTCTAATAGCAGACAGCCTCGCAATATGATCGTTTGTCACCCTCACGGTTATCGGCGTTTGGTTGCGTGGTAGGAGGGTAGCCGGGCGTTACGCGGTGGTTTGTTTTTAATTTTAATTTTACAAACGGCTACGTAAGCCCGGCGGTGATTGGTCGCATGTTTTATCACATGACGCGCTCGTTCGCTCCTTAAGCAGGGAGCGGTTGCGTCATTGGTCTGTATAAAAGGCAGTTGTATTGGCTCACTGCTCACTTAACGGTCAGCCACCGTAGAGTCCATCACCTGAGGATGCCTCATGTAGAGGCGAAACACGTGTCGTATTGTCGTCAGTGGTGTGTCTTGCTAGCGTAGTAGTGTTGGGAGTAGTGGTGCTGGGATTAGTGGTGACGGGGATAGTGCACACAATTGAGGGAGTGCGGGAGGTGCTCTTCATACTAGGTAAGACACGTCATTTTATTTTATAGAGCGGATGATAGATAGAGCGGACAAAAGACTGTTGAGCACTTTTCTGGCGTGCATAAAACAAATCGCAAATTGACAGTTTCATATCCGCCTCATCGATACCTATGTTCTGTGACATAACCAGGTATCGGTATGTTTCAGCTTCGGATACGGTCCTTATGTTGATGAATATAAGTCTATTCTCTCAGAGTTAGCAACCAGTCCTTCATGTCGAAGCCTAGCCTTTCAACAGGAGGAGCACACACTTATCCATCCCTACGCGGTGTTTAGCAATCCAACAAGATGTGAGCGAATGGAGGTGAATAACTTGAGATCGTCCATAAAGCAAAGGTGAGTCACTTTTGTACCTCCTTTCCGAAGCTGAAATCCTCACCCGGAATCCTCTAGTAAGGTACTGAGAGGGTTTAGAGAGAGGCAGAACCAGATTGTACTCGGACAATCGCCCTGGAAGATACCCCTTCTTAACCTTATGTGGTTCTCCGCAGCCGTCATCCGCTCGCCTAGATGACTAAGGATCGTACTCCACTACACCTTTACGTTGCTCGAGGAAGTCCTTAACTGTAAAATGAGTGATCCCGGTACTGAAGAGGCTTGGGAGCGACTTCTGGTTAAGAGCCTCTTGAAACTGTCGGACGAGCACAGCGTGACACACCACGAAACCCTTGAGCCATTAGTGATGCAGTTCGTCAGTTCGGGTCCTTCGGACTACCTCAGCTACATCGTCCGGTGATATGATGGTGGGATCCATGAGCGTAACATTCGCACACTGACTCACCACATTTTTCCTCCAAGGGCCCTCGCTGTGATTTAAGAGCTCTGACCACAGGCCGCGCCAGAATGCGACAGTGTCGGCCAGATTCGGTGCTAGACCCATTCAACGTACCTTTGGTTGATCCAATTATTTATAGAGCCTCTTGTGATCACTCTGGAAGAGACGATTGTGGTTTAACCGTATCGACCTCTCGGTCGACCTCATCCTGAGGGTGCGTACCATTCTATTCTATTATTATTATTAAATCTATAAAACATTGATTTTATTGTAAGAATACTCTAATCAAAAACGTATATACATTACGAAAGCTTCTAGTACGCATAGCCACAGTTTAACTAATAGTTTTTTTTATAGGATTAGGGTGACAAACGAGCACACAGTACACCTGATGGTAAGTGGTTACTGTGGTCCATAGATATCTACATCTATCTTCATTACGCATTGTACCCGTGAGAACTAAGACGGAATGGCTCGTTTCCAGTAAAATGGGTCTCCGGTACTCTACACTCACCATACGAAACACAGCAGCGTTAAGCTGCTAGTTTAGGCTGGTATTCTATGAGAGCGTGGTCCTTCCCCGGTCGAGCTGACCCATTTGGTCTACAACTATACTAGTAATATAGCTGCAGCATGGCTCTACCACGTGTAATGCAGCATGGCTCTACCTCGTATACAATTAAAAAATAGTTACGCGTAGCGTCTAAAAATATATGTAACTCCACAAAAAAATAGTTAATAATATTTTTTAGCTTAGCGGTGTTCATTTTAGTTTAGTAGTTCATTTTGGGCTGTAACATTAAAAAACAAAACATAACAACCTAATTGGACGATCCGAACTCGATCCGTGGTTGATCTTAAGCTCTAATAATTCGGCTTTTGAGAAGTTTAACCCTGTGGCAAATTTACCAATCATACTGCACGAGTAAGTTGAGGTTGTTGTTATGCGCACGAAGCAAAAATAAAACTAGGTTTTTTTTTCAGAAATGAGACCAATTAATATATTGATAGTAATAAAATAAAATTCTTTTAATTTTTTCACCTGTTAAATAAAAATGAAAATTTTCTAAAATTATTTATGTGCAAAAAGAAATGAAATAAACAGAATCCAACAAGGTATTAATATATTTATCATGACGTGACTGTGGTACGAAAATGGTAGTGAAATAATTAACATAATTAATCAACAAGATGTTAATCTGTTTGATTCATAAAACACAGCAACCTGTTGGTTTACCCTCCTGAATAATTTAAACGGTGCCTTAACAGTATTTTAGAATGGGTAACACAAGTGTGAAAAAAGGAAAAGCTGAAAAACCACAAGTCACGTTCATAGGTTCTATTTTAGACTTTTTTGACTCAAAGAAAAATAATTAATTCAAATATACAAAAAGACCATGTAGTTACGGTGTAAGAATATCCCTTATCCCATATAGTCCCGTGGGATTCGTAAGAGGTGTCAGATAGCAAAAAAAATTAGGAGATGAACAATCTGTAATAACAGTAAAAACAACTTAGACGTGGTAGAGCCATGCTACAGCTATATTGGTAGTATAGTTGTAGCACGAATGGGTCGGCTCGACCGGAAAAGGAACACGCTCTCACATACGTGGGTAAAATAGCAGCTTGACTCTGGTGTGTTTCGTATAGTGAGTTTAGAAACCGGAGACCCTTTTTACTGGAAATGAGGCATTCGATCTTAGTCCTCACGGGTGACAACGCATATGCATTTTGTTTTGTAATAGAAAATAGATGTAGATGTCTATGGGCCGCAGCAACCACTTACCATCAGGTGGACTGTGTGCTCGTTTGTCACCCTTATCCTATAAAAAAAAAACTTGAAAATAAAATAAGTGCGGTTGCCAACCCAGCGAAGAAGCGTGACACCTATGGAAAAATTCCCATTTGTGAGGCAATCGATGCACATAGAAAGAAGATATCCAATACCCAGTAACTTGTTAATGGCTTTCCATGATCTTCAAACCGGACCACGGTGAATTCACTGATTTTAAGTGGCACTAATAGGTAATAAAAAGTTGCATTCTTAATTGGCCTCTTGAATTATATAATATAGTAAACTTCTTCTTTATCATCATATTCCCGTAAAAGTTCAAAAATTTGACAATCGCTGTACCAATGGTTTCGCACCTTTAAGGTAGCGTTCCCGTCGTTGGTATTTGTATCTTTTTATAGAATTAAGTATGATAAATGAGCGTATAGTCCACCCAATGGTACGTGGATGTTGTGGCCCACAGCCACCTCCACTTTCGTCAGTACGACGAAACGCTAATTTCATATGTAAGGAGGCCCACAATATAACCATAATATAGCTGCAACGTGGCATATCTTGAGAGATTATCACTCTATCTCTCACCCTTTCTCTCTCTATCTCTCTTTTTCTCTCTCTCTCTCACTCTCTCTCTATCTCTACAATATGTAGGCTTTCAAAATGAACTAATATGTTTGCCTTTTTATTTTAAATAGTACTGATTTGCCTACACAAAAAAGGCACATGTTAGAAACATTACGGTTACACAGACGATTTCACGCTTGCCGGTAACGAACTGGTTATACTGCCATATATCAGAAAGCTACAAAATTGTTTTGGCACATCCCACAGCTAAGTTTTACGATACTCATGGGACTAAATACGCCACCATTACACGACTTAATGAAGGAAGAAAGTAAGAAAACTATTTATTTAATATAACGAAAATAAAGAAGGTTAAAAAAGAGACATGATTTTTTTTTAGGAGAGGGCGCAAACGAGCATGCGGCTCACCTGATGGTAAGTGACTTCCGCCGCCCATGAACAACTGCAACACCAGGGGAACCAGGGGAATTGCAGATGCTTTGCCGGCCTTTTAAAAAGGAGTAGGCTCTTTTCTTGAAAGTCCCTAAGTCGTATCGGTTCGGAAAAATCGTTGGTGTTAATCGATTCCACAAGGAAGTTGTGCAAAGAAGAAAACATCTTCTAAATCGCACAGTGGTATGAATCATCCAGGTGGTATGGATGGTATCGCAAGTTTTGTCGCGATGTGCGATGGTGAAATTGAGTGGCTGGAATTAGTCCGAACAATTCCTCAGAGCACTCCCCGTGGTAAATGCGATAAAATACGCAAAGACATGCAACATCTCTACGTAGTGCCAGTGTATCGAGTCAATCAGAAAGAACTCGGTCGTCGACGATTCGAACCGCTCTGCGCTGGATGCGGTCAAGTGGGAGGAGCTGGCACTGGGGTGCCCCGGCCCAGAGATGAGAACATTATTCCATGTGAGGCCGGATTTGCGCTTTGTAAAGTTGCAAGCGATGTGCTGGCATGAAATACTGTCTCGCTCTGCTGAGCACGCCAAGCTTTTTAGAGGCCAGTTTGGCCTTCCCTTCCAAGTGAACACAAAACTGCACACTATTCGATATGTCGACGGTGAGGATTCCGATGCTAGCTGTGGCAGCAAGGGGAGTGCCTTGAAACTGAGGAGATACGACAAAGGGGTTCTTTTTAGCGATAAACGCGCAAACTTGTGTCTTCTAAGGATTGAACTGGACTAGATTTAGTCGCCGCCAATCCGAGACTTTGTTCAGCAAAGACTCGACTTCAGACACAAGTTTTTCCCGGTTCCCGAGAAGTGTTGGCGCGGCCGGTGTATAAGGCATCACCAATGCTGTCGTCTGCATAGCAATGAATGTTACTAGTGATGTCAAATCGGGTCCATTTAAGCAATATCCTGCTTTACTAAGAATGCTACAGCCCTGATTTTCAAACGAAGCCCATTTACCACATCACGGACCTACACAAACTAATCATATTGACAGAAAGGAAGAAACATGCCTTATTATAACAAAAGAAAATTCGCATAGAATTAAGCTCATCATTATATACAAAACTAACCAATCTACGGAAAAGAAATATTATATTTACAAATATAACACACATTTAAAAATTAATTGCTTTTCACAATTCTTGTATTTTTTAAAATACAAAAATAATACATTACCTTATTTCCTTAACAAAAATATAAGCTAAGTTTAAGAATATAGCAAGCAACTACAAATTTTTGCAGTAATATTCGGAATCGGAAGTATGTGATAATAGAATTAGTAAGATTAGTTGAACTTGTTATGAAAATTCTGATTAATTGTATGTAATTAAATTGTATATAATTAAATATTGTTTTATAATAAGACCGTCACAACATTTCCTTAAGGAAAATCACGACGCAATTTCCTTCTTAATGTATTTTTTTGTTATAAATTAATTAATCCGGTCCATGAACATTGTAGACTCCATAAAACAATTTTGCGTACAATTATTTATTTTACCCTCAAGAATTCTATTAGGAGGAAAATTCCCTACAAATTCGTTAAGTTAATTATAATGTTAAATTTATTCGAGCCGCGATTTACTGGCTGGTAGTTCATTATAAATTTAAATGTAAGCTAGTTTATTCGTTTTAAGGGCTTAAGCAAAGTCAAGAATGCTGTTAAACTATTTAAAGTGTAAATACTTAAAACATTACATTCAGAATTTAAGGAGGTCTTAATTCAGAAACAGTAGCAGCTGTTGTTCTGAATAAGTACGATAACATTTTGGTATGTTTTATTTAAAATTTACATGATATAATGAGTTACTTCTGTAATAAGGGAACATGAGAATTCTTCACATTACTAACTATCGAAAAAGGAAATGTCGACCCAGAAATAGTAGTATAAAACTTCATAAACACAGAATGGTTTATGAAGTTTAATATTTGAGGGGATTTAATGAAGTAGGTGTTTTAAGAAGCTAATATAAATTGGATAATAATGATATTAAAAATATACATAGAACTTTATATACTGTAATGAATATATAATGTCACACGTGTAATCCCAGAGGAGTTAGGCAGGGTCCACTCGGAACACGTTTAGCCAAAATATGGATTTGGACAAATTGTAATAGATCTATCACATCTATCAGAAACCCAATAAATTATTAGTCGCCATTTACGAAATGCGCGGTAAATTGGCACATTTTTTGTCATAAGGCCTACATATCAGTACAGGATGCTATAGGACATTAAGTCCACCCTTAGTATCCCCTAGTTAAAAGTGGTTGCAATAATGGATAAATAATAATAATAAATATACGTCTTACAGCACAACTAATATCAAATATCGCATTATAAACAGCACATTTATATCAAAAGTTATAAATAATAATTTATACAAAGGAAAACAAATAAATTATTACCTAGACGATTCTGCCAATTTATTTCATAAAAATTCTTGAACTGAAAAGTGTAGAGATTACTAATTTTCGTGATTTCGGAAGGAAGCATGTTCATGTCGTATGACGAAATAAATAGACTAACACTAAGGTTTTCGCCATTATTTTTTTCTCACCAACCTAATAACAACCTGAAATGATTTGATATTAGTTCACATTTAAATGCAAAGTTCATGATTACACATTTGAGTATTCCAGCTAGTGTACAAAGAAAAAAAAGGAAAAAGATTGTAAAAGAAGTAATAAAATATGTGACTAGTTAGGTCAATAATTGAAGTTCAATTTAAGCAAAAGTTAAGAATATTTTATTCCAACGGGAAGAACAAATAAAAAGCAGTGAAGCTTCAAAATGTCCAAGAAAAGAAAAATAGTTTAAGTTGTAAGATACATGATAACAAAAAGCTTTTACGAAACAGGAGAATACAAGGCAATGGAACTTCATCGCCAAATACGTAGTTTCGAAACTAGAAAAAAACGAATAATTTTTGAAAATTTTAAAAGAAAGGCCAGTCTGCCATTATAATTACCGGTGACAAATGGGTAAAGCTACATCCAAAAGCCTCAAGTATTCTGATAATATTTATTCCTAATCAACCTTAGTTCTAATTTCGTAAAAACAGCATGAAAGGTTTCGGGGTGAAAAAAAAGGATTGTTGGGAAACATTTAAATCATCTAAGAAGGATACACAGAAGTACATGGACGAATAAAATTAAAATAGAGATATTTTTGAGAGTAAGATTAAAATTCACAGCTCGAAAAATAAAAGACTATAAAGAACTTACGCTGTAGTAGCTGTTAATTTCAATTTGCTAAACATTTATACTGTTTAGGCCAATTCGTAACATTTAAAAAACTTGCATTCAAGACGCGCGCTCTGCACGTTCATTCGATGGTACCAATCACCGCCTGGCACCCTTCCCCGCGCGCGCCTCTCCGCTCACCGCTCGGTCGCTCGACGTGTGGGCAATTAATTGTTCGCGGCCGCCGTGTCGGTTAGACGGCCTGGAATTTACACTCAGAACGTTAGGTCGCGTTAAGACCGCCTATGATTGCATTGTCTTATTTCGTGCGTTTTACGTGACAACGAGGCTTTGTCTTGAGTTTTGAATTATTAACATAACTTCGATTGCCGTTAATTTGCGCCGACGAGTTGCTTGTGTAGCATTTTAATATCGTACGAAGGAACTTTTGCCTTATCGGGTGGAATGCTAAAACTTTGTGACTCGAAAGGAGATCGCGTTCGTGCTCGATTATAATTTTGTGCTAAGTGAACATGGGACATTGAAATTTGACCGACAGTTCTTAAGTTGTGCAGTGTGTCACTTATTTTTAAGTTCGATTAACGTTGATTTAGTTAAATTTGAAGTTAATTAAATGTATAATTAAATTGATAAACTAATATAGTGATATAAAAGCAGAAAGTCTCAATTGGTGAACGCCCACTGGAGTGATAGCACATTGTGGAATAAAGCCGCGCATGTGAGTCTGCTGTCCGATTACATCGGTGACGTCAGGTTACATTTACACACTTTCACACACCACTTTACATCCACTTCCTTACCACCTGACTGTGCCTTGTGGTCGACCCTACCTCCGGAACTCGGTAAGTTTTTGTTTGCTTATCAGACATTATCTAATAACTATCAATGGGCCAATTGGGCCCAAACCCTCTGGTTGCCCGTCGAAAGTGTTACTCATGGGCCCTAATACAGTCGACTTCTGTCTGGGCAACTGAGGGCCGTAACACATACTTAAATTAACCTCATGGAAATGTTAGCACTTTGAATAAAACAAAATGAATGAGCGAAAGAATGAGAGAAGTATGATCGATTTGTTCCTGGTGGATGACCGACTGCGAAAACAGGTGATGGATACGCGAGTGTTCAGGGGTGCTGACCTGGGAACGGATCACTATCTAGTGATTACTAGATTTAGGGGTCTGTTCGCGGGTTGGCGCTACCGGACGGCAGTAACAGAACCACAGTCGGTCTGTCGCATCCGAAGCTGGAAGCTTCAGGAAGCGGATACTAGGGACAAATATCATGCGAGGGTAGCCGAAAAGCTTGACACCATCGATGGCAGAAAAGAATGTGTAGAAAGAACTTGGCAGAACCTTAGGGATGGAATGGTAAGTGCAGCGGAAGAAGTGTGTGGAACAATAAAAAGAGGCAGTAGTAAAAGAAGAGATGCATGGTGGAATGATGAAGTGAAAGAAGCTGTAAAGAAGAAGAAGAAAGCATGGTTAGACTACTTGGCCTCTAGTAATGATAAGGATATGAGAGAGAAGATGAAAGAAAGATATAGGCTGCAGAAAGTTCACACGAAAGCACTGATTGAGGAAGTGCGTGAAAGGTGTAGAATGGAAGCGGACGAAAGGTTGTCGCACAACTTTAAGGAGAACTCCAAACTCTTCTGGAAAGAGGTTGGAAGGACCCGAAGTGGTGCGACGGCCTTAAGAATGAACAAAGTGCTTTCGAGAACTAATGACGTCCACTCAGAAAAATCGGACGTCATGCAGCGATGGAGCGAATTTTATAGAGAAATGTATGCGTGTGATGATCTTAGTGAGGGATCCGGGGATGACGCCGTGACTGGTACGCCAGACCCGGACCTCGATGACACTGAGATCATCAGTATGAAAGAGATTGAACGTGCGAATCGAAGTTTGAAATGTGGTAAGGCTGCGGGACTAGACATGGTTACTGCTGAAATGGTCAAGTATGGTGGGCCTCGCATCTGGGACAGCTTTCATCTGTTGTGCAATTTGTGCTGGCGGACGGGGGATGTCCCGGATGATTGGCGATCCGCAGTCATTGTGCCTTTATATAAAGGTAAAGGTTCACATTTTGACTGCGGGTGCTATCGGGCGATCAGCTTGACCAGTTTAGCAAGTAAAGTTTACTCGAAGGTTTTAACACGTAGGATGCAAGAGAAATCGGAAAGATTTCTATGGGAGGCACAATGCGGATTTAGTCCTGGAAGAGGATGCACGGATCAAATGTTTTCTCTCCGCATGATCACGGAAAAGCTTCTGGCTGCTAACCAGAAGATTTTCTGTGCTTTTGTGGATCTTGAGAAAGCATTTGATAAGGTTGTAAGGAAGAAAATGTGGGAACTGTTGCCGGGGTATGGTGTGGATGGTCGATTGCTAAGGGCTGTGCAGTCTCTTTACTGTGACTGTAAAGCCTGTGTGCGGGTAGGGCATGACCTGTCACCCATGTTTAACGTCCAAACGGGCGTAAAGCAGGGTTGTGTCATGTCTTCCTGGCTGTTCATACTGTATCTCGACAGCTGTTTACAGAAGCTGAAAGATAGCTGTTTGGGTGTGAAATTGGGTGACATAAAAGTAAATTGTCTGCTGTATGCTGATGATACAGTGCTTATTGCACCATCAGAGGCAGAACTGCAGGCATTAGTCACGTGTATGAAAGAGGAATGTGAAATTAAAGGTCTCCGTTTGAATGCTAATAAAACTAAGGTTCTGGTATTTGAAAGGGACGAAGAGAGAACGAAGTGTGAAATATGGGTAAATCAGGAATGTCTAGAACAGGTAAATGAAATTGTATACTTGGGGAGTGCTTTTAGACGGGATGGAAGATGTGATTTAGATGAGGACAGGCGTGTCGCTGCCGGGAACAAAGTCAATGGTGCCCTGACTGCGTTAGTCAAAAGGCAAGGCGTAGCGAAGAGTGCACGCGTTGCAATACATAACGCAGTGTTGGTACCGACTTTGTTATATGGCAGCGAAACCTGGGTATGCCAGAAGAAGTATAAAAGTAAGTTGAATGCAGTGGAAATGCGATCTCTTCGTAAAATGTGCGGCGTTACCTTGGCCGACCGAAAGCGAAACGAAGAGATTCGCAATATGGCAGGTTTGAAAGATGACTTTATCACAAAAATTGATAAGGGCGTGCTTCGGTGGTTTGGGCACGTTGAGCGAATGAGTGAAGACCGAATGGTGAAGAAAATATATAGCGCGAAAGTTAATATTAAAAGGTATCGAGGTAGACCAAGACTAACTTTCGAAGACAATGTGAGCAAATTGCTCGAAGAGGGTAGGGTCAAGAGTACTCGGATACCTAGACGTGCATGCATGAAGAAGATAATGAATCTGAAAGAAGCGAAAGAGGTTTGTAAGGGTCGTGACACTTGGCGATCTGTTCTTTCTGGCTACCCCGTCAGGGATTGTGCGTGAAGATAAGTAAGTAAGTAAGTAAGTAAAAAATTGCAAGGTATGGAAAATATGGAGGAATATCAATTATTTCAAAGCCATCATCTGGATTGTAGTCATCGCACGGAAGGTCTTGTGAGCTGAGTCATTATCTAAGTGAAGCTAAACAATCTTTGTGATCTTGACTGACTTATTCCTTAGTAAAATTCCAACACAGATAATTATCAATCACGAGTGATTTTTATTTTTGGAAACACGTTACAAGAAGCCATAACAAATGAATTCGATTTTAAACAATAGATAATCGGTTCATTCCTATTTTAGGTATCTTACAAATATTTCAGTTTTCTAGGAAGTGTTTACATTTTTTAATTGCAAAGTTTGTACCATATTTTATTTTCTTGTAACGACCCTCGTTCTAATATCCTTATATATAAACATTAAGAACGGATTACTTACTTGGCTAACTAAGTTTCAAGTTTACATTCAATGAGGAACTTCTAATAACAAGCTACGGAGATAAAGCTCTCTCAATTAATTAGCAAAAGTTAAGACGACGTTTCACAATTAGTTATTGAATTTAAGTTATATGATATTATGTAGCTTACTGTAATCTTAAGAGTTTTCACTATATTATACAAAATATTATTAATTTTGCATTATTTTTCTAATAGTTAAGGCTTTTCTTGTACAGTTGATGCTTTATGCCATTCTCTGCCAACCAATTCCGACAATGATAATGATAGTGATGATATTTTTTCCCAATAATCTACATATCAATCATATTCCGCTTGGATTGTTGGTGTATGCGTGGTATAACCATGCTACAGATTTATTATAGTTGTAGCACGAATGGGTCGGCTCGACCGGGGAAGGACGAAGCTCTCACAGAATACCAGTGTAATAGCTCAATACTACTAGGTTTCGTATGGTGAGTATTTCTTTTACCTTCTATTTTTTTACCTTCCATATTTCATCAGAGATGGCAACGCATCTGCTATTTGATTCTTAATAGAGGACAGATGAAGATGTCTGTGGGCCACGGCATCCACTTAGTATCAGGTGGACTGTGTGATCGCTTATCAACCCTATTCTATAAAAAAGAGTAACCAGTGTAATAAATTATTCCACTTCTGATGTAATCAATTATCCCACTTCTGATGTTAGAAATTATTCCAATTCCGAGGCTAGAAATTATTCTCATAATTATTTAAATAAAATAATATTACTCGTATTAGAAGTTACTCTGAAGGTTAATTGTGAAAAATAATAAAAGTAAGAAAGCGGATGTTCAACTTGTTATCTTGCTTACGCAATTAATCAATATCAAGAATAAGAAAGCGTACTGCACTACACAATCAGTATAGAGCAATTATAGTTCAACCGACCGTAATATGTACCCGTCACAATCACACATTGGTGTAACGTTAAGGATATAATTACATGATAACACCAAAGTATGTAAAGCAACAGCAACAATTCTCATCTCAATGTAACACAAAGCCTAAGCCTCTCAGCAACAAGATCTTCCTTGCCGACACTAGTAGAATACTCCAACGTGCATTGCAATGATAGTAACTCTTGTAGCATTACCAACTGATCACTCTTAGTCACCTGCGCGGTACTTTATACTGCTAGAAAGAGTGGGAGTTTACAGTTCTTTTTTTTTTCTTTTTAAAAACAAACGTTACCCCCACACTAGGATTTTCTCCTGTGTCGTGGAGGCAGTTTACAAACATAAATTGCACGAGGACAAACATCCAGACTCGGAACAATTATTTGTAGGTCATACAAATACTTGTTCCGAGCGGGATTCGAACCCGCAGCCCCCAGCGCAACAACTCATTGCTAAGCCACTGCCACACACCTTCAATTCTTCTTATTTTCCTTTATTATTCTACTCTCATTTCTAACACCAATGTATAAAAAAATTGATGGTTTTGAGAGATTGACTGACTACTATTTACATTCATGTCACTACTTCAGCTCTCTTTTTGACAAACTTAAAAATTTTACAATACTCAATACTAAAAGCATCTATCTTTTATGTAATGTATATTGAATAAAAAATATTCTATTCTATTCTATTCTTAAAATATGTTCCTAAAAATAAACCAGTATCAAAAAAGTTTCTCCCTGGTATAACAGAGATCTTATTCGCCTTTCACGTGAAAAGTATAACCTCAGCATAAGATACAAAAAGTAAAAAAATTCACTCGACGAACTGGCCTTCCAAACAATTATAAAACGGTGCTCTGATTTTACACAATATTTTTATCTTAAATATATAACTGTCTTCGAGAAGTCTCTATCAGTAAATCCAAAAAAGATTTGGACCTTTCTTAAGAACAAAAAAGTCAATTGCAACGCATATCCTTCTGCAATGAAATTCGATGATAGGGAAGAAACTTGTGGCACTGGTATTTGTTATCTTTTTGCTTCCTTTTTTGCCTCGGTTCAACTGCAAAGATCACCTCTCTACAACATACCTGATCCCGAATACTCAGTCTCTTGTTTCCTTGGAAGTCTACCCTCAAGCGGGAGGCTGTTCTGAAAACTCTGAAAGAACTAGATAGGACTAAGGGAGCTGGCCCGGATGGAATACCCTCTTTGTTTGAAGTTCAATACTGTGAATCTCTCTTCTTTCTTCTAACAATAATATTTAATGGGTCTTTAAGAAATTGCGTATTTCCCTCGATCTGTGATTCGGCATCCGTGAAAAACTATAGACCCATTTCGATACTCTCAGTATTTGGGAAGGCATTTGAATCCTTGATTTTGCCGGTCTTGTCCTATCATGTAATGCCTTTAATTTCACCTCTCCAATCTGGTTTTTTAGCATCTCGCTCAATGCTAACTAAATTGATTCCGTTTGTGGAGTTTTTTTCTAATTCCCTTGATTCTCGTGTTTCTGTGGACATCATATATACATCGACTTTGGTAAAGCTTTCGATTCGGTTGATCACATAATTTTACTTGGTAAACTTTCTCGTTTGGGTGTAAATGGAAGCCTTCTGGAATGGTTTGAATCCTATCTTAATCAGCGGAGGTCGGTGTGAGAGATTATTGTAATACTGGAGGGTGGATATGAATAAATCAGTCTCAGCTCGATATCGGTGTTTGATTGCCGCGTCCCCATGTTGACATGGCGCAGTCGGAAAAGTAAATCCTAGATCAAAACAAAGATTCACTTTTAAAATTCACTACCGCGGAAGCTGTCTTACAAATATTGGATGGACATTTTAATATAAAACCTAATGTTACAGTGGAACGACACCGATTTTTTACAAGGAATCAGAGAGAAAATGAGACAATAGAACAATATGTTTTAGACTTGCAGAAATCGGCTCAAACATGCGATTTCGGGGCCTTAAGCGACAGTCTTATAAAAGATAGGCTGATATGTGGCGTATCCAATTCAGCTATTCGGGAACGGCTACTAAGGGAGTACGATCTAACTTTAAGCAAAGCATTAGAAATATGTCGAGTCGCGATAGTATCGAGGGTTTATGCGGATAACATTAAACAGGAGCAGTTATCAGCATTCTTAATCAACAATAATAATCAAGCGGTCGAAAACGATGAGAATATTTGGAGTGTGCGGCACAGGAGGGATTCAAGGAGAGGATATCGCGGTGGCGTAGGTGGCGTGAGCGCGGACGCGCGCATAGGCGGACGCGGCGTACGCGGCGGCGCGTCGCGCTCGGCCCAGCGCCCGCCATGGCGCGCTCGAGGCGAGCGTGCCTTCACGGGTTCGACGCTTTGGGTGAAGCAATGTGGGCATTGTGGCAGTGTACATAAAAAGTTTGAGTGTCCCGCGTATCGCAAGCAGTGTCTAAGATGTGCGAAAATGAATCACTTTGCCAGAGTCTGTGGTGCTAGTGTATTCAATGTCGAGGAGTCAGATGAGCAGGTAATACATACTGTAAAATCTAGTAGTGAGTGGAATATTAACCTAACGATTAATAATAAGTCTGATAATTTTAAATTAGATACTGGGGCAGATGTTAATATATTGCCGTTGTATTATTTGCCTCAAATAGGGGTCTCGGATAAAGATTTGCTAAAAACAAATACCAAGTTATCTGGCTACTCGGGCACCGCCATAAAAGTAGTAGGGAAAATCACTTTAAAGGTTTATTACAAAAGTAAAATGTACATGCTAGAATTTAAAATAGCAGATGTTAAGTCTATGCCGGTCTTGGGCAGGTTTGCGTGCAGTGAGTTGGATATGGTGAGACGCGTGATGTCGATACAGGAGGATAGCGGAGTTCCCTCATTTTTAGGGTAGCACAATGACGTTTTTCAGGGTATAGGGTGCTTACCGGGGAAATACAGAATAAAATTATATGAAAATGTTGTACCGATTGTTCATGCTCCTAGGAAACTACCGTTCGCGATTAGGGACAAAGTTGAGATGAAATTGGAAGAGATGGAAAAACAAGGCATTATAGCCAAGGTAGAGGGCCCATCGGACTGGATAAGTAGTTTAACTATTGTTAAAAAAGCTAATGGAGACATACGAGTTTGTCTTGATCATAAGGAATTAAATAGAGCGATCAAAAGAGAACATTTTAGGTTACCGTCACTCGACGAGATTGTATCAAAACTTTCAGGTGCTAGGTATTTCAGTACTCTGGATGCGGTAGCAGGGTTCTGGCAGGTGGCTTTAGACGATACAAGCGAGTTGTGCACGTTCAACACTCCCTTTGGACGTTACAAATTCTTAAGGTTACCCTATGGCATATGCTCGGCACCAGAGGTGTTTCATAAAAAATTATACGAAAATTTAGATGACTTAGATGGAGTTTGTATGTACATCGACGACTTATTAATATACGGTAGCAGCAAAAAAGAACATGATGAAAGATTAAAATTAGTATTGGACAGGTGCAGGAAAATCAACCTCAAATTAAATAAAAATAAGTGCAAATTTGGGTTAGAAGAAATCAGGTATTTGGGACACAGGATTACAAAGAAGGGGCTTTATCCGGATAACTCGCACATTACAGCAATTACGAACATGCCTAAACCTGGAAATAAAAAGGATGTAGAGCGATTACTAGGACTAATTACTTACGTGGGTGCTTTTATACCAAATTTATCTGATAAGACATTGTTTTTGAGAGAGTTGTTAAAAAAAGAAACGGAATGGCACTGGGATGAACGACATGACGAGTGTTTAAGAGTTATAAAACAGTGTTTATCAAAACAAACAGTGTTAAGATATTACGACTTAGACCTCCCTATTACTATCTCAGTAGATACGAGCAAAAGCGGCTTAGGTGGCTGTCTAATGCAAAAAGGAATGCCAGTTTGTTATGCGTCTAAGTCATTGTCAAAAGCAGAACAGCGATATGCTCAGATAGAGAAGGGGTTATACGCTTGCGTTTTTGCTTGTGAGAGATTTCATGCGTACATCTACGGAAGAACAGATGTCGTGATCGAAACTGATCACAAGCCACTCGTTAGCATTATAAAGAAACCAATAGTGGACTCACCATCGCGCCTACAACGGATGTTATTGAAATTACAACGCTATACATTCAAATTAGTCTACAAAGCCGGTAAACATCTATTTATTGCAGACGCGTTGTCACGGGCATACGAGCCCGAGCCGGCGTTGAGCGCGCAGGTTTCCAGCGCTGACTATACACAGCACGATGAAGTTTGCGCGATCACAAGAGATATGGCACTGAGCGCAGCGACTGATGTTACGGACTTGCAGTTTATTAAGTTGCAAAAGAGTTCAGAAAATGATGATGAACTCGCGTTGTTGAGGAAATACATAAGAGAAGGGTGGCCTACAAACAAACATGACGTCATAGATTTGGTAAAGCCATATTGGGGCTATAAAGAGCATTAATCGATCGCGTATGGTCTAGTCTGGAAGGATCAAAGGATAGTGGTGCCAAAACTCTTAGGAAAAGATTTGTTAAGAAAGATACACGTCGGTCATGTAGGGTTGCAAAAATGTCAATTGCGGGCAAGGGAGACAATATTTTGGCCGGGAATAAATAACGATTTAACAAATTTAGTATCTAATTGTAGTATATGCCTGACGTACAGGAAAAACAACCAAAAGAAAGAAATGCGAACTCACGAAATTCCCGACCGACCATGGGCAAAAGTAGGTACAGATCTATTTCAAATAAAGGTGTGGATTATTTATTATTAGTCGATTACTATAGCAAATTTTTTGAAATAGAGAAATTACAATGTACAACTTCAGCGAGTATAATTGAAACCCTAAAAAACATATTTAGTCGTCAGGGTATACCGAACGTAGTCATGTCTGATTGTGGTCCACAGTTTTCATCAACCCTGTTTAGACAGTTTTCGTTAGAATGGAATTTCAAACACATAACCTCATCGCCACGATATCCGCAATCTAACGGAAAAATTGAGCGAATGGCACAAACTGTAAAAAACATAATACTTAAAAGTAAAGAAGATAGAGTTGATTATCGATTGGCTTTATTAGAGTATCTTAACACACCTTTAGAAAATGATATTTCATCACCAGCTGAGTTATTGCAAAGTGGGAAATTCAGAAGTATGTTACCAAAGTTAGAATACACTTTAAAATCATAATTACAAAAGAATGTACATAATAAATTAGTCATGAGGCAAAATAATCAAAAATACTACTACGACCAACATACGCGAAATCTAGACCAATTAAGTAACGGACAAAAAGTAAGGGTACTACTAGATGTAAACCAAAGAGAATGGTTATCAGGGACAATATTGTGTCAGCTGCGATATCGTTCATATAAAATAAAATTAGCAAACGGGAGCATTATTATACGTAACAGACGCCATATTATTAAAGATTCTCCACATAGACAGGACGCGCCACACTATACTTTAAACAATTACGATGATGTCCGACCTCACTGCCTGCGGGCGTCCAAAACAATCAGGTTTCTAACGGTACTATACCTTCTGAAGCCTCACCTAATACAGTAAACAACAATAATTATTATGTCACACGTTCCGGCAGGACAGTGAGGCCACCGGATAGATTGGGCTTTGAACACTGAACAGCGGTGATGAACAGCTGCGCAGCTGCGTCGCCACAGTCACCGTGTTAAGTGAAAACAAAACTCTAAATTATAACGTACGCTCAAATAACGAAAATAAAGTATGTAAAAAAATGTAAACTATCAAAACCCGGCATGATATTATTTTTTGTTTCTTAAGCTGCACAGCATGCACGTTTATTACACCAAAGGTCCCAGGTTCGATTCCTGACTGGACTTATAATTTTAGTTAGTTGGTGTATTATTTTAGATTTATTACTTAAGAAATGAAATAAATGTAATTGATTTATTAATTTAAGAGTATAATAAGTATTACTAATAAAAAAAAATTGATCGGATTAAAAAAAAATATTATTTAATTTAAGTAATTAAATGAACATTTCATACTATACATACACATATTGTAATGCCAGTGATTTCATAATTGATTTTCTTATTTGTAAGAGAGGGGAAGATGAGTAGTTAGAGAGATATAATTCATAATAATGTATTATTAATCAGAATAACTTACTAATTTAATATACATATGTAATATTATTTAAATTATTATTTTATAGTGAAAATACCTATCAATCGTCTTACTATTTTTGTGATAAAAATATGCAAGAGTAAAATTCCATTTTAATTTTGTTTCTTATCATTAAGAAGGAAGATGTGAGAGATTATTGTAATACTGGAGGGTGGTTATGAATAAATCAGTCTCAGCTCGATCTCGGTGTTCGATTGCCGCGTCCCCATGTTGACAGTCGGAAGTCGGAGTGGTCCTTCCCCAGTCGAGCCGACACATTCGTGGTACAACTACACTACTAATATAGCTGCAGCAGCGCTCTCACAGAATACCAGCGTAAAATAGCAGCTTGACACTGCTGTGTTTCGTATGGTGAGTGTAGAGAACCGGAGACCCTTTTTACTAAAAACGAGGCATTCCTAGTCTTCAGAGATGACTACGCATCTGCATTTTGAGTCTTAATTGGGGGATAAATCTACATGTCTGTGGGCCTCCGGAGACCGGAGACCCATTTTACTGGAAAGAGGCATTCCATCTTAGTCGTCACGGGTGACAACGCATCTGCATTTTGACTCTTTATTGAGAATAAATGTAGATGTCTAAGGGTCACAGCAACCACTTACCATCATGTGGACTGTGTGCTGGTTTGTCACCCTATTCTAGAAAAAAAAACTAAGGTTTTACAAAAATTTACTTCGCAAATATCCGCGTTATAAAATAAAATGATGTGTCTTACCTAGTATGAAGAAGCACCTCCCGCCCTCCCTCAATTGCGTGCACTATCCCCGTCACCACTAATCCCAGCACCGCTATTTCCAACACCACTACACTAGGCAAGACACACCACTGACGATAATACGACACGTGTTTCGCCTCTACACGAGGCATCCTCAGGTGATATAGACTCTACGGTGGCTAACCGCTAAGTGAGCGGCGAGCCAAAACAAGTGCCTTTTATACAAATCGATGATGCAACCGCTCTCCACCTAAGTAGCGAGCGACTGCGTCATGCGATAAAACATGCGACCAATCACCGCTGGACTTACGCAGCCGTTTGTAAAATTAAAAACAAACCGCCGCGCAACGCCCACCTTATTAGAGAGCAGGCTTGAAGATTTTTAAGAGAGGTGAGTTAGCAACATTTGTTTGTTCATTCAGCAATGCAACGGTATTATTATTACTTTTTAATATCTCAAACTGTTCCAGCACACACAGCCGCAGCCCTTTATTACACGTATGTAAGACTTTAAAGGAGTGGTCGTTGGCTAGGTTGTGTCCAGTGTCCAAAAGATGTTTGGCAAAATGGGATTTATCGGGATTGCAATTCCTGTACGCGGCTAAATGCTCTTTATAACGTGTCTCGAAATTGCGACCAGTCTGACCCACGTAAACGGCGTGGCATTCGTCACAAACAAGTTTGTAAACACCTGACTTTTGACGAATATCCAACTTATCTTTACTACGAGTATTACAGATATTTCTAAGAGAATTGTTTGTTTTGAACGCCACATGAACGCCGTTTTGTCGAAGAGTATTAGCTACTTTTTCAGGTATGGGGCCTAAGTAGGTCAAACTGCTCACATATCGATGAACACTTTTAGGTTGAACCGCGTACAGAGAGTTGCGAATAACATGCATTTGTTTCTTTTTAATTAAATTGTTAATGAGATTTTTTGAAAAACCGTTAGAGACCGCTATTTGATAAATTATATTAAGTTCTTTTAAATAATTTTTTTTACTTAATGGGACAGTGAACAAACGGTTAATGTAACAATAAAAAGCGGCTACTTTATGTTGCCATGGATGACATGATGACGCGGGGATGACCGTGTCGGTGTGAGTTGGCTTTCGATAAATTTGGAAAACATGTGACGATTCTTTTCTTGTTATTGTTAAGTCAAGAAAATTAAGGGAACAATCTTGTTCCAATTCAAGTTTAAATTTAATTTTGTCATGGACTCTATTTATTTTATTGAGGAAAACATCCAGTTGTCTCCTTGTGCCAGTCCAGCAAATAATTATGTCGTCTACATATCGATAGTAATATAAGATATTTTGATTGACAACTGTATGTTGTTTTTCGAAATTATCCATGAAAATGTCCGCCATAAGGGGACTTAGAGGGGACCCCATAGCTAACCCTTCTTTTTGTAGATAGAAACGGTTATTAAACCGGAAATAGTATTGTTTCATACAGAGAGAGGTTAAGTTAATAAGATTATTTGTTTCCCCGGGATGTAGACGACGTTTTTCAAAGAGATCTGCGAGTATACGCAAACAGTCAGGGGATGGGACATTTGTGAAAAGACTATCAACGTCTAGAGATAACAATATGGATTTAGGAGGAATACGAATATCTTTAATTTTGGAAATGAGATCTAAGCCATTTTTTAGGCTGTAAGTGGGGTTGAATCCAGATTTCTCTCGAAGGAGGAAGTTTAATTTTTTAGCAAGGAAATAAGCTGGTGCACCAATATATGAGACAACTGGACGAATAGGAACATGTTCTTTATGTATTTTTGGTAACCCATATAAAATGGGTGCTTGAGGATTCATTGGAACAAGATTGCTCCGAGACAAGTTGTGATCGGGAAAAACATATGATGATTGTTGTATACATAACTTAATATCCGAAGTAAACTTTTTGGTTGGGTCAGACTCCAATAGCTCAAAGTCATCACCTTGGATAACATCGTTAACTTTCTGGCTGTACCCACTACTCTCCATAATAACAACAGTATTGCCTTTATCGGCTTTAGTAACAATAAGGTCGTTTTCCCTTATTCTCTGCTTTAGGGACTTAAAAACAGGGAACTCAGGATTGAAATGGGAAGACGCGGGCACAGCCCGAATTTCATTAGCTACCAAACTTTTAACGATGTTATCTTTCTTCCCGATCACAACAGCCACCTCCGCGTCAACAGCCATAGTCTCTAACGATTTTTGGGAGACCGAAGGTGTTAAATTATACTTTAGGCCTTTATGTAAAAGGGACAACTCATCTGTTGGAAACTGGACATCGGAAAGATTTTTAACTCGGGGATAAAATTGGTGATATTCTGTATGTATGTCGTTATTACGATTACGGGATGAAGAGGATACAAGTCGTTGTAATTTACGTGAATGAATTTGATATTTCTCATAAACAGCCATTGAAGCAAGTTCTCTGGCTTTCCCATCCAAAATATCAAATTCAATATTATGTAATTTATATGAAAGTTCAGAGTATAATACTTTAAGGTGGATTTTTAAATTATCTCTATTGGAAAACCAACGACGACACTCCTCATTAAGCCAAATGTTCTGAGCTTTAGAAATAGCAATACTGGCCGCTCGACTATTTGTGCTGGAACGTATTTGAATATAATTGGGAATAACATGAAGTTGTTTGCACTGCTGATTGAACCAAACATTTTGGGCAGCAATACGATGGAGTTTTGTTAATTTGACATAGAGTCTTGCCTGGTCGGCCGTGCTAGCCTCTTTAATATAATTAATAGAATCAGGCGTTACATTGCGGAAATCCATTATACAAAAGCTTTTACAAAAATTTACTTCGCATATATCCGCGTTATAAAATAAAATGATGTGTCTTACCTAGTATGAAGAAGCACCTCCCGCCCTCCCTCAATTGCGTGCACTATCCCCGTCACCACTAATCCCAGCACCGCTACTTCCAACACCACTACACTAGGCAAGACACACCACTGACGATAATACGACACGTGTTTTGCCTCTACACGAGGCATCCTCAGGTGATATAGACTCTACGGTGGCTAACCGCTAAGTGAGCGGCGAGCCAAAACAAGTGCCTTTAATACAAATCGATGATGCAACCGCTCTCCACCTAAGTAGCGAGCGACTGCGTCATGCGATAAAACATGCGACCAATCACCGCTGGACTTACGCAGCCGTTTGTAAAATTAAAAACAAACCGCCGCGCAACGCCCACCTTATTAGAGAGCAGGCTTGAAGATTTTTAAGTGAGGTGAGTTAGCAACATTTGTTTGTTCATTCAGCAATGCAACGGTATTATTATTACTTTTTAATATCTCTAACTGTTCCAGCACACACAGCCGCAGCCCTTTATTACACGTATGTAAGACTTTAAAGGAGTGGTCGTTGGCTAGGTTGTGTCCAGTGTCCAAAAGATGTTTGGCAAAATGGGATTTATCGGGATTGCAATTCCTGTACGCGGCTAAATGCTCTTTATAACGTGTCTCGAAATTGCGACCAGTCTGACCCACGTAAACGGCGTGGCATTCGTCACAAACAAGTTTGTAAACACCTGACTTTTGACGAATATCCAACTTATCTTTACTACGAGTATTACAGATATTTCTAAGAGAATTGTTTGTTTTGAACGCCACATGAACGCCGTTTTGTCGAAGAGTATTAGCTACTTTTTCAGGTATGGGGCCTAAGTAGGTCAAACTGCTCACATATCGATGAACACTTTTAGGTTGAACCGCGTACAGAGAGTTGCGAATAACATGCTTTTGTTTCTTTTTAATTAAATTGTTAATGAGATTTTTTGAAAAACCGTTAGAGACCGCTATTTGATAAATTATATTAAGTTCTTTTTAATAATTTTTTTTACTTAATGGGACAGTGAACAAACGGTTAATGTAACAATAAAAAGCGGCTACTTTATGTTGCCATGGATGACATGATGACGCGGGGATGACCGTGTCGGTGTGAGTTGGCTTTCGATAAATTTGGAAAACATGTGACGATTCTTTTCTTGTTATTGTTAAGTCAAGAAAATTAAGGGAACAATCTTGTTCCAATTCAAGTTTAAATTTAATTTTGTCATGGACTCTATTTATTTTATTGAGGAAAACATCCAGTTGTCTCCTTGTGCCAGTCCAGCAAATCATTATGTCGTCTACATATCGATAGTAATATAAGATATTTTGATTGACAACTATATGTTGTTTTTCGAAATTATCCATGAAAATGTCCGCCATAAGGGGACTTAGAGGGGACCCCATAGCTAATTCTTCTTTTTGTAGATAGAAACGGTTATTAAACCGGAAATAGTTTTGTTTCATACAGAGAGAGGTTAAGTTAATAAGATTATTTGTTTCCCCGGGATGTAGACGACGTTTTTCAAAGAGATCTGCGAGTATACGCAAACAGTCAGGGGATGGGACATTTGTGAAAAGACTATCAACGTCTAAAGATAACAATATGGATTTAGGAGGAATACGAATATCTTTAATTTTGGAAATGAGATCTAAGCCATTTTTTAGGCTGTAAGTGGGGTTGAATCCAGATTTCTCTCGAAGGAGGAAGTTTAATTTTTTAGCAATGAAATAAGCTGGTGCACCAATATATGAGACAACTGGACGAATAGGAACATGTTCTTTATGTATTTTTGATAACCCATATAAAATGGGTGCTTGAGGATTCATTGAAACAAGATTGCTCCGAGACAAGTTGTGATCGGGAAAAACATATGATGATTGTTGTATACATAAATTAATATCCGAAGTAAACTTTTTCATGTCAAATCACTAGATGGCGCTTGAAAAGTAATCACTTGCTTTGACACGGTGTCAGTGAAAAATTAAAATTAAAATAGTTTTAACTCAAAAAACTTTACATAAGTGTACTTAATTTAAAAATAAAGTCTTACTTGTGACCTGTGAGTGTTATCCAACCATATATTGAAGAAATTATAAAGTTATTACATACTAAAATTTACAACTAAGGCGTAACTGAATTTAGTGCTTACATTATAAATACTACTTTCTCTCTGTACAAAAACGATTTGAACCAACTTTATAAGTGACAGTGAAAATTAACGAGTGTAAAATAGTTCTTTTGAATAGAAAAAAAAATGTGAAAAACTGCAAAGTAATATTTTTACGAACGTTACAAAATTCAAACTAATTATACCTCCGCTACTAGTCAAGAGATGGCGTAAATAAGTGTTTTTGTTAAAACTATCGAAAGAACTCGGCACTCAATGCCATCTATTGTTGATTACCAATACTAAATCTACTACTTACTAGATAGCGCTTCAAAAACTTTCACATTTTATTTATTTTATACTTCTTCATATTTTGAAAACATACTAAAGTTATGGAAAACGTTACTTTACGTAAAAGACTATCAAAAAAATCTAATTCACACAACGATTTAACGAACATCTCACCAGAAAACTCATTTTTTCATTCAACCTTAGAAAATGTTACTAACAAAAGCGTACCATTAGAAACAACTCTGGATGCGTCAATGATTATCGAATTAAAAGATAAATTAGAAGATTTGGAGATACAGTTAAACAGTTCTCATCGAGAGATTGAAAGTCTGAATAGTGAAAATACAGAATTAAGGCAAAGTATAAAAGAAAAAGACTTACAAATAGATTTTTTGAAAAAACTGACTAGGGTTGCATCAAAGGATACATCATTTATATTTCCGAAAAATGACATACCTTCTGTAATTACTGCACACGGACGTTTCAGCGAAATTAGGAAGAAAATTCATAGAACAGCCTCTAATCCGATGACAAAAAATATTCCCATCTTAAATTTCTCAACACCTCCTGCCTCCAAATCATATAAAACTTTGAAAACTCATTGTTCCTCAACACCCCGTAGAAAAGTCCAGTGCCCTCCTGTACTACAAATTTTAAAAAAGACATAAAAAAAACCCATAGATGCTCAAAGTAAGCAAACTGTGAATTCAGTGTGCAATAATTGTCAAAATCGGGCAAAAGATGGCGTTACTAATAGTAATACAAAATTATCCAAAATTATTATATTAGGAGATGAACAAGTAAAAAAACTAGCTCCAGAAATGATTAAGTCGAGAACAAACAGGTGGAACGATATTTATTCTGTCACGGGGATCGTCAAACCTAACGCAACAAGTTCACAAATTTTAAACAGCTGTGATAATATTATATCTACACTTAACAAGGACGACATTGTTATTATAGGTCTGGGTGCACATGATAAGAATCCTTACGTTCTATACTCGGAATTGTGCAACGCCCTTTACAAACTGAAAAACAATCATGTATTTATTCTTAGTGTACAATTTAATCCCTATTTAAATTTAAAAACGCTTAATGAGGGCATCCAGCTTTTTACTCAAAACTATACACATTGTTCCTTTGTAAACTTAGATAATTTTATGACTTATAATTATACCCAATATAGACACAAAGATAATATATTTTTACGAATTAAACATATCTCATTTAAAATCAATATAGAAATTGACTACTTAAACTACAATTTAGAATACATAAAAAACCTAAAATATAATATATGTAGATGCCATACAAATGTTAAAAATACCAATACGTCATCTTATTTTAATAACGAGGATATACGGGATAGATCTAAAATGTCTTTACCCTGCAGTTACAAGCCTAAGAACACAAATAAAAACTTTTTTCGTGAATAATTTACGTACACAATATACAATTAAACTACTTCATCAAAATATTGCAGGCTTATTAAAAAAAAACTGGACATATTGGAACTAGCCCTAAGCGAAATGAATTCACAAAATTATGACATTGATATCATATGTATTACAGAGACATTTGTAAGGAATGGCTCCGAGTCAAATGTAAAATTAAAAAATTACAATCTCTTATCACATTTTTCCAGAAGTAATGAACGCAGAGGAGGTTCGTGTATTTTGGTCAAAAAACATTTACAATGCGAGTTACTGAATAACCTTATACCACCGATGCCATATTTTTTTTGAATACTGCGCCGTGAAAATACTGTCAGTGGATATAATTGTGATATGCATATACAGAACACCAACATCAAACGTAGATCAGTTTTTCAGTAATTTATCATTATTACTTCATAAACTTAAAAACAAGAAAATTTTGCTGTGCGGTGATTGGAACATAGACATCCTTAAAAACACTAAAAACACAAAAAAATTATTGTCTATATTGACCAGTCATAATTTATCAAATCACATTAATAAACCAACAAGAAATTCATCATGTATAGACTTAATTGTTAGCAACATAGAAAATGTAAAACCTCAGATACATTGTTTAGCTTTATCCGATCATGAAACAGCTCAAAGTGTTACGTTTGATATCTGTTATAACCCAGAGAAAATGGCTCCATTACACTGGTTTGAAACACGACGTGACTTAAATACTAATAATATTGATAAGTTTCGAGAATGTATTTCATCGTTGTCGTTTAGTGAGGTTTTTACCGAAACTGATACCAATGCTGCGTTTGAAAAATTTCATGACATGTTAGTACTTTTTTATAAACTTTGCTTTCCCCTTATCACTATTAAAAAAGTAAACAAGGTAACAAAAAATAAGTGGATAACTAAAGGACTCAAAAGATGCTGCATAGTAAAAAGATGTCTCTATCTTAAATATAGACTATCCACTCACAACAAGAAAAATAAAAGACGTCAATACATAAAATATAGTAAAATACTAAAGAGATGTATTTCGGAAGCGCAAGAGACTTTTAACACTAAATATATTTATCGGTCTAAAAACAGATGTAAGGCAACTTGGGATCTGATTAAAAACAAAGCCACTAACAAGAAAGATGTTGGTCATATTGAAAAAATTAGAGATAATAACAACCTGGTAATGAAACCAGAGGAAATTGCTGAAACATTCAATAAATACTTTATTAACCTTACAAATAAACATTGGTGTTACCAATAAATATTTAAACTATAAAAATATTTATTTTAATAACAGTAGTATGTATCTCACGCCAACTCATCCTAGGGACATCTATAAAACACTTAAATCTTTAAATAATACAAATTCAACAGGTTATGACGAATTAAATGTAAAAGTTTTAAAGTAATGTGCTGAATACATCTCAGAACCATTATGTTATATTATAAATCTGTCTCTAAAACAGGGTATATTTCCAACGCGTATGAAATTCTCCATTGTTAAACCTATGTTTAAAAAGGGAGATAGGCAAGACGTTGGAAACTACCGACCAATAACTCTTATTCCTGTGCTCTCAAAAGTTTTCGAAAAAATAATGCATGAAAAACTATATTGTTTTCTTAGCGCCTTTAACATTCTAAAACCAGAACAGTTCGGTTTTCGAAGAAACTGTTCCACAACATTAGCATGTTATGAACTGATTAAAATTATAACTGAAAGCTTAAATTCACGAACTCCACTTTTAACTATATTTCTTGATATAAGCAAAGCTTTTGACTTCGTATCACACAGTCTTCTACTAGATAAATTAGAAAGGTATGGAATAAGAGGAACAGCCCAAAACTGGATAGAGAGTTATCTTAAAAATCGTAAGCAGTGTGTTGAAGTTACAAAAATCATAAAGAACACAAAGATATCAAAACGCTCCCAATATCTTACAAACAGTTTTGGTGTTCCACAAGGCAGTGTACTGGGACCTTTGCTGTTCTTAATATACATTAACGATCTTCCTGACTTTACTACAAGCAAATGCATTTTATTCGCTGATGACACTACTCTTATAGTTAAAGGAATAACAGATCTGCACTTGAAATCGCAGCTAATGGTGCTCTAAATGAGGTCATACAATGGATGAATATAAATAATTTAGATATAAATATAAATAAGACAAAATTTATTGAATATAAAACCTTCAAAAACATTTCAAATGACATTAAACTCACATATAACAACTCGATAATTAAAGAAGTCGTTTTCACGACATTTCTAGGAATAATATTTGATGAATTTTGTAGTTGGAAGCCGCATATGTACTAAAATAGATCGCTTCGTTTTTGCATTGCATAGACTAAGAAATATTGTATAAGAAAGAGCTGCACTGATGGCATATCATGGATATATCTCATCCATACTACGATATGGTGTTCTACTCTGGGGGTATTCGGTGGATTCGGATAAAGCATTTAAAGCACAAAAACGCTGCATAAGAGCTCTTTGTGGTGTTGGTCCTTTAGTGAGTTGCAAACCTTTGTTCAAAGCTAAAAAGATCCTGCCTTTGCCTTCATTATACATATTTGAAATGTGCATGTTTGTTCATAAGCATCCACATTTATTTCAACGTAAGTGTGAAGTGAGTGAAAGTAAGGGTAGATACAAGAATAGGTTATATGCACCAGCAAATCGTCTAAGAGTTACAAAAAGAAATGCTTCTGCAATGTCGATAAGAATTTATAATAAATTACCTGATAATTTAAAGCGTAAAAGTTTATTGTCATTTAAGAAATCTGTTTTGGCATTGTTGCTCACTAAATGTTATTATTCTGTAGAAGAGTTCTTAAACGACAACGACCTACATACGAGTAATAATGAATGATAATTTTAGAATATGATTAATTACGTAATTACAAGTTTCTAATGTTTAAAAAAAATAATGTTTTTCATACTATTTTATATAAAATTTGACTTATGTATTTAATTAATTAATAAATTTGATGTAAAAATAGAAAGAAATTAATGACAATTGGATATGTAACATTATTTAATTATTGACATAAGAATAATAATTAATATATGACATTGACCTATAATATTAATTTTACTTGACATAATAATACTTACTTATATATTTGATGGCATTTTCTGACACTGTGGCATAATAAATTAATTATCAAATCAACTAAATAATATTAAATAATTTTATATTTTGTTAAATTAATATATGTTGTTAAATTCGATAAGTGTTGTTGTTTAGGTTACTTGACCGTTAATATTTGCACACCACTAAGGTAGAATATGTAGAACGAATTATACTCAAACATCATTGTACAACCATATTCTTGCAAATAAAGATTATTATTATTATTATTATTATTATTTGGTTGGGTCAGACTCCAATAGCTCAAAGTCATCACCTTGGATAACATCGTTAACTTTCTGGCTGTACCCACTACTCTCCATAATAACAACAGTATTGCCTTTATCGGCTTTAGTAACAATAAGGTCGTTTTCCCTTATTCTCTGCTTTAGGGACTTAAAAACAGGGAACTCAGGATTGAAATGGGAAGACGCGGGCACAGCCCGAATTTCATTAGCTACCAAACTTTTAACGATGTTATCTTTCTTCCCGATCACAACAGCCACCTCCGCGTCAACAGCCATAGTCTCTAACGATTTTTGGGAGACCGAAGGTGTTAAATTATACTTTAGGCCTTTATGTAAAAGGGACAACTCATCTGTTGGAAACTGGACATCGGAAAGATTTTTAACTCGGGGATAAAATTGGTGATATTCTGTATGTATGTCGTTATTACGATTACGGGATGAAGAGGATACAAGTCGTTGTAATTTACGTGACTGAATTTGATATTTCTCATAAACAGCCATTGAAGCAAGTTCTCTGGCTTTCCCATCCAAAATATCAAATTCAATATTATGTAATTTATATGAAAGTTCAGAGTATAATACTTTAAGGTGGATTTTTAAATTATCTCTATTGGAAAACCAACGACGACACTCCTCATTAAGCCAAATGTTCTGAGCTTTAGAAATAGCAATACTGGCCGCTCGACTATTTGTGCTGGAACGTATTTGAATATAATTGGGAATAACATAAAGTTGTTTGCACTGCTGATTGAACCAAACATTTTGGGCAGCAATACGATGGAGTTTTGTTAATTTGACATAGAGTCTTGCCTGGTCGGCCGTGCTAGCCTCTTTAATATAATTAATAGAATCAGGCGTTACATTGCGGAAATCCATTATACAAAAGCTTTTACAAAAATTTACTTCGCATATATCCGCGTTATAAAATAAAATGATGTGTCTTACCTAGTATGAAGAAAAGATTCTTCGACAAAACGGCGTTCATGTGGCGTTCAAAACAAACAATTCTCTTAGAAATATCTGTAATAGTAAAGTCGCTCGCTACTTAGGTGGAGAGCGGTTGCATCATCGATTTCTATAAAAGGCACTTGTTTTGGCTCGCCGCTCACTTAGCGGTTAGCCACCGTAGAGTCTATATCACCTGAGGATGCCTCGTGTAGAGGCGAAACACGTGTCGTATTATCGTCAGTGGTGTGTCTTGCCTAGTGTAGTGGTGTTGGAAGTAGCGGTGCTGGGATTAGTGGTGACGGGGATAGTGCACGCAATTGAGGGAGGGCGGGAGGTGCTTCTTCATACTAGGTAAGACACATCATTTTATTTTATAACGCGGATATTTGCGAAGTAAATTTTTGTAAAAGCTTTTATATAATGGATTTCCGCAAAGTAACGCCTGATTCTATTAATTATATTAAAAAGGCTAGCACGGCCGACCAGGCAAGACTCTATGTCAAATTAACAAAACTCCATCGTATTGCTGCCCAAAATGTTTGGTTCAATCAGCAGTGCAAACAACTTCATGTTATTCCCAATTATATTCAAATACGTTCCAGCAATAATAGTCGAGCGGCCAGTATTGCTATTTCTAAAGCTCAGAACATTTGGCTTAATGAGGAGTGTCGTCGTTGGTTTTCCAATAGAGATAATTTAAAAATCCACCTTAAAGTATTATACTCTGAACTTTCATATAAATTACATAATATTGAATTTGATATTTTGGATGGGAAAGCCAGAGAACTTGCTTCAATGGCTGTTTATGAGAAATATCAAATTCAGTCACGTAAATTACAACGACTTGTATCCTCTTCATCCCGTAATCGTAATAACGACATACATACAGAATATCACCAATTTTATCCCCGAGTTAAAAATCTTTCCGATGTCCAGTTTCCAACAGATGAGTTGTCCCTTTTACATAAAGGCCTAAAGTATAATTTAACACCTTCGGTCTCCCAAAAATCGTTAGAGACTATGGCTGTTGACGCGGAGGTGGCTGTTGTGATCGGGAAGAAAGATAACATCGTTAAAAGTTTGGTAGCTAATGAAATTCGGGCTGTGCCCGCGTCTTCCCATTTCAATCCTGAGTTCCCTGTTTTTAAGTCCCTAAAGCAGAGAATAAGGGAAAACCACCTTATTGTTACTAAAGCCGATAAAGGCAATACTGTTGTTATTATGGAGAGTAGTGGGTACAGCCAGAAAGTTAACGATGTTATCCAAGGTGATGACTTTGAGCTATTGGAGTCTGACCCAACCAAAAAGTTTACTTCGGATATTAATTTATGTATACAACAATCATCATATGTTTTTGCCGATCACAACTTGTCTCGGAGCAATCTTGTTCCAATGAATCCTCAAGCACCCATTTTATATGGGTTACCAAAAATACATAAAGAACATGTTCCTATTCGTCCAGTTGTCTCATATATTGGTGCACCAGCTTATTTCATTGCTAAAAAATTAAACTTCCTCCTTCGAGAGAAATCTGGATTCAACCCCACTTACAGCCTAAAAAATGGCTTAGATCTCATTTCCAAAATTAAAGATATTCGTATTCCTCCTAAATCCATATTGTTATCTTTAGACGTTGATAGTCTTTTCACAAATGTCCCATCCCCTGACTGTTTGCGTATACTCGCAGATCTCTTTGAAAAACGTCGTCTACATCCCGGGGAAACAAATAATCTTATTAACTTAACCTCTCTCTGTATGAAACAAAACTATTTCCGGTTTAATAACCGTTTCTATCTACAAAAAGAAGAATTAGCTATGGGGTCCCCTCTAAGTCCCCTTATGGCGGACATTTTCATGGATAATTTCGAAAAACAACATATAGTTGTCAATCAAAATATCTTATATTACTATCGATATGTAGACGACATAATGATTTGCTGGACTGGCACAAGGAGACAACTGGATGTTTTCCTCAATAAAATAAATAGAGTCCATGACAAAATTAAATTTAAACTTGAATTGGAACAAGATTGTTCCCTTAATTTTCTTGACTTAACAATAACAAGAAAAGAATCGTCACATGTTTTCCAAATTTATCGAAAGCCAACTCACACCGACACGGTCATCCCCGCGTCATCATGTCATCCATGGCAACATAAAGTAGCCGCTTTTTATTGTTACATTAACCGTTTGTTCACTGTCCCATTAAGTAAAAAAAATTATTTAAAAGAACTTAATATAATTTATCAAATAGCGGTCTCTAACGGTTTTTCAAAAAATCTCATTAACAATTTAATTAAAAAGAAACAAAAGCATGTTATTCGCAACTCTCTGTACGCGGTTCAACCTAAAAGTGTTCATCGATATGTGAGCAGTTTGACCTACTTAGGCCCCATACCTGAAAAAGTAGCTAATACTCTTCGACAAAACGGCGTTCATGTGGCGTTCAAAACAAACAATTCTCTTAGAAATATCTGTAATACTCGTAGTAAAGATAAGTTGGATATTCGTCAAAAGTCAGGTGTTTACAAACTTGTTTGTGACGAATGCCACGCCGTTTACGTGGGTCAGACTGGTCGCAATTTCGAGACACGTTATAAAGAGCATTTAGCCGCGTACAGGAATTGCAATCCCGATAAATCCCATTTTGCCAAACATCTTTTGGACACTGGACACAACCTAGCCAACGACCACTCCTTTAAAGTCTTACATACGTGTAATAAAGGGCTGCGGCTGTGTGTGCTGGAACAGTTAGAGATATTAAAAAGTAATAATAATACCGTTGCATTGCTGAATGAACAAACAAATGTTGCTAACTCACCTCTCTTAAAAATCTTCAAGCCTGCTCTCTAATAAGGTGGGCGTTGCGCGGCGGTTTGTTTTTAATTTTACAAACGGCTGCGTAAGTCCAGCGGTGATTGGTCGCATGTTTTATCGCATGACGCAGTCGCTCGCTACTTAGGTGGAGAGCGGTTGCATCATCGATTTGTATAAAAGGCACTTGTTTTGGCTCGCCGCTCACTTAGCGGTTAGCCACCGTAGAGTCTATATCACCTGAGGATGCCTCGTGTAGAGGCAAAACACGTGTCGTATTATCGTCAGTGGTGTGTCTTGCCTAGTGTAGTGGTGTTGGAAGTAGCGGTGCTGGGATTAGTGGTGACGGGGATAGTGCACGCAATTGAGGGAGGGCGGGAGGTGCTTCTTCATACTAGGTAAGACACATCATTTTATTTTATAACGCGGATATTTGCGAAGTAAATTTTTGTAAAAGCTTTTATATAATGGATTTCCGCAAAGTAACGCCTGATTCTATTAATTATATTAAAAAGGCTAGCACGGCCGACCAGGCAAGACTCTATGTCAAATTAACAAAACTCCATCGTATTGCTGCCCAAAATGTTTGGTTCAATCAGCAGTGCAAACAACTTCATGTTATTCCCAATTATATTCAAATACGTTCCAGCAATAATAGTCGAGCGGCCAGTATTGCTATTTCTAAAGCTCAGAACATTTGGCTTAATGAGGAGTGTCGTCGTTGGTTTTCCAATAGAGATAATTTAAAAATCCACCTTAAAGTATTATACTCTGAACTTTCATATAAATTACATAATATTGAATTTGATATTTTGGATGGGAAAGCCAGAGAACTTGCTTCAATGGCTGTTTATGAGAAATATCAAATTCATTCACGTAAATTACAACGACTTGTATCCTCTTCATCCCGTAATCGTAATAACGACATACATACAGAATATCACCAATTTTATCCCCGAGTTAAAAATCTTTCCGATGTCCAGTTTCCAACAGATGAGTTGTCCCTTTTACATAAAGGCCTAAAGTATAATTTAACACCTTCGGTCTCCCAAAAATCGTTAGAGACTATGGCTGTTGACGCGGAGGTGGCTGTTGTGATCGGGAAGAAAGATAACATCGTTAAAAGTTTGGTAGCTAATGAAATTCGGGCTGTGCCCGCGTCTTCCCATTTCAATCCTGAGTTCCCTGTTTTTAAGTCCCTAAAGCAGAGAATAAGGGAAAACGACCTTATTGTTACTAAAGCCGATAAAGGCAATACTGTTGTTATTATGGAGAGTAGTGGGTACAGCCAGAAAGTTAACGATGTTATCCAAGGTGATGACTTTGAGCTATTGGAGTCTGACCCAACCAAAAAGTTTACTTCGGATATTAAGTTATGTATACAACAATCATCATATGTTTTTCCCGATCACAACTTGTTTCGGAGCAATCTTGTTCCAATGAATCCTCAAGCACCCATTTTATATGGGTTACCAAAAATACATAAAGAACATGTTCCTATTCGTCCAGTTGTCTCATATATTGGTGCACCAGCTTATCTCATTGCTAAAAAATTAAACTTCCTCCTTCGAGAGAAATCTGGATTCAACCCCACTTACAGCCTAAAAAATGGCTTAGATCTCATTTCCAAAATTAAAGATATTCGTATTCCTCCTAAATCCATATTGTTATCTTTAGACGTTGATAGTCTTTTCACAAATGTCCCATCCCCTGACTGTTTGCGTATACTCGCAGATCTCTTTGAAAAACGTCGTCTACATCCCGGGGAAACAAATAATCTTATTAACTTAACCTCTCTCTGTATGAAACAAAACTATTTCCGGTTTAATAACCGTTTCTATCTACAAAAAGAAGAATTAGCTATGGGGTCCCCTCTAAGTCCCCTTATGGCGGACATTTTCATGGATAATTTCGAAAAACAACATATAGTTGTCAATCAAAATATCTTATATTACTATCGATATGTAGACGACATAATGATTTGCTGGACTGGCACAAGGAGACAACTGGATGTTTTCCTCAATAAAATAAATAGAGTCCATGACAAAATTAAATTTAAACTTGAATTGGAACAAGATTGTTCCCTTAATTTTCTTGACTTAACAATAACAAGAAAAGAATCGTCACATGTTTTCCAAATTTATCGAAAGCCAACTCACACCGACACGGTCCATCCCCGCGTCATCATGTCATCCATGGCAACATAAAGTAGCCGCTTTTTATTGTTACATTAACCGTTTGTTCACTGTCCCATTAAGTAAAAAAAATTATTTAAAAGAACTTAATATAATTTATCAAATAGCGGTCTCTAACGGTTTTTCAAAAAATCTCATTAACAATTTAATTAAAAAGAAACAAAAGCATGTTATTCGCAACTCTCTGTACGCGGTTCAACCTAAAAGTGTTCATCGATATGTGAGCAGTTTGACCTACTTAGGCCCCATACCTGAAAAAGTAGCTAATACTCTTCGACAAAACGGCGTTCATGTGGCGTTCAAAACAAACAATTCTCTTAGAAATATCTGTAATACTCGTAGTAAAGATAAGTTGGATATTCGTCAAAAGTCAGGTGTTTACAAACTTGTTTGTGACGAATGCCACGCCGTTTACGTGGGTCAGACTGGTCGCAATTTCGAGACACGTTATAAAGAGCATTTAGCCGCGTACAGGAATTGCAATCCCGATAAATCCCATTTTGCCAAACATCTTTTGGACACTGGACACAACCTAGCCAACGACCACTCCTTTAAAGTCTTACATACGTGTAATAAAGGGCTGCGGCTGTGTGTGCTGGAACAGTTAGAGATATTAAAAAGTAATAATAATACCGTTGCATTGCTGAATGAACAAACAAATGTTGCTAACTCACCTCTCTTAAATATCTTCAAGCCTGCTCTCTAATAAGGTGGGCGTTGCGCGGCGGTTTGTTTTTAATTTTACAAACGGCTGCATAAGTCCAGCGGTGATTGGTCGCATGTTTTATCGCATGACGCAGTCGCTCGCTACTTAGGTGGAGAGCGGTTGCATCATCGATTTGTATTAAAGGCACTTGTTTTGGCTCGCCGCTCACTTAGCGGTTAGCCACCGTAGAGTCTATATCACCTGAGGATGCCTCGTGTAGAGGCGAAACACGTGTCGTATTATCGTCAGTGGTGTGTCTTGCCTAGTGTAGTGGTGTTGGAAGTAGCGGTGCTGGGATTAGTGGTGACGGGGATAGTGCACGCAATTGAGGGAGGGCGGGAGGTGCTTCTTCATACTAGGTAAGACACATCATTTTATTTTATAACGCGGATATTTGCGAAGTAAATTTTTGTAAAAGCTTTTATATAATGGATTTCCGCAAAGTAACGCCTGATTCTATTAATTATATTAAAAAACTAAGGTATAAAACTAAGGATACATTAAATTAAGAAACAATAAATATTTTTACCTAAACGTCGGTTCGAATTTTTATTACAAGCTTGAAGTTAAGATATAACAATTATTATAAGTTTGAAAAAAATCATAATTTAACACATAACCGCTTTTACACTCGGTATTAGCTTTGATATTTTATAGCACAGTTGCGCTCCGAGTTCGATTCCCTGTATCCTATCCCTGATGTGGACTGTGTGCTCGTTTGTCACCATATCCTATAGCCTTCTTTGTTTGAAGTTAGCTGTTGGTGTCCATGGGTTTCAGGAGCCACTTACCACGAGGTAAACTTGGCCTTTAAGTTCGATTTCACTTCATTTTATTAAAAAATATCACTTCAATATTCTTGCCACTAGTTAATAAAGTACTGCAGCAAAAACATGGTAAAAGTAAAAATTAAATGAAAAGCATTACAGATAAAACGGCAACACTGTTGTAAGTAAGTTTGTTTACACCAGTTGCAAAGTGCTGGCTTTAGTATGAGAACAATGACAATTTTCATTTTAAAACTAAACTATCGTCGCACTGTTAGAATATCTTTGCCGTTATATTTAATAATTACTGAAATTTGTAGTCTTGTTACGTTTTCTTAACTATTTAATTTTGCAGAATATAGTCGGTTTACTTAACACCTTCAAAGATGTTGTTAGACGTTAAAGTATAATATTCATTTGCATTTATTTTTCTTTAAGTAATTGTGTGATAATTAATTTAAATATCTTTTTATTCATGTTGACAACATTAAAACATAAAACATAAATATTATAATATCAGAAAAAAAAACTAAAACTAAAATCTTAAATTATCATAAAATTCTACTTCCCGCGGTAGAGAGCTTTAAGCGTTTGCTGCGTTTCCTAATTGAATGGCTATAATACTTAGCATACAACTTATTAATTGAAACGTAATTTAAAATAATATTTAAAATTATATTAGAAAAAGGTTCTCGAGTGGCAGCTTTATATCAGTAGACGAAGTGTGGGGTGCCCCCCCCCCCCCCCCCCCCAGTAGATAGGGACAACCTGGTAAGAAGGAAGTCGATGGATGCAGGTGGCTCAGGACCGTACTTTGTGTCATTCTTTGGGGGTGGCCTATGTTCAGCAGTGGACCTAAGAAGGGACAACCCTTCATCATTATATTCATTAATGTTATGACATAACATTAAAATATATAGCATAAATATAGAAATTTCATAATATAAGAGCCGTGATAGCTCAGTGGCTAAGCGCTCGATGTAAATTTCACAGTACGCGAGCAACCCGGGTTCAATCCCCGCCGGCACCAATGCAATTGTTAATTGTAATTTTGAGTGCTGATTTACCCCGTGCTCGTTGGTGAAGGAAAACATCGTGAGGAAACCTGCATGTCTGTGAAATAAGAAAAAAATATACTACGAAGACGTGTCAAATTCGTCAACATGCATTGGTGCAGCGCGGCGGTGGTTTACTTGCGATATAACCCTCTCAGAAATTAGAGAAGGCCTGGCCCAGCCGAGGGACGTATATAACTTCAATGTTTTCTTAAATATATTAATTTATAATGCCATATTAAAAACAAAAAACTTAAGCAAATAAATTAAATTATTATATAGCCCTACCCCCCGCGGTATAGTGTCAAGAACACTGGCTGCATTTTCTCGCTGAATGACTCATCATTGAGCACATAAGTAAAGAATTCGTACCGTACAGAGGCAAATCTTTATACAACCGCGCTGTTATAATTATACTACACTCAGCGTCACAAAAATCGCACGTCTCTGAGTTTGCGCGAAAAATGTCTGTAATGGCTAGAAACGAATTATATTTATATAAATATTGGTATGTTTGAAATGGGTATTTGAATAGCTTTACAATATTAATAAAAAAATCATGAAATCATTAAAACGTTTATCATTATAGAGCGTCAAAAATAAACACTGTCAAATGCTCGTTAGTAAGGACGCTAGTTGAAATATGGGTCAGTCGTAATTTAGACTTTGCTGTGAACACACGTGAACAAGTAACCCAAGTAAGAACAAGTAAAGATGGACACCAGCTCTGAAGAAGCCGCTCAAGTGATTGCCCTATTGCAGTCGGGGATGCGGCAGTGTGACGTTGCTCGACAGTTGAACCTGTCCCGTTTTTCAGTTCGACGGGTGTTCCAACGTTTTCAGCAGACTGATGGTTATGTTAGAAAACCGGGGTCTGGAAGAAAACGGTGCACATCAGAAAGAGATGACCGTTTCATCGTTACGACATCTTTACGAAACCGTTTTACAAATGCTGTTGAGTTACAACAACAGCTTCGATCAACTCGGAGAACATCTGTGAGTGTATCTACAATAACAAGAAGGTTACAAGAAAAGAGTTTAACAGCCCATAGACCTGCTAAAGGACCAAAACTTACTGCACAGCATCGCAGAGATCGCCTAGAGTTTGCTCGCAATCATTGCGAGTGGACTCTAGAACAGTGGCGGACCGTACTCTTTTCTGATTAGACGAGGGTCTGTCTCTTCTGCAATGACAGACGTAGAAGGGTTTACAGAAGACAGGGGGAGAGGTTCACACAACCCTGCTTCGAAGAATCCATCGAATACGGGGGTGGCTCGTGTATGTTTTGGGGCGGCATTTCTGTCAACGGGAAAACGGAACTTGTGTGCGTTTCCCGGACTTGGGGTGGCCGTGGGCAAGGGTCATTAAATGCTGGTCGGTACATTACTGAAATCCTGGAGGAACATGTGGTCCCATATGCTCGTTATGTCGGTGATGGATTCATGTTAATGCATGATAATGCTCGTTGCCACACCGCGGCTATTGTACGGGATTATTTACAGGAGGTCGATATCCCTGTTATGCATTGGCCAGCACGAAGTCCAGACCTTAACCCAATAGAACATCTCTGGGATGACCTAAAACGGCGCGTGCGAGCTCGAGATCCAGCTCTAACCACTCTTCAAGAGCTCCAAGATGCGGTACTTGAAGAGTGCGAACAAATACCCCAAGAGGCTGTTGCGACCCTTGTAAGGTCCATGAAAGATCGCATGGAAGCCGTTATCAAGGCAAGGGGGGGGGGGGGGGGTAACACTAGGTTTTAAGAACTTTTTTGTATTTATTAAGTTTTTTTTTAAATTATTAATTTGCAAATTTGTACATACCCTGTCTTTTTCTTTAATTTCTCTTTCGTCTCGTTTTAAAAGTAAAATTCAATTAAAATTCCTGAAAGCTAATGAAATTACCTTTCGAATGATACCCTCAAACCACAATATCGCCATGATGTTGTGTTAAAATAGTATTTAAATTATTTTTTTCGGATGTGCGATTTTTTTTGACGCCGAGTGTATTACAATCTTGAGGCGTCTGTGTGCGTGAGCACTGGCGGCGCATCACGTACAGAAAGTAACTGCTTTAAACCGGATCGGCCAGTGCTCAAACTCAGGGTTATGTAAAGAATAATAAGTGTAAAATTTTATTTTTTTAAAAGATATTCGAATCACATGAACAATAATAGAAGAAATAAAATATATATGTTTTTAAATATCCTTAAGATTCCACTAGGTAAGTAGTTACTTGACTATAATTTATTATTTTTAATGTGGCAGATAGATAACTCACCTATAAATGACCTACCTACATATAAGTGATTGAATAGTTATTTTATAATGTTTGTAATTGAATAATTATGTTTATAAATTAAATATACGTAGGTTCATGTTTTTCCATTACTACTCGTATTATTTTAGACGGCAAGAGTGGTTAAAAGCTTTCGGACGAGACGGTCTTCTTTCAAAACTTTTTCATTATAAAAAAGGCAACAACATAGACTCAGTGAGGGTCACTTCGAAAAATCCTGTATTAAGTTTTTAAAAAAAAGTTCTTTAAATATTTATTTAGAAATTAATGCTTTTCCGACACTCAACCTGCTGACAAATGACGGTGCTTGTTTGAGTTCCAGCCAATTTGAGAATGCGTCTGAAATGAATGTATGAATTACTTCAGCAAAAGTTTTGCAAGTATTTTGATCTGGAAAGAACCATTGTAAATATTGGTAATGAAATATTAAAACGTGTGCAAGATTGTATATTTGTTATTTCATGTGAGTGCTTTCCCATAGATTATTAAAAAATAATTTGACAGCTCCTTAGAAACTTTGCCTCTGTACGGTTTATCAACTCATGTGCTTTGAGCGAGATAAGAATCATACCGCGGGAAGTAGGGCTGTATGGTTATAATTTAAGTTTTTAGTTTTAGTTATAAATTAAAATATTTTTATTGTACACTAGCTGCTGATACCCGACACGTTGCAGTCGCAGAAGAAATAATTGTGAAAATATCGATTTAAATTTGAAAAATTTCTATTGTTTAATTAGAAATGCTAATAAAATCATTGAAATGGAATGATCTATAACTTTCGAATTAGTTGGTGGTACAATATACGCACCAGCTAGTGTAAATTAATTGTACTATAGCTATAACATTTGCGCAAGTGCAAGCAATAAGTTGACAAAGTTTTACCGCAATCTGATGAACGGTGTGGCAGCGCATAAAAGACGACAAATAAACAATAATTTTTAAATATTAGATTTTAATCTTTATATATAAAAATCAGTTCCTTATATTGTTATCTCTCAGAGTATTATTCTTGCGTCACTTACTCATCTTCAGCCGCCTCTGATGCCACCCCGTCTCTCAACGACATACTCTTTACAATAGAAGTAGCTAAAGTGTCTACACACGTAACATCCCAGACTAGAGCTTTGAATTTCTCCTAAGGGACCAAAGTTGTACCATCGGGTCTCCTGCCATCATGTTTAAATATTCCAAAAGGCTCGAAGACTAGAGCCTTTCCCGCCGACCAATATTTTTCTTGCATGTGAGTCTGTGGAGCCCAAACTCGTTGACGCCACTGCTACAGGGGCACTGATGAAGTTGACAGATCGCCACATCTAATCGGATTCGTCCTCGGCTTTGCGTAAGCATTTCTAGTAACTAGTAATGTGTCGAGAGATTACTTTATGGTACAGCGTGTAACCGTTGGTTCCTTTGTCTAAACGGCTAGAAAGCGGGCCTGGTCTTGGTTACGATGGAAACTATGAAAAAAATCTCTCTGCACTTTCAGTGCCAACGGAATATTGCCCTGTTTTTGCTGGTCAGCTTGTGGTGTTGCTGTGTTTCGTTTGGTGAGTGTAGAAAACTGGAGATTTTTTACTAAAAACGAGGCATTCCATTTAGACCTCAGGGGTGGCAACGCATTTTGATTCTTAATCGAAGATAGATGTAGATGTCTATTGGCCACAGCATCCACTTACCATTAGATGAACTGTGCGCTCGCTTGTCACCCTTATTCTATAATAAAAAACTATTATAAAATTAATATGAATTTCTTTTAGAATATCTGAACATTTTCCTACTGGACTCTAGTGGATTACTAAATAATATTTAATACGATTATAATTTTTTTTATCAAAATTTAGTTAATTTTATTTGACTTATTTAATCTGACAGTAAATGAATGCTTATATTTTGATATTAAATACTAAAGACAAAATACTTTACAAAATAAATTATAAATATAAAAAAATAATTTACATGAAATTTTCAAGTTTTCTCAGTCTACACAAATACACGTTTGGAAAATTGTTACGTTCGTAAGAACGTGTCGCGAATATGCATTGAATATTCATTTTCTTATTCTTTCGTAGGACCATTGTACTATACTCACGAGTAGGATGCTGTAATTTAATAGTTAAATTAAAAGTAATGTCTCTGTTGGACACAATACTCTGAAAAGATGCTTTGATTTTAGTTCACTTCATCTATGGTAACTTTCGAATATCCATGCCACTAATTCATATTATAAATTGTAAACAGTTATTTTATCTCTTCGTTTGTTGCTGCACGCATAAATGTCATTCCACAATGGCAGAATCAATTGTTTCTCGTTGAGGTGAAGAGATAATCTTAGGCTTGTATCTCGTTTTATTGAAATTGGTTCAGTAATCAATAGTAGATAGTCGCTTTTCGTTAAGCGTACAAAAGTGCAATGAAAAAATATTTGGATATAACTTTAAATAATTAACTACTGTAAAAATTTGGATATAATCAGTACTATAGTTGTAACCAGCTTCATCTGTATTTGTTTAGCAGTATTTAAGTGATATACATGAAATTATTATTAAGTTTGAAAGAATTTTATTGTGTAATCATTGATTGCCACTTAGGGGGGATATTTCCGATAGCTGCCACTCTTACCAGTTAGGTGGACTACCGCAGTTAATTATTATTTTACGTTTTTATCAGATACTGCAGCCTGTCACCCTTTTCATTTCCTTCTGTCGCCTTATAAGATAGGGAAGTGATGATATTATGAGTCAGCGGCAACGTAAATTAAGATAAAAAAGTTTTTTTACCTGATACACACCAATGTTTCATTTTTATAAACTTGCAAGTATGAAAGTGCAGGCACAGCGTGTAATAATGTAGTAGATTCCCATAAAACAGAAACTTTTAATAGGCTAAATATAGACAATTAATGCTCATCCATAATTTAATAGGGAGTAGGTTTTAATGCAAGGATTCTAGATCCCAACTCCATTGAAATTTCAGTTTATTTTTCCTTGAGTTATGTTAATTACTCTGGATCTACTGCAGATATCATCATTATGAATTCTATCATGCTGAGTAACGAATATATTATATTGCTATTATATCAGAAATAATTTCAGTATAGGTAGACCAGATGTTTCATTATCATCATCATCATCATAACACCATTTACAAGTCCACTGCTAGTCACCCAAGCCAACTCAAGCATTAGGTGTTTAAAATTAAATTAATCCAAATTAAGAAAGATTGCGTGATCATTACTTAACCAAACTGCTTTCACGCAAGTTGCAGCTTAATTTGCTTTTACATAAATCTTGTCGCGTGATATTCAGTACCACATAATGTTTTATTTAATAGGTTATGAAAGTCTCGTGATTGCATTATGCATTTTAAATAACTTAATGACGGGATATTTAAAAAAATAATTAAAAAAGGCTCTCTCTGTCTTATCTCGGTGGTGTAAATAAATATTTCACCCAAATCGACCCTAACATTCAGCTTATAACAACATTAAAATAGCACCCAACAAGTGACGATAAAACCATTTCAAACGTTTCCTGATTGATTGAAGACTTTCTAGGTGAAAGAAATGTACAAGAAAGTAATTAGTAGCTACGTGCTGTAAAAGCAATTATCAATTTTGATATGAAAATAAATTACCCAAGATGCACTTGAAAAATAAGATAGCCAACCGCTAAGCCTTTCTTTCTAACCGTTAGACGTTAGTTATCGCAGAGAAAACTTCTCCTGATGATATCTTGTTTGGAGGCAAAACACGCGTATTATCGACGGTGGTGTTTCTTTCCTGTTGTAGTTTTGGAGGTAGTGATGGCAAAGTTAGTGCAGGAAATTGTAGGTCACAGAAAGGTTTCCCTCAAACGAGGTAAGCACCATTTTATTGACATTCAAATCTATGTTTACTAATTTTCAATTATTTAATATGATGAATTTTCGCAATGTAACGCATTCAATTAACTATCTATTATATCAAATACATCGTTAATGTTATTTTCAATCAATGAATCTGCAGACTTTCTTGTGAGCTACATGTTAAGGTTGAAAGTAGGATATCAGGGTGCTGAAAATAAAATTGTTATTTTATGCTCCACGCTGTCTTCTAATTCCGTCATAAAAATATGGTGCACTCGGGTTTATTGCAATTTAAAGTTAATAAACTTGAAAATAGTTTGCGAAGCAGTTTTGGTTTATAGCTTTATATAAAGTGAGTGTTTCATTGAAACAAATATGTTCTAGAGGAGACGTGTGTTCGTTTAGATCATCACACGTCGGTAAGTTATATCTAAGGCAAATAAATTTCATAAGTCTTGTGCAATCAGTAACATAACGAGTGTGAGTTGACTGCTTCCATGTTCCTCTGGTCTTAAGCGCAACTGCCGATCATGTGGTGTGGGTGCAAATCCGGGGTCTAGCCAAAATCCGCTAATGGATTTTTTGTCGAGAAACTCTCAGTAGCAAGCTGGAGTCTACCTTACCTCAAAAAACTAGTAAATCTATTGGTCCAGCTTCTGATCCTATTTCGGTTGTATTAGATTTCTGTTCCATCGCAAACACTCCTGCATAGTCCTTTCCTGTGCAGGCTACCCTCCATTCAGAGTGATTGTCGAGCTAAAATTCGATGAGGACATTACCGTGTAGTGCCAGTGTAAAAAAAAATTCAGTTCCTTGTTCCGTTCCGTCAGTTCAGTCAGTTCCGTCCAGATTGTCGTAAGAGGCGACAGATGGAAATTGATACAGGAAAAGGGCAGCAGTACCTTCCTGATAACAAGTGAAAACAATATAAATCTGTAGGCGTAAGGTCTGGTGAGTACGGCGGATGACGGAGAGCTTCAAACCACAGCTCTTGTGACTTGGACACGGTCTGTTGTGCAGTAAGAGGTCACGCGTTGACGTGCAGGAGCAGCGGGGACGAGCGATTGACCAAAGCTGGTTGGAAACATGCGAGCTTCTCCATCATTGTGTTCAGTTCTACGTAGTACACATCTGAAGTAATGCTCATTCCGTTTGGTAAGAAGCTGTGATCAATCACACCGGCGCTAAACCACCAAACAGTGACCATCACTTTTCTAGGGGTAAGTTTTCGTTTAGGGTATTGTTTTGTTGCTGAACCAGGATCCAACCAACTTGCTGAGCGCTTTCGATTGTCAAAAAGAATCTACTTCTGTCGTAGGTGATAATGAGGTTCCCAGTTCCTTCGTTTTTGTGCCTCTCATGTGATCATTGAGTTCGTGGAGCACCCATTTGTCAAGCTTTTTGCCTTGCCGATTTGACGCAAATTGTTGCAATATTGTTTTGGTGCTAACGTTGAAAGCTGCTGCTATTGGAGCCGTAGATTGAGAATTATCAGTTTTTACAATGTCCTTTTATTCGTCATTGTCAACTATAGTTTTCGATTGACCAAAGGCTAATTTATGAGATCAAAATTTCTAGAACGGAAGCGGGCAAATCAATAACATGTTTGTAGTATTCACTCCGTAAACATCGTTGATGTTGCGTGCCGCTTTTGCCCCATTGCTTATATCCATGATGATGAAAAATATTCAAATGCTATGAAAACATAACACTTATCAATAAACAAATGACAAATTTTCATAAAAGAATTTAATGATTTTAAAATAAATTTAATTTGAAATTATAAGTCTTAGCCAAACTAAAATTATATTTATTTGATATATTCAGAACTGCAGAATGTCAAGTTCATAGGTTTATTTTATTTATTAGATAGACTAGGCTAAAAGACTATTTTATTTTATTTATTATTCATGAGCTCGCCGTATCGCAGTATTTGGATACGGATCTGCGGGCATGCGTGTTTTAATTTCGCACGAAGTTATTTGTAAGGCCTACAAATATTTGTTCCGGGTCAAAAAAAATTTATGACCAATTTATATATTTAAAATGTTTCAACAACATATAAGATAATCCTATTATATGGAGGATAACGTTTTAAAAGCAAAAAAATATGTTAAAATTAAATAAAAATTATGGATTAATCAAAAAATTAAACCCAGGTAATTATTCCGCGCGTTATATTTAAATTGAGTACGGATTTAAGCAAAATAATAGCCCATATAAAACGTAGAACTTGTGCTAACAAGTTACAAAGATGAAACTCTCGATTAATTAGTAAAAGTTAAGACATTGATTCACAAAAGTTATTTTAACAAAAACAACATCAGCTCTGTATTCGATTTTAGTTCTCTTTTCTATGATAGATAATTTTAAGTACATTAATTGTTGTTTAACAGTCTTATTATCCTATTACACACTAAAATAAGTATTAATTATCTCTTTATTTGTTTCTTTAAATTTGTCACTTAGTGAAAAGACACGTAGCAAACAAAATGAAGTCGATTTTTATGAGCAAGGTCCTAAATGTTGCTAAATATTAAAAGTGAACTTAAACTTGTATAAACTTGCATATATTGGTTAATTTCTTTTTGAAGCTGACGGTGGAAAAACTTTGTATAATATATATATATATATATATATATATATATATATATATATATATATATATATATATATATACATTTATTGTAAAAGCGTATATATTGACGCATTAATGACTCTGTGGGTTCAAAGAACTGGTCTCTTATGTCTGTTCCCAGTATTTATAAAATTTATGTTTTTTTTTAACAACTTATGTTTTGTGTACATACATTACATTCACATAACTATATTTAGAGCCAACTAATGGATTTTGGGATGTAAGTGCTTCCGTGGATTCAGGCCTTGCGGCTTTAAGGACCGCGAGCTATAAAAAAGGGTGAGGGATCACATACATTTGTCCAACGTTACTTTCTTAACTGTGCTCATCATTATCATCATAACAGCTCTTCACAAGTCTACTACTGAACATAGGCCTCCCCCAAAGACTGCCACAAATCACGGTCCTGAGCCAACGACGTTCAACTAAGAGAATTTTTCATTTCACTGCAGAGTTTTCTAACCGCCGTCTCAACAAGGGTTGCAGGCTACTTGCTGTGACGGCTAACTCGTTTCGTTCAATTTTTTCAGCCCGTCTGTGGACACGATGCGTTCCATCCGTTGTCCTATCGGTATTTATGACAATAGGTGAATGTGTAGTTTTTGTGTGTAATGGGCCGGTGATACCTTGGTTGTCGGAGTTTAGCGGAACCGGGAGTTCAATTAAATCGTTATGGGGTCTCCGGAGAGTGGATGTGTCATTTGGTATCGAAACGTAGGCGTCTGCTTTTACCACTAGCAGGTTGGGATATATTTCTTTCAAATACTCTGAGATCGTCGAATTTTGGTAATCCCTGTGTAGATTGGAGTTTCGCTGGTACAACTAGGCTCTGGTGGATTTGCGAAAGAAACTATTTTGAACGACTTTAAGGCCGTAAAAACTAGTTTTGCGCAGGTGCATGAAGGCTACGCTTGACGTATGACAAGATAGGTCTTACGGAAATTTTAAAGAGATTAAGCTTTTTTATAAGGGACAGTTTGCTCTTGCTTTTAACTGACGGGTAAAGGCTAGCAACGATTTTGGGTCGGTTGCGGACAATGCGAATGTGTTTCGCGAAAGTGATACCGTAGACCCCTAGATATTTGGTCGTTTATTGCCAGGTGATCGAATAGGGTGATCGCATCAAGCGATTTTTTGGGACTTAAAATCCAAGGACTGAAAAAGGATTCCCTTGAAAGTATATTGCTATACTTTTTTTCAAAATTTACTTTGATTCTCCAAAAGCCTGAGCGATCGGCGGCTCTTTGGAGCGTCTTGGTGAGAAATTACTGTAGTCGGCGTCGAAGAGTGCCGTGTCATCGGTGAAGAAAGCAGTATTAACTACTGGATCCGTCGGGATGTCACTCGTGAGGAGTGTGAAGAGGAGTGGGGAGAGGATGGAGCCCATGGGACTCCAGTCCTAAGGTGGCGCTTCGATAAGCGAGTTACCTCTACTCGATAACGCAAATAGTGTTTTGCATGGAAGGTTTTAATGATACGAGTGAACTTATGAAGAACTTATTTTATACAACTTGTAAAACAAGCCGTCGTGCCTGACTATGTCAAACGCCTTTGCGACATCGAATTAGAGGGCACCGGTATTGAGAGTTTAGTGATTGCTTGAACGTGAGACGCCTTCCAGAATGTATTACTTTAGGCATTGCATGTGGTTATTACAGGAATGTTCGGCTCTAAAGCCGAACTGCCCATCGGCAGAAACTTATTAGCAAAGACGTATTTTCGGAGGTTAAATGACCAAATGACAATATGAGTTGCTCGTATATTTTTCCCAGTGTGCTGAGGAAACTGATTGGTCTAAAGCTGGAAACTAAATTGCGCGGTTTTGCTATAACGTCTGCCTTTAGAGGCTACAGTTTCCTTAAAAGTTTGTTTAACATACTCTCTCTGTGGGATTAAGTAACGGACCTATACACTGAGTATAGAAAAACACCCATACGAACCGATATTTAAACGGTGAATCCCACCATCAACCATCACAGTTAGCTACCGTGGGCAAATCTTTGTTACAGAGAGTACGAAGGATCTGTGACAGCAAACACTTGGCCGCCGAGCTTTAGCACGTCAAGCAGGTTCTGCACAACAACAAGCTTCGGGTCCCGCGCCTAGTTGCCAGTGACCGAGTGAAGCCGGCCACAGTCGAGCGTGTGCCTGCTGTACCTTCATATGTCAGAGGTATCACAGACAAGATGGGCTACATCTTGAAGCGAGCTTCAATTAGATCATTCTTCAAGCCGCCGAAGAAGATTAGTCAGTTCTTCCCATCCGTTAAGTGCAATATTCCTCTACAAGATGCTGACATGTACAAGCTTGATTGTGAATGTGGTCTCTCTTATATAGGGCAAAAAAAGCGATCTATCAAAACCCGCGTAAAAGAACACATAGCTGACATGAGATGACAAAAATGAAACACTAAAGTTCCGGGAAGTCTGCAGTTTGTGATCATATCCTAGACGGCCCCCGCCATTACATAAGATTTGATAAACCACTATTTCCCACAAAAGAACATCGATTCCTGCCAAGGATGGTACGTGAGGCTATTAAAATTAAAAAAAAAACATCCTTATTTCAACAGAGAGGAAGGCTGGATACTACCACCTGCTTGAGATCCTTTAATTATTAAAATTCAAACTAAACCGAAGCATACCACTGCAAGACATCAAGACAGTAAGTTCATTCTACGCAGATCGGACCAAAATTAATAACTAAAAAAGCTGAAGGTACTCCGGGTAACTCTGACATCGGGACGTCAATAACCTCAGTACCCCGTGATCATGGGTGCTGTAAAGTACCCGAAACGTCGGAAATCAAGAAGTTAGTTAAACGCGATAGAATACGTAAAAGTAGTTTTATTAAACCTTCAAATGAACTATATTTAATTTATAACGAAAAAAAATAAAATAACTTTACAAATTCAAAACCTTAACAAAGAATACTATTTTAAAGCATTAAAAAATTGTGAAAAGAAACCTCTCAAAATATGGAAACTGATAAACAGCTTGTCAAGTTATCATTATTAATAAAATAACGGGCTATCAAAACTTCAAAGAGATGATAAACAAAATAAATTTAACTATTTTAAAATTTTTCAACAATTCGTATAGTGTTGGCTAATAATATACCACAAAAATATTACTACAATAATAAAACTCTTATTATATCTTATAATACAAATATTGTAATTAAAGGATTATCACACTTGCATCCGGCTTCAGTAGAAGGAGTAAGTAAAATAATTGATATAGTGGTATATCCACTAAACCTATAAAATGTAATAAAAACCTATTAATTTATAATTTAATTCATCATCATCATCATTACAGCCCTTCACAAGTCCACAGCTGAACATAGGCCTCCCCCAAAGAATGCCACAAAGCACGGTCCTGAGCCACCTGCATCCATCGACTTCCTGCATATCTTACCAGGTCGTCACTCCATCTAGTGGGGGGACGCCCTACACTTCCCCTGCCGGTACGAGGCTGCCACTCGAGAACCTTTCTTCCCCATCGGTTGTCGGTTCTTCGAGCTATATGGCCGGCCCATTGCCACTTCAGCTTACTAATCCGTTGGGCTATGTCGGTTACTCTGGTTCTACTGCGGATATCCTCATTTCTGAGTTTATCACGCAGAGAAACTCCGAGCATAGCCCTCTCCATAGCTCGCTGAGCGACCTTGAGCTTCCTCATCCGGCCAGCAGTGAAGGACCACGTCTTAGTTCCGTATGTCATCACTGGCAACACGCACTGGGTGTACAGTCTCGTTTTCAAGTTTTGAGGTATACCTGACGAGAAGATGTGTCGTAATTTCCCGAACGCTGCCCAACCGAGTTGAATCCGTCGATTGACCTCTCGGTCGAAGTTGAACTTACCTAGTCGGACTATTTGTCCCAGGTAAACATACTCGTCAACAACTTCGAGCTTAGTGTTCCCAACAACTACCGGCATAGGTGTGAAATGGACATTAAACATGATCTTTGTTTTGTCCATGTTCATCTTAAGACCTATCCGTTGGGAAACACTATTGAGGTCATTGAGCATAGTGCTAAGGTCCTCCAGCGATTCTGCCATAAGGACAATATCGTCGGCAAATCGAAGGTGAGTGATGTACTCGCCATTGACGTTGATACCGAATCTTTTCCAGTCCAGTAACTTGAAAACATCTTCCAATGCAGCGGTAAAGAGTTTCGGGGATATGACGTCACCCTGTCTTACACCTCTCTGCAATTGGATAGGTTTCGTACTCTGGTTCTGTACTCGGATAGCCATCGTAGCCCTACTGTACAAACACTTCAACACTTCGATATACCGACAGTCAACTTGGCATCGCTGAAGGGACTGCAGCACCGCCCAAAATTTGACGGAATCAAAGGCTTTCTTATAGTCCACATACGCCAGACCTAGTGGCAAATTATACTCCTTGGACTTCTGTACAATTTGCCGAAGGGTATGTATGTGGTCTATAGTGCTTAAGCCTTTTCGGAAACCGGCTTGTTCGGGAGGCTGGAAGTCGTCAAGTCTGCGCGCGAAACGATTCGTAATGACTCTCGAAAACAGCACGTAGACGCGGCTCAGAAGGGAAATCGGTCTGTAGTTCTTCAAGAGAGCGTTGTCGGCATTCTTGAAGAACAAGACCACCGCACTTCTGCTCCACGCCTCCGGTGTAGTGCCACCATGAAGGACGGAATTAAAGAACTACTGAAGGACTTCAAGTACCGGTTTTCCACCCGCTTGCAGAAGCTCCGCTGTAATTCCATCCTCGCCTGGGGCCTTGCCGTTTTTAAGGTGCTGGAGAGCCATTCTAATCTCGTTCAGACTGACGTCCGGGATATCATCGGAATAATGTCGGATAAGACTCGCTCTTGGATCGTTACTCACACTTGCGTGCGGCTCCAACGATGACGTGTACAGCTGCCCATAGAACCTCTCAATCTCACTCAAAATCTCAGGTGCCCCGGAAACGATGCTGCCACACTCGGTCTTCAGCTTTGACAGTTGGCTCTTTCTGGCAGACAGATCTCTGGCCAAGACTTTGGAGCCTTGGTTCCGCTTGATCGCTTCTTCAATACGACCTGTATTGAAGTTGCGTAAGTCCCGCCTCATGCACTTGGAGATCTGTCTGTTCAGTTGCCTGTATGCTGTCAAATCTGTTGAAGAATGTAGCTTCATCTCCCGTCTAACAGCCATGAGATTAAGAGTGTGATCGGAGAGTTTTTGTGTTCTTCTGCGGCGGGTCTTGCAGAACTTAGCTCCGACCGCATGGACAGTTTCCACGAGCTTGTCAAATCAAAAAAATTCAAATCGTCCACTTCATTGCAGTCTTCTAGGCACTGAAATCGGTTTTGTAACTCGAGCTGAAAGGTTTCGGGACTTTGGATTAGAGCACGAGGGGTCCAACTTAACGTTTAGGTTCAGTGTGCCTCTAACCATTCGGTGATCGCTGCCGGTTTTCACCCTTGCGATCACTGAGACATCACTGAACAGTTGTCGTCTGGTCGTCATAATGAAGTCAATCTCATTTTTTGTCGAACCGTCGGGGCTCGACCAGGTCCACTTCCTGTGGGGCCGCTTCTGGAAGAAAGAGTTCATCATAAAGAGTCCCTCTTTTTCCATGAAGTCGGCCAGCTGCTGGCCCCTTGGGTTCCGTTGCCCTATTCCAAATTTTCTCACTTTCAGCTCACCGTTCTCTCTTGTACCTTGTTTTGCATTGAAGTCCCCCATTAACACCGTATATTGGGTTTTGGAGGAATGCATGGCTCTAGAGATATCCTCATACATTTCCTCCACCTCCTGATCGGGGTGTGCCGAGGTTGGTGCGTAAACCTGTATGACCTTCAGCGAATACTGTTTGGTGATTCTGAGTATAAGGTACGCAACCCTCGTCGACACACTCTCAATCTTTACAACGTTGTTAACGAGAGACTTGTGGACGATAAATCCGACACCTCCTTGGGACAGATGGTCGCCCTCCCGGTAATAGAGCAAGTTGCCGGATTCGAGGATTACCGTGTCCTCCCCCTCCCTCTCTTCGGACTTCGGATAATCCTATAATATGCCAGCGTAACTTGTCTATCTCTTCTTCCAGCTCCACAATCTTCTCGTCAGTCCTCAGGGTGCGTGCGTTGTATGTTGCCAGGTCGAGTCGTCGTAGGTGGCAACCGAACCTCCACCGGAGATTCTTAGCACCCCCTGCCCCGCCGTTACCATGGTCGCCACCGTAGCCAGGAATAGCGGGGCCGCCGGGAACTGGGGGCCGCCGATAATTTAATTAATAACATTAATTTATGACGTCAAGACGGCACTTTTCCCGCATCTCTGAAAACTGCAAAAAACAGTGCTACGTATAAAGTGGGTGATAAAACAGATCCTAATAATTATCACCTAATATCAGAAGGAGCCATGTAGTGGCGGGCAAGAATATTCACTACCCCATATCTTACCGTGGGTGTCGTAAGAGGCGACAGAAGGAAACTGAGACAGAGGATAGGCAGCAGCATCTTTCTGATAACAGCAAAACAAAATTAAAAAATCTGCGGTTGCCAACCCGCTCGCCAAGCGTGGCAACTATGGTAATATACCACCGTGAGCAATGACATTAATAAACGGCCCCCAGTCCCCGGCGGCCTCGCTATTCCTGGCTACGGTGGCGACCATGGTAACGGCGGGGCAGGGGTGCTAAGAATCTCCGGTGGAGGTTCGGTTGCCACCTATGACGATTCAACCTGGCAACTTATAACGCACGCACCCTGAGGACTGACGAGAAGATCCTGGAGCTGGAAGAAGTGATATACAAGTTGCGCTGGAATATCATAGCATTATTCGAGGTCCGAAGAGAGGGGGAGGACACGGTAATCCTCGAATGCGGCAACTTGTTCTATCACCGGGAAGGTGACCATCTGTCCCAAGGAGGTGTCGAATTTATCGTCCACAAGTCTCTCGGTAACAACGTTGTAAAAATTTGGAGTGTGTCGACGAGGGTTGCGTTCCTTATACTCAGAATCACCAAATGTTATTCGCTCAATAGTGTTTCCCAACGGATAGGTTTTAAGATGAACATGGACAAAACAAAGATCATGTTTAATGTCTATGTCATACCTATGCCGGTAGTTGTTGGGAGCACTAAGCTCGAAGTTGTTGACGAGCATATTTTGAAAACGTTTTTTACAACCGAATAAATGATTACTTAACATCAATAGATTTCCAAACACACTTTCAGCAACAATAGACATAGTTATTAACATAAAAAATAACTTAGATAAGAAAAAATAGCTGCAGGATTATTTATCGATTTAAAAAAAAACATTCGACACAATAAGTCACGATTTGGTTTTGAAAAACTAACATTGCATTAGTGTACGAGATATAGTATTTGGAATCTTTAAGTTATAACTTACTAACAAAACTCAAGTGGTAATGGGGGCTCATCAAAGTTGCCCAAAACCAATTACATGTGGCATTCCACAGGGATGCATTTTGGGCCACTTGCTATTCCCGGTTTACGTTAATAATTTATTTGAACTCAACTTAAAAGGAGACAACACTTTATACGGTGATGATACTTGTCTGTTTTATTTCAGGAAGTCAATTGAAACCATTATTAAGGATGCACAAAATGACCTCAATATTTTATACAGATGGTTCCAATCTATATATAGAGATATTAATGGTAAGGAGACCATTAATATCTCTAAGACTTACTATGTCGTATTTAGAGATAAAAATAAAATATAAAAGATGTGCCTTTTAACATAAATGGCTAGATAATACAAAAACCTCGCAGTGAAAAATATCTGGGTTTGATCCCCGATGAAATTTTAACTGGAAACCACTTCTCGAAAATATAGGCGGTAAATTATCATCGTTATCAGGACTATTGCCAAGTATTACGGGTTGTCTTCCATAGAATACTCGCCACATTATATATAATTCACTTATGAAGCCGCATTTATATTACTTAATTGAAGTATGGGGTTTAGCAGCAAAGACAAACCTGGAAGCTATTGCCCAAAACAAAGTTTTAAAAACTTTATTTAATTATGATTATACAAAGCCTTACTTAGTAAGCAACAGAACTATAAATGTAACACCTGTCTTTTAATATTTAAAATTTTACGTAATATGATATTCAAATAACCTTTAATTAAAAATACACACTACATAAATGATATTTAAGAAACGCACGAAACATAAGTTTAAGTGCTCCGCGAACCGAAAAAAGAATATTATATTTGAGGGAGTACAAATATTTAATAAATTACCAAAGCAAATAAAGGAGGCAAAAACAATAAACTTTTTTAAGTAGCTATTAAAGCAATTTCTCCTATAAATACTTAGTAACTACGTAACTATTCTAGTACAATATTCTGTAGATGTATGTCTTTCTTTACATCAGTAATGGAAAGACATACATCTACATTAGCCACTTTTGATGTATAATATTGTATTAGTAAAATAATAAAGCCTAATGTACATTTTAAGAGTTATAATAGTGTAAATATCAAGTATGAATTAAGTTAAAGAAATAAGAACCTAGTGTATTAGATTACAGACATAATAAGCGTTAGAATTACAATACCATATTACGTTTTACGATCACTGGATAGTATGTATAGACTTTATAGCAATGTAAGTTTCTCATGTAAGTGAGTGTTTTAATTCTTTTGAGAAATAAATAAGTATTAAACAGTAAATTACTAAATCGCATATGTTTTTTAATGTATGTACACAAAACATTATTTGTTAAAAAACATAAGTTTTGTAAATACTAGACTCTGAGTTATTTATGTAGCAATGTATGTTGTTATACGCTTTTATTTAAAAAAAAAATACAAAGTTTGTCCATCGTCAGATTTTTGAATTCTGTTACTTAAATAAGAAAAAAATTATTTAAGAGCGACACTTTTCATAAACACACCCCCAATCTATAACATTGAATTGTCAACATATTATAGATTTGTATATGTCATAAACGTGTAATAAAAGCTGAATGTAAGAATTGTGATTACAAGAGCGAACAGCGCAATGTGCATTCACTCCACGTTCCTGCGAACTGTGCAATTTTACAACTCGGCTCTACACGTACAAATTGAAATGCGAGCATTTAGAGTGGAGTTAAAAATGAATTTCTTTGTTGTAACATTAATGTATTTTTTTTAATTGAAATTGTAATGGAAATATAATTAAATAATAACAAATAATTACGATTGAAAATTCTTAAAAATTAATTAGCAACCCATGTTTAATCACGTCGGCACCATCATTTTAGTAAGAATATTGATATACAGACACGGATTATATCGCCTAATTTCAATTTCCTACGTTTTCGGGCACTTTACATCACCCATGGTCATATGGGGGGGGGGGGGGGACTGAGTTATTTGACATCATGTTATAAACGTTAACGAATGCTATCTTCAAGTTAAAAATATTGACCCTTTAGTCCCATGAGTTGTAATGTGAACATAATAAGATAACTAAACTGATTTTAAATTTAGCTGTTACTAAAAGCTAGCGTATCATTTTCCTTTTCTTTTTTTTTTTTTTTTTTGAAAGAATATAGGCAGTTCTGTTAACTCTACCATTTAAATATTCATGTTTAATATTTCACCTAATAAAAAATATTGTGCTAGGAGTGGTTTGTAATACATTTGATCATATCTTGGTTTATCGTACCTCTTTCGCGTGGGGCAGAATTGTCACACGATCGCTGGTTAGGACGCAAATTACGTGATCATCTGTTATGCTGGACATCGGACACACACATCGTAATTGGTTGTATGGATCTATTTTGATTCTGTACCTTCATACGCCACTTCCCCTCTGTAGTCATTTTATTCTGATCTCTAAAGAGTACACGCTAACCGATCTTGGAAATTTTAGACATGTAGAAGATAAAAAGATTAGAGAAAAGTTGCAGCGTCACATAAAACAAAAAGGTTGCGCAGGGGGCTTTGATACTCTGTATGATGATGATGGAATGATGACTTGGGGGATAGTCTCATATAAATCAGAAGAAAATGCACCTATGTGCGAAGAAAACTAAGGGGCGATATTTTGAATATAAGTTTAATTATAGTTTAAACCTTTTATTTAGTTGTTACCCGGTACATGTGATGTTTCTTAGTCCAATAAAATGTATTCGATTTCCAATAAAATTTAAAAAAATTCCATGTAATGGCTTCTGAAGACAGAGCTTTAATTATTCGATACGCTGCTTTAGCAACGACTTGAGAAGCTACAATGTCGAAAATATTTTTTCCTCTCTGTCTTTCAAGTAGATATAAAAAAAAAGTTTTGATAAAAATTATAATTTTTATTAAAACTTTTTTCTTTATTTCGTTAACACGCTTTCTCAATAAATAATTTGAAGAGAAGTTTAAACCAAATATATAAGAATTATTTTGTAACGAACTGAAAAGAAGTTGTTTACAATAACTATGAAATAATAATAAAACTGCGTAGTTTCAAATTTCTTTGTTTAAAAGATGAAATCTTAATATCAAAATTAAAAAAAAAATGTTTTGTTATGTAACAAAAAAAATATTGTAAAAATAATAAACGTGTGAGGGCTGTTCAACTTGCTCTCTTGCTTACGCAATTAATCATTATCAGTAATAAAACACCGTAACACACTATACATTCAGCATAGCGGAATTACAGTTCGATCAAACCGTAACACGTTTCCACCACAATCACATACCAGTGTAACGTCAGGTTCATAATCACATGATCACATGATAATATCAAAGTATGCAAACGAACAGCAACACCACACATCTCAGTGTAACAGAGCAGCAACACCATCCTTCTTGCATGCAAGAGGCGTTCCATCTTAGTCCTCACGGGACAGAAACAGAAACAGAAACAGAAACAGAAACTTTTTTATTCAATATAGATTATAAATAATACTTATTGAAAGTCATTCTTTTGTTTGATTACCACTGGTTCGGAAAAAACCTCTGTCCTGGGAAGAACCAGCAAGAAACCCAGCGGGACTTTTTTTTTTAAATAACAGCTTACAATCATGATGTTACACAAATTAACAACACAACAAATTAGAAATAGCTTGGTAGCGATCACCTCATTTCCAGGGGTTATTATCATCCATAAATTCCTTAATATTATAATAACCCTTTTTATACAAACTTAGTTTAATAAAGTTTTTGAACTTTGAACAGGCCAAACTTTGTATATTTTCTGGAATTTTGTTGTAAAAGCGTATACATCGCCCCAAGAATGAATTACTGACTCGATGGAGTCGAGTAACTGGTACTACTAGCTTGTGTCTGTTCCTAGTATTTACAGAATGAATATCACTTATTTTTATAAAACTACTTTTATTTTTGTGTACGTACATTAAATTTTCATAAATGTATTGAGAGGCCAAAGTTAATATATTAATTTCCTTAAATTTTTGTCGCAGCGACTCTTTAGGCTTTAAATCATAAATTGCTCTTATGGCCCTCTTCTGCAAAACAAATATAATTTCTGTGTCAGCTGCGTGTCCCCATAGCAAAATACCATACGACATTATGCTATGGAAGTAGCTGAAGTAAACTAGTCTAGCTGTTTCAACACTGGTTAGACTTCTAATCTTTTTTACAGCATATGCTGCAGAACTAAGTCTGCTTGCTAGTTTTGATATATGGGGGCTCCATTGAAGCTTCGCGTCTAGTGTGATTCCAAGAAAAATGGTGGTATCTACAAGACTCAGTTTCTCCCCATTTAAAATTACATTAGTATTTAATTGTTTGACATTTGGAGTCACGAATTTCATACATTTTGTTTTAGTGCCATTTAAATGCAAATTATTAACATCGAACCAATTTACTAATTTAGATATAGCATTATTTACTTCGTCATATTTTAGTAACTGTCGACTTAATTTGAAAATTAAATTGGGTGACAACGCATCTGCATTTTAATTCGCAAACGTGGATAGATGTAGATGTCTAAGGGCCACAGCAACCACTTACCATCAGGTGAACTGTGTGCTCGTTTGTCACCATATCCTATAAAAAAAATGCACTAGAAGAATCACAAAGCGGAATATCTCGCGCATGGCACAAAAACAAGTTGATGTTTCTCGATATACCCTCAATTCCACCTACTACCATCGATATGACGCTCCAATTGAGTGACGCAAACTCTCGATCACTCTCCATCCAACTGGTATTTTATAGACGCTCCGACACGGCCATCCTGACGCACGTCTGTCTTCGTACATGAATTCCTGTAACAAACATTATTAACAATCAATTCGCCCGCTCGTCCATTCTGACCCGAATAGGTACACTGTCCCTACTTTTGGACATTTAGGGACACACACATAATATGCAAGGAGACGTTTGGCCTTATGCAAACTAACATCACTAAGGCGTTCTTTCGACCAGTCGTCATCTCATATTATAACTTGAACCGGACAACCTAGGCCTCGACTAGTCATCATCTCATATGACAACGTGGATCGGATAAAACTGTAACTTTATACAAACTAAAGTAAACTACATAAATAGTTATAGATGGATGATAGCTGGATGCGGCAACAGGGTGCTCATGCTTCAACATATATTTTAGGCAAGAATTTCGAAATATAGATGAATAAATTAAAGACAGTGCTTTCTTAATTCGGATATAATTATGTTACTTTAGTCGTGTAAGTCACCGTATGTAAATGTATTATTTTTACAAATTATGTTATTTTTAAGTCTCATATAAATGATTTTATCTATAAACAGAAACTTAAATATAGATATATACTCCTTCCAACTAATGATATGGTTTCCTTTGATTTTAATTAAAATAATAGGACCGCATTGTTTTTACAATACAAAGAACCCGGAACAAAATGAATAAAAGAAAAACTTTTAAATTAAATTTCGTAAATGAATTGCAGGAATGAATGAAGGCCTTTTTGGATTTTACTTTTATTTAGATGGACATATTATTTGAATAATTTTTTTACTGTTTCATCTTCTTTAGCCCATGAAGTCAACTGCTGATCTGCGTTTGAAGAAAATTTTCAATTACCGTCATGTTGGATAGGTGAATTAATTAATGCAACACCAGACATTACACTAATATTCCTACTTATCGTCGTCCTACATACGGTATGAGTACACCGCCATCTAGCGGAGTCCATGATATATTTATTTTTCCTCAGAGAGTGACGGCCTTGTGAGTCTAGACCCCTGATGATCATGAGGTACCGAGTTCAAACCCCGGGTCGGGCCAAAAAAATCAGTTATCGAGTTTTTTTGTCCGTCAAGAAATTCTCAGTAGCTGCCCGGAGTCATGAATTTGGCGGTGTCTCACCACTGTGCCTCTCAGGTCATCTGAGGTGACTGAGACTCAGCGACGGGCTGCTCTGAGCTCATATGCAAAAAGCGTTGCTCCTCGATACCGCCCGCATCGTCCGCCGGTTTCTTTCCCTTTCCCCCTAACTCTCGGCCGTATTGTCTCCCCTGCCGAGGGCTTCCATTTGTTTGGGCTTTGATTCATTTATGTATTTTTATGCATTTATTTCATTTTATAGACATTTTATACGTGGTAGAGCCATGCTGCAGCTATATTAGTAGTATAATTGTGGCAGGAATGGGTCGGCTCGACCGGGGAAGAACCACGCTCTCACAGAATACCAACGTCAAATAGCAGCTTAAAACTGCTTTGTTTCGTATGGTGAGTGTAAAGAACCGGAAACCCTTTTTACTGGAAAAGAGGCATTCCATCTTAGTCCTCGCAGGTGACAACGTATCTGCATTTTGATTCGCAAACGAGGATAGATTTAGATGTCTATGGGCCACAGCAACCACTTACCATCAGGTGGCCTGTGTGCTCGTTTGTCACCCTATCCTATAAAAAAAATTATGTATATTTATTATTATCATTTACAATTATATATTTACACAGCCCATCAATATGAGAAAACTTTATATAAATACCCCAAAATAATAATTTACATGCAAATAAATATGGTGGTTACAAACATTATGAGTAAGAATATCCACTACCCCATATCGTCACGTTGTTGTGGTAAGATGTGACATAGGAAAACAGTAACACGAAAGTGACCTTTTGAATCGACAGGGGACACAAAAGGGTCCATACCGAGTAACGAAAATGTTACCAAGTGATTAGTACGAGCTGAAGTTATTATCTTGAGTTAGACGCAAGACTATCCAGGCCACAGCTCAGTATATGGTGCCCTGGAAAGGCGAATTGTGTACCGAGAGTGGTGCTGTATTTTTTTGAAAGTATGTTCCGACTGAATATTTTTAATACGTTTTCTTTTGTGTGTTACAGTAGCACGTGTGATGTGATTACATGTGCGCGAGTGTGAGGCGTGTGTGCCCTGCTCGTTGGAGCTGGACTTCTGGGTCCAGCTGTAACATGGCCTGGTTTCGGCGGACGCGTGTGCTGCACGGGTGGCGGGTGCCGTCCCGGAGCGCGCGTATGCTGTACATGGTGGTGCTGCGGAAGTCGTGTTTATTTGAACATGCATCAGACGCTGTCCTGGCAGGCGCTGTCCTGGGGCGTAGTGTGCGCTGAAGTCGTGTTATCTGAACATGCATCAGGCGCTGACCTGAGGCTCTGTGTGCGCGGTGCTGTGTGCGCGGAAGTCGTGTTTTCTGAACATGCATCAGGCGCTGTCCTGGTTCACGTCTTTAACGTGGGAACTTGAAAGTTCAAGTACGGGTATGTTCGAGATACTTCGTATGGAGATGTATGCATACTTGTGAAAGCGAAGTTCTTTATTGTAGTCTGCGGTATGAGAGCGTATTTCTGTTTGAGGGCCTCGTACGCGTGATGGATGAGAGAATAGGCAACGTTGTATGTTGTCTTAATAATTAACAACTTATTTTTCACGCAGATTACGATGACTACAACCCCGATTATGCCTGTGAGATCTCGGGTGCTGCTCCCGTTGACGCTTCGAGTACGTGACGTGGCGCAGCGTCTCGCTGGCACTGGTGCGGCGCGACAGCTCGCTGTGCGAGTGCGGCACGCCCTGTCCTGTTTTTTTGGCCACATGCGCTTGCCTCATGACGGCTACCTATTTCTTGTGCTGTGTCCTTTTAGCCACGTGCGCTTGCCTTATGGCAGCTAACTATGGCGTGTGCTGTGCTGTTTTTAATAGCCACGTGCGCGTTTAGCTTATGCCTACGATTTATGGCGTGTGCTCTGTTTCCACCATGTCATGTGGCCCTTACCGTTCTACGTTTGGCAGCTGCCGTTTTTTATGACTATGTGTGGCGAAATTTTGAAGTCCGGAATTCTATGGTTCGCAATACAGTCATCTTTTGCAAATTTTAAATTTTTATATTGCAAAGCAGATTATTTATTTGTTTCATGCACCTGGAACTTTTTACATCTATTCCTATCATCATCTATTAATCTTAAATTACTTTGGTTATCTATTTTGTGAAACAAGTGTTGGATGCGCTTGAGTGCACGCTGGTGCATCTAACGTAGTCTTTTGCTTGGACTGTTGTGTACTTAAAATTTTACATTAAAACTACTTGGAGAAAGATCCAATATGAAAAAGGTTTCCGGTACTAATTAACGCTAACTTTGTATTTCAACAGCCACTGAGAGGTATTCAAACTTGATGCCTATGCCTACAGTGTTGAAGTCTGCTTGATACGCGGCTTAGCTTTCCATTGACTCCCGTCGAGTAGGGGGTTGATACGGATTTTTACAGAAAAGTTACACTATTATAAGCACACACACAAAGGCATAACATGCGGAACGCGTAATTTTTGAGAAAAAGTTATTGAAAATCAATTATTCTTGCATTGTTTATATCTAATCCTACCATAAAACTGACGCCATGTCATTGTCGTCAGTAGGGATGTCAATTCTTTCCGAAAAAGATCGGTTTTTAAATCGATTCAAATCGTAAGCTGATGTATCGATTCACAAAAAATCGATTTCTAAAATATGTATATTTTTTTAAGTTTGCATTTATAATGTAAATATAATTCCTTTTTATGAAAAGAAAGAAAAATACCATAATAAATGATCTCTTATTGAAGTTGGTTTTATTTTAACAGTACCAATTTGGGCTGATAACAAATAAAATAGGTTAGGTTCAACTTATGTCAAAGAACCGAATTGATTGACCCCGACTCCACCTGGTACGAGTCTGTCCTACCCCTAGAGTGGTTTTTAAGAGCCGAAGGCGCGTAGGGGGAGCAGCCTCCGCCTCCGCAGCTTCGGCTTGTTGGTCGCCTTCGAGATACTAAAATCTGATTTGAACGATGTTTTCGTTTCTACAAAAACTTAGTCACTATGTATTTCATGGTCATAAAAGGCCGAGACGGTAAATTTACATTAAAACCGGTAACGTTACTCTAGGCTTCATACGGCGACGTGTGAATTGTCAGGAAAGACCGTGTTAGGAATGCGGGTAAAATAATAAAAGAAAATAAGAAATATTGAAGGTAGAACTATAATCTCCCACTTGTTTTAGCAGTATAAAGTATCACGCAGTCGACTAAGAGGGATCAGTCAGTCTGTAATTCTACGAGTCTCATATCGTTATTATGCCTGTTGGGCTAAAACATTACTTCTACACTGAAATTCTGCCCAAATAATACAAGTGTTGTGGTTCTATAATTTGGAGAATAGTTTCTAACATCAGAAGTGGAATAGTTTCTAAAAATAATATTCATTCTGTTTCATGTAAAACAGCGCAATAAATAAATGTTTTCTTAATATATTAATACATTGATATAAATTATTTCTAATAAAAATACTACTTAAAAAAATTTCTTAACATCCCAAAAATGATGTTTATAAGTTTTCACTTCTAACATGCAGTCCTAAGTCTGACAGTTTTTGCAATCAAATTAATTTGTTGTAACGTTAAACGTCTCCTAGCTTTATAACATGAAAAAGAGCAACCTAAAAACGAAGTAAAATACCACGCCAAGATATTCATTGCTGCGTTGGAGCCGAGCCAATCTTGCGCGACTTTTAATTTAAAGAACGAACTTATAACAAGTTCCGTTATACATGAAACCATCATATGAAAACTTGTATGCTCAAGAAAAGTTCATTTGAGTTTAGCTGCGTGCTATTAGAAGAACCAATTTTACGACCAGTGTAGGTCATGTCGGGCATATGTTATTAAATTGTTTTTCCACGAATAACTTACCTAGTTCTTTCCTTCTTTATTTTTAGAACTGAGGGTTACAAAGGTATACCTATTACTAAATATTACTTGCAGCTCAATGTTTGCGTTGTCACACCTGAGGTCTCCGATGGAACTGCTCGTTACCAGTAAAAAAGGCCAAGTTTTCTACCCTCACCATACGAAATTCAGAAACTAAATACTGTACTTTAAATCTAATATTCTGTGTGGGTGTGTTCTTTCTTCGCTTCACTGGAACCATGCACACATCAGTCATTATAATTAATAGAATCAGGCGTTACTTTACAATAGTGGTGTGTCTTGCCTATTGTAGTGGTGTTGGGAGTAGCGGTGCTGGGATTAGTGGTGACGGGGATAGTGCACGCAATTGAGGGAGGGCGGGAGGTACTCTTCATACTAGGTAAGACACATCATTTTATTTTATAACGCGAATATTTGCGAATTAAATTTTTCTAAAAGCTTTTATATTATTACTATACCAGGATAAAATACCTAACCATTTGATAAAGACATTACATGCGTTCAAACCAAAATTTTGTACGTGTGAGATCCATGTTGCAACTGTTCATCATGGTACAAAAACCCTGTGGTATTCGTTAGGTGCATTATCAGAATCATTATTCAAACGCATATAAATAACTTAACTTAAAAAAATCGACTACAAAAATATATATAAATATTTTTTATATGCAAATAGTATGTGGTTTTATATGTGGCATTAGCCGGGAAGTAAGAGTATTGTCAAAGACCCCATCGGTATTGTCACAGACCGATGTGTGTATCAGTTAGAGGTAAAACGCAATTTGTAAATAAAAAATTATTTAAATTAAATTTAAATTTTTATGGCAGAGTTTTCTCAAGTAAAGTTATTTTTATACGTTTGAATGCGGATTCTAAAAATGCACTTTATAGAAAACCACAGAGTTGTATAGTTCTAGCACGAATAGATCATCTCGACCGAACCGGAGAAGGACCACGCTCTCCAATGCCAGTATAAAATAGCAGCTTAATCTTGCACTGTTTCGCAGGGAGCGTAGAAAACAAGATGAAATTATTTCTATTAGAAACAAGGCATTTCATCTTACTCCTCAGGGGTAACAATGCCAAGGCGAAAAAGGGCAAGACGGCAGCACAGGTGATGGCTGCGCCAGCCCCAGTGCCTGCGGCGAATGGGCCAGCGCCAGCGGCAAGCCAGCTGCCGCCGCCGCCACCGCCCCCCCAGCTCCCTACACCTCCCGCGGCAGAAGCCGGTTGGCAGGTGGTCGGGGACAAACATAAGGGGAAGAAGGCAGCCAAAAAGGCCAAAGAGCAGGAGCGGCAGCGCCAGTTCAGGGCGCGCAAGATCGCGGCTAGGCTCCACGCCCCGAAGACCGCAGCTGTAGTGATTACACTACAGCCGGACGCGGAAAAGAAGGGCGTTACCTACCGCGATCTGCTCGCGAAGGCGAAAGAGGCGGTGGATCTCGGGGAGCTCGGGATCACTGGGGGACTCCGGCTCAAAGTCACCCAGACGGGGGCTCGTATGCTGGAGATCCCCGGGGAATCCAGTGGCGCGACTGCGGACGCTCTGGCTGCGAAGCTCAGAGCGTCCCTGAACGCGGACGAGGCCCGAGTGTCCAGGCCCGTCAGATGCGCAGACCTGCGCATCATGGGTCTGGACGACTCGGTATCGGAGGAGGAGTTGGTGGCCGCCGTCGCCAGGTCCGGGGGGTGCACTACTGACCAGGTCAGGTCAGGCGCCATACGCCCGGACCAACAGGGTATGCATGCCGCCACGGTGTGCTGCCCTGTTACGGCGGCCAAAACCATAGTGGAGGGCCGAAGGCTTCTGGTGGGCTGGGTCTCAGCGCAGGTTAAGCTGCTGGAGCCCAGACCTCTGAGGTGCTACCGCTGTCTCGTGGGGCATCACGTATCAGCGAAATGCGCCTCGGAGGTTGACCGCAGTGGCCTCTGCTTCCGCTGCTGTCAGCCCGGGCACATATCGGCGACCTGCTGTGCCACGCCGCACTGTGATGCATGTGCGGCGACCGGCAAGCCAGCCGATCACTGGGCCGGAAGCAGGGCCTGCGTGTCACCCGCCAAGGCCAAGGCCGCGGGTAGGGGAGGGCCCTCCTCCGCCGCCACCGCCTCTATGGTCACCGCCGCAGCTGCAACTGCCGCCGCCGCCGCTGTCACTGTCGCCGCCGCCGCCGCGGCGACACCGACGCCTGCAGAAGGGCGCCCCGTGGAGGAAGCTGAAATGGAATGCCTATAACGGCCCCATTAAGCTTCCTCCAGGCGAATATCAACCACTGCGCCTGCTCTCAGGATCTGCTGCTCCAGAGCATGGCGTAGTGGTCGATTAACATCGCTGTGGTCGCTGAGCCGTATTCTATCTGGCCTAGGAAGGACTGGGTGGCGGACCTTAACGGCTCAGTGGCCATCATTTCTTCGGCCGCCGCCGGTACCCCGACCCTTGAAGGTGTCAGGAGGGGTCAGGGGTTTGTAGCAGCACGGTTCGGGGAGTTCGTCGTTGTGGGGGTGTACTTCTCCCCGAACCAATCTCTCGCCGAGCTCCACAACTCTCTTGCAGAGCTGAGAGCAGTCGTCGTCGGAAGCTATCCCCTCCCCGTGCTTGTCCTCGGGGACTTCAATGCCAAGAACTTGGCTTGGGGTTCTCGTCGTACAGATGTGCGGGGTAAGATGGTGGAAGACTGGGCTCTGGAGACAGGCCTGGTCGTCCTAAATCGGGGTTCTGTCCCCACGTGTGTGCGGATGCGGGGCGAATCGGTGGTGGACATTTCGTTCGCTAGCCCCGCTCTGTCGCCGCGTGCCATTGACTGGCGAGTCATGGAGGGGGTGGAGACCTACTCCGACCACCAGTACATCCGGTTTGACGTCTCCACCCAGCCCTCGAGCGCGCCAGTCCAACAGGCCCCGAGTGGTCCGCGTTGGGCGCTGAAGCAGCTGGACCGGGAGCTCCTCCTGGAAGCCTCGATCGTGCAGGCCTGGGTGTCATCACCGGATAGGCCTGCCGACGTCAATGACGAGGCAGGGTGGTTCCAGGAGGCCATGTCCGAGATATGTGACGTGGCAATGCCCCGCGTCCGGCCAGGAAGCGCCCGGCGCCAGGTGTATTGGTGGTCACGTGAGCTGACGTCTCTACGCGAGGCGTGTGTCGCCGCGCGGCACCTGTACGCCAGGCATCGCAGGCTCCGCATTCGTCCACCGAATGCGGCAGCCATTGAGGCGGAGCTGTACGAGGGATACAGAGCGGCGAAGACCGCCCTCCGGGAGGCTGTCATGCGGGCCCGGGATCGGGCCCGTGAGGAGATGCTGGAGACTCTCGACAGAGATCCGTGGGGGCGCCCTTACAAGATGGTGCGGGATAAACTCCGCACCTGGGCCCCCCCGCTGACGCAGAGTCTTCGGCCTCAGCTCGTGGAGGACGTGGTGAGCGCTCTGTTTCCTGCGCAAGGGGAACATCCGCCCCCGCCTATGGCTCCGCCACCTGCGGTGCCGGAAGCGGACCACCAGGACGACGACGACGGCATCCCGGAAGGGACCGGGGTAGACCTGAGAGTGGCGGTACGTAGGTTTAAGGCCAGGAATATCGCCCCAGGACCCGATGGCTTGCCTGGCAAAGCCTGGGTCCTGGCCTCGGAGGCTCTCGGGCCCCGACTGGAGGGGCTCCTAAGCGCATGCTTGGAGAGAGGCCAATTCCCGCTTCGTTGGAAGACGGGGAAGCTGGTCCTCATTCGGAAGCCGGGGCGCCCTGCGGACTCTCCGTCCGCATACCGGCCCGTGGTGCTGCTCGACGAGGTGGGCAAGCTCTTTGAAAGAGTCATTGCAAACCGCCTCGCCGAGCACCTTGCGGGGACGGGGCCGGATCAAGAGGCGCTCTACGGTGGACGCCATCATGCGCGTGAGAGCACTCACGACGAGGGATGCAGTGGCCAGGGGGGGGTTGTTTTGGCGGTGTCTCTCGACATCGCCAACGCCTTCAACTCCATGCCCTGGAGCTGCATTAGGGAGGCACTCCGGTATCACCGGGTGCCGACCTATCTCCGTCGTATAGTCGGGGACTATCTGACGGATAGGGCCGTCATCTACCATCTACACTGCGAGGATCGACCGGAGGACACGGTGGAGCACACCGCGGAGGTGTGCCCTGCCTCGGCGGAGCACCGCCGTGTCCTCGTAGCGGCGATAGGCGGCGGCGACCTCTCGCGTCCTGCCCTGGTCGAAGCCATGGTCCGGAGCGAGACGGAATGGAATGCCGTCACCACCTTCTGCGAAGCAGTGATGCTAGCGAAGGAGGTGGCGGAGCGGGAGAAGGAGAGAGCAGCAGCTTTCCTTCCCGACCGCCGCGGGAGACGCCCCGGGCGTCGGGGGCTACGTCGTGGCCCCCGGCCACCGTAGGCGCGGGCCTGTGGACGGCGAGCAATGGGTAGCTCGCCGTCCGTCCGTCTAACGACGACAGGCCGTGTCGACGGCGCGTTTTGTTCCACGCGCGCCTCAAAGAGCTGTCAGCAGCGTGAAGGGGCCCGCAAGGGCCGACGCCTGCCGGGGCTGCGGGCTGTTCGAAAGAGATACCGCGGCTCCGGAACGTAAGGGCACTGAAGGAACACGGATGGTTTTTAGTCAGTAAAAGTCTGACACTCCCTTCCGCTCCACCCAGAGCGAAAGGCGTCATTTGATGATTTTCCATCCGCAAAAAAAAAATTTTTTTTTTATATTATAATATACAAATACAGCAAGAATGTGAAATGATTTGCCCGCATCTGCTTTTTCGTTAAGTTACAATATGGTCGTCCTCGAGGGAAGCGTAAATCGGCTTTAGCTACGCGAAGATAAAGGTAGATAGTGCTTGCACTGCTGTGTTCCGATGTAATATAATATAAATGCATTCCACCTTATTCCTCAGAGGTGACAACGAACCTGAAGTCTTCTTTGTTTGAAGTTGACTGCGGGTGTCCATGGACTGCAGTAGCCTATTACAAACAGGTAGGTTCCTTAATCGCTTCAATCTAATAAAAAAAAATTCTTGCTGAGTCAGAAAATTTGTATTGAGAGACAAATGTAAGTAAAACGATCGATCATCAATGTAGTCGGAGTCAATTAATACGCATTATTTAGGATAACTCAAAAACTACTGGTCAGATCTTGATGAAATTTCTTTCAAATAAAAAAGGGTCATCAAAATCGATTTATCTCGACAAAAATTCTAAGGTAACACACAATAAAAAATACAGTTAAATTGAGTACCTCCTTCTTTTATTGCAGTCGGTTAAAAATTTAACCTTTCATAAGAGATATCAGAAGCCCTCTCAAAAACAAGAAAAGGTATGTTTGGAGGCAGCATTGAAAATTATACAATGCTGTAGTTTTATATTTAAATTAAGGGATATAAATGATATTCGGTCTTAAAAGTTTTAGCAGTCGCTATAAAATTTGCATCAATATAGTGTTAAATATTTTTTAATTTTTTTACATAAATAGCTCTGATAATATGAATTAAAATTTTCTGCGCAGTTGGTAACTTAATATTTGAAAGTTATAGCATTGTCAAATCAAAAAGAGGCCCATTTTAATGATGCCTAGCGACCCGCGTCAGTTCCGTCTGGATAGGATTAATTTATAATCAATATTTCGGTTTAAAATAAACAGATAAAGTATAGCCTAAATCAGTCCTAGCACTGCGCTCTCTCTGTTCTCGAAGTTTCATTACAATCGATTTTAGCCATTCCAATGATTATCCCGGACAAACACAGTCTTAATGTCAACCAACCCCTTGAGCTAAAATAAAGCAGTTATTTACATATTACAGATATACACTTCGCATTTATTTATAATATTAATTATATCGTAAATAAACAAAGTTTATTAGCTTGGAATGTAATTAATTTTATGCCGTAAAGTGATAGCGCTACAAATGTTGTAATTTATTACAACTGTAACAAGCGATGACCATAACACTTTAAGTTAAGCGTCATTAACTTTCCACACAAACACCACTGACCATAGACACTAATAATAAATAGTCATGGTAGCAAATGGTATACAGATGTTTGCATATCATACCAGTAAAGGACATAATAAATTCCTATATTTATGCGAACACATGGTTGGATTGGATGATGGATGGAATTTCACATGTTAATGGCGGACTGGGGGATTGCAGTCCTCCTGTAACCATGGGTGCTGTAAAGTACTTGAAACGTCGGCAGTATATAATCAGTTAATAAAATGCGATTAAATCCGTAAAATTAGTTTCATTCTACAGTAAAGTATAGTTAAATAACAATATACATTGTCTCACTGTCTCCAGACCTGGGTATGGGGCTCATCTCATTTTTGGTTTTTGGAAAAGAGATGAATGGAAAATGTTATTCATAATTAATAAAATCAAGTTATACATTGCGGTTAAGAATAACATGGTGTGTTATACCTTGTTCGGAAAGCAAGTGTCGCACCCACCCATCACATTTTGTGTATACTATCACTACCACAATTATCCCCAAAACCACATCACATGGAAAACATACCACCGACAATTATACGACACGTGTTTCGTCTTTAAATGTGGCATCATCACGAGAAATGCTCTGCGCTGGCTAACCGCTAAAACACATTTTATTTTTATGCGGATCTAACCAATTTAATTTTCACGTCTTTAAAATGCATTAACATCGTTTGCCATAGTTTAATTTTTTTTTTCAAAAATGACGATAAATATTTAAAAAAAAAACATATTAAATACTATTTATTCAATTTATATTTATAAAATCTCTTTACCAAAACACGCGAGTTTCAACTAGAAACTCCCAACAAGGCTGCGGCTGTAATAAATAAGATCACGAGTAGACCATACTCAGACTGAAATAATATAAACATAGAAAGTTATGTGCACGTGTTGTTAAGCTACGTCCGTAGCAGTTTGTTTTGGGGTCATCTAGTTACGTATAATTGCTTTTGTACGAGGAACTGGGAAGTGGACCAATAGAGTTTAAAATTTCACTCTATGGATGCTGATGAAAATACAGACCAAGTAGATATTGCTTTGTGAAGAATGTATAATGTTGTTATATATAGTTAGAAACATGTTTTTTTTATCTTCACGCACAATCCCTGACGGGGTAGCCAGAGAGAACAGATCGCCAAGTGTCACGATCCTTACAAACCTCTTTCGCTTCTTTCAGATTCATTATCTTCTTCATGCATGCACGTCTAGGTATCCGAGTACCGGTCCAAAGAAACTGAGCTCAAATACAGTGGACACGGCCGACAAGCCATCAGGCTGCAGGGCTCGTATCTCGCCTAACAAGATGAACCCCAGCGCGTTGGCCCCCAGCAACAAATCTATATGCCCAGGTTGGGACAATTGAGGATCCGCCGGTATCAAATTGGAATTTCTTTGGACCGGTTATGTGGTCTCCTCCCCCTCCGACGGCCGACCCGCTCTCTGTTGTGGGCGTGTCCCTTTCGGACGTCGTCCAGCGGTCCTGGGACATTGAGGAACCACCACATGCGGCTCGAGTCAACCTTCTGTACCGTGAGTGCGAATTGTTCAACCAGAACAATACCGGCCGTCGTGTCGACGGTCGTTTCGTCACTCGCTTACCTTTTCTTGACTCACATCTCCCTTTGGGTCAATGTCATGCAATGGACGAGAAGAGGTTGCTTTCTATAAAGCGCCGAATGCGGCGCGACCCAGCTTTTCGCGACAAATATGTCGAGTTCATGCGCGAGTATCGAGAGCTGGGTCACATGTCACCGTCCAACTTCGAATGGCGTTCACAGGAGCACTACTTCCTCCCTCACCATGCAGTCTTGAGGACCCCTGAGAGTAAGATTCGGGTAGTTTTTGACGGCTCCGCCCCCACGTCAAATGGTGTGTCCCTGAACCAGTGTCTTCACTCTAGTCCTAAAGTAATCAAGGACATATCCGACATTTTGACCCAATTCCGTCGACACCAAGTGGTTTTTGTAGCCGACCTTCGGATGATGTTTCGACATTCAGTGGTCCATCGTGATGACCGTCGATATCAGCTGATATTGTGGCGCAAGAAGCCCAGCGATCCGATACAGGTGTTTGAGTTGAACACCACCACCTATGGACTCCAGTCCAGCCCGTATATTGCCATGCGAACCCTCCTTGAACTCGCTGAGAGAGAGCGCCTAAGATACGCTCGGGGAGCTTCTATTTTGGAGACTTCGGTCTACATGGACGACATTTGTAAGGGCGCCTCCACTGTCGAGGAGGCTCTTCTCTTACGAGACGAATTAATTGCCATCCTGAAGTCCGGAGGTTATGAGTTGCGCAAATGGCTGTCGAACTCACCTCATATTTTGAAGGACCTCCCAGGAGAGGATCAACAAGACCCTCATCTATTCCCTCCCAAAGCATGGAACAAGCGCTCCGTGCTGTCTACTGTAGCCCGCACCTTCGACCCTAATGGATGGATCACCCCGGTCATCTCTTTGGCTAAGTGCTTTCTTCAAAAGCTCTGGATATCCGGGTTGGGTTGGGACGAGCCTATTAGCGGAACCCTCTTGCGAGAGTGGCTCTCCATGGTCTACTCCCTTCCGGACATCAACCGGGTCTCCATGCCAAGGTGCTTCCTCCCTCCAGGGAAATGCAGGACTGCCCTACATGGGTTTTGTGACGCATCTGAGAAAGGCTATGCTGCTGTCGTATATTTGCGGATTGTGAGCTCTTCTGGTCATATTGCAGTCCATATCGTACATGCTAAAAGCAAGGTTGCTCCTATTAGGTCCCGCTTAACTAACCCTAAATTGGAACTGTCCGGAGCCGCTCTTCTCACGCGACTCCTCAACCACGTTCACTCGTCTTTGAAGTCTGTAATGGACATTACGGACGTCTACGCTTGGTCGGACAGTGAGATAGTACTTTATTGGCTCAGAGCTGCACCTCACAATCTTGAGGTCTTTGTGGTGAACCGCGTGTCTCAAATCCAGAGTTCTGAGACTTCTATAAATTGGAGACATGTCCCAGGGGAGTTGAATCCCGCAGACTGCGCTTCTCGTGGCTGTGAGGCCCCCTCGTTGGTTAACCACCCGCTGTGGTGGGGTCCCGGTTGGTTATCTGAGTCTCAGTCATTCTGGCCCCAGGGTAATTACTCCGAACCGATTGAATTGCCTGGCCTACGAGCCCGAGTAGGAGTGGGCAAGGATAAGCCCACTCGGGATCTCTCTCTTCTGGAACGGTACAGCTCTCCCGATAGGCTCTTAGGAGTGACTGTTTGGTTGCGCCGATTTGTCCGCAATTCGAGAGACACGTCCAACCGAATTTCTGATTTCGTTTTGTCCCCTAGCGAGCGTCGTGAAGCTTTGATGCATGACTTTGATTTGACGTATGGTCCAAGCGGAGCATATTGAGTCCGTGATTGAAAACTTGAAGCGGGGCTCCGTTGTCAAGGGCGGTCTAGCCCGTCTGAACCTCTTTCTGGACGACGCTGGGATGCTGCGCGTTAGTGGACGTTTGAGAAATTCCCAACTGCATTACGGGTCTCGACACCCGTTACTGCTCCCCAAGGACAGAGCCTTTTTGCGGTTACTGGGCGGAACATTTCCACCAGGCCATTCTGCCCCGTCCTTAATTGTTCGTCGAGCCTACAGCTATAGGCCCTGTGGGATCGAACTTTGTCGGGACAGTTAGGGGTGTGTACAGTAACGATGATTTTAATTTGGTAATTATTTTCAGCCTCATCTCTAATTCTTCTCAGGATTTTGACATATTTACACGCAGTCAGACGAAATTCATAATTGCGTTAAAAGTTGTCATTTCTTAAATTAATATAACATAAGCACTTACCCTTGTCACCCAAAGGGGTAGGCAGAGACAACAGACTTTCATTTGGTACGATACTGACACACCTCTTTCGCCTCCTTTACATCCATATACAAACGCACGCATGCTCGTCGGTTAAGGTTAGTCTTAATCTGGCCAATCTTCAATGTAATAAATTAGTAACTTATTTTTTTTTTTTTTTTTTTTTATAGAATAGGGGGCAAACGAGCATGCGGCTCACCTGATGTTAAGTGACTACCGCCGCCCATGAACAACCGCAACACCAGGGGAATTGCAGATGCGTTGCCGGCCTTCTAGAAAGGTGTAAGCTCTTTTCTTGAAGGTTCCTAAGTCGTATCGGTTCGGAAAATTCGCTGGTGGTAATTGATTCCACAAAGAAGTTGTGCGAGGGAGAAAACTTCTTCTAAATCGCACAGTGGTGGACCGCCAATCATCCAGATGGTATGGATGGTAACGCGAGTTTTGTCGCGACGTGCGATGGTGAAATTGAGCGGCTGGAATTAGTCCGAACAATTCCTCAGAGCACTCCCCGTGATAGATGCGATAAAATACGCAAAGAGATGCAACATCTCTACGCAGTGCCAGTGTATCGAGCCGATCGGAAAGAACTCGGTCGTCGACGATTCGAATCACTCTGCGCTGGATGCGGTCAAGTGGAAGGAGCTGGCACTGGGGTGCCCCGGCCCAGAGATGAGAACAGTATTCCATGTGGGGCCGAACTTGCGCTTTGTAAAGTTGCAAGCGATGTGCCGGCATGAAATACTGTCTCGCTCTGCTGAGCACGCCAAGCTTTTTAGAGGCCAATTTGGCCTTCCCTTCCAAGTGACCACGAAACTGCACGCTATTCGATATGTCGACGCCAAGGATTCCGATACTGGCTGAGGCAGCAAGGGGAGTGCCTTGAAACTGAGGAGATACGACAAAGGGGTTCTTTTTAGCGGTAAACGCGCAAACTTGTGTCTTCTGGGGATTGAACTGGACTAGATTTAGTCGGCCCCAATCCGAGACTTTGTTAAGCAAAGACTCGACTTCAAACACAAGTTTGTCCCGGTACTCGGCGACGTTTTCCCGAGAAATATTGGCACGGCCGGTATATAAGGCATCCCCAGTGCTGTCGTCTGCATAGCAATGAATGCTACCAGTTAGCAGCATATCATTGATATGCAGGAGAAACAGCGTTGGTGATAGCACGCAGCCTTGTGGAACACCAGCGTTGATAGGCTTGTAATCAGAGCATGCACCGTCTACTACGACCTTGATGCTCCGATCAGCAAGGAAACTGGTGATCCATTTGCACAATTTCTCGGGAAGCCCATAGGAAGGAAGCTTCGAAAGAAGCGCCTTGTGCCAGACCCGATCGAAGGCCTTCGCTATGTCCAAACTAATGGCCAATGCCTCCCCCTTGGACTCTACTGCCTCCGCCCATCTATGAGTTAAGTAAACTAAAAGATCACCTGCTGATCGACCCCGACGAAAACCGTACTGACGGTCACTGATCAGCTGGTGATCCTCAAGGTACCTCATGAGCTGGCAGTTTATAATGGATTCCATTATTTTGGAGAACAAGGAGGTGATGGCGATAGGCCTGTAGTTGGACGGGTCTGAGCGGTCGCCTTTTTTAGGGATCGGGTGGACCAAAGCTGTCTTCCATGAATTCGGGACTACGCCTTGGGAGTAGGAGTACCGGAAAAGACGCGTTAAAACCGGTGCCAACTCCGGAGCACACGTCTTCAGCACAATGGGAGGGACTCCATCGGGCCCACTCGACTTGCTGACGTCCAGGGAGAAGAGTGCTTTGCGAACCGAGCGCTGTGTAAATCGCACATCCGGCATGGAGCACTCACATCGCGGGATGGTCGGCGGTGTGTTCCCCCCGTCATCTAGAGTCGAGTTGGACGCAAAAAGAGAGCACAACAGATCGGCTTTCTCTTTTGCGGCATGGGCCAGTGAGTCGTCCTCTCTGTGCAGAGATGGGAGGGATGGCTGACAGAAGTTTCCTTGGACAGCCTTGGCGAGAGATCAGAATGCACGGGTTCCCGAAGGAAGGCGAACTAGCTTCTCGCCAATTCTGCCGATGTGCTCAGACCTTGCCTTGGCAATGACGCTTTTGAAGGACCTGGAGGCGGAATTATACTTCTTTTTAAGTGCGCTGGTGTTTAAATCCCGAGACGTTGATGCGTCAGCCCAGGCCCGGTAGCACTCCTGCTTATAGCGTGATGCTATTTTACAGGAGCGACCAAACCATGGCTGGGATCTGCCTCCGATGGGCACCACAGAGGATGGAATAAAAAGTTCCATACCCTGAAGTACCACATCAGCAACAGAATCGGCAACAACGCTGGGATCTTCCGGCGAGAAGCAAACCCGCCCCCAAGGGTAGGATGCAAAAAAAGACCGCATCCCGTCCCAATCAGCTGACCTATAGTGCCAAACACGGCGGCAAGCTGTAGATCGCAACTGCGATTGGAGCGTGAGTGGCACTGTGCTCCGGATCAGACAATGGTCCGAAGAGCCCAGAGGGGCATCGACGGAGACCTGATATCCGTCCGGATGAGAGGTCAGCAGAAGGTCCAACAGTGAAGGTACATGGTCTTCCACATCTGGGATCCGCGTAGGCGAAGTAACCAGTTGTGTTAGACCATATGCCAAAGCAAAGTCGTAGACAGATCTACCCGCATGATCGGTTGAACGAGAACCAAGCCATTCAGCGTGGTGGGCGTTGAAATCACCGAGTATCACGATCTCTGCGGATGGGACCTGTTGTAGCACGGAGTCTGCAGCCATTTGGACGTGGTCGATGAGTCGGTCTGTGTCGGCATTACCGCTATGGGACCTATAGAGGCACCCGTAGACGCGGGGATGGTCGTCGCTGTCTACGCGCAGCCATAGGATGGACAGGTCCGTACCTTCAAGGCTGCTGAGGCGTCGAAAACAGATGTCCTCTCTGACGTATACACAAACTCCAGCCCGGGGCACAAAGGAGTGTTCCAATTTGTACCCCGGGTAGGAGAGATAGGAAGTATCAGCCGGAGAGGACACCTGAGTCTCGGTTAAAAAGAGCAAGGCCGGCTTCGCCGTCTCTAGATGGTAATGGACAGCGTTAAGGTTGGAATGAAGTCCCCTGATGTTGCAAAAATTCACGGATAGCGTGACAGGGGTCGCCTTGGTTGTATTGCTCCGCTTGCCCCGAGCAGCATTAGTCACGAGCGGAATTTAGCCCCCCCCAGAATACGCGGGGCAGCCTGAGCACCCACGCTCAGGAGTGAAGTAGTTTGTTCGTGGATGCTCAGCGAGGGATTCTCCAGGGTTGCTGGTACCCTCCTGGGGTAGTCTTGAAAAATGAAATGAAAATGAAAATACTTTATTTGACAGTTAGCACCTTTACAAATAATTTAACAGTGGTCCTCACACTAGGCTCGCAGACCTGTATCGTGAGAGCCATATACACATATTAACAAAAACAGAATTAGTGCACGGCTGACTTTACAAAGCTTTCTTTACTTTAAATGTCTTCCTCATTTTATTTATAGTCTGTAAACATAAATATATACTTAAACACATATACACACACATATACATATAGCCATCCATATAAACATATATACACAAACATACATACATACATACACACATACATATATATACATATATATATACACATATACACACATACATACATATATATACATACACATAATATAATTTGTTAATATTACAGTATTTTGAATTACTACTTTAATAACAATAACAATATCAATCAAATATCAATATTGGGCACATAACTACTATGACAATGTTTGGAGCAGCTTCTCTGTTTGTTCATAATTAAGCGTAAATAACCAATTTCTTATTTTCTTTCTAGCTGTATTCGTTGAGCAATCTCTTATGTCGCATGCCTTCATAACTTTGTTAAATATGAGTGTTTCTATGAATGGATTAAATCGTTTTGCGAAAGCTGTGCGAACGCTTGGTAATGGCATTTGGAACACACGTTTTTTCTTTAGCTCATTGAATTTATCTAAGCTTAATATTTTTCTATGAGCACTGGTAGCCACACATAAGACAAATAGCTGCCGAACTGTAAGCACTTTACAATCTCTATATAATTTAACTGTTGGATACCTGTATTTCTTATTAAGCATAACTTTCAGGACAGAACGTTGAGCTCTCTCTATCCTCATCATGACTGTTTTGGAAGCGCTTCCCCAGCAAGAAATACAATACGTTAGCAGCGACTGACATAAGGCATAATAGACGGTCATTAATGTACTCAGTGGTGCAGAGTTTCTCAGTTTTCTCATGATATAAACTATATTACGAATTCTTCCTGCCAATACCGAGATATGCGCCTTGAAGTTAAGATTGTGATCAATGAATATACCAAGGTATTTAATAGATTCCACTCTCCGAATATTTTCACAACTACACAAATTCTTCTTAGTTGTGCAATGATGCAATTTTATGTGTTTGTCAGTAGGTGGTGCTGACGAACGGGTCTTATGAAAGCACATATAATTAGTTTTTTCTACGTTGAGAGTTAACAGGTTTGAGTTTAACCAATGAGCAACCTGTGAAATACCGCGTTCCGCCACAGAAATGGCGTCATCCCACGTTTTCCCAGTATATAAAATGACTGTATCATCAGCATAACATATTATTTCTGAATGTTTTGTGTTGAACTGATGTATGTCGTTCATGTATATGACAAAGAGAGTGGGACCGAGAATACTTCCCTGAGGCACACCATAATTAACATTCTGCATTTCACTTAAAGAAGTACCCACTCTCACGCACTGTTTCCGTTCCTGCAAATAGCTTTTGAACCAATCTAAAGGTAATCCTCTGATTCCTACGTTTTCAAGCTTTTTACATAATAAAGGTACGGAAACAGTGTCGAAAGCCTTGGCTAAGTCTAGGAATACGCCAATACAGCATTCGTTTTTGTCAAGGCAAGAAGATATATGTGAAATTAAGGTGGTTACAGCGTCCTCGGTACATTTTCTTTTCCTAAATCCAAACTGTCTTGAAGAAAGCAGATTATGTGCTTCTAAGTAATTCACTAGTCTTTTATTAACCAATTTCTCAAGCAGTTTGGAAAAAGCACTCAGCAGAGAAATGGGTCGATAATTATCTGGAGAGTTTTTATGGCCCTTTTTATATATAGGATACACCATAGCAGTCTTCCAAACTTCTGGAAATACGCCGGTAGAAATACTTAAGTTGCATATTACTGTAAGTGGCTCAGTGATAAATTTCTTAATATGCTTAATCAGCGTATTACTTAGTCCATCAATTCCTGGCGCTTTATCATTTTTGAGATTCGTTATTAGGTGTTCTATTTCGTAAGCGTCCGTAGGTTGCATAAAAAACGAGTTTGTTGTATTTATAATTTTACTATTTCGCACTAGGCTTTCTTCAGTCTTATTGCTTTTAATAAGAATTTTGTGTGCTAAATTTTGTCCAACTGTGGAAAAATAGGTATTACAAATATCCAATGATTCTTTCTTGCTTATAGATCCTTGAATATTTAATATTTAATAGCTCTGTTGGTTCTTTGTTTGGTGTAGTTATGTTGCATATATCCTTAATTGCTTTCCATAATTTCTTTGGCTGTCCCTGGCTTTCTTGCAATTGATATTTTTCATGTTCCCTTTTTAAGTTAAATAGAAGCTCATTACAGAAATTGCGGTATCTCTTATATGTGAGGAGTAAAATTTCGTCATTTGGATTCTTTCTTGATTGCATATGTAGTTTATCTTTATGTTTTATACAACGTATTAAACCTGGAGTAATCCAAGGTTTTATATTGTATTTAGAACGACTCACAGTTATACGTTTGGTGTGTTTAGCTATTGTTTTCGATAGATTGTCAGTAAATATAGCAACTGCCTGATTTACGTCTGTTTGATTTTGTAATTGCGACCAATCTATTACTGCTAATTCATTACTTATCCCATCAAAATCAATCTTAACTTTTTCCCTTAATCGGGGTTTAGGTATATTTCCATTCAATGATAGACCAGCTATTGTCATACTATGATCTGTAATATCTGAAATGCATACAGTACCAATTGTTTCTCCAACCGCTTTAACAAATATATGATCAATACAGGAATCATATCTTGTAGGTTTAGAAATAGCAGGCATTAGTCCGTATTCCGCCGCAAGACAGACATAACTTATACTATCATTATCCCCTTTTAAAATATTAATATTAATATCTCCTGTCAATACTAATTGAGGTTTATTTTTGTAGTGATCCAACTGTGATTCCAGATCTATTAGGAAACTGTCCGTGCTTCTAAACGAAGGTGAGCGATATATACAGAAAATGGTTACTGTATCAGGTATTTCTATTATTAAACAATCTGCTTCGTTAAAAACTGGCTCTGTAACATTTGAGTTCCATGCGTCTTTGACGTATACTACTACACCACTATTTTGATTGATTATTTTATGAGTTCTGTACGATGTGTATCCTGGAAGTACCGGGATAATAGAGGATTCTGCAATACGACATTCCGTTAAAACAATTACATCCAAGTCGAATGCTATACGTTTTAATGCTATCGTAAAGTGCGTAAAGTTTTTTGATATGCTCCTGATATTAAAATTCAATATTTTAAATGTGTACTTATTAGTTATTATTGAAGCACATTGTTCGAGTTGGCTTATGTCATGACATGTTATATTTATTGTGTCTAAATTATCATGTAAATTATCTTGCATTAAATTCAGTTCAACTTAATTATAAATATATAAAATAGTTATATAATAGTAGATTATTAATGTCATGACAAAATATTTAGTGAAACGAAAAATTTTAAAATGTGCGAAGAGAAAATATGAAGTTTTGCGTGTACATGAAATTAAATGAACGTACCTTATTATCAACATATACGGCCAGAAATAGGAGTATATATTTATGTAGGTATATTGACCGGAAACACTCACTTTGGTATAATTAAGATCACTGTTGTAGTAGTATTTATGCCCAAAAATATATATAGATAAATAACAAATAACAATATAAAAAAGATATGAAAAGAAGAAAATAAACACCAGGTCCATAAACTTTTTAAATTTGTACATTAACAGTGTTACTAGACTGCAAAGTGGTAGTACCACATGAGAAAATACGAAACATATCATCGTGAGACTTAATATGTTGTGCTGGTTTTCCCTCTTTACGACGTACGTAAATGCTACCGCGATTTGTCCAGCAGTAACTAAAGCCACATTCTTTAGACATCTTCCGTGCCTCTCGAAATAACTGCCGATTTTCACTAGTAAGTCGTTCGTTGAAATATATTTTGTAAGACGGTCCCTTAACATCTAAATCAATGCTAGTTATGTTGCGTCTCTGCCTAGAGGCTTTAATAAACTCGTCTCTTTTTGATCGACGCAACAGACGAACGACGACAGGTCGTGAGAAACTGCTTTCAGAGTCGTGATCTGATGGTTTTACCGAAGGTACACGTCGTGGTCCAACACGAGCCACCCAGTCAATATCTATATCAGCCAAGTCCACTCCAATCTTGCGTGATGCTACCAAGATAGTGTGAGTCAGATTTTCATTTTTATTTTCTGGGATGCCAATTATTTCCATTTCGTTTGATAATTGTTTCTGAGCCATCATATTAAGATTTTTTTGAATTTGACTCACTGCGGCTTTTAGTGGATGGATCTCGGCCTGTTGTTGTTCAACAGAAGCTAGACGAGTGTTCGTTGAGGCCATAGAGTTACCGAGTTCATCTAAACGCTCGTGGCAGCGAGTTAAAGATGTCATTGCTTCATCGAGTTTACACTTAAGCGATGATATTTCCTGAGTTAGTAGCTTAATTTCGGTTGTCAACTCACTGATTCCCAAGTTGGACGGCTCAGTCGAAGTCTTAGGGTTGAATTTATTTCGCATGGTGACATTTTGTGAATGACAGGAAGTACGTACTGGCGTTGAGCTGTTGTTGCCAGTCTTTTTTTCTTGTGCGATACATGCGGGGCATGTCCAAGATTGCACATTCACTGTAGTACTTGGTAAATTTGCACATAATGTACAGTATATTTTGTCACAATCGGATTTACTGCATCGAAAATAAATTTTGCTTTTTATATCATTTAAGCACCCTTCGCACCGCATTATGATATTAAAACAAACACTACGTTCTCTCGGAGACAATTACGCACGAGAAAAACAAGCAGTCGCTTCTGTGTGATTTACTCTAGTTGGGTAGATCGAGCAACGTAAGGAGTGACTCACCGTGCAGTCCGCACGCAGTTGTAGTTCTTGTGCGAAGTCTTGTATTTAATTCCACTACCATGTTGATGGGGGGGGAGGGGGGGAATTGGGCCTCCGGCCACCTGCACTCACCAAACGCAACGCAGAGGTAAACCTCTACTTCACGCTGGTATTCTGTGAGGTCGTGGTACCACCCCGGTTCGAGCTGGCCCATCCGTGCGACAGCAAAAGCTACCGCTTGGCTCTACCACTGTTAAAATTTTATATTCATGTTGGCATTATTGTTATTTATTAGTTAGCAGTTGTCTTACATATAGGTTAGTTATAACATAGCATTGATCAATAGAACTGTAATGATGTAATTATGCAATAAATAAATCTATTTTGCCGCCAAGCAGCAGTGCCTGCACTGCTTTGTGCTAGACTGAAGGGTATGGTGAGCCAGTATAGTTACAGGCTGTAAGGCATTACATCTTAATATTCAGAGATCCGTCACCATGTCTTATGTATTTATTTATTTATTTAAACTTTATTGTGTTACACCATACCCTAAGGATTACAATAGGCGTACTTAATGCCTTATGGCATTCTCTTCCAGTCAACTCTGAGAGAATTAAACAAGTAAAAGTTGGTAGATGTCAAAAATATTAAAATTACTAGACATATATTGCATATAATCATACAATGTATTTGCTAATATTCTAACAATACTTATAGAAAAATAATATATATTATGAAAATATTAAATAATAATATATATAATCAATATTGCATATACAATACATACATAAAATAACTAAAAATAAAAATAGAAATCGAAGGTCAAATGTAGTTTTCTTTAAGATAATATTGTTGGACCAGTCTCTTGATAGCATGCTTATTCGGTGCTTTTCCTATATCAACAGGTAGGGCGTTCTAGAGAAGTATTGCCTGAACTGTAAATGAAGAATTAAATAAACCAGTATTATGCTGAGGTATATGAATCTTAAGGACGTTAGAGGAACGAGGTTGACGGTCAAGAGTTGAATACCGAAAGTGGAAGTTATCTTTAAGATAAGAAGCAAGTCTTACACCTTTCTGCAGTTGGATGGGATTCGGTCACTGGTTTTGTACTCGGATAGCCATCGTAGCCCTTCTGTACAAACTCTTCTGCACTTTTATTTACCGACAGTCAACTTGGCACCGCTGAAGGGACTGCAAGACCGCCCAAATTTCGACGGAATCAAAGGCTTTCTCGTAGTCCACATACGCAAGGCAAAGTGGCAAATTGTACTCTTGCCGATAGATGCAGGTGGCTCAGTACCGTGCTTTGTGGCATTCCTTGTGGGAGGCCTAAGTTCAAAAAAGAACTTGTGGAGGGCTGTAATAATGATGACGATGATGATGATGATGATGATTCAGTGATAGCAACGTATCTGCAGCTCTCTTTGATTGAAGTCAGTTACAACTGTCGTGAGAATTCTAAGCTAAGGTAACAAGTAATTTTTTCATTACGATATTCATTGTCTACTGTTGGTTATTGACATTTTCAACAATATACTAACTGGCACGTTTTCTTAAAATATTTGCTCATACTCACCACGCTCATAGCCTAGAGCTCATCAAGATAGTCCGTTTGATTAGTGTTCGGTTTGTGATTGTGTCGTCAATGTATATTTGCAAGTTCATGCTCTGGTTTTCATCTGCTTTTATCACAAAAACAACTTAAATGATACTGGTTGTGTACATATCTAGTAGTTATTATTTAATATCGGAAACTTTTCTTGGTCCATAATATTTTTTTTTCTTAACTCTTCAAAATCCTTCGACGTTCACTTTTTGTTTAATAGTCCAATAAGTTTAATAAATTAATTCTAGATAAAAGTTTCACTTCAAAGCGAATTGTTTGCTTCGTTGTTAGTTTCAATAATAAAAGTAACACAATATTAAATTTTAAATATTTCATAAGATGATATAAATTGAAATTAATAAACTACACGTCCGGTTAAAACTTTAGTTTGCTTTTGTTTATTTTCTTTTAAATACGTATTTGGACCACGTTGCAGCTATATCATAATGAGGGCTAATAATTTTCACCTCACCAGATGTCGCTAGTTGACACTGAGGTAAAGTTTTTTGTTACACAATGTCATTTAATTGAGAAGTTAGTTTTAAATAAAAGATTATCAGTTTCAAGAGTATTATATTAATAAACAAAACAATGCCTCATTTATTTGCGCTCTTTACTTTTTTGCACATTTTAAAGATTCTTCTTAATTTTTCTACTTTTAGTGAATATTTGTGGTTTGGCTCATTTATTTTCAATCTTATCAATATAAAATAGAGTTAATACTATAGAAAGAAACATTAACCTTTACATTTTCCGAACAAATTAAATTCCCCGCTATGATATCTGTCAAATATTATACCCCACTTTTAAGTGGCGCCACCCTGGTGGCAGAAGGCAGAGTGGATGCTCTCATTGTAGCACGAATGGATCAGCTCTCACTGACCACAGCACCCACTTAGGATCAGGTGGGCTCTGTTCTCGTTTGCTCAAAATCTGGCAAGATTTGTCAATCTAGGAGCTGAGTTTTGATTAAGTATTAGTGAAATTATCTATTACCTACACTGTAACAGGTGATTTTTCAATTTTATTACACTGTAACAGGCTATTTGTCACTATAATTACTTAAAGATATAAAAGCAGGGTCAGTATAATATCACCAAAATAGCTGTGGTTAGTAATGAAACGAAAGTCAAGTCAAAGAACGTCAAGTTTCAAAATAAGAAGTCCTCTATTGGAAGATTTTGATGACATTGAAGGATTTCACTAGTGTATTCTTTATGGTAATCTATTTATTGCCATAAAAAATAACACTACAATCGATTTGCTAACTTATTTCTTACTTTATTGTTTTTTCGAATTCTAGATTGTAAAAAGAGCTACTATTTTGTATTTTACTTTACAAAAAATATGGCTAATTTTTTAAAGTATAAACCAATTAGTTAGCTTCAGGCGCAAAAATCCCATTCTCCTTTTGAATATCGAAACATATTTCAGAATTTAATAAATTAGTACGTGTCGAATATAGAATAGTTGTGTAGTGTGTAGAGGTGGCGTAAGAATATCCACTACCCATATCATTCAGTAAGTGTCTTATCAGGCGACAGTAGTAAACACAAACAGGAGATGGAGTTGCAAGTTGTTTTTATTCTATAAAAAAAAGTATCGTCGTGAAAATAACCTAAAGCAATAAAAGTCATGACAAGCGTGGCAATCATGAAAAACTGCCCTCCCTATATGAGGTAATCTATGTATGTGTTTAGCGGTAGACTTTTGATAGACCGTAATATTAATACGCTGCTCGATTTTAAGATCCCGTTAAGTCTCGTGCCTTCTCTATCACTTTAATTAAAAACGACTGGGACACCACGAGATCTCGACATCTTAAAATTGAGTCGCGTTTGAGTATATGGACAATAGAATCCTTCTGGATATTTAAATTTGCTACAATGCAACAAAATATAAATTAATACAAATAGCTTCATCAGAATCTTAATTGGACTAAAATAAGCAACCAATTCTAGGATTCACGGATTCATCCACCTCTTCTCAAGCTAATACGCAAGTTGGCGTATCTCCAAGCAACTTAAGCGCTACCAATTCTCAAGGGATCGAGGCCAGTTAAACCTTAAATGGAAATGTTGCATATTCGAGTCTTAATCTTTGAATTTAGGATTTAAACCATCAGATAAAAACCTTAAATGAAAATACTATGTTGCCAATTATTTTAATTTTGGTGCAATAAACTTGGACTATATAAAATATACTATATTTGAATAATTTAATATTTTATAGGTTACAATAAATACAATGGAGTTACTGAAAGAAAACATCGTGAGGAATAGAGGATGTACATAGGCTGCAATTTTATTTACTTTATTCAGTACATAATGTTGTTTTGTTTTTATACATGTTATGTTAATTAAAGAACAAAGACGAAGACAAACGATAAAAAATATCCTTGACACTAGGATTTTCTCCTATATTGTGGAGACATTATAGTTTACATAAATAAATTTCACAAGCACAAACATCCTGACCAGGTGCAAATACTTGAAGACCATACAAATACTTGTTACGTGCGGGATTCGAACCCGCGGCCCTTAGCGCTGCAACTCATTGATAAGCCACTGCGCCACGTAGCCGTCCAAAGATATATTTTTTCAAAGGCCAGGTTCAAAATAAATTATCATAGTTAGTTAAACGCGATAAAATCTCTAAAAACTAGATTTATCCAGTGTGTGTTCACGTAGACATCATAAATTATATTCTAAATTATAATAACCCGTCTATAGAAGAATGCTTTAAAAATAGTGCCAACGATAAGCACAGGACTACCGGCTTTACATACATTCCCAGGCACGCACTTGAAAAAGAACCAACTACCTGAGTGAATATCTTGGCATAAAATCCAATATCTGATTTTAGCACCACCGGACTGGACATGACCGGCATTCGCGCTTACGACAACAAGAAAAACGAGTGATCCATGGTCAATAGTCACTGTAGCGCATAGACAAACAATCGCTTGATAGTAACTAGCTACTGTAGCGTAGTGTAGACTTTTAAACAAAAAAGTAGTCCAACATTAATTATTTTTAACATCCAGTTTGCGAGATCGAATGCAGGCCACGTTACTTAAATGTTATACACATGGGTGCAATAAGCAAATGTGGACTGAGAATTTATGTATTTACAGTTCAAAATATATCGTACGAAAAACTTTTAACAAAAGAAATAAATTATACGGAAGTCATGGTTGCTTTGCTATTGTAGAATATACGGCTTACAGATTTATTGAGTACTAACTACTGTCTGTATTCCCAACGATGGAGAATCAGTCAATATAGCTTTCAATTTGATCTCAAAGGTGACATTAAATGGAGTGTGCATTTATCAACTAAATCATTATGCTAGGTATGTTTAAAACATTATGTAAAATTTTAAAATGCAAAATAATATGGCAATAGTGCATATTATTTGTGACTGATATTTATTTATCAACTTAACCCGAGGATTTCCTCCCTTCTTGCTGCATGCATATTTATCCAGACGAAGTAAGCATGCAACATTTCGTTGACTAAACGTCACTTTATTTGAAAAAAAAATTACTATCAGGAAATAAAGGATCCAAATAGAAATGTAGCCGATGAGGAATATAATTCTGTAATATGCTTTTCATATTATCGAAAAATATTACATGGTTATCGATTAAAAATACAAGACCTGAAACATCTCTTTGTTTACCTCGTCAATAAAGTTTATCTTCATTAAAACAAAGTATTTTAAAAATCTATTTGAATAAGAATTTAATTGAGTACTTCATGTATACGCATTTTATACTATTTCAAGAAGTTGTACGTCGCAAGGATTTTTAGCGATTAAGTAGATTTATTCGTACATTACACATTACACAAAAGTAAATTATATAAATTATTTAAAAATATAAATAATATTAAAATATAATAGTGAAAATAATACTACTGATGTCAAATTTTTAACAGTGCCCTCGCAAGTGTTTTGTTTTGAAATATTACATATGACCTAATTTAAGCAAAAAGAATATCGAATAAAGTGCATACAATTAAATTAAATTGGACCAAATTCATACCGTTAGGTGTATTGCCATTGTATTTAAATATTCCACAAGAAATTAAATTTGAAGGAACTTTTTTGGGACACGAGACCTTTGAGTAACTTCATTCAGAGAACGGTAACGAGACAATATGTCACGACATAGTATTAATTTCTTAGAACATTTGCTTGTAATTTAATGTTAAAATCATTCATTTGTATAGAAGTGAACAAAATATAAAAATAGGTATGTTGTAAAAGCTGATTAAATTTAAATACAGGAAGTTGATAGATGCAGATGGTTCAGGACCGTGTTTTACATTACTTGGGGAAGATCAATATAAAGCAGTCGACTTTTAAAGGGGTATATTTGTGTATGTATTTATTCTTGCATTCCTTAAAACATAAGAATACAAAGGCCGGTCTTAATGCGTTTATGCAGTCAATACCAGTCAATCCATATAGTGGTGAAAATTTGACGTAGGTGTAACAATGAAGATTAAAAAATTTAAAAAAAATGATAATTAACTATGCAATATACAGGGTTATTTTTCAAATTTTAAATTAAAGATCAAATACAAAAATAATGATATATCGTTATTGTAGTTTTAAATCGACAACCTGCCTATTTTACTGGACTATTCGTTTTGCTTACTGATTTCAACTTGTTTTGTGTAGTGGTATTTGCGACGGCTTGTAATTAGATTGTTTAGGTTGTGGACAAAATATCACGTGTTTAGTATAGACCACAAGAATATGCAAACATGCATTTTATTTATAGGGAATGCAGAGGCAAGGGAAATGCAGCCGCAGCTTTTTATAGGGAAAGATACCTTAATGCGCGTCATCCATATTACCGCGTACTTATAAGAGTCCACAGTTTTTACTCAGAAGGAAGAATGCCTGTTAGTAGTGTTAGTGGTACTAGCTCTGAAAGAATCACTTGAGCTGATGTAAGATCCTTCAACTTCTACGTGAATAATAGCTCGACGCACGGGAATAGGTAAATCGACAGTACATAATATTTTAAAAAAAGAACGAATTTCATCCGTACTAGATTTAGATTATAATGCAAGATTACATTATTGCCGAAAAATGGAAAAAGACCCGCAGTTTATACGTGGTAGAACCATGCTGCGGCTATATTAATTGTATAGTTGTAGCATGAATGGGTCGACTCGGCCTGGGAAGGACCACGTTCTCACAGAATACCAACGTAAAATAGCAGCTTAATGCTACTGTGTTTCGCATGGTGAGTGTAGAGAACCGGGGACACTTTTTACTAGAAAAGAAGCATTCCATCTTAGTCCTCACGGGTCGCAGCGAATGTGCATATTGATTCGCAAACGAGGATAGATGTATATGTCTATGGGCCACAGCAACCATTTACTATCAGGTGGACTGTTCACGCTAGTCACCCTTATCCTGTAAAAAAAGTTTTTAATAAAATTCTTTAGAGTGATGAATCAACATTTAAAAGAGATGGTTATATGAATTTACATAATCTCCATAGCTGCAACTAGAGAACCCTCGTGATATGCGTGAATACTGGTCACAGTACCAATTTAAAATAAATTATTGGACTGGAATTATAAACGGAAAAATAATAGGCCCATTTGAATTACCGTGAAATCTAACTGGCCAGACAATCGATATAGATAATAGTCACGCTTTTTCATGTAAAACAGCGCAATAAGTAAATTTTTATTAATATACTAGCTGGCCAGGCAGACGTTGTTATGCCCTTTTCGAAGACCATTCATATCAAAAATCCTTAAATTCGTAATTAAAAAAAATTGAGTGTCATTTATCAGGATAAAAATTATCCTATCTCTAAAGTTGGACCAAACAACACAGAGTGTGCTTTCATTGAAATCAGTTCAGTACTTTAGGAGTTCATCGCGGACAAACAATGTGACACGTAATTTTTATATATAAAGATTAATGCGTTAATAAACATTATTTCTAATAAAATTACTTTCTAAAAAAAATTTTAACATCCCAAAATAATGTTTGTAAAAGTTTGCAAAGCTAAGAAATTTTCATTTGTAACATGCAGTCGACTGACAGTATTTTTTCAATCAAATTAATTTGTTGTAACGTTAAACGTCTACTAACTTTATAACATGAAAAAGAAGAGCAACCTAAAAACGAAGTAAATTAGCACGCTAAGATACTCGTTGCTGCGTTGGAGCCGAGCCAATCTTGCGCGACTTTAATTTAAAGAACGAACTTATAACAAGTTCCGTTATACATGAAAACATCATATGAAAACTTGTATGCTCAAGAAAAGTTCATTTGAGTTTAGCTGCGTAATATTAGAAGAACCAATTTTACGACCAGTGTAGGTCATGTCGGGCATATGATATTAAATTGTTTTCCTACGAATAACTTACCTAGTTCTTTCCTTGTTTATTTTTAGAACTAAGGGTGACAAAGTTATACCTATTACTAAATACTATTTGCAACTCAATGTTTGCGTTATCACACCTGAGGTCTCCGATGGAACTGTATGTTACCAGTAAAAAGGGGCCAAGTTTTCCTCCCTCACCATACGAAATTCAGAAACCTAATACTGTACTTTTAATCTAATATTCTGTGTGGGTGTGTTCTTTCTTCGGTTCACTGGATCCATGCGCACTTCAGTCATATTATTATTATACCAGGATAAAATACCTAACCTAAGGACATTAAATGCATTCGAACCAAAATTCTATAAGTGTAAGATCCATGTTGCAACTATTCATCATGGTACAAAAACCATGTGGTATTCGTTAGGTGCATTATCAGAATCAGTATTCTAACGTATATAAATAATTTTACTTAAAAATATCGACTACAAAAAATGAAATAAATATAAATATTTTTTTATATGTCAATTGTATGTGGTTTTATATGTGGCATTGGCCAGGAAGTAAGAGTATTGTCAAAGACCCCATCGGTATTGTCACAGACCGATGTGCGTATCAGTTAGAGGTAAAGCGCAATTTGTAAATAAAAAATTATTTAAATTGAATTTAAATTTTTATGGCCGAGTTTTCTCAAGCAAAGTTATTTTTATATGTTTGAATGCGGATTCTAAAGATGCACTTTATGGAAACTACAGAGTTATATAGAACGACCACGCTCTCACGGAGAATACCAGTATAAAATAGCAGTTTAATCTTGCTCTGTTTCGCATTGAGCGTAGAAAACCGGATGAAGTTATTTCTACTAGAAACGAGGCATTTCATATTACTCCTCAGAGGTAACAATGTCAGGTGGGATATGTGCTTGTTCGTCTATTGTAATCGTTGTTGTAATATACAAATACAGGAAGAGAGTGAAATGATTTGCCCGCATCTGCTTTTTCGTCAAGTTACAATATGGTCGTCCTCGAGAGAAGCGTAAATCGGCTTTAGCTACGCGAAGATAAAGGTAGATACTGCTTGCACTGCTGTGTTCCGATATAATATAATATAAATGCATTCCACCTTATTCCTCAGAGGTGACAACGAATCTGAAGTCTTCTTTGTTTGAAGTTGGCTGCGGGTGTCCATGGACTGCAGTAGCCTATTACCATCAGGTAGGTTCCTTGATCGCTTCAATCTAATAAAAAAAATTCTTGCTTAGTCAGAAAATTTGTATTGAGAGACAAGTGTAAGTAAAGTGGAAAGATCATCAATGTAGTCGGAGTCAATTAATACGCATTATTAAGGATAACTCAAAAACTACTGGTCAGGTCTTGATGAAATATCTTTGAAATAAAAAAGAGTCATCAAAATCAATTTATCTTGACAAAAATTCTAAGGTAACACAGTCGGTTAAAAATGTAACCTTTCATAAGAGATATCAGAAGCCCTCTCAAAAAAAAGAGAAGGTATGTTTGGAGGCAGCATTGAAAATTATACAAGGCTGTAGTTTTATATTTAAGTTAAGGGATATAAATGATATTCGGTCTTAAAAGTTTTAGTAGTCGCTATAAAATTTGCATCAATATAGTGTTAAATATTTTTAAATTTTTTTACATAAATAGCTCTGATAATGGGAATTAAAATTTTCTGCGCAGTTGGTAACTTAATATTCGAAAGTTATAACGTTGTCAAATCAAAAAGAGGCCCATTTTAATGATGCCTAGCGACCCGCGTCGGTCCCGTCTGGATAGGATCTATTAATGTGGCGTAATTTAGATTAAGATTGTAAAAATCATTTTCTATAATTAATATTTCGGTTTAAAATAAACAGATAAAGTATAGCCTATATCAATCCTAGCACTGCGCTCTATCTGTTCTCGAAGTTTCACTACAATCGATTTTAGCCATTCCAAAGATTATCCCGAAAAAACACACAGTCTTAATGTCAACTAACCCCTTGAGCTAAAATATGACAGTTATTTCCATATTACAGATATACAATTCGGATTTATATATAATATTATTTATAACATAAATAAACAAAGTTTATTAGCTTGGAATGTAATTAATTTTATGCCGTAAAGTGATAGCGCTACAAACGTTGTAATATATTGCAACTGTAACAAGCGATGACCATAACAGTTTAAGTTAAGAGTCATTAACTTACCACACAAACACCACTTACCATAGACACTAATAATAAATAGTCATGGTAGCAAATGGTATACAAATGTTTGCATATCATACCAGTAAAGGACACAATAAATTCTTATATTTATGCGAACACATGGTTGGATTGGAAGATGGATGGAATTTCACATGTTCATGGCAGACTGGGGGGATTGCAGTCCTCCTGTAACCATGGGTGCTGTAAAGTACTTGAAACGACGGCAGTATATAATAAGTTAATAAAATGCGATTAAATCCGTAAAATTAGTTTCATTCTACAGTAAAGTATAGTTAAATAACAATATACATTGTCTCACTGTCTCCAGACCTGGGTATGGGGCTCATCTCATTTTTGGTTTTTGGAAAAGATATGAATGGAAAATGTTATTCATAATTAATAAAATCAAGTATTACATTGCGGTTAAAAATAACATGGTGTGTTATACCTTGCTCGGAAAGCAAGTGTCTCACCCACCCATCACATTTTGTGTACAATATCACTACCACAATTATCCCCAAAACCACATCACATGGAAAACATACCACCGACAATTATACGACACGTGTTTCGTCTTTAAATGAGGCATCATCACAAGAAATGCTCTGCGCTGGCTAACCGCTAAAACACATTTTATTTTTATGCGGATCTAACCAATTTAATTTTCACGTCTTTAAAATGCATTAACATCGTTTGCCATAGTTTTTTTTTTTTCAAAAATGACGATAAACATTTAAATAAAATACATGTTAAATAGTATTTATTTAATTTATATTTATAAAATCTCTTTACCACAACACGCGAGTTTCAACTAGAAACTCCCAATAAGACTGCGGCTGTAATAACTAAGATCACGAGTAGACCATACTCAGACTGAAATAATATAAACATAGAAAGTTATGTTCACGTGTTGTTAAGCTACGTCCGTAACAGTTTGTTTTGGGGTCATCTAGTTACGTATAATTGCTTTTGTACGAGAAACTGGCAAGTGGACCAATAGAGTTTAAAATTTCACTCTATGGATGCTGATGAAAATACAGACCAAGTAGATATTGCTTTATAAAGAATATATAATGCTGTTATATATAGTTAGAAATATGATTTTTGTTTACATAAATTAACTGGCTGTACCCAGCACACGTGAAATGCCTTTTTTTGTAAAAAAATACGCGGACGCGCAAATAACCACTCACTAAATATATTTACTATACAAATAAATAAAATTAAAGTGTGTGAATAGCTGATGTCATTAGGCAACTTTTATTTTAGAAAGAGAGTTAGGGTTACTCCCTCATATTCAAAAACTGAAGGTACCCTGCTAACTATGACATCGGGGCGTCAAACACCTCAGACCATGGGTGTTGTAAAGCACCTGAAACGTCGGGAATTAAAAATTTAAGTTAAACGCGATAAAATCCGTAAAAATTAGTGTCATTTAATGTGTAGTCTTCGCGTAAATATAAGAAATCACTACAGCCGTAGATGTCAATAGGCAACAGCATCTACTTATCATCAGGGTGACTGTGTGCTCGTTTGTCACACCTATACAATAAAAATAATTTTTAAAGCTTTAATTTTATAAAGCTTAGCACGGACGACTGACAAATGACATTATCTGCTCTGCAGAAACTTGTCAGCTTAGGCAAAATTACGTATATGTTACAAAAAAAAAATAATGAAACTTTATTCAGCGGCGAAAAGCGATCGCATGATACATTAATGACCTCCCCCAAACAGACTGCTACGGACGTGGTTTTACTGCGGAGCACTTAAGTTGCACCGCTTACATTGTTGCTGCCAGTTTATGAGTCTACACGTGATACTAGTTATTAAAGCCACTTCCTTGTTGTGTTTCAAGTTGCATGGATGTATTGTTTAGTATACATATTATGTAAACGTAGATAATATTCTACGCTATATTATTAACTTTGTTAAGTTCGGTGAGCTACGTAACGTTGGTAATAGTTTTAGTTACTTACAAAGTTTAAGTTAAAGCGTGAAATTTATACGAGTATAAAAAGTCTGCTTATATAAATAAATTAATTCATATTCATGAGTTTCCAAATAGTCTTTTGAGCAACTAGAGCTGTTTAGACAGAATAAGGGAGACAAACGAGCACACGGTCCACCTGATGGTATTAAGTGGATGCTGTCGTCCATAGACATCTACATTTACCTCCATTCAGATCCAAAATTTAGAGACGTTGTCACCCCGGAGTTCCAAGATGAAACACCTCGTTTCTAGTTAAAAGAGTATGCGTTTCTTTACACATACCAAACGTAACACAGCACTATTAAGCTGCTATTTTACGCTGGTATTCTGTGGATGTGTAGTGTAGATTCGTACTACAACGACGATATTGCTGTAGCATGGCTCTACCACAAATATGGTAGTTATGTGGTAGTGTAGCGGCGCTGTCGTCGCACCACAAGCAAAACGCGCCGAAGCTTGAGTCGTGCTGTCAACATTCTGAAGTTAATTCCTTATATATAACAGCTCAGAAATACTTTTCCCGGCAGTAGATCTCCTCTTTTCTTCCATGCCTAAACTGGTGACCAACCGACGTGATGTTAATACTCAACAAACATCCTTCGGGAACTTCAACTTCAAGATTTCTTCATCGTCTTCAAATATCCCAGCAACTCGCTCACGAGCAGATATTGTCGGTAGTCTTCAAATCCCTCTCTGTGCTACAGTGCTTGCCTCTGCTTCATTGCACTCGATTATTTATCAGATTACTTAACTTCTCCTCGACTTATCGTAGACTACAAGGCAATTCCCTGGCATTTTCATATTAATCGACATCTAGACTGCTATCGAGACCACCGGTCTGAGTAAGGGAGTGATGTGGTGGCGCTGTCGTCGCGCCACAAGCAAAATGCACCGAAGTCTGAATCGCGCTGTCAAAGTTTCGAAGTAAAATAGTATATGTGCCGGACAGGCGAAACTCTCCGCAGTAAATGTTGACGAAGATACTCCGCGAGTCGCTCACGTCCTACACCTTTAGGTTCCAGAGGATACTTCTACTGCCGTCTTTGCCGGCTGCTAGAAAACTGTGGACTGAGGTTCAAAATTAAAATGCACGATTTATGAATACAAATAGCAAGGTAGTGGCCAGCGGTTTAACTGATTGATTAGTCGCGAAATTTTATAACTATTGTTTATTGACCATGGTTGTTGAATACGGTTGTTCAACTACAGTTGTTCACTATTGGTTGGTCACAACATATTTCAAAAGATTTGTTTAAATTGTTCGGTAGTATCAAAATATCTATTGGTAGTAGCTGGTTTTCAATACACTACTGACTAGCAGCTAGTATCAACTAAACTAGCTGATTTTATCACTTGTGTAACTGCGGATATTAGTTACCACTTTCTGCGATTAGCTATCACTTTTATTATATGTAACTGCGAATATCAGTTACCACTTTTTTGGCTAGCTAACACTTTCACTATATGTAACTGCGAATGTCAGTTACCACTTTTTTCGGCTAGCTAATACTTTCACTATATGTAACTGCGAATGTCAGTTACCACTTTTTTCGGCTAGCTAACACTTTCACTATTCACTATATACTGCTGCTAGTCACTTCAGCTGCTACCGGATACTACTGCTTGTCACCGGTAGTTCTTCATACTACAACGTTGCTGGGTCCCGAGCCTATAAGGTAGACTTTGGCTATACCTTACAGTGAGCCGCTTGCCATTTTTTGTTTTGCCTCTTTATTTTATAACATTTTCACTATGCAATTCGCATAAATTACAATATTTTCTATACAAGATTAAATCGTACATTAACATGCTATACATCATCAAATCGGCATTTTGGTCCTTTATTAGTATATGATAAAGGTCATTCAATACATTAACATTTAAAAAGTTATTAAACAAAATGTCCCAAATTTTCATAATATATGGGTACATTAATTCTTTAATTTTTCTATAACTACCAAATGCGTTTAATTATACAAAATATTTCTTCACTTCTTAATCTATATACCTTATGCTAATTCAATATCATATTTATAACTCTTTCGGTACATAAAATTATTTTCATTATTTTCAGTATCAACTATTACGCAGCTAATTAAAACTTCTAGAAAGGTCTACGATACGACGGGCTGTCATTGGTCGATTTTTTCTTATACAATTAAAGTTGTTTATAATAATTATTATCAAAACGACATTCTATACAAATATATTAAGAACTTGAAAATTTATTTTCCTTCTACGGCCAAAGTAGGATAATATAACTATCGATGGATGCAGACTGCTTCGGACCATGTATGTAGTAGTTCTTGGGGAAGACTTATGTTCATCAGTTAGCTTGTGATGTGCTGTAACTGTTTAGGCAAAATATTAACCTTTTGAAAATTGAATTATTAACGCACGCTCTGACCCCCGCCCGAGGGCATTCCATCCGAGCGGTATCGACGGGATGTCGAGGCAATTCATTGTAAAATCTGCCGATCGTAGCGGACGTTTGTTTTTTTGTGCTTAATTTGCCGCGTCGCGAACGAAAGTGAACTTTTTACCACTGTCGTCGGTCGCGCCACGTGTTAGTTCTCGACTGTGATTAACGGATTTAGTTCTCTTTTTGAAGTTAGTTGAATGTACAATAACGTGAATAGACTGACCTAGTGCCTTGAAGAAAGAAATTGCCACCGGGGACGCCGCAGGAGAATACCGCATCCTGGGCAGCATCGTGCCATCTGGTTCAGGCCACCTAAACACAGACACTCACAAACACCACTTACATGCACTACACCTTCAGCCTGACAGATCCTAGTGATCAGTCTCCGCTTACGAAGCAGGTAAGTGCCTTAGTAGGTAAATACTCTCTATTCGACGAGCCTTCCCCTTAAAGTGTAGTAGGATAGAACATTTCCACCAGGCCATTCGGCCCCGTCCTTAGTTGTTCGTCGAGCCTACAGCTATGGGCCCTGTGGGATCTAACTTTGTCGGGACAGTTAGGGGTGTGTACAGTAACGATGATTTTAATTTGTTAATCTCTAATTCTTCTCAGGATTTTGACATATTTACACGCAGTCAGACGAAATTCATAATTGCGTTAAAAGTTGTCATTTCTTAAATTAATAAAACATAAGCACTCACCCTTGTCACCCAAAGGGGTAGGCAGAGACAACAGACTTTCATTTGGTACGATACTGAAACACCTCTTTCGCCTCCTTTACATTCATATACAAACGCATGCATGCTCGTCGGTTAAGGGTAGATTTAATCTGGCCAATCTTCAATGTAATACATTAGTAACTTATTTTATATTCATGTTGTTATTTATTAGTTAGCAGTTGTCTTACATGTAGGTTAGTTATAACATAGCATTGGTAAATAGAACTGCAATGATGTAATTATGCAATAAATAAATCTATTTTGCCGCCAAGCAGCAGTGCCTGCACTGCTGTGTGCTAGACTGAAGGGTATGGTGAGCCAGTATAGTTACAGGCTGTAAGGCATATTACATCTTAATATTCAGAGATCCGTCACCATGTCTTATGTATTTATTTAATCTTTATTGTGTCACACCATAATCTAAGGATTACAATGGGCGTACTTAATGCCTTATGGCATTCTCTTCAAGTCAACTCTGAGAGAATTAAACAAGTAAAAGTTGGTAGGTGTCAAAAATGTTAAAATTACTAGACATATATTGCATATAGTCATACAATGTATTAGCTAATATTCTAACAATACATATAGAAAAATAATATAAATTATGAAAATATTAAATAATAATATATATAATCAATATTGCATATACAATACATACATAAAATAACTAAAAATAAAAATAGAAATCGACGGTCAAATGCAGTTTTCCTTAAGATAATATTGTTGGACGATCTCTTGATAGCATGCTTATTCGGTGCTTTTCTTATATCAACGGCTAGGGTGTTCAAGAGAAGTATTGCCTGAACTGTAAATGAAGAATTAAATAAACCAGTATTCATCATCATCATCATCATCATTACAGCCTTTCATAAGTCCACTGCTGAACATTGGCCTCCCCCAAGGAATGCCACAAAGCACAGTCCTGAGCCACCTGCATCCATCGACTTCCTGCATGTCTTACCAGGTCGTCACTCCATCTCGTGGGGGTCGCCCTACACTTCGCCTACCGGCACGAGGCTGCCACTCGAGAACCTTTCTTCCCCATCGGTTGTCGGTTCTTCGAGCTATATGACCGGCCCACTGCCACTTCAGCTTACTAATCCGTTGCGCTATGTCGGTTACTCTGGTTCTACTGCGGATATACTCATTTCTAAGTTTATCACGCAAAGAAACTCCGAGCATAGCCCTCTCCATTGAGTTTCCTCATACGGCCAGCAGTGAAAGACCACGTCTCAGTTCCGTAAGTCATCACTGGCAACACGTACTGGTTGTACAATTTCGTTTTAAGGTTTTGAGGTATGTCTGACGACAAGATGTGTCGTAGCTTCCCGAACGCTGCCCAGCCGAGTTGAATCCGTCGATTGACCTCTCGGTCGAAGTTGGACTCACCTAGTCGGACTATTTGTCCCAGGTAAACATACTCGTCAACAACTTCGAGCTTAGTGCTCCCAACAACTACCGGCATAGGTGTGACATGGACATTAAACATAATCTTTGTTTTGTCCATGTTCATCTTAAGACCTATCCGTTGGGAGACACTATTGAGGTCATTGAGCATAGTGCTTAGGTCCTCCAGCGATTCTGCCATAAGGACTATATCGTCGGCAAATCGAAGGTGAGTGATGTACTCGCCATTGATGTTTATACCGTATCCTTTCCAGTCCAGAAGTTTGAAAATGTCTTCCAATGCAGCGGTGAAGAGTTTCGGGGATATAACATCACCCTGTCTTACACCTCTCTGCAATTGGATAGATTTCGTACTCTGGTTCTATACTCGGAAAGCCATCGTAGCTCTACTGTACAAACACTTCAGCACTTCGATATACCGACAGTCAACTTGGCACCGCTGAAGGGACTGCAGCACCGCCCAAATTTCGACAGAATCAAAGGCTTTCTCATAGTCCACATACGCCAGACATAGTGGCAAATTGTACTCTTGCCGATAGATGCAGGTAGCTCAGTACCGTGCTTTGTGGCATTCCTTGCGGGAGGCCTAAGTTCAAAAGTGAACTTGTGGAGGGCTGTAATAATGATGACGATGATGATGATGATGATTCAGTGATAGCAACGTATCTGCAGCTCTCTTTGATTGAAGTCAGTTACAACTGTCGTGAGAATTCTAAGCTAAGGTAACAAGTAATTTTTTCATTACGATTTTCATTGTTTACTGTTGGTTATTGGTATTTTCAACAATATACTAACTGGCAAGTTTTCTTAAAATATTTGCTTATACTCACCACGCTCATAGCCTAGAGCTCATCAAGATAGTCCGTTTGATTAGTGTTCGGTTTGTAATTGTGTCGTCAATGTATATATGCAAATTCATGCTTTGGTTTTAACAAAAACAACTTAAATGATACTGGTTGTGTACATATCTAGTAGTTATTATTTAATATCGGAAACTTTTCTTGGTCCATAATGTTTTTTCTCAACTCTTCAAAATCCTTCGACGTTCACTTTTTGTTTAATAGTCCAATAAGTTTAATAAATTAATTCTAGAACAAAGTTTCACTTCAAAGCGAATTGTTTAATTCGTTGTAAGATTCAATAATAAAAGTAACACAATATTAAATTTTAAATATTTCATGAGATGATTATAAATTGAAATTAATAAACTACACGTCCGGTAAAACTTTAGTTTACTTTTGTTTATTTTCTTTTAAATACGTATTTGGACCACGTTGCAGCTATATCATAATGAGGGCTAATAATTTTCAGCTCACCAGATGTCGCTAGTTGACACTGAGGTAAAGTTTTTTGTTACACAAAGTCATTTAATTGAGAAGTTAGTTTTAAATAAAAGATTATCAGTTTCTAGAGTATTACATTAATACACAAAACAATGCCTCATTTATTTGCGCTCTTTACTTTTTTGCACATTTTAAAGTTTTTTCTTAATTTTTCTTCTTTAAGTGAATAATTGTGGTTTGGGTCATTTATTTTCAATCGTATTAATATAAAATAGAGTTAATAGTATAGAAAGAAACATTAACCTTTACATTTTCCGAACAAATTAAATTCCCCGCTATATCTGTCAAATATTATACCTCACTTTTAAGTGGCGCCGCCCTGGTGGCAGAAGGCAGAGTGGATGCTCTCATTGTAGCACGAATGGATTAGCTCTCACTGACTACAGCACCCACTTAGGATCAGGTGGGCTGTGTTCTCGTTTGCTGAAATTCTGGCAAGATTTGTCAATCTAGGAGCTGAGCTTTGAATAAGTAAAAGTGAGATTATCTATTACCTACACAGCAGGATCAGTATAAAATCACCAAAATAGCTGTGGTTAGTAATGAAACGAAACTCAAGTCAAAGAACGTCAAGTTTCAAAATAAGAAGTCCTCTATTGGAAGATTTTGATGACATTGGAGGATTTCACTAGTGTATTTTTTATGGTAATCTATTTATTGCCATAAAAAATAATACTACAATCGATTTTCTAACTTATTTCTTACTTTCTTGTTTTTTAGAATTCTAGATTGAAAAAAGAGCTACTATTTTGTATTTTACTTTACAAAAAATATGGCTAATTTTTTTAAAGTATAAACCAATTAGTTAACTTCAGGCCCAAAAATCCCATTCTCCTTTTGAATATCGAAACATATTTCAGAATTTAATGAATCAGTACGTGTCGAATATAGAATGGTTGTGTAGTGTGTAGAGGTGGCGTAAGAATATCCACTATCCATATCATTCAGTAAGTGTCTTATCAGGCGACAGTAGTAAACACAAACAGGAGATGGAGTTGCAGTTGTTTATATTCTATAAAAAAAGTATCGTCGTGATAATAACCGCAAACAATAAAAATCATGACAAGCGTGGCAATTATGAAAAACTGCCCTCCCTCTATGAGGTAATCTATGTATGTGTTTAGCGGTAGATTTTTGATAGACCGTAATATTAATACGCTGCTCGATTTTAAGATGCCGTTAAGTCTCGTGCTGTCTCTATCACTTTAATTAAAAACGACTGGGACACCACGAGATCTCGACATCTTAAAATTGAGTCGTGTTTGAGTATATGGACAATAGAATCTTTGTGGATATTTAAATTTGCTACAATGCAACAAAATATAAATTAATACAAATAGCTTCATCAGAATCTTAATTGGACTATAATAAGCAACCAATTCTAGGATTCTCGGATTCATCCACCTCTTCTCAAGCTAATACGCAAGTTGGCGTATCTCCAAGCAACTTAAGCACTACCAATTCTCAAGGGATCGAGGCCAGTTAAACCTTAAATGGAAATGTTGCATATTCGAGTCTTAATCTTTGAATTTAGGATTTAAACCATGAGATGAAAACCTTAAATGAAAATACTATGTTGCCAATTATTTTAATTTTGGTGCAATAAACTTGGACTATATAAAATATACTATATTTGAATAATTTAATATTTAATAGGTTACAACAAAAACAATGAAGTTAGTGAAAGAAAACATCGTAAGGAACAGAGGCTGTACATAGGCTGCAATTTTCTTTACTTTATTCAGTACATAATGTTGTTTTGTTTTTATATATGTTATGTTAATGAAAGGACAAAGACGAAGACAAACGATAAAAAATATCCTTGACACTAGGATTTTCTCCTATATTGTGGAGACAGGCCCTTTTTGCTGGAAATGAGGCATTCCACCTTAGTCCTCACGGGTGACAACGCATCTATATATTGATTTGTAATAGAGGATAGATGTAGATGTCTATGGGCCACAGCAACCACTTACCATCAGGTGGACTGTATGCTCGTTTGTCACCCTTATTCTATAAAAAAAAAAACATTATAGTTCACATAAATAAATTTCACAAGCACAAACATCCTGACCAGGTACAAATACTTGAAGACCATACAAATACTAGTTACGTGCGGGATTCGAACCTGCGGCCCTTAGCGCTGCAACTCATTGATAAGCTACTGCGCCACGTAGCCGTCTAAAGATATATTTTTTCAAAGGCCAGGTCCAAATTAAATTATCATACTTATTTAAACGCGATAAAATCTGTAAGAACTAGATTTATCCAATGTGTGTTCACGTAGACATCATAAATTATAATAAACCTTCTATAGAAGAATGCTTTAAAAATAACATTTAGTTGAAACACAAAAATCTTAAAGAGCAAAGAGCCGGATTAAAATAAGAACTTATACAAACCAAAAGAACAGATAGCAATGAAATATATGCAAATGTTGCATTCTGGAATCGAATTTACTATTCTTGTTGGACTTAAGCCAAGCCCACCGCTTAATGCTTCAGTTACAGTGGCAACCAGCATTCTTTAAGACATCGAAATAGATACCTGCAGTTTATTTCCTGATACTTAACCCGTTGAAGATCACTTTTCATTTTTTTGTCTTTTTAATTTCATTTTTCCTTTTCCATTCGTCAATTAATTACAGCCAGAAAAGTTCAGCAGTACTAAACATAATCCTCCTATATAGACTGCCTTACAGGGAGGATTTTCATCATAGTTTAGAGTTGTTATCAGGAAGATGCTGTCCGTCTCCTATTTTAGTTTCTCTCTGTCACCCGCGGAATGATATGGAATAGTAGATATTCTTACACCGTCATTTCTGCGGCAAAATTAAAGTGCTTGTACTGCTGTGTTTCGTTTTGAGAGTTATAGAGTTAGTGTAATTACAGGCTATAAGGTTTTTCAATTTATTCCTCAAAGGTGCCCACAAGTGCCGACAAGCACAGGACTACCGGCTTCACGTACATTCCGAGGCACGCAATTGAAACGCAACCAACTGTCTGAGTAAATATCTTGGCATAAAATCCAATATTTGATTATAGCACCACCGGACTGGACATGACCGGCATTCGCGCTTACGACAACAAGAAAAAAGAGTCATCCATGGTCAATAGTCACTGTAGCGCATAGACAAACAATCGCTTGATAGTAACTAGCTACTGTAGCGTAGTGTATACTTTTAAACAAAAAAGTAGTCCAACATTAATTATTTTTAACATCCAGTTTGCGAGATCGAATGCAGGCCACGTTACTTAAATGTTATACACATGGGTGCAATAAGCAAATGTGGACTGAGAATTTATGTATTTACAGTTCAAAATATATCGTACGAAAAACTTTTAACAAATGAAATAAATTATACGGCAGTCATGGTTGCTTTGGTATTGTAGAATATACGGCTTACAGATTTATTGAGTACTAACTACTGTCTGTATTCCCGACGATGGAGAATCAGTCAATATAGCTTTCAATTTGATCCCAAAGGTGACATCAAATGGAGTTTGCATTTATCAACTAAATCATTATGCTGTGTATGTTTAAAACATTATGTAAAATTTTAACATGCAAAATAATATGGCAATAGTGCGTATTATTTGTGACTGATATTTATTTATCAACTTAACCCGAGGATTTCCTCCCTTCTTGCTGCATGCATATTTGTCCAGACGAAGTAAGCATGCGACATTCCGTTGACTAAAAGTCACTTTATTTGAAAAAAAAATTACTATCAGGAAATAAAGGATCCAAATAAAAATGTAGCCGATGAGGAATATAATTCAGTAACATGCTTTTCATATTATCGAAAAATATTACATGGTTATCGATTAAAAGTACAAGACCTGGAACGTCTCTTTGTTTACCTCATCAATAAAGTTTATCTTTATTAAAACCTTTGTTTTAAAAATCTATTTGAATAAGAATTTAATTGAGTACTTCATGTATACGCATTTTATACTATTTCAAGAAGTTGTTCGTCGCAAGGATTTTTAGTGATTAAGTAGAAGATTTATTCGTACATTACACAAAAGTAATTTATATAAATTATTTAAAAATATAAATAATATTATATAATTGTGAAAATAATACTACTGATGTCAAACTTTTAACAGTGCTCGCGCAAGTTTTTTATTTTGAAATATTACATATGACCTAATTTAAGCAACAAGAATATCGAACAAAGTGCATACTAACAAATTAAATTGGACCAAATTCATACCGTTAGGTGTATTGCTATTGTATTTAAATATTCCACAAGAAATTAAATTTGAAGGAACTTTTTTGGGACACGAGACCTTTGAGTAACTTCACGCAGAGAACGGTAACGGGACAATATGCCACGACATAGTATTGATTTTTTGGAACATTTGCTTGTAATTTAATGTTGAAATCATTAATTTGTTTAGAAGTGTACAAAATATAAAAAAAGGTATGTTATGAAAGCTGATTAAATTTAAGTACAGGAAGTTGATAGATATAGATGGTTCAGGACCGCGTTTAGTTACATTACTTGGGGAAGATCAATATAAAGCAGTTAACTTTTAAAGGAGTATATTTGTGTATGTATTTATTCTTATATTCCTTAAAACATAAGAATACAAAGGGCGGTCTTAATGCCTTTATGCAGTCTATACAAGTCAACCCATAGGGTGGTGAAAATTTGACGTAGGTGTAACAATAAAGAATAAAAAATTTAAAAAAATGATAATTAACTATGCTATATACAGGGTTATTTTTCAAATTTTAAATTAAAGATCAAATACAAAAATATCGTTATTGCAGTTTTAAATCGACGACCTGCCTATTTCAATGGACTATTCGTTTTGCTTACTGATTTGGACTTGTTTTGTGTGGTGGTATTTGCGACGGCTTGTAATTGGATAGTTTAGATTGTGGATAAAATGTCACGTGTTTAGTATAGACCACAAGAATATGGAAACATTAATTTTATATATTTTATTTATAGGGAATGCAGAGGCAAGGGAAATGCAGATGCAGCTTTTTATAGGGAAAGATACCTTAATGCGCGTCATCCAGATTACCGCGTACTTATAATAGTCCACGGTTTTTACTCAGAAGGAAGAATGCCTGGTAGTGGTGTTACTGGTATTAGCTCTGAAAGAAACACTTCAGCTGATGTAAAAGACTTGGTGACTGAAGAAATTGCGCAAGATCCTTCAACTTCTACGTGAATAATAGCTCGACGTACGGGAATAGGGAAATTGACAATACATGATATTTTAAAAAAAGAACGAATTTTACCCGTATTAGATTTAGATTATTATACAAGATTACGTTTTTGCCGAAAAATGGAAAAAGACCCGCAGTTTATACGTGGTAGAACCATGCTGCGGCTATATTAATTGTATAGTTGTAGCATGAATGGGTCGGCTCGGCCGAGGAAGGACCACGTTTTCACAGAATAACAACGTAAAATTGCAGCTTAATGCTGCTGTGTTTCGCATGGTGAGTGTAGAGAACCGGAGACACTTTTTAATCTTAGTCCTCACGGGTGGCAGCGCATGTGCATATTGATTCGCAAACGAGGATAGATTTAGATGTCTATAGGCCACAGCAACCACTTACCATCAGGTCGATTGTTCACGCTAGTCACCCTTATCCTGTAAAAAAAAAAGTTTTTAATAAAATTCTTTGGAGTGATGAATCAACATTTAAAAGAGATGGTTATATGAATTTACATAATCTCCATTGCTGCAACTAGAGAACCCTCATGATATGCGTGAATACTGGTCACAGTACCAATTTAAAATAAATTATTGGACTGGAATTATAAAAGGAAAAATAATAGGCCCATTTGGATTACCGTGGAATCTAACTGGCCAGACAATCGATATAGATAATAGTCACGCTTTTTCATGTAAAACAGCGCAATAAGTAAATTTTTATTAATATACTAGCTGGCCAGGCAGACGTTGTTATGCCCTTTTCGAAGACCATTCATATCAAAAATCCTTAAATTCGTAATTAAAAAAAATTGAGTGTCACTTATCAGGATAAAAATTTTCCTATCTCTCAAGTTGGACCAAACAACATAGTGTGCTTTCATGGAAATCAGTTCAGTAGTTTAGGAGTTCATCGCGGACAAACAATGTGACACGTAATTTTTATATATAAAGATTAATACGTTAATAAACATTATTTCTAATAAAACTACTTTCTAAAAAAAATTTTAACTACCCAAAATAATGTTTTTAAAAGTTTACAAAGCTAAGAAATTTTCATTTCTAACGTGCCGTCGACTGACAGTATTTTTTCAATCAAATTAATTTGTTGTAACGTTAAACGTCTCCTAGCTTTATAACATGAAAAAGAGCAACCTAAAAACGAAGTAAAATACCACGCCAAGATACTCGTTGCTGCGTTGGAGCCGAGCCAATCTTGCGCGACTTTTAATTTAAAGAACGAACTTATAACAAGTTCCGTTATACATGAAAACATCATATGAAAACTTGTATGCTCAAGAAAAGTTCATTTGAGTTTAGCTGCGTGATATTAGAAGAACCAATTTTACGACCAAAGTAGGTCTTGTCGGGCATATGTTATTAAATTGTTTTTCTACGAATAAATTACCTAGTTCTTTCCTTTTTTATTTTTAGAACTAAGGGTGACAAAAGTATACCTATTACTAAATACTATTTGCAACTCAATTTTTGCGTTATCACACCTGAGGTCTCCGATGGAACTGCTCGTTAACAGTAAAAAGGGGCCAAGTTTTCCTCCCTCACCATACGTAATTCAGAAACCTAATACTGTACTTTTAATCTAATATTCTGTGTGGGTGTGTTTTTTCTTCGGTTCACGGGACCAATGCGCACTTCATTCATATTATTATTATACCAGAATTAAATACCTAACCATTTGATAAGATTACATGCGTTCAAACCAAAATTTTGTACGTGTATGATCCATGTTGCAACTATTCATCATGGTACAAAAACCCTTTTTTTTTTTTTGCGGATGGAAAATCATCAAATGACGCCTTTCGCTCTGGGTGGAGCGGAAGGCAGTGTCAGACTTTTACTGACTAAAAACCATCCGTGTTCCTTCAGTGCCCTTACGTTCCGGAGCCGCGGTATCTCTTTCGAACAGCCCGCAGCCCCGGCAGGCGTCGGCCCTTGCGGGCCCCTTCACGCTGCTGACAGCTCTTTGAGGCGCGCGTGGAACAAAACGCGCCGTCGACACGGCCTGTCGTCGTTAGACGGACGGCGAGCTACCCATTGCTCGCCGTCCACAGGCCCGCGCATATGGTGGCCGGGGGCCACGACGTAGCCCCCGACGCCCGGGGCGTCTCCCGCGGCGGCCGGGAAGGAAAGCTGCTGCTCTCTCCTTCTCCCGCTCCGCCACCTCCTTCGCCAGCATCACTGCTTCGCAGAAGGTGGTGACGGCATCCCATTCCGTCTCGCTCCGGACCATGGCTTCGACCAGGAGGTCGCCGCCGCCTATCGCCGCTACGAGGACACGGCGGTGCTCCGCCCAGGCAGGGCACACCTCCACGGTGTGCTCCACCGTGTCCTCCGGTCGATCCTCGCAGTGGGAGCACCCGGGCGTTTCCTCCCGCCTGATTCGGTGCAGGAACCTCCCGAACACACCGTGTCCGGTGAGGACCTGCGTCAGGCGGAAGGTGAGGACGCCGTGGCGTCTCTCAAGCCACTCCTCAAAGAGGGGTCTTATTGCCGCTATAGTGGCGTGCCCAGCACGGGGTTGCGACAGTCGCTCTCTCCATGTCGCCATGAGATCATGCCGGAAGTCTGTCCGCTGCACGACAACTTGCCGCGGCAGCGGGGTTTTCCCCCGGCATAGTGCCTCCGCGCGCCATTCGTGCAGGCGCGCGAGGACTATCGCCTCCAGATCCCATGGCGGCAATCCGGCAAGGAGGCACGCTGCCTCGCGGGAGATCGTGCGGTAGCCGCGAACCATTCTTACGGCAACCACCTTTTGGGGCGCGTTCAGGTGGTGGACGGCAAGCCGCGCCAAACCACGCGCCCACACCGGGGCCCCGTAAAGGGCCATGGACCGCACAATCCCCGCGTAGAGCCTCCGGCAGGAGGCGTTTGGCCCCCCCAGGTTCGGCAGGAGCCGCCTGAAGGCAGCCCCGGTCCGTTCCAGTTTGGGAGCCAAACGTCGGAAGTGCTCAACGAAGTTCCATCGGCCGTCGAGGACGAGTCCTAGGTACTTCAACGTCGACTCGACGCCGATGGATACCCCTTCTACCATCGCTGCAATGAAATATATGCAAATGTTGCATTCTGGAATCGAATTTACTATTCTTGTTGGACTTAAGCCAAGCCCACCGCTTAATGCTTCAGTTACAGTGGCAACCAGTATTCTTTAAGACATCGAAATAGATACCTGCAGTTTATTTCCTGATACTTAACCCGTTAAAGATTGCTTTTTTGTCTTTTTCATTTCATTTTTCCTTTTCCATTCATCAATTCATTACAGCCTAAAAAGTTCAGCAGTACTAAACATAATCCTCCCCTATAGATTGCCTTACAGGGAGGATTTTCACCATAGTTTCTAGTTTTTATCAGGAAGATGCTGCCCATCTCGTATTTCAGTTTCTCTCTGTCACCCGCGAGACGATTTGGGATAGTGGATATTCTTAAACCGCTATTTCATCGCCAGCATAAAAGTGCTTGTACTGCTGGGTTTCGATTTGAGTGGTGGAGAGCTAGTGTAATTACAAGCTGTGAGCATTTTTAACTTATTCCTAAAAGGTGCCAACGACAAGCACAGGATTACCGGCTTTACATACATTCCCAGGCACGCAGTTGAAACGCAACCAGTGTGAATATCTTGGCATAAAATCCAATATATGATTTTAGCACTACCGGACTGGACATGACCGGCATTCGCGCTTACGACAACAAGAAAAAAGAGTCATCCATGGTCAATAGTCACTGTAATGTCCTCCAGACCGAATTTCGGTCACGGCGGCCAGTCTCAGCGGAGACTAGCCATCTGCGCAGGACAGGATTATAGTGCCCAAGTGTATGCGCAAGCACAGGTGCACTCTCTAGTCCCTCACTCTCATAGTCCGATGGGACGGTAAACCGACACGACCGGAGAGAGATCAGGCGCAGGACCAACGGCTTTACGTGCTTTCCGAGGCACGGGGGTGAAACACCGCCGGATTCCTGACTCCGGGCAGCTACTGAGAATTTCTTGATGGAAAAACTCAATAACTGATTTTTTTTGGCCCGACCCGGGATTCGAACCCGGGACCTCATGATCACCAGTCGCACTACTACAACCACTAGACCAACGAGGCAGTCACTGTAGCGCATAGACAAACAATCGCTTGATAGTAACTATCTACTGTAGCGTAGTGTACACTTTTAAACAAAAAAGTAGTCCAACATTAATTATTTTTAACATCCAGTTTGCGAGATCGAATGCAGGCCACGTTACTTAAATGTTATACACATGGGTGCAATAAGCAAATGTGGACTGAGATATTATGTATTTACAGTTCAAAATATATCGTACGAAAAACTTTTAACAAATGAAATAAATTATACGGAAGTCATGGTTGCTTTGCTATTGTAGAATATACGACTTACAGATTTATTGAGTACTAACTACTCTCTGTATTCCCGACGATGGAGAATCAGTCAATATAGCTTTCAATTTGATCCCAAAGGTGACATTAAATGTAGTGTGCATTTATCAACTAAATCATTATACTGTGTATGTTTAAAACATTATGTAAAACTTTAACATGCAAAATAATATGGCAATAGTGCATATTATTTGTGACTGATATTTATTTATTAACTTAACTAGAGGATTTCCTCCCTTCTTGCTGCATGCATATTTGTGGAGACGAAGTAAGCATGCGACATTCCGTTGACTAAAAGTCACTTTATTTGAAAAAAAAAATTACTATCAGGAAATAAAGGATCCAAATAAAAATGTAGCTGTAATATCTCTTTGTTTACCTCGTCAATAAAGTTTATCTTCATTAAAACAAATTATTTTAAAAATCTATTTGAATAAGAATTTAATTGAGTACTTCATGTATACGCATTTTATACTATTTCAAGAAGTTGTTCGTCGCAAGGATTTTTAGCGATAAAGTAGAAGATTTATTCGTACATTACACATAAACAAAACTAAATTATATAAATTATTTAAAAATATAAATAATATTAAAATATAATTGTGAAAATAATACTACTGATGTCAAATTTTTAACAGTGCCCTCGCAAGTTTTTTTTATTTTGAAATATTACATATGACCTAATTTAAGCAACAAGAATATCGAACAAAGTGCATACTAACAAAATAAATTGGACCAAATTTATACCGTTAGGTGTATTGCCATTGTATTTAAATATTTCACAAGAAATTAAATTTGAAGGAACTTTTTGGGACACGAGACCCATGAGTAACATCATTCAGAGAACGGTAACGGGACAATATGCCACGACATAGTATTGATTTTTTGGAACATTTGCTTGTAATTTAATGTTAAAATCATTAATTTGTATGGAAGTGTACAAAATATTAAAAAGGTATGTTATGAAAGCTGATTATATTTACAGGAAGTTGATAGATACAGATGGTTCAGGACCGTGTTTAGTTACATTACTTGGGGAAGATCAATATAAAACAGTCGACTTTTAAAGGGGTATATTTGTGTATGTATTTATTATTGCATTCCTTAAAACATAAGAATACAAAGGCCGGTCTTAATGCCTTTATGCAGTCTATACCAGTCAAACCATATAGTGGTGAATATTTGACGTAGGTGTAACAATAAAGAATAAAAAATTAAAATAAATGATAATTAACTATGTAATATATTTTTCAAATTTTAAATTAAAGATCAAATACAAAAATAATGATATATCGTTATTGTAGTTTTAAATCGACAACCTGCCTATTTTACTGGACTATTCGTTTTGCTTACTGATTTCAACTTGTTTTGTGTAGTGGTATTTGCGACGGCTTGTAATTAGATTGTTTAGGTTGTGGACAAAATATCACGTGTTTAGTATAGACCACAAGAATATGCAAACATGCATTTTATTTATAGGGAATGCAGAGGCAAGGGAAATGCAGCCGCAGCTTTTTATAGGGAAAGATACCTTAATGCGCGTCATCCAGATTACACCGTACTTATAAGAGTCCACGGTTTTTACTCAGAAGGAAGAATGCCTGTTAGTAGTGTTAGTGGTACTAGCTCTGAAAGAATCACTTGAGCTGATGTAAGATCCTTCAACTTCTACGTGAATAATAGCTCGACGCACGGGAATAGGTAAATCGACAGTACATAATATTTTAAAAAAAGAACGAATTTAATCCGTACTAGATTTAGATTATAATGCAAGATTACGTTATTGCCGAAAAATGGAAAAAGACCCGCAGTTTATACGTGGTAGAACCATGCCATGTCAGTGTTGAAAGAAAATATCATTAGTTAAGTCTCGTGGTGTCACAGTCACTTTGACTTAATTGATAGAGACAGTACGAGACTTAACGTCATCTTAAAATTAACGTCATTTTTGTACGTGGTAGAGCCATGCTGCAGCTATATTATGGTTGTAGCATGAATGGGTCGGCTCGGCCTGGGAAGGACCACGTTCTCACAGAATACCAACGTAAAATAGCAGCTTAATGCTGCTGTGTTTCGCATGGTGAGTGTAGAGAACCGGAGACACTTTTTAATCTTAGTCCTCACGGGTGGCAGCGCATGTGCATATTGATTCGCAAACTAGGATAGATGTAGATGTCTATAGGCCACAGCAACCACTTACCATCAGGTGGACTGTTCCCGCTAGTCGCCCTTATCCTGAAAAAAAAGGTTTTTAATTAAATTCTTTGAAGTGATGAATCAACATTTAAAAGAGATGGTTATATGAATTTACATAATCTCCATAGCTGCAACTAGAGAACCCTCATGATATGCGTGAATACTGGTCACAGTACGAATTTAAAATAAATTATTGGACTGGAATTATAAACGGAAAAATAATAAGCCCATTTGAATTACCGTGGAATCTAAATGGCCAGACAATCGAAATAGATAATAGTCATTCTGTTTCATGTAAAACAGCGCAATAAGTAAAATTTTTATTAATATACTAGCTGGCCAGGCAGACATTGTTATGCCCTTTTCGAAGACCCTTCATAATGATTTCTTATATTTACGCGAACACTACACATTGAATAATACTATTTTTTACGGATTTTATCGCGTTTAATTAACTTATTTTATATGCCCGACGTTTCGGTTGCTTTCCAGCAACCGTGGTTACGGGGGACTGAAGTGATTGACGTCCCGATCTCAGTGTTAAACCAGAGTACCTTCAGCTTTTTTAATTAATAATTTTGGTCCGATCTACGCAGAATGAACTAACTGTGTCTTGAAGTCTTGCAGTGGTATGCTTAATTTTAGTTTTAATTTTATGAATTACAGCATCCTAAGCAGGTGGTAGTACCCAGCCTCCCTCTCTATTGAAATTTGGATGCTTTTTAAGAGAAATCAGAAGCCCTCTCAAAAACAAGAGCAGGTCTGTTTGGAGGCAGCATTGAAACTTATAAAGGCTGTAATTTTATATTTAAACTAGCTGTTCCCCGCGACTTCGCTCGCGTGTTAGGGTTTTTATGTTTTTGCGCGTAACGCTAATTTTTTTTCTAAAATAAAAGTAGCCTTAGTTCATCATCATCATCATTACAGCCCTTCACAAGTCCACTGCTGAACATAGGCCTCCCCCAAAGAATGCCACAAAGCACGGTCCTGAGCCACCTGCATCCATCGACTTCCTGCATATCTTACCAGGTCGTCACTCCATCTAGTGGGGGGACGCCCTACACATCGCCTGTCGGTACGAGGCTGCCACTCGAGAACCTTTCTTCCCCATCGGTTGTCGGTTTTTCGAGCTATATGGCCGGCCCATTGCCACTTCAGCTTACTAATCCGTTGGGCTATGTCGGTTACTCTGGTTCTACTGCGGATATCCTCATTCCTAAGTTTATCACGCAGAGAAACTCCGAGCATAGCCCTCTCCATAGCTCGCTGAGCGACCTTGAGCTTCCTCATCCGGCCAGCAGTGAAGGACCACGTCTCAGTTCCGTAAGTCATCACTGGCAACACGCACTGGTTGTACAGTTTCGTTTTCAGGTTTTGAGGTATGTCTGACGAGAAGATGTGTTGTAGCTTCCCGAACGCTGCCCAGCCGAGTTGAATCCGTCGATTGACCTCTCGGTCGAAGTTGGACTTACCTAGTCGGACTATTTGTCCCAGGTAAATATACTCGTCAACAACTTCAAGCTTAGTGTTCCCAACAACTACCGGCATAGGTGTGACATGGACATTAAACATGATCTTTGTTTTGTCCATGTTCATCTTAAGACCTATCCGTTGGGAAACACTATTGAGGTCATTGTGCTTAGGTCCTCCAGCGATTCTGCCATAAGGACTGTATCGTCGGCAAATCGAAGGTGAGTGATGTACTCGCCATTGATGTTGATACCGTATCCTTTCCAGTCCAGAAGCTTGAAAACATCTTCCAATGCAGCGGTAAAGAGTTTCGGGGATATGACGTCACCCTGTCTTACACCTCTCTGCAATTGGATAGGTTTCGTACTCTGGTTCTGTACTCAGATAGCCATCGCAGCCCTACTGTACAAGCACTTCAACACTTCGATATACCGACAGTCAACTTGGCATCGCTGAAGGGACTGCAGCACCGCCCAAATTTCGACGGAATCAAAGGCTTTCTCATAGTCCACATACGCCAGACATAGTGGCAAATTGTACTCCTCGGACTTCTGTACAATTTGCCGAAGGGTATGTATGTGGTCCATGGTGCTAAAGCCTTTTCGGAAACCGGCTTGCCCTATTCCAAATTTTCCCACTTTCAGCTCACCGTTCTCTCTTGTGCCTAGTTTTGCATTGAAGTCTCCCATTAACACCATTAACACCGTACAAGCTCGTGGAAACTGTCCATGCGGTTGGAGCTAAGTTTTGCAAGACCCGCCGTAGAAGAACACAAAAACTCTGTATTATATTATCATGAGTAACAGTGGTAGAAATACAGATAGCACAACAGAAGTGAGTTACCTACAGTAACAGGAAGACTTCAAGATTATTAAGATCCGCCTTTAATGTCATGGCTTTTAGACGAGGGATGAAGCTACATTTTTCAACAGATTTGACAGCATACAGGCAACTGAATAGACAGATCTCCAAATGCATGCGGCGGGACTTACCCAACTTCAATACAGCTTGTATTGAAGAAGCTATGGAGCGAAACCAAAGCTCCAAAGTCTTTGCCAGAGATCCGTCTGCCAGAAAGAGCCAACTGTCAAAGACCGAGTGTGGCAGCATTAAAAAAGCCATTAAAATGTCGTCAATATAGTGAGCAATATATTGTAATTTCTTCACGTAAATAACTCTGATTATGTCAATAAAAATTTTCTGCGCATTTGGTAATTTAATATTTGAAAGTTATAGCATTGTCAAATCAAAAAGCCCATTTTAATGATGCCTAGCGACCTGCGTCGGTCCCGTCTGGATAGGATCTATTAATGTGGGGTTATTTAGATTAAAGATAGTAAAAATCATTTTCTATAATCAATATTTTGGTTTAAAATAAACAGATAAATATGTATGGCCTAAATCAGTCCTAGCACTGCGCTCTATCTGTCTCGAAGTTTCATTACAATCGATTTTAGCCATTCGAAAAATTATCCCGGACAAACACAACACATCTTAATGTCAAATAACCCCTTGAGCTAAAATAAGGAAGTTATTTACATATTACAAATATACACTTCGAATTTATTTATAATATTAATTATATCATAAATAAACAATTTTTAAGAAATATTTGAAAAGTTGATTGTTATTTCAATTTTAATTTTATTCATAAGCTTTGAATGAAAGTAATTTTAGGCCGTAAAGTGATAGCGCTACAAACGTTGTAATATATTGCAACTGTAACAAGCGAGCGGGGTCATTGTAGAAGCGTGCTCGTCGCGACCCCTGCCAGCCCTTTTCAGGGCTGCAATTCTACTCAGCTGCGCACCCATGTCAACGAGGGTTAGGGCGTCCCCCCAAGGCGACGCACACCAGCTCGTCCCCGTTGGTGTGGAATGCAGCGCGCAAAGCGGCGATGGGGACCGCCACCCGTCACGCACAGCCCGACACGGCGGAAGGTGGAGGACGGAGTGCAGAGTTGGCACGTGGAATGTTAGAGGAGGCATGAGAGATAAGACGAATGAGTTGATCGAAATAATGAAAGAAAGAGAATTAGATGTCGTGTGTATGTCGGAGACCAAACGGAAGGGCAGTGGTACTGAAGAGCTCCCTGGCGGGGCGTTAGCTCTATGGTCCGGAGTCCCGGAGAGCGAGAGCGCCTGCCAGGGAGTGGGGGTGCTGCTGTCTTCTCGGTTGGTCGATGTTATGACTGAATATAAGTTTGTGAACTCAAGACTTCTCTGGGTTCGCTTTAAATTGGGACTGACGAAGTTATTCCTTTTGGCTGTTATGCGCCGGTGGCTTCGTCGTCCAGGGCTGAGCTGGAGGAGTTTTGGGAGAATGTAAGAGAAGTTCTAGATTTGGCTAGGGGAAACGAAAGGATTGTTGTATGTGGTGATTTGAATGGATGGGTTGGTACCGCTCGACCAGGGTACGAGTCGGTACTTGGAAAGTTTGGCGATAAAAGGGTTAATGATGCTGGCAAGCTTATACTGGCGGTATGCAAGGAAAAGGGTCTTCTTGTGACAAACACTATGTTTAATCACAAGAAAATCCATATGTATACTAGAGAAAGAAAGAATGAGAGAAGTATGATCGATTTGTTCCTGGTGGATGACCGACTGCGAAAACAGGTTATGGATACGCGAGTGTTCAGGGGTGCTGACCTGGGAACGGATCACTATCTAGTGATTACTAGATTTAGGGGTCTGTTCGCGGGTTGGCGCTACCGGACGACAGTGACAGAACCACAGTCGGTCTGTCGCATCCGAAGCTGGAAACTTCAGGAAGCGGATACTAGGGACAAATATCATGCGAGGGTAGCCGAAAAGCTTGACACCATCGATGGCAGAAACGAATGTGTAGAAAGAACATGGCAGGACCTTAGGGATGGAATGGTAAGTGCAGCGGAAGAAGTGTGTGGAACAATAAAAAGAGGCAGTAGTAAAAGAAGAGATGCATGGTGGAATGATGAAGTGAAAGAAGCTGTAAAGAAGAAGAAGAAAGCATGGTTAGACTACTTGGCCTCTAGTAATGATAAGGATATGAGAGAGAAGATGAAAGAAAGATATAAGCTGCAGAAAGTTCACACGAAAGCATTGATTGAGGAAGTGCGTGAAAGGTGTAGAATGGAAGCGGATGAAAGGTTGTCGCACAACTTTAAGGAGAACTCCAAACTCTTCTGGAAAGAGGTTGGAAGGACCCGAAGTGGTGCGACGGCCTTAAGAATGAACAAAGTGCTTTCGAGAACTAATGACGTCCTCTCAGAAAAATCGGACGTCATGCAGCGATGGAGCGAATTTTATAGAGAAATGTATGCGTGTGATGATCTTAGTGAGGGATCCGGGGATGACGCCGTGACTAGCACGCCAGACCCGGACCTCGATGACACTGAGGTCATCAGTATGAAAGAGATTGAACGTGCGATTCGAAGTTTGAAATGTGGTAAGGCTGCGGGACTAGACAGAGTTACTGCTGAAATGGTCAAGTATGGTGGGCCTCGCGTCTGGGACAGCTTTCATCTGCTGTGCAATTTGTGCTGGCGGACGGGGGATGTCCCGGATGATTGGCGATCCGCAGTCATTGTGCCTTTATATAAAGGTAAAGGTTCACATTTTGACTGCGGGTGCTATCGGGCGATCAGCTTGACCAGTTTAGCAAGTAAAGTTTACTCGAAGGTTTTGACACGTAGGATGCAAGAGAAATCGGAAAGATTTCTATGGGAGGCACAATGCGGATTTAGACCTGGAAGAGGATGCACGGATCAAATGTTTTCTCTCCGTATGATCACGGAAAAGCTTCTGGCTGTTAACCAGAAGATTTTCTGTGCTTTTGTGGATCTTGAGAAAGCATTTGATAAGGTTGTAAGGAAGAAAATGTGGGAACTGTTGCCGGGGTATGGTGTGGATGGCCGATTGCTAAGGGCTGTGCAGTCTCTTTACTGTGACTGTAAAGCCTGTGTGCGGGTAGGGCATGACCTGTCACCCATGTTTAGCGTCCAAACGGGCGTAAAACAGGGTTGTGTCATGTCTTCCTGGCTGTTCATACTGTATCTCGACAGCTGTTTACAAAAGCTGAAAGATAGCTGTTTGGGTGTGAAATTGGGTGACATAAAAGTAAATTGTCTGCTGTATGCTGATGATGCAGTGCTTATTGCACCATCAGAGGCAGAACTGCAGGCATTAGTCACGTGTATGAAAGAGGAATGTGAAATTAAAGGTCTCCGTTTGAATGCTAATAAAACTAAGGTTCTGGTAATTGAAAGGGACGAAGAGAGAACGAAGTGTGAAATATGGGTAAATCAGGAATGTCTAGAACAGGTAAATGAAATTGTATACTTGGGGAGTGCTTTTAGCCGGGATGGAAGATGTGATTTAGATGTGGACAGGCGTGTCGCTGCCGGGAACAAAGTCAATGGTGCCCTGACTGCGTTAGTCAAAAGGCAAGGCGTAGCGAAGAGTGCACGCCTTGCAATACATAACGCAGTGTTGGTACCGACTTTGTTATATGGCAGCGAAACCTGGGTATGCCAGAAGAAGCATAAAAGTAAGTTGAATGCAGTGGAGATGCGATCTCTTCGTAAAATTTGCGGCGTTACCATGGCCGACCGAAAGCGAAACGAAGAGATTCGCAATATGGCAGGTTTGAAAGATGACCTTATCACAAAAATTGATAAGGGCGTGCTTCGGTGGTTTGGGCACGTTGAGCGAATGAGTGAAGACCGAATGGTGAAGAAAATATATAGCGCGAAAGTTAATATTAAAAGGTGTCGAGGTAGACCGAGACTAACTTTCGAAGACCATGTGAGCAAATTGCTCGAAGAGGGTAGGGTCAAGAGTACTCGGATACCTAGACGTGCATGTATGAAGAAGATAATGAATCTGAAAGAAGCGAAAGAGATATGTAAGGATCGTGACACTTGGCGATCTGTTCTCTCTGGCTACCCCGTCAGGGATTGTGCGTGAAGATAAATATAAATATAAATAAAGTAACAAGCGATGACCATAACAGTTTAAGTTAAGGTTCATTAACTTACCACACAAATACCACTAACCATAGACACTAATAGTAAATAGTCATGGCAGCAAATGTTATACAAATGTTTGCACATCATAACAGTAAAGGACATAATAAATTCTTATATTTATGCGAACACATAGTTTTTTTTTTATAGGATAGGGTGACAAACGAGCACACAGTCCACCTTATGGTAAGTGGTTGCTGTGGCCTATAGACATCTACATTTATCTACGTTTGTGAATCAAAATGCAGATGCGTTGTCACCCGTGAGGACTAAGATGGAATGCCTCTTTTCCAGTAGAAAGGGTCTTCGGTTCTCTACACTCACCATACAAAACACAGCAGCGTTAAGCTGCTATTTTGCGCTGGTATTCTGTGAGAGCGTGGTCCTTCTCCGATCGAGCCGACCCATTTGTGCTACAACTATACCAATAATACAGCTGCAGCATGGCTTCACCACGTTAAAAAAGTTAGTTGTATTGGACGATGGATGAAATTTCACATGTTAATGGCGGACCGGTTGGACTGCAGTCCTCCTGTGACCATGGGTGTTGTAATGTACTCGAAACGTCGGCAGTATATAATAAGTTAATAAAACGCGATAAAATCCGTAAAATTAGTTTCATTCTACAGTAAAGTATAGTTTAATAACAATATACATTGTCCCACTATCTCTGGACCTGGGTATAGGTCTCGTCTCATTTTTGGTTTTTGAAAAAGATATTAATTGAAAATGTTATTCATAATTAATAATATCAAGTATTACATTGCGGTTTAAAAATAACATGGTGTGTTAAACCTTGTTCGGTAAGCAAGTGTCTCACTCACTCATCACATTTTGTAAACACTATCACTACCACCATTATCCCCAATACCATATAACAAGAAAAACTTACCATCGACAATTATACGACACGTTTTTTGTCTTTAAATGGGCATCATCACGAGAAATGCTCTGCGCTGGCTAACCGCTAAGACACATTTTATTTTTATGCGGATCTAACCAATTTAATTTTCACGTCTTTAAAATGCATTAACAGCGTTTGCCATATTAGTTTAATTTTTTTTGAAAAATGGCGAATAACGTTTAAAAAATTTTACATTTATTCTCTTTCACGATGAAGTTTTGATTATGGTTGTTGTTAGTCGTGCACATACACATTGTGTTAGTGTGCGTAGGCCTCGGGAGCGCTACTCCCGAGTGCCCGCAGCCTACGCACACTAACACAATGTGTATGTGCACGACTAACAACAACCGAAGTCAAAACTTCATCGTGAAATAGAATAACTATTTAAAAACACATATTAAATAGTATTTATTTAATTTATATTTATAAAATCTCTTTACCACAACACGCGAAATTCAACTAGAAACTCCCAACAAGGCTGCAGCTGTAATAACTAAGATCACGAGTAGACCATACTCAGACTGAAATAATATAAACATAGAAACTTATGTGCACGTGTTGTTAAGCTACGTCCGTAGCAGTTTGTTTGGGGATCATCTAGTTACGTATAATTGCTTTTGTACGAGGAACTGCGAAGTGGACCAATAGAGTTTAAAATTTTACTCTATGGATGCTAATGAAAATACAGACCAAGTAGATATTGCTTTATAAAGAATATATAATGCTATTATACAATATGTAACAAAAACCCTGTGGTTACCGTTAAGTACGTTATCAGGATCATTATTCAAACGTATAGAAATAACTTTTTTTTTAAACGAAAACAATATTTTTTTCTATTTTATAAAAAAAATTATAATGTGTGGTTTTATTACCCCTGCATTGTCTGGGGTGTAAGAGGATTGTCAAAGACCCTGCTTTACTTAGCTTTTGCATCGGCTAGTGTCAGTAAGAGGTAATAAAGCCACATAAAATAAAAAAAATATATAAAATAAAAAAATATGGTCGAGTTTTTAAAAAAAGTTATTTCTATAGATTTGAATACTGATCCTGATAACGTACTTAACAGGAACCACAGGGTTTTTGTTACATGTTGTATATAGTTAAAAATATGATTTTCGTTTACATGAATTAACTCGCTGTGCCCAGCACACGTGTCATGTTTAATGTCCATGTCACACCTATGCCGGTAGTTGTTGGGAACACTAAGCTCGAAGTTGTTGACGAGTATGTTTACCTGGGGCAAATAGTCCGATTAGGTAAGTCCAACTTCGACCGAGAGGTCAATCGACGGATTCAACTCGGTTGGGCAGCGTTCGGGAAATTACGGCACATCTTCTCGTCAGGTATACCTCAAAACTTGAAAACGAGACTGTACACCCAGTGCGTGTTGCCAGTGATAACATACGGAACTGAGACGTGGTCCTTCACTACTGGCCGGATGAGGAAGCTCAAGGTCGCTCAGCGAGCTATGGAGAGGGCTATGCTCGGAGTTTCTCTGCGTGATAAACTCAGAAATGAGGATGTCTAGGCAGGAAAATTTGCAATAAAAACGCAGTATTTAACGCGCGCTTTTGGCCTCGATATCAAGGGCACCTTCCCTCTCCCCCGCCCCCCCGGCCGCCGGACGGGTCGGCGTGGCTCTTCTCGCGAGGTAGTAGGATTTTTCTTGCGAACTATACGGACGTATTTTTTCGCGCCTAAACTTGCTAAAGGAACAATCCGCGTAAATCGTTGCAATAACGGTATCGTTATTAGAACGTACTAACTCGGTGAAATTCGCGCGCAACTATCAAAGTGATTTACATCTGAAGGACTACCAGAGTAGCCGTCCCATTTGGTGACAACCCCTTACGAGTGCCTCCAGAAGGGTGAAGTTCCGGGGATACCAGCGCGTGCCTTCTCCCGGACGTCGTCGAGTCATCCAGATCGGTTCCCGTCAACATACCAGCACACACAATTACACCTACACTCACAACACCGCACACACCAAGCACAACTTTCATCAGCCGGGCCGGTCGAGGAGAACCGTCTGCGCTCCTGGGGCAGGTAAGTGCATTTATTCTAGTGACCTTTCCCCTCGTGTGTTCATTAGAAACCTTTGACCCTCGGCGTAGGAACGCCCGACCTGCATCTGCCCGTGGCTCCTTCGTCTATGGGCCGCGAAGGATCCAACTCCTGTTGAGGCAGGGCAGCTGTTGGCCGTAACATTTGGTAGCAGAACGCGGTGCTGGGATCGATTCCCGGTCGATCCACCGACCATAGTATTTGATAAAAATTAAATAATTTGGTGGCAGGAGCGTTGGGTGGATTTGTGGCTACAATCACGCCCGTCCGTAATACGTAAAATACCTTTTTATTATTATACGTAATAATAAAATTCCTTCCTTTGTTAGCTTGCTTTACTGTTAGCGGGTAAAATTGAAAGGTCACACCCGGTTCGCGCGCAAGCGGGAGATTGCGTCGTGTAGGTAGATGGTTATTTTTACGTAATCGGTTAATTGTCGTTGTCGGATGGTAGTGTGTTACTTATCGAAGGGTTGATTTCCGAGCAAGGCATTTTTGTTGATGTGTATCTTCGTTACATATCTTTCGTATTGTAAATTGTATTTGAACTAAAGAGTGGTAATTTGTATTTACGTAATTTAAATGAACTTGATTTGATCGTACTAGTATTTGTTATTGTTGATTTGATTTACCTTTTCCTTTGTACTAACTTGTGTTTGATTTAATAATAGCTGTTCTTATTTGTGTACATTCTATCCAACTCGATTTGATAGGAACTGCATTAGTTAGCTGTTAATTTTTTTGTATTTTTTATTTGTTATTGTTGTAATTGTGCTCGAGCCGCGTCGTAATTTGAATATAGTAGTGATGTCCTCGCCCAAGATGCTAATCCGTTGCCTGCGGACTGAGCTGCGCTGGGCTACCAGCGCACACGCGTTGATAGGCCGACCGGACAGGGTCTACAATCTGAGGAAGAGGCTTGAGCAGGTCGATGCTCGAAGGGCGGCCGTGGAGGAGGCTTACTCTGAGCTCGAGGACTTGGAGGTGGAAAAGGGAGTCCTGGAATCTTGCCGCGCGGACTACGAGCAGTTCCTCGCGCTGACGGACGACCTGATCGAGGCGGGGGCCAAGGATGCGGAGAGGGAGCGCGAAGCTCGGCTGAGTAGCCTTCTCGAGTCTCCGCGGAAGCCGTCTGCTCAGCCAGAGCTGCTAGGACGACTTCCGACGCTGGACCTGCCAAGGTTCTCCGGGGTCCTCTCGGAGTGGATGACCTTCGTCGGCCTGTTTGACAGCCTGGTGGACGCCCGGAGGGACCTGACCCCCTGCCAAAAAATGGGGTACCTCCTGGCTTCACTAGAGGGGGAGGCCCTGAGCGTCGTCGGCCACCTTAAGTTGTCGGACGACGCCTACCAAAACGCCAGGGACCTCCTCGCTGGAAGGTACGCCAACGTCCGGCGGATTGCGGACGATCATGTTCGGAGGCTGCTGAACCTCCCGCTGCTGAAGGACCGGACTAGACTACGTGAAGACATAGTGAATCCAGTCGTCGTAGCGTGCAACTCGTTGCGGCGGCTGGATTTACCTGTGGACGAGTGGTCTTTTCTGCTCCTTCATATAGTGCTGTCCCGCCTGCCCCTCGACATTCGGCTCCATTTTGAGGAGAGGTTCGGAGGGGATGGCTCTTATATGCCCCCCTTTAGGGACCTGCTGCGGTTCCTGGAAGAGCAGTGCAGGCTGCTGGAGAACGCAGCAGGCGCCGTCGAGGGCCCCCCGGCCTCCTCCCGAGCGGTGCCCAGGGAAAGGCGGAGTCAGCCGGCCAAGGCGGCGCCCACCCCCCTGAGGCCGAGTGGAGCCCCCGCGGGAGGGCGCCCCCCCGTACCCTCCTATAGTGGCCTAGCGGCCCGGGAGGCGCCTCCCTGCTCCTATTGTCGAGCATCCGACCACCGGCCGGCGTCGTGCCTGAAGTTGTTGCGCAAGCCGGCTAAGGCGAGGCGAACCATCGCCAGGGAGCGCCGCTGGTGCTTCTCGTGCCTGGAGAGGCATTTACAACGAGACTGCCCGCACCAGCGGCCCTGCACGCACTGCCAGGGCAACCACAACGTCCTCTTGTGCCTGGGTGCGCGCGGCTCGTCCTCGCAGGGCCCTGCCAGCCCCCCGACTCCCACGGGCGGGGGCGCCCAGCCACGCCCACTGTCGGGCGACGCTCGGCGCTCACCGGCGGACCGCAGCGCCCCTCCTTCTGAAGGGAGCCCCTCCCCCGATCGGTCGGGGAGTCGTTCTCCCAGGGGCGGGGGGGTCTTCACCCCCCCTCCCCGAGTTGATAGTGGATTCGCGGCCACTCAGCGGTCAGCTAGACCTTTCTCACCCCCGTTGGCTGAGTGGCCGCGACTGGAACGCCGCCCGCCCCCCTTTGGCCGGTGCCGGTACTACCGGGTTCCGGAGACTGCGTATCGGCCCCGAGCCTTGGAGCCGAGGATCCCCGAGTTTCCCTCGGTCGGCCCGTTCGGGGAATTCCAGTCGGGGGTCATCGAGACGCCGTCGGAGTGGCGCGCTCGGGCCCCCCGGTTCGGGTGCCGGCCTAACAGAGGCAGCTCCAGATAGGAGGCTGCCGCCCTAGCTCCCGCCATGGCCGCCTCCACTGAGCCTATAAGTCGTCAGCAGTCCACCTGTCAAACTGTTCTATTGCCGACAGCCTCAGTGAAGGTTTACAACCCGAGCGGCGACCACTTAACGGTTCGAGCTCTATTGGACTCGGGTTCCCAGCGTAGTGTGGCCTCTACTCGGTTGGTGGGAAGACTGGGGCTCCCCTGGAGCTCTGAATCACGTCCGATGGTAGGTATCGGAGGTGCCGAGCCTCCTGCTCCTAGGGGACAATCGGAGTTGGTGTTCAGCCCTGACAGCGAACACCTTCGTATTTTAGTCAAGGTAAATGTCCTCGACGACATTGTAGGGTTCCTCCCTAACGTTCGTATAAATGACAGCGCTGTGCGCTGTGCGTCGGCTTTGAGACCGGCAGACCCTCGGTGGGCCCAACCGGGGCCGATAGATTTGTTACTGGGGGCCGACACGCTGGGTGCCCTCTTGTTAGGTGAGATACGAGCTCTGCAGCCCAATGGCCTGTCAGCCATTTCCACGATATTTGGGCACAGCTTTTTTGGACCGGTTATGTGGTCTCCTCCCTCTCCGACGGCCTACCCTCTCTCCGTCGTGGGCGTGTCCCTATCGGACGCTGTCCAGCGATTCTGGGACATTGAGGAACCACCCCATGCAGCTCGAGTCGACCCTCTGGACCGTGAGTGTGAGTTGTTCTACCAGAACAATACCGGCCGGCGGGTTGACGGTCGTTTCGTCACTCGCTTACCCTTTCTGGACTCCCGCCCCTCTTTGGGTCAATCCCGTGCTCTGGCCGAGAAGAGGTTGCTTTCCATGGAGCGCCGCATGCGGCGTGACCCAGCCTTTCGCGACAAATATGTCAAGTTCATGCGCGAGTATCAGGAGCTGGCTCACATGTCACCGTCCAACTTCGAATGGCGTTCACATGAGCACTACTTCCTCCCTCACCATGCGGTCTTGAGGACCCCTGAGAGTAAGATTCGGGTAGTCTTTGACGGTTCCGCCCCCACATCAAACGGTGTGTCCCTGAATCAGTGTCTTCACTCGGGTCCTAAACTGATCAAGGACATATCCGACATCCTGACCCAATTCCGTCGACACCAAGTGGTTTTTGTCGCGGACATTCGGATGATGTTTCGCCAATCGGTGGTACATCGTGAAGACCGCCGATATCAGCTGATATTGTGGCGCGAGAAGCCCAGCGATCCCATACAGGTATTTGAGTTGAACACCACCACTTATGGACTCCGGTCCAGCCCGTATATCGCCATGCGAACCCTCCTTGAACTCGCTGAGAGAGAGCGCCTGAGATACGCTCGGGGAGCTTCTATCTTAGAGACTTCGGTCTACATGGACGACATTTGTACGGGCGCTTCCACCGTCGAGGAGGCTCTGGTCTTGCGAGACGAATTAATTGCCATCCTGAAGTCTGGAGGCTATGAGTTGCGCAAGTGGCTGTCGAACTCCCCACACATTTTGAGGGACCTCCCAGGAGAGGATCAACAAGACCCTCATCTGTTCGAGCACCCTGAGAATCCTAATTTGCTGACTGTGCTGGGCATTCAATATCAGCCTGTTCAGGACACCTTCACGTATAGAGTAAAACTTGACCTACCTCCCAAAGCATGGACCAAGCGCTCCGTGCTGTCTACAGTAGCTCGCACCTTCGACCCGAATGGATGGATCACCCCGGTCATCTTTTTGGCTAAGTGCTTTCTTCAAAAGCTCTGGATGTCCGGGTTGGGTTGGGACGAGCCTATTAGCGGGGTCCTCTTGCGAGAGTGGCTCTCCATGCTCTCCTCCCTTCCGGACATCAACCGGGTTTCCATGCCAAGGTGCTTCCTACCTCCAGGGAAATGCAGGGCTACCCTACATGGGTTTTGCGACGCCTCTGAGAAGGGCTATGCTGCTGTCGTATATTTGCGGACTGTGAGTTCCTCTGGGCATACTGCAGTTCATCTCGTACTCGCCAAAAGCAAGGTTGCTCCCATTAGATCCCGTTTAACTATCCCTAAATTGGAACTGTCCGGAGCCGCTCTTCTCACGCGGCTCCTCAACCACGTTCACTCGTCCTTGAAGCCTGTAATCGACATTACGGACGTCTACGCATGGTCGGACAGTGAGATAGTACTTTGTTGGCTCCGAGCCGCACCTCACAATCTTGAGGTCTTTGTGGCGAACCGCGTGTCTCAAATCCAGAGTTCTGAGACTTCTCTCCACTGGAGACATGTCCCCGGGGAGTTGAATCCCGCCGACTACGCTTCCCGCGGCTGTGAGGCCCCCGCGCTGGTTGCCCACTCATTGTGGTGGGGTCCCGGTTGGTTATCTGATCCTCAATCCTTCTGGCCCCAGGGTAATTACTCCGAACCTACTGAGTTGCCGGGCCTACGGGCCCGAGTAGGAGTGGGCAAGGATAAGCCCACTCGGGATCTCTCCCTTCTGGAACGGTACAGCTCTCTCGATAAGCTCTTAGGAGTGACTGCTTGGCTGCGCCGCTTTGTCCACAATTCGAGAGATCCGTCCAACCGACTCTCTGATTGCGTTTTGTCCCCTAGCGAGCGTCGGGAAGCCCTAATGCATTGGATCCGTATGGTCCAGACGGAGCATTTTGAGCCCGTTATCGAACACTTGAAGCGTGGCTCCGTTATCAAGGGCGCTCTGGCCCGCCTGAACCTCTTTCTGGACGACGCTGGGATGCTGCGCGTGGGCGGACGTTTGAAAAACTCTCAACTGCCGTGCGGGGCTCGACACCCGTTGCTGCTCCCTAAGGACGGCGCCCTTGTCCGGTTGCTGGTAACCCACCACCATGTTAGGAATGCCCACGCTGGGTGTAACGCCCTGTCGGCTATTTTGCAGCGGGAGTTTTGGATTTTGTCTGGTCGTCGCACCATTCGGAGCGTCATCTTTAAGTGCATCCCCTGTTATAAACTGAAGGCCCCCATATCGCAGCCTCTTATGGGTGACTTGCCGCCCGACCGCGTCAGGGCCATCCGACCATTCGCTGGGGTCGGAACAGACTTCGCTGGCCCCTTCCTCGTCAAGTCCTCTAACCTTCGTAACGCGCGTTCATGTAAGGCCTATCTTTGCGTCTTCGTGTGCCTCTCCACTAAAGCCGTTCACTTGGAACTGGTGAGCGCCCTCAGCACGGAAGCCTTCTTGGCCACGCTTGGCCGTTTCGTGTCGCGGCGCGGCTTGCCGGACTTGATCCGGTCTGACTGCGGGACGAATTATAAGGGCACGGATAGGTATCTCAAGGAGGTTGTCGAATTTCTGTCCAGCCACCGGACTTATTTAGGAAATGCTATGTCAAAAAGGGGCATCCAGTGGAAATTCGACCCTCCGGCGTGTCCCCACTGGGGCGGTATTTTCGAGGCGGTGGTTAAGGTTGCCAAAACGCATCTCCGTCGCGTTATTGGTGAAGCCATTTTGACGTTTGAGGAGCTCGCCACTGTATTCTGTAAAATTGAGGCGGTACTCAACTCTCGGCCCCTCTGTCCCCTCTCCTCTGACCCGAATGATTAGGAGGTTCTAACCCCGGGACACTTCCTGATTGGCCAGCCTCTTAACGCTCTGCCCGAGTATCCCTTCAGGGAAACGAGTGCTTCACGGCTTAGCAGGTTTGCCCTGCTGCAACAGATGACTCAACGCTTTTGGCACCGATGGTCTCTGGAGTACCTACATCTTTTGCAGCAGCGCGTTAAGTGGTCTGACAAGACGGAGCCTCCTCGGGTGGGAGACCTCGTGTTGATTAAAGAACCAAACGCGCTACCTTTGTATTGGCGCCGTGGGCGCATTGTTAAATTGTCGTATGGAACGGATGGGGTGCCTAGAGTGGCCGAGGTTTTGGTCGGAGATTCGGTCTTGCAACGGGCCGTCGCGACCTTGTCCCGTTTGCCAATCTACTCGCGGACTTAATGCCTTATGTCCGGGGCGGGGGGTTGTCTAGGCAGGAAAATTTGCAATAAAAACGCAGTATTTAACGCGCGCTTTTGGCCTCGATATCAAGGGCACCTTCCCTCTCCCCCGCCCCCCCGGCCGCCGGACGGGTCGGCGTGGCTCTTCTCGCGAGGTAGTAGGATTTTTCTTGCGAACTATACGGACGTATTTTTTCGCGCCTAAACTTGCTAAAGGAACAATCCGCGTAAATCGTTGCAATAACGGTATCGTTATTAGAACGTACTAACTCGGTGAAATTCGCGCGCAACTATCAAAGTGATTTACATCTGAAGGACTACCAGAGTAGCCGTCCCATTTGGTGACAACCCCTTACGAGTGCCTCCAGAAGGGTGAAGTTCCGGGGATACCAGCGCGTGCCTTCTCCCGGACGTCGTCGAGTCATCCAGATCGGTTCCCGTCAACATACCAGCACACACAATTACACCTACACTCACAACACCGCACACACCAAGCACAACTTTCATCAGCCGGGCCGGTCGAGGAGAACCGTCTGCGCTCCTGGGGCAGGTAAGTGCATTTATTCTAGTGACCTTTCCCCTCGTGTGTTCATTAGAAACCTTTGACCCTCGGCGTAGGAACGCCCGACTTGCATCTGCCCGTGGCTCCTTCGTCTATGGGCCGCGAAGGATCCAACTCCTGTTGAGGCAGGGCAGCTGTTGGCCGTAACAGAGGATATCCGCAGTAGAACTAGAGTGACCGACATAGCCCAACGGATTAGTAAACTGAAGTGGCAATGGGCCGGCCATATAGCTCGAAGAACCGACAACCGATGGGAAAGAAAGGTTCTCGAGTGGCAACCTCGTACCGGCAGGCGAAGTGTAGGGCGTCCCCCCACTAGATGGAGTGACGACCTGGTAAGATATGCAGGAAGTCGATGGATGCAGGTGGCTCAGGACCGTGCTTTGTGGCATTCCTTGGGGGAGGCCTATGTTCAGCAGTGGACTTGTGAAGGGCTGTAATGGTGGCCCAGCACACGTGAAATGCCTTTTTTGTAAAAAGATAAGCAGGCGCGCAAAAAACCACTCACTATATATATTACTTTACATATAAATAAAATTGAAGTGTGAGAATAGCTGATGTCATTAGGCTACTTTTATTTTAGAAAGAGAGTTATGGTTACTCCCTAATATTCAAAAACTGAAGGTAGGCGCCTCAGTCCCCCTCGTGACCATGGGTGTTGTAAAGCACCCGAAACGTCGGGAATTAAAAATTTAAATTAAACGCGATAAATTCCGTAAATATTAGTTACATTTAATGTGAGTCTTTGCGTAAATATAAGAAATCACTACAGACGTAGATGTCAATAGGCCACAGCATCTACTTATCATCAGGATGACTGTATGCTCGTTTGTCACACCTATACTATAAAAAAAAACTATATGAAAATCGGCGAATTTTCTAAAGCTTAGCTCGGACGACCGACAATATAATATTATCTGTTCTGCAGAAAGTTATATTTATATATATATATATAAAATAATGTACGTATGTGTTACAAAACAAATCAATAACGAAACTTTATTCGGCAGTGAAAAGCGATCGCATGATACATTAATGACCTCCCCCAAACAGACTGCTACGGACGTGGTTTTACTGCGGAGCACTTAAGTTGCACCGTTTACATTGTTGCTGCCAGTTTATGAGTCTACACGTGATACAAGTTATTAAAGCCACTTCCTTGTTGTGTTTCAAGTTGCATGGATGTATTGTTTAGTATACATATTATGTAAACATAGATAATATTCTACGCTATATTATTAACTTTGTTAAGTTCGGTGAGCTACGTAACGTTGGTAATAGTTTTAGTTACTTACAAAGTTTAAGTTAAAGCGTGAAATTTATATAAAAAGTCTGCTTATATAAATAAATTAATTCATATTCATGAGTTTCCAAACAGTATTTTGATCAACTAGAGCTATTTAGATAAAATAAGGGAGACAAACGAGCACACGGTCCACCTGATGGTATTAAGTGGTTGCTGTTGTCCATAGACATCTACATTTACCTCCATTCAGATCCAAAATTTACAGACGATGTCACCTCGGAGTTCTAAGATGCAATGCCTCGTTTCTAGTAAAAAAAATATCCGTTTCCCTACACATACCAAACGTAACACAGCACTATTAAGCTGCTATTTTACGCTGGTATTCTGTGGAAGTGTAGTCCATTTCCGGTCGAGCTGACCTATTCGTACTACAACGACGATATTGCTGTAGCATGGCTCTACCACAAATATGGTAGTTATGTGGTAGTGTAGCGGCGCTGACGTCGCAAGCTTGAGTCGTGCTATCAACATTCTGAAGTTAATTCCTTATTTACAACAGCTCAGAAATACCTTTCCCGGCAGTAGATCTCCTCTTTCCTTCCATGCCTAAACTGGTGACCAACCGACGTGATGTTAATACTCAACAAACATCCTTCGGGAACTTCAACTTCAAGCTTTCTTCATCGTCTTCAAATACCCCAGCAACTCGCTCACGAGCAGATATTGTCGGCAGTCTTCAGATCCCTCTCTGTGCTACAGTGCTTGCCTCTGCTTCATTGCACTCTCGATTTTTTTATCAGATAACTTGACTTCTCCTCGACTCATCGTAGACTACAAGGCAATTCCCTGGCATTTTCATATTCATCAACATCTAGACTGCTATCTAGACCACCGATCTGAGTGAGGGAGTGATGTTGTGACGCTGGCCACAAGCAAAATGCACCGAAGTCTGAATCGCGCTATCAAAGTTTCGAAGTAAAAGAGTATATGTACCGGACGGGCGAAATTCTCCGAAGTAAATGTTGACGAAGATACTCCGCGAGTCGCTCACGTCCTACACCTTTAGGTTCCGGAGGATACTTCTACTGCCGTCTTTGTGGGGCTGCTAGAAAACTGTGGACTGAGGTTCAAAATTAAAATGCACGATTTATGAATACAAATAGCAAGGTGGCCAGCGGTTTAACTGATTGATTAGTCGCGAAATTTTATAACTATTGTTTATTGACCACGGTTGTTGAATACGGTTGTTCAACTACGGTTGTTCACTATCGGTTGGTCACTATATATATTTCAAAAGGTTTGTTTAAATTTTTCGGTACTCGTAGTATCAAAATATCTATTGATAGTAGTTGGTTTTCTAAACACTACTGACTAGCAGCTATTATCAACTAAACTAGCTGATTTTATCACTTGTGTAACTGCGGATATCAGTTACCACTTTCTGCGATTAGCTATCACTTTCTCTATATGTAACTGCGAATATCAGTTACCACTTTTTTCGGCTAGCTAACACTTTCACTATATGTAACTGCGAATGTCAGTTACCACTTTTTTCGGCTAGCTAACACTTTCACTATATGTAACTGCGAACGTCAGTTACCACTTTTTTCGGCTAGCTAACACTTTCACTATTCACTATATACTGCTGCTAGTCACTTCAGCTGCTACCGGATACTACTGCTTGTCACCGGTAGTTCTTCATACTACAACGTTGCTGGGTCCCGAGCCTATAAGGTAGACTTTGGCAATACCTTACAGTGAGCCGCTTGCCATTTTTCGTTCTGCCTCTTTATTTTATAACATTTTCACTATGCAATTCGCATAAATTATAATATTTTCTATACAAGATTAAATCGTACACTAACATGCTATACATCATCAAATCGGCACTTTGATCCTTTATTAGTAAATGATAAAGGTTATTCAATACATTAACATTTAAAAAAGTTTTTAAACAAAATGTCCCAAATTTTCATAATATATGGCTACATTAATTCTTTAATTTTTCTATAACTACCAAATGCGTTTAATTATACAAAATATTTCTTCACTTCCTTAATCTATATACCTTATTTTAAATCAATATCATATTTATAACTCTTTCGGAACATAAAATTATTTTCATTATTTTCAGTATCAACTATTACGCAGTTAATTAAAACTTCTAGAAAGTTCTATGATACGACGGGCTGTGATTGGTCGGTTTTTTTCTTATACAATTAAAGTTGTTTATATTAACTATTATCAAAACGACATTCTATATAAATATATTAAGAACTTGAAAATTTATTTTCCTTCTATGGCCAAAGTAGGATAATATAACTATCGATGGATGCAGATTGCTTCGGACCGTGTATGTAGTAGTTCTTGGGGAAGACTTATGTTCATCAGTTAGCTTGTGATGTGCTGTAACTATTTAGGCAAAATATTAAACATTTGAAAATTGAATTATTAACGCACGCTCGAAGCGCCTAGCATCGTATCAAGGTCACACCGCTCCCCGCCCGTGTGCATTCCATTCGAGCGGTGTCGACGGGACGTCGAGGCAATTCATTGTAAAATCTGCGGATCGTAGCGGACGTTTGTTTTTTTGTGCTTAATTTGCCGCGTCGCGAACGGAGGTGAACTTTGTACCACTGTCGTCGGTCGCGCCACGTGTTAGGTCTTGACTGTGATCAACGGATTTAGTTCTCTTTTTGAAGTTAGTTGAATGTACAATAACGTGAATAGACTGACCTAGTGCCTTGAAGAAAGAAATTGCCACCGGGGACGCCGCAGGAGAATACCACCTTCGGGGCAGCATCGTGCCATCTGGTTCAGGTCACCTAAACACAGACACTCACAAACACCACTTACATGCACTACACCTTCAGCCTGACAGATCCTGGTGACCAGTCTCCGCTTCCGACGCAGGTAAGTGCCTTAGTAGGTAAATACTCTCTATTCGACTAGCCTTCCCTTTAAAGTGTAGTAGGATAGAACATTTCCACCAGGCCATTCTGCCCCGTCCTTAGTTGTTCGTCGAGCCTACAGCTATGGGCCCCTGTTGGATCGAACTTTGTCGGGACAGTTAGGGGTGTGTACATTTCTGGTAGCAGGAGCGCGGCTGATTGATTTCCAATCACGCCACGGCCATAATATTAATAATATAATATATAGTATAAAAATAGTACGTAATAAAAATTACATATAAATATTTTTTGTTGTTGGTATTTGTAGTAATTTGTATTCAACTTGATTTCATAGTAAGTGTATTTGTTATTTGTTAATTTTATTTGTATTTGTGCCGCGTATTAGTTCATATTTAGTAGTGATGCCATCGCACAAGCTACTGATTCGTTGCCTGCGGACTGAGCTGCGCTGGGCTACCAGAGCCCAGGCTTTGATAGGTCGACCGGATAGGGTCTATAACATGAGGAAGCGGCTCGAGCAGGTCGATGCTCCGATGAAGGGCCGCCGTGGAGGAGGCTTACGCTGAGCTCGAGGACTCGGAAGTGGAAAAGGGAGTCCTGGACTCCTGCCGCGTGGACTACGAGCAGTTCCTTTCGCTTACGGACGATTTGATCGAGGCGGGGGCCAAGGATGCGGAGGAGGCGCGTGAAGCTCGGCTGAGTGGCCTGCTCGAGTCCCCAACGCTGATACTGGCAAGGTTCTCCGGGGTCCTGTCCGAATGGCTGACTTTCGTCGGTCTGTTTGACAGCCTGGTGGACGCCCGTAGGGACTTGACCCCCAGTCAAAAAATGGGGCACCTCCTGGCATCATTGGAGGGGGAGGCCCTGGGCGTCATCGGCCACCTTAAGTTGTCGGACGACGCCTACCAAAATGCCAGGGACCTCCTCGCCGGAAGGTACGCCAACGTCCGGCGGATTGCGGATGAATACGTTCGGAAGCTGCTGAACCTCCCGCTGCTGAAGGACCGGACCAGACTACGTGAGGAGATCGTGAATCCAGTCGTGGTGGCTTGCAACTCGTTGCGGTGGCTGGATTTACCGGTGGACAAGTGGTCCTTTTTATTACTCCACTGTGCTGTCCCGCCTGCCTCTCGATCTTCGGCTCCATTTTGAGGAGAGGTACGGCGGGGACGGCGCCTCGTATATTCCCCCCTTCAGGGACCTGGTGCGGTTCCTGGAGGAGCAGTGCAGGCAGTTGGAGAACGCAGCAGGCGCCGTTGAGGGCCCCCCGGTTGTCGCCCGAGCGGTGCACAGGGAGAGGCGGAATCCAACGGCCAAGGCGTCGCCAACCCCCCTGAGGCCGAGCGAGGCTCCCGCGGGAGAGCGCCACCCCCTACCCTCTTATAGCGGCCTAGCGGCCCGGGAGGCGACCCCCTGCTCCTATTGTCGAGCCGCCGAACACCGGGCGACGTCTTGCCCAAAGTTGCTGCTTAAGCCGCGGCCAAGGCGAGGCGAACCATCGCCAGGGAGCGCCCCTGGTGCTACTCATGCCTGGAGAGGTATCTACAACGAGACTGCCCACACCAGCGACCCTGCACGCACTGCCAGGGCAACTACCATGTCATTTTGTGCCTGGGTGCGAGCGGCGCATCCCCTCGAGGCCCTGCCGGCCCCTGACTCCCACGGGCGGGGGCGCTCAGCCACGTCCCCTCTCGGCCGACCACCGCGCTCCTCGTTCTGAGGGGAGTCCCTCCACCGACCGGTCGGGGAGTCGTACCCCCAGGGCGGGGGCGTCTTCACCCCCCTCAGCGTGTTGAGAGGGGCTTCGTGGCCACTCCGCGGTCAGCTAGACTATTCTCACCCCCGTTGGCTGAGTGGCCGCGACTGGAACTCCGCCCTCCCCCCTTTGGTCGGTGCCGGTATTACCGGGTTCCTGAGACCTCGTATCGGACCCGGGCCTCAGGGCCGAGGCTCCCCGAATTTCCCCAGGTCGGCCCGTTCGGGGAATTCCAGCCGCGGGTCATCGAGATGCCGTCGGAGAGCCGCTCTCGGAGCCTCCGGTTCGGGTGCCGGTCCGACAGAGGCAGCTCCAGATCGAAGGCTGCCGCCCTAGCTCCCACCACGGCCGCCTCCACTGAGCCTTTGAGCTGTCAGCAGTCCACCTGTCAAACTGTTCTATTGCCGACGGCCTCGGGTTCACAACGTAGTGTAGCCTCCACTTGGTTGGTAGGAAGACTGGGGCTCCCCTGGAGCTCTGAATCACGTCCGATGGTAGGTATCGGAGTTGCCGAGCCTCATGCTCCTAGGAGACAAACAGAGTTGGTTGTGTAACAGCGGAACCCTCTTGCAAGAGTGGCTCTCCATGGTCTCCTCCCTTCCGGACATCAACCGGGTCTCCATGCCAAGGTGCTTCCTCCCTCCAGGGAAATGCAGGACTGCCCTACATGGGTTTTGTGACGCATCTGAGAAAGGCTATGCTGCTGTCGTATATTTGCGGATTGTGAGCTCTTCTGGTCATATTGCAGTCCATATCGTACATGCTAAAAGCAAGGTTGCTCCTATTAGGTCCCGCTTAACTAACCCTAAATTGGAACTGCCCGGAGCCGCTCTTCTCACGCGACTCCTCAACCACGTTCACTCGTCTTTGAAGTCTGTAATGGACATTACGGACGTCTACGCTTGGTCGGACAGTGAGATAGTACTTTATTGGCTCAGAGCTGCACCTCACAATCTTGAGGTCTTTGTGGTGAACCGCGTGTCTCAAATCCAGAGTTCTGAGACTTCTATAAATTGGAGACATGTCCCAGGGGAGTTGAATCCCGCAGACTGCGCTTCTCGTGGCTGTGAGGCCCCCTCGTTGGTTAACCACCCGCTGTGGTGGGGTCCCGGTTGGTTATCTGAGTCTCAGTCATTCTGGCCCCAGGGTAATTACTCCGAACCGATTGAATTGCCTGGCCTACGAGCCCGAGTAGGAGTGGGCAAGGATAAGCCCACTCGGGATCTCTCTCTTCTGGAACGGTACAGCTCTCCCGATAGGCTCTTAGGAGTGACTGTTTGGTTGCGCCGATTTGTCCGCAATTCGAGAGACCCGTCCAACCGAATTTCTGATTTCGTTTTGTCCCCTAGCGAGCGTCGTGAAGCTTTGATGCATGACTTTGATTTGACGTATGGTCCAAGCGGAGCATATTGAGTCCGTGATTGAAAACTTGAAGCGGGGCTCCGTTGTCAAGGGCGGTCTATCCCGTCTGAACCTCTTTCTGGACGACGCTGGGATGCTGCGCGTTAGTGGACGTTTGAGAAATTCCCAACTGCATTACGGGTCTCGACACCCGTTACTGCTCCCCAAGGACAGAGCCTTTTTGCGGTTACTGGGCGGAACATTTCCATCAGGCCATTCTGCCCCGTCCTTAATTGTTCGTCGAGCCTACAGCTATAGGCCCTGTGGGATCGAACTTTGTCGGGACAGTTAGGGGTGTGTACAGTAACGATGATTTTAATTTGGTAATTATTTTCAGCCTCATCTCTAATTCTTCTCAGGATTTTGACATATTTACACGCAGTCAGACGAAATTCATAATTGCGTTATAAGTTGTCATTTCTTAAATTAATATAACATAAGCACTTACCCTCGTCACCCAAAGGGGTAGGCAGAGACAACAGACTTTCATTTGGTACGATACTGACACACCTCTTTCGCCTCCTTTACATCCATATACAAACGCACGCATGCTCGTCGGTTAAGGTTAGTCTTAATCTGGCCAATCTTCAATGTAATAAATTAGTAACTTATTTTATATTCATGTTGGCATTATTGTTATTTATTAGTTAGCAGTTGTCTAACATATAGGTTAGTTATGACATAGAAAAATCTATTTTGCCGCCAAGCAGCAGTGCCTGCACTGCTGTGTGCTAGACTGCAGGGTATGGTGAGCCAGTATAGTTACAGGCTGTAAGGCATTACATCTTAATATTCAGAGATCAGTCACCATGTCTTATGTATTTATTTATTTATTTATTTAATCTTTATTGTGTTACACCATAATCTAAGGATTACAATGGGCGTACTTAATGCATTATGGAATTCTCTTCCAGTCAACTCTGAGAGAATTAAACAAGTAAAAGTTGGTAGGTGTCAAAAATGTTAAAATTTCTAGACATATATTGCATATAAACATACATTGTATTTGCTAATAATCTAACAATACATATAGAAAAATAATATATATTATGAAAATATTAAATAATAATATATATAATCAGTATTGCATATACAATACATACATAAAATAACTAAAAATAAAAATAGAAATCGACGGTCAAATGCAGTTTTCCTTAAGATAATATTGTTGGACCAGTCTCTTGATAGCATGTTTATTCGGTGCTTTTCTTATATCAACGGATAGGGCGTTCTAGAGAAGTATTGCCTGAACTGTAAATGAAGAATTAAATAAACCAGTATTATGCTGAGGCATATGAATCTTAAGGACGTTAGAGGAACTAGGTTCACGGTCAAGAGTTGAATACCGAAAGTGGAAGTTATCTTTAAGATAAGAAGCAAGTCTTACACCTTTCTGCAGTTGGATGGGATTCGTACTCTGGTTTTGTACTCGGATAGCCATCGTAGCCCTTCTGTACAAACTCTTCAGCACTTTTATTTACCGACAGTCAACTTAGCACCGCTGAAGGGACTGCAACACCGCCCAAATTTCGACGGAATCAAAGGCTTTCTCATAGTTCACATACGCAAGGCAAAGTAGCAAATTGTACTCATGCCGATAGATGCAGGTGGCTCAGTACCGTGCTTTGTGGCATTCCTTGCGGGAGGCCTAAGTTCAACAGTGAACATGTGGAGGGCTGTAATAATGATGATGATGATGATGATGATTCAGTGATGGCAACGTATCTGCAGCTCTCTTTGATTGAAGTCAGTTACAACTGTCGTGAGAATTCTAAGCTAAGCTAACAAGTATTTTTTTTATTACGATATTCATTGTCTACTGTTGGTTATTGACATTTTCAACAATATACTAACTGGCACGTTTTCTTAAAATATTTGCTCATACTCACCACGCTCATAGCCTAGAGCTCATCAAGATAGTCCGTTTGATTAGTGTTCGGTTTGTGATTGTGTCGTCAATGTATATTTGCAAGTTCATGCTTTGGTTTTCATCTGCTTTTATCACAAAAACAACTTAAATGATACTGGTTGTGTACATATCTAGTAGTTATTATTTAATATCGGAAACTTTTCTTGGTCCATTATATTTTTTTTTTCTTAACTCTTCAAAATCCTTCGACGTTCACTTTTTGTTTAATAGTCCAATAAGTTTAATAAATTAATTCTAGAACAAAGTTTCACTTCAAAGCGAATTGATTCAATAATAAAAGTAACACAATATTAAATTTTAAATATTTCATAAGATGATATAAATTGAAATTAATAAACTACACGTCCGGTTAAAACTTTAGTTTACTTTTGTTTATTTTCTTTTAAATACGTATTTGGACCACGTTGCAGCTATATCATAATGAGGGCTAATAATTTTCAGCTCACCAGATGTCGCTAGTTGACACTGAGGTATAATTGATTGTTACACAATGTCATTTAATTGAGAAGTTAGTTTTAAATAAAAGATTATCAGTTTCTAGAGTATTATATTAATACACAAAACAATGCCTCATTTATTTACGCTCTTTACTTTTTTGCACATTTTAAAGTTTTTTCTTAATTTTTCTACTTTTAGTGAATATTTGTGGTTTGGCTCATTTATTTTCAATCGTATTAATATAAAATAAAGTTAATAGTGTAGAAAGAAACATTAACCTTTACATTTTCCGAACAAATTAAATTACCCGCTATGATATCTGCCAAATATTTTACCTCACTTTTAAGTGGCGCCGCCCTGGTGTCAGAAGGCAGAGTGGATGCTCTCATTGTAGCACGAATGGATTAGCTCTCCCTGACCACAGCACCCACTTAGGATCAGGTGGGCTGTGTTCTCGTTTACTGAAATTCTGGCAAGATTTGTCAATCTAGGAGCTGAGTTTTTGAATAAGTAAAAGTGAGATTATCTATTACCTACACTGTAACAGGTGATTTTTCACTGTTATTACACTGTAACAGGCTATTTGTCACTATAATTACTTAAAGATATAAAAGCACGATCAGTATAAAATCACCAAAATAGCTGTGGTTAGTAATGAAACAAAAGTCAAGTCAAAGAACGTCAAGTTTCAAAATAAGAAGTCCTCTATTGGAAGATTTTGATGACATTGGAGGATTTCACTAGTGTATTCTTTATGGTAATGTATTTATTGCCATGAAAAATAACACTACAATCGATTTGCTAACTTATTTCTTACTTTATTGTTTTTTCGAATTCTAGATTGAAAAAAGAGCTACTATTTTGTATTTTACTTTACAAAAAATATGCCTAAATTTTTAAATTATAAACCAATTAGTTAACTTCAGGTCCAAAAATCCCATTCTCCTTTTGAATATCGAAACATATTTCAGAATTTAATGAATTGGTTCGTGTCGAACATAGAATGGTTGTGTAGTGTGTAGAGGTTGCGTAAGAATATCCACTACCCATATCATTCAGTAAGTGTCTTATCAGGCGACAGTAGTAAACACAATCAGGAGATGGAGTTGCAGTTGTTTTTATTCTATAAAAAATAAAGTATCGTCCTGATAATATCCGAAAACAATAAAAATCACGACAAGCGTGGCAATTATGAAAAACTGCCCCCCCTCTATGAGGTAATCTATGTATGTGTTTAGCGGTAGACTTTTGATAGACCGTAATGTTAATACGCTGCTCAATTTTAAGATGCCGTTAAGTCTCGTGCTGTCTCTATCACTTTAATTAAAAACGACTGGGACACCACGAGATCTCGACATCTTAAAATTGAGTCGCGTTTGAGTATATGGACAATAGAATCCTTCTGGATATTTAAATTTGCTACAATGCAACAAAATATAAATTAATACAAATAACTTCATCAGAATCTTAATTGGACTAAAATAAGCAACCAATTCTAGGATTCCCGGATTCATCCACCTCTTCTCAAGCTAATACGAAAGTTGGCGTATCTCCAAGCAACTTAAGCGCTACCAATTCTCAAGGGATCGACGCCAGTTAAACCTTAAATGGAAATGTTGCATATTCGAGTCTTAATCTTTGAATTTAGGTTTTAAACCATCAGATAAAAACCTTAAATGAAAATACTATGTTGTCAATTATTTTAATTTTGGTGCAATAAAATTGGACTATATAAAATATACTATATTTGAATAATTTAATATTTTATAGGTTACAATAAATACAATGGAGTTACTGAAAGAAAACATCGTGAGGAATAGAGGATGTACATAGGCTGCAATTTTCTTTACTTTATTCAGTACATAATGTTGTTTTGTTTTTATACATGTTATGTTAATTAAAGAACAAAGACGAAGACAAACGATAAAAAATATCCTTGACACTAGGATTTTCTCCTATATTGTGGAGACATGATAGTTTACATAAATAAATTTCACAAGCACAAACATCCTGACCAGGTACAAATACTTGAAGACCATTCAAATACTTGTTACGTGCGGGATTCGAACCCGCGGCCCTTAGCGCTGCAACTCATTGATAAGCTACTGCACCACGTAGCCGTCTAAAGATATATTTTTTCAAAGGCCAGGTCCAAATTAAATTATCATACTTAGTTTAACGCGATAAAATCTGTAAAAACTAAATTTATCCAACGTGTGTTCACGTAGACATCATAAATTATATTCTAAATTATAATAACCCTTCTATAGAAGAATGCTTTAAAAATAACATTTAGTTGAAACACAAAAATCTTAAAGAGCAAAGAGCCGGATTAAAATAAGAACTTATACAAACCAAAAGAACAGATAGCAATGAAATATATGCAAATGTTGCATTCTGGAATCGAATTTACTATTCTTGTTGGACTTAAGCCAAGCCCACCGCTTAATGCTTCAGTTACAGTGGCAACCAGTATTCTTTAAGACATCGAAATAGATACCTGCAGTTTATTTCCTGATACTTAACCCGTTAAAGATTGCTTTTTTGTCTTTTTCATTTCATTTTTCCTTTTCCATTCATCAATTCATTACAGCCTAAAAAGTTCAGCAGTACTAAGCATAATACTCCCATATAGATTGCCTTACAGGGAGGATTTTCACCATAGTTTCAAATTTTTATCAGGAAGATGCTACCCATATCGTATTTCAGTTTCTCTCTGTCGCCCGCGGGACGATTTGGGATAGTGGATGTTCTTAAACCGCTATTTAATCGCCAAAATAAAAGTGCTTGTACTGCTGGGTTTCGATTTGATTGGTGGAGAGTTAGTGTAATTACACGCTGTGAGCGTTTTCAACTTATTCCTAAAAGGTACCAACGACAAGCACAGGATTACCGCCTTTACGTACATTCCGAAGCACCAAGACTGAGCAGCAGCAATCATACGCAAATGTAGATTTTAGACTGAGAATTTATGTATTTACAGTTCAAAATAGATCGTACGAAAAACTTTTAGCAAATTAAATAAATTATACGGAAATCATGGTTGCATTGCTATTGTAGAATATACACAGATTTATTGAGTACTAAGTACTGTCTGTATTCCCGACGATGGAGAATCAGTCAATATAGCCGTATAGTTGTAGTACGAATGGATCATCTCGACCGAACCGGAGAAGGTCCACCCTCTCACAGAATACCAGTGTAAAATAGCAGTTTAATCTTGCTCTGTTTTGTATGGAGAGTAGTAAACCGGATACTCTTTCTACTAGAAACGAGGCATTTCATCTTACTCCTAAGGGGTAACAATGCCACGAGCCACTGCATCCACTTACCATCAGGTGGAATATGTGCTCGTTCGTCTGTTGTAATCTTTGTTATAATATACAAATACAGCAAGAGAGTGAAATAATTTGCCCGCATCTGCTTTTTTGTCAAGTTACAATATGGTTGGCCTCAAGGGAAGCATGAATCGACTTTTGCTACGCTAAGATAAAGTTAGGTAGTGCTTGCACTGCTGTGTTCCGATATAACATAATATAAATGCATTCCACCTTATTCCTCAGAGGTGACAACGAATCTGAAGTCTTCTTTGTTTGCAGTTGGCTGCGGGTGTCCATGGACTGCAGTAGCCTATTACCATCAGGTAGGTTCCTTGATCGCTACAATCTAATAAAAAAAAATCTTGCTTAGTCAGAAAATGTGTATTGAGAGACAAGTGTAAATAAAATGGGAAGATCATCAATGTAGTCGGAGTCAATTAATAAGCATTATTAAGGATAACTCAAAAATTACTGGTCAAATCTTGATAAACTTTACTGGTCAAAAATTACTGGTCTAATCTTGATGAAATTTCTTTGAAATAAAAAAAATCATCTAAATCAGTTTATCTCAACAAAAATTCTAAGGTAACACACAATAAAAAATACAGTTCAATTGAGTACCTCCTTCTTTTATTGCAGTCTGTTAAAAAATGTAACCTTTCATAAGAGATATCAGAAGCCCTCTCATAAACAAGAGAAGGTCTGTTTGGAGGCAGCATTAAAACTTAAAGGCTAAAATTTTATATTTAAATTAAGGGATATAAATGATATCTGGTCTTAAAGGTTTAAGCAGTCGCCATTAAAATTACATCAATAAAGTGTTAAATATATTTTAATTTTTTCCCATAAATAACTCTGATAATAGCAATTAAAATTTTCTGCGCAGTTGGTAACTTATTATTCGAAAGTTATAGCATTGTCAAATCAAAAAGAGGCTCATTTTAATGATGCCTAGCTACTCGCGTCGGTCCCGTCTGGATGGGATCTATTAATGTGGTGTAATTTAGATTAAAGACAGTAAAAATCATTTTCTATAATCAATATTTAGGTTTAAAATAAACAGGATAAAGTATAGCCTAAATCAGTCCTAGCACTGCGCTCTATCTGTTCTCGAAGTTTCATTACAATCGATTTTAGCCATTCCAAAGATTATCCCGAAAAAACACACAGTCTTAATGTAAAATAACCCCTTGAGCTAAAATAAGGCAGTTATTTCCATATTACAAATATACACTTCGGATTTATTTATAATATTAATTATATCATAAATAAACAATTTTTTAAGAAGTATTTGAAAAGTTGATTGTTTAATATTATTCATAAGCTTTGAATGAAAGTAATTTTAGGTCGTAAAGTGATAGCGCTACAAACGTTGTAATATATTTCAACTGTAACAAGCGATGACCATAACAGTTTAAGTTAAGGGTCATTAACTTACCACACAAACACCACTTACCATAGACACTAATAATAAATAGTCATGGTAGCAAATGGTATACAAATGTTTGCATATCATACCAGTAAAGGACACAATAAATTCATATATTTATGCGAACACATGTTTAGACTGGATGATGGATGAAATTTCAGTATGATCAGGCGGACTGGGGGGATTGCAGTCCTTCTGTAACCATGGGTGCTGTAAAGTACTTGAAACGTCGGCAGTATATAATAAGTTAATAAAACGCGATTAAATCCGTAAAATTAGTTTCATTCTACAGTAAAGTATAGTTAAATAACAATATACATTGTCTCACTGTCTCCAGACCTGGGTATGGGGCTCATCTCATTTTTGGTTTTTCGAAAAGAGATGAATGGAAAATGTTATTCATAATTAATAAAATCAAGTAAAATATTGCGGTTAAAAATAACATGGTGTGTTATACCTTGTTCGGAAAGCAAGTGTCTCACCCACCCATCACATTTTGTGTTTACTATCACTACCACAATTATCCCCAAAACCACATCACATGGAAAACATACCACCGACAATTATACGACACGTGTTTCGTCTTTAAATGAGGCATCATCACGAGAAATGCTCTGCGCTGGCTAACCGCTAAAACACATTTTATTTTTATGCGGATCTAACCAATTTAATTTTCACGTCTTTAAAATGCACTAACATCGTTTGCCATAGTTTATTTATTTTTTTCAAAAATGACGATAAACATTTAAATAAAATACATATTAAATAGTATTTATTTAATTTATATTTATAAAATCTCTTTACCATAACACGCGAGTTTCAACTAGAAACTCCCAATAAGGCTGCGGCTGTAATAACTAAGATCACGAGTAGACCATACTCAGACTGAAATAATATAAACATAGAAAGTTATGTGCACGTGTTGTTAAGCTACGTCCGTAGCAGTTTGTTTTGGGGTCATCTAGTTACGTATAATTGCTTTTGTACGAGGAACTGGGAAGTGGACCAATAGAGTTTAAAATTTCACTCTATGGATGCTGATGAAAATACAGACCAAGTAGATATTGCTTTATAAAGAATATATAATACTGTTATATATAGTTAGAAAAATGATTTTTGTTTACATAAATTAACTTGCTGTACCCAGCACTGGCTGTACTTACCCAGCACACGTGAAATGCCTTTTTTTGTAAAAACATACGCGGACGCGCAAATAACCACTCACTAAATATATATACTATACAAATAAATAAGATTGAAGTGTGTGAATAGCTGATGTCATTAGTCTTCTTTTATTTTAGAAAGAGAGTTAGGGTTACTCCCTCATATTCAAGAACTGAAGGTAGCCCGGCTAACTATGACATCGGGACGTCAAACACCTCAGTCCCACTCGTGACCATGGGTGTTGTAAAGCACCTAAAACATCGGGAATTAAAAATTTAAGTTAAATGCGATAAAATCCGTAAAGATTATTGTCATTTAATGTGTAGTCTTCGCGTAAATATAAGAAATCACTACAGACGTAGATGTCAATAGGCAACAGCATCTACTTATCATCAGGGTGACTGTGTGCTCGATTTTCACACCTATACAATAAAAATATTTTTTAAAGCTTTGATTTTATAAAGCTTAGCACGGACGACTGACAAATGATATTATCTGCTCTGCAGAAAGTTGTCAGCTTAGGCAAAATTACGTATATGTTACAAAAAAATAAATAATGAAACTTTATTCAGCGGTGAAAAGCGATCGCATGATACATTAATGACCTCCCCTAAACAGACTGCTACGGACGTGGTTTTACTGCGGAGCACTTAAGTTGCACCGTTCACATTGTTGCTGCCAGTTTATGAGTCTACACGTGATACTAGTTATTAAAGCCACTTCCTTGTTGTGTTTCAGTTGCATGGATGTATTGTTTAGTATACATATTATGTAAACGTAGATAATATTCTACGCTATATTATTAACTTTGTTAAGTTCGGTGAGCTACGTAACGTTGGTAATAGTTTTAGTTACTTACAAAGTTTAAGTTAAAGCGTGAAATTTATATAAAAAGTCTGCTTATATAAATAAATAAATTCATAGAGTTTCCAAACAGTCTTTTGAGCAATCAGAGCTGTTTAGATAGAATAAGGGAGACAAACGAGCACACGCTCCACCTGATGGTATTAAGTGGATGCTGTCGTCCATAGACATCTACATTTACCTCCATTCAGATCCAAAATTTACAGACGATGTCACCTCGGAGTTCTAAGATGCAATGCCTCGTTTCTAGTAAAACGAGTATCCGTTTCTCTACACATAACAAACGTAACACAGCACTATTAAGCTGCTATTTTACGCTGGTATTCTGTGGAAATGTAGGCCATTTACCGGTCGAGCTGACCCATTCGTACTACAACGACGATATTGCTGTAGCATGGCTCTACCACAAATATGGTAGTTATGTGGTAGTGTAGCGGCGCTCTCGTCGCACCACAAGCAAAACGCGCCGAAGCTTGAGTCGTGCTATCAACATTCTGAAGTTAATTCCTTATATAGTACAGCTCGGAAATACCTTTCCCGGCAGTAGATCTCCTCTTTCCTTCTATGCCTAAACTGGTGACCAACCGACGTGATGTTAATACTCAACAAACATCCTTCGGGAACTTCAACTTCAAGCATTTTTCATCGTCTTCAAATATCACAGCAACTCTCTCACGAGCAGATATTGTCGGCAGTCTTCAGATCCCTCTCTGTGATATGCTACAGTGCTTGCTTCTGCTTCATTGCACTCTCAATTTTTTATCAGATAACTTGACTTCTCCTCGACTCATCGTAGACTACAAGGCAATTCCCTGGCATTTTCATATTCATCGATATCTACACTGCTATCTAAACCACCGGTCTGAGTAAGAGAGTGATGTGTTGGCGCTGACGTCGCGCCACAAGTAAAATGCACCGAAGTATGAATCGCGCTATCAGAGTTTCAAGTAAAATAGTATATGTACCAGACGGGTGAAACTCTCCGGAGTAAATGTTGACGAAGATACTCCGCGAGTCGCTCACGTCCTACACCTTTAAGTTCCGGAGGATGCTTCTACTGACGTCTTTGTGGGGCTGCTAGAAAACTGTGGACTGAGGTTCAAAATTAAAATGCACGATTTATGAATACAAATAGCAAGGTAGTGGCCAGCGGTTTAACTGATTGATTAGTCGCGAAATTTTATAACTATTGTTTATTGACCACGATTGTTGAATACGGTTGTTCACTATCGGTTGGTCACTGTATATTTGAAAAGATTTGTTTGAATTGTTCGGTAGTATCAAAATATCTATTGGTAGTAGCTGGTTTTCTAAACACTACTGACTAAACTAGCTGATTTTATCACTTGTGTGACTGCGGATATCAGTTACTACTTTCTGCGATTAGCTATCACTTTCACTATATGTAACTGCGAATATCAGTTACCACTTTTTTCGGCTAGCTAACACTTTCACTATATGTAACTGCGAATGTCAGTTACCACTTTTTTCGGCTAGCTAACACTTTCACTATTCACTATATACTGCTGCTAGTCACTTCAGCTGCTACCGGATACTACTGCTTGTCACCGGTAGTTCTTCATACTACAACGTTGCTGGGTTCCGAGCCTATAAGGCAGACTTTGGCTATACCTTACAGTGAGCCGCTTGCCATTTTTCGTTTTGCCTCACTAACATGCTATACATCATCGAATCGGCATTTTGGTCCTTTATAAGTATATGATAAAGGTTATTCAATACATTAATTAACATTTAAAAAGTTATTAAACAAAATGTCCCAAATTTTCATAATATATGGGTACATTAATTCTTTAATTTTTCTATAACTACCAAATGCGTTTAATTATACAAAATATTTCTTCACTTCCTTAATCTATATACCTTATTCTAATTCAATATCATATTTATAACTCTTTCGGATCATAAAATTATTTTCATTATTTTCAGTATCAACTAGTACGCAGTTAATTAAAACTTCTAGAAAGTTCTACGATACGACGGGCTGTGATTGGTCGATTTTTTCTTATACAATTAAAGTTTTTTATATTAACTATTATTAAAACGACATTCTATACAAATATATTAAGAACTTGAAAATTTATTTTCCTTCTACGGCCAAAGTAGGATAATATAACTATCGATGGATGCAGATTGCTTCGGACCGTGTATGTAGTAGTTCTTGGGGAAGTCTTATGTTCATCAGTTAGCTTGTGATGTGCTGTAACTGTTTGGGCATAATATTAACCATTTGAAAATTGAATTATTAACGCACGCCCGAAGCGCCTAGCATCTTATCAAGGTCACACCGCCCCCCGCCCGGGCGCATTCCATTCGAGCGGTGTCGACGGGACGTCGAGGCATTTCATTGTAAAATCTGCAGATCGTAACGGACGTTTGTTTTTTTGTGCTTAATAAGCCGCGTCGCGAACGGAGGTGAACTTTGTACCACTGTTGTCGGTCGCGCCACGTGTTAAGTCTTGACTGTGATCAACGGATTTAGTTCTCTTTTTGAAGTTGAATGTACAATAACGTGAATAGACTGACCTAGTGCCTTGAAGAAAGAAATTGCCACCGGGGACGCCGCAGGAGAATACCGCCTCCTGGGCAGCATCGTGCCTTCTGGTTCAGGCCACCTAAACACAGACACTCACAAACACCACTTATATGCAATACACCTTCAGCCTGACAGATCCTGGTGACCAGTCTCCGCTTCCGAAGCAGGTAAGTGCCTTAGTAGGTTAATACTATCTATTCGACTAGCCTTCCCCTTAAAGTGTAGTAGGATAGAACATTTCCACCAGAACATTCGGCCCCGTCCTTAGTAGTTCGTCGAGCCTACAGCTATGGGCCCTGTGGGATCGAACTTTGTCGGGACAGTTAGGGTTGTGTACATTTCTGGTAGCAGGAGCGCGGCTGATTGATTTCCAATCATGTCACGGCCGTAATATTAATAATATAATATATAGTATAAAAATAGTACGTAATAAAAAATTACATATAAATATTTTTTTTGTTGTTGGCGGGTCGAAGGACAACGCCCGTAGCTTTGTTGAGGCTAGGTACTTACCGTAGTTTGTTAAGGCTAAATACTCTGACTAGGTAGATAAGGCTACCCCCCGAACGGGTTCCCGCCTTGTCGTGGCGGGGGGGGGGGGGGGGGGGGGGGCTTAGTAGCCGTGGCTTGGTCAACCGCGGTGAACAAAGAGGAACCCTTTGGCTGGCCCGAGGTGTAGGGCCGGCCCGAGGTGGCCACTCCAAGTGGGCTTGACGAGCCCACTTCAGATGTGTGTTGGTGTGTGTCCCGCTCCCTCTATCGCTGCAGCCGAGGTGGAGTCGTGGAGGAAGAGGAGTGCTGGTATGGCCATGCGCCACTCGCCCTATCCTCCGCGACTCTGACGGGGCCGCACCGTCATGTGATGTGGTGGTTGTGGGGCTGCGGGGGGAGAGGAGTGTCGGTATTGCGACGCGCCGCTCTCCATACCCTCCGCAGCCGAATCTTGGTTGGCGGCGGAGCCATAGACCAGATCCGCCGCTGGGGTCAGGAAGGTTGGTGCATCTGAGTGCTAGTTTTTCCTGGCCCCATGGCCTTCGCACATCGGATACGGAGGTGTCCGTTGCGCATTTGAAATTGGAGGCCGAGAAGGAGGGCGCGCCATGTGTTCTGGTGCGCCTTACCTGAGGAGGAGATGGGTGAGGAGTAGTCCTCTCCCGAGGGGAGAGGCTGCCATGGTGCGGCTAGCGCAGGTGGGGCCGCGGATGTGTGCGCAGGGTTCCGGTGGCCCTGCCAATATGCGACAAAGGTGGAACACTATGGGGTTTTAGTCGGTGCGAGTCCGACATAACCCGTCCTTGCCTCCGCGAGGCGGGTATGCCTAGGCATTTCCCCATGTAAAAAAAAGAAAAAAAAAAAAGGTAGATAAGGCTATCACAAGTAATCGGATAATTATCGTTGGTGTATAATTATAGTAGATTGATTGTCGAAGGGGCGGTAGTTTGAGCGAGGCATTTTGCTGATTAATTGTAGTGTAACTTGTATTTAATTTAATAAATAGTAAGTCGTATTTGTAATAATTTGTATTCAACTTGATTTCATAGTAAGTGTATTTGTTATTTGTTAATTTGATTTGTATTTGTGCCGCGTATTAGTTCGTATTTAGTAGTGATGCCATCGCACAAGCTACTGATTCGTTGCCTGCGGACTGAGCTGCGCTGGGCTACCAGCGCACATGCTTTGATAGGTCGACCGGATAGGGTCTATAACATGAGGAAGCGGATCGAGCAGGTCGATGCTCGAAGGGCCGCCGTGGAGGAGGCTTACGCTGAGCTCGAGGACTCGGAAGTGTAAAAGGGAGTCCTGGACTCCGCCGCGCGGAGTACGAGCAGTTCCTTTCGCTTACGGACGATTTAATCGAAGCGGGGGGCAAGGATGTGGATGAGGTGCGTGAAGCTCGGCTGAGTGACCAGCTCGAGTCCCCTCGGAAGCCGCCTACTCCGCCGGAGCTGTTGGGACGACTCCAAACGCTGGACCTGCCAAGGTTGTCCGGGGTCCTCTCCGAATATTTGACTTTCGTCGGTCTGTTTGACAGCCTGGTGGACGCTCGTAGGGACTTGACCCCCGGCCAAAAAATGGGGTACCTCCTGGCATCATTGGCCCTAGGCTCTGGGCGTCGTCAGCCACCTTAAGTTGTCGGACGACGCCTACCAAAATGCCAGGGACCTCCTCGCCGGATGGTACGCCAACGTCCGGCGGATTGCGGACGGATACGTTCGGAAGCTGCTGAAGGACCGGACCAGGCTACGTGAGGACATCGTGAATCCAGTCGTGGTGGCTTGCAACTCGTTGCGGCGGCTGGATTTACCAGTGGACGAGTGGTCCTATTTATTACTCCACATTGTGCTGTCCCGCCTGCCTCTCGATCTTCGGCTTCATGAGGAGAGGTACGGCGGGGACGGCGCCTCGTATATTCCCCCCTTAAGGGACTTGCTGCGGTTCCTGGAGGAGCAGTGCAGGCAAATGGAGAACACAGCAGGCACCGTCGAGGGCCCCCCGGCTGTCGCCCGAGCGGTGCCCAGGGAGAGGCGGAATCCGACAGCCAAGGCGTAGCCAACCCCCCTGAGGCCGAGCGGAGCTCCCGCGGGAGGGCGCCACCCCCTACCCTCTTATAGCGGCCTAGCGGCACGGGAGGCGCTATCCTGCTCCTTTTGTCGAGCCGCCGAACACCGGGCGACGTCCTGCCCTAAGTTGCTGCTTAAGCCGGCCCAGGCGAGGCGAACCATCGCTAGAGAGCGCCGCTGGTGCTACTCGTGCCTGAAGAGGCATCTACAACGAGACTGCCCGCACCAGCGGCCCTGCACGCACTGCCAGGGCTACCACCATGTCATTTTGTGCCTGGCCCACCACTGCTGCCTCCACTGAGCCTTTGAGCCGTCAGCAGTCCACCTGTCAAACTGTTCTATTGCCGACGGGCTCAGCGAAGGTGTACAACCCGAGCGGCGACCGCTTAACGGTTCGAGCTCTATTAGATTAGGGTTCACAACGTAGTGTGGCCTCCACTTGGTTGGTGGGAAGACTGGGGCTCCCCTGGAGCTCTGAATCACGTCCGATGGTAGGTATCGGAGGTGCCGAGCCTCATGCTCCTAGGGGACAAGCAGAGTTGGTGTTCAGCCCCGCCAGCGAACACCTTCACATTTTAGTCAAGGTAAATGTCCTCGATGACATTGTAGGTTTTCTCTCTAACGTCCGTATAAATGACAGCGCGGTTCGTTGTGCGTCGGGTTTGAGACCGGCGGGCCCTCAATGGTCCCAACCTGGGCCTATAGATTTGTTGCTGGGGGCCGACGCGCTGGGGTTCATCTTGTTAGGCGAGATATAAGCCCTGCAGCCTGATGGCTTGTCGGCCGTGTCCACTGTATTTGGGCACAGTTTCTTTGGACCGGTTATGTGGTCTCCTCCCACTCCGACGGCCGACCCGCTCTCTGTTGTGGGCGTGTCCCTTTCGGACGTCGTCCAGCGGTTCTGGGAAATTGAGGAACCACCACATGCGGCTCGAGTCAACCCTCTGGACCGTGAGTACGAGTTGTTCTACCAGAATAATAACAGTCGTTTCGTCACTCGCATACCCTTTCTGGACTCACGTCCCACTTTGGGTCAATCTCGTGCACTGGCCGAGAAGAGGTTGTTTTCCATGGAGCGCCACATGCGGCGCGACCCAGCCCTTGCGACATATATGTCGAGTTCATGCGCGAGTATCGAGAACTGGGTCACATGTCACCGTCCAACTTCGAAAAGCATTCACAGGAGCACTACTTCCTCCCTCACCATGCAGTCTTGAGGACCCCTGAGAGTAAGATTCGGGTAGTTTTTGACGGCTCCGCCCCCACGTCAAATGGTGTGTCCCTGAACCAGTGTCTTCACTCTAGTCCTAAACTAATCAAGGACATATCCGACATTTTGACCCAACTCCGTCGACACCAAGTGGTTTTTGTAGCCGACATTCGGATGATATTTCGACAATCAGTGGTCCATCGTGATGACCGTCGATATCAGCTGATATTGTAGCGCGAGAAGCCCAGCGATCCGATACAGGTGTTTGAGTTGAACACCACCACCTATGGACTCCGGTCCAGCCCGTATATCGCCATGCGAACCCTCCTTGAACTCGCTGAGAGAGAGCGCCCAAGATACGCTCAGGGAGCTTCTATTTTGGAGACTTCGGTCTACATGGACGACATTTGCACGGGCGCCTCCACTGTCGAGGAGGCTCTTGTCTTGCGAGACGAATTAATTACCATCCTGAAGTCCAGAGGTTATGAGTTGCGCAAATAGCTGTGGAACTCTTCTCATATTTTGAAGGACCTCCCAGGAGAGGATCAACAAGACCCTTATCTATTCGAGCACCCTGAAAATCCTAATTTGTTGACCGTGCTGGGCATTCAATATCAGCCTGTTCAGGATACCTTCACGTATCGAGTAAACCTTGAGCCCCCTCCCAAAGTATGGACCAAGTGCTCCGTGCTGTCTACAGTAACCCGCACCTTCGACCCTAATGGATGGATCACCCCGGTCATCTTTTTTGCTAATTGCTTTCTTCAAAAGCTCTGGATATCCGGGTTGGTTTGGGACGAGCCCATTAGCGGAACCCTCTTGCGAGAGTGGCTCTCCATGGTCTCCTCTCTTCCAGACATCAACCGGGTCTCCATGCCAAGGTGCTTCCTCCCTCCAGGGAAATGCAGGGCTACCCTACATGGGTTTTGTGACGCCTCCGAGAAAGGCTATGTGGCTGTCGTATATTTGCGGACTGTGAGCTCTTCTGGTCATACATGGACTGCAGTCCATCTCGTACTTGCTAAAAGCAAGGTTGCTCCCATTAGGTCCCGCTTAACTATCCCTAAATAGGAACTGTCCGGAGCCGCTCTTCTCACGCGACTCCTCAACCACGTTCACTCGTCTTTGATGTCTGTAATCGACATTACGGACGTCTACGCGTGGTCGGACAGTGAAATAGTACTTTGTTGGCTCAGAGCTGCACATCAAAATCTTGATGTCTTTGTGGCGAACCGCGTGTCTCAAATCCAGAGTTCTGAGACTTCTCTAAACTAATGACATGTCCCAGGGGAGTTGATTCCCGCAGACTGCGTTTCTCGCGACTGTGAGGCCCCCTCGTTGGTGTGGTGGGGTCCCGGTTGGTTATCTGAGTCTCAGTCATTCTGGCCCCAGGGTAATTACTCCGAACCGATTGAATTGCCTGGCCTACGAGCCCGAGTAAGAGTGGGCAAGGATAAGCCCACTCGGGATCTCTCTCTTCTGGAACGGTAGAGCTCTCACGATAGGCTCTTAGGAGTGACTGCTTGGTTGCGCCGATTTGTCCGCAATTCAAAAGACCCGTCCAACCGAATCTCTGATTTCATTTTGTCCCCTAGCAAGCGTCATGAAGCTTTGATGCATTGGATCCGTATGTTCCAAGTGGAGTATTTTGAGCCCGTGATTGAAAACTTGAAGCGGGGCTCCGTTGTCAAGGGCGCTCTGACCCTGAACCTTTTTCTGGACGACGCTGGGATGCTGCGCGTTGGTGGAGAAATTCCCAACTGCCGTACGGGTCTCGACACCCGTTACTGCTCCCCAAGGACGGCGCCTTTGTCCGGTTGCTGGTAACCCACCATCATATTAAGAACGCCCACGCTGGGTGTAACGCTCTTTCGGCTATTCTGCAGCGTGAGTTTTGGATTTTGGCTGGCCGACGCACCATTCGGAGCGTCATCTTTAAGTGCATATCTTGTTATAAACTGAAGACCACCATATCGCAGCCTATGATAGGTGACTTGCCACCCGATCGCGTCAGGGCAATCCGACCATTCGCTGGAGTCGGAACAGACTTTGCTGGCCCCTTCCTCGTCAAGTCTTCTAACTTTCATAACGCGCGTTCACATAAGGCCTTTCTTTGCGTCTTCGTGTGCTAGAAGCACAAAGGCCGTTCACTTAGAACTTGTAAGTGCCCTCAGCACGGAAGCCTTCTTGGCCACGCTGGGCCGTTTCGTATCGCGGCGCGGTTTGCCGGACCTGATCCAGTCTGATTGCGGAACGAATTATAAGGGCACGGATAGATATTTGAAAGAGGTCGTCGAATTTCTGTCCAGCAACAGGACCTATTTAGGTAATGCGATGTCCAAAAAGGGCATCTAGTGGAAATTCGAACCTCCGGCATGTCCCCACTGGGGCGGTATTTTTGACGCGTTATTGGCAAACTATTTTGACAATTGAGGAGCTCGCCACTGTATTCTGTAAAATTGATGCACTATACCTTCAGCCTGACAGATCCTGGTGACCAGTCTCCGCTTCCGAAGCAGGTAAGTGCCTTAGTAGGTAAATACTCTATATTCGACTAGCCTTCCCCTTAAAGTGTAGTAGGATAGAACAATTCCACAAGGCCATTCGGCCCCGTCCTTAGTTGTACGTCGAGCCTACAGCTATGGGCCCCTGTGGGATCGAACTTTGTCGGGACAGTTAGGGGTGTTAGTCCAATCACAAAGTAACGATGATTTTAATTTGGTAATTATTTTCAACCTAATCTCTAATTAATAAAACATAAGCATTCACCCTTGTCACCCAAAGGGGTAGGCAGAGACAACAGACTTTTATTTGGTACGATACTGATACACCTCTTCCGCCTCCTTTACATCCATATACAAACGCATGCATGCTCGTCGGTTAAGGGTAGTCTTAATCTGGCCAATCTTCAATGTAATAAATAAGTCACTTATTTTATATTCATGTTGGCATTATTATTATTTATTAGTTAGCAGTTGTCTTACATATAGGTTAGTTATAACATAGCATTGGTCAATAGAACTGTAATGATGTAATTATGCAATAAATAAATCTATTTTGCCGCCAAGCAGCAGTGCCTGCACTGCTGTGTGCTAGACTGCAGGGTATGGTGAGCCAGTATAGTTACAGGCTGTAAGGCATTACATCTTAATATTCAGAGATCCGTCACCATGTCTTATGTATTTATTTATTTATTTATTTAATCTTTATTGTGTTACACCATAACTTAAGGATTACAATGGGCGTACTGAATGCCTTATGGCATTCTCTTCCAGTCAACTCTGAGAGAATTAAACAAGTAAAAGTTGGTAGGTGTCAAAAATTTTAAAATTACTAGACATATATTGCATATAAACATACAATGTATTTACTAATATTCTAACAATACATATAGAAAAATAATATAAATTATGAAAATATTAAATAATAATATATATATAATCAATATTTCATATACAATACATACATAAAATAACTAAAAATAAAAATAGAAATCGACGGTCAAATGCAGTTTTCCTTAAGATAATATTGTTGGACCAGTCTCTTGATAGCATGCTTGTTCGGTGCTTTTCTAATATCAACGGGTAGGGCGTTCTAGAGAAGTATTGCCTGAACTGTAAATAAAGAATTAAATACCAACCAAAACCAAAACCAGTATTATGCTGAGGTATATGAATCTTAAGAACGTTAGAGGAACGAGGTTAACGGTCAAGAGTTGAATACCGAAAGTGGAAGTTATCTTTAAGATAAGAAGCAAGTCTTACACCTTTCTGCAGTTGGATGGGATTCGGTCACTGGTTTTGTACTCGGATAGCCATCGTAGCCCTTCTGTACAAACTCTTCTGCACTTTAATTTACCGACAGTCAACTTGGCACCGCTGAAGGGACTGCAAGACCGTTCAAATTTCGACGGAATCAAAGGCTTTCTCGTAGTCCACATACGCAAGGCAAAGTGGCAAATTGTACTCTTGCAGATAGATGCAGGTGGCTCAGTACCGTGCTTTGTAGCATTACTTGCGGGAGGCCTAAGTTCAACAATGAACTCGTGGAGGACTGTAGTAATGATGACGATGATGATGATGATGATTCAGTGATAGCAACGTATCTGCAGCTCTCTTTGATTGAAGTCAGTTACAACTGTCGTGAGAATTCTAAGCTAAGGTAACAAGTAATTTTTTCATTACGATTTTCATTGTCTACTGTTGGTTATTGGTATTTTCAACAATATACTAACTGGCAAGTTTTCTTAAAATATTTGCTATACTCACCACGCTCATAGCCTAGAGCTCATCAAGATAGTCCGTTTGATTAGTGTTCGGTTTGTGATTGTGTCGTCAATGTATATTTGCAAATTTTTTGTTACAACTACCATTAGAATAGGCAAATTATAAACACTGTTTTAGAAAGATGTGTTCTCCTATAATTGGTAGTACAAAGTAATTTGTAGATGTAAGGCATGTATTAGAAGTAATTTAATATGTACAACTGTTGAAGATCCTTACAAATAAATAAATAAATAAATAAATTCATGCTTTGGTTTTCATCTACTTTTATCACAAAAACAACTTAAATGATACTGGTTGTGTACATATCTAGTAGTTATTAGTTAATATCGGAAACTTTTCTTGGTCCATAATTTTTTTTCTCAACTCTTCAAAATCCTTCGACGTTCACTTTTTGTTTAATAGTCCAATAAGTTTAATAAATTAATTCTAGAACAAAGTTTCACTTCAAAGCGAATTGTTTGCTTCGTTGTTAGATTCAATAGTAAAAGTAACACAATATTAAATTTTAAATATTTCATGAGATGATATAAATTGAAATTAATAAACTACAAGTCAGGTTAAAACTTTAGTTTACTTTTGTTTATTTTCTTTTAAATACGTATTTGGACCACGTTGCAGCGTTATGATATATAATGAGGGCTAATAATTTTCAGCTCACCAGGTGTCGCTACAAAAAACTTTACCTCAGTGTCACTGAGGTAAAGTTTTTTTTTACACAAAGTCATTTAATTGAAAAGTTAGTTTTAAATAAAAGATTATCAAATTCATAGAGTATTATATTAATACACAAAACAATGCCTCATTTATTTGCGCTCTTTACTTTTTTGCACATTTTATAGTTTTTTCTTAATTTTTCTACTTTTAGTGAATATTTGTGGTTTGGCTCATTTATTTTCAATCGTATTAATCTATACATATTATAAAAATGTAAATAGCAGATGTCTGTACATTTTATATTTTTGTAATAAAATTGATTGAGAGGTACTAAAAATAAGTAATCAAATACATTTCTACCATTTTTAGATTTTTCTGTCTGTCTGTCTGTCTGTTTGTTTGTTAACGTATCACGTATAAAGTACTAATTTATATCATAAGAATAGTTAAGGAAATTATTAAGTGTATATTCAGGTTACATTTAGTCTTTATTTCATTAAAATTGGTTAATTCCATCAAAAGTTATGACAAATATTCTGAAGTATGGGTACTAAGTATAGGTACGAATTTGTTCAATAGTGGCGTTGGATGAGTCATCAAGTACATATTAAAATTAATATCAAATTATAAATCATAATTAAATTATGTAAAATAATGTTCTATAATGATATAATTATATCTAAAAGGCAGTAAACAAAAGTATTACATAAAGAACGTAATAAATATATACAAAATATATTAACCTTATTATCTAAACTAAATTAAAGTACAATAGTTAACCAATTTCATCGATAGATGGTGGTGTGGCACAAATGTGATATCAAGTTCATTTAATCTTTGTTTTATTGAAATTGGTTAATTCTGTCGAAAGTTATGATTATTATTTTGAAATGTAGGTTCGAATTTGTTTAATGGCGCCACAAAATCTCAGAAATAGTAATAAAAAGATTCGTGTGTAAAAAAAACGTTCTATTATAATATATTTCATATCGTTCTATTATAGTACTTAAAACACAGTAAAAAACATGTTTTCCTTAAATCCACGACTTTTTCTGCCACCAGGGCGGCGCCACTGAAAAGGGAGGTATAACATTTGACAGTTTCTTTTTGTACTATTGGATATATTTTATATTAATAACATTCAAAATAAATATACCAAATTACAGATATTCATAAAAGTAGAAAAATTAAAAAAAAGTTAAAAATGTACAAAAATTTTAAAAAGGAAACCACTGACGCATTATTTGTGTATTAATATAATAATCTAGAAACTGATAAACATTTATTAAAAAACAACTTCTCAATTAAATTACATTAAACAAACAACAAAAAACTTTACCTCAGTGTCATCTAGCGACATCTGGTGAGCGGAAAATTATTAGCCCCCATTAAAAAAGGATGTTTTCTCACAAAGAACGTAATAGATGGTGTTGTACAAATTACAACCTTTTCTGAATTGCGGCGTTAAGATTTTTCGCAGGTGAATCGTATTGAGACTCACTGAAATAATTAATGTCCATGAGACGAAGTTGCAAGCCTGTAAGGTATATATACAGTAATCTATACCTGCCTGTAAGAGTCGTGTAGACTAACAACTCACAACAAAAAACAACAGTAACAAAAACCAGTAAAAAGAGATATTGAAATATTCAATTATTCAACAAAATTACAAAACTCTACTAAAAGTAGCAAAATTGCAATAAATGTCGTGATAGTGATATTGTTTTATACCCAGAATCCCTCTAATACCAAATAACTTTCCGTTCAGTTTTAAGTAAAGTAAAGTTGCAGCCTATTTACGGCCCACTGCTGGGCACAGGCCTCCTCTCATTTCTGAGAGGGTTTTAGGGCAAGGAAATGTACACCGCGCTGACCCAATACGTGTTGGCGAACATGCAGGTTTCCTCACGATGTTTTCCTTCACCGCCGAGCACGTGGTAAATCAGCACTTAAAATTGCAATTAACAATTTCATTGGTGCCGGCGGGGATCGAACCCGGGTTGCTCGAGTACTGTGAAGCTTACAGCGAGCGCTAACCATCTGAGCTACCACGGCTCAGGCTTCAGTTTTAAGATAGGGATAATAACATCGATGATGACATCGATGTTGGCATCGACAGCTCAACATCGATGTTCGATGTTTAGGCTACTCAAAACTAACCATCGATAATGTTGACCATTATCGATGGTTTTTGTATATGTGTAGATACTTACACATTGTTTCAAAATTATGTGGGTATACACAGCAAGGGAAAAGTAACAATTAACTTGAATATCAATTTACGTAGAATAGTTATTATGCGACAACCGATAACGACACTACAAAATAAAGTGAAAGCAGTGACCATTGTGACATTACAGGAGACACTTGACAATTAAGTTTGACTCACCATACTTACATTATTTTAGGTTAACGATGCGTTCAGAAATTCTGAATTATTCAAAATTTTTATTCTTCAAAGCAGATGCAAGATTTAGTTGATATTGATTTCGCGAGTTCGCATTGTTTGCAAGTTCCCAATTATCGATTATGGGTTCATTGACGTCGATGTTTCGATGTTTGACATATGTCAACATCGATGTTAAAACATCGAAGTTTTAATTTTTAACATCGATGATCATCTAACATCCCTATTTTAAGTGTGTTTCCCACTCAGCGTGTGTTATGCGACGATCGTAAATAAAGCGCAAGGTCAAACTTTACGCGTTGCAGGAGTGGATCTCAGTACTGATTGTTTTGCACATGGCCAACTCTATGTTGCTTTTTCCCGCGTTAGTAGTCCCCGTAACCTTTTTCTGTACGCCCCGGCTAAGTCTACTTCTATCGTCGTTTACACAGAAGCTCTATCATAAGCGACTTAGAACTTTGAGCATATCCATTTATTTTGTTACCACTTATTCATACAGTAATGATATAAATCGTTTAATATTCTCTTACCCTAAACGTCAAATTCTTTAAGTAAAACCTATATTCGCGAGCTACGCCGCGGGCACAGCTAGTATAAAATAAAGTTAATAGTACAGAAAGAAACATTAACCTGTACATTTTCCGAACAAATTAAATTCCCGGCTATGATATTTGTTAAATATTATACCTCACTTTTAAGTGGCGCCGCCCTGGTGGCAGAAGGCAGAGTGGATGCTCTCTTTGTAGCACGAATGGATTAGCTCTCACTGACTACAGCACCCACTTAGGATCAGGTGGGGGCTGTGTTCTCGTTTGCTGAAGTTCTGGCAAGATTTGTCAATCTAGGAGCTGAGTTTTGAATAAGTAAAAGTGAGATTATCTATTAACTACACTGTAACAGGTGATTTTTCACTGTTATTACACTGTAACAGGCTATTTGTCACTATAATAACTTAAAGATATAAAAGCAGGATCAGTATAAAATCACCAAAATAGCTGTGGTTAGTAATGAAACGAAAGTCAAGTCAAAGAACGTCAAGTTTCAAAATAAGAAGTCCTATATTGGAAGATTTTGATGACATTGGAGGATTTCACTAGTGTATTCTTTATGATCTTCTATTTATTGCCATAAAAAATAACACTACAATCGATTTTCTAACTTATTTCCTTACTTTATTGTTTTTTCGAATTCTAGATTGAAAAAAGAGCTACTATTTTGTATTTTACTTTACAAAAAATATGACTATTTTTTTTATGTATAAACCAATTAGTTAACTTCAGGCCCAAAAATCCCATTCTCCTTTCGAATATCGAAACATATTTCAGAATTTAATGAATTAGTACGTGTCGAATATGGAATGGTTGTGTAGTGTGTAGAGGTGGCGTAAGAATATCCACAACCCATATAATTCAGTGAGTGTCTTATCAGGCGACAGTTGTAAACACAAACAGGAGATGGGCTGCAGTTGTTTTTATTCTATAAAAAGAAGTATCGTCGTGATAATAAACGAAAACAATAAAAATCATGACAAGCGTGGCAATTATGAAAAACTGCCCTCTCTCTATGAGGTAATCTATGTATGTGTTCAGCGGTATACATTTGATAGACCATAATGTTAATTAGAATAATGGAATATATGCCTAAATACTCAAAAGTTGCTTAATTTTAAGATACCATTAATTCTCGTGCTGTCTCTATCACTTTAATTCAAAACGACTGGGACACCATGAGATCTTCGACATCTTAAAATTGAGTAGCATTTGAGTATATGGACAATAGAATCCTTCTGGATATTTAAATTTGCTACAATGCAACAAAATATATTTTATTACAAATATAGCTTCATCGGAATCTTAATTAGATTAAAATAAGCAACCAATTCTAGGATTCCCGGATTCATCCACCTCATCTCAAGCTAATACGGAAGTTGGTGTATCTCCAAGCAACTTAAGCGCTACCAATTCTCAAGGGATCGACGCCAGTTAAACCTTAAATGGAAATGTTGCATATTCAATTCTTAGTCTTTGAATTTAGGTTTTAAACCATCAGATAAAAACCTTAAATGAAAATACTATGTGGCAAATTATTTTAATTTTGGTGCAATAAACTTGGACTATATAAAATATACTATATTTGAGTAATTTAATATTTAATAAAAACAATAAAGTTAGTGAAAGAAAACATCGTGAGGAACAGAGGATGTACATAGGCTGCAATTTTCTTTACTATATTCAGTACATAATGTTGTTTTGTTTTTATACATGTTATGTTAATTAGAGGATAAAGACGAAGACAAACGATAAAAAATATCCTTGACACTAGGATTTTCTCCTATATTGTGGAGATATTATAGTTTACATAAATAAATTTCACAAGCACAAACATCCTGACCAGGTACAAATACTTGAAGACCATACAAATACTTGTTACGTGCGAGATTCGAACCCGCGGCCCTTAGCGCTGCAACTCATTGATAAGCTACTGCGCCACGTAGCCGTCTAAAGATATATTTTTTCAAAGGCCAGGTCCAATTTAAATTATCATACTTAGTTAAACGCGATAAAATCTGTAAAAACTAGATTTATCCAATGTGTGTTCACGTAGACATCATAAATTATATTCTAAATTATAATAACCCTTCTATAGAAGAATGCTTTAAAAATAACATTTAGTTGAAACACAAAAATCTTAAAGAGCAAAGAGCCGGATTAAAATAAGAACTTATACAAACCAAAAGAACAGATAGCAATGAAATATATGCAAATGTTGCATTCTGGAATCGAATTTACTATTCTTGTTGGACTTAAGCCAAGCCCACCGCTTAAGGCTTCAGTTACTGTGGCAACCAGCATTCTTTAAGATATCGAAATAGATACCTGCAGTTTATTTCCTGATACTTAACCCGTTAAAGATTGCTTTTTTGTCTTTTTCATTTCATTTTTCCTTATCCATTCATCAATTCATTACAGCCTAAAGAAGTTCAGCAGTACTAAACATAATCCTTCCATATAGATTGCCTTACAGGGAGGATTTTCACCATAGTTTCGAGTTTTTATCAGGAAGATGGTACCCATCTCGTATTTCAGTTTCTCTCTGTCGCCCGCGGAACGATTTGGGATAGTGGATGTTCTTAAACCGCTATTTCATCGCCAAAATAAAAGTGCTTGTACTGCTGGGTTTCGATTTGAGTGGTGGAGAGCTAGTGTTATTACACGCTGTGAGCATTTTCAACTTATTCCTAAAAGGTGCCAACGACAAGCACAGGATTACCGGCTTTACATACATTCTGGACATGACCGGCTTTCGCGCTTACGACAACAAGAAAAACGAGTGATCCATGGTCAATAGTCACTGTAGCGCATAGACAAACAATCGCTTGATAGTAACTAGCTACTGTAGCGTAGTGTAGACTTTTAAACAAAAAAGTAGTCCAACATTAATTATTTTTAACATCCAGTTTGCGAGATCGAATGCAGGCCACGTTACTTAAATGTTATACACATGGGTGCAATAAGCAAATGTGGACTGAGAATTTATGTATTTACAGTTCAAAATATATCGTACGAAAAACTTTTAACAAATGAAATAAATTATACGGAAGTCATGGTTGCTTTGCTATTGTAGAATATACGGCTTACAGATTTATTGAGTACTAACTACTGTCTGTATTCCCGACGATGGAGAATCAGTCAATATAGCTTTCAATTTGATCCCAAAGGTGACATTAAATGGAGTGTGCATTTATCAACTAAATAATTATACTGTGTATGTTTAAAATATTATGTAAAACTTTAACATGCAAAATAATATGGCAATAGTGCATATTATTTGTGACTGATATTTATTTATTAACTTAACTAGAGGATTTCCTCTCTTCTTTCCTGCGTGCATATTTGTCCAGCACGTAGTAAGCATGTGACATTCAGCTGACTAAAAGTCACTTTATTTGAAAAAAAAAAATTCTTACTATCATGAAATAAAGGATCCAAATAAAAATGTAGCCGATGTAGACTATAATTCAGTAACATGCTTTTCATGTTATTGAAAAATATTATATGATTATCGAAAGAAGAACAAGAACTGGAACATCTCATTGTTTACCTCGTAAATAAAGTTTATCTTGATTAAAACAAAGTAAATAAATACTTTATTATTATTATTAAAGTATTTTAAAAATCTATTCTATAGTTTAGTTGAGTACTTCATGTATTATTTTACACATATTTTATTGTTCGCAAGAAGTTGTTTGTCGTAAGGATTTGAGTGATTAAGTAGAAGATTTATTCGTAAGCAATATGTTATATGATCACATTACACAAAAGTAAATTATAAAAATAATTTAAAAATATAAATAATATTAAAATATAATTGCGAAAATAATACTACTGATGTCAAATTTTTACAGTGCCCTCGCAAGTTTCTTGTTTTGAAATATTACTTTTGACCTAATTTAAGCAACAAGAATATCAAATAAAGTGCATAGAATTAAATTTAATTGAACTAAAGCCGTACCGTTAGGTGTATTGCCATTGTATTAAAACATTCCACAAGAAATTAAATTTGAAGGAACTTTTTTGGGACACGAGCCCTTCGAGTAACATCATTCAGAGAACGGTAACGAGACAATATGCTGGCACTTTTTTATCGGCAAAATACATATTGAATGACATTATATTAATTTTTTGAACATTTACTTGGAATTTAATGTTAAAAACATTCATTTGTATAGAAGTGTACAAAATATAAAAAACGTATGTTATGAAAGCTGATTAAATTTACAGGAAGTTGAGAGATGCAGATGGTTCAGGACCGTGTTTGGTTACATTACTTGGGAAAGATCAATATTAAGCAGTCGACTTTTAAAGGGGTTTATTTATTTGTGTATGTATTCTTGTATTCTTGCATTCTTTAAAACATAAAAATACAAAGGTCGGACTTAATGCCTTCAAGCAGTCTCTACCGGTCAACCTTTGGAGTGGTGAAAATTTGACGTAGGTGTAACAATATAGAATAAAAAAAATAAAAATGATAATTAGCTACGCAATATACAGCTCAAATATATAAATAATAATATACCGTTATTGTAGTTTTTGAAAATACGAGGAAATAAGGCTTCTAATTTTTTTTGAAATTATCCCAAATTGAATGTGATTTATGGACAACAACTACGCGTACGCGCTCCTTTGTGTGCGATTTAATTCACAACGTTTTTGCCTACCGATCGACCCTTACAAATTAATGTTTTATTGTTTATGTTATTCAGTTTTTCTTTGTATTACTATTATCGCGAAACTTCAATGGGGCCCCCATATATCTAAATTAGCAAGCAGACTTAGTTCTGTAGCATATGCTGTAAAAAAGATTAGAAGTCTCACAGAAGTTGAGACAGCTATATTAGTGTATTTTAGTTACTTTATAGCGTAATGTCTTATGGAATTTTGCTATGGGTTAATACGACTGATATTGAAGCTATATTTGTTTTGCAAAAGAGAGCCGTACGGGCGATTTATAACCTAAATTTTAGAGAATCCCTCAGATAAAAATTTAAAGAAATAAACATGTAAACTTTGGCATCGCAATATATTTATGAAAATGTAAGGTATTTACATAAAAACATAAATAGCTTTAATAAAAATAAAGATGTTCATACTTTAAACACTAGCAACAAAAATATGCTTGTAATGCCAGTTACTAGACTCCACAGAATCAGTAATTCATTTATGGGGCAATGTATACGCTTTTACAACAAAAAGTTTGTCAATAAACAAGTTTAAAAGTTTTATTAAAGAAAAACTGTATAAAATGTATTATGATAAGAAGGAATACGTGAATGAAAATAACCCCTGAGAATAAGGTGATCGCCACCATGCTGGTTCTATGAAAATTCATTTAAAATTTGTATAAACAAAATTATTGTTAAGTGAAATATGTTTAAAAAAAGTCCCGCCGGGTTTCTTGCCGTTTCTTCCCAAGACAGAGGTATTATAAAAAATGACTTTCAATAAGTAATATGTAATAATGAATATTGAATAAAAAAATAATTCTATTCTATTTGCGTGCGTTGTAAAATAGTGGGCGTTAGATATTTATGAATGACAATCAGTTAAAATAATGCATTACCATGCATTTTGAATATAAAACATAAAAACGACTGAACTAATATTTTAGATATTTTCATTAATTTTTCTTCATCGTCTTCTTATATTACTTATCTGAACCTTCTCGGTAAATTTGGTCGGTTATTGTAGAATAACTTTTCAGAATAAGGGTTGCAGTTAGTTTGGAGTTTGTAATGATGATGATAAAAAAGATGACGATCATAACAGTGAGTTGCAGATAAGTAATTAGGTTGTAGATATCTGTCACAAAAAAAAGGAAAAAATAAACTTAATTCAAAAGCCGTCAAGTTAACGTGGTGAATATTATCACACAGAATAAATAATAGTACTATGTATTATAATTATTTTCAGAGAATACTAAAGAAGCATAACGCTGCTTGCTGCCTTATATAAAATTTTATGAGTACTGTACCTACTTACTAGAATTGAGTTTGTTCGTCCTTATTTCATATTCATGGGTCAATAAATCTCAATTTACCACAATTTATTTTTAAATCATGAATATTTATCTTCTCGTTTAAATAGCACTTGTAGTTCAAGTTTCAAGCAATAATAACTAATTAAGGTGTCTTGGAAAAGTGTTTTGATAACTATAGGAAGTTTACGGTAGACTCCTATGAATGATGTATATGATGTAGATTGATGGCGATCTATTCATCGTGCTAATGTTTTTTTTTTAAATGAGAAGGTGACAAACCTGCACAAAGCTCACACGATGGCAAGTGAATGCTGTGGCCTATTAACATCTACATCTATTCTCAATTAAGAATCAAAATGCAGAGGCATTGCAATCCCAGAGGACTAAGACAAAATGCCTCGTTATCAGTAACTCTTTTACTGATAGTCCTTGGTTCTCTACACTCACTATACGAAAAAATAAGATTAGGCTATTTTACTCTGGCATTCTGTGTTCCAAGCTTGAGACGACCCATCTGTACTGCAACCATAATATAGCTGCAATGTAGCTCTACCTCGTATCTACCTTATTGACGGCTATGATTTCATTTTCCAAACTGTGATACGGATCCAGTAGTAACATTATTATACTATACTTGCTTACTAAATGTCGACGATGAAGTTGGCTGGAGCGACGCCAAACAATCCTTTTCAATATAAATTCTGTTGCAGTGCCCAGAATCTGTATGTTAAAATATGAATTAGTAATTTTGATTGCAAAAACTTTGAATTACGAATGCCTAAGTCTTAAGGTAATTTAGAATTTAACTTTGAATACCAACTGCCTATCAAATACTACCCAATATTGTTACGTGGGTGCCGTGAGAAGCGACAGAGCGAAACAAACAAGGATATGGGCAGCAAGGTCTTCCTAATAACAACCAGAAAAGAAAAATAAAAAACTGTTCAAGCCACGTTTGCCAACCGTAGCAACCATTACAAATATTCCCCTTATGAACCTATGGTGAGGCTTATGTGCAGCAGTGGACTTTGATGGACTGTAACTTTTTTTTATAGAAGAGGGAACAAACGAACATACGGCTCACTAGATGTTAAGTGACTACCGCCGCCCGTGAACAACAGCAAGACCAGGGGAATTACATGTGCTTTGCCAGCCTTTTAGAATAGAATAGATTAGAATAGAATAATTTTTATTCAATACAGATCACATGTGTAATTCTTATTGAAAGTAATTTTTTACTTGTACTTTTACTTTGTACTTGTATTTGTACTTGTTTTTCACTGGTTCAAAAAAACCCTCTGTCCTGGGATGAACCAGCAAGAAACCCAGCGAGATTTTTTTAAAGTAAATTTTATATGAATGGTTGTACAAACTATTTATAAAATGTATTTTAGAAACAGCTTGGAAACGACCACCTCATTACCAAGGAGTTTTTGTATAGGATATGGTAACAAACGAGCACACAGTCTACCTGAGAGTAAGTGGTTGCTGTGACCCATACACATCTACATTTATCTTCAATAAAGATTAAAAATGCAGATGCGTCGTCACTCGTGATGACCAAGATGGAATGGCTTTTTCCAGTAAACTGGGTCTCCAGTTCTCTACATACCCATTTGTGCTAGCTACAACTATACTACTAATATATCTGCATCATGGCTCTACTACGTATAATCAACCATGTTTTAATTTATATTATAATAACCCTTTTATATAGTTTAGTTTAATAACATAATATTTAAACTTGGTGGTAGAGAGAGCTTGTATATTTTCATATACATTACCCCAAGAATAAATTACTGACTCTGTGGAGTCAAGTCGTTAGAAAGGTGTAACCTCTTTTCTTGAAGGTCTCTAAGTGGTCTCTGGTAAACGATTCCACAGAGAGGTTGTGCGAGGAAGAAAACTTCTAGTAAAATGCACAGTGGTGGACCGCCAAGCTTTCAGATGGTGTGGATGGTATCGTGAGTTTTGTCGCGGCTGAGTTTGTTCTTGAAATTTGGTAGCTGGGATTACAAACCGAACAATTAATAAATGAATGGATCAATGCATTCCATTGGGACAAGTGCACAATTTTGGTTTTTAAAATATTTATATACAATTTTTCATACACTTTAAATATTCTACACATTAAATTAAACGACGGACCAAAAAAATTTTTTTTTTATAGGATAAGGGTGACAAACGAGTACACAGTCCACCTGATGGTAAGTGGTTGCTGCGGCCCATAGACATCTACATCTATCCTCGTTTGCGAATCAAAATGCAGATGCGTTGCCACCCGTGAGGACTAAGATGGAATGCCTCATTTCCAGTAAAAAGGGCCTCCGGCCACCTGCACTCACCAAGCGAAACGCAGAGGTAAACCTCTACTTCACGCTGGTATTCTGTGAGGTCGTGGTACCACCCCGGTTCGAGTCGGCCCATCCGTGAGACAGCAAAAGCTGCCGCGTGGCTCTACCACTGTGTAAATATTCAATAACTGAAGGTGTTTCGGGGTTTCTCTGCGTGATAAACTTAGAAATGAGGATATTTGCAGTAGAACCAGAGTAACCGACATAGCCCAACGGATTAGTAAGCTGAAGTGGCATTGGGCCGGCCATATAGCTCGAAGAACCGGCAACCGATGGGGAATAAAGGTTCTGGAGTCACAGCCTCGTAATGGTAGGAGAATTGTAGGGTGACCCCCTATTAGATGGAGTTACAACCTGGTAAGACATGCAGGAAGTCGATGGATGCAGGTGGCTTAGGACCGTGTTTTGTGGCATTTCTTTGGGGGAGTGGGGGCTATGTTCAGCAGTGGACTTGTGAAGCGTTGTAATGATGATGATGAACTGAAGTTAGTCGGATTTATCACGACACCGGCACGTCAAACACCTCGGTCCACCCCGTGATTTACAGTACCCATGATCACGGTGTTAAATTAAACGCGATAAAATCCGTAAAATTATTTTCATTTAATGCTTAAATCTTTATTACAATGTTAATTATTTACGAGGCTTTGCTAAATTATATATTATTATATAGTAGTAATGATTCCATTACGATACGATGCCGTCGTCTTTTGTTGACGATAGACTACTATAAGAAATAACTGCACAATCAACCTAGTGATAAATTACCACTGCAATGTACTAACATCTGAAGCCAGACAAAAAAAGTTTGTAGTTTGGATTAAACTAAATTTTAATTTAGCTTTTTCGCATTTTATAAAATTATTTTGTTTTAATTTTTTGCGGTTAACTACAAAGCATATAAATAACCTTGAATATTAATATCATGTTGTAACACGTCTATGCGTTTGTTTTTCAGCAAGTAGGATACGCCTAGGTATTTGAGATTATATTTATGAACGCTGTAATCGATGCATATTTACCTTATGTAAATTAAGTTCATGGTATCTGTTCTATTAAAAAAACCTACATGGACCTCTAGACGAAGAAATGTATAAGTTTTACAACACAACAAATAATTGGAAACTAAAATGAATTATTTTAATATATTTTCATAATTGATTAGTTTATAAATGAAAATTAACAGAATACAAAAGAACTAATGTAATGATTTCCACACGAAGCCGTTATTCGATAAGATTTTTACTTGAGTAGCTGTTTTTCATCTAATTGTGGTACATTTATATATACGCCTTCGAACAAGAAAATCTATAGAGACGCATGACCTAGTCTAATAAAGTAAACATTTGGTGTATTAAATTATTTAAAATTCGAAAGAATTAATCTCCGAATACTGTGAGTGAGTTGTGAACGTAGGTGAGTCGCAGGGTTTTTATTTTTTCCTAGACTTAAATAAGCATATATTTCTTTATAGAATAATATCTTTATGTAATATATAAGTCTTCCGTATGATCTCCTCCTAAGCAGCTGACCCGATTTTGATGATTTATTGTATGTTTGACGGATCCACCTGGAAAGTTTAGATTCAAAGTTCAACCCGGTAGGTGGTGTTGTTAACGAGATACAGAAATCTGTGCGAGGCCAGGGCGAATGACTATTTTAATCCATTTGCTGTCCCATTTACTACATATAGTTCATTGTGTCTGAAAATCAGACACTGAAAAGTTAATGTATAGTTTTTTTATAAAAAAAATTCATTCAAAATTTTTTGTAAAGATTTTGTTTACGCTTTTTATTTTTTTGATTACGTCAAAAATATTCAAACGTAGAAATTATGTTAAAAACATTTTTTTCAGTATTAACCTTCAAAATAAATAATAACTTAAAAACGCGAAAAAAAAAAGGTCACTCTATGGTTTTCTGTTCATTCTCGCTTATCGTAAAACCTTACTTAGCTGATGAAATACGGCTAATCTTGTTAAAATAAAAGGTACGGAATATTTTTCTCATTTAATGATATACTTGCAAAAAGTAGTACAACGTGAAAGTTAACAAAATCAACATTTATTCATTTATTACATAGCCCTTCACAAGTCCACTACTGAACATTAGCCTCCCCCAAGTAATGCAACAAAGCACAGTCCTGAGCAGTACTTCCATCAACTTCCTTTATGTCTTATTAGACCATTACTCCATCTATTGAGTGGCTGCCACAAAAATCACCATAAAGAGATTATTATCTCTTTTTAATCCCCAAAGTAATTATAGTAGAGCTACAATGAGAATGTCACTCGTGTGTTGGAGAATTCTCCACCTCGTTCATTGCGTGGGTATCAAAAAAAAGACGATGGGAAACAAAACAAAGATATATTGCTTCTAGACCAGAGATTTAGACCAGACAAGCAAAACAAAGCAGTGTCAAATGTGCAAGATATTCAGTATTATGGATTTTTTTCTTCTACCTTCTTCCTGCCCTTATCCCTAAATTATTTAGGGTCGGTATAGCATGTCTTCGTATTCCTTTCTCCCAAATAAGCCGTTATCTCTTTACTTTTACTTTCTTACACATATCATCCCTAAGTCGGTCGACAGTCCATCCATCTTTTCTTACGCCTCACTCACTGCTGCATTGCGTCTCTGCGATGGTTGCTTGGCATGTCGCTGTTCTCAATGGCACTCACAGTGCCCTGGTTAGACTCATAACCTAAGTAGCTTTGCCCAAGTCGGGTCCCTTTATTACAGGGCTGCAGACTGTCTGAACTCCATGATGTTTTATATGGCAACATAATAATATATCTCTATAAATTTCCTATCTTTGAATGATTGAAGGCAACTTGTGAGACAAACATGATCGTAAAATGCATAATTATTCCCATTCCCTTGACGTGAGCGGTAGACTAATGATACGCACCACCACAATTGTATGATCAGCATGGCTAGTTAGCCATGCTGATCATGCTTATGGTGATGCCTTACACTTACACATACCTCCCTTAGAACAAAAGCATTTATTGAGGAATCTAGTGTTAAAATACTAAGTCACCCACCCTACAGCCCTGACTTAGCTCCTTATGATGTTTATTTGTTCCCAAGAGTCAAAGAAAAAATAAAATGCAAGTTTTTTTCAAGCGCCGAAGAAGCCGTGGCTGCCTACGAAGAAGCAATTTCTGACCTTTCAGAATTGGTTTAGGCGAATGGAACTTTGTATAGAGCATGATGGAGAATATTTTAAAAAGATGTAAAATAAATATTAAGAGTTCATATCTAGAATACTTTTTGTATATCTCAAAACTTATTGAGTGACCTACGTATCACTAAGCATTACGCTAGCGCACGCGGACAAAGCAGTTGGGTAGCGCTTTTTTTCCGACTTGCTTAACATTAATCAATATTCAAGGCTATATCAAATGTAATTTTCTTTCTTTTATTGAAATTGGAAATTGGCTATCATATACAAAGATAATTTATTAAATGGGACTGGTAATTGCAGAGTGTATATTTAAACAATCAAAAAAAAACCTCTTCCGCTTTATTATATTAGTGTAAATTTTATCTCATTCTCTAGTATCGCTTTTTCGTTTAATTGAGTTTCAAATTATAACGATGCTTAAGAAGTTTTTGCTTCAAAAATTTTAGCTGGACACAGATTTATCCTAAATTTTGATAGGTTTTTTTTTACCAAATATTTATATTGCTACAATAGTTTGCAATTATTCCATATTGGCTTTTTACAGTGTTATCATGCATATTATATAAAACAATTTTTAAATGACGATTAGAATGGAAATTACAAATTATGTGTAAATTTTTCTACTGTCATTTCATTACAACCTGAAAAAAAAGTTAAATGAATTCTCATGAACTGCCACTATCCGACAAACAATTTAAAATAAAGGAACAAACTAAAAATTTTCTACATTGTACATTTTCTCATGGGAGTACAACGGCTATTCTCTGTTAGTATCAATTGTCTACCACAAAGTTCTATAGCGAGTGTGATTCAATTGTCAAGAGTACAAACAGGCTTCATTCATTTGCATGCAACAAAGCAAATGGTATACATATGTATGTTACTTGAAAGTAGGACGGCCTATTGCAGTCGCTATTAAAAGTGTTATGTGATGGAAATTAATACTTACTCTGTAACTTGTTTATAGTATAAATAAGGATGGCGGATGAGATCTAACATCACTAAAAAGGGCTTCAAATCATTTGAACTACAATGTAGTGGCAGTGTATGAATATCAATATCCATATTATCCTGAAGGTGTTATAAGAGACGACAGAAGGAAACAAAACAAGAGATGCTGCGGTAGAGCCATGCTGCAGTTGTATTCTAGTTGTACTTTGTATTGTGTTGTTGACAGCCTCGTTGGTCTAGTGGTTGTAGTAGTGCGACTGCTAATCATGAGGTCCCGGGTTCGAATCCTAAGCCAAAAAAAAATTCAGTTATTGAGTTTTCCATCACGAAATTCTCAGTAGCTGCCCGGAGTCAGGAAGTTGGCGGTGTCTCACCCCCGTGCCTCTGAAAACACGTAAAGCCGTTGGTCCAGCGCCTGATCTCTCTCCGGTTATGTCTGTTTACCGTCTCATCGGACTATAAGAGTGAGGGAACAGAGAGTGCACCTGTGCTTGCGCATACACTCGGACACTAATATCCTGTCCTACGCCGATGGCTAGTTTCCGTAGAGACTGGCCGCCGTGACCGAAATTCGGTCTGGAGGACATTATTATTATTATTGTAGTTGTAGCACAAATAGTTCGGCTCGACCGGGGAAGGACCGCGCTCTCACAGTACACATAATACCATTTAATACACACAATACCATTTAATACTAAAGTTGCAGAGAGTGTAGAGAACCGGAGATCCACTTTACTGGCAACGAGGCATTCCAACTTAGAACTAAGTGGTGACAGGGGTGACAACACAACTGTATTTTGATTCTTTATCTAAAATCTAAGGAACACATTATACGCTTACCATCAGATGGACTGTGTGCTCGTTCTTCACCTTTATTCTATTTAAAAAAATGGGCAGCAGAGTATTTCTAATAACAACTGAAAAATAATTGCAATTCCAACCCGACTGCTAAGCGTGGCAACTATGACAAATATGAGACCATATATGGGTGAGGCCTATGCTCAACAGTGGATTTTAATGGGCGGTAAAGATAAAGATAAATATTAATAAAATAAAAATAAAACTACTATGATGCAAAGGTTAAAATTTAAAATCATATTATGGTTATTACGTCGAATGTAATCATGATACACAATCACATATTTTTTATAACTTTCTATCGTACAAAAATTGAAATGAAAAACGGTTCACCCTGCAGGACATCTCTGGAACTTCCCACTTATTTTCGAATTAAACACTCGAAAATCTATTTAATTTATGTTTTTTTTTTGTTTTTATATTTTTGAAAATCTTTGAAAGTCGCGACCGATGGACCTAAAAATTTAATCAGCTAGAAATCTCAATAAACACTTTCGAACGCCACACATCTCTAAAGATATCGTAAGACAAAATTTTATTTACATATTATATACATACATACATATATACACACACATACACAAATAGCCAGACTTCCAGCCTGGAATAGTCGGAACGGCTTCCTAGAACCTCAAAACGTGGAGATCTGATGAAAACTCGCATTTTCAAAGTCGGAACGAAATCTGTAAATTCCTACTTTTGAATTTTTTTTACCTATTTATATCAGAATAAAACAAATCGAAGTATTTGAGCTGGTTTTGTGAACCAATGGTTCAATAAACGTAACTGATGATATATTATCAAAATGGACTCGATAAACTTGGCAACCAGCCAACGTTGACATTACGTGCAGGGCCGACAGAAGTGTCAACGTATGTAACAATAAGCTAAATGAACCCCTGTCGCACTTTGGATCACGAGTGACTGTTTAATTTATCAAACGTATTTATTTATTTTTATCGCAGCCTTATTAACTGATGAGGAAAAATGGTTCTCGTGTTGCAGTCTCGTACTGCCGATTGTAATAATAATAATATCGCTTATTCTCTTAACAGTATATTAGAGATGACAAATAGTTGCATGTTGCATATTGTAGGGACACAATATAGCTATATATAATATACTGGCTCTTTAGATCGCGTATCCAGTTTCCTACATCATATCCATACTTATTTAAGTATAACAGCTATGTATATGTGTAATATGTATAATAGTTACAGGTGAGGCGGCTGCGTCCGCCACGTTAAAAATTAGTCGCAAAAATATCCCCGTTTACACGACACGTGTCTTTATTTATTGCAACCTTAATTGTACACCTTAGTGAACTTAACATTGAATAAATGAATTAATTAAACACAGTATTCATATGATATATTGCAAGATTGACATATTGCAAGATGACGTTGTGACAAGGATTAAGAAAGGAATGCTTTGGTGATTTGGTCATGTAGAAAGAATGAACGAGGAAAGAGTGACAAAGCAAATTTATGTTGCAGAAGTGAACGGCAGGGTCGGGAAGGGACGCCCTAGACGAAGGTTTATCGACCAAATCGGCGATACATTAAAAATGGGCCAAATTAGGAGTACCCTTAACCGACGAGCGTGTATGCGTAGATATATGGATGTAAAAGAGGCGAGAGAGGTGTGTCAGGATCGCGCCAAATGGAAGTCCGTAGTCTCTGCCTACCCCTCTGGGTGATAGGCGTGAGTGTTTATGTATATGTATGTATGTAGTATTCATATGACAGTACACGTATTATAGTCTACACATTTCATATATATTTTATAAATATGCAAAACATTTAATTAATGTATATAAATTAAATTAAAATAAAAGTACAATCACCATGTCAATTATTATAACTAATTATTAGGTAAATCAAATTCATTATGTATAGATAAAAAATAAGAAGTCAAACGAGTCAGTCAGTCAATTAATAATAGGTTTACTTAAAACTAAATATAATTCCATGATTATAACCTGTATTTTATGAACTTTGTACTGTCTTTTTTGAACTGAAAAAAGAACAGGAAGCGTTAGGTCATTTATGTACATGACATTCAAATACATACAATATTAATTATCATAATAACAAAAAATAAAACTACGAACTAAATTATCATGCAGTCCGCGATACTCACCGCGATACATTGCCAAGAACGCTGTCTGCGTTTTCTCGCTAAATGGTTCTACTCTTTTGAGCGAAAAAAGTAAACGCTTTCTATCACTAGGTTACATTAATCAGTAGATTTCATATAAGAACTGATATAATTCCAAATATATACACCGGGCATTTCAAAATCTAATCTAAAATTTCGAGTAAATTTATTTTTTAATTTTTAACATTTATATAAGCTACAAAGTTGTTAGAAATGCCAACTTCAAGAAATTGGTTGCTTTATTTAGTATCGTCACTGACTTTGAGATCTTGTGAAAGTTCGACTTATTTGTAAAATTAAATCGAATTTGTAATTGACTTAACTGAGTAATGCTGGTAGTACTTTCCAAGAAGCAGATCTTCGTTAATTTAGTTATTTTAATTAGTCTTGTCACTGACGCTAAAACATTATTTCTCCATCTAATCGCCGCAGAAAAAGTAAAGATAAATCATTAAGGATTTTTCATGTTGCCATAATAAAACTATAATAATATTCTGCTGTACATGATTATTTGTTTCTTTATGTATTTATTTATAAGTTTATTTAGTGTTTATTCGCATAATTATGGCATTTGCTTCAGATTATGAAGATAAGTAGTATAATATTAGAGACTTTTTATATTATATAGACTGTAGTAAGTGCGAGAAAAATCGCATGACCTCCAATTGATAACTGTATAGCAGATGCATTGTCACCCCTGACGACTAAGATGGAATGCCTCGTATCTAGTAAACAGAGTTTTAGTTCTCTATACTCAATATACGAAACACAGCAGCGTTAAGCTGCTATTTTACGCTGGTATTCTGTGAGATCATGATCCCACCCTGGTCAAGCCGACCCATTCGTGCTACAACCATAATGGAGCAGCAGCGTGGTACGTAAAATAAACATTTGTAAATATGGAAGTATTCTCCATCTAAAATAAATAACGGACGTTTCATATTTTACGATAAACCTTCAGGGTAGCTATTTATTCACCAGTTAATACGAAAAGGATAGTTGGCCCCTCTCCAGCAAACTTTATCACCATCCATCAGTCCGAAAACAAGTGCAGTTGCTTACTAAATTGAGTTACTCTGATGTAATGGTACTTATTATACGTGCACGAAGTGTTTCACATTTATTTTAATCATTAGTAAATTATCCGCAAAAATCCTGAATGTATATTTATTTATCTAGCCTTTATTGTACACTATAATCCAGAATTTTATAAGAAGTAGATTTAAATTATAACATACAATGAGGTAAATTGCTTCAGAAAATTTAAACCAGGCATACTGGGAATACATACCCCACAAACACACACAGACCAATGCAAGAATTATATAACTACACAACCTATATAAAATTTCAATCTTGTGATTGGGGAGCCCGCAATGCTCACGACACCCATGTTACATCTCAGGGAGGAAGGTCAGCCTGAAGAGTCACCTCCGATTGACTACGTTTAAATGTAATTATTTTTGAATGCGGCAATAAAGTGATAGTTATTTATTTATTTACTAACTGTTCCCCGAAACTTCGCCCGGGTATTTTTTATTCCGCATGGATTTTATAGCACGCATGCCCGCACGCACGCATGCACGCACGCAAGCGTATACACACACACACACACACACACACACACACACACACACACACACCAGTAAAACTAATAACTTCCCTATATTTTGAAATCGCAAGCTAAAGGTCGCTCAGTGAGTTATAGAGAGGGCTGTATTCGGGGATTCTCTGCTTGATAGACTTAGAAATGAGGAAATCCGCAGTAGATCCAGAGTAACTGAAAATAGCCCAACGGATGCGTAAGCTGAAGTTGAAATGGGCTCGCAATATAGCCGAAGAACAGACACTCGATAGGGAAGCAAGGTTCTCGAGTGGTAGCCTCATACCGGTAGGCGAAGTGTGGGGTGGCCCCCCACTAGATGAAGTGACGACCTGGTAAGACATTTGCGACATGTAACACATCTCCTAACATACCTCTTTCCGTCACCCCTGATCGTACTTTGAGTTTGTGGAGTAGTTGCACCGTTAGTGTCCACGTTTCGGTGCCATATGTGAGTACAGGTAGGACAAAGACTTTCGTCTTCAAGATTTGCGGTACGGGCGATGAAAAGACCCGAAGAAGCTTCCCGAATGCTGCCGTAATATACATAATTAGCTGTTCACTGAACCTTACATATTATATTTATTCAAATAAAGACCGAAATTATTTATATAAATAAGTTAAATGTAAAATTAATAACATGTATATAATAAAGATGTAAAGTTTTTGTAATATATAAACATAGATTATATTTGAATAAAAAAGACTGATTTTTATTTTATTGTAGTTGTGACATGAAACATCTAAATGGGTAGTATAAAATATTTACAACATCATATGAGAAATTTCTCCCGTACCGTAGATTCATTTTTCATACATTAATTACACGAGAACAAACATGTAAATAACAATTATTTGTAGGCCATGTAAATATTTTTTCCATACGGGATTCAAACTCCCGGTCTGCAACACCGAAGTCAAACGCGTAGCAACTATGCTACCAAGCGGTAAAATTAAACGTATCGCAATTAGTAAAGACGATAGCTCTCCAAGGAATTAAATCGCAACAAATCAATGACTAAACTACAATTTCATCCAGGAATTGTTAATTAATTGATAAAAAGCTAAGAGGATAGATGTACTAAGACAGACCACTTGGTAGAAATTGCTGTAAAAATTATTATATATTGCATTAATTGCGGCAGTAAACTTTAAGCGCATAAAAAATAAGTCTACAGGTTCGTTGTCGTTTTTCACTTCTAAGAACTGAAAACCCTCACAATTTGTAGTTATATTTGAACTGAAATGCCTCACAATTTGTAGTTATGTTTGACCTTTATACTATAGAAATTACAACAAAGCAATGGATTGATTTTCTGCTTAGCTAAAGAAATGGGTAAATCTTATTTACGCAATCTAACTTCTAACAAAAGTAGAAAATGGTCTCCACTACCTAAGAAACCCATTAGTCTTAACCTACTTATGTGTACTACAAGTAATACTCGGGTATTGTAAAAATAATACATAATTAAAATTAAAAATTTTGTGCAACCGACATCAATTTATATTATTAAGAATAACTCAAAAACTATTGGTCAGACCTTGATCATGGAACTACATGAGAAGCGCTAGCTTTCAAATAAAAAAGAATTATCGAAATCGGTTCACCTAGAAAAAAGTTATGAGGTAACACGTAAAAAACATACAGTCAAATTGAGTACCATCCCCTTTTTGAAGTCTGTAGAAAATATGTGGAAACTAGTAATATTTGCGAAAATCGGAATACTATATGGATTTGAATTCGAACTTTGTAGATGAGTATTTATGAAAATACATTTATTATTTCCGTTTATTACTCATCCAAGATACGCGACAAAGCACGGTCCTAAGACTTTTTTTTTGTCTTGAGATACGTTGACACATAAATTACAGCACATAATACATATCGTTACATGCGTCCATATTGTCTAACTTATATGTATTGATATTACTGTATATTGTATTGTGTATTACTGTATACATTTATTGGATATAAGTGTAATGAAAGTGAAAGCCAGTGCCTGGGTGCGCGCATGTGTTTGTGTGTGTGTGTGTGTGTGTGTGTGTGTCTGTGTGTGTGTGTGTGTGTGTCTGTGTGTGTGTGTCTGTGTGTGTGTGTGTGTGTGTGTGTGTGTGTGTGTGTGTGTGTGTGTATGTGTGCGCATTGCAAGGTAAAAATATGTGTGTTAGTCGTGAAATAGTTTTTTAAATAACTAGCTCACATTATAATCGTCTGTTAGTATTCGTTATTAATATAATATATTCCACACAAATATTAGACCTGATGAATAAACTTTAATGTAATTGGTCGTTTAGTAAGTGGCGAAGCGTTTGAGGATTGATTGACGGTTGTTTACACTAGACAGCGCTCTACTCTAATTGATTAGGGAACAGCTTACAAATGATAGTATCGGAACCGTAAACTATTTTTTTAAAACACACATAAATCAATTCTCGACTGTAGTCCCCAAAGGAGTAGGCAGATTCCAAACTGCAGCAAGCTACCACGTTAAGCAAACATTTTTTTTTTAAATTTGAAGTGACAAATTGACTTACATTTCCAGTGGTGATTAGTGGCTACTGCAGGCCATGGACACCTGCAGCCAACTTCAAACAAAGAATGCTACTGACGCTTTGTCACCTCTGAGTACTCAGATGTAATTTAACTGTTACAGTTACCTGCACCATCGATTTCCGACATCTCTAATACATTTCCGTATATTTCGCCTCTCGTTACAAGGCTGCTACTCGAGCAAACATTTTGGTCAACGATTATCGCTTCCCCAAGCTTAATTACCGGTCCATTGCCACTTCTGTTTTCTATATATGCCTCTTCTCTATTAAATGAAATATGTTTTTTTTATAGAATAAGGGTGATTAACGAGCACACAGTCCACCTAATGGTAAGTAGATATTGTGAGTCATAGACATCCACATTTATCCTCGATTAAGAATCAAAATGTAGATGCGTTGTCACCCCTGAGAACTAAGTGAAATGCCTCCGGTTCTCTACACATAGCATACGAAACACCTGCTATTTCACGCTGGTATTCTGTGAAAGTGTGGTCCTACCACGATCAAGCCGACAAATTCGTGCTACAACTATAATATAGCTGCATCTACAACGTACAAGCTTGTTTTACTTATTTTACTTTTTACTTAAATCAGATAAAAACAAACTGGGAAAACTGGACTCAAATCCCAGTCTGTCCCGTAAAAACGTCTCTTAATTAGATTAAGATAAGCGAGCGATCCTAGGATTCGTAGACAAAGCGCCATACTATCTCTCTGGCAGTTCATACAGAGGCGAGTTGGCTTGCTTCCAAGTGGCTTGAGTACTGGCAATTCTCGTAGAATCGGGTCCAGTTACAGCTTAAATTTGTACACGCCGTTCTCGGCGATTAAAGTTTATCGTTTTATATTTCAATATAGTGGAAACTAACGAACATTGAAATTTTGTGAGATATGGGTCCATACTGAGTAAAACACTACGCCTTATTTTATTTTTAATATAGCAATCCAAATAAATATTTCTAATATTTCATCTAACTACTCCAAATAAGCTAAAATGCTTTATCTAGGAGTGGTTCACGATATTCGAATGGTTATATTCGAACAGAGTTCCGCAGTGCGCCTACTTAGCTGTTAAGTTACTAAACTTACATGAGTTGCCTTTTGATTATACAAATCGTCAGTATTTTTACACGTTTACTAGGTAGTTGGACTCTTATTTTGTTGAGAAGTCCGTGCCAATATTTTATTTTTTTAGAATGAGACGCGAAAACGAGCATAAATTCCATGTAATGGTAAGTGGATGCTATAGCCCGTAAACATCCACATTTATTCTCGATTAAGGAGCAAAATAAAGACGCGTTGTCACCCCTAAGGACTAAGATGGAATATCTCGTATCCAGTAAAAAGGGTCTCCGGATCTTTACGAAACACAGCAACATTAAAATGCTATTTTACGCTGCTATTGTGTGAGAGCGTGGTCCTTCCCCGGTCGAGCCGATCCATTGGTACTACAAGCATAATATAGCTGCAGCATAGCTCTGCCATGTAAATACCACTCTCTCATTTATTTCTGCCTGCAAGCAGCAGTCGCCTGCACTGCTATCGTAATGGACTGTAGCGTAGTATGCGATTTATTGCCTTCTTTGTTTGATATGGGCTACCGATGTCCATGACTGCAGTAGCCACTTACCATCAGATACCATCAGATAGACTGTAAGTGCCTTATCAGTTTTATACAAGAATCATAAATATATTGCGAGGCTAAAGGTTATAATATATTTATATATTCTCACCCATTAATTATTCTAACAGACCTGTTTTACACATATCTAACAATTATAACGATGAAACCTTTAACATGCGACAAATAACCGTCGTCTTATACAGTTATATATAATAAATTTGTGTCGAACATCTTATGAGTTTCGAAATTAGGTCCTTACATTTATGCGAAACAATCAACACCTGTGAGGCTTCATATTAACATGTGTATTGTTGATAATAAATGTACGGCAAATGTTACAATTCATTAGGTGAGAAATACAGGGTGAGCCACGTTGCAGCTGTAGTGTAGTTACAATTATGCTTGTAGTATGAATGGGTCGGCTCGACTGGGGAATGACCACGCTCTCACAGAATACCATCTTAAAATAGCAGCTTAAGCTGCTGTGTTTGTGCGGTAAGTGTAGAAAACCAGAGATCCTTTTTACTGGTTGCGTGAATTCTACAGCTGCTACAGAAGATGAGGAGGTCGAACGCCTGTATTCCACTCAAACTTATAGGGAATTGGACGGTCGATATGTAGTCCCTATCTTATTGAAGCAGTCGTTTGTCTATATGGGAGGCTCATATAATAGTTCTTTGGCGCAGTTTATAAATCTTGAGAAAAAACTTTGCCGATATCCAGAACTTAAATCACTTTATAACGATTTTATGCGTGATTATGAGCAGCTTAATCATATGCAACAAGTAGGAAAGGATATTACACCTGGTAGATATTTCATTCCTCACCATTGTGTGATTCGTCCAGAAAGCATAACGAACAAACTTCGCGTTGTATTCAATGCGAGTCACAAGACGACTAATGGACTATCTTTAAATGATATTGATTACACTGGACCGAAGTTACAGGCTGATTTGGTTGACATTATTACTGGATTTTGGATCCATAATATAGTATTTACATGTGACATATCTAAGATGTAGAGGCAAATCTTGATAATGCCTGAGGATCGAGTGTGGCAACACGTACTATGGCGTGAATCCCCTTCCTTGCCTGTTCAAGAATTTGAACTTCGTACGGTCACATACGAAATCAAAAACTCGCCGTACGTAGCGATACGAACATTACATCAGTTAGCTGTAGATCACGGTGATCAGTTTCCTCATGCTGCTGAAGCTTTTCGGCGTCATACTTATATGGACGATATTACTACAGGTGCTTCCTCAGTCGAAGCAGCCTCTCAGCTTAAAGAAGATTTAATTAATCTTCTTAATTGTGCTCAGCTAGATTTGCGTAAGTGGAGCAATAACAGCCCTTTATTTCTTCGATCGCTACCCATGGAACATTGTCAGTGTCCGAAGAAATTTTCTGATTATAGTTCAATAACGATTAAGGAGGGAGTTCAATGGGATCCTGCTGAAGACTATTTCACTTACTCCGTCTCTCCTGTGAATGTGGAGTTTACGAAACATTAAAGACTAAAAGAGGCTTACTTACAAGACCAGTAGTCAAAGTCTGCCCGCTTCCTCTTGATTGAATCTTATTTTTATTTTTTTATTAATCTAGATTGTAAATTCTAATTTTAAAATTAAATTGACTAAGTTTGATGTTCTTTTGTAGTTTAGTTAAGGTTATCAATGCACCACTTAGCTCAGATATCTATTTAGTTTATATTAATTTATATTCTATGAGCAACTAGGGACCTGGAGAGCTGCCGGGTCGATGGTTGTCTTGTGAAATCCCTAGGTGATTTCAGGTGGGAGGGAATGTTGTGGCTTCGGAACAGTCCCGATATAATATCCTTTTCCTAAGTATTTGCTATCCTCCCGCCTCCCCCATATATGCACTACTCAAAATGGTGCGCCATCTATCGTCAAGAAAAAGAAGAAGCAAGATGGCCGCGCACGCATAAAACGTGTTCGTTACCGCTCGTTTAAAAATACTCAATAAATAAGTCTTAAGACTATCGTGCAATTGCTCGTGTCCATATACATTCGAAGTGCAGTGTGATGTCTGTGTTACACGAGAACTTCAGCCTAAATATTTAGACTTCACCATAACCACGAGGAGTGCTCCAGTCTTGTGAGTATCCTTGCCTTATCTACCCAGTTCTAAAGCTATTTTCATTTACTTCCTGATTGGGATCATCGGGTTAGACAGCCCTTGGTCTGGTTGTTCTCTGGTTCCCAAAACCACCGTACGAAACACATAGCGAAACATTCAAGCCGTAACAATATTAAAATATAATTGTGTAAATAATACTACTGATGTAAAATATTTGCAGTGGTCTCGCAAGTTTCTTGTTTTGAAATATTACATAATATGACCTAATTTAAGCAACAACAGTATCGAATAAAGTGCATAGAATTAAATTTAATTGGACTAAAGTCATACCGTTAGGTGTATTGCCATTGTATTTAAACATACCACAAGAAATTAAATTTGAAGGAACTTTTTTGGGACACGAGCCCTACGAGTAACATCACTCAGAGAACGGTAACGAGCCAATATGCCACGACATAATATTAATTTTTTGAACATTTGCTTGAAGTTTAATGTTACAAACATGAATTTGTATAGAAGTGTACAAAATATAAAAATAGGTATGTAATGAAAGGTGATTAAATTTATAGGAAGATAGATGCAAATGGTTCAGGACCGTGTACTTGGGGAAGATCAATATTAAGCAGTCGACTTTTAAAGGGTTTTATTTATTTGTGTATGTATTTATTCTTGCATTCCTTAAAACAAAGAGTACAAAAAATATAAAAATTAATGTCTTTAAGTAGTCTCTACCCATGTAGTAGTGAAAATTTAACGTATGAATAACAATATAGAATAGAAAAAAAAACAATAAAAATGATAATCAACTACGCAATATACAGGGTTATTTTTCAAATTTTAAATTTAAGCTTAAGTATATCAATAATGATATACCGTTATTGTAGTTTTTGAAAACAGGAGGAAATAAAGCTTCTACTTTTATTAGAAATTATCTCAAATTGAATGTAATTTATGGACAGCGTTTATGCGTACGCGCGCTCCTCTGTTTGCGATTCAATTCACAAACGTTATTCACTGAGTTATACCCTTCAGAAATAGTGTCAAGAATCTAGGTTTAATTATTGACCCGTCTCTTAGTTGGATATCACAGGTGTCCGAGGTTTGTCGTAAAGTCACAGGCATACTTCGTTCCTTCTATCGCCTTAAGTTCTTTCTGCCTCCTTTAACTAAACGTGTTCTTGTCCAAACTCTAATTCTTCCATTATTTGACTATGCCGATGTTTGTCTAACTAATATTTCTCAGGAGCTGCTAAACAGGTTGGACAGGTTACTTAACAACTGTATCCGATTCATCTTTGGCCTGCGCGAATATGATCACGTTTCAGAATTTCGCTCTCAGTTAAAGTGGTTGACTACACGCCAGTGCAGAGATTTCCGAATCCTTTCCACTCTGTTTTCAGTTCTTAATGATCCTTCCTCACCCCTTTATCTAAAAGAAAGATTTCAATTTCTTAGTGACACTCATTCTCTCAATCTCCGTTCTTCACAAAGTTTATTCCTGTCCACTCCTTTCCACCATTCTGGGTCTATATCAAATTCTTTCACAGTTACTTCCATTATCCTCTGGAACAAATTGCCTGTTAACTTCGAACAATACCTGCCAAAAATATTTTTAAAAGAAAACTATATGAGCATATCCATAGCCTACAAAGTTGAGTCAATTTATTTTATATGTTTATAGTTATTTATATATAAATTTATTGAGATATATATGTATTAATGTGTGTATATATATATATATATATATATATATATATATATATATATATATATATGTGTGTATATTATATATGTGTATATTTTATGTATGTGTTGCATGTATATATTTGAACTTTATTATATCATGACAACTTAACTGCCCAAACTCACTCTCTGTTCTACCCAAGGTTAGCTGGTAGAGAATGCCATATAGCATTCAGCTCGTCTTTTGTACAAATATTTGCTGCAATAAACAATAAATAAATAAATAAAACGTTTTTGCTAACCGATCGACCTTTCCAAATGTTTGCGTGCATAGTAAAATAGTAGGCTTTAGATATTTCTGAATGATAATCAGTTAAATAATGCATTACCACGCATTTTGAATATAAAACAAAAAACGACAGAATGTTTTAGATTTTTTTAATGAATTTTTCTTCATTTGCTTATATTTGCTTATATAACTAATTTGAAACTTATTTGCAAATTTTGTCGGTTATTGCAGAATAAGCCTGTATACTGTTAAAGGATTGCAGTTAGTTTAGGGGTTGAAATGATAATAATAATAAAGATGACGATTATAACGATGAGTTGTTAATAAGTAATTAGGTTGTAGATATCTCTCACAAAGACAGAATAAAATAAACTTAATTCAAAAATTTAACATGGTGAATATAAGCACATAGAATAAAAAATAGTACTACGTATCATAATTATTTTGAGAGAATACTTACTAAGGAAGTATAACGCTGTTGTCGTATATAGAAAGAACAATGGCAGACTTTCATACATAAAATTAGTTGAGAAGGAAGTGTCAGTCCCTTAATAACTCTGGCAAAGAATTTTGTCCTGAGAAGGCGTCAAAAAAAGATATTTAGATCTGAACCTGTTTAGGTTATGTCTTATGTCACTTGGAAAAAATCATGCTTCCTGTGGTTGTTTGATGTTAGCTTAATACATAATACATAATTGAGACTTTTTATATTATTGTATCTCTATTATATATTTACTTACTTATCTTCACGCACAATCCCTGACGGGGTAGCCAGAGAGAACAGATTTTATATATTTAATTTATATATTATATATTTGCATACTATAAAGGTATATTTCTAGCATGTCTCCAGGGCCTTTGTGTTATAGTGACATTCTCAAAAGGGACAAAACTCAGAGCCGTAAAGCCAGTAACAAAAACAGTGACATTGTATTTAGCTAGTGTTGCCATAACATTAAATGGAATTGTTAGATAGTACTATGATTGAGATAAAGTATTATTGTAGGAAGTTCTTCGTAAGAGACTAATTCTCAACCATATCACTTTTATTTTTATTATTACTGATAGTATAGTAAATACTAATAATAACTTAATATAAAAATATGTATACTTGGGGAGTGCTTTTAGCCGGGATGGAAGATGTGATTTAGATGTGGACAGGCGTGTCGCTGCCGGGAACAAAGTCAATGGTGCCCTGACTGCGTTAGTCAAAAGGCAAGGCGTAGCGAAGAGTGCACGCCTTGCAACGCAGTGTTGGTACCGACTTTGTTATATGGCAGCGAAACCTGGGTATGCCAGAAGAAGCATAAAAGTAAGTTGAATGCAGTGGAGATGCGATCTCTTCGTAAAATGTGCGGCGTTACCATGGCCGACCGAAAACGAAACGAAGAGATTCGCAATATGGCAGGTTTGAAAGATGACCTTATCACAAAAATTGATAAGGGCGTGCTTCGGTGGTTTGGGCACGTTGAGCGAATGAGTGAAGACCGAATGGTGAAGAAAATATATAGCGCGAAAGTTAATATTAAAAGGTGTCGAGGTAGACCGAGACTAACTTTCGAAGACCATGTGAGCAAATTGCTCGAAGAGGGTAGGGTCAAAAGTACTCGGATACCTAGACGTGCATGCATGAAGAAGATAATGAATCTGAAAGAAGCGAAAGAGGTATGTAAGGATCGTGACACTTGGCGATCTGTTCTCTCTGGCTACCCCGTCAGGGATTGTGCGTGAAGATAAATAATAATAATAATAATAATAATATAAAAATATTATGTGTTTTGTGTTGGTAGTCTTCAAAGTGTAAAGATTCAAGTAATAATGACAAATTAAGGTGTCTTGGAAAAGTCTTTTGATAACTATAGGAAGTTTACAGTAGACTCCTATGAATGATGTATAGATGTAGAATGATGGCGATCTATTCATCATGCTAATGTCTTTTTTTAAATGAGAAGGTGACAAACCTGCACAAAGCTCACACGATGGCAAGTGAATGCTGTGGCCTATAAACATATACATCTATTCTCAATTAAGAATCAAAATGCAGATGCATTGCAATCCCAGAGGACTTAGACAAAATTCCTCGTTATCAGTAACTTTTTTACTGATAGTCCTTGGTTCTCTACACTCACTATACGAAAAAATAAGATTAGGCTATTTTACTCTGGTATTCTGTGTTCCAAACTTGAGACGACCCATCCGTACTGCAACCATAATACATAGGCTACACTAAAAGTATCGGGAATGGAATATTTCCACTGTTCCTGTCATATTAAAATCTTTTTAATTGAAAAGTCCTTGGTTTTTTAAAATTGAATACCATTTATTTATTTAAAAAAAAATTCTCGGTCTTGTCACAAGGTTTTGTCAAACTTGTTTAGTCGTTGAGAAAATGGAATTGACTCGAGAAAATTCAAGAGCGATGATTTATTATGACTTTCGAAGTGGTTTAACACAAAAACAGTGTGTTGACCGGATGATTTCTGCATTTGGTGATGAAGACCCATCCAAAACCACAATTTATCGCTGGTTTGCTGAATTTCAACGTGGACTTGTCAAGCTCAGTGATGATCCCCGTCAAGGTCGTCCAAAAACTGCGTGCTGATGAGGAAGATCGACAATGTGCGTAAGCTGATTGAGGAAGATCGACATGTGACATACCGCGAAATTCAGGAAACTTTTGACATTGGCATGAGCCAAATACAAATAATCTTGCATGAACAATTAGATGTAAAAAAATTGTTTACCCGATGGATACTGCCTTCGCTCTGTGAAGAGCAAAAAGCGGCTCGCGTTACTTGGTGCGTCAGAAATCTCTAAAGATTCCACGCAGGATCTTCAAATGCTGTATACAACATCGTATCAGGTGACGAATCCTGGATATACGCGTACGAACCCAAAACCAAAAACCAGTCACGAGTTTGGGTGTTCGAAAATGAGTTAAAGCCAACAAAACTTGTTCGTTCACGGAGTGTTGCAAAAAAAAAAATGGTGGCCACGTTTGTCTCCAAAACCGGCCATGTTACGACTATTCCTCTTGAGGGACTAAGAATGGTTAATGCAGAATGGTATGCTAGCATTTGTTTGCCACAGGTTGTATCTGAACTCCGTAAAGAGAACTGCAATCGCCGCATCATCCTCCATCACGACAATGCGAGTTCTCACACCGCACACAAAACAAAAGAGTTTTTAGAGCAAGAAATCATAGAATTATTAGACCATCCACCGTACAGCCCTGACCTAAGCCCTAATGATTTCTATACTTTCCCTATAATAAAGAATAAAATACGTGGACAGAGATTTTCGTCACCTGAAGAAGCTGTTGACGCCTACAAAACGGCCATTTTGGAGACCCCAACTTCCGAATGGAATGGTTTCTTCAATTATTAGTTCCATCGTAAGAAAAAATGTGTCAAATTTCGCGGAGAAAACTTCAAAAAGCAATAAATACATTTTTAAATAGTAATGTTGTGTCACTTCCTTGATTCCCGAATTTTTCAGTGCCGTATAGCTGCAATGTAGCTCTACCTCGTATCTACCTTAGTGACGGCTATGATTTCATTTTTCAAACTGTGATACGGATCCAGTAGTAACATTATTATACTATACTTACTTACTAAACGTCGACGATGAAGTTGGCTGGAGCGACGCCAAGCAATCCTTTTCAATATAAATTCTGTTGCAGTGCCTTGAATCTGTATGTTAAAATATGAATTAGTAATTTTGATTGCAAAACCTTTGAATTACGAATGCCTAAGTCTTAAGATAATTTTGAATTTAACTTTGCATACCACTGCCTATCAAATACTACCCAATATTGTTCCGTGGGTGCCGTGAGAAGCGACAGAACGAAACAAACAAGGATATGGGCAGCAAGGTCTTTCTAATAACAACCAGAAAAGAAAAAAAAACTGTTCAAGCCGACACGCTTGCCAACCGTAGCAACCATTACAAATATTCCCCTTATGAACCTATGGTGAGGCTTATGTGCAGCAGTGGACTTTGATGGACTGTAACTTTTTTTATAGTAGAGGGGACAAACGAACATACGGTTCACTAGATGTTAAGTGACTACCGCCGCCCGTGGACAACAGCAATACCAGGGGAATCACATGTGCGTTGTTAGAATAGAATAGATTAGAATAGAATAATTTTTATTCAATACAGATGACATGTGTAATTCTTATTGAAAGTAATTTTTTACTTGTACTTTTACCTTGTACTTGTACTTGTACTTGTTTTTCACTGGTTCGAAAAAACCATCTGTCCTGGGATGAACCAGCAAGAAACCCAGCGAGATTTTTTTAAAGTAAATTTTATATGAATGGTTGTACAAACTATTTATAAAATGTATTTTAGAAACAGCTTGGAAACGACCACCTCATTGCCAGGGAGTTTTTGTATAGGATATGGTGACAAAATATGGTTCTACCTGACAGTAAGTGGTTGCTGTGACCCATACACATCTACATTTATCCTCAATAAAGAATCAAAATGCAGATGCGTCGTACCTCGTTATGACCAAGATGGGTTGCCTTTTTTCCAGTAAAATGGGTCTCCGGTTCTCTACATTCTGTGAGAGCGTGGTCCTTACCCGGTCGAGCCGACCCATTTGTGCTACAACTATACTACTAATATATCTGCATTATGGCTCTACTACGTATAATCAACCATGTTTTAATTTATATTATAATAACCCTTCTTATATAGTTTAGTTTAATAATATTATATTTAAACTTGGTGGTAAAGAGACCTTGTATATTTTCATATACATTACCCCAAGAATAAATTACTGACTCTGTGGAGTCAAGTCGTTAGAAAGGTGTAACCTCTTTTCTTGAAGGTCTCTAAGTGGTCTCTGGTAAACGATTCGAATGTTGTGCGAGGAAGAAAACTTCTAGTAAAATGCACAGTGGTGGACCGCACAAGCATTCTGATGGTGTGGATGGTATCGTGAGTTTTGTCGCGGCTGAGTTTGTTCTTGAAATTTGGTGGCTGAGATTACAAATCGAAAAATTAATAAATGAATGGATCAATGCATTTCATTGGAACAAGTGCACAATTTTGGTTCTTTGAACATTCAAATGCTATTTTTTTTATACAATTTAAATATCCTACACATTAAATTAAACGACGGACCAAAAATTTATATTCAACAACTGAAGGTGTTTCGGGGTTTCTCTGCGTGATAAACTTAGAAATGAGGATATCCGCAGTAGAACCAGAGTAACAGATATAGCCCAACGGATTAGTAAGCTGAAGTGGCATTGGGCCGGCCATATAGCTCGAAGAACCGGCAACCGATGGGGAATAAAGGTTCTGGAGTCACAGCCTCGTAACGGTAGGAGAATTGTAGGGTGACCCCCTATTAGATGGAGTTACAACCTGGTAAGACATGCAGGAAGTCGATGGATGCAGGTGGCTTAGGACCGTGTTTTGTGGCATTTCTTTGGGGGAGTGGAAGCTATGTTCAGCAGTGGACTTGTGAAGCGTTGTAATGATGATGATGAACTGAAGTTAGTCGGATTTATCACGACACCGGCACGTCAAACACCTCGGTCCACCCCGTGATTTACAGTACCCATGATCACGGTGTTAAATTAAACGCGATAAAATCCGTAAAATTATTTTCATTTAATGCTTAAATCTTTATTACAATGTTAATTATTTACGAGGCTTTGCTAAATTATATATTATTATATAGTAGTAATGATTCCATTACGATACGATGCCGTCGTCTTTTGTTGACGATAGACTACTATAAGAAATAACTGCACAATCAACCTAGTGATAAATTACCACTGCAATGTACTAACATCTGAAGCCAGAGAAAAAAAGTTTGTATTTTGGATTAAACTAAATTTTAAAGCTTTTTCTCACTTTATAAAATTATTTTGTTTTAATTTTTTGCGGTTAATTACATAGCTTTGTGGCATTCCTTGGGGGAGGCCTATGTTCTGCAGTGGACTTATGAAAGGCTGTAATGATGATGATGAATAATTACATAGCATATAAATTACATTGAATATTAATATCATGTTCTAACACGTCTATGCGTTTGTTTTTCAGCATGTAGAATACGCATAGGTATTTGGGATTATATTTATGAACGTTGTAATCGATGCATATTTACCTTATGTAAATTAAGTTCATGGTATCTGTTCTATTAAAAAAACCTACATGGACTTCTAGACGAAGAAATGTAGAAGTTTTACAACACAACAAATAATTGGAAACTAAAATGAATTATTTTAATATATTTCCATAATTGATTAGTTTATTAATGAAAATTAACAGAATACAAAAGAACTAATGTAATGATTTCCACACGAAGCCGTTATTCGATAAGATTTTTACTTGAGTAGCTGTTTTTCATCTAATTGTGGTACATTTATATATACGCCTTCGAACAAGAAAATATATAGAGACGCATAGTCTAATAAAGTAAACATTTGGTGTATTAAATTATTTAAATTTCGAAAGAATTAATCTCCGAAAACTGTGAGTGAGTTGTGACCGTAGGTGAGTCGCAGGGTTTTTATTTTATCCTAGACTTAAATAAGCATATATTTCTTTATAGAATAATATCTTTATGTAATATATAACTCTTCCGTATGATCTCCTCTTAACCAGCTTTTGATGATTTTTTGTATGTTTGACGGATCCACCTGGAAAGTTTAGATTCAAAGTTGAACCCAGGCGAGCGGGGCCAGGGCGAATGACTATTTTAATCCATTCGCTGTCCCATTTACTATATATAGTTCATTGTGTCTGAAAATCAGACACTGAAAATGTTAATGCATAATTTTTTTATTAAAAAAAATTGATTCTAAATTTTTGTAGAGAATTGTTTTATAAAAAAAATATTCTAAATTTTGTAGAGATTTTGATTACGCTTTTTATTTGTTTGATTACGTCAAAAATATTCAAACGTAGAAAGTATGTTCAAAAACAATTTTTTTCAGTATTAACCTTCAAAATAATTAATAATTTAATAACGCGAAAAAAACAGATCACTCTATGGTTTTCAGTTCATTCTCGCTTATCGTAAAACCTTACTTAGCTGATGAAATACGGCTAATCTTGTTAAAATAAAAGGTGCGGAATATTTTTCTCATTTAATGATATACTTGCAAATAGTAGTACAACGTGAATGTTAACAAAATCACCATTTATTCATTCATTACAGCCCTTCACAAGTCCACTACTGAACATTAGCCTCCCCCAAAGAATGCCACAAAGCACAGTCCTGAGCCACCTTCTTCCATCAACTTCCTTTATGTCTTACTAGACCAATACTCCATCTATTGAGGGGTTGCCCTACATGTCGCTTACGAAATCACCATAAAGAGATTATTATCTCTTTTTAATCCCCAAAGTAATTACAGTAGAGCTACAATGAGAATGTCAAACGTGTGTTGGAGAATTCTCCACCTCGTTCTATAGGTTTTACAACATAACAAATAATTGGAAACTAAAATCAATTCTTTTAATATATATTCATAATTGATTAGTTTATTAATGAAAATTAACAGAATACAAAAGAACTAATGTAATGATTTCCACAGGAAGCCGTAATTCGATAAGATTTTTACTTGAGTAGCTGTTTTTCATCTAATTGTGGTACATTTATATATACGCCTTCGAACAAGAAAATCTATAGAGACGCATAGTCTAATAAAGTAAACATTTGGTGTATTAAATTATTTAAATTTCGAAAGAATTAATCTCCGAATTCTGTGAGTGAGTTGTGAACGTAGGTGAGTCGCAGGGTTTTTATTATTTTATCCTAGACTTAAATAAGCATATATTTCTTTATAGAATAATATCTTTATGTAATATATAAGTCTTCCGTATGATCTCCTCCTAAGCAGCTGACCCGATTTTGATGATTTTTTGTATGTTTGCCGGATCCACCTGGAAAGTTTAGATTCAAAGTTGAATCCGAGCCCAGGCCAGGGCGAATGACTATTTTAATCCATTCGCTGTCCCATTTACTACATATAGTTCATTGTGTCTGAAAATCAGACACTGAAAATGTTAATGTATAGTTTTGTTATAAAAAAAAATTGATTCTAAATTTTTTGTAGAGGTTTTGATTACGCTTTTTATTTGTTTGATTACGTCAAAAATATTCAAACGTAGAAAGTATGTTCAAAAACAATTTTCTTCAGTATTAACCTACAAATTAATTAATAATTTAAAAACAAGAAAAAAGATTACTCTATGGTTTTCTGTTCATTCTCGCTTATCGTAAAACCTTACTTAGCTGATGAAATACGGCTAATCTTGTTAAAATAAAAGGTGCGGAATATTTTTCTCATTTAATGATATACTTGCAAATAGTAGTACAACGTGAATGTTAACAAAATCACCATTTATTCATTTATTACAGCCCTTCACAAGTCCACTACTGAACAATAGCCTCTCCCAAAGAATGCCACAAAGCACAGTCCTGAGCCACCTACTTCCATCAACTTCCTTTATGTCTTATCAGACCATTACTCTATCTATTGAGTGGCTGCCCTACATGTCGCCTACAAAATCACCATAAAGAGATTATTATCTCTTTTTAATCCCCAAAGTAATTACAGTAGAGCTACAATGCGAATGTCAAACGTGTGTTGGAGAATTCTCCACGTTGTTCATTGCGTGGGTATCTTAAAAAAAGACGATGGGAAACAAAACAAAGATATATTGCTTCTAGAACAGAGATTTAGACCAGACAAGCAAAACAAAAAAATTTTCCTTTCTTACACATCATCCGTAAGTCAGTCGACAGTCCATCCATCTTTTCTTAGGCCTCACTCACTGCTGCATTGCGTCTCTGCGATGGTTGCTTGGCAGGTCGCTGTCCTCAATGGCACTCTCAGTGCCCTGGTTAGACTAATAACTTAAGTAGTTTTGCCCAAGTCGGGTCCCTTCATTACAGGGCTGCAGACTGTCTGACCTCCGTAACATAATAATATATCTCTATAAATTTCCTATCTTTGAATGATTGAAGGCAACTTGTGAGACAAACATGATCGTAAAATGCATAATTATTCCCATTCCCTTGACGTGAGCGGTAGACTAATGATACGCACCAACACAATTGTATGATCAGCACGGCTAGTTAGCCATGCAGATCATGCTTGTGGTGATGCCTTACACTTACATCACGTCTGCAGGAACGGCAGTCTGGCAGGTGGTGGCGCTTACGGAAGGCTTTTTATGGCCAGTGTGCCTATTATTGTCAAATCAGTGTGACGTACATTCACTGTGGCTGGATTTGATCGTATTGTTGAGCACCACCATTAATGCCTTTTAAATAAATCTGTATGGCGTTGATACGCATTGACATACGCGACTTCGTTCGATGTTTGTTCTTACGCACTACTAAGGAGCTAAGACCTCTTTTATTGGTACCTCAGTTATTTTGCTGTGGACTACGATCCAGTTCCCAATTTAACGTCCCCGTCGGGGGAGAGATTTGGTTGGTTAGCGCTCCACCCACATGGCGTGTGTGGAGCCTTGTGCCACGCCCAAATTTTTTTAATGTGCGAGAGCGAAGCCCATGTATCTCGTATTTGATATACATATTGTGAGTCTTTTCCAAGCGGGAAGGGATTAATTAATAAGTTGACTGATGTGAACCTAGAACCACTTGTGGAATAGTGACGATTTAATTTTCGTAAAGCTTTTTGAGTTCTATCTTCGTAAATTGGGGTCTTAGCTTATAAGGCACTGCCAACAGCTTTCGACTGCTTTAGTGAATATTTGTTCTTCCAAGATACACCAAAAAGAACTAAGTTACTATACAATTATCACATAAATAAGGGTCTCAACTAAGACGACCTCGCCATACTTTTATAAACGGCCATATTCAAACCTTTAAAAAGATCAATATAATATTAATAATATACTGGTCATGTAAATTTTATATATTTATATTTTTTTTACAGAATTAGTTTGATAAACGAGCACACAGTCCACCTGATGGTAAATGGTTGCTGTGGCCCATAGACATCTACATCTATCCTCGATTACGAATCAAAATGCGGATGCGTTTTCACCCGTGAGGACTAAGATGGAATGCCTCGTTTCCAGTAAAAATGGATCTCTGGTTCTCTACACTCACCATACGAACCAAAGCAGCGTTATGCTGCTATTTTACGCTGGTATTCTGTGAGAGCATGGTCATACCCCGGTCGAGCCGAGCCATTCGTGCTACAACAATACCAGTAATATAGCTGCAGCATGGCTCTACCAAGTTTCAAATAAGTTATATATAAAAAGGGGGAGCGTTACAGTACGTTGGCCACCCAATAAGTTTTGAGATGCTCGAAATTTATAGATGGAACGCACCCGTGTAAACATATAATGTTTCTAAAAAGCAAATTTATTTAAAAATCGAACTCCATAAGCCAAAAGCTCAATACTAAAAAAAAAAAACAAAGTCCTACTAATTTTCCTGCAACGCTTCCCGCGCTTTTCATTTATCATGATGGAACTTAACCGTGAACATTTGCGAGCTATGATATATTATGATTTTAAATTTGGTTTAACCGAACAATTAAGTTTACAACGGTTACAATTAGCATAAGGGGACTCAGCTCCATCACGCGCAACAATTTTTAGGTGGTTTGATGAATTCAAAAGAGGTAAAATTAATCTTAATGTTGACCAAAGAACCGGGGCCCTGCAACCAGCAGTAACGGCAGAAAATGTATGGACTACTGAAATTTTCGAGGAGACCCACGAATCATGATATAGAATATTAGAAAATTATGGTGAAAAGATTAAAGGTCTGGAAAAAAAAGATACAGTAGCAGTACTTATTACTAAATATGAAAATTCTCTTTATCATAATCAAAAAAAGTACATAAAACTATTAAACAATTTTGTAAACCAGCCGGATAGGAAATTTAACATGATAATCACTGGTGTTCGTTATAATGGCAAGAACGACAATGAGATTTACCATATCAATGATCAAATAGTTAACATAGCTAAAGTCAATGAAAATATTAAATTTCTGGACCCGAATATGATATATGAAAATACAAGGAACTATAAATCGTTGAAAAACTTTATTATAGAAAATGTAATAACAAGTATAGACCGCAAGTTTCAAGGATCATCCTCACTGCGTTTCATCAAATGCCAAGACGAATACCCTTCTTCAAGTGATAAAGGCTCAAATTTTTTAACAGCGCAAGAGCCGATTCAAGAACGGTAATTCTTCATGTGAATGTTCGAAGTATACATAATAAATACTTAGAAATCGAAAGCTTAGCTAATGAACAAAACTGCGACGTGTTGTGTTTGACGGAGACGTGGGGTAAAAACCATCAAATACAGGCGATGTCTATTGAAAACTATACACTCGCGACTTGTTTTAATAGAATAATTTTTGAACACGGCGGAACGGCGATATATGTAAAAAATACTTTAGAATATAAAATTAGGAACGACATAAATAAACTATCATTTGAAATGAATTGTGAATTAGTAGCAATAGAATTAAGATCCTCAAAAACAATAATCATTGCACTTTACCGACCTGACTATGATATGAGTCTATTCTTTGAAATACTTACAAAACTTTTATATAAACTTTGTCAAGAGAACAAAAAAATTGTAATAGCAGGTGACTTGAACTTAAATGTTTTAAAAATTGACGCAAATATTAAAAAGCTTGATGGAATACTTAAAAATTTTAATTGTAAATGGATATTAAACGAACCAACTAGAACCCAAACAAATAAACGAAATAAAACCAGTTCTACTTGTATAGATAACTTTATTGTTAATTTTAATGAATGTAAAGGATGTGTATTAGGTCAAAAACTTTCTGATCATAATGTAATTAAATTAGAATTAGTTAATCAAAAAAACTGTAACAATAAACATGAAACTTATATAGGCAGAAACTTTTCAAGGAATAATCTTGATTATTTTAATTATTTATTCAACAAAAATTACACTGGGATTAAATCAGAAATTGTAATGACTGATGACGCGAACGCAAGAATGAGAATTTTACATGAAGCGCTGCACCATTATTACAACATTGCTTTTCCAAAAATAAAAAAACAAGTAAGGGGCAAATATAAAAAAATGGACTACATTAGGTATAGAAACTAGTAAGAAAAACTTAATTAAAATGGAAATATTACAAGAGCACTACCCTACCCAACAGAGAAAATTGAAAATTAAAAAATATAAGAAATTATTACTAAAAACAATGATAACCGCAAAAAAATTACAATATCGTATTAGGATTACGAAGGCAAAAAATAAAATTAAAGAATCGTGGAATATTATAAATGAGCAGGTAGGGAAAAATAAACGGCAAAATATAAAATCTAGAATTGAATCGATAAAAAACGATAGTGGGCAAATTATTACAGAATCTCAAAAAATTGCAAGAAGTTTTAATGATTTTTTCTGCAATATAGCACATAGATTAACGAGTAATTTAGAAATTGACGCAGAAAATTGCATGAAATACTTAGATTACTCCAATAGGCCACTAACATCTATTTATTTTTACCCATTAGATTATACAGAGCTAAAGAACATTGTTAATAGTATTATTCTAAATTCCGCTAAAAGCATTGTAATGCATTATCAATCGAGGCTAGGTATTTATGGTAACTCGGCTACAAAAGAAAATGTATTTTTAGGGTATACAGTAGATAACACAATCAACCATAAAGCCCACATTGAAAAAATTTGTAAGAAAATAGCTAGCGGTAATTATGCATTGTTTAAACTCAAGCCATTATTAGATAAAAAGACACTCATATCTGTGTACTATGCCTATATTCATTCAATAATAAGGTATACCATTACTATTTGGGGTAATGCTACGGATATTATAAAAGTTTTAAAATGTCAAAAACAGTCTATAAGAATAATCAATGGTCTGAAAAAAAGTAGTCCGGCAAGAAAACATTTTAAGAACGATAACATAATGACAGTGGTTTCGCTTTATATATATAATAGTTTATTAGAGGTACACGAGGATAAGGAAATACCAAAAAAGAAAGACGTAAATCAATACAATCTGCGTTATAATGAAAAACGTGTTCTACCAATGAATAGATTAATCAAAGTAAAAAAACAAGGGCGTTACTCAAAAATATTGATGTATAATAAATTACCAAAAAGTATAACCAGCCTAAACTATAGCATATTTAAACGAAAACTTAAGTATTTTTTTGAAAATAACCCAATTTACAAATTAAGCGAATACATGTCAATGCAACTCTTGGAATCATCATTCTTGTGCAAAGTGCAAACAAAATAACTTACCTAATTCTATTACTAATTCTATTACCTAGTACAATAATGTAATTAAATAATGTAATTTAACCTTATAAATTTAAGAACTTTTGTAACCAATGACTTGCCTGTAACGATTGTTATATTATGGCCAATAAATATTTCTGATTTTGATTCTGATTCATATATAAGGACATCGAAAAAATTGTAGGCATTAGTTCGGGGAACAATTACACCATTCTACATCAACATCTTGGAGTGAGGATGCTTTGTTGTCGATGGATCGCTCGTTTGCTCTCCGAAAGTAAAAAACAGACTCGTGTGGATTGGTGCCATGAAATGCGTCTACGTTTTGAAAACGGGGCAGAAATCGTTACTGATGACGAGATATAGATCTATCAATATGATCCGGAAAATAAAAGGGAATCATCGGTATGGGTCTACTTAGCAGCACAGTTACCGACAAAACTGCAAAGACCTCGCAACGTCGGCAAAAAATGGTGGCTAGTTTTTTTTCGCGGAGCGGACATTCGTCGATAGAAATACTGGAAAATGGTAGGTCAGTTAACTCAGAATAGTACACTATAGTTGCATGCACAGACCAAAGATCGGGCTTTGGGTAATCATGCTGCATCACAATAACGCCTCTTCACATACCTCCCTTAGAACATAAGCATTTATTGAGGAATCTGGTGTTGAAATACTAAGTGGCCCACCCTACAGCTCTGACTTAGCTCCTTGTTATTTAAAATTGTTCCCAAGAAGCCGTGGCTGCCTACGAAGAAGCGATTTCCGACCTGTCAGATCAAGACTGGCAAAAGTATTTTCAGAGTTGGTTTAGGCGAATGGAACTTTGTATAGAGCATGATGGAGAATATTTTGAATAGATGTAAAATAAATATTAATAGTATTTAGAATACTTCTTGTATATCTCAAAACTTATTGAGTGACCTACGTATCACTAACCATTACGCTAGCGCACGCAGACAAAGCAGTTGGGTAGCGCTTTTTTCCGACTTGCTTAACATTAATCAATATTCAAGGCTATATCAAAGGTGTAGCTTAATGCTCAATAGCGTATAACTATTCCTGATGAAATTGGCTATCATATACAAAGATAATTTATTAAATGGGACTGGTAATTGCAGAGTGTATATTTAAACAATCAAAAAAAAACCTCTTCCGCTTTATTATATTAGTGTAAATTTTATCTCATTCTAAGGTATCGCTTTTTCGTTTAATTGAGTTTCAAATTATAACGATGCTTAAGAAGTTTTTGCTTCAAAAATTTTAGCTGGACACAGATTTATTCTAAATTTTGATAGTTTTCTTTTACCAAATATTTATATTGCTATAATTGTTTGCTATTATTCCATATTGGCTTTTTACAGTGTTATCATGCATATTATATAAAACAATTTTTAAATGAGGATTAGAATTTAAATTACAAATTATGTGTAAACTTTTCTACTGTCATTTCATTACAACCTGAAAAAAGTTAAGAGAATTCTCATGAACTGCCACTATCCGACAAACAATTTAAAATAAAGGAACAAACTAAAAATTTTCTACATTGTACATTTTCTCATGGGAGTACAACGGCTATTCTCTGTTAGTATCAATTGTCTACCACAAAGTTCTATAGCGAGTGCGATTCGATTGTCAAGAGTACAAACAGGCTTCATTCATTTGCATGCAACAAAGCAAATGGTATACATAATATGCATGTTACTTGAAAGTAGGACGGTCTATTGCAGTCGCTATTAAAAGTGTTATGTGATGGAACTTAATACTTATTCTGTAACTTGTTTATAATATAAATAAGGATGGCGGATGAGATCTAACATCACTAAAAAGGGCTTCAAATTATTTGAACTACAATGTAGTGGCGGTGTATGAATATCAATATCCATATTATCCTGAAGGTGTTATAAGAGACGACAGAAGGAAACAAAACAAGAGATGCTGCGGTAGAGCCATGCTGCATTTGTATTCTAGTTGTACTTTGTGTTGTTGACAGCCTAGTTGGTCTAGTGGTTGTAGTAGTGCAACTGTTAATCATGAGGTCCCGGATTCGAATCCTAAGTCGGGCCAAAAAAATCAGTTATTGAGTTTTTCCATCACGAAATTCTCAGTAGCTGCCCGGAGTCAGGATGTTGGCGGTGTCTCACCCCCGTGCCTCTGAAAACACGTAAAGCCGTTGGTCCAGCGCCCGATCTCTCTCCGGTCATGTCTGTTTACCGTCCCATCGGACTATGAGAGTGAGGGAACAGTGAGTGCACCTGTGCTTGCGCATACACTCGGACACTAAAATCCTGTCCTACGCCGATAGCTAGTTTCCGTTGAGAGTGGCCGCCGTGACCGAAATTCGGTCTGGAGGACATTATTATTATTATTATTGTAGTTGTAGTACAAATGGGTCGGCTCGACCGGGGAAGGACCACGCTCTCACAGTACACATAATACCATTTAATAATAAAGTTGCAGAGAGTGTAGAGAACCGGAGATCCATTTTACTGGCAACGAGGCATTCCAACTTAGAACTAAGTGGTGACAGGGGTGACAACACAACTGTATTTTGATTCTTTATCGAAAATCTAAGGAACACATTATCCGCTTACCATCAGATGGACTGTGTGCTCGTTCGTCACCTTTATTCTATTAAAAAAATGGGCAGCAGAGTCTTTCTAATAACAACTGAAAAATAATTGCAATTCCAACCCGACTGCCAAGCGTGGCAACTATGGCAAAAATGAGACCATATATGGGCGAGGCCTATGTTCAACAGTGGATTTTAATGGGCTGTACAGATAAAGATAAATATTAATAAAATAAAAATATAACTACTATGATGCAAAGGTTGAAATTTAAAATCATATTATGGTTATTACGTCGAATGTAATCATGACACACAATCGCACATTTTTTATAACTTTCTATCGCACAAAAATTGAAATGTTAAAAACGGTTCACCCTGCAGGATATCTCTGGAACTTCCCACATATTTTCGAACGAAACACTCGAAAATCTATTTAATTTTTGTTTTTTTTTGTTTTTATATTTTTGAAAATCTTTGAAACGACGCGACCGATTGACTTAAAAATTTAATCAGCTAGAAATCTCAATAAACACTTTCGAACGCCGCACATCTCTAAAGATATCGTAAGGCACATTTTATTTACATACATATTATATAAATACATACATACACACACATACACAAATAGCCAGACGTCCAGCCTGGAATAGTCGGAACGGCTTCCTAGAACCTCAAAACGTGGAGATCTGATGAAAACTCGCATTCTCAAAGTCGGAACGAAATCTATAACTTCCTACTTTTGAATTTTTTTTACCTATTTATATCAGAATAAAACAAATCGATGTATTTGAGTTGGTTTTGTGAACCAATGGTTCAATAAACGTAACTGATGATATATTATCAAAATGGACTCCGTACACTTGGCAACCAGCCAACGTTGACATTACGTGCAGGGCCGACAGAGTAAGTGTCAACGTATGTAACAACAAGCTAAATGAACCCCTGTCGCACTTTGGATCACGAGTGACTGTTTAATTTATCAAACTCATTTATTTATTTTTATCGCAGCCTTATTAACCGATAAGGAAAAATGGTTTTCGTGTAGCAGTCTCGTACTGCTGATTGTAATAATAATAATATCGCTTATTCTCTTAACAATATATTAGAGATGACAAATAGTTGCATGTTGTATATTACTGTCTACACATTGTCATAAATATGCAAAACATTTAATTTATGTATATAAATTAAATTAAAATAAAAGTACAATCACCATGTCAATTATTATAATTAATTATTAGGCAAATCAAATTCAATATGTATCGATACAAATTAAGAAGTCAAAAGAGTCAGACAGTCCATTAATAATAGGTTTACTTAAAACTAAATATAATTCAATGATTATAAACTGTTTTTTATGAACTTTGTACTGTCTTTTTTGAACTGAAAAAGAACAGGAAGCGTTAGGTCATTTATGTACATGACATTCAAATACATACAATATTAATTATCATAATAATAAAAAACAAAACTACGAACTAAATTATCATACAGTCCGCGATACTCACCGCGATATATTGCCAAGAACGCTGTCTGCGTTTTCTCGCTAAATGGTTCTACTCTTTTGAGCGAAAAAAGAAAACGCTTTCTATCACTAGGTTACATTCATCAGTAGATTTCATATAAGAACTGATATAATTCCAAGTATATACACCGGGCATTTTAAAATCTAATCTAAAATTTCGAGTAAATTTATTTTTTAATTTTTAACATTTATATAAGCTACAAAGTTGTAAGAAATGCCAACTTCAAGAAATTGGTTGCTTTATTCAGTATCGTCACTGACTTTGAGATCTTGTGACAGTTCGACTTATTTGTAAATTTAAATCGAATTTGTAATTGACTTAACTGAGTAATGTTGGTAGTACTTTCCGAGTCTTCGTTAATTTAGTTATCTTAATTCGTAATTAGTCTTGTCACTGACGCTAAAACATTATTTATCCATCTAATCACCACAGAAAAAGAAAAAGATAAATCATTAAGGATTTTTCTTGTTGCCATAATAAAACTATAAGAATATTCTGCTGTACATTTTTTTTTATAGGAGAGGGGCAAACGAGCATGCGGCTCACCTGATGGTAAGTGACTACCGCCGCCCATGAACAACCGCAACACCAGGGGAATTGCAGATGCGTTGCCGGCCTTTTAAAAAGGAGTAGGCTCTTTTCTTGAAGGTCCCTAAGTCGCATCAAATTATGGAATTTGCTTCAGATTACGAAGATAAGTAGTATATTATTAGAGACTTTTTATATTATATAGACTGTGGTAAGTGCAAGAAAAATCGCATGACCTCCAATTGATAACTGTATAGCAGATGCATTGTCACCCCTGACGACTAAGATGGAATGCCTCGTTTCTAGGAAACAGAGTTTTGTTTCTCTATACTCACTATACGAAACTCAGCAGCGTTAAGCTGCTATTTTACGCTGGTATTCTGTTAGATCATGATCCCACCCCGGCCAAGCCGACCCATTCGTGCTACAACCATACTGGAGCAGCAGCGTGGTTCTACCACGTAAAATAAACATTTGTAAATATGGCAGTATTCTGCATCTAAAATAAACAACAGACGTTTCATATTTTACGATAAACCTTCAGGGTAAGTACTTATTCACCAGTTAATACGAAAAGGATAGTTGGCGGCGCTCCAGCAAACTTTATCACCATCCGTCAGTCCGAAAACAAGTGCAGTTGCTTACTAAATTGAGTTATTCTGATGCAATGGTACTTATATCGCTACGTGTACGAAGTGTTTCGCATTTATTTTAATCATTAGTAAATTATCTACAACGATCCTGATTATATATTTATTCATCTAGCCTTCATTGTACACTATAATCCAGAATTTTATAAGAAGTAGATTTAAATTATAACATACAATGAGGTAAATTGCTTCAGAAAATTTAAACCACGCATACTGGGAATACATACCCCACAAACACACACAGACCAATGCAAAAATTATATAACTACACAACCTATATAAAATTTCAATCTTAAGATTGGGGAGCTTGCAATGCTCACGACATCCATGTTACATCTCAGGGAGGAACGACAGCCTGATATCCAGCGCTTCATGGGATTTTATTCCCATGTAAGGAAGAGTCACCTTGGATTGACTAAGTTTATATATAATTTCTTTTGAATGGGGCAATATTTATTATATTATATTGTTATTTGTTTATTTACTAACTGTTCCCCGCAACTTCGCCCGCGTACACGCAAGCGTACACACATACACCAGTAAAACTAATAACTTCCCGATTTTTTGAAAACGCAAGCTCAAAGTCGCTCATCGAGTTTTGGAGAGGGCTATGCTCGGGGATTCTCTGCGTGATAGACTTAGAAATTACGAAATCCGCAGTAGAACCAGAGTAACTGACATAGCCCAACGGATTCGTAAGCTGAAGTGGAAATGGGCTGCCCATATAGCCAATGAACATACAACCGATAGGGAAGCAAGGTTCTCGTATGGCAGCCTCATACTGGTAGGCGAAGTGAGGGGTGGCCCCCAACTAGATGAAGTGACGACCTGGTAAGACATGTCCGACATGTAACACATCTCCGAACATACCTCTTTCCGTCGCCCTCTGATCGTACTTTGAGTATAGTTGGAGTAGAATAGAATAGAATAAAATAGAATAGAATAGAATAGAATAGAATAGAATAGAATGGAATATAATAGAATAGAATAGAATATAGAATAGAATAGAATATATAAACAAAGATAATATTTGAATATAAAGATTGATTTTTATTTTATTTTAGTTGTGACATGAAACATCTAAATGGGTAGTATAAAATATTTACATCATCATCATTTACAACATCATATGAGAAATTTCTCCCGTACCGTAGATTAATTTTTCATACATTAATTACACGAGAACAAACATGTAAACAAAAATTATTTGTAGGCCATGTAAATATTTTTTCCGTGCGGGATTCAAACTCCCGGTCTGCAACACCGAAGTCAAACGCGTAGCAACTATGCTACCAAGCGGTAAAATTAAATGTATCGCAAGTAGTAAAGACGATAGCTCTCCATGTAATTAAATCGCAACAAATCAATGACTAAACAACAAGTTCATCCAGGAATTGTTAATTAATTGATAAATAGCTAAGAGGATATATGTACCAAGACAGACAGACCCCTTGGTAGAAATTGCTGTAAAACCATTCGTTGTGGCATTATACCATTATTTGCGGCATATAAAAAAAAAGTCTACAGGTTCGTTGTCATTTTTCACTTCGAAGAACTGAGAATAAAGCTATACCCTCACAATTTGTAGTTATGTTTGACCTTTATACTATAGAAATTACAACAAAGCAATGGATTGATTTTCTGCTTAGCTAAAGAAATGGGTAAAAGTTATTTACGCAATCTAACTTCTAACAAAAGTAGAAAATGGTCTCCACTACCTAAGAAACCCATTAGTCTTAACCTACTTATGTGTACTACAAGTAATTCTCGGCTATTGTGAAAATAATACATAATTAAAATTGAAAATTTTGTGCAACCGACTTCAATTTATATTATTAAGAATAACTCAAAAACTATCGATCAGACCTTGATCATGGGACTACATGAGAAGCGCTAGCTTTCAAATAAATAAAGAATTATCGAAATCGGTTCACCCAGAAAAAAGTTATGAGGTAACACGTAAAAAAACATACAGTCCAATTGAGTACCGCCTCCTTTTTGAAGTCTGTAGAAAATATGTGGAAACTAGTAATATTTGCGAAAATTGGAATACTATGTGGATTCGAATTCGAACTTTGTAGATGAGTATTTATGAAAATACATTTATTATTTCCGTTTATTACTTCTCCAAGAAACGCCACAAAGTACGATCCTAAGACATTTTTTTGTCTTGAGATACGTTAACACATAAATTACAGCACATAATACATATCTTTACATGCGTCCATATTGTCTAACTTATATATACTGATATTATTGTATATTGTATTGTGTATTACTGTATACATTTATTGGATATAAGTGCGATGAAAGTGAAAGCCAGTGCCTGGGTGCGCGCATGTGTTTGTATGTGTGTGTGTGTGTGTGTGTGTGTGTGTGTGTGTGTGTGTGTGTGTGTGTGTGTGTGTGTGTGTGTGTGTGTGTGTGTGTGTGTATGTGTGTGTGTGTGTGTGCGCGCATTGCAAGGTAAAATGTGTGTTATGTGTGTTTGTCGTGAATTATTTATTTTTAAATAACTACCTCACATTATTATCATCTGTTAGTATTCGTTATTAATATAATATATTCCACACAAATATTAGACCTGATGAATAAACTTTAATGTAATTGGTCGTTTAGTAAGTGGCGAAGCGTTTGAGGATTGATTGACGGTTGTTTACACTAGACAGCGCTCTACCCTAATTGATTAGGGAACAGCTTACAAATGATAGTATCGGAACCGTAAACTATTTTTTTTAAAACACACATAGATCAATTCTCGCCTGTAATCCCCAAAGGAGTAGGCAGATTCCAAACTGCAGCAAGCTACCACGTTAAGCAAACATATTTTTTTTAAATTTGAAGTGACAAATGGACTTACGTTTCCACTGGTGATTAGTGGCTACTTCAGGCCGTGGACTCCTGCAGCCAATTTCAAACAAATAATGCTACAGACGTGTTGTCACCTCTGATGACTCAGATGTAATTTAACTGTTACAGTTACCTGCACCATCGATTTCCGACATCTCTAACACGTTGCCCTACATGTCGCCTCTCGTTACACGGCTGCTACTTGAGAAAATTTCTTCACAACGATTATCGCTCCCTCAAGCTAAATTACCGGTCCATTGCCACTTTAGTTTACTGAATATACCTCCTCTCTATAAAATTCAATAGGCTATGTTTTTTATTGAATAAGAGTGATAAACGAGCACACAGTCCACCTAATGGTAAGTGGATATTGTGGCTCATAGACATCTACATTTATCCTCGATTAAGAATCAAAATGTAGATGCGTTGTTACCCCTGAGAACTAAGTGAAATGCCTCCGGTTCTCTACACTTACCATACGAAATACCTGCTATTTCACTCTGGTATTCTGTGAAAGTGTGGTCCTACCACGATCAAGCCGACACATTCGTGCTACAACTATAATATAACTGCCTCTACAACGTACAACCTTGTTTTACTTATTTTACTTTTTACTTAAATCAGATAAAAACAGACTGGGAAAACTGGACTCAAATCCTAGTCTGTCCCGTAAAAACGTCTCTTAATTAGATTAAGATAAGCGAGCGATTCTAGGATTCGTAGACAAAGCGCCATACTATCTCTCTGCCAGTTCATACAGAGGCGAGTTGGCTTGCTTCCAAGTGGCTTGAGTACTGGCAATTCTCGTAGGATCGGGTCCGGTTACAGCTTAAATTTGTACACGCCGTTCTCGGCGATTAAAGTTTATTGTTTTATATTTCAATATAGTGGAAACAAACGAACATTGAAATTTTGTGAGATATGGGCCTATATTATTTTTTTTATATGAGAGGGGGCAAACGAGCATGCGGCTCACCTGATGGTAAGTGACTACCGCCGCTCATGAACAGCTGCAACACCAGGGAGGGAATCGCAGACGCGTTGCTGGCCTTTTAAAAAGGAGTAGGCTCTTTTCTTGAAGGTTCCTAAGTCGTATCGGCCTGGAAAAATCGCTGATGGTAATCGATTCCACAAGGAAGTCATGCGAGGAAGAAAACATCTCCTAAATTGCACAGTGGTGGACCGCCAATCATCTATATGGTGTAGATGGTATCGGAAGGTCTGCCGCGATGTGCGTTCGTGAAATGGATGCGGTCAAGTGGAAGGAGCTGGCACTGGGGAGCCCCTGTCCAGAGATGGGAACAGTATTCCACGTGAGGCCGAACTTGCGCCTTGTAAAGTAGCAGGCGGTGTGCCGGCATGAAATACTGTCCCGCTCTGCTGAGCACGCCAAGCTTTTTAGAGGCCAATTTGGCCTTCTCTTCCAAGTGACCACGAAACTGCACGTCACTCGATATGTCGACTCCGAGTATTCCGATACTGGCTGTGGCAAGAAGGGGAGTGCCTTGAAACTGAGGAGATACGACAAAGGGGTTCTTTTTAGCGGTAATCGCGCAAACTTGTGTCTTCTGAGGACTAAACTGGACTAGATTTAGTCGCCCCCAATCCGAGACTTTGTTCAGCAAACATCCACAAAGTAAACATCCACATTTATGAAGACGCGTTGTCACTCCTAAGGACTAAGATGAAATACCTGGTATCCAGTAAAAAGGATCTCCGGATCTCTACGACACACAGCAACATTAAAATCCTATTTTACGCTAGTATTCTTTGAGGGTGTGTTCCTTCCCCGGTCGAGCCGATTCATTCGAAATACAAGCATAATATAGCTGCAGTATGGCTCTTCCATGTACGAAATAACACCTTCTTAGCTATTTCTGCCACCAGGCAGCAGTCGCCTGCACTGCTATCGTAATGGACTGTAGAGTAGTATACGATTTATCGCCTTCTTTGTTTGGGCTACCGATGTCTATGACTGCAGTAGCCACTTACCATCAGTTAGACTGTAATTTTTTTTATAAAATTAGGGTGACAAACTTGCACACAGCCCACCTGATGGTAAGTGGTTGCTTGGCCCATAGACATCTGTCTTGTCATCTATCTTCGTTTACGAATTAAAATGCAGGTGCGTTGTCACCCGTGAGGACTAAGATGGAATGCCTCTTTTCCAGTAAAATTGGTCTCCGGTTCTCTACACTCACCATACGAAACAGCAGCATTAAGCTGCTATTTTACGCCGGTATTCTGTGAGAGCGTGGTCCTTCCCCGGTCGAGCCAACCCATTCGTGCTACAAGTATACCACGTAAAAGCCTTATCACTTCAGTTTTATACATGAATCATAAGTAAATTGCGAGGCTAAAGGTTATAATATATTTATATATTCTTACCCATTTTCTGAGTTTACAATTTGAGTTATTAATTATTTTATCAGACCTGTTTTACACATATGTAACAATTATAACGATGAAACCTTTAACATGCGACAAATAACCGTCGTTTTATAAAGTTATATATAATAACTTTGTGTCGAACATCTTATGAGTTTCGAAATTAGGTCCTTAGATTTATGCGAAACAATCAACACCTGTGAGGCTTCAAATTAACATGTGTATTGTTGATAATAAATGTACGGCAAATGTTAAAATTAATTAGATGGGAAATACATGCTACACGTGTACACGGCTACATCTGGTAGAGCCATGCTGCAGCTATATTAATCTTATAGTAGTAGCACGAATGGGTCGGCTCGACCGTGGGAGGACCACGCTCTTACAGAATACCAGCTTTAAATAGCGGCTTGAGACTGCTGTGTTTCGTATGGTGAGTGTAGAGAACCTAAGACCCTTTTTACTGGAAAAGAGACATTCCATCCTAGTACTTGAGGCTGACAACGCATCTGCATTTTGATTCGCATACGAGAATAGATGTAGAAGTCTATGGGCCACAGCAACTACTTACTGTGGTGGACTGTGTGCTCGTTTGTCACCCTTATCCTATTAAAAAAATACAGTGTGCACCACGTTGCAGCAGTAGTATGGTTACTATTATGGTTATAGTAAGGAACGATCGGCTTAAAATAGCAGCTTAAGCTGCTGTGTTTGTGCGGTAAGTGTAGAAATTCGGAGATTATTTTACTAGTCGCGTGAATTCTACCTTAGCACGTAATATTTTTATACTTCATCAACGAAAATAATAGATGTAAATCACTTTCAATCACAGCATCCAATGACCAGCAGGTGGACTATATGCTCTCTTGTCTTCCTCCTACAGAAATAACAATGATGTATATGTTTTTCAAATATTAATTTGATATTGAATAAAACTATTTTTACGGATTTTATCGCGTTTAATTTACTTATTTTATATTCCCGACGTTTCGGTTGCTTTCCAGCAACCGTGGTCACGGGGGACTGAGGTGATTGACGTCCCGATGTCAAAGTTAACCCGGAGTACCTTCAGCTTTTTAATTATTAATTTTGGTCCGATCTACGCAGAATGAACTAACTGTGTCTTGAAGTCTTACAGTGGTATGCTTGGGTTTAGTTTTAATTTTATGAATTACAGGATCCCAAGCAGGTGGTAGTACCCAGCCTCCCTCTCTATTGAAATTACGATGTTTTTTAATTTCAATAGCCTCACGTATCATCCTTGGCAGGAATCGATGTTCTTTCGCGAGGACTTGTGGTTTATCAAATCTAATGTAATGACGGGGGCCGTCTAGGATATGATCACAAACTGCAGACTTGATTGACATCGGGACGTCAATCACCTCAGTCCCCCGTGACCACGGTTGCTGGAAAGCAACCGAAACGTCGGGAATATAAAATAAGTAAATTAAACGCGATAAAATCCGTAAAAATAGTTTTATTCAATGTGTAGTGTTCGCGTAAATATAAGAAATCATTAATTTGATATGTTAAAATATTGATTTTATATGTTTGGTCATCCTAGATATATGGTGACCAGTTTTCACTTTTTAGGGTTCCGTACCCGAAGGGTAACCAACGAGAATCTATTACTAAACCTCCTATGTCCGTCCATCTGTCTGTCAGAGGGCTGTATCTCATGATCTGTGAAGGTGACAATACACAAACATGTTTTTTACCTCCACAGTATTATATATAAACGATGGTACGGAATCCTTCATGCGCGAGTCCGACTTGCACTTGACTGGTTTTATTTACTTATTGTAAAATCTTCTCGTGGCACCATAAGAAGATCCGTTGAGAGGAGAATATGGTAAAGGCCAGTAAGATAGCCTGCGATGGATGGGGTATACCATCTCTTATTATCTAGATATACATAAATACCTATACTAGAGACATTTTCAACTATCTACTTAATACTTCAAAATGTCTCTAGTATACAATGTGGAGGCGCTTTGGTAAAGACGACAACAATTACATAGCCTTCGATATATGGGGAATACCATCTAGTATTTTCCTGATATAAATACCCCTAATATCACCCTAAGACCACGCTCTCACAGATCAGCGTACAAATGGCAGCTTTTATGATGCATCAATGGCGTGAGTTGGATCAATTTTTGTTACAATGCGTCTTTTTAGCTTAATCATAATTTTTCATGTCTTAATTAACAAATTCTTCGTAGCATTTACGTAATTTGTAACTTCTGACTTTCAGAGGTTCTTTTTTGTGTACCAAATATTATAAATAACATTTATGCAAGTTTTGTGTTGCTTTTTACCATTTACAAGCTAAGCTGTTTTAAATTAACTTGGATAATAAATATGTTTTTTTTTAAGTGATAGAACTAATTAAAAAATTGTTTATCTATTAATTGAGCAATTTTGCATGCTTTTGTTCTCACTTAGTGCTGGACTAAATCACTTCAAACCGAATGTTATATCACTCTATCGAAGGCTATGCGAATTTTTTGGCCTATACCAAAAAGCCGCTGTAAGATCGCATGTTGTATAGACTATAGCTGCCTCTAAATGAATTATATACCTAAAGTTGCTTTTACGACATACTTAATATTAAATACTTGTATTGAACTGTAATTTAACGTTTTTATTCCTTCTTCTGCGATGCCCATCGGAGGCAAATCTCACGTTGGTCTTATGGTTTGGTCACTCTTGTAAAATAGCGTCACGCTATAAGCAGGAGTGCCACCAGGCCTGGGCTGACGCATCAACTTGCCACGATGTAAACACCAGCGCCTTTAAAAATAAGTATGATTTCGCCACAAGGTCCTTCAAAAGAGTCATTACAAAGGCAAAGTCAAAACACATCGCCAGAATCGGCGAGAAACTAGTTTGCCTCCCTTTGGTAACACGTGCATTCTGGTATCTCATCAAGGCTGTCTAAAGGTGAAAGCTGATCTGATAGGCTTTTTTTGCGTCCAAATCTACTCTTGATGACGGAGGGAGCACACCGCTGACCATCCCGCGGTGTGATTGTTCCATGCCAAATGTTCGATTCACAAAGCACTCGGTTCGCAAAGCATTCCTCTCCCTGGACATCCATAATTCGAGTGGGCCAGAAGGAATCCCCCTAAGTGTGTTCAGGACGTGTGCTCCAGTGTTGGCACCGGTACTAACGCTTTTCCGGTACTCCTACTTCCTAGGCGTAGACCCGAATTTGTGGAATACAGCTTTCATCCAGCTTATGCGGTATCTTGAGGATCACCAACTGATTAGTGACCTCCAATACGGTTTTTGTCGGGTTTGATCAGCTGATGATATTCCTGTTTACCTGACTCATAGATGGGTGGAGGCAGTAGAGCCAAAAGGGGAGGCATTGGCCGTTAGTTTGGACATTGCGAAGGCCTTCGATCGGGTTTGGCACAATGCGCTTCTTTCGACGCACCATATGGGCTTCCCGAGAAATTGTGCGATTGGATCACCAGCTTTCGTGCAGATCGGTGCATCAAAGTTAGTTATTACGACGACGTTGATGCTCGCACCATGCACCATCTATTGACGGTGCATGCTCCGATTAATCAACCGAATATTAATGCTGGTGTTCCACAAGGTTGCATGCTTCGAGCCTTGTGGAACACCAACGCTGATTCTTCTGCATATCCTTTATGTGTTGCAAACAGGTAACATTCATTGCTATGCGGATGATAGCACTGGTGATGCTGTATACACCGACCGTACCAATATTTCTCGGGAAAACTTCGCCGAGTACCGGAACAAACTTTTGTCGCTAGTCAAATTTGGGGCGACAAAATCTTGTCCAGTTTAATCCCTAAAAGACAAAAAATTGTGCGTTTACCGCTAAAAGTAGCCCCTATGTTGTATTTCTTCAGTTTCAAGTCACTCTCCTTGTTACCTCAGCCTGTATCGGAATCCTCGGTGTCGAAATATCGAATAATGTACAGTTTCGTGGTCATTTGAAATAGAAGGCCAAATCGGCCTCTAAAAAGCTTGACGTGAACAGTATTTTCATGCCGGTACACCACCTGTAATTTTACAATCCGGAGCTTCGGCCTCACATGGAATACTGTTCTCATATCTGGGCTGGAGCACCCTAGTGGTAGCTCCTTCCAATCGACAGCATCCAACACAGAGCGGCTCGGATCGTCGATGAGCGACTGCTTTCCCATCGGCTCGATTCAATGGCGCTGCGAAGAGATGTTCCATCTCTTTACATTTTCTTTTACATCTACCACGGGGAGTGCTCTGACGAATTGTTCAAATTAATGCCAGCCTACAAATTTCACGAACGCAAATTGGGGTAAAACTCCCGATACCATCCATACCATCTGGACGCTTGGCGGTCCACTACTGTATTGCATGGCGAATTTTCCGGACCGATATGACTTAGGAACCTTCAAGAAAAGAGCTTACTCCTCTCTAAAAACCCGGCAATGCACCTGCAATTCCCCTGGTGATGCAGTTGTTCATGGGCGGCAATAGTCTCTTACCATCAAGTGAGCCGCAAGCTCGTTTGCCCCTATCCTATAAAAAAACTGGATATAACTTATATTTATTGTTTTATTATTTTTACTTAGGAATATATTAATGTATTTCGACAACTACTTGTGTATGAATTGTGTTATAATTGAAAATTATAAATAAATTATTTGATGGATTGAGTTCGGATTCAACGCATATTTTAACTAGTTATTTACTAAATATTTCTATGTATATTATATTATGTGCAATGGATAATTTCAAACAAAATGCAAGTTGTTTTATGAATAACTAAATAAATAATAATAGTAACACATTAGCTTGCTGTTATTTAAAACAGTATTCCGTGAGAGCGTGGTCCTTCCCGGGCCGAGCCGACCTATTAGAGATACAACCAAAACATAGCTGCAGCAACGCTCTCTTACCATCGGCTTCATGGGTGATTATTTAACATCAGGGGAATATAAGATAGTGTATTAGTCTTTAAAATAGTTTCAGTATCGATTTTATTTATTGTAAAATTATAAAATATATGTCATAAAATAAAGAAAAATGCCTGTTGTTATTTCTTGTTGATTTAGATTTTTATACCCACTGAGTTTTTGTAATCACATTAAATGGTAAAGTTCATATAATTTATTTCAATCCATCTTTTTACTATATTTGAATGTACGAGTATTACACTTTGATCTGTTGCGATCTGTTGCTAATCTATACATATAAAATATCTGTAGAAAAATTATGTGTTCATGAATCATGTAAAAACTACGGACAGATTTCCATAAAATTTCATATGTACAATAAAAAAAAGTGTTAGGTTTTTGCTTTTTTTTTAAGTTTGTTGTCATTATTATGGCTGCTGGTAGTTTTATTGGCCTAAAGAGGATTTACTTATAATAAATCTGCAGAAAAGTGTGTGGAACAAGCAGATAAGGCATATTTAACGTTTATCTTTTAGTTATAATTTTTTTGTGATTTTTTATTATTCTTTCTTTTGGTTTTTTCTTCAACATGTCCTTTGATATAGTAGTTAGGTCGCAATAATTCTGCCAAAGTCCAGTTTTTGGTCTGTCACATCTTGACTTGAGGCTTCTCTGTGTGAAAAGAATTCGCGGTTATTACGTGACAGTGTAGTAGGTGCTAAAAACAAAACACAACTAAATGCAGATCAAACATCTAGTTATGGGAGAGGAGTTGCCTGAGCATGGATTAGAGAATTAGGATAAACTAAAGAGTTTCGTATTTTTTATCCGTTACTACACTCTGGTATCGGTTGTTGACAACGTTATCGATCCTTTTTGATATGGGGAATCCCTCACGGATACCGCTCGCTTGGAGAGCAATGGATAGGTTATATCAGATTTTGACCAATTAAAACCCTGCGGTGGTTACAACAGCGTAGCCGAGATTTCTCAAATCTATATCATCATCATTACAGCCCCTTACAAGGCTCAACTGTGGCCTTGTAAGGGGCTGTATACATATGCCTCCCCCAAGGAATGCCACAAAGCACGGTCCTGAGCCACCTGCATCCATCGAGTTCCTGCATGTCTTACCAGGTCGTGACTCTATCTAGTGAGGAGTCACCCAACACTTCGCCTACCAGTACGAGGCTGCTACTCGAGAACCTTTCTTCCCCTTCGGTTGTCGGTTCTTCGAGCTATATGGCCGGCCCACTGCCACTTCAGCTTACTAATCCGTTGGGCTATGTCGGTTACTCTGCGAATATCCTCATTTCTAAGTTTATCACGCAGAGAAACTCCGAGCATAGCCCTCTCCATAGATCACTGAGCGATTTTGAGCTTCCTCATACGGCCAGCAGTGAAGGACCACGTTTCAGATCCGTAAGTCATCACTGGCAACAAGCACTGTTTGTACAATCTCGTTTTCAGGTTTTGAGATATGTCTAACGAGAAGATGTGTCGTAGTTTCCCGAACCCTGCCCAGCCGAGTTGAATCCGTCGATTGATCTGTCGGTCGAAGTTGGACTTACCTAGTCGGACTATTTGTCCCAGGTAAACATACTCGTCAACAACTTCGAGCTTAGTGTTCCCAACAACTACCGGCATAGGTGTGACATGGACATTGAACATGATCTTAGTTTTGTCCATGTTCATCTTAAGACCTATCCGTTGGGAGACACTATTGAGGTCATTGAGCATAGTGCTTAGGTCCTCCAGCGATTCTGCCATAAGGACTATATCGTCGGCAAATCGAAGTTTAGTGATGTACTCGCCATTGATATTAATACCGCATCCTTTCCAGTTCAGTAGCTTGAAAACATCTTCCAATGCAGCGGTAAAGAGTTTCGGGGATATAACGTCACCCTGTCTTACTTATCTTAGCTCTCTGCAGTTGTATAGGTCTCATACTATGGGTCTGTACTCAGATAGCCATCGTAATCCTACCGTAAAAACGCTTCAGCAGTTCGAAATACTGACAGTCAATTTGGCACTGCTGGAGGAACTGCAGTAATGCTCAAATTTTGACCAAATAAAAGGCTTTCTCAAAGTCCACATACGCCAGACATAGTGGCAAATTGTACACTTCTCGGACTTCTGTACAATTAGCCGAAGGGTATGTAAGTGGTCTATGGTGTTAAAGCCTTTTCGGAAACCGGCTTTTTCGGGAGGCTGGAAGTCGTCGATTCTGCATGCGAGACGATTCGTAATTAGTCTCGAAAACAAAATTGGAAGGGAAATCGGTCTGTTGATCTCCAAGAGAGCGTTGTGGCCTTTCTTGAAAAACAAGACCACCGCACTTCTGCTCCACGCCTGCGGTGTAGTGCCCCCATGGAGGACGGAATTAAAGAGCTTCTGAAGGACTTTAAGTACCGGTTTCCCCCGCTTTCAGAAGCCCCGCTGTAATTCCATCCTCTCTTGGGGCCTTGTTATTTTTAAGGTGCTGGAGAGCCATTCTAATCTCGCTCAGACTGACGTCCGGAATATTATCGGAATAATGTCGGATAAGACTTGCTCTTGGATCGTTACTTACACTTTCGTGTGGATCCAACGATGATGTGTACAGCTGCCCATAGAAGCTGTCAATCTCACTCACAATATGAGGTGTCCCGGAAACGATGCTGCCACACTCGATCTTCAGCTTTGACAGTTGGCTATTTCTGGCACACATCTCTACCAAAGACTTTGGAGCCCTGGTTCAGGTCGATTGCTTCTTCAATACAAGCAGTATTAAATTTGCGTCAGTGCCGCCGCATGCATTTGGAGATCTGTCTGTTCAGTTGCCTGTATGCTGTAAAATCTACTGAAGACTGCAGTTTCATTTCCCGTCTAACAGCTATGAGATTAAGAGTGTGATCGGAGAATTTTTAGTTCTTCTGCGGCGGGTTTTGCAAAACTTAGCTCCGACCGCATGGACAGTTTTCACAAGCTTCTCGTTCATATCGTCCACTGTATTGCAATCTGTTTAGGCATTGAGAATGGTTTTGTAGCTCGAAGTGAAAGATTTCGGGAATTTAGATTAGAACACAAGGGGGACGGAGCATTGACTTCCTTACTGGACTTCAACTTATAATTTAGGTTCAGTGTGCCTGTCACCATTCGGTGATCACTGCCGGTTTTCATACTCACGATCACTGAGACATTACTGAACAGTTGTCGTCTGGTCGTCATAATGAAGTCAATCTCATTTTTTGTCGAAGCGTCGGGGCTCGACCCGGTCAGCTTCCTTTGGGGCCGTCTCTGAAAAAAAGAGTTCATCATAAAGAGACCCTCTTTCTCCATGAAGTCAGTCAGCTGCTAGCCTCTTGGGTTCCGTTGCCCTATTCCAAATTGCGCTACCTTCAGCTCACATTCTATCTTATGCCTAGTTTTGTGTTGAAGTCTCCCATTAACACCGTATATTGGGTTTTGGAGGAATACATGGCTCTTAACATATCCTAATATATTTACTCCACCTCCTGATCGGGATGTGCCGCGGTTGGTGCGTAAACCTGGATGACCTTTAGCGAATATCGTTTGGTGATTCTGAGTATAAGGTACGCAACCCTCGTCGACGTCCTCTCCATCTCTACGAACCTCGGATAATCCTGTAATATTCCAGAGCAACTTGTCTATCTGTTATTCCAGCTCTAGGATCATCTCGTCAGTTATCAGGGTGCGCGCGTTTTATGTCGCTACGTCGACCCGTTTTAGCTGGCAATCGAACCTCTACCGGAGATTCTTAGCACCACCTGCCCCGCCATTACTGGGGGCTGCAACTACAACTGGGGGCCGTCTTTTCGTAACTTTTATCATGGTATCATATACAACATATCGCAGTTTTTTATTGTTGTTTTGCTGTTATCGGAAAGATTCTGCTGTCCATCTTCTGCGTCGGTTTCCTTCTGTCGCCTCGTTCGACACCCACGGCAAGATATGGGGTAGTGGGTATTCTTACCCTCCACTACACGGGAACGCTACTATGCAAATTGCTTATAAATAACTCCTTTTTTTACTTACTATAAGCCAGTGCTTGACCACAATCCCATCTAGTGGTAAGTGGTGATGCAGCCCTAGATGGTAATCGCACTGTCTTTGCGTAACTTAAGTCACTCTTGCCTTGATACGCCCAGATTGTTATCGGACGGAAATATAGACGCTAGCAAATTAGTCCACACCTTTACTGTTCGCATTAAAAATGTTGGGATCGGGTTTGGCACAAAGTGCTTCTTTCGATACTTCCTTCCTATGGGCTTCCCGAGAAATTGTGCAACTGGATCACCAGATTACTTGCAGATTGAAGCATCAAAGTCGTTGTAGACGGTGCATTCTCCGACTGCAATATAACATATAATAACGCTGGTGTTCCACAAGGCTGCGTGCTATCACCAACGCTGTTTCTTCTGCATATCAATGATATGTTGCAAACTGGTAACAGTCATTGCATTGCGGATGACGGCACTGGCTATGCTCCATACACCGGCTGTGACAATATTTCTCGGGAAAACGTCACCGAGTACCGGAACAAACTTGTGTCTTAAGTCGAGTCTTTGTTGAACAAAGTCTCGGATTGTGGGCGTGGATCTAAATCTAGTCCAGTTTAATCCTCAGAAGACACGTTTACTAATAAAAAGAATCTCTTTTTCGTATCTCCTCAGTTTCAAGGCACTCCCTTTGTTGCCTTAGCCAGTACCGAAATCTTCAGCGTCGATATATCGAGTGACGTGCAGTTTCGTGGTCACTTGGAAGAGAAGGCCAAATTGGCCTCTAAAAAGCTTAGCGTGCTCAGCAGAGCAGGACAGTATTTCATGCCGGCACACTATCTGCAACTTTACAAGGCGCGGGTTCGGCCTCACATGAAATACTATTCCCATTTCTGGGCAGGGGCTCCCCAGTGCCAGCTCTTTCCACTTAACCGCATCCAGCGCAGGGCGGCTCGAATCGTCGACGACCGAGTCCTTTCCGATCGGCTCGATTCATTGGCACTACGAAGATGTTGCATCCCTTTGCATTTTCTTTCGCATTTACCACGGGGAGTGCTCTGAGGAATTGTTCGGAGTAATCCCAGCAACCTAATTTCACGAACGCACATCGCAGCAGAATTCCTGATACCATCCACACCATCTAGATGATTGGCGGTCCACTACTGTGCGATTTAGAAGATGTTTTTTTCCTCGCACGACTTCCTTGTGGAATCGATTACCATCAGTGATTTTTCCGGACCGATACGACTTAGGGACCTTCAAGAAAAGAGCCTACTCGTTTTTAAAAGGCCGGCAACGCATCTGCAATTCCCCTGGTTCCACTGGTGTTGCAGTTGTTCGTGGGCGGCGGTAGTCAGCCGGTGAGCCGCATGCTCGTTTGCCCCCTCTCCTATAAAAAAAGTTGAAGCAAACCGTTTGGATCAAATGCGTGGAAAAGTCATTTGAAACAACTGAGACTCTTTCATCGCTATGCTTATTTCGTACAGTCCAGGCTCTTGCAATAATACCGTAATTTTATTTTACTCGAGACTAGTTCCAAGCCATCAGCCAGTTCGAATAACTACTTAAAGGGGCGAGTAGTAAATATTTGAGACACACATTGTCTGAAACACGAAAGGACCCGTTATTGGTAGGACAGTACCGTTCTTAGTGTTGGGTACTGACGAACACCTTGCGGGATGGATTTAACACCTGGATTAAAAACATGGTTATTATGCCATACTATCGAAAGCCATAAAATTGTGGCATTTCCCATACTACACTAGACACTTTCACTACTACATACTACAACTAGACAACACGTCTAGGAGAGTATGGGAAATGCGACATGTGATTAAGTGGTGTGATAAATTGCAACACCCCAACACACGTTTACGTTAAAAAAATATACTACATGCAATTATCCATTTAAAATAGTAATTTATGGAATTATATAAACATAGAGGAAGTTAGCTTGGCCTTAAAATGACTTTGGTTGGGATAAGTGCTCCAAAAAGCAATGCAAGTTGCAAACTTAACCAGAGCAAAATTTTTCCATGTAACTTTAAACACCAGGCTGAAATATATTACTACTTGAAAGTACGATACGTAAAATAGAGAAACTTTACACTTAACTTTTTTATTGTTTCAATGCAGTTATGTTTTTTGTTGCTTTTTTCAAATCATTACGGTGACAAACGAGCACATATTCGACTTTATTCTAAGTAAATGGTTTGGCCCGCCATACACATCTATTTTTATCGCCAGGATTAAGCTGCTATTTTAAGCTGGTATCTGTGAGAGCATGACACTTCCCCGGTAGAGCCGACCCATCTGTACTAAAACCATGCGTGGCTCTACCACGTATAAATTCTAATTATTTATGTTTTTTTTTGATCGCAGACGCATACAAAAAGGCGTACTAAATGCCACACATTCTCTTCCAATCTACGTCCAAATTCGATAAGAGATCATAAAACAGAGGATAGTACAAAAATAACAGAAAGAATTAAGTAAGAAGTAAATTACGCAATATGGTAAATATATCACGATACTTAGACAACATAAACTCACATATATAAACACATTAATGCATTATATACTATACATAATTCAAAACATTTAATTCAACTAGTTACAGAAGCAAGAAAATCAATAGAACGTTATATAGTCTCTAATTGAGCTAAAATGAACCAATATAACAAAATGAGATTAAAAAACCCAAACTACCGCATTTAACATGAGGTGAGATGATTCTGGTGAGATAATAAAACATACTTACTATATTGACATCGGTCGTTCAAGTAGTGCTGGTGTAAAAATAACCACTACCCCATACTGTCCCATTGGTGTAAAATGGGGCGATTGATGAAAACAAACCAGAAGATGGGTATTAGCGTCTTCCTAATAGCCACTACAAAAAAAACTGCGGTTGCCAACCCGCCTGCCAAGCGTAGTGACAAGAAAAGTATCTCCCTTAGAAGTCAAGCTATGAGGAGATCTATGGTCAGCAGTCGACCTTGACAGGCTCTAATGATTTAAATAAAACTAATTTTACGGATTCTATCGCGTATATTAACTTATTTTACTTTCCCGATGTTTCAAGCACTTTACAGCACCCATGGTCACGGGGGGGACTGAGGTGTATGACGTCCCAATGTCATAGTTAACCACGGCTACCTCCAGATTAAAAATTATTAATTTTTGTTCCGATCTACGCAGTATGAACTTACAGTATCATGAAGTCTTGCAGTTGTATGCTTGGGTTGGGATTTAATTTTATTAATTATGGGATCCCAAGCAGATGGTAGCACCCAGCCATCTTCTCTATTGAAATTAGGATGTTTTTTGATTTCAATAGCCTCGCGAATCATCCTTGGAAGGAATCGGTGTTTTTAGCGAGGATTTGTGGTCTATCAAATCTAATGTAGTGACGGGGGCGATCCTGTACATGTTCACAGACTGCAGACTTCCCGGAGCGTCTATTCTTCACATCAGCTATGTGTTCTTTAACGCGGGTTTTTATGTTTAATTTCCCTACTTTCAGCTCACCGTTCTCTCTTGTGCCTAGTTTTGCATTGAAGTCTCCCATTAACACCGTATATTGGGTTTTGGAGGAATGCATGGCTCTAGAGATATCCTCATACATTTCCTCCACCTCCTGATCGGGGTGTGCCGAGGTTGGTGCGTAAACCTGTATGACCTTCAGCGAATACCGTTTGGTGATTCTGAGTATAAGGTACGCAACCCTCGTCGACACACTCTCAATCTTTACAACGTTGTTAACGGGAGACTTGTGGACGATAAATCCGACACCTCCTTGGGACAGATGGTCGCCCTCCCGGTAATAGAGCAAGTTGCCGGATTCGAGGATTACCGTGTCCTCCCCCTCTCTTCGGACTTCGGATAATCCTATAATATGCCAGCGTAACTTGTCTATCTCTTCTTCCAGCTCCACAATCTTCTCGTCAGTCCTCAGGGTGCGTGCGTTGTATGTTGCCAGGTCGAGTCGTCTTGCCAGGTCGAGTCGTCTTGCCAGGTCGAGTCGTCAATAATAGTATCGCGATAACAAAATTACCAAGCGGCTTTTGCGTTTGGAATAAGCAGCTCATCATTTTGGTAAGAAAGAAAAAAAGTCACATATTTATTTGAAGCTATATGTTACGGCCTACGGCTGCTCCCTTAAAATGTCAAATCCTCTGGGGCCCATGAGTAGAAGACTTCCCGAGCAGACGTAGGTCGGGCCTCAATGTGGCCACGTGGAATTTCTCTAATTACACTAAACTATATGGGGGAGCGTTCTATACTACGGCCAGTCGACCGGGAGGATATTAGACGGAGCTTACTTACCTATATCCAAGGCGACTGGTCCCTCCGGAGTCGGTCAGATCGCATGTGGTTGTGTAGTGCAAGGGAAATAAGGTGATGTGATATGTATCTGGGTGTGACTGATGGTGATTGACCCTAGACCTTGGCAGTCGGCAGCAGCCAGGGCGTCGACACCGCTCCAAATTGAGGGAACCTTCCGCGGCGTTGTTCACAGTAACTTTCCTCGTTAGTCACGATGACAGTCAATTAACTCTATCGTACGATTAACTAACTTACAGAAGCCACTAACTCTCGCTGGGTATAAGATTAACGCACAAAACGCACACGGAGTTTCCGGATCAAAGGTGACTACCGTTTCGCGTAGCAACAGTTATTTCTAGAGTATCAAACGCCGCACTAGCTAATATTGCCGAATGCACTTATGCAGATTCTGAGTCAGACACAATGAGTCCCTGGGAAGCTCTCCAGCAGGAATGCGCGCCACAAATCCTAGACCGTATATTTACTGTCCGCGCCTAATTATTCCGAGTTCCCGACGAAAATGACAGCGTGCTAACGTTAGCACCGACTCGTGCGCTTGCGCGTTCTGCGCACGAACGAAAGTCAAACCGGTACGAATGCACCGCGCCGAGCGCCCTCTCGCGTTAATTCGGGAATGGTCGGAGGAGGGATTCCTTCCAAACCTAGGGGCCCGGTGGCTGGCCGGCGGGTGCCGAGAGTCGCCCGGCAGAGGGCGTGGCTGAGCGCCCCCGCCCGTGGGGGTCGAGGGCCTGGCAGAGCCCCGAGAGGAGACGCCGTTCGCACCCAGGCACAAAACTGCATGGTGATTGCCCTGGCAATGCAGACAGGGCCGCCGATGCGGACAGTCTCTCTGGAGATGCCATCCCAAACATGAGCAGCACCAGCGGCGCTCCTTGGCGATAGTTCGCCTCGCCGGAACCGGTTTTTCTAATTATTTCGGGCACGACGTTACCCGGTGATCAGATGCTCGACAATAGGAGCAGGGGGGGGGGGGGGGTTTGACGACGACTTGCTTGGCGGACTCAGCCTCTCACTGGGCACGGCTCGTAAGCCGTCAACGGTGCCCGTCGCGTTCTAGATCTGCCGGCACTGCTCCTCCAAAAACCGCAGAAGGTCATAGAAGGGCGGAATATAAGAGGCCTCGTCCCCGCCGTACCTCTCCTCAAAATGGATTCGAAGGTCGAGAAGTAGACGGGACAGCACGATGCGGAGCAACAAAAAAGCCCATTCGCCCACTGGTAAATCCAGCCGCCTCAACGTATTACAGGCCACCAGGACTGGATCCAACAGGTCCGGACGTAGTGTGGCCCGGTCACTAAGCAGCGGGAGGCTTAGAAGCTGCTTAACATGTTCGTCCGCAATTCGCCGCCACGTTGGCGTATCTTCTGGCTAGGAGGTCCCGAGCAGTCTGGTAGGCGCCGTCTGACAATCTCAAGTAGCCGACGACGCCCAGGGCCTCCACCTCCAGTGAGGCCAGGAGGTACGCCATCTTTTGGCTCGGGGTCAAGTCGCTCCGGGCGTCCACTAGGCTGTCGAAAAGACCAACGAAGGTCAGCCATTCGGAAAGGGCCCCGGAGAACTTTGGCAGGTCCAGAGTTGGGAGTCGTCCCAACAACTCCGGCTAAAGCTGCTCCCGAGAGGACTCGGGCAGGCCACTCATCCGAGCTTCACGCGCCTCCTCGGCATACCTGCCTTCAGCCTCGATCAACTCGTCCGTGAGCGAAAAGAACTGCTCATCGTCCGCAAAGCAGGAGTCCAGGACTCCCTTCTCCACATCCGAATCCTCGAGCTTTACAAATTACAATACAATTAAGATACACATCACGGTAGATCAACAAAAAATGTCTAGCTCGGAAATCGAACCTTCAATAAGTAATCCACTACAACTATCCGACAACGATAATTAACTGATTACGTTAAGATAACTATCTACCTAGATGACGTATATCTCTAGAAAAACTCCCGCTTGCGCAACCTAGGGCGCGGCTTTTCAATCTACCCTAACTAACCAAAAAAAGGCAAGCAACAAATGAAAATAATTTTATTATTACGTACAAACAAATATTTTTAAGAATTACGGACGGGCGTGATTGTAGATGCAAATTAAACCAATCAAACCAACGCTCCCTGCCACCAGAATTGTTTAATTTTTATCAAACACTATGGTCGGGATCGACAGGGGTATCGAACCCGGAACCACGCTCTGCTACCAGATTGTTACGGCCTACGGCTGCTCCCTTAAAGGGTCAAATCCTCTAGGGCCCATGAGCAGAAGACTTCTCGAGCAGACGTAGGTCGGGCCTTAATGTGGCCACGTGGAATTTCTCTAATTACACTAAACTATATGGGGGAGCGTTCTATACTACGGCCAATCGACCGGGAGAATATTAGACGGAGCTTACTTACCTATATCCAAGGCGACTGGTCCCTCCGGAGTCGGTCAGGTTGCATGTGGTTGTGTAGTGCAAGGGAAATAAGGTGATGTGATGTGTATCTGGGTGTGACTGATGGTGATTGACCCTAGACCTTGGCTGTCGGTAGCAGCCAGGGCGTCGACACCGCTCCAAATTGAGGGAATCTTCCGCGGCGTTGTCCACAGTCACTTTCCTCATTCGTCACGATGACAGTCAATTAACTCATCGTACGATTAACTAACTTACAGAAGCCACTAACTCTCGCTGGGTATAAGATTAACGCACAAAACGCACACGAAGTTTCCGGATCAAAGGTCACTACCGTTTCGCGTAGCAACAGTTATTTCTAGAATATCAAAGGCCGCACTAGCTAATATTGCCGAATGCACTTATGCAGATTCTGAGTCAGACACAATGAGTCCCTGGGAAGCTCTCCAGCAGGAATGCGCGCCACAAATCCTAGACCGTATATTTACTGTCCGCGCCTAATTATTCAGAGTTCCCGACAAAAACAGACAGAAACAGCGTGCTAACGTTAGCACCGACTCGTGCGCTTGCGCGTTCTTCGCACGACCGAAAGTCGAAAGTCAAACCGGTACGAATGCACCGCGCCGAGCGCCCTCTCGCGTTAATTCTTGAAATTAGCGTTTGGCGCGAATACTATATATGCACCATATGAATATTATATATCATTACCTTAACATTAATACAGCAACATCCGACTAAGCATTGTGCCGCAGTTTATTAAACACAGCTCTGTTATTCTGCCAGCGCCCTTTTCAAGAACCCTGTTTAAGATTACCATACAACGCTGCTCCCGTGCGTGTTGATGGCTTTCTCATATTATCGAAATATTTTATTAGTCAGACATGCATGTTTCGATGACTACTTTCACTTCTGAGCATATGTTAAATCAGAACTTAAAATTATAATGAACATTATATGATACTAATTTTTACGGATTTTGTTGCGTTTAATTTAACTTTTGAATTGCCGACGTTTCCGATGCTTTGTAGCACCCACGGTCACGGGGGAAGACCGAGGTGTTTGACTTCCCGAAGTCATAGTTAGCCCAGTGTTCTTTTGCGAGGATTTGTGGTCTATCAAATATAATGTAATGGTTGGGACGATCTTGAACACACACTGCAGACTTCCCGGAACGTTGGTTCTTCAAGTCAGCTATATGTTCTTTTACATGGGTGTTTGTAGATATTTTTGTCTGTCCTATGTAAGAGTGACCACATTCAAAATCCAGTTTGTATACTCCTGCATCATATAAAGGGATATGACACTTGACGGATGGTAATTTTTTTTTTACTATTACTGTGTAGTGGCGGTGTAGGAACATCCACTACCCCCTGTCATCCTGTGGGTGTCGTAAGAAGTGATAGACGGGAACAAATCAAGAGATGTGCAGTAGCGCCTTTCTAATATCGACTTGCCAAGATTGGCAACTATGGCAAATATGCGCAATGAGGCAAACTATGAAGGAGGCCTATATTCACTTGTGGACATCTGATAGGCTGTAATGATGATGATGATGAATATTTTTCAAAATCAACAGTTCAAATGTACTTATCGCGAACTTAAAGAGCGTGTGTTTAATTCCGCCATTTGACTGTTGTCTGTAACGTTGACATAAAGTCAATATAATATCTGCTGGATCTGATAAATAAATCTTTACCAAGTTAATAATTCAATGACAAATAATTGCTTTTTTTCCTATCTTGATGTTATACTAAATATAATAATATTAGCTCTTCACATTACCAGGTGACAAGATTCTTTTTCTGCCTAGGATTCCATACCACCCTCATAACTTTTTCTGTCACAGAGCTAGTAAGGTCTATAAGGTATAGAGAGACAGAATGATTACGAACTGTGAGGCATTGCGTCTTAGCCTAAAGTAGTCTTTTGTTTTTGAAGTTGCTGGCAAGAGTATGTGGACAGTAGCAGCCACTTACTATCAGGTGGAATGTATCTATTTTTTTATAGAATAATGGTGACATACAAGCACACAGTCCACCTGATGTTAATGGATGCCCATAGACATCTGAATCTATCCAGTTTCAGTCAGTTAGGATTGAAATGTAGATGCGTTGTCATCCCTGACGATTAAGACGAAATGCCTCATTTCCAGTAAAAAGAGTCGCTGGTTCTTCATTTTACGCTGGTATTATGTGAGAGCGTAGTACTTCCCCGGTTGAACCGACCTATTCGTGCTACAACAATAATTTAGCTGCAACATGGCTCTACAGCGTTTAGAAGTTCGTTTGTAATTTTTGATTAACCAAAAAAAAAAGTAAAACAGACTTCTCTCGAACACAATTATAATTCAGTAGAGTCAATAACAATTCATATTACGTTAACGGTGTTGTCTCAATGAGTTACCCCTTAAATTGTGAATGCTGAAATATTGCTTCAGCTCTAGGCTACAAAATTGGCGGTCGGCCAGGAATGACAATATGTTCAATACCCAATATTGGTACAGAGAGAAGTAATTTAAAAACATATCAAATAGGAATAATGTTATTAGCAGACTTGCGATCACCCACCGAACTTAAAAGACTGTAAGCAAGAAGTGCGTTTTAGAGTTATACTCATATATTTAAATATAAATATTAATATATATATATATATATATATATATATATATATATATATATATATATATATTTATATTTAAATATATGAGTATATATATATATATATATATTTTAATCCTCTTTACACTTGAAGCGTGCAATAAGCATGCCAATCGGTTAGCCTGGAACTAAGCAGACAAAAAATATTATTTCATGTTCACACTATTCGCTTTATTATGAGTAAGCTAAAAATGAATCAATACTCACATTATAATTTATATATTAGTGCAAACGTAAAAAATAATGAATTCTGGTCCAATCCCTCTATTTTTGTTCAACATCAGGAAGATGCAGCTGCTCATCAACTCTTTCATTACCCTCTGTCGCCGCTCACGACACCCACGGGATGATATAGGGTAGTGGATTTTCTTTGTGGTCAGACCACAGTTACTTTATAACCATTTAAACGATTAAAATTAATCAGCACTAATATTTATATTAACAGAAGCGCTGAGAGTATTTTATTTATCTGTGCCAATGTTTGAATATCCAATAACTACATAAAATTGTAAAGCCAGCTGTAAAATATGATTTACAAACCGGTTAAAAACCATTCAGACTTAATTGCAATCACTACGGAGCGGGAATATGCATGAGCGATATCGATTTCCACTGATACCCTTATGGCAACTTTTGATTGTTTTTGCTCTATGGAAACATTGATTTCTGTTTGCAAATTTTATAAATAGTCTTCAATAACCTAATTTAAAAAAATTGAAAATGTCACGGCGTTACTCATATTTGAGTTTCATTTACTTTTTTTATAGACTAAGGGTGACAAACGAACACACAGTCCACCTGATGGTAAGTGAATAATGTGGTCCATAGACATCTACATCTATCCTCGATTAAGAATCAAAATGACATTTTCGACACCAACGGAATAAAAAAACGAAAGATTTATTATTAGAGGGACGAAGGCAAATACATATCAAAAACTGTTTATAATAATGAAAAATATACCAAGTAGTGTACTTCCCCATATAGTCCCGTGGGTGTCGTAATAGGTAACAGACCAAGAGATGGGCAGGAGCGTCTTCCTAATAACGATATAAAATAAAATACTTCGGTTGCAACCTGCTTGCCAAGCGTGGCAACTAAGGCAAATATACCACATATGAAGTAGTCTATGGGGGAGGCCCATGTTTAGCCGTGGACTTTGTAAGGCTGTAATGATAACGGTAACGGTAATGATGAAAAAACCATTTTTTTTAAATTAAACGATGTAGCTCAAAGGAGGTTATTCCTACAATATGATCATCATCAACATTACAAAGCAGAATGTACATTATTTTAATGAAACTATCCTTTTAGCTACAACGTACTGTACAAAATACATATACGAGAATAATTAAGTTTCGCCTGTGAAGGGTTTTCATGTAATTTCCTCTTTACAGGTCTAACCAGCGCTTAATGAGATAACCCTTGTGACCCTCCAGCGGATGAGCGATATTAATATGTAACTTGTTTCAAAATATGTATAATATTAATAATCCTTATTGTGATTTTTTAACGAAGCCTCGAAAATTTGCAAGTATCTACTCTAAGTTTAATGAAACATATTAAACAACTTTTAAATTTTAGGAAACTTAAATAAACGATCTTGACTTGAAGAAGTTACACAGTTTAAACACTATTTCGCAAATAATCACAATAACATATCTATACTCTATACATATAAATAAAAATGAATTGTGTTTGTAATGTCAAAATAACAGATTTTTTATACATTAACATGTAAGTTTATACAGTACTTAAAAGTCTAGTAACTCTTTTTATTATTATACTATCTGTTTTCCGCAATTCTGCCCTCGTGTAATTTAGAGTTTTAATTTTTTTGCGCGAAACCTTAGATGATTTTCTAAAATAAAAGTAGCCTAAGGTACTCCTTATAACATCAGCAATCTGCCAGTGAAAGTCCTAGCAAAATAGGTCCAGCTGTTTCGGAGATTTGCCGGAACGGACAGACAGACAGTCAGACAGACCAACAGAAAATTTCGAAAATAGTGTTTTTGTTATAAGTACCGTATTGAATTTCATATGCATTTAGTAAAAAGATGTTATTTTAAATTACAAACAGACACATCAATTTTATTTGTTTGATTATATAAAACATTAATGTTCGTAAAGAAGAAAGAAATACATTTTTTGTATTAAGATTATTAAAAAAATATGGGGATATATGAAGTCAACTAACATGCATTGTGGCTTCGTGGTTCACCATTCCTTGCCTTAAAACTCAAGTATGAGGGATTGCCTAATACAAATACTAGGATATTTTATACACCTTGTGGAGGGTCGCTAACACTGCACATGCCAGTACAAGGCTGCCACTCGAAAACCTTTTATTTATCGTTTGTCGGGTTCTTCGAGCTAAATTTGTAATAAGTAATTAAAAAAAAATCTCAACACTTAGATTTTCTCCTATTTCGTGGAGTCAGTTTATTCACATAAATTGCACAAAGACAAACATCCAGACACGGAACAATTATTTGTAGGCCATACAAATACTTGTTCCGTGCTAAATCGAACCCGTAGCCCCCAGCACCGCAACTGAATGGTTCGTATTGCCACTTAAGGTCACTGATCCACAGGTTCAGACAGTCAATGTCTGACAATTTTGTTTTTCTGCAGTTATCCTCAGATTTTATCGCGCAGGCAATGATATTTAGACAAATAATATTGTTATTAGAGTTTTAGTGAAATAAATATGATTTCTTAGACAGCAACAGCCAATTCGTTTTATATTCATAACACAGTAAAACTTAAATAACGTTGTCTGGACTGGAAGTCTTATAAATTTCCGGAATTCTTGGCTGCGGAATTGGCTTTCGGCCAGCAATAACAATTTGCTCAATGACGGAATGAAAATGTTTAAACAAAGATCCTTATAAATAAGCAACTTTAATTAGGGCTTCTTGTCCGTTGTTTCTAATTGCGGACATTTACTGTCATATTTTGAGAGAATTTTAATAATAGGGAAATGTCATAGCTGACGGTAAATATTTACCGCAAGTAAGCCGTATGCTCGTTTTTTTAAACAAATTAAACTAAAGTATTGATATAGTATTTTGTATAAAATTTATTTATAATAATAAAAATGTTTTACGTTAGTAGAACTGTAGTTATTAACTAAATTTAAACGTGGTAGAGTTATGCTGCAGCTATATTAATTTTATAGTTGTAGCACGAATTGGTCGGTTCGACCGGGCAAGGACCACGCTCTTACATAATACCAGCCTTAAATAGCAAATGGCTGTGTTTTGTATGGTAATTGTAGAGAAACGGAGACCCTTTTTTACTGGAAATGAAGCATTCCATCTTAGTCCTCACGGCTGGCAACTCATCTGCATTTTGATTCTCAAACGAGGATAGATGTGGGTGTCTATGGCCCACAGCAACCTCTTACTATCAGGTGGAATGTGTGCTTGCTTGTCACTCTTATGCTATAAAAAAATCTTAGTACGCAGATAACGTAGTCAAATTTATTTTATACTAAAGAAGTGAGAACGTTGTATCGACAAACATCAACTACTTGGTAGGAGTTTCTTTTTGTCAATGCATCTGTCCGAGTAGGTACGAACCACCCTTTTATTTAAGTGATCTGGATATATATTTGCGCTTGTATAAAATGAAGATTAAGTTTCACCAATTGACAACAATTATTGCAAGTACTTGAGTATATTATATATTATTGAAGGAATTGTGGAACGGCGGGTGGTGTTTTTCAAACTATGTACTACCTGATGGTAAGTGGCTGCTGCAATCTATAACCGCCTTCAGTCAATTTCAAACAACAACGACTTCAAATACGTTGTCGCCTCACAGCATGTAATTTTCCTGGCTGTGAATACACTTTAGACCTGAACGCAGTAGCACAAGCACTAGCTACTAATGACAAAAGAAGTAGGTATTTTTTGAAAATAACAATCAACTCAGCAGTACTTGCAGATATTAAATAATCAAAGATATTTAAAATTATTTAACTAATATTCACGTAAAAAATAAAATGATGAATCTTACGTCGATTTTCAAACTGGGTAAGATATTATATCATTTTATATGTCGATGTTGAAAAACTAAGCAACACACATAATTTTGTTACGCGAATCTTAGCTAATTAACCTTAACATCACCAGTATTCTTAGCAAACCCAGACTAAAATTAACGTTTAATAAATTTTACCTAGATGTTTTATTTAATATAAGGTGTCTTGTTGGTTTTGTCCTTACTATTAGACGAAGTGATGTGTTTCACTCCAAATTCACGTCAAACATTTTACAGTGTAAGTATAAAATTTATAAGTAAACTTAAAACAACTTTAATAAAAGTTGACACAGTGGCATGCTGTTGGGTGTATCAGGTCCAGATTTTGTGATTTTCCTATTTGAAATTAAACCAATGTATTTCTCATATAATATATAAGGTGGCTTTTAATGTTATTGTAGTCTATAAATATAGAATTAGTTAATACCTTGACTACAGTACATCCTAGCAGTCGTAAAAATCGAATGCTAGCAATCGTCTCGACAAAACAAATGACATATTGTGTTAACGTCAGTCGGTCAAGTCGTTAAAAAGTTACACGATCGGATAAAGATCATATTAGATATTTATATGTCGAATATTTACAGTTTGTCTTATATATACACAACATACATACAAGGCTTACCATCAATTGGCTTTATTAACTCTTAACACCAAGTGAGATTGCAGTTAAGTACTGTTTTTTTTTTTTGCATGTAGGTGTAACAATATCCACTACGTCATATCAACCCGTGGGTGTCATATGAGGCGACAGAGGGAAACTGAATCAGGATTTGGAAAGCAGAATCTTCCTACTAACAGCTAACTATAAATAAAAGAGTGGGGTTGCCAAGCGTGGCAACTATATCAAATATCCGCCATATGAGGTAGTCAATGTGGGAGATCTATGTTCAACAGTAGATTTTTGATAGGCTGTAATGGTAGTAGTACTGTAATTGAGACGATAGTGTAATTATTAGCTTGTACTTGTGTTATTCCTTAGTCCTACACTAAGTTAATTAATACGCTTTTAAAAAAAAGTTCAACCTAAAAAGTAATATCAACATAATATTATCGAGAAACCTTTCTTTTTTCGATTATTTGCATTGCATCGATTTTAGAAGCTAATATGTGGATTTTTTTATTAACTTTTTCACGCAAAACCCCATTTCGAAATAATGATTATATTTCTCTATTAAACCACCGTATGTGTTCACGTAAAATAATCCAATCACCCCATTTCATTATCATAAGCGACCATGGGAAATATCCGGAAAATTCTAGTGACTTACGATAGATGGCTTTATACCATCTCATCTACTCAGACTAGCAACGGTCAACCATCAAAGTTGCGAAACGCCTAAGTTGGGTTCCGGTGATTAAATCGAAGTCATAGAAAATCTCTACAACGGTTGCGGTTTGAACACCTGGTAACTACGTCATGTTCTGGTATCAAATCCCAGCTGGAGACAACATTTTTTTGAAGGCAATTTTTTTTATAGAATAAGGGGGACACACAGTCGACCTGATGGTAAGTGGTTAGTAGTGGTAGTGGCTGGTAGTGGCCCATAGACATCTACATCTATCTTCATTTGCGAATTTAAAATGCAGATGCGTTGTCAGCCGTGAGCACTAAGATAGAATGCCTCTTTTCCAGTAAAATGGGTCTCAGGTTCTATACACTCCCCATACAATACACGGCAGCATTAAGCTGCTATTTTACGCTGGTATTCTGTGAGAGGGTGGTCCTTCTCGGTCGAGCCGACCCATTCGTGCTACAACTATACTATTAATATAACTGCAGCATGGCTCTACCACGTAGAAAAATCATTTGTGACAAAAAAAAGACTTTGAATAAGAAGCAACGTCAAAGAACTAAATATAATGAGAAAATTTTCACATATTAACTTTTTAAGTCAGTGTTAAGGCATAGTGCACAAAATATTATTTGTTAAAACTTTAATTTTACAAAACAGATCACACTCCGTCTCTTTCGGTTTTGTTTTCGTTCGGAGCTATATTGTGGTAGCTCTCTCAAATGTCCTACATTCATATTAAATTGGCGACTAAAAAGATAATAGTACAATAACGAACCCAGCATAATTATATTGCCACTGCAAAATCCTCGCACGTTTCTCATTTAGATTTGCTTTTACGATCCCTACCTTTTAGATACAAACTGGAATCATGTTCCGATTTAATATAAAGGAAAGATCAGAAAACCATTACAATTGTACTTAAAATCGGCTAACATTTTATAACTAGATTGTAATATTGGTAGATTAACTGCAGTATGTATTGTTTCTATGAGATTGATATTTATAATTTATTATTAATGATGCGTTGCCGGTTTTCAAAGAATATAAATACTTAATTATTTTCTTCATTTTCATCAAAAAGAATATTAATATTAGGATTTTCTCTCTTCTCTATTTTCGCGAATTTAATGTGATATCGATTTACTTACATTGATTGACCTAAATAACAACCACTTTCACAGTAGCAGTACAATAATAGTAAGTTCAGTGTTATTTCAATTAAGTCTCTAACACTACATGCATTTTATATTTTTGTCAATTAAGATGATCAAAAAAGAAGACTGTAAAGTCTTCTTTGCCCTTTCTTCTTTTTTCGACTGTTTCTTTATAAATTCTTTTTCATTTTATAGCCGCTGTAACTCAAATACTAAGCGGTCCTGTATCCGGAATGCTCGACGGTAAAGGAAAATCATGAGGAAACCTGCATGCTTAAGAAATAAAATATTTCGGGTACATGTGAAGTTCGCTCACACGCACTGGAGCAGCGCGGCAGATTAATTGCTGACTATGTCAGAAATGACAAAAGGTCAATACTTTAAAATGGTACCTACAAAGGCTGTGGTATTCTTAGTTGTCTTAAGATACAATGGCTGCACTGGTGAGAATGGTTACAAAGGTATGTAAGGTACAGAAGTTCCAATTATACGATCACAAATCTCTTCCTTGATCTAAAATTATACAAATCTATTTAGGAAGGTGGTTTAAGAAAATAATTAAAATATTAAAAAGCAAACACTTGTGCAAAGAACGTAAGTGATGTCATATCGTAAGAATATGTAAAAAGAGAAAATAAGTAAGCAATAAATTTTGGAGAAACAGCTATATTATTATCAGTATCATCATCGTTATAGCTCTTCGTAAGTCCACTGCTGAACACAGCCCTTTCCTAAAAGATTTCACAAAGCATGGTCATGAGCATTTATCACTTTCATCACCTTTTAACACGTCATCACCACATCTAGCGGGCAACATTTCCATTACCGGTATCAGGCTGCTACTTGAAAACCTTTCTTCCCTATCGTTTGTCCATTCTGCGACGATATGGCCGGGTTGCCACTTCAGCTTATGATCCGTCGGGCTATGACGATTACTCTTGTTCTACTAAAGATATCCTCATTTAGAAGTTTATTATGCAAATAAACTACGTAGACCTCTTCATAGTTTGCTGAGTGACTTTGAGCTTTCTTTCACGGTCAGAAGTGAAAGATCAGATCCATACGTCATTACTGGCAACACGCATAGTGCGTGATGAAATATGAAAAAGAAATGAATGAAAGAAATGACTGTGATTTCATTTAAGAAGCCAAGTATCTATTTCTGTCGAGGAGTTCGTTTCTATAACCTAAATTTGGCCCAAGCAGCAGTCGAACACTTTTGTGTTTTGTTTGGTATAAAAATTATGATATTTTTCTAATAGCTCTAAAGTATTTAACTTATTCCTCAGATCACGTTAGAGCTATACTACATATAAGACCTATACTTGTGGGTAATCTCGATCGTGAAAAGGTAACACTTCCACTGAATAACAGCGTAAAATAGTAGCGTAACAATGCTATTTTAACAAATGAAACAAAAAAATATGGCAAGCTATCAATTTTCAAACTGTCATCTTTGTCATTAGGTGTGAAAACGAAAAGTAGTGATAAAATTGCTATTTGAAATTAGTGAAGTAAAGTCAATTAGAATTCATCTAAATATTTCTGAAAACGTTAGACCAATCAGGCATAGTCAAGTGGAGACAGATAGTTTTTAAAGCTAAATGGAAAATGGAAAGACGCAAAAAGTTTGGAACGTTAATGGATGCCCAGTTTATTCGTTTGGTTGATAGCGGGAGTCAGTGTAGCTCATACATATTCAGCTCGCAGACGCAATTAGCTTTCGTCATAGTTTCCGATATCCACGTTAATTATTTTTTAAATTGAACTAAACTGTCCTTGTGTTGGATTACAGAAAGAATTGATTGTGTTAAAAATTGGAAGATAATTAATTTTATTACGAGTATTTTTTTAATATTGTTAAATTTATCCACTGCAATTTAAAATTTTGTTTTGTCTGTTCGTCCCAACGTACCACAAAGTCATAGTTTTCACCACAAAGTCAGGGAAGCATAAAATAAAAAAAAATCACTTTAATTACAATAGCATGAAACATTCAGTTGCTTCATGGTCCTGAAAGTCTTTGCAGGCTTGCGTAATTTACGATGGGAGTTAATGCGTACACAACTCTTCCACGGTTTGACCGACCATTTCATAGTGCAGATGTACACTCACAACACAGTAGCTACGGTGTGGCTCTTCCAAGTTTCCCACGTCTACCGTTATAGTTACAGCCTCACAAAAGTCCATAGCTGAACATAGCCCCCCCCTCCCCTCAGCGATTACCCCATAATATGGACAATAGATATTCATACACCGCCACTACACGGTCATGGTCTCGGTATGTGACCAAATTTTATTCAAACATAGTATGAATTTAGGTAAATTTACCTTTATCTTCCAGGCAGGAATTTTTTCCATACTTCGATGTGCGGAAATGAACGTACGAAAACGCTACGTCAATCACAATATCTTTATAATCTCTGATAGTCAAAGTCGCTGAGATCAAACTAAGTAACCTCAAAGCCATCTGGAGGCTGCGTGTACCGTCTAAACACCCATTCATCTTCTCTATTGAAATTCGGATGTTTTTTTTTTAATTTCAATAGCGAATAATCCTTGGTAGGAATCGGTGTTCTTTTGCGAGGATTTGTGGTCTATTAAATCTAATGTAATGGCTGGGACGATCTAGAACATGTTCACACACTGCAGACTTCCCGAACTTCGGTACTTCAAGTCAGCTATATCTTCTTTCACGCGGGTTTTAATAGATCTGATCTATTAAAACCCGCTTGAAATAGATCGGATCTATTAAAAACCGCGTGATCGTCGTCTGCTCCTCATAGCTTGACTCGTAAGGGAGATACTTTTCATTGTCACTACGCTTGGCAGGTGGGTTGGCAACCAAAGTTTTTTTTAGTGGTTATTAGGAAGACGCGAATTATGTAAAGTATATCAAGTATTAAAGTGTTTATATGTGTGGGTTTTTGTAGTCTATGTATCGTGTTATATTTACTATAACTAGTACTTTACTGTCTACTTAGATATTACCGAAACTTTTGTACTATCCTCCTTTTTATATTTTCTGATCAACTTTGGGCGTAGATTGGAGGGGAATGTGTAGCATTCAGTAGGCCTTTTTGTATGTGCCTGAGATTAAAAAAAATCATAAATAACTACAAAGGACAATGGCAGACTTTCATACATAAAATGAGTTGAGAAGGAATAGTAGCGTCTATATATCAAAAATATCTTAAAATGTTAAGCGTCAGTCCCTGAATAACTATGTCAAAGAATTTTATCCTGAGAAGGCGTCAAAAAAGATATTTAGATTTGAACCTTTTTAGGTTATGTCTTATGTCAATTGGAAAAATTCATGCGTCCTGTGGTTGTTTGATGTTAGCTTAATACATTCTCAATATAATGTACCTACCTACATAATTGAGAGTTTTTAGATTATTGTATCTCTATTATATATTTGCATATTATAAATGTATATTTCTGCATGGCTCCAGTGCCTTTGTGTCATACAGTGACATTCTCAGAAAGGCTAGAACCCAGAGCCGTAAAGCGAGTAAAAAAACAGTGACATTTTGTTTTAGCTAGTGCTGCCATAACATTAAATGGAATTGTTACATATTACTACGATTGAGATAATGTATTATTGTAGGAGAGTAAGAGAATTATTTTCAAACATATCACTTTTATTTTTATTATTACTAATAGTATAGTTATTACTAATAATAACTTTATATAAAAATATGTTGTGTTTGTGTGTTGTGTTGGTAGTCTTACAAAGACTATACGAAAATAGCATTATTTTGTAAATGGCAACATTTGAATAGAGTAAAATGATTTAAGTCATTTGATATTCCCAAAAATGTTTGTTTTTTTCTGTGGCTTTAATTAAAATACATTTTTATTTGATAAATAATAGAAAAATAATAAAATTCATTTTATATATAACTTATTTCTAGACGCAATAATTTTTGTCAACTATTTTTCTGCCATTGTTTTTTATACGTGGTCGAGCCACGCTGCAGCTATATTATGGTTGTATTTCAGATGGGGCGGCTCGACCAGGGAAGAGCCACGCTCTCATAAAATACCAACGTAAAATAGCAGTCTAAAGCTGGGAATAAATTTAGATGTATATGGCGGGCCACAGCATGCACTTGCCATCAAGTGGAATGTGTGTTCGTTTGTCACCGTAATTATAGCATTAAGAGAAAATAAAAACATAACTGCATTGAAACTATAAAACGCTAAGTTTAAAGGGTCTCTGTGTTACGTATCTTAGTTTCAAGTAGTAATATATTTCAGCGTGGTGCTTAAAGTTACATGGAAAAACTTTGCTCTCTTTACATTTGCAACTTGCAATGCTTTTTGGGGCACACATCCCAACCGAAGTCAATTTGAGGTTAAACTAACATCCTCGATGCTTAAATAATTCCATAAATTATGTACTACTTCAAATAGCTTATTGCATGCTGATAATTTTTTTGTGATTTAAACGTGTGGTGGCTGTGTTGTAATTTATCACCCCAATTCATCACATAGATGTTGCTTGAGCGAGTACAGGAAATGCTAGAAAGTTAATGGCTTTTAATAGTATGACAGTATAACCACGTTTTTAGTCTAGGTGCAAAAATCCGCTCGCCAAGGCGTTCGTCACGTTCCAACGCTTAAGGTGGTTTGCCCTACCAAAAACGGGTGCTTTCGGGTTTTGGACAGTGGGTCTCTCAAATATGTACTACTCATCCCATTACGTAACCGAGCAGGCAAATGGCTTGGAAGTGGACCCGAATAATTACGGTATCATTGAAAGAGTGCTGGTGGTAGCTCGTGCTACCCCTGGGCTGTACCAAATAAGCATAGCGTTGAGACCTCTCGGCTACGCTGGTGGAACCACCTTATGGTTTAAAACGATTAATATCCGGCACAATCTATCCGGTGCTCTGAAAGCGAACGGCATCCGGGCTCCGTGGCAATGAGTCGTAGCGTTAAGGGGCGCGGGTTCGAATACCACACGGAACAAGTATTTGTACATAACACATACATATATTATTTGTACATAATATTTGTACATAATACATACACTTATTTGTATGGTCTACAAATAATTGTTCCGGGTCTGGATGTTTGTCCTTGTGAAATGTATAAATTTAAGCTGCCCACGATATAGGAGAGAATCCTAGTGTAAAGGTAATATTTTTAAAAAGAAAAAAAATTAAAAATGTATTGAAATTTTACATAAGTTGTTTAAATATACAAAATTTGACCTGCTCAATCTTTAAAAACTTCACTAAACAAAGTTTGTATAAAAAGAGTTATTATAATATTCAATACCTGGGAATGAGGTGATCGCTACCAAGCTATTATTATTTTGTGTGGTTAATTGTGTAACACACACACACATAATTGTAAGATGTTATTTTAAAAAGTCCCGCTGGGTATCTTGCTGGTTCTTCCCAGAACAGAGGCTTTTTTTCGAACCAGTGGTAATTAAGCAAAAGAGAGAATTTCAATAAGTATTATTTATAATCTATATTGGATAAAAAGTTTCTGTTTCTATTTCTTCCATTAGTCCGTGTGTTGGGGGGGGGGGGGGGTATTTCCAGTTCCAGCAGTCATGATTCAAATTTTCTTTAGCTATTTGCCTTATTATATGTTACAATTTAAATCTATCTTCTTGTCACATTCCATGTTTTGGTGTACAATAAAGGCTAGATAAATAAATATATACTCAGTATTGTAGTGGATAATGTACTAATGATTAAAATAAATGTGAAACACGTCGTGCACGTAGCGAAATAAGAACCAGTGCATCAGAGTAACTCAATTTAGTAAGCAACTGCACTTGTTTTCGGACTGATAGATGGTGATAAAGTTTGCTGGAGCGGGGCCAACTGTCCTTTTCTTATTAACCGGTGAATAAGTACCTACCCTGAAGGTTTATCAAAAAATATGAAACGTCCGTTGTTTACTACAGACGTTGAATACTGCCATGTTTGCAGATGTTTACTATACGTGGTAGGACTGCGCTGTAGCTATATTATATTTGTAGCACGAATGGGTTGGTCGACTGGGGTAGGACCATGCCCTTACAGAATACCAGCGTAAAATAGCAGCTTAACGCTGCTATGTTTCGTATAGTGAGTATAGAGAACCGGAGACCCTGTTTACTAGAAACGAGGCATTCTATCTTAGTCGTCAGGGGTGATAATGCATCTGCTATACACTTATGAATTGTAGGTCATGCGATCTTTCTCACAATTTATATAATATAAAAATTTTCTAATTTTATATTATATATTTCTCTAAAATCAGAAGCATATGCCATGTTTATGCGAACAAATACTAAATAAATTAATACATAAATACAAAAATAAATAAAATAATAAATAAATATCCATGTACAGCAGAACATTATTGTAGTTTTATTATGGCAACAAAAAAAATCCTTTATGATTTATCATTAGTTTTTCTTCGTTGATTAGATGGATAAATAATATTTTAGCGTCAATGACAGGACTAATTAAGATAATTAAATTAACGAAGACTTGCTTCTCGGAAAGTACTGCCAACATTACTCCGTTAAGCCTATTACAAATTCGAATTAATTTTACAAATAAGTCAAACTCTCACAAGATCTCAAAGTCAGTGACGATACTGAATAAAGCAACCAATTTCTTGAAGTTGGCATTTCGTATAACTTTGTAGCTTATATAAATGTTAAAAACTAAAAAATAAATTTACTCGAAATTTTAGATTAGATTTCAAAATGTTCGTTGTATATATTTGGGATTACGTCAATTCTTATATGAAATCTATTGATTAATGTTACCTGGTGGTAGAAAACTTTTTCTTTATTCGCTCAAAAAAGCCATTTAGCGAGAAAGTGCAGCCAGCGTTCTAGGCACTATTATCGCGGTATATTCCGTGAAAGCGTGGTCCTTCCCCATTAGAGTTGTACCATTAGTGCTACAACCATAATATAGCTGCAACATGGCATATCTTGTGAGATTGCTTGAGTAAATTATTGCTTTTTGTTACCAATCTCTCGCTACAATATGTAACTTATCAAAATCAAAAAATGTTTGCCTTTTTATTTTAAATATTACCGATTTGCCTATGCAAAATTCAAGGCACATGTTAAAAACATTCTAATGAAGAAATGATGTTCATTAATAGTAATGAAAAGTGTTAATCTAGTATACAGACCACCTGTTGGTAAATGACTACTGCAGACCACGAATTCCTGCAATGAACTGTTATAAAAGTAGGCTACGGATGCTAAGTCATCTCTGAGGACTAAGTTGGAATGCCTAGTTCCAATACAAAGAGTCTCCGGTTTTCTGCAACCAACAAATAAAACACAGCATAATTAAGCTGCTATTTTACGCTGGTATTCTGTGAGAGCGTGGTTCAACCATGACCTTGCCGCCCCATTTTCCCAACAACTATGATAGACGCACCACTTCAAATAATTGTAACGGATCTCTGTACCTTTCAGACCAGAAAACAGCAGTGCGCGCACTACTGGGTGATAGAAATAGATAAAACGGTGGCGCTCATATGTAGCCGTTAGTTGAAAAAGAGTCCAACCTAGTATTATTTAGAATGAAATATAATTGTCAAAGGTGTCAATGATTGTTTTGAACATCATAATTAGCTAACCATTATATCACCCTAGTACTTGTGTGCGTACCTTCCCTCATTAAGCGCTACGCGTTCAAGTAGGAAATTAGAAGGGGTCTCGACACAGACGCAATATAATTACGTTTGGCACTGGGGTGAAAAGTGCACATTGAAAGTGTGTCTGACGTGACACGAAGCACAGCTCATTAGAAGAGTCGTTAGAAAAATTTAGGCATGTTTTATTCCTTTGTTTTTAAACAAAAATTCTACCTGGCTTAATGTTAAATAAGGGAGTTTCGCATATGAAAATTTTACATGAACAAACATCCAGTCTCGCAATAATGATATATCTTTGTAATACAAATGTTTATTACCGTGTAGTGGCTGTGTAAGAATATCTACTAGCCAATATAGTCCCATGGGTATCGTAAGAATGCTATATTACACTGGTTTTCTGTGAGAGCATGATCCTTCCCCGGTCGAGCCGACCCACTCGTGCTACAACTATACAATTATTATAGTTGCAGCATGGCTCTACCACATTGAACTTACATGAAATTATGGTCATTTTTTGCCAGGTAACGATAAACAAATTCACACTTTATAAAATTTGGAAGTGTAGATTTAAATGCAGGAAGCTGATGGATGCAAATGGCCCAGACCTTGCTTTATGACACTTCTTAGGATAAGTTTATACTCAGTAATGGATTTGTGAAAGGCTGTAACGATGATAGTGATGGTGAAATATAACTGTGTTTGCGACCAAATTTTGAAATCAACTAAAGAACAGAGGCTTATCTCAAAATTTGAATAATTTATCGCAATTATTTCATTAGGCTTCTCTGACAAATAAGAGGTGGCCGGGCTCAGCAGCGGAAATAATGACGGTAGTCATATTATCTGATAGATTTTGTCATCTACAATATCAACTTAAAAACTGTTTAAACATCTAACTTTAATACTGATTTCTGCATCGATCTGAGCTTTTTAGGTTTGACAATGTCAAACATTGACATTCGATCAAACATTATTAGTTGTTATAATAAGCAATTCTTTTTCTTTATCAACTCGTAGCTATACGCTGCTCGTCTTGCACACTTCTCATTCGAGGAAGATTGTGGCACAATCGTCACGTTTTCTTAGCAGAATGGCAATCAACCAATTATCTAAAATCTTTGACGCTGTTCTCTATAATCGGTCTGATTTTTAATAATATAAGGGATAATTTCGTTAGGTGGTCTTCTTTTTTGTTAACTTCAATTTTAAGAAAATAAACTAACCAAGTTGCGCGTATGGGATAACAATACATCTATATTTTGATATAGAATTTCCATATAATAATAATAATAATATCATCCAAACCGAATTTTGGCCGTCTCAACGGAGGTAAGTTATCTGCGCAGGACAGAATTATAGGACCCTAGTGCATGCGTAGGCGCAGGAGCACTCTGTATTCCCTTACTCTTATAGTCCATGGCAAGCCGATACAACCGGATAGAGGTCAGCTGTACGATCTTTCCGATGCACGGATGTGACACACCACCAACGTCCTGACTCCGGGCTGCTACTGAGTATTTCTTGACAGAAAAAACTAATTTTGGCGTTTACGACCACTAGATCAAAGCCGCAGTAAATCAGTCAAAAATTTCAATACAATAGGTGGACTCTACATTACTACTTTTGCTAAGCATAGTGTGCTTTAAGTTTTGATCGAGTGAAAAGCTCATTACTTTTATAAGTTGGATGTTTGTCGCCATGATATCACGATTTTTATCAATTTATTCCATGTAATAGAAAATTGTGCACAAAAATGTTAAACTCGTCGGGAAATTACGTCGTACCCTTTGATGATGCATTTAAGTGTATTTGAAATATGTACGATTTACAGAATATATAGCTTCGGAAAATGCTCTTCGGAAGGGCTCTTCGGACCATTGTCTGATCCGGAGTACGGTGCCACTCACGCTCCAATCGCAGTCGCGATCTGCAGCTTGCCGCCGTGTTTGGCACTATAGGTCAGCTGATTGAGACGGGATGCGGTCTTTTTTTGCATCCTACCCTTGGGGCGGTTTTGCTTCTCGCCGGAAGATCCCAGCGTTGATGCCGATTCTGTTGCTGATGTGGTGCTTCAGGGTATGGAAATTTTTATTCCATCCTCTGTGGTGCCCATCGGAGGCAGATCCCAGCCATGGTTTGGTCGCTCCTGTAAAATAGCATCACGCTATAAGCAGGAGTGCTACCGGGCCTAGGCTGACGCATCAACGTCTCGGGATGTAAACACCAGCGCACTTAAAAAGAAGTATAATTCCGCCTCCAGGTCCTTCAAAAGCGTCATTGCCAAGGCAAGGTCTGAGCACATCGGCAGAATTGGCGAGAAGCTAGTTCGCCTTCCTTCGGGAACCCGTGCATTCTGGTCTCTCGCCAAGGCTGTCCAAGGGAACTTCTGTCAGCCATCTCTTCCATCTCTGCACAGGGAGGACGACTCACTGGTCCATGCCGCAAAGGAGAAAGCCGATCTGTTGATCTCTCTTTTTGCGTCCAACTCGACTCTAGATGACGGGGGGAATACACCGCCGACCATCCCGCGATGTGAGTGCTCCATGCCGGATGTGCGATTTACACAGCGCTCGGTTCGCAAAACACTGTTCTCCCTGGACGTCAGCAAGTCGAGTGGGCCCGATGGAGTCCCTCCCATTGTGCTGAAGACGTGTGCTCCGGAGTTGGCACCGGTTTTAACGCGTCTTTTCCGGTACTCCTACTCCCAAGGCGTAGTCCCGAATTCATGGAAGACAGCTTTGGTCCACCCGATCCCTAAAAAAGGCGACCGCTCAGACCCGTCCATTTACAGGCTTATTGCCATCACATCCTTGTCCTCCAAAATTATGGAATCCATTATAAACTGCCAGCTCATGAGGTACCTTGAGGATCACCAGCTGATTAGTGACCACCAGTACGGTTTTCGTCGAAGTCGATCAGCTGGTGATCTTCTAGTCTATCTGACTCATAGATGGGCGGAGGCAGTAGAGTAAAATGGGGAGGCATTGGCCGTTAGTTTAGACATAGCGAAGGCCTTCGATCGGGTCTGGCACAAAGCGCTTCTTTCGAAGCTTCCTACCTATGGGCTTCCCGAGAAATTGTGCAAATGGATAACCAGTTTCCTTGCTGATCGGAGTATCAAGGTCGTAGTAGACGGTGCATGCTCTGATTTCGAGCCTATCAACGATGGTGTTCCACAAGACTGCGTGCTATCACCAACGCTGTTTCTCCTGCATATCAATGATATGTTGCTAACTGGTAGCATTCATTGTTATGCGGACGACAGCACTGGTGATGCCTTATATACCGGCCGTGCCAATATTTCTCGGGAAAACGTCGCTGAGTACCGGGACAAACTTGTGTCTGAAGTCGAGTCTTTGCTTAACAAAGTCTCGGATTGGGGCCGACTAAATCTAGTCCAGTTCAATCCCCAGAAGACACAAGTTTGCGCGTTTACCGCTAAAAAGAACCCCTTTGTCGTATCTCCTCAGTTACAAGGCACTCCCCTTGCTGCCTCAGCTAGTATCGGAATCCTTGGCGTTGACATATCGAATAGTGTGCAGTTTCATGGTCACTTGGAAGGGAAGGCCAAATTGGCCTCTAAAAAGCTTGGCGTGCTCAGCAGAGCGTGACGGTATTTCATGCCGGCACATCGCTTGCAACTTTACAAAGCGCAAGTTCGGCCCCATATGGAATACTGTTCTCATCTCTGGGCTGGGGCACCCCAGTTCCAGGTCCTTCCACTTGACCGCATCCAGCGCAGAGCGGTTCAAATCGTCGACGACCGAGTTCTTTCTGATCGGCTCGATACACTGGCACTGCGTAGAGATGTGGCATCTCTTTGCGTATTTTATCGCATCTATCACGGGGAGTGCTCTGAGGAATTGTTCGGACTAATTCCAGCCGCTCAATTTCACCATCGCACATCGCGACAAAACTCGCGTTACCATCCATACCATCTGGATGATTGGCGGTCCAGCACTGTGCGATGTAGAAGAAGTTTTCTCCCTCGCACAACTTCCTTGTGGAATCAATTACCACCAGCGAATTTTCCGGACCGATACGACTTAGGAACCTTCAAGAAAAGAGCTTACACCTTTCTAAAAGGCCGACAACGCATCTGCAATTCCCCTGGTGTTGCAGTTGTTCATGGGCGGCGGTAGTCATTACCATCAGGTGAGCCGCATGCTTGTTTGCCCCCTCTTCAATAAAAAAAAAACATAGTTCAACTGCTCCTTGGGAGATGTAGGTAAAAGAAACAAACTCCACGACAGAATTGGATCCTTAGCTTCTTAAATACAAACACAATCATTCCTTCCATTCATTTTTTTCGCATTATATTACGCACTATGCGTGTTGCCAATAATGACGTATTGATCTGGTCCTTCTCTTGTGACCTAGCTAAGCTCAAAGTCACTCAGCAAACTGTTGAGAGATTTGTGCGCGAAGTTTGTTTGCATAATAGACTTCTACATGAAGATATCTGTTATAATCGTCATAGCCCGACGGATCATAAGCTGAAGTGGCAACCCGGCCATATAGTCGCAGAATCGACAAACGATAGAGAAGAAAAGTTTTCAAGTAGCAACCTGATACCGGTAATCGAAGTGATACCCGCTAGATCTAGTGATGACTTGTTAAGAGGTGCAGGAAGTGATGAATGCTCATGACCATGCTTTGTAACATTCTTTGGGAAAGGCATGTGTTCGGCAGTGGACTTACGAAGAGCTGTAATGATGATTATATTGATAATAATATAGCTGTTTCTACAAAATTTTTTGCTTATTTTTTCTTTTTACATATTCTTACGATATGATATCACTAACATATTTTGCACAAGTTTTTGCTTTTTAATATTTTAATTATTTTCTTAAACTACCTTCGTAGATAGATTTGTCAAATTTTAGATCAAATAGGAGATTTATGATCGAATAATTGGAACTGCTGCACCTTTACCTTTTAGATACATTTGTAACCATTTTCAGCAGTGTAGCCATTGTATCTTAAGACAACTAAGAATGTAATGTCACAGCATTTATAGGTCCCGTTTCAGAGCATTGGCCTCTTGTCATTTATGACATAGTCAGCAATTAATCTGCCGCGCTGCTCCAGTGCGTTTTAGCGGGCTTCACATGTCCTCGAAATATTTTATTCCTTAAGCATGCAGGTTTCCTCATGATGTTCTCTTTCGCCGTCGAGCATGCCGTATACAGGATCGTTTAGTATTTGAATTTCAGTGGCTCTAAAATGAAAAAGAATTTATAAAGAAACAGTTAACGGAAAGAAGATTGTAAAGTCTTCTTTGCCCTTTCAATTAACTCCATTGTTTGTAAACCACATAAAAACTTTCACCAAAGCGATAAACTGAAATGTAGCGAAGAGAAAAAGATGGTCCTGAACCATCTGAACGCATTTCGCCCAAGACCGTGTTTTGTGGCATTCCGTGGGTGGCCTATGTTTAGCAGTAGACTTGAGAAAGGTTATAGTTATGAATTTGATGATGATGTAGTGTTGATTAGCAAAGTGTTACACTACGACAGAATTGGAAATGTCATCCTATTGATCTCGGTGGTTAGCAGTCCACAATCGTACGATTTACACGGAGTTCCTGCCACACACGACCATATTGTGGAATTTATACTATAAAAAAAAAATTAGTACTGCCGGTAATTTTTCCAGGCCTACTCCTACTACTTTTTAAAGACCGGCAACGCACCATTAATAATAAGTAATAAATATTCAATCTCAGAGAAACAATATAATTATACTGCAGTTAATCTACCAATATTACAATGTAGTTATAAAATGTTAGCCAAATTTAAGTACATTTCTAATGGTTTTCTGATCTTTCCTTTATATTAAATCGGAACATGATTCCACTTTGTATCTAAAAGGTAGGGATCGTAAAAGCAAATCTAAATGAGAAACGTGCGAGGATTTTGCAGTGGCAATATAATTATACAGGGTTCGTTATTGTACTATTATCTTTTAAATCGTCATTTTGATATGAATGTAGGACTTTTGGAAGAGCAATATTGTGTTTCCGAACGAAAACAAAACGGAAAGAGACGGAGTGTGATCTGTTTTTTAAAATCAAAGTTTTAATAAATTATATTTTTTGCACTATGCCTTAACACCGACTTAAAATGTTATATGTGAAAATTTCCTCATTGCATTTAGTTCTTTGAAGTTGTTTCTTATTCAAAGTTCGTTTTTGTCACAAGTGATTGATTTCCCTTAAAAAAAAATGTTATCTCAAACTGGGATTCGATACCAGAACATGACGTAGTTACCAGGTGTTTAAACCGCTACCGTTGTAGGGATTTTCTAGGGCCTCGACTTAATCATAGGAAACTAACTTAGGCGTCTCGCATCTTTGATGGTGGTCACTGTCGCTAGTCTGAGTAAAAGAGATGGTATAACGCCATCTATTGGAAGTCATTAGATTTTTCGAATATTTCCCATGGTCGCTTATTATAATGAAATGGGGAGATTGGATTATTTTACGTGAACACATACGGTGATTTAATAGAGAAATATAATCATTATTTCGAACTGGGGTTTTGCGTGAAAAGTGAATTAAAAGAAAATCCACATATTAGCTTCTAAAATCTATGCATTGCAAATAACCGAAGTAAAAAGGTCTCTAGAAAATATTATGTGGAAATTACTATTTAAGTTGAACTTTTTTTTTAAAAGTTGAATTAATATATTTAGTGTAAGATTAAGGAATAGCACAAATAGAAGCTAATAATTACACTACTACTGAACATCGGCCTCCCCCATTGGTTGCCTCATAGGGGAGATATTTGCTATAGGTGCCACGCTTGGCAACCCCACTGTTTTATTTTTAGTTAGCTGTTAGCAGGAAGATATTTTTAGTAATTTTAGACTTATATACCTACAGATTTGTTCGGAAGCCTCGGTGCGCGTGTCCGACTCGCACTTTGCCGGTTTTTAAAAACTAGCAATTGACTGCAATGTCACTTGGTGGTAAGAGTTAATAAAGCCGTTTGATGGTAAATCTTGTATGTATGTTGTGTATAAGACAAACTGTAAATATTCGACATATAAATATCTAATATGATCTTTATCCGATCGTGTAACATTTTAATGACTTGATCGACTGACGTTAACACAATATGTCATTTGTTTTGTCGGGACGATTGCTAGCATTCGATTTTTACGATTGCTAAGATGTACTGTAGTCAAGTTTTTAACAAAATCTGTATTTATAGACGGCAATAACATTAAAATCCACCTTATATGAGAAATAAATTGGTTCATTTGCAAATAGGAAAATCACAAAATCTGGACCTGATACCATGCCACTGTGGCCACTTTTGTTAAAGTTGTGTAAAGTTTGTTTATTAATTTTATATTTACACTGTAAAAAGTTCGAAATTAATTTACAGTGAAACTCATAACATCGTCTAATAGTAAGGACAAATCGAACAAGCCATCTAGTATTCAATAAAATATCTAAGTATATTTTATTAAACGTTACCTTTAGCCTGGGCTTACTAAGAATACTGGTGATATTAAGATTAGTTTACTAAGATTCGCGTAATGAAATAATGTGTCTTATACTTAGTCTTTTTTTATATATATATATATATATATATATATATATATATATATATATATATATATATATATATATATATATATATATATATATATATAGGATAGGGCGACAAACGGAAACACAGTCCACCAGATGGTAAGTGGTTGCTGTGGTCCATAGACATCTACATATATCTTCGTTTGCGAATCAAAATGCAGATGCGTTGTTACCCGTGAGGACTAAGATGGAATGCCTCTTTTCCAGTAAAAAGGTTCTCCGGTTCTCTACACTCACCATACGAAACACAGCAGCATTAAGGCCTTAACAGTGGTTGAAATGCCTAAATCTAGGATATTTAAGTAAAAAAATCTCAATAACTGTTCATTTAATCCACAAAGAAAAAATACAAGGTAACAGAAGAAGATTTGGTAAATGTTTTTAATTTAACAAAATTGTATTTTTGTCAACCCCTTATTAGAAAAAAAAATCCCCAAAGAGTACCTATCTTTGTCATATTTTGCAAAATTTCTCCAAAACGGCACAAGCTTTTTAAATAGTTCTTACACTAAAAAAAAGGTCTTAAAAATATTAATATTTTTAATTGAGAGTTTTATTTTTATTACCCGTTTTATAAGAGAATATATCATTTTTCCCTAAAATTGAATATATTTACGCGAGCGCGCATGCTCCGTCGCCATGTAAGCTCTGTCACAGTCCGTTTTCGGACATCGTCGAGGGTGGACCGCACGTCGGTGTTGGAGCGACTTCGTTCAAATATATATTAGTTTTTTTAAAGTTTATACTCAATTATAAATATTTTTATGACTAGAAATACTTAATTTAGTTAATATCTGTGCACTGGTAACTGTAAATATTATTTTCTAAATAAATGAATTTTTAAAGTGCCCAAAGAAGAAGAAATTTTTGCGGCGACATTGATTAGTGAAATTGAAAAATGCATTTTTATATAATTTAGATGTGGAAAACGACGAACATGTTCTCGTTACTTAGATTTCGATCGTTTTTAATACCTATGTAATTTTATTGTCGCATATTTTTATTAATTAGTTGATAATGAATTTTATAATTATGTATTACAATAAAACGCTGTTTTTATAAGTATGACTTTATAAAATATTATTGGGGAGAGAAATAAAGATACAGATACTTACATTTAGGTACACTGTTATCAAATTAAATCAAACAATTTAAATAAATAAAAGAATGGTGCTTACCTAAGTATAAATAACTACATAAAGACATTCTTGGGTTTATGTTTTTTTTTATGTTAGACAAACTATCATCTAAATAATGTAAAAATTTTAAATTGGGGAGGGGTTTCTCTACGTGATAAAGTTAGAAATGAAGGTATTTGCAATAGAATCAGAGTAACTGACATAGCTCAACGGAATATTACAGTGAAATGGCAATGGGCTAGCTATATAACTTGGAAAACATATAAAAACTAGGAAGAAAGGTCCTCGAGTGGCAACCTCGTACAGGTAAGCGAAGTAGCACTCAACCTTTATTCCTCTTCACGTATTCTCATACACTTTCCTTCACACATACACACACACAAATAGGTCGCAAATAATACTTACCTAGTACTATTAGGCAAGAGTGAATAGGTTTTTGTTAAGTCAGTGCAATTCACCATCTTACACTACATAACCACTTACCGATGGGATTGTAGTTGCTTTACTACTTGCTGGGTAAAAATAGTAAAAAAAAATTGACCCTGTGAAAGTTTGCATTTAGATATAATTTTTCTAACCAACCATAAAAATATGATGAGAATATGTATATAAGTATAAAGGTTACCTCACACGGAACAGTAATAATATAATATTATATCTTCCATTACCTCTGAAATCCGAGGTATGTTCATATTAAGAGGCTAAATAGAGCCACATTGAAATGCATGGGGATCGTTTTGTAATTTCACGTCATTATCGAAAAAAATTGTACGTATTTTAGGTGGCGGTTTGCAAAACACGATTCCACAAAAATTAACTCAATAGAAAATAATTGCAAAGTTGCTTCTAAAAATACTTAAATTTTCAACGTCAATTTTTTTTTACGTGGTAGAGCCATGCTACAGCTATATTTATTAGGTATAGTTGTAGCACGAATGGGTTGGCTCGACCGGGAAGGGCCACGCTCTCACGGAATAACATGTAAAATAGCAGTTTAACCCTGCTATGTTTCGTATGGTGAGTGTAGAGAACCGGAGAACCTTTTTACTGGAAACGAGGCATTACATCTTAGTCCTCACGGGTGACAACGCATCTACATTTTGATACGTAATCGAGAATAGATGTAGATGTGTATGTGCCGTAGCAACCACTTACCATCAGGTGGACTGTGTGCTCGTTTGTCACCCTTATTCTATTTAAAAAAAAACTTTCTGAGATTTCAGTAAAATAATGTTAAGCACTCGTACAATTATGTCTCATGTTAATAAAGCTATTGGGCTATTTTGATTTGTAATAAAGTGAGTTTACTTTATAGGTTGAATAATTTATTTAAAAATAAAAATATCAAGAACCGTTTTTCTGTCACTCCTATTGAATTTGACAGTGCTTGCTGAAATTTAGCATCTTTAGATGGATAAGAATCGCCCGCTGATCCGGCTGTTAGATATTGCAAAAATAATCGAAAATATTTATTTTTACTTTCATGCCCAAGACTACCTTGTTTTATTTTATTACGGTCAAATAATATTTATTAGGTTATAAAGCAAGTATTTTTGTAAATGTTTTGTATGTAAATGTAAATGTTTTCATTATTTTGTTATTCTATTGTTAACAGTTATTATCACGTCTTAGCTTTACATCAAGAATTACATTAGAAATTCTTGATGGGATGCGATGTAACGCGCATACATTATTTTCATCAAGAACTATAATATATATATATATATATATATATATATATATATATATATATATATATATTTTTTTATATTTGTTTTATTATATTTGTTTTTTTATGTGTTTTACATTTAAAGATCAGTTATAAAGAGCCAATGTTATTATTTTCATTTTGATTAATTCAATTCGAGACTAAAATAAATGTGAAAGGGCTTTTATCTGCAAAAATAATTTTCATCAAAAATAACATAGACTTATAAAAGTCATATACACGGTCAATCATACTGAAGATTATCAATTGTACTACAAAATATTTAAAAGACTATTTCCAGTATAATGACCCGAATATCATCATTAATGTTTGACTGGCACACTTAAAAGTTTTATCACATGGCTAAATGATTGACTTTTATATTATGATAAGTACATGCTTTTCTTTAAAAAATTGCAAGAAATTTTAATTCCCGGCCCTATTGGTTTGTTTTACTTTTTACTAATTTAGTGAAAAACATATATATAATAATAAATTAATTAGTGAAAAACAAAATGGACTGATCTAAAAGTTTACTTTCTTGTGTAAAAAGTGTTATTTAGAATTTTATGCAAATGGTAATTAAAGTTTCTATGTAAATAAGTGTAACATAGCGGGTATTATATTCAATGGTAGCGGCCATCCGTATTGGCAAAGCCAGCATCATTTTCTGTACAGAAACCGGCAAAGTGTTGCTCAAGGCACTATAAACAAAGCAGCTGATAAAATGTTACACTCATAACTGTTAACAAAAACTGTTTTCGCAAATGGTCTTATAGATAATAATAACTATTCCACCGTGTTAGGTGCAGGAGCTATTATAAGAAGGAGAAGAGGTAAAATTTTGTTTTAAAAATGCGCAATCAATATTGTTTTATCTGCAATTGAGCATAAAATAAAAAATAACTTCAGCCAAAGAGCATAACTGGCATTATACTCAGGCCCATCAATTGGTATGGAAAAAAATAATTTTACCAGGTCTCAAAAAATCAATCACAATTCAGAAAACATAAATATTGAAATCAAAAAATGTATATATGTATGTCTATACATACATATAATGATTTATGGCAGCTTAGTAACTGACGGTGACTCACTATAACATCCTACAGTCACGCCGAAAGTAAGAGGAGAGAATCACTGTAGAAAAGGTAATAATTTATTGCGGAAATTATGTGATAAAATTAAAAAAATATATAATCTTGTCCAAGTTAATCTAACTTAGTCTAACTTATCCTTATGTGTACAAAAAAAAATAGTGAGATAGCGTCAGTTTTTAAGAAGATATGACAAAAATAAACAAAAAATTAAATTTCAATAAAGTTCAGTGTTTAATTGTTTATATACCGCTGACACTTAATCACGCTTTTCGAAACCACGCCTGTTGTAAATAATACTTGTGTGAAAAGACAAAATTTCTTTTCAAATTTCCGCCGAGTTGTAAGTAGAAGGCCAAATAGGTCACGTGTCAATTTTAATTAAATATATTTTATATGAAGTGATCTGAACTACGTTTCATCAATTAACCATTGGTAAAAATTAAAACAGGAATTTTACGATTGTGTTTACAAAAAACATTATTAGTTGAACCTTGCAGCTTGTTCATTATTTTTATTATAAATACCTATAAATGTATATATTATTAATAAAAAGTTCCCATAATATATTGGATTATTTTTTATTTTGCCCTATCTGCAATGTTCTACGCTCTATAGAAAATGTGGCGTATGACATGACTGACAATCTTTCGAACGTTTTATCTAGGTACAAATATGTTTTACGTTTTCGTCGCCTCCACATGATATTTTTGTCAGCATAAGGTACCCTTCTATATCTGAAACGAATATAAATATTGCTACAAAGTAAAGTAATAGGCTATACAAGTCCCTCTACTGGGCACAGGACTCTTTTTTTATTTCTGAGTGGGTTTTAGGGCAAGGAAATGCCCGCCGTGCTTCCCCAATGCGTGTTGACGAAAATTGCAATTACAAATTTCATTCGTGCTGTCGGGGATCAAACCCGGGAAAATATTTACAGCGAACGCTTTGACCCAGATCTACTAATACGATACAAATAAATACGATTTAACATATATAATAAAAATTCTTACGTACTTGAAACTTGAACACTTGATAGCTCGTGATGCCTACCGGACAAAGCTACAGCACCACACCGTGCAATGTAATTGAAGATGCGTAACCGTGACATAATTCTCAGTGATGCGCAAACATAACAGGCAGTATGTCACTTATATAATTGTCATCTCTGCAGTCTATTAATCTTTGCACTTTTATAAGTAATACAGAACGTAGTTGCTAGACGGTGTTGACATCGGCTAAAATATCTGCGATCGCCGTTTCGTCAAGGTCATTCAGGCTAGTTAAAGCCTTAAGCTTCTATTTTACGCTGGTATTCTTAATTCTTTAATATCGATATAAATAAAAATTATATATCCTACCTAGTTTGAAAATCTACGTTAAATTCATCATTTTATTTTTTACGTGAATATTTGATTAATAATTTTAAATATCTTTGATTATCTAATATCTGCAAGTACTGCTGATTTGATTGTTATTTTCAAAAAATACTTCTGTTGTCAATAGTAGTGCTTGCACTACGGTGTTCAGGTTTAAAGTGTATACACAGCCAGGATAGTTACATGATGTGAGGTGAAATCGTATCTACAGTCGTCTTTGTTTGAAATTGACTGCAAGTGGTGATATATTGCAGCAGCAACTTACCATCAGGTACTACCTAGTTTGAAGAGCACCACCCGCCGTTCCTCAATTCCTTCAATAATATTAATATACTCGCATACTTGCAATTGTTGTCACTTGGTGAAACTTAATCTTCATTTTATATAAGTACAAATGTATATCCAGATCACTTTAATAAAAGGGTGGTTGGTACCTACTCAGACAGATGCCTTGACAGAAAGAAACTCCTACCACGTAGTTGATGTTTGTCGATACAAAGTTCTCACTTCTTTGGAATAAAATTAATTTGACTAGGTTATTTGCGTACTAAAATTATTTTTTATAGGATAAAGATGTCAAGCGAGCACACAGTAGAGCTGATTCTAAGTGGTTGTTGTGGCCCATTGACATTCACATCTATCCTCGTTTGAGAATCAAAATGCCGATGAGTTATCAGCCGTGAGGACTAAGGTGGAATGCTTCTTTTCCAGTAAAAAGGGTCTCCGTTTCTCTACACTTACTATACGAAACACAGCAGCACTAGGTTGCTATTTTTCGCTGGTATTCTGTGAGAGAGTGTCCCTTGTCCGGTCGAGCCGACCAATTCGTGCGACAACTATAAAATTAATATAGCTGCAGCGTAACTCTACCACGTTTAATTTTGATAATAACTACATATCTACTAACGTAAAACATTTATATTATTATGAATAAAATTTTATACTGAATGCTGTGTCAATATGTTTATTTTGTTTTAAAAAAAACGAGCGTCCGACCTACTTGCGGTAAATATTTACCGTCAGCTATGATATTTCCCTGTTATTAAAATTCTGTCAAAAAATGACAGTAAATGTCCGCAATTAGAAACAACGGACTAGAAGCCTTAATTAAAGTTGCTTATTTATAAGGATCTTTGTTTATAGCTTTTTATTCTGACATTGAGCATATTGTTATTGCTGGCCGAAAGCCAATTCCGCAGCAAAGAATTCAGGCAATTTATAAGACTTCCAGTCCAGACAACGTTATTTAAGTTTTACTGTGTCATGAATTTAAAACGAATTGAGTGTTGCTGTCTAAGAAATCATATTTCTTTCACTAAAACTCTAATAACAATATTATTTGACTAAATATCATTGCTTGCACGATGAAATCCGAGGATAACCGCAGGAAAACAAAAATGTTTGACATTGATTGCCTGTGGATCAGTAACCTAACGTGGCAATGCGAGCCATTACCCGTAAGCCGTAGTACTGAGTGCCGCAACTGAATGCAGTCCGAACCCGTAGTCCTCAGTTCCGCAACTGAATGCAGTTGCGGCACTGGGGACTACGGGTTCGATATAGTACGGAACAAGTATTTGTATTTTTTTATAGGATCGAGAGACAAAAGAGCACACAGTCCACCTGATGGTAAGTGGTTGCTGTGGCCCATAGACATCTACATTTATTTTCGTTTGCGAATCAAAACGCAGATGCGTTGTCACCGGTGAGGAATAGATGGAATGCCTTTTCCATTAAAAAGGATCTCCGGTTCTCTACACTCACCATACGAAACATAGCAGTGGTAAACTGCTATTTGACGCTGGTATTCTGTGAGAGCGTGCGCCTTTATATACTCCATTATATACAACGGGTTGTAGTTGACATTTTTTATTTTGCAAATCGTTCTTGAGCTCCCAATGATTATGGCTTGGCATTTTAAAAGGTTCACCGTTAACCCATAAACGAACGACTCCAGTCGAGAATATATGTCAGATCCTTATTGATACATTCCACTGCTTTTGGAAGATCTTCCATGGTTGTTTGTAAGTATATTTGGAGATCATCTGCATACAAGTGGTAGAGAGAAGATATTTGGGATGTAATCGTATTAATTAAGATTGTGAATAAAACAGGAGATAAGACGCCACCTTGTGGAACGCCAGCTTCTGTATCAAGCCACGAAGAAAGTCTATCTTGAACACAAATACGTTGCTGGCGCCCATATAAATAACTATGAAACCAGGAAATTGCAGCTGGAGATATGTTAAGAGAACGCAGAATCCCTAACAGGATGTTATGATCAACAGTATTAAAGACATTGCTGAAATCCAGCAACACCATTAATGTGACTTGATGATTTTCCATACCCTGGCGAATGTCGTCCGTGATTTTCAATAACGCCGTAGTCGTAATATGACCAGATCTAAAGCCAGATTGGAAAGGGTTGAGGATGCTATTTCTTAAACAAAATGCAAGTGTGGCGGTTTTTTTTAATTACTAATTATAAATTTAGCTCGAAGAACCGACAAACGATGAATAAAAGGTTTTCGAGTGGCAGCCTCGTACAAGCATGTGCAGTGTTAGCGACCCTCCACAAGATGTATAAAATATCTTAGTATTTGGATTATGCATTCCCTCTTACTTGAGTTTTAAGGCAAGGAATGATGCACCACGAAGCCACAATGCATGTTTCTTTACGTATATTAATGTTTTATCTAAACAAATAAACAAAATTGATGTGTCTGTTTGTAATATCAAAATAACATATTTTTACTAAATGCATATGAAAATCAATTAAACTAAAACCCTCAATTAACGCGGGCGAAGTCTCGGGAAACAGCTAGCACAATAATAAAAACAGTTAGTAGGCTTTGGTTAATCTAAGTCAGATAAAAATTTTAAAAATTGTCTGTTTGTTATAAGTACCGTATATACTTTCATATGAATGTAGTAAAAATCTGTTATTTTGACGCTACAAACAGACACTTCATTTTTATTTATTTGTATAAATATATGATATTCTGATTATCTGCGAAATAGTGTTTAAGCTGTGTAACTTCTTCAAATCAAGATCGTTTATTTAAATTTCCTAAAATTTAAAAGATATTTAATATGTTTCATTAAACTTAGAGTAGATACTTGCATATTTTCGAGGCTTGATTAAAAAAACACAATAAGGATTATTCATAATATACATATTTTGAAACAAATTACATATTAATACCCCTCATCCGCTGGAGGGTGGCAAGGGTTATCTCATTAAGCGCTGGTTAGACCTGTAAAGAGGAAATTACATGTAAACCCTTCACAGACGAAACTTAATTACTCTCGTGTATGTATTTTGTATTGTACGTTGTAGCTGAAAGGATAGTTTTATTCAAATAACGTACATTCTGCTTTGTAATGTTGATGATGATCAAATTGTAGAAATAACCTTTTCTGATCTACATCGTTAAATATTAAAAAAATGATTTTTTGATTATTACCGTTACCGTTATCATTACAGCCTTTCATAGTTCACGGCTGAACATGGGCCTCTCCCATAGACTACTTCATATGTGGGATATTTGCCTTAGTTGCCACGCTTGGAAAGCAAGTTGGCAAACGAAGTATTTTATTTTATATCGTTATTAGGAAGACGCTGCTGGCCATCTCTTGGTCTGTTAGCTATTACGACATCCACGGGACGATATGGGGAAGTACATACTACTCGGTATATTTTTTATTATTATCAACCTCTACACAGTTTTTTGATACGTAATTTTCCATCGTCCCTCTATCCGAGTTGAATGATTTGCTATTATTTTTTGACATCTTACCGCCTTCCATTTTGAATAAGCCTTATAAAAAATATTTCGTTTTTTTTTTATTTCGGTGGTCGAAAGTGTCATTTTGATTCTTAATTGAGGATAGGTGTAGATGTCTATGGACCACATTATTCATTTACCATCAGGTGTACTGTGTGTTCGTTTGACACCCTTATTGTATAAAAAAAAGGAACGAGACTCAAGTGTAAGTAACGACGTGAAATTAATTAGGTTATTAGAGACAATTTATAAAATTTGCGAACAGAAATCAATATAATTCCGTAGCGCAAAAACAAACAGATACCCAAGTTACCATAAAGGTATCAGTGGAAAACTCATGCATATTCCCGCTCCGTAGTGACTGCAATTAAGTTTATGAATGGTTTTTAGCCAGTTAGCAAATAATATTTTACAGCTGGATTTACGATTTTATGTAGTTATTAGATATTCAAACATTGGCACAGATAAATAAAATACTCTCAGCGCTTCTGTTAATATAAATATTAGTGCGGTATAAATATTAGTGTTTCTTTTAAAATGGTTATAAAGTAATTGAGGTCTGACCACAAAGAAAATCCACTACACTATATCATGCCGTGTATGTCGCAAGCGGCGACAAAGGGAAATGAAAGAGTTGGTGAGCAGCAGCATCATGCTGATGAGAACAAAAGTATAAATAACTGGTGTTGCCAACCTAGCTATAGTTGCCATGCTGGGCGACTGTAACAAAGAGACGGCCTCCAGTCCCCGGCGGCCACGCTATTCCTGGCTACAGTGGCGACCATGGTAACGGCGGGGCAGGGGGTGCTAAGAATCTCCGGTGGAGGCTCGGTTGCCACCTAAGACGACTCGACCTGGCAACATACAACGCACGCAACCTGAGGACTGACGAGAAGATTGTGGAGCTGGAAGAAGAGATAGACAAATTACGCAAGCATATTATAGGATTATCCGAAGTCCGAAGAGAGGAATCCTTAAATCCGGCAACTTGCTCTATCACCGGGAGGGCAAACATCTGTCCCAAGGAGGTGTTTTATTCATCGTCCACAAGTCTCTCATTAACAATGTTGTAAAGATTGAGAGTGTGTCGACGAGGGTTGCATACCTTATACTCAGAATCACCAAACGGTATTTGATGAAGGTTATACAGGCACCAACCTCGGCACACCCCGATGAGGAGGTAAAAGAAATGTATGGGGATATCTCTAGAGCCATGCATTTCTCCAAAACCCAATATACGATGTTAATGGGAGACTTCAATGCAAAACTAGGCTCAAGAGAAAACGGTGAGCAGAAAGTAGGGAAATTTGGAATAGGGCAACGGAACCCAAGGGGCCGCAGCAGCTGGCCGACTTCATGAAAAAAGAGGGACTCTTTATGATGAACTCTTTCTTACAAAAGCGGCCCCACAGGAAGTGGACCTGGTCGAGCCCCGACGGTTCCACAAAAAATGAGATTGACTTCATTATGACGACCAGATGACAACTGTTCAGTGATGTCTCCGTGACCGCGAGGGTGAAAACTGGTAGCGATCACTGAATGGTCAGAGGCACACTGAACCTAAGCATTACGGTGGAGAGGTCTCGTCTAGTGAAGTCAACGCTCCGTCCCCCTCGTGCTCTGTTCCAAAGTCCTGACACCTTTCAACACTTGCCTAGTATAGTGGTGTTGGGAGTAGCGGTGCTGGGATTGGTGGTGACGGGGATAGTGCACGCAATTGAGGGAGGGCGGGAGGTGCTCTTCATACTAGGTATGACACATCATTTTATTTTATAACGCGGATATTTGCGATGTAAATTTTTCTAAAATCTTTTATAGAGATCTGTCTGCCAGAAAGAGCCAACTGTCAAATCTGAAGACGGAGTGTGGCAGCATCGTTTCTGGGACACGTGTGATTTTGAGTGTGATTGAGAGGTTCTATGGGCAGCTGTACACGTCATCGTTGAAGCCACACGCAAGTTTGAGTAACGATCCAAGAGCAATTCTTATCCGACACTATTCCGATGATATCCTGGACGTCAGTCTGAGCGAGATTAGAATGGCTCTCCAGCACCTTAAAAACGGCAAGGCCCCAGGCGAGGATGGAATTACAGCAGAGCTTCTGAAAGCGGGTGAAAAACCGGTACTTGAGTACTTAAAGTTCTTCAGAAGCTTTTTAATTCCGTCCCCAATGGTGGCATTGCACCGGAGGTGTGGAGCAGAAATGCGGTGGCCTTGTTCATCAAGAAAGGTGACAACGCTCTCTTGAAGAAATACAGACCGTTTTCCTTTCTGAGCCGCGTCTACGTGCTGTTTTCGAGAGTCATTACGAATCGTCTCGCGCGCAGACTTGACGACTTCCAGCCTGCCGAACAAGCCGGTTTCCGAAAAGGCTTTAGCACCATAGATCACATACATACCCTTCGGCAAATTGTACAGAAGTCCGAGGAGTACAATTTCCACTATGTCTGGCGTATGTAGACAATGAGAAAGCCTTTGATTCCGTCGAATTTTGGGCGGTGCTGCAGTCCCTTCAGCGGTGCCAAGTTGACTGTCGGTATATCGAAAAGCTGAAGTGCTTGTACAGTAGGGCTACGATGGCTATCCGAGTACAGAACCAGAATACGAAACCTATCCAATTGCAGAGAGGTGTAAAACAGGGTGACGTTATATCACCGAATCTCTTCACCGCTGCATTGGAAGACGTTTTCAAGCTTCTGTACTGGAAAGGATACGGCATTTACATCAACGGCGAGTACATCACTCATACATTGCTCAGGACCGTGCTTTGTGGCATTCCTTGAAGGAGGCCTATGTTCAGCAGTGGACATATAAAAGGTTGTAATGATGATGAAAATGATGATAAATTGTATTGTAAATATTGATTCAATTTTAGCTTACTCCTAATAAAGCAAATAGTGTGTGAACATGAACATGAAGTAATAATTTTTTTCTGCTTAGCTCCAGAGCTTCAAGTATATAATAAATATGTCTGCTAACATTATTCCTACTTGATATGTTTTTAAATTACTTCTCTCTGCACCAATATTGGGTATTGAACAAATTGTCATTTCTGGCCGACCGCCAATTTTGTAGCCTAGAGCTGAAGCAATATTTCAGCATTCACAATTTAAGGGGTTACTCATTGAGACAACACCGTTAACGTAATATGAATTGTTATTGACTCTGCTGAATTATAATTTTGTTTAAGCAAAGTTTGGTTTACTTTATATTAGTTTTATTTTGAGGTTTTTTGGAGTTATATTATGGTTACAGCACGAATAGGTTGGCTCGACCGGGAAAGTACCACGGTCTCAGAGAAAACCAGCATAAAATAGAAAACCAGCGACCCTTTTTACTGGAAATGAGCCATTATATCTTAATCCTCAGGTATGACAACGCATCTGCATTTCGATTCTTAACTGAGCATAGATGTAGATATAGACATCCACTTAACATCAGGTGGACTGTGTGCTCGTTGTTCACCATTATTCTATTAAAAAAAACGGTTACAGTCCACCTGATAGTAGGTGGTTGCTACAGTCGATGTACTTTTGCCAACAATTTCAAACATATAAGACTAATTTAGACTAGGACACAATGTCTCACAGCTCGTAATCATACTGGTTCTTTATACCTTTTTGATTAGAACACAGCAGTGCTAGCTCTGCGACAGAAAATGGTAAGAGCGTGGTACCTATCTAGACAGAATCCAAGGCAGAAAAAGAATCCTACCACCTGGTAATATTAAGAGCTAATATTATTATAAAATTTAGTATAACAAGATAACAAGGTAAGAAAGAACAATTAATTGTTTTTGAATTATTAACTTGGTAAAGATTTATCATAAAGACTACCAACTTATATGACATTCAGCAGATATTATATCAAGTTTATATCAACGTTACAGACAACAGTCGAATGGAGGACTTGAACACACGCTCTTGAAGTTCGCGATACGTACCCTTGAGCTGTTGATATAGAAATATATTCATTATCATCATCATTACTGCCTGTCAGAAGTCAACAACTGAATACAGGCCTCCATCATAGATTGCCTCATTGTGCATATTTGCCATAGTTGCCATTCTTGGCAGGCTGGATGACATACTACCATGGCTACCACTTTTTATTATTTTGAGTTGTTATTAGTGTGATGCTGCTTCTGATACAGCTGGATCTTTTATTATAAATAATAATTGATACATATTGTTGTGTTATTTTCCCTATGTAATTAAGGAATAAATTGCATTCAACTAGACCATACATTTCGTACCGTATCCTAAGAGGTAACAAGTTAGACGGAACAGTAGACGCATATTTTTAATAATAACTAGTAACTAGCTTACTAGTAGGTCCGTAACACAGGCTTTCACCTAGTGATGAAAATATTATCTACACTATTAAATAAAAGTTAAAGTTAAAGTTACAGCCTATATACGTTCCACTGCTGGGCACAGGCCTCCTCTCATTTCTGAGAGGGTTTTAGGGCAAGGAAATGTCCGCCGCGCTGTCTCCAATGCGTGTTGGCGAACTTCACATGTTTGTTTCTCAGACATACAGGTTGCCTCACGATGTTTTCCATCACCCCCAAGCACGTGGTTAAAGCGGCACTTATAATTGCAATTAACAATTTCATTGGTGCTGGCGGGAATCAAAACCGGATTGGTCGCGTACTGTGAAATTTACAGCGAGCGCTAACCATCTGAGCTACCAAGAATATACTTTGCCTTTGTAAAACCTTTATTGTAAGTGTACCTAAATATATTTTTATTATAAATTATAAAAAAGCTTAGTAATAAAATATGCGGAAGATGTTCTCATTATGGTATTACAATCAGTGGCGAGGCTTATGTTCAGTCTTGGACTTCGATAGGTATACCATATATACCATACCATAACAGCTTATTAAAACTCCTCTGTTGAACATAGACCTCCCACAAAGATTGCCTCATTGGGAGGGGGGTGGATATTTGCCATAGTTGCCATGCCTGGCCGGCAGGTTGGCAACCGAAGTTTTTTATTGTTCCGAATTGTTATCAGTTTTTTTAACAGTGGTAGAGCTAAGCGGTAGCTTTTGCTGTCGCACGGATGGGCCAGCTCGAACCTGGGTGGTACCACGACCTCACAGAATACCAGCGTGAAGTAGAGGTTTACCTCTGCGTTGCGCTTGGTGAGTGCAGGTGGCCGGAGGCCCAATTCCCCCCCCCCCCCCCCTCATAAACATGGTAGTGGAATTAAATAAAAGACTACCCCAGGAGGGTACCAGCACCCCTGGAGAATCCCTCGCTGAGCATCCACGACCAAACTACTTCACTCCTGAGCGTGGGTGCTCAGGCTGCCCCGCGTATTCTGGGGGGGGGGGGGGGGGGGGGGGTAAAATTCCCCTCGCGACTAATGCTGCTCGGGGCAAGGGGAGCAATGCAACCAAGGCGAACCCTGTCACGCTATTCGTGAATTTTTGCAACATCAGGGGACTTCATTCCAACCTTAACGCTGTCCATTACCATCTAGAGACGGCGAAGCCGGCCTTGCTATTTTTAACCGAGACTCTGGTGTCCTCTCCGGCCGATACTTCATATCTCTCCTGCCCGGGGTACAAATTGGAACACTCCTTTGTGCCCCGGGCTGGAGTTTGCGTATACGTCAGAGAGGACATCTGTTTTCGACGCCTCGGCAGTCTTGAAGGTACGGACCTGTCCATCCTATGGCTGCGTGTAGACAGCGACGACCATCCCCGCGTCTACGGGTGCCTCTATAGGTCCCGTAGCGGTAATGCCGACACAGACCGACTCATCGACCACGTCCAAATGGCTGCAGCCTCCGTGCTACAACAGGTCCCATCCGCAGAGATCGTGATACTCGGTGATTTTAAGGCCCACCACGCTGAATGGCTTGGTTCTCGTTTAACCGATCATGCGGGTAGATTTGTCTATGACTTTGCTTTGGCATATGGTCTAACACAACTGGTTACTTGGCCTATGCGGATCCCAGATGTGGAAGACCATATACCTTCCCTGTTGGACCTTCTGCTGACCTCTCATCCGGACGGATATCAGGTCTCCGTCGATGCCCCTCTGGGCTCTTCGGACCATTGTCTGATCTGGAGTACGGTGTCACTCACGCTCCAATCGCAGTTGCGATCTGCAGCTTGCCGCCGTGTTTGGCACTATAGGTCAGCTGATTGGGACGGGATGCGGTCTTTTTTTGCATCGTACCCTTAGGGGCGGGTTTGCTTCTCGCCGGAAGATCCCAGCGTTGTTGCCGATACTGTTGCTGATGTGGTGCTTCAGGGTATGGGACTTTTTATTCCATCCTCTGTGGTGCCAATCGGAGGCAGATCCCAGCCATGGTTTGGTCACTCCTGTAAAATAGCATCACGCTATAAGCACGAGTGCTACCGGGCCTGGGCTGACGCATCAACGTCTCGGGATGTAAACACCAGCGCACTTAAAAAGAAGTATAATTCCGCCTCCAAGTCCTTCAAAAGCGTCATTGCCACGGAAAGGTCTGAGCACATCGGCAGAATTGGCGAGAAGCTAGTTCGCCTTCCTTCGGGAACCCGTGCATTTTGGTCTCTCGCCAAGGCTGTCCAAGGGAACTTCTGTCAGCCATCTTTTCCATCTCTGCACAGGGAGAACGACTCACTGGCCCATGCCGCAAAGGAGAAAGCCGATCTGTTGAGCTCTCTTTTTGCGTCCAACTCGACTCTAGATGACGAGGGGAACACACCGCCGACAATCCCGCGATGTGAGTGCTCCATGCCGGATGTTCGGTTTACACAGCGCTCGGTTCGCAAAGCACTCTTCTCCCTGGACGTCAGCAAGTCGAGTGGGCCCGATGGAGTCCCTCCCATTATGAAGACGAGTGCTCCGGAGTTGGCACCGGTTTTAACCACCGGTTTTGGTCCACCCGATCCCTAAAATAGGCGACCGCTCAGACCCGTCCAACTACAGGCCTATTGCCATAACCTCCTTGTTCTCCAAAATAATGGAATCCATTATAAACTGCCAGCTCATGAGGTACCATGAGGATCACCAGCTGATTAGTGACCGCCAGTACGGTTTTCGTTGATGTCGATCAGCTGGTCATCTTCTAGTCTATCTGACTCATAGATGGGCGGAGGCAGTAGAGTCCAAGGGGGAGGCATTGGCCGTTAGTTTGGACATAGCGAAGGCCTTCGATAGGGTATGGCACAAAGCGCTTCTTTCGAAGCTCCCTTCCTATGGGCTTCCCGAGAAATTATGCAATTGGATCACCAGCTTTCTTGCAGATCGGAGCATCAAGGTCGTTGTAGACGGTGCATGCTCCGACTACAAGCCTATTAACGCTGGTGTTCCACAAGGCTGCGCGCTATCACCAACGCTGTTTCTTCTGCATATAAATGATATGTTGCTAACTAGTAGCATTCATTGCTATGCAGACGACAGCACTGGTGATGCCTTATATACCGGCCTTGCCAATATTTCTCGGAAAAACGTCGCTGAGTACCGGGACAAACTTGTGTCTGAAGTCGAGTCTTTGCTTAACAAAGTCTCGGATTAGGGCTGACTAAATCTAGTCCAGTTCAATCCCCAGAAGACACAAGTTTGCGCGTTTACCGCTAAAAAGAACCCCTTTGTCGTATCTCCTCAGTTTCAAGGCACTCCCCTTGCTGCCTCAGCTAGTATCGGAATCCTTGGCGTCGACATATCGAATAGTGTGCAGTTTTGTGGTCACTTGGAAGGGACGGCCAAATTGGCCCCTAAAAAGCTTAGCGTGCTCAGCAGAGCGAGACAGTATTTCATGCCGGCACATCGCTTGCAACTTTACAAAGCGCAAGTTCGGCCCCACATGGAATGCTGTTCTCATCTCTGGGCCGGGGCACCCCAGTGCCAGCTCCTTCCACTTGACCGCATCCAGCGCAGACCGGTTCGATTCATCGACGACCTAGTTCTTTCTGATCGGCTCGATACACTGGCACTGCGTAGAGATGTTGCATCTCTTTGCGTATTTTATCGCATCTATCACGGGGAGTGCTCTGAGGAATTGTTCGGACTAATTCCAGTCGCTCAATTTCACCATCGCACATCGCGACAAAACTCGCGGTAACCATCCATACCATCTGGATGATTGGCGGTCCACCACTGTGCGATTTAGAAGAAGTTTTCTCCCTCGAACAACTTCCTTGTGGAATCAATTACCACCAGCGAATTTTCCGGAACGATACGACTTAGCAACCTTCAAGAAAAGAGCTTACACATTTCTAAAAGGCCGGCAACGCATCTGCAATTCCCCTGGTGTTGCGGTTGTTCATGGGTGGCGGTAGTCACTTACCATCAGGTGAGCCGCATGCTCGTTTGCTCCCTCTTCTATAAAAAAAAGGAAGATGCTGCTGCCTATCTACTGTTTTATTTCCCTCCGTTACCTCGTACGACATCCAAGGGATGATTGGAAGTAGTGGATATACTTACACCGCCACTGCACAGTTATTTATTACCGTTACAGCCTGTTATAGTCCACTCCTAAACAAAGACTTTCCCTATAGATTGTCTCATGGGCGGATATTTGCCGCAGTTGCCACACTCGACAAGTGGCTGTCGACTGTTCCTGTCATATTAAAAACTTTTTAATTGAAAAATCCTTGGTTTTAAAAATCGAATACCATTTATTTATTTAAAAAAAGATTCTCGGTCTTCTCACAAGGTTTTGTCAAACTTGTTTACTCGTTGAGAAAATGGAATTGTTTCAAGAAAATTCAAGAGCGATGATTTATTATGACTTTCGAAGTGGTTTAACACAAAAACAATGTGTTGACCGGATGATTTCTGCATTTGGTGATGAAGCCCCATCCAAAACCACAATTTATCGCTGGTTTGCTGAATTTCAACGTGGACGTGTAAAGCTCAGTGATGATCCCCGTCAAGGTCGTCCAAAAACTGCAGTCACCCAAGAAAACGTTGATGCTGTGCGTAAGCTGATTGAGGAAGAACGACATGTGACATACCGCGAAATTCAGGCAACTTTAGACATTGGCATGAGTCAAAAGTACAAATAATCTTGCATGAACAATTAGGTGTAAAAAAGTTATTTTCCCGATGGATACCGCATTCGCTCTGTGAAGAGCAAAAATCGGCTCGCGTTACTTGGTGCGTCAGAACTCTCGAAAGATTCCACGCAGGATCCTCAAATGCTGTATACAACATCGTATCAGGTGACGAATCCTGGATATATGCGTACGAAGCGGGAAGCGAAAAATCAGTCACGAGTTTGGGTGTTCAAAAATGAAACAAAACCAAGAAAAATTGTTCGTTCACGGAGTGTTGTAAAAAAAGTGGCCTTGTTTGTCTCCAAAACTGGCCATGTTACGACTATTCCTCTTGAGGGAAAAAACGGTTAATGCAGAATGGTATGCTGGCATTTGTTTGCCACAGGTCGTTTCTGAACTCCGTAAAGAGAACTACAATCGCCGCATCATCGTCCATCACGACAATGCAAGTTCTCACACCGCACACAGAACAAAAGAGTTTTTTGACAAGAAAACATAGAATTATTAGACCATCCGCCGTACAGCCCCGACCTAAGCCCTAATGATTTCTACACTTTCCCTAAAATAAAGAATAAATTGCGCGGACAGAGATTTTCATCACCTGAAGAAGCTGTGGATGCCTACAAAACGGCTATTTTGGAGACCCCAACTTCCTAATGGAATGGTTGCTTCAATGATTGGTTCCATCGTATGGAAAAATGTATTAAATTTCGCGGAGAATACATCGAAAAGCAATAAATATATTTTTAAATAGTAATGTTGTGTCACTTCCTTGATTCCCGAAATTTTCAGTACCACAGTTTTTTATTTTAGTTGTTATTAGAAAGGCGCTACTACACATCTCTTGATTTTTTACTGTGTTGTCTCTTAGAACACCCTCAGGATAACAGGGCTTAGTGGATGTTCCTACACCGTCACTACACAGTAGTAATAGGTTGTAATTAATGATGAATGAATATTACTCTTTGAAGAGATGTAAGCAAAGCAAAGTAAATTTATACCCTAGGTAAACACTAAAGATATATGTCAAGGCTAAGCTCAGCCATTTTGATGAGATCGGAATTTGTAACCGCATCACAATATGGCGCCCGTTCTTGGCGGCGCAATTTCCTTTTAGCATATGACGAGCACTGAAGGAAGCGGCATTTACAGTCTCGGCGGCACACGATCGAAATTTACTATATTGATTACCTATTATGATCGTAGGTACATGAATACAGTAGTATCCGTAAAGATACACAGACTATGTTCACTCCAAAACGCAACTCTTAAATCAATTAAAAATTTTTTGATAGCATTTGCGAATGTGAAAATACAAAATAGGTTACAGCGACTAACCCTGAGTTCATCTGAGTAGAATACATAAGTGTGAAGTTGTTTAGATTTAAAGTAATCAGCAAAGACCAATTTTATTAATTTTACTATTTTAAAAAAATAAAAACATGTTTTACTAAAATATAACCTAGATCATTCCTAACATTTCTCTCTATTTGTTAGTGAAGTTCCATTACGTCTGTTTAGCCATTTCAAAGATTAGTTGGGCAGACAGACAAACATTTTAAAAATGGTGATTTATGTCTTAATGGCATACAAGTAACCCCCTCAGCTCAATAAAAGACAGATCTTTTGATATTACAGACAGACACTTCAGTTTTATTTATATGTATAGATAATTTCAGTCATAAAAATTCATCGGTTTCAAAAATTCTAGTTCATTTCATCCATCTATTACAGCGTATAAAAGCCCGCTGCTGAACAGAAAGCCTCCACAGACCGCGCTAATGTTGTTAGTCAGCATTAAAAATAACGTTTAACTGCTTCGGTTAACGATTAAAAGAGCTGTGGTACCTCAGGGGCTAAGCGCTTTGTCTCGCCAGCAACGTAAAGTAAAGAAGTTTTGTTAGAAAAAGCCAAAATTTATAGCTATTTAGTAGTGCTAATTAGGTGCCAAGTTTAAAAATTAGGTGCTCTAAAATGTTCACCGCAACGAACAGTTGAAATTTGCGTTGCTGACAAAACGTATCGCTAGCAACGCTCACTGCGTAATAATATAGATTTGCGGTAAATATTAATAGCAAGGAATTAAGTGCTGCAGGTATAGGCAATGACAAGGCACACCTAATAAAAATAAAGTCCTTATTCAGAAGAAAGAACTGCCAAAATGCTATGCACCAGTGGCGTGCACCTACATTAATTCCCAATTAAGTGGAAAAAAGGAAAATTGCGTTTCACCCCTAAAGACTAAGATGGAATGCCTCGTGTGCGGTAAAGAGGGCCTCCAGATCTCAAATCTCATCATAAGAAACACAACAATATTAAACTGCTATTTTACGCTGGTATTCTGTGAAAGCGTGGTCTCCAGGTCGAACCGAGCGATTAGTGCTAAAACTATACTGTAGTTGAAGCGTGGCTCTACCACGTGGCACACACACTTAAGTCCGTCTGAGAAATTAAAAAAATCGAAGACATGTAATATCCGCCAACACGAATTGCGGCAACATGGTGGATATTTTCTTGTTCTTAAAACTTTCTCAGAAAAGAAAGTAGTGCTGTGTTTATTCGTTTGACGTAAGTAGTCTGTAACAAAGAAAGAATCCGGTACGATTGTGTCGGTGAAGATCGAACACGGATTGCTTACTGTTTGACATTTAATGCATTTTCCGAAGCTACTATGGCTTATGAATCATAAATATAAATATATATATATATATATATATATATATATATATATATATATATATATATATATATATATATATATAAAATATACTTATATGTAATGGAAACATCAAAGGGCACAACGTAATTTCCCGATGAGTTTAACCTTTCTGTGCACAATTTTCTTTTACATGGAATAAATTGATCAAAATACTGATATCATGCCGACAAACATCCAACATACAAAAGTAATGTATGTTGGATGGATGATTGGATCTCTATTATCTCACATTATGCTTAGCAAAATTGTGTCGCTTATGCTATTTTTCATACAAGTAACGAGCACACAGTCCACCTATTATATTGAAATTTTTGTTTGATTGACAGCGTCTTTGATCTAGTGGTCGTAAAGGCCAAAATCAGTTTTTGGGATTTTTCTGTCAAGAACTGTTCAGTAGCAGCCCGCAGTCAAGAATTTTATGGTGTATTACATCCGTGCATCGGAAAGCACGTACAGCTGACCTCTCTCCGGTCGTGTCGGCTTGCCATGGACTACAAGAGTGAGCGAATACACAGTGCTCCTGCGCTTACGCTTACACTCGGGTTCTATAATTATGTCCTGCGCAGATAACTAACCTTCGTTGAGACGGCCAAAATTCGGTTTGGAGGATATTATTATTATTATATGGATATTCTATATCAAAATGCAGATGTGTTTTTAGCCTATACGTGCAAACTGGTTAGTTTATTTTCAATAAAATTGAAGTTAACAAAAAAAAAAAAAACAGACCACGCAGCGAAATCACCCTTAATAAGCGAAATCACCCTTATCTATAATATAAAAATAAGTCGCTGAATGAGTTGCTAACCGCAATTCTCGAGAGCAGCTGAACCGATTTTGCTAATTCTTTTTTTATAATATTCCTTGAAGTACGAAGATGGTTCTATCGGAGAAAAAAATTAAAAAAATTGCCTGATAAAGTCTAAAAACAACACTTTTCTATATTCTCATACAAAAGATTCGTAATAATACTTAAAAGTCAATTTGAACTTTAATACCATACCATAAAGTTTAAGTGTTAGTGGAGGGGTTCCGGGAAGGTTCCAATTGAGTGTCGTTAGTATCGTATAAATACTAATGTCAATATTTGTCAATAGTGTTTTATAGGTTTTATGTTTTTGACATAATGTAATTGTTGACATATCAGCTTTCTTTTTTCTTTTTTTATCTTACTAGCTATCTACCCGGTGTCCCGATTAGCAGAATAAGTATTAAAAAAATAATTAAAGAATCGACTGTTAGGCGGTACGAAGTTCGCCGGGTCAGCTAGTATTATGATATATATTAAACATCAGACCGACTATAGAGAACAGCGTCAAACATTCAAGACATTTGGTTAATTGCCATCTTGCTAACAAAGCGTGGCGATTGTGCCACAATCTTCCTCGAATGAGAGGTGTTCATGATGAGCAGTGTAGAGTTAAGAGTTCATAAAGAAGAAGAATTGCATATTACAACAACTAATAATGTTCGATCGAGTGTCTTCAAACATTGTCAAACATAAAAAGCACAGATCGAATAAAGTATCAAGTGTAAACAGTTTTTAAGGTACAAAGTCTATCAGATAATATCATAAAAAACATTACGTTCTGCTGCGGAGACCGGTCTCCTCCTATTTGTCAGCGAAGCCTAACAAAATAATTGCGATATGTTATTCAAATTTCGAGATAAGCCTCTGTCCTTTAGTTAATTTCAAAATCTGGTTGCAAGCACAGTTATACTTACCATCATTTTCATCGTTACAGCCTTTCGTTATATATTTTTATTAAATATTATACATATATATATATATATATATATATATATATATATATATATATATATATATATATATATATGTATAATATTTAATAAAAATATATATAGCCATCTGCTGTAACCAGGACTGTAACGATGGCTATATATTATTATATAGCCATCGTTACAGTCCCTGCTGAGCATAGACTTCCCCCAAAAAGTGTCATAACGCAAGGTCCTGCGTCACCTTCATCCATCGGCTACCTTCATTTACACCACGTTGAACTGACTTAATTTCATGTGAGTTCAACGTGGTAGAGCCATGTTGCAACTATATTAATTGTATGGTTGTAGCACGAATGGGTCGCCTCGACCGAGGATCATGCTCTTACAAAATACCATAATTAACGCTGCTGTGTTTCGTATGGTACGTATTCAAATACAACAAGAATCAATTTCACTTGTATTACCATTACAGCTTGTTAAAAGTCCAATGTTGAACAAAGGCCTCCCCTATATATTTCCTCGTCCCCCATTTTTGCCATAATTGCCACGCGTGGCAAGCAGGTTGGGAACTACATTTTTTATTTTAGAGCAGCGTCAAAGCTGCAAGACGTATCTGTCCGTTTGTCAAGTGGGACAATTAAGGCAAATCTTTACTACGTTGCCACTATTGCCAACTGGAGAAAGGTGAGTTAGCAACCGCAGTTATTTTATATTCTAGTTATTATTAGGAAGACGCTGGTGCTCACCTCCTGGGTTGTTTCCCTCTATCGCCTCTTATGACATCCATGGGACCATATGGGCTAGTGGATATTCTTACACCGCCACTACACGGTTACAAACATTAATATTACCAAGATATATCATTATTGCGAGACTGGATGTTTTTTCATGTAAAATTTTCATATGCGAAACTTCCTTATTTAATATAAAGCCTGGTAGATTTTTTTTTAAAACAGAGGAATAAAACATGCCTAAATTTTTCTAACGACTCTTCTAATGAGCTGTGCTTCGTGTCACGTCAGACACACTTTCAATGTGCACTTTTCACCCCAGTGCCAAACGTAATTATGTTGCGTCTGTGTCGAGACCCCTTCTAATTTCCTACTTGAACGCGTAACGCTTAATGAGGGAAGGTACGCCAACCACAAATACTAGGGTGATATAATGGTTAGCTAATTTTGATGTTTAAAAAAAACATTGAATCCTTTGACAATAATATTTCATTCTAAATAATACTAGGTTGGACTCTATTACAGCTAACGACTGCGTCTGGGAACCACCGTCTTACCTATTTCTACCATCCAGTAGCACTGCGCGCACTGCTGTTTTCTGATCTGAAAGGTACATAGATCCAGTACAATTGTGTTAAGTGGTGCATCTATTAAAGTTGTTGGGCGAATGGGTCAGCAAGATCAATGGGTCAGCAAGATCAATGGGTCAGCGAGATGGTTAGACAACACTCTCACAGAATACCAGCGTAAAATAGCAGCTTAATTATACTGTGTTTTATTTGTTGATTGCAGAAAACTAGAGACTCTTTGTATTGGAATTGGACTTAGTCCTCAGAGGTGACTTTGCATCCGTAGCCTACTTTTCTTAAAGTTTATTGCAGGAATTCGTGCTCTGCAATAGTCATTTACCAACAGGTGGACTGTATGCTAGAATGTCACTTTATATTATTATTAACGAACATCATTTATTCATTAGAATGGTTTTTAACATGTGCCTTGAATTTTGCATAGGCAAATCGGTAATATTTAAAATAAAAAGGCAAACATTACTTGATTTTGATAAGTTACATATAGTAACGAGAGATTGGTAACAAGAAGCAATAATTTACTCAAGAAATCTCACAAGATATGCCATGTTGCTGCTATATTATGGTTGTAGCACGAATGGTTCAACTCTACTGTGGAAGGATCACGCTTTCACAGAATACACCGCATTATAGTACCAAGAATGCTGGCTGCGCTTCCTCGCTAAATGGCTTTTTTGAGCGAAAAATAAAAAAGCTTTCTACCACTAGGTTAAATTTGTCAATAGATTTCATGCAATAATTGAAATAATCCCAATTATATACAAGGGGCATTTTAAAATGTAATCTAAATTTTTAAGTAAATTTATTTTTTAACTTTTTAATATTTATATAAGATATAAAATTATACGAACTTCAAGAAATTGGTTGATTTATTCAGTATCGTCACTGACTTTGAGATCTTGTTCGACTTATTTTATTCGAATTAATTTTAAAAATAAGTTTGACTTATTTTTAAAATTAATTCGAACTTGTAATTGTATTTATTTATTTAGTGTTTATTCGCATAAGCATGGCATGTGCTTCAGATTATGGACAAATATATAATTTAAAATTAGAGGATTTTTATATATTATAGACCGTGAGAAAGATCGCATGACCTCCAATTTATAACTGTATACGAGTAGTAGATGCATTATCACCCTTGACGACTAAATGGAATGGCTCGTTTCTAGTAAACAGAGTCTCTGGTTATCTATACTCACTATACCTAACATAGCAGCGTTAAGCTGCTATTTTACGCTGGTATTCTGTGAGAGCATGGTCCTACCCCAGTCGACCAACCCATTCGTGCTACAAATATAATATAGCTACAGCGCAGTCCTACCACATATAATAAACATCTGCAAATATGGCAGTATTCAACGTCTGTAGTAAACAACGGACGTTTCATATTTTTTGATAAACCTTCAGGGTAGGTACTTATTCACCGGTTAATAAGAAAAGGATTGTCGGCCCCGCTCCAGCAAACTTTATCACCATCTATCAGTCCGAAAACAAGTGTTGTTGCTTACTAAATTGAGTTACTCTGATGCACTGGTTCTTATTTCGCTACGTGCACGACGTGTTTCACATTTATTTTAATTATTAGTACATTATCAACTACAATTCTGATTATATATTTATTTATCTAGCCTAGGATGCAGGTAGATCAGGGCCGTGCTTTGTAGTATTCTTTGGGGAGGCCTATGTTCAGCAGTGGACTTGTGAAGGTCTGTAATCATGATGATGACTGATGAGTGGATGCTGTGTTTCAAAGAGATTAACATCTATCGTAGGTTAAGAAACAAAATACATTCACATCACTGAGGAATAAGACATAATGTTTTCTACTAAGACTGAAGAAGATAAGACTGTCAACCAGTGCGTCTTACCAGTGATAACTTATGGAAGTGATACGTGTTCTTTCGCTGCTAATCGTATGTGGAAGATCAAGGTCGCTTAGCGAGCTATGCAGGGGGCTATGCTCGGCGTTTCTTTACGTGATGAACTTAGAAAGGAGCATATACGCAGTAACAACAGAGAAGAATATAAAAGAATGATTTTTTATTCAATATTGATAATTCCATAATGCTTATTGAAAGTCATTTTTTATTTACCACTGGTTCGGAAAATACTTTTGTCCTGGGAAGAACCAGCAAGAAACACAGCGGGACGTTTTTTCAAACATATTTCACTTAACAATATTTTGTTTATAGAATTTTTAAATCAATTTTCATAAAACCGACATAATGGCGATCACCTTATTCCTAGGGATCATTTTTATTCATGTATTCCTTGATATTATAATAACCCTTTTTGTACAGTTTTTCTTTAATAAAACTTTTAAACTTGTTAATTGACAAACTTTGAACATGTTCTGGGATTATGTTGCAAAAGCGTATACATTGCCCCATAAATGAATTACTGATTCTGTGGAGTCTAGTAACAGGCATTACAAGCTTATGTTTGTTCCTAGTGTTTAAAGTATGAACATCCTTATTCTTTTTAAAGCTATTTATATTTTTATGTACATACATTACATTTTCATAAATATATGGCGATGCCAAAGTTAATATGCTTATTTCTTTAAATTTTTCTCTTTACAAATTAGGTCATAAAACACCCGTACGGCTCATTTTTGCAAAACAAATATAGCTTCAATATCAGTCGCATTACCCCATAGCAAAATTGTATAAGACATTACGCTATGAAAGTAACTAAAATACACAAATCTAGCAGTCTCAACATCTGTGAGACTTGTAATCTTTCTTACAGCATATGCTGTAGAACTAAGTCTGCTTGCTAATTTAGATATACGGGGGCCCTATTGAAGTTTCACATCAATAGTAGTACCAAGAAAAACAGTGGTATCCACAAGACTCAACTCCTCTCCATTCAAGAGGACATTGGTATTCGAATGTTTTACGTTAGGTATTGTAAATTAAATTCATTTTTTATTGCCGTTTAAGAGCAAATTGTTGTCGTTAAACAAATGTACTAATTTCGATAGAGCATTATTTACATCTTCATAATTAATTGACCGCCGTTTGATTTTGAAAATTAAAGAGGCATTGTCAGCAAATAATAATATATCGTGATTGTACGTGATTGTACTTACAAGATAAGGTAAGTCACTATTATAGATTGAGAACAGGAATGGGCCAAGAATCGAGCCCTGAGGAACGCCCATTGATACTACCGATCAAGAGGAACCTTTACAATTGATCACAACTTTAACCGACATAGCCCAACAGATTAGTAAGCTAAAGCAGCAATGGGCCGGCCATATTGCTTGAAGAACCGATAACCGATGAGGAAGAAAGGTTCTCGATTAGCAGCCTCGTACCGGTAGGCGACGTGTAGCGCGACCCCCACTACATGGAGTAGACCTGTTAAGACATGCAGAAAGTCGATGGAGGCAGGTGGATCAGGACTTTGCTTTGTGGTATTCCTTGGGGGGCCTTTGTTCAGCAGTGGACTTGTGAACGGCTGTAATGATGATGTAAATGATGAAGCCACGTGACTAATTATATTCGACAACACGAAATGCAAAAGGAAAGGGAGCTCAAAATTCAATATATTAAAATATTGTCCAAATTATCAAGTAGTTGAGGTATTAAGTTACATTGTAACCTTTGATATTTTGGTTAGGTCACAATAATTCTGTCCTAGTCCAGTCTTTGGTTTGTCACATCTGGTCTTGAGGCTTCCCCGTACAGGAGTTGGCGGTTATTAGGTGACAATGTTACTAAAAACAAAACACAACTAAATTTATGAGTTACAGACAACATAATGAAGAACAAACATATAGTTATGGGAAGGGAGAGCCTGAGCAGGGAATGAAGAATTAGGTTAAACTAAAGAGTTTCGTATTTTTTCATCCGTTACTACTCTGTGTTATCGGTTGATCATAATCTTATCGATTTTTTTAACATGATGAAACGAGGGTTTCATCGCTTAACGGATACCATTCGCTTTCAGTTATGCCAGATTTTAACCGGTTAAAACCCTACGGTGGGTCCACCAGCGTAGCCGAGAGGTCTCATCGCTATGCCTATTCGGTAGTGCCCAGAGGTAGCACGAGCTACCACATGCACTCTTTCAATGATACCATAATTCGGGATGACTTCCAAGCCATTTGCCTGTTCGGTTACATAAGGGGAAGAGTAGTACATATTTCAGATACCCACTGTCCAAAATCCGAAAGCACGCGTTTTTGGTAGGGCAACACCATCTTAAGTGGTGGAATGTGACGAACGCCTTGGCGGGTGGATTTTTGCGCCTAGACTGAAAACGTGGTTATACTGTCATACTATCAAAAGCCATTAACTTTCTAGCATTTTCTGTACTCGTTCAAGCAACATATATGCGATGAATTGCGTTGATAAATTACAACACAGCCACCACACGTTTAAATCACAAAAAATTATCTGCATGCTATAATCTATTTGAAGTAGTACATTATTTATGGAATTATTTAAGCATTGAGGATGTTAGTTTGACCTCAAAATGACTTCGGTTTTGACGTGTGCCCCAAAAAAAGAGCAAAGTTTTTCCATGTAACTTTAAGCACCACGCTGAAATATATTACTACTTGAAACTACTATACCTAACACAGAGACCCTTTAAACTTATCGTTTTCATAGTTTCAATGCAGTTATGTTTTTATTTCCTTTTAATGCTATAATTACGGTTACAAACGAACACACATTCCACTTGATGGCCAGTGAATGCTGTGGCCCGCCATACACATCTAAATTTATTCCCAGCATTAAACTGCTATTTTACGTTGGTATTTTATGAGTGCGTGGCTCTTCCCTGGTCGAGCCGCCCCATTTGTACTATAACTATAATATAGCTGCAGCGTGGCTCTACTACGTATAAATTTGTAGTTATTTATGATAATCTTAATCTCTGACACATACAAAAAGGCGTACTGAATGCCACACATTCCCCTCCAATCTACGTCCAAAGTTGATCAGAAAATATAAAAAGGAGGAGGAGGAGTTGATCAGAAAATACAAAAGTTTCGGAAATAACTAAGAAAACAGTAAAGTACTTGTAAATATAACACGATACAAAGACTACAACAACCCACATGTATAAACACTTTAATACATGTTATACTATACATAATTCAAAACATTTAATTATTCTAGTTACAGCAGCAAAAAAATCAATCACACATTATATATACTCTAAGTGAGCTAAAACGAATTAATATAATAAATTAGGATTAAAAAACCCAAACCGCCGAGTTTATCATGAGTTGAGATGATCCTAGTGAGAATAATAATACAAACTTACTACATTGACATCGTTAAAATTTCTAGAGTAGTGCTAGTGTAAGAATAACCACTACCCTATATCGTCCGATATGTGTGTTAAAAGGGGCGATAGATGGAAACAAACCAGGAGGTGGGTATTAGCGTCTTCCTAATAACCACTAAAAAAAAACTGTGCTTGCCAACCCGCCTGCCAAGCGTAGTGATAATGAAAAGTATCTCCCTTAGGATGATCCCTTATGAGGATATCTAGGGTTAGGCTGTAGAACGTGATAGACTGTAATGAATAAATTAATAATAAATAAGTCTACAAATTTACGATTTTTGAGACGTCCCGATGTGTGTAAAAACTGTACGAAAACTTTCCATTACATTATTTTTAATTTAAAGTGCACTGAACCTTACATAAGTACAGGATCAAGAAGCGGACTTAATTTTAAATACTAAAGAACGAAGAAAGAAGAAGAAAGAAGAATAATAAACTCATGAAACTAATATACAGAGATTACACTATAATTATGACAAAGCTTAGCAGTTATGAAGCAATTTTAGAAAATGAGCCCGAACATTCGTCTTAAATGTTCATACATACACAATACAGATTGAGCTACTAATAATATCGCGATAACAAAATAACAAAACGACTCTTTGGAATGATTACAACAAGCAGCTCATCACTCTTGAAAGAAAGAAAAAAGACACATCTTTATTTGAAACTACATTTGCACCACACGAATATATTACGTTACATCAACAAATAGGCATCCGACTCAGCATTGTACCGCAGTGTGATAACCACAGCTTTGTTATTCTGCCAGCGCCCTTTTCAAGAACCCTTTTCAAGATTACCCTAACGCACTGCTCCCGTGCGCGTTGACGGATTTCTCATACTCTCGAAATATTTTATTAGTCAGACATGCATGTTTCTCGGTGATTACTTCCACTATTGAGCACATATTAAATCAGAACTTAAAATTACAATGCACAATTTAATTGGTACCATTATTGGACCCAGGATGGACATATGCTTTTATAGACAACGGTGTCCAGTCAAGGGTCTTGCCAGAATACGCAGTTTATTCTAAGTTAATCCCAGGACTTCTGAAGCGAATTTACGATCATCAGCCCGGATTGAAGTTTCAGAATGTTTCGAGCCTGGTGTATCAGACCAGATCTTAAGTGATATTTTGTGAAAAAAAGATTAGAGGGTCAATCGGGCTAGGCTTTTTGAGATAACACAAAATAGCTTGACCCGGAAACTACCTTATAACGACGATAATGTAGTTGACGTAGCGTTTTTGCAGGTTCATTTCCGCACACCGAAGTATGGAAAAAATTTCTGCCTGGAAGATAAAGGTAAATTTACCTAAATTCATACTAAGTTTCAATAAAATTTAGTCACATACCGAAACCAAGACCGTGTAGTGGCGGTGTATGAATATCTATTGCCCTTATTAAGAGGCTATCACGGGGGGGGGGGGGGGGGGGAAGGGGCTATGTTCAGCTGTGGACTTTTGTTAACGGTAGACGTTGGAAACTTAGGAGAGCCACACCGTAGCTACTGTGTTGTGAGTGTACACCTGCACTATGAAATGTTCGGTCAAACCGTGGAAGGACCATGCTCGCATAAAACCCCATCGTAAAATAGCAGCAAACACAAGCCTCCCAAAATTTTTAGGTCCATGAAGCATCTGAATGTTTCATGTTTTTGTAATTAAGGTGAATAACCTTAATTTTATGATTTCCCGTCAAAAAGTATGACTTTTTGGCACGATGGAACGGACAGACATAAAAAAATTTAAGTTAAATTGCAATGGATAAATTTAACAATATTAAAGAAAATACTCGTAATAGAATTAATTATCTTACAATTTTTACCACAATCAATTCGTTCTGTAATCCAACACAAGGACAGTTTAGTTCAATTTGAAAAATAATTAACGTGGATATCGGAAACTATGACGAAAGCTAATTGCGTCTGCGAACTGAATATGTATGAGGTACACTGACTCCCGCTATCAACCAAACGAATAAACTGGGCATCCATTAATGTTCAAAACTTTTTGCGTCTTTCCATTTTCCATTTAGCTTTAAAAACTATCTGTCTCCACTTGACTATGGCTGATTGGTCTAACGTTTTCAGAAATGTTTAGATGAGTTCTAATTTATTTACTTCACTAATTTTAAATAGCAAATTTATCACTATTTATCGTTTTACATATAATGACAAAGATGACAGTATAAAAATTGATAGGTTGCCATATTTTTTTTGTTTCTTTCGTTAAAATAGCATTGATACGCTGCTATTTTACGCTGTTATTCCGTGGAAGTGTCGCCGTTTCCCGGTCATAAAGATCACAAGTATAGTTCTTATATGTATTATAGCTCTAACGTGATCAGAGGACTAAGATTAAATACATCAGAGCCATAAGCCAATTATCATGGTTTTTATACCAAACAAAACAAAAGTGTTCGATTGCTGCTTGGGGTAGAGCAACAAACTTCTCGATAGAAATTAATCATTAGCTTCTTAAATACAAACACAACATCTTTCCTTTCATTCATTTTTATATTACATTACGCACAATGCGTATTGCCAGTGATAACGTATGAATCTGGTCCTTTACTTCTGACCGTGAAAGAAAGCTCAAAGTCACTCAGCAAACTATGAAGAGGTCTATGCAGTTTATTTGCATAATACACTTCTAAATGAGGATATCTTTAGTAGAACAAGAGTAATCGTCATAGCCCGACGGATCATAAGTTGAAGTGGCAACCTGGTCATATAGTCGTAGAATGGACAAACGATAGGGAAGAAAGGTTTTCAAGTAGCAGCCTGATACCGGTAATCGAAGTGATGCCCGCAAGATCTAGTGATGACGTGTTAAGAGGTGCAGGCAGTGACGAATGCTCATGACCATGCTTTGTAAAATTCTTTGGGAAAGGCATGTGTTCAGCAGTTGACTTACGAAGAGCTGTAATGTTGATGATATTGATAATAATATAGTTGTTTCTTCGAAATTTATTGCTTAGTTATTTTCTCTTTTTACATATTCTTTCGACATTATATCACTTACATCTTTTGCACAAGTGTTTGCTTTTTAATATTTTAATAATTTTCTTAAACCACCTTCCTAGAGAGATTTGTAGAATTTAAGATCAAGGAAGAGATTTGTGATCATATAATTGGAACTGCTGCACCTTACATACCTTTGTTACCATTCTCACCAGTGCAGCCATTGTATCTTAAGACAACTAAGAATATAATATCACAGCCTTTATAGGTCCCATTTCAGAGTATTGACCTCTTTTCAGTTCTGAATATGCAGTTGGTGACCTGTGTTCAGCAGTAGACTTGAGAAAGGCTATAGTTATGAATTTGATGATGATGTAGTGTTGATTAGCAAAGTGTTACACTGCGACAGATTTGGAAATGCCATCCTCATGATCTCGATGGTTAGCAGTCCAAAATCGTGCGATTTACACGGAACTCCTCCCATGCACGACCATATTGTGGAATTTAGTCCTGCCGGTGATTTTTCCGGGCCTACTACTTTTATAAAAACCGGCAACGCACCATTAATAATAAATAATAAATATTCAATCTCAGAGAAACAATACATACTGCAGTTAATTTACCAATATTATAATGTAGTTATAAAATGTTAGCCAAGTTCATTTCTAATGGTTTTGTGATCTTTCCTTTATATTAAATCGAAACATGATTCCACTTTGTATCTAAAAGGTAGGGATCGTAAAAGCAAATCTAAATGAGAAACGTGCGAGGATTTTGCAGTGGCAATATAACTATGCAGGGTTCGTTATTGTACTATTATCTTTTTAGTCGCCAATTTCATATGAATGTAGGACATTTGAGAGAGCTATCACAATATAGCTCCAAACGAAAACAAAACGGAAAGAGACGGAGAGTCATCTGTTTTGTAAAATCAAATTTTTAATAAATAATATTTTTTACACTATGCCTTGACACCGACTTAAAAAGTTAATATGTGAAAATTTTCTCATTATATTTTGTTCTTTGAAGTTGCTTTTTATGCAAAGTCAATTTTTTATTAGCAACTATTAATTTGGCTTCAAAAAAATGTTGTCTCCAAGTGGAATTCCATACCAGAACATGACGTAGTTACCGGGTCTAACCGCTACCGTTGTGGGGATTTTATAGAGCTTCGATTTAATCATCGGAGCCCAACTTAGGCATCTCGTTACTTTGATGGTAGTCACCGTCGCTGGTCCGAGTATATAAGATGGTATAACGCCATCTATCGGATGTCATTTGATTTTTCGGATATTTCCCATGGTCGCTTATTATAATGAAATGGAGTGAATGGATTATTTTACGTCAACATATACGGTGGTTTAGTACAGAATTATGATCATTATTTCGAACTGAGGTTGTGCGTGAAAAAGTGAATTAAAAAAAATCCACATATTGGCTTCTAAAATCGATGTAATGCAAATAACCGAAGGAAAAAATGTTTCTAGAAGATATTATGTGGAAATTACTATTTAGGTTGAATTTTTTTTTAAAGTTGAATTAATTTATTTAGTGTAAGATTAAGGAAGAACATAAATACAAGGTAATAATTAGACTACCATATCAATTACCATAACAATAATATTACAGCCTATCAAATGTCTACTGTTGAACACAGGTCTCCCGCATTGACTGCCTCGTAGGAAGGATATTTGCTATAGTTGCCGCGCTTGGCAACCCCACTGTTTTATTTTCAGTTAGCTATTAGCAGGAAGATTCTGCTGTCCGAATCCTGATTCAGTTTCCCTGTGTCGCCTCATGTGACACCCACGGGATGATATGACGTAGTGGATATTCTTACACCTACATGCTAAAAATTAAAACTATATTCAACTACATCCATCCCTATTTTTCACTATTAGGGTTGAAATTTTCTAGTATTCAAATTTATAAGGTGGTCTTATATACATTTTTATACTTGAATAATATAACCTATTCAATAAAAGAAGAATAATTACAATCAGTTCAGCTGTCTCTATGAAATCAGTGAACATTTTTTTTATAGGAGAGGGGGCAAACGCGCATGCGGCTCATCTGATGGTAAGTGACTACCGTCGCCCATGAACAACTGCAACACCAGGGGAATTGCAGATGCGTTAACGAAGTTGTGCGAGGAAGAAAACTTCTTCTAAATCGCACAGTGGTGGACCGCCAATCATCCAGGTGGTATGGATGGTATCTCAAGTTTTGTCGCGATGTGCGATGGTGAAATTGAGCAACTGTAATTAGTCCGAACAATTTCTGAGAGCACTTCCCGTGATAGATGCGATAAAATTACGCAAAAAGATGCAACATCTTTACGCAGTGCCAGAGAGTCAAGCCGATCGGAATGAACTCGGTCGTTAACGGTAGACGTTGGAAACTTAGGAGAGCCACACCGTAGCTACTGTGTTGTGAGTGTACACCTGCACTATGAAATGTTCGGTCAAACCGTGGAAGGACCATGCTCGCATAAAACCCCATCGTAAAATAGCAGCAAACACAAGCCTCCCAAAATTTTTAGGTCCATGAAGCATCTGAATGTGTCATGTTTTTGTAATTAAGGTGAATAACCTTAATTTTATGATTTCCCGTCAAAAAGTATGACTTTTTGGCACGATGGAACGGACAGACATAAAAAAATTTAAGTTAAATTGCAATGGATAAATTTAACAATATTAAAGAAAATACTCGTAATAGAATTAATTATCTTACAATTTTTACCACAATCAATTCGTTCTGTAATCCAACACAAGGACAGTTTAGTTCAATTTGAAAAATAATTAACGTGGATATCGGAAACTATGACGAAAGCTAATTGCGTCTGCGAACTGAATATGTATGAGGTACACTGACTCCCGCTATCAACCAAACGAATAAACTGGGCATCCATTAACGTTCAAAACTTTTTGCGTCTTTCCATTTTCCATTTAGCTTTAAAAACTATCTGTCTCCACTTGACTATGGCTGATTGGTCTAACGTTTTCAGAAATGTTTAGATGAGTTCTAATTTATTTACTTCACTAATTTTAAATAGCAAATTTATCACTATTTATCGTTTTACATATAATGACAAAGATGACAGTATAAAAATTGATAGGTTGCCATATTTTTTTTGTTTCTTTCGTTAAAATAGCATTGATACGCTGCTATTTTACGCTGTTATTCCGTGGAAGTGTCGCCGTTTCCCGGTCATAAAGATCACAAGTATAGTTCTTATATGTATTATAGCTCTAACGTGATCAGAGGACTAAGATTAAATACATCAGAGCCATAAGCCAATTATCATGGTTTTTATACCAAACAAAACAAAAGTGTTCGATTGCTGCTTGGGGTAGAGCAACAAACTTCTCGATAGAAATTAATCATTAGCTTCTTAAATACAAACACAACATCTTTCCTTTCATTCATTTTTATATTACATTACGCACAATGCGTATTGCCAGTGATAACGTATGAATCTGGTCCTTTACTTCTGACCGTGAAAGAAAGCTCAAAGTCACTCAGCAAACTATGAAGAGGTCTATGCAGTTTATTTGCATAATACACTTCTAAATGAGGATATCTTTAGTAGAACAAGAGTAATCGTCATAGCCCGACGGATCATAAGTTGAAGTGGCAACCTGGTCATATAGTCGTAGAATGGACAAACGATAGGGAAGAAAGGTTTTCAAGTAGCAGCCTGATACCGGTAATCGAAGTGATGCCCGCAAGATCTAGTGATGACGTGTTAAGAGGTGCAGGCAGTGACGAATGCTCATGACCATGCTTTGTAAAATTCTTTGGGAAAGGCATGTGTTCAGCAGTTGACTTACGAAGAGCTGTAATGTTGATGATATTGATAATAATATAGCTGTTTCTTCGAAATTTATTGCTTAGTTATTTTCTCTTTTTACATATTCTTTCGACATTATATCACTTACATCTTTTGCACAAGTGTTTGCTTTTTAATATTTTAATAATTTTCTTAAACCACCTTCCTAGAGAGATTTGTAGAATTTAAGATCAAGGAAGAGATTTGTGATCATATAATTGGAACTGCTGCACCTTACATACCTTTGTTACCATTCTCACCAGTGCAGCCATTGTATCTTAAGACAACTAAGAATATAATATCACAGCCTTTATAGGTCCCATTTCAGAGTATTGACCTCTTTTCAGTTCTGAATATGCAGTTGGTGACCTGCGTTCAGCAGTAGACTTGAGAAAGGCTATAGTTATGAATTTGATGATGATGTAGTGTTGATTAGCAAAGTGTTACACTGCGACAGATTTGGAAATGCCATCCTCATGATCTCGATGGTTAGCAGTCCAAAATCGTGCGATTTACACGGAACTCCTCCCATGCACGACCATATTGTGGAATTTAGTCCTGCCGGTGATTTTTCCGGGCCTACTACTTTTATAAAAACCGGCAACGCACCATTAATAATAAATAATAAATATTCAATCTCAGAGAAACAATACATACTGCAGTTAATTTACCAATATTATAATGTAGTTATAAAATGTTAGCCAAGTTCATTTCTAATGGTTTTGTGATCTTTCCTTTATATTAAATCGAAACATGATTCCACTTTGTATCTAAAAGGTAGGGATCGTAAAAGCAAATCTAAATGAGAAACGTGCGAGGATTTTGCAGTGGCAATATAACTATGCAGGGTTCGTTATTGTACTATTATCTTTTTAGTCGCCAATTTCATATGAATGTAGGACATTTGAGAGAGCTATCACAATATAGCTCCAAACGAAAACAAAACGGACAGAGACGGAGAGTGATCTGTTTTGTAAAATCAAATTTTTAATAAATAATATTTTTTACACTATGCCTTGACACCGACTTAAAAAGTTAATATGTGAAAATTTTCTCATTATATTTTGTTCTTTGAAGTTGCTTTTTATGCAAAGTCAATTTTTTATTAGCAACTATTAATTTGGCTTCAAAAAAATGTTGTCTCCAAGTGGAATTCCATACCAGAACATGACGTAGTTACCGGGTCTAACCGCTACCGTTGTGGGGATTTTATAGAGCTTCGATTTAATCATCGGAGCCCAACTTAGGCATCTCGTTACTTTGATGGTAGTCACCGTCGCTGGTCCGAGTATATAAGATGGTATAACGCCATCTATCGGATGTCATTTGATTTTTCGGATATTTCCCATGGTCGCTTATTATAATGAAATGGAGTGAATGGATTATTTTACGTCAACATATACGGTGGTTTAGTACAGAATTATGATCATTATTTCGAACTGAGGTTGTGCGTGAAAAAGTGAATTAAAAAAAATCCACATATTGGCTTCTAAAATCGATGTAATGCAAATAACCGAAGGAAAAAATGTTTCTAGAAGATATTATGTGGAAATTACTATTTAGGTTGAATTTTTTTTTAAAGTTGAATTAATTTATTTAGTGTAAGATTTTTTTTTTTTTTTTTTTTTATTGGATAAGGGTGACAAACGAGCACACAGTCCACCTGATGGTAAGTGGTTGCTGCGGCCCATAGACATCTACATCTATCCTCTGTTACAAATCAAAATGTAGATGCGTTGTCACCCGTGAGGACTAAGATGGAATGCCTCATTTCCAGTAAAAAGGGCCTCCGGCCACCTGCACTCACCAAGCGAAACGCAGAGGTAAACCTCTACTTCACGCTGGTTTTCTGTGAGGTCGTGGTACTACCCCGGTTCGAGTCGGCCCATACCGTGCGACAATAAAAGCTGCCGCGTGGCTCTACCACTGTTATTAAGATTAAGGAAGAACATAAATACAAGGTAATAATTAGACTACCATATCAATTACCATAACAATAATATTACAGCCTATCAAATGTCTACTGTTGAACACAGGTCTCCCGCATTGACTGCCTCGTAGGAAGGATATTTGCTATAGTTGCCGCGCTTGGCAACCCCACTGTTTTATTTTCAGTTAGCTATTAGCAGGAAGATTCTGCTGTCCGAATCCTGATTCAGTTTCCCTGTGTCGCCTCATGTGACACCCACGGGATGATATGACGTAGTGGATATTCTTACACCTACATGCTAAAAATTAAAACTATATTCAACTACATCCATCCCTATTTTTCACTATTAGGGTTGAAATTTTCTAGTATTCAAATTTATAAGGTGGTCTTATATACATTTTTATACTTGAATAATATAACCTATTCAATAAAAGAAGAATAATTACAATCAGTTCAGCTGTCTCTATGAAATCAGTGAACATTTTTTTTATAGGAGAGGGGGCAAACGCGCATGCGGCTCATCTGATGGTAAGTGACTACCGTCGCCCATGAACAACTGCAACACCAGGGGAATTGCAGATGCGTTAACGAAGTTGTGCGAGGAAGAAAACTTCTTCTAAATCGCACAGTGGTGGACCGCCAATCATCCAGGTGGTATGGATGGTATCTCAAGTTTTGTCGCGATGTGCGATGGTGAAATTGAGCAACTGTAATTAGTCCGAACAATTTCTGAGAGCACTTCCCGTGATAGATGCGATAAAATTACGCAAAAAGATGCAACATCTTTACGCAGTGCCAGAGAGTCAAGCCGATCGGAATGAACTCGGTCGTCGACGATTCAAACCGCTCTATGCTGGATGCGGTCAAGTGGAAGGAGCTGGCACTGGCCAGCTGGTACCCAGAGATGGGAACAGTACATACATACATAAAAACGCGTCGAATATACAAATAACTCGTTTTGGCAATCGTTTATAAATATAGATCTGTTGGTATCGGTTGTTTAAAAGGTCACTTTGATATCTTCGTGGGCTGATTTGGTTAACCGAACGTGACATGGAATCAATATTGATTAAAATAAACAGACTATTAGTACTAGTTTTTTTTTTAAATTATTCTAAACCAGCGCTTGACTAAAATGCCACCTGATGGTAAGTAGTGATGTAGACTAAGATGGTGAAGCGAACTGACTTAACAAAAGCCTATTCACTCTTGCATTGAAGACACCCACATTGTAATCGGATGGAAACACAGATGCTGGCAACTTATTCCACTCCTTTGCTGTACGCATGATGGGGTAGTGTTACGCTGAAACAGGGACGCCCCAAAGAAGAAAGTTCCCTAAATAGTGTTAGATTATGTCTATATTTTATATATATTTATATTTAAGGTATATATTGCTATGGGCCAACGATCCTAATTTTTAAGTCCCTGATGCCTGAAATAAAGTTATTGTATTTAATCTTTTTTGTCTCTCTGTCTAGCTCTCCATCCATCCGGGCTAATCTTCGGAATGGCTGAACTGATTGTAAATAAACTTATCCAGCAGATGGAAAGCAATGCCAGGAATGATCTAGGCTATAATTTGTCTACATGTTTTTAACTTTTTGAGAAATCGATAACTGTTAAAATAAATAATCTTTGATGCTTATTTTAAACTAGATAACTATAAATTAGATTAAAAAGATTATAGTACATAACGAAATTAGTTTTGCAGTCACTCAAAAATGTTCTATTGTTAGTAGAATTAAACATAGAATCAATATATTATAAAGAATTCTATTGATTCCAGCCGCTTTTTGCAACTTAATATGACACAGAGCGTGTAAATATCCTAGAATGATATATACTTATTTTTTCATTATTTACCACCAGAAATCACAATTTTTTATACTTTTTATAAACTAGCAATTGACTGAAATCTCACTTCGTGGTAAGAGTTAATAAAGCCGTTTGATGGTAAATCTTGTATGTACGAGGGTGGATTGAAAAGTACTCGGCCTAACACAGATCCATTCAATTCTAAAAATCAAATCTACCCACATTATTTAGTTCAGTTCAGACTAGTTCATTGTGTGAAGTTCGAAACGTGTGCGATAGTTAGTTGTGATTTTATAAATTTATTAACAAAGTAATCGGACATAATTTCCGCGAATGGAGCAAATCGGGCAGCGTGCCGTCATTAAGTACCTCCATAAGAAGGGGCTATCATCAAAAGCCACCCATGATGACACGGTCAGTACATTAGGCGATTGTGCTCTGTCATATTCATCCGTCAAAAAATGGATAGCAGAATTTAAGCGTGGTAGAGAGAGTGTGAAAGATGAACCCCGCTCTGGAAGGCCTTCGACGTCAACTACTGACGAAAATATTAAAAAAGTCCTTGATTTAATAATGGGAGACCGCAGATTAAAAATTAGAGAGATAGCCGAGATTATAGGCATCTCTTATGAATGAACTCAAAACATCATTGTCAACGAGTTGGGTTTCCACAAGGTGTCTGCGAGGTGGGTTCCGCGACTGCTTTCAGTTGAACAAAAAAGGACGCGATTGACTATTTCACGCGACTGTTTGGAGTTATTTGAAGCCGATGCAGATGATTTTTTGAATCGTTTTGTTACTATGGACGAAACATGGGTTCATTACTGTACACCGGAAACAAAACAACAATCAAAACAGTGGAGAAGACCTGGTTCACCACCCCCTAAAAAGGCTAAGTCGATTTTGTCGGCAAATAAGGTGATGGCTTCAGTATTCTGGGACTCGAAAGGTGTGATTATGATTGATTATCTTGAAAGGGGTCAGAATATAAACTCTGATTACTACTGCACTTTACTACGTCGTTTACGAGAGGAAATAAAAGAAAAACGTCGAGGAATGCTCAGAAGAAAAGTCCTGTTTCATCAAGATAACGCCCGTGTTCACACGTCAGTACAGTCAATGGATGAAATTCACAACTGTGGCTTTGAAATGTTACCGCATCCGCCGTATTCACCTGATCTGGCACCATCAGACTTCTTTCTGTTCCCTAACCTAAAAAAGCACTTGGGAGGTCAAAGATTTTCGACAAACGACGAGGTCAAAGCAGCTGTAGACGCATATTTTGGCTCTAAGGAAGAATCATTTTTTTTTCAACGGTCTAAATGCTTGGAAGGGGAGGTGGCAAAAGTGTATTGAACTTGATGGTGATTATGTAGAAAAATAAAAATATAACTGATTTAGTATTTGTTTATTTTCTTGGTTAGGCCGAGTACTTTTCAATCCACCCTCGTATGTTATGATGTATATGTAAGACAAACTGTAAATATTCGACATATAAATATCTAATATGATCTTTATCCGATCGTGTAACTTTTTAACTACTTGACCGACTGACGTTAACACAATATGTCATTTGTTTTGTCTAGATGATTGCTAGGATTAGATTGTTACGATTGCTAGGATATACTCTAGTCAAGTTTTTAACAAATTCTGTATTTACAGACTGCAATAATATTAAAAACCACACTATATATTAGGAATATATAGGTTCAGCTTCAAATAGGAAAATCACAAAATCTGGACCTGATACACCTAACAGCATGCCACTGTGTCCACTTTTATTAAGGTTGTTTTAAGTTTGCTTATTTTTATACTTACACTGTAAAATGTTTGACGTGAATTAGGAGTGAAACACATCTCATCGTCTAATAGTAAGGACAAAAGTAACAAGCCACCTAGTATTAAATAAAACATCTAGGTATAATTTATTAAACGTTAATTTTAGTCTGGGTTTGCTAAGAATACTAGTGATGTTATGATTAATTTGCTAATATTTGCGTAATAAAATTGTGTCTCACTTAGTTTTTCAACATCGAAATAAAAATTATATATCTTACCTAGTTTGAAAATCTACATAAGATTCATCATTTATTTTTTTATGTGGATTTTAGTTAATTAATTTTAAATGTCTTTGATTCATTCATATCTGCAAGTACCTACTGCTGAGTTAATTGTTATTTTCAAAAAAATACCAACTTCTTTTGACAATAATAGCGTATACACAGCCAGGATAATTACATGATGTGAGGTGAAATCGTATCTACTGTCATCTTTGTTTGAAATTGACTGCAAGTGGTGATATATTGCAGCAGCCACTTACCATCAGGTACTACCTAGTATGAAGAGCACCACCCGCCGTTCCTCAATTCCTTCAATAATATTAATATACTCGCATACTTGCAATTGTTGTCACTTGGTGAAACTTAATCTTCATTTTATATAAGTACAAATGTATATCCAGATCACTTTAATAAAAGGGTGGTTGGTACCTACTCAGACATGCAGATGCCTTGACAGAAAGAAACTCCTACCACGTAGTTGATGTTTGTCGATACAAAGTTCTCACTTCTTTGGAATAATATTAATTTGACTAGGTTATTTGCGTACTAAAATTATTTTTTATAGGATAAAGATGTCAAGCGAGCACACAGTCCAACTGATTCTAAGTGGTTGTTGTGGCCCATTGACATCCACATCTATCCTCGTTTGAGAATCAAAATGCCGATGAGTAATCAGCCGTGAGGACTAAGGTGGAATGCTTCTTTTCCAGTAAAAAGGGTCTCCGTTTCTCTACACTTACTATACGAAACAGCAGCACTAAGTTGCTATTTTTCGCTGGTATTCTGTGAGAGAGTGGCCCTTGTCCGGTCGAGCCGACCAATTCGTGCGACAACTATAAAATTAATATAGCTGGAGCATAACTCTACCACGTTTAATTTTGATAATAACTACATATCTACTAACGTAAAACATTTATATTATTATGAATAAAGTTTTATACTGAATGCAGTGTCAATATGTTTATTTTGTTTTAAAAAAAACGAGCGTCCGACTTACTTGCGGTAAATAATTACCGTCAGCTATGACATTTCCCTATTAATAAAATTCTCTCAAAATATGACAGTAAATGTCCGCAATTAGAAACAACGAACTAGAAGCCCTAATTAAAGTTGCTTATTTATAAGGATCTTTGTTTAAATATTTTCATTCCGTCATTGAGCAAATTGTTATTGTTGGCCGATAGCCAATTCCGCAGCCAAGAATTCAGGCAATTTATAAGACTTTGAGTCCAGACAACGTTGTTTAAGTTTTACTGTGTCATGAATATTAAACTTATTGGGTGTTGCTGTCTAAGAAATCATATTTATTTCACTAAAACTCCAATAAGAATATTATTTGACTAAATATCATTGCCTGCGCGATGAAATCTGAGGATAACTGCAGAAAAACAAAATTGTCTGACATTGACTATCTGAACCTGTGGATCAGTAACCTTAAGTGGCAATGCGAACCATTCAGTTGCGGTGCTGAGGGCTACGGTTTCGATGTAGCACGGAACAAGTATTTGTATGGCCTATAAATAATTGTTCCGGGTCTGGATGTTTGTCCTTATGCAATATATGTAAATAAACTGACTCCAGGATACAGGAAAAAACGTAATTGTGGAGGTTTTTTTATTTTAAATTACTAATTATAAATTTAGCTCGAAGAACCGACAAACGATGAATAAAAGATTCTCGAGTGGCAGCCTCGTACCGGCACGTGCAGTGTTAGCGACCCTTCATAAGGTGTATAACATATCTTAGTAATAGGATTAGGCATTCCCTCATATTTGAGTTTAAAACTCAAATCGACAGGCGACACATCGAAAACCGTTGAAGCGGGCTATCGCCGGACTGACCACAGTAATACATAATTTCTATAAACACTCCAAAAACGCCGTCATAAGGTCTAAAATTGCGTAGCGCTCGCGACTATTAAAACCGCTTAGAATTCGCATAGAATCTTAAAATATTTTTAAAAAATTATTGATTTTAGCAAACAAAATAATGAGCAAGTAAATTACGAATATTGATGTTATGAATGTATTCGAGTGGTTTCCAAGCATATAGATTAAGTAATTTCGTTGTAATTTCAACTATAGTGATTTTTTAGAGGTGTTTTCGCAAATTATTATGATCGAGTCAAAATTTTACAATCGTGATTTTGAGCAAGCAAACTCAAGATAAAGACATGAATTTACCTATATCAAAATTCCAGTTTCCTTAGTCGTGTCATACTCCTATACTATTCGATGAAAGGAGATGCATTTTTTCGCGGTGTCGCCTTAAGGCAAGAAATGGTGCACAACGAAGCCACAATGGATGTTAGTTGACTTCATATATCCTGATTTTTTTTAATAGTCTTAATGCAAAAAATGTCTTGCTATCTTTTTTACGTATATTTATGTTTTATCTATACAAATAAACAAAATTGAAGTGTCTGTTTAATATCAAAATAACATGTTTTTACTAAATGCATATGAAAGTAAATACGGTACTTATAACAAAAAACAATTTTGAAAATTTTTGCCTGTGTCTGTCGGTCTGTCTGTCTGTCTGTCTGTTTGTTCCGGCTGGTCTTCGAAATAGCTGCATCTATTTTTATTTGAAAAAATTAAAACCCTAAATTACACGCGGGTGAAATCACAGGGAAACAGCTAGTATAATAATAAAAAGAGTTAGTAGGCTTTTGTTAAGCTTAGTCAGACAAAAATTTTAAAAATTGTGTATTTTTTATAAGTAATGTATATACCTTCATATGAATGTAGTAAAAATCTGTTATTTTGACATTACAGACACTTCGTTTTTATTTATTTTTATAGAGTATAGATATGATATTCTCATTATTTGCGAAATAGTGTACTGTGTAACTTCTTCAAATCAAGATATTTTGTTTAAGTTTCCCAAAATTTAAAAGATGTTTAATTTGTTTTATTAAACTTAGAGTAGATACTTGCATATTTTCGAGGATTAATTAAAAAATCACAATAAAGATTATTCATATTATACATATTTTGAAACAAGTTACATATTAATACCGCTCATCCGCTGGAGGGTCGCAAGGGTTATCTCATTAAGCGCTGGTTAGACCTGTAAAGAGGAAACTACATGGAAACCCTTCACAGACGAAACTTAATTACTCTCGTGTATGTATTTTGTATTGTACGTTGTAGCTAAAAGCATAGTTTCATTAAAATAAAGTACATTCTGCTTTGTAATGTTGATGATGATCATATTGAAGGAATAACGTCATTTGAGCTACTTCGTTTAATATTAAAAAAAAAGTTTTTTCATCATTACCGTTACCGTTATCATTACAGCCTTTCAAAGTCCACGGCTGAACATGGGCCTCCCCCATAGACTACTTCATATGTAGGTTATTTTCCTTAGTTGCCACGCTTGGCAAGCAGGTTGGCATCCGCAGTATTTTATTTTATATCGTTATTAGGAAGACGCTGCTGGCCATCTCTTGGGCTGTTACCTATTACGACACCCAATGGACGATATGGGGAAGTACATGGTATACACTACTCGGTATATTTTTCATTATTATCAACCTCTGAACAGTTTTTTGATACGTAATTTTCCTTCGTCCCTCTATCCGAGTTGAATGATTTGGTTTTATTTTTTGGCAACTTACCGCCTTCCATTTTGAATAAGTCTAATAAAAAATCATTCGTTTTTTTATTTCGCTGGTGTCGATTTTGATTCTTAATCGAGGATAGATGTACGAGTAGATGTCTATGGACTACATTATTCGTTTACCATCAGGTGGACTGTGTGTTCGTTTGTCACCCTTAGTCTATAAAAATAGAGTGAATGAAACTCAAGTGTAAGTAACGACGTGAAATTAATTAGGTTATTAAAGACAATTTATATACGATTTCATATCGCAAAAACAATCAAATACCCAAGTTGCCATAAGGGTATCAGTGGAAATCGATATCGCTCATGCATATTCCCGCTCCGTAGTGACTGCAATTAAGTCTCTGAATGGTTTTTAACCGGTTTGTAAATAATATTTTACAGCTGGCTTTACGATTTTATGTAGTTATTGGATATTCAAACATTGGCACAGATAAATAAAATACTCTCAGCGCTTCTGTTAATATAAATATTACTGCTGTTTTGTATATATGCGTTTCGTTAAAATGCTTATAAAGTAACTGAGGTCTGATCACAAAGAAAATCCACTACCCTATATCATCCCGTGGGTGTCGTGAGCGGCGACAGAGGGAAATGAAAGAGTTGATGAGCAGCTGTATCTTCCTCACGAGAATAAAAGTATGAACAACTGAGGTTGTCAACCTGTCTGCCCTGTATGGCTACTATGGCAAATATCCAACATATGAGGCAATATATGGGAGACGGATTGGACTAGATTTAATTACTTTTTACGTTTGAATTCATATTTATCGACGGCTCCGTGGCGCTGTAACTTAGCAATGAGTTGTGGCGCTGGGAGCCACGGGTTCGAATCCTGCACGGAACTAGTATTTGTATGGCCTACAAATAATTGCTCCGGGCCTGGATGTTTGTCCTTGTGCAATTTATTTTATTAATTTAATTTATTAACTTCCTCCACGATACAGCAAAAATCCTAGTGTGGGGGTTACGTTTAAAAAAAATAGATACAAAAAATTGAATTAGCTTACTCTTACTAAAGCAAATAGTGTGTGAACATGAAATAATTATCTGTTTCTACTTAGCTTCAGGGTGACCGATTGAGAATGCTTATTGCACGCTTCAAGTGTATATTAAAACAAATAGATCATTCATATTTTAATACATGAGTATAACCCTAAAACGCACTTCTAGCTTGTGGTCTTTTAAGTTCGGTGGGTAATTGCATGTCTACTATTAGCATTATTCTTATTAGATAAGTTTTTAAATTACTCCTCTCTGCATCAATATTGGGTATTGAACAAATTGTCATTCCTGGTCGACTGCCAATTTTGTAGCCTAGAGCTGAAGCAATATTTCAGCATTCACAATTTAAGGGGTTACTCATTGAGACAACACCGTTAACGTAATATGAATTGTTATTGACTCTGCTGAATTATAACTGGGTTTAAGAGAAGTCTGATTTAATTTATATTACTTTTAATCCGAGGTTTTTTTTTGTAATTTAAAGTGATAAACGAACTTATAAACGCGCTAGAGCCATTTTGGAGCTATATTATGGTTAGAGCACGAATGGGTCCGCAGTTTTATTTTTAATCGTTATTAGAAAGAAGCTGCTGCATATCTACTGATTTGTTCCCTCTGTCGCTTCTTACGACCCACAGCATGACAGGGGGTAGTGGATGTTCCTACACCGCCACTAGACAGTAATAGTACGTTGTAATTAATGATGAATGAATATTACTCTTTGAAGAGATGTAAGCAAAGCAAAGTAAATTTATACTATAGGTAAACACTACAGACATATGGCATGGCTACGCTAAGCTATGTTGATGAGATTGGAATTTGTAACCGCATCACAATATGGCGCCCGTTCTCGGCGGCGCAATTTCCTTTTTAGAACATGTCGAGCACTGAAGGAAGTGTCTTATTTTACAGTCTCAGTGGCACACGATCGAAATTTACTGTATTGATTCCCTTTTATGATCATAGGTAATTGAATATAGTATCCGTAAAGATATAAAGAATATGTTTTCTCCAAAAACGCGTCTCTTAATCAATAAAAAATTATTTGTTTTAATCTGCGAATTCAAAAATACTAAATATATTATAGCGACTAACCATGGGTTTACCTTGGTAGGATGTGATTTATTTAGATTATGGGGTTATTTAGATTAAAAAATAATTAACAAAGGCCATTAATTTTATCAATTTTTCGATTTCGCTAGAAAAGTCCAAGTTTTTCCGATAAAATATAACCTAAATCATTCCCAACATTGCTCTATATTTATTATTGAAGTAATATTACATCGGTTTAGCCATTTCGAAGATTAGATTGGTCAGACAGACAAACATTTTAAAATGGTAATTTATGTCTTAATATCATACAAATAACCCCCTCAGCTCAATAAAAGACAGATATTTTGATAAGACATTTCAATTTTATTTATACGTGGTAGAGCCATGCTGCAGTTATATTAGTAGTATAGGTGTAGCACGAATGGGTCACATCAGAGAAAACCAGCGTAAAATAGCAGCTTAATGCTACTGTGTTTCGTATGATGAGTGTAGATAAACGGAGACTCATTTTACTGGAAAATAGGCATTCCATTTTTGTCCGCACAGGTGACAACGCATCTGCATTTTGATTCGCAAACGAGGATAGATGTAGATGTCTATGGGCCACAGCAACCACTTACCATCAGGTGGATTGTGTGCTCGTTTGTCACCCTATCCTATTATAAAAAAAATGTATAGGTAATTTCAGTCAAAAAAAAATTCGTAGGCATTACAAATTCAAGTCCATTCCATCCATCCGTTACAACCTATAAAAGCCTTCTGCTGAACATAAGTCGCCATAGACCTCCATACTGTTAATCAGCATTAAAAATAACGTTTAACAGTTTCGGTTAACGATTAAAAGAGCTATGGTAGCTCAGGTTTGAAGCGCTCGCTATAAATTTTCAGCGGGTTCGGTGCCGCCAGCATCAATGAAATGGTTATCGCAACTTTTATATATAAAAAGGGGGGACATACGATTAATATTTAACATATTGGTTGGTTGTGCACCTACATTGATCCCCAATTTAAAGGCAAAATACGGATGGCGTTGTCAACCCTGAAGACTAAGATCTCTCGCCATATGAAACAGCAGCATTAAGCTGCTATTTTACGCTGGTATTCTGTGAGAGCATGGACTTTCCCCGGTCGAAGCGAACTGTTCTTGCTACAACTGTACTGTATTTAAAGCGTGGCTCTAACACGTACACACATTTAAGTCATCATCATCATCACTACAGCCCTTCACAAGTCCCCTGCTGAACATAGGCCTCCCCCAAGTAATGCCACAAAGCACAGTCCTGAGCTACCTGTAGTCATCGATTTCCTGTCGTCACTCCATCTAGTGGAGGTCGCCCTACACTTCGCCTACCTGTACGACGCTGCCACTCGAGAACCTTTTTTCCCATTCGGTTGTCAGTTCTTCGAGTTATATGACCGACCCATTGCCACTTCCGCTTACTAATCTGTTAGGCTATGTCAGTCACTCAGGTGCTAATGCGGATATTGTCATTTATAAGTCTATCACGCAAAGAAACCCCAACCATAGCCCTCTCCATAGTTCGCCGAGCGGCCTCATATGGCCAGCAGTGAAGGACCACGTCCCAGATCCATAAGTCACCACTGGTTGTACAACACATTTAAATGCCACCTGAGAAATAAAAAAAAAATTGAAGACATGTAATGTCCGCCATTATGAATTGCGGCAACGTGGTGTATATTTTCTTGTCCTTAAAACTTTCTAAGAAACGAAAGTAGAGCTGTTTTCAACCGTTGTACGTATGTAGGATGTAACGAAAAAGTTTGGTGGTGTCTGTGAAGATCGAACACGGATTGCTCACTCTTTGACATTTAAGCTACTATGGCTTATAAATCATAAATATATTTCAAATATACGTAAACGAAACATCAAAGGGTACGACGTAATTTCCCGACGAATATAACTTTTCTGTGCACAATTTTCTATTACGTGAAATAAATTGCTACAAATCGTGATATCATGCCGACAAACATCCGACATATAAAAGTAATGAGCTTTTCTCTCAATCAAAACTTAATGCACACTATACTTAGCCAAATTGTGTCGCTAATGCTATTTTTAATACAAGTAATGAGCATACACTCCACCAATTATATTAAAATTTTTGACTAATTGAATGCCTCATTGGTACTAGACCACTGGGTCGTAAACGCCAAAATCAGTTTTTGGACTTTTTTGTCAAGAAACGCTCAGTAGCAGCCCGGAGTCAGTAAGTTGGGAGTGTATCACATTCGTGCCTAAGAAAGCACGTACAGCTGACCTCTCTCCGGTCGTGTCGGCTTGCCATCCCGTTGGACTATGACAGTGAAGGAATACAGAGTGTACTTGTGCTTACGTATACACTATAATCCTGTCCTGCGCCGATAACTAATTTCCGTTGATACGACCGAAATTCGGTATGGAGGACATTATTATCATTATATAGAAATTGTATTTCAAAATGCAAATGTGTTGTTACCCCATACGCGCAACTTGGTGAGTTTATTTTGAAAAGAATTTATTATTATAACAACTAAATGTTTATTAGAGTGTCTTAAACTATTCTGAAACCTAAAAAGCAAAAATCGATGGCAGAAAACAGTAATAAATTTACAAGGTCTAAACAGTATTAAATTTATAAAGTCTAGTTGATAACGTCATTACCGTCATTACCGTCATTACGTTCCGCTGCTGAGACCTCTTATTGTCAGAGGAGCTTAATGAAATAATTGTGATAAATGAATCAAATTTGTTCTTTAGTTACTTTCAAAGTCTGGTTTCAAATACAGTTATTTTCACCATCATTATCATCTTTACAACCTTTCACAAATCCACTGCTGAGTACAGACTTCTCCCAAGGAATGCCATAAAGCATGGTCCATCGTCTTCCTGAAGACAGATTCATGACGTCAATCCAGCTTTTCCCATAGCCGTCCCTTGCGATTCCTACAGGACACAATAACGTGATGGACATCCGCCACCACAAGGCTAATCAATATCTAATGGTACACTCACGAAAATTGATTCAATTCAAAATATCGATATTTTTTATGTAGAATAAGGGTGACAAACGATCACGCAGTCCAACTAATGATAAGTGGATGCTGTGGCTCAATTAAGAATCAACATGCAAATGCGTTGTCACCTATGAGGACTGAGATGGAATGCTTTGACGCCTCTCACGACACCAATGAAACGGTATGGGGTAGTGGATATACTTACACCGCTATTACACGGTAGTAAATATTCGTACTATGACCAATATATGTAATTAACGCGAGTAGCCGTCGTTTTTATATACTTAACGCCGTTATTTAACATAAAGCCTGGTAGAATATTATTTAAAAAAAAAGAAATAAAACTAGCTAAAATTTCTCTAAAGACTCTTCTAATGGGCTGTGCGTCGTGTCACGTCAGACACACTTTCAATGTGCACTTTCCACCCCAGTGCCAAACGTAATTATGTACGCTAACCACAAGTACTAGGGTGATATAATGGTTAGCTAATTCTGATGTTAAAAAAAAATAAGGACACCTTTGAACCAGTCTACGATTACGTCTAGGTAGACAACAGCCTTGTTTAATATTATAATTAAACTAAGAACTTAAAATATTAAATTTAAATTACGAACGCAAAATAGTCTTCTTTTTCTCGCTCTTCTGTTTTCTTGACACACTCTTCAGTCATCACATTAACAGGCTCAACACCTCTCTCTACATATAGTTATAATATATTATAAAAGCATATATCTGTTATAATAAAATAAACATATAAAGTGATATAATGTGACAAACAAACTGGTTTTATTATAATACATAATTACAACAAGAAATATTCAACAAGCCTCTTTCCTATTTCTATCACGCAGCAGTGCAAAACTGCTATGTTCTGGTCTAAAGGGTACAGAGATCCAGTAAAATTATTGTAAGTGGTGCATCTATTATGGTTGGTGCACGAATGGGTCGGCAAGATCGTGGATGGACCACGCTCTCATATAATACAAGCGTAAAATAGCAGTTAATACTGCTGTGTTTTATTTCGTGATTGCAGAAAGCCGGAGACCCTTCTTACTGGAAAGGGTCATTCCATCTTAGTCCTCAAGCGTGACTAGGCGTCTGTCGCCTACTTTGTTTCAAGTTCATTGCAGGAATTCGTGGTCCACAATAATTATTTACCAACAGGTGGAATGAATGCTAGATTGTCAATTTCAATTATTATTAATGAATATAATTTTTTAATTAAAATATTTTTAACATGTGCCTTGACTTTTTCATAGGCAAATCGGTAATAATTAATTAAAGTAATAATGCAAATATTACTTGATTTTTAAAAGGCTACATATTGTAGAGAGAGAGAGAGAGAAAGAGAGAGAGAGAGAGAGAAAGAGAGAGAGAGAGAGAGAAAGAGAGAGAGAGAGAGAAAGAAAGAAAGAGAGAGGTAACAAAAAAACTAAACACTAATTTACTCAAGCATTATGTCAAGATGCCGTGCTGCGTTGAGAGTTTAATTTAGTAAAACTTGTGTTTTTTTTAATGGTAATCATCATCATCACAACCTATCAAGTACCTACCTAACAAAATCGGCATGTAGGTAGCCAACAGCAGTTTATTGTCAGGAGAAAACAACTCAAAATAGATTTTACGTATTAGAGCCATATTGCACGTATAATATGGTTGTAACACAAATGAGTCAACTCGACCGGGGAAGGACCAGGCTTTCACGGAATAACAAGGTAAAATAACAGCTCAATGCCGCTGCGTTTCATATGAAGAGTGTAAAGAACCGGAGACCCTTGGGTTGGACACAAGGCATTCCATTTCTGTCCTCATGGGTGACAACATTGTCATCTGCATTTTGATTCTCAATCGAGGATAGATGTAGATGTCTATGGGTCACAGCATCCAATTACCATCAGGTGGGTATTACTGTGTGCTCGCTTTTTACCCTTGAACTATAAAAAATGCTGCTGCCCATCTCCTATTTCATTCCCATCTATCGGCTGTTAAGACACCCACGGGAAGAAATGGGTATATTTTACATCGCCACTTCACGGTCAAATATATGTACTTATTCTCTTAATATGTTCTATGCATATATATATATATTCCATTTAAATATAATTTATCACATCCGCACTTAAAAATCAGATAAAAGCAACAAAACGCGACAGTAAAAACTCTTATTTCATTATAATTGAATTGTGTCCCTTGTATAACATTGGCGTTTTTCTCTTTTAAAGAAGATAACAATGAATTGCATTAATAATGCCAGAAATAATTAAATTCAATGGACGTTACTGCGAACCACGAAAATTCGTTTTATTATTTCACACAGTGAAATGGACTTTTTTGATCTTTTTATGTGGTAGAGCCTTGGCGAAGTTATATTATGGTTGTATCTCAAATGTGTTAAATTTGACCGAGGTAAAACCATGCTCTCTCAGAATACCAGCGTAAAATAGCAGCTTTATGATACTGTCTTACGTACGGTAAGTGTAGAGAACCAGAGACCCTTTTTAAGGCAAGGGAGGCCATATCCGAAGGGTAACGAACGGGCTGTATCTCATGATCCGTAATAGGTAAACACTTAAAATTTTCACAGAATGTGTATTTTTGTTGCCGCTATACCAAACTAGAGAAATAAAATGAAATCAATTAAAAATTAAAGATGACTACTAGAAACGTGGTTTACGATGGTACGGAACCCTTCACGCGCGAGTCCAGCTTGTACTTGGCTGGTTATTACTAGACACAAGGCATTCTATCTTAGCCCTCAATGGGTGACAGTGCATATAAATTTTGTTTCTTAATCGAGGATAGATGAAGATGTCTATAGGCCTCAAACTGTGTGAAAACAACTTTATTACCTAAAAAAACAGAAGAAATATTTTTTTTCCAAAATACATATTCTTTAAGGCTATTTTTTCAAGAATTCAAAATGAAATGAGTTCTTTTGTATATGAAGCCATAATCAGTGCTTTCGAATGAATGGTAAGCACTGATATTGCACAAAACATTTAATTACTACGGACTAATTGGACTATTCAGAATTATACTCGATATAATAACATTACAAATTACTCCAACAAATAATGAAATCACTTTTAAATTTTTCGAGATAAAAAATATGAATTATTTTGAATAATTTTTCATTATAACGCGAATAACTAACGCAAAGCAGTACCAATAAATTAAAGCTATACTGATCAATCAAACAGTTCTTTATAATGTGCTAGAATAATATGTGTTTACATTTTGTTTTGTTATGTGTTTACAGCATTTTTGACATGCAAATTATTATATACAATTTTTTTCAAAGCTTAAAAGTAAAGGTAATTCAATGATTGGGAATAAATAATGTAAATTAATGTAGTAGAGCCGTGGTAGCTCTGATGGTTAGGTAAATTTCACAGTACGCCAGCAAACCAGGTTCGATCCCCGCCGGAAACAATTAAATTGTTAATTGCAATTTTAAGTGCTGATCTATTACGTGCTCGGCGGTGAAGGAAAACATCGTGAGGAAACCTGCATGTCTGAGAAATAAGAAAAAAATATTTCGAAGACATGTGAAGTTCGCCAAAACGCATTGCGGCAGCGCGGCAGATACTCCCTTGCCCTACAACGAGGGGAAGTCTGTGCCCAGCAGTTGGACGCATATGGGCTGCAACTTTTTTAACTTTTTATAATAATAGTCTTATTAAGATTTTAATAAGTTGCTGCAATGTGCATTATCAATAATAATGTCAATGTTAATACTTGATTAATGAATAATTTCAACAGTTAAATAACTAAGAATAAGTAATAAGTTAACTAAGAATAATCTATGATCTTTGTCTTACTGGGGGACTTTAATGCCTGTCACCAAGACAGGCTGTTCCCATACCAGAAGACCGACCATGCTGGAAGGGATGCTTGGAATTTTGCCTTGACGTTAGGTCTTTCTCAGCTGGTAAAGGAAGCGATTAGGGTACCCGATGTAGACGGTCACACAGCCAATTGCTTGTACCTTCTGCTGACTACCAAACCAGACAGGTATGAAGTACGGGGTACCTCCCCTATGGTGAAAACCTGACTATGAGTCCCAAGTTGTTCGACGAATATAGCGGTATAAGTCAGCTGATTAGGATAAGATGCGTTTGCAATTTTTTGTGTCCTATCCTTGGCCGGCAGTCTGTTTATCTTATGGAGTATTTTTCCCCTTCTCTGATGCTTCCACCGGTAGCAAAGCTCGCCCGTGATTTAACGCTGAATGCGCCCAACCTAAAAAGCTCAAGCATTAGGGTACGTATCCTGGGTTGACGCTCGAAACCGCAAAGCTCCGGATATTAGCTCCAAGAAGGGAACTTTCAAAGAGGCCGCCAAGTCCTACAAAAGAGCATTACCTAAAGCTAGCATTCGGTAATGCTCTTTTGAAATTTCTCTTTTCGGTAAAACTTTCTGCTAAACCATCCGGAATTAGAGCTTTTTAGTCTCTCGACAAGCACAGGTGCACTCCCCATTCCCACAACGTTCATAGTCCGATGGTACCGCAATCCGATAAGACCGGAGAGAGATATAGCGCAGAACTTACGGTTTTACATGCTTTCCGAGGTGCGGGAGTGAAACACCTCCAACTTTTTGATTCCAAGGTGCTTCTGAGAATTGCTTGAAAGAAAATACCAATAACTGATTTTGGCTCTATTCGAACCCAGGACTTCATGACCAGCAACCGCCTTTACGACAACTTGAACAATGACTCAGGCATGTAGGATATAAAAAAGGATATAATATAGATTCTTTAGTATATGCTTTACATAAAGGATAAAAAAGTCATATCTTAGTCTTACAAGTGTCAACTGCTTTAAAACGACACAACAATTCAAAAAAAAAAAACAATTCCCCTGATGTTGCAGTTGTTCATGGGCGGCGGTAGTCACATACCATCAGGTGAGCCGAATGCTCGTTTGCCTCCTCTCCTATAAAAAAAACAAGACATCTATAAAAAACATTCATTGTTAGTATGTAAAGTAAATAATGCATATATATATATACATGGAATGGAAATGATAGCAGTACCTCCATGTAGCGGTTGACTATCGTACACGAAAATAAATTAAATACGTTAATTTTCATTGTAGAGCCACGCTGCAGCTATATTACGATCATAGCACGAATATGTCGGCACGACGTGTTTCGTACGGCAAGTTTAGAGAACCGGAGACCCTTGCTACTGGAATTCAGGCATTTTATTTTAGTCATAATGGATGGTAACGCTAGATGCGTTACCATCCATGATGACTAAAATAATTATGGATGGTCTATGCGCCACATCATCCATTTATCATTAAGTGTACTGCGAGCTTGCTTGTCACCCTTCTACTATATAAAAGTTGTATGGCTTTCCATAGATTATTACCACAACACCAGATCTCGTAAAATACTCGTACCTATAGATCGGCGACAGGCAGCAGCGGCTAAGCGATTTTTTTATCTTTTATTTTATGCTAATAAGCGATCGTCATAATTAATTGCAGTGCATAACTTTGAAATGCAAATTCCGTTATTATGTATCTACCTACTCTATCTACTCGACTTTATAATAGTAGCTTAATGCTTCTGGGTTTCGTATGGTAGTGTAGAGAACCGGATACTCTTTTTTGTATTAATATTATATAAAATAAATTTGTAGTAAAATATTTTTTACTACAAATTTGTTTTATATTAACATAATGAAATTAAGATTTTTGGGGTATCTATAAAGTTTTCTCAACTGGTTGGGCAGTATAAATATATAATTGTAAATGAAAATGGTAAACATACATAAATATGAATAAAATAAAATAAATGCATAAAAAATACATAAATATATAAAAACCCAACCAGATGGAAGCCCTCGGCGGGGGAGACCAGACGGCCGACGGTTAGGGGGAAAGGGAAAGAAACCGGCGGACGATGCGGGCGGTATCGAGGAGCACCGCCTTCTGCATTTGAGCCTGGAGCGGTCCGTCACGGAGTCCCAGTCGCCTCAGATGACCCGGGAGGCTGACTAGGATTAACCCGTTCGCAGAAACGACCACAGGAATAATTTCGGTCGGAAGACCACCCCACATGCGGGTAACCTCGTGAGCCAGGTCCAGATATTTTGTCACCTTATCTGTTTCGGCTTTCACGAGGTTCTCGTCATAAGGAATGGTAATGTCGACCAAAAAGATCCTTGAATGTGCCCGGTCCATCAGCACAATATCAGGCTTATTCGCAAGAATAGTCCTGTCTGTGATGATGGCCCGGTCCCAGTAGAGCCTGGCTGGGTCATTTTCGAGCACGGCTTCCGGCAAGTACTTATAATACGGCAGTTTCCGATCCACGAGGCCGTATTTCAGAGCGAGCTCCTGGTGTAGAATCCTGGCTACTAGATTGTGTCTGTGCAAATACTCAGAGTTAGAAAGCGCCGAACAACCGGAGATGACATGCCTAAGTGACTCACCGGGATGGCGACAAGCTCGACAGATGTCGACGGCGCCATCCTTTAGGATGTATCTCCGATAATTGTTGGTCTTAATAACCTGATCCTGTATCGCACAGACAAAACAATCGGTTTCCCCAAAGAGGTCACCGAAACGTAGCCAGTGAAGGGAGGCGACTGTGTCTACGAAAGGCTCATGTAGAGCCTTGTAGAACCTCCCGTGGAGCTCCTTCTCCTTCCATACGGTCTCCCAGTCGGAAATGCACTGTACTGCTGGGTCTTGCCATTGCTCGTTGGCTAAGGATAGAGGGGTCAGACCTTTATCACAAAAAATAACGTCCCTATAGTATGGATCATCTGCTCTCGTCAGAAAGTAATTACGGAGGCTGCACACTTCGCGATTATGCATGGTAAGCGCGCTTAAAAAGCCGCGCCCGCCATGCTTCCGCGGCAAGTACAGCCTCATTACTGACGATCTTGGATGATGCATCCTGTGGGACGTCATTATAGTGCGGACTTTTCTGTCCAGAGCGTTTAGTTCGGTCTGAGTCATAATTAAGATTATTATTATTAAATTATTTTTATTAATATAAGTATTATTGTGTATTGTAGTAGTAGTACCTAAACATAGCTCTGAGTAATTTATTAAAAGTCTAGCTGTTCGCCGCAACTTCGCCCGCGTGTAATAATTTATTACGATTGGATTTCATGGGTTCCAACTTTTTTGCGAAGAACCATAATAATTTTTTTATAATAAAAGTAGCCAAGTTACTCCTTATCATCAGCTATCTTACAGTGAAAGTCCCGTCAAAATCGTTCACGCAGAGAGAATTTTTAAAAAAAATTTGTGTTTTTGATATAAGTAACGTATGTACATTCATAATATGCATTTAGGAAAAAGCTTATTTTGACATTACAAAGAGACAAATCAATTTTACTTTTCTTTTTCGTCGGCATTCGTCAATCCTAGCACAAATTTGTCTCTTAATGCCGTCTCGAGTTCTATTTAAAAACCACAAGACTGTGGGAGATGACGAAGGCTGCCCATTCAGGTAAGTCTTCGGCTGGTCTTTTTTCCGCTATATAGAAAACATATATTTCCAACCAAACCTACAATTCTTTGAAAAAAAAAAACTGGTTGTCAATCTTTTCAATAAGAGTCTTACAAGCTTAGTTTTCTCGGGTTAACGGAAAAACTACATCGCCAACTAGGCGATATGTATCTTCTGCTAATGATGTGAGCAAAAATGCTCTTCTCATAACTCCTGCTTTGTCAGTGTCGTCACTATAATCATTTCCCATACAGAACTGGACAAATCACCTCTTAAAAATATCTCACTCTTGGATGTGGTGATCAAATGTGAGGTTGTTGCCGCGCAATACATTTCCTTTATTTGACATTATTTATTTGTAACTATTTAACTTTATTACACTCGATAGTGTGCAATGATTTGATGCCTACATACAAATTGAACTGAATTACAATTAACAACTAATCAGAAAAACGTGAATAATTAGTTTGAATACAAAGTCTTTTCATACGTGAAAAGAATCATGGTTAGTTGCGTTCAGAAATTATTTTTTTTAAATAATTTCGGAACAGTTAGAACAATAAAAATAAAAGGATAACTTTTTGTGGCTACTTAGAGATGTATTTTTTGTGTTTTTTAAGACCTTAAAAAATTAGGATACTTTTCATAAATATGGCATGTAGTGACGCCATCGTTTCATCGTCTGGTACGTGTGGCGCGACGTCAGCGCCACCACATCAATTACGTCGGGGTCACCAATGTGGCGAGTGGAAGGAAAAGGGGAGATCTCCCGCCGGGCAAGGTATTCTTCCCGGGGAGCGGCCAACGCTCCGAGTGGTAGTTAGCTATATATATACTGCTTTAACTTTGGAACTTTGTTATTCGTAGCGCGATTTAGGTTTCGATGTGTTTTCGCTTGTGGCGCGACGACAGAGCCGCCACATACGATTTGGCCAAACTCTTATTGAATGACAACGCAACTGTCATATCTTAGTTTTTTCACTCACATACTCTACGGTTTTGTGTTGTTAATTGTGTATATACATGATTTTAAGATGTTATTTTTTTAAAACAGTCCCGCTGGGTGCGTTGTGTTTTTTCCCACGACTGGTTTTTTCGAACCAGTGGTAATTAAACAAAACAATGCCTTTCAATAAGTAATATCTATGATGTATATTGAATAAAAATGTTTCTGTTTCTCTTCTATTGTATATCACGTACAAGAAAGTGGTCTTTACTTAAATTTATTTTTCACAACTTTTTTCGATGCACATTTAAGTAATTGTTATATGTACGCACATATTATCAAATATATATTGCCGCAGCCGTTATTATCTTGACGTCCATACTTGATAGACGATGATCATCAAAAATTTACAATAATTGTGTGAATAGCGGAGCAATTTTTGTGGCGATGTTGGCCAAACGTTTATTTGTCAAACATAGACGAATTTGAAAAGGTCCCTTCAAATACATACATTAATTTTAATAGATAGCACTTTAAAGCGAAACGCAGTAACGTTTGCACACTGGTAGTTTTATCGTAAAGTATATCGACATCACGGCGCCATTTTTGTAATTAGCTTAATTTGTAATTGAGGTCAAAATTGTGTTATTTATTTAAGTGAAGTCATTCAGTCACCTTTAAGGTTAGGTTACAGTCACATTAGGTTAGTTAGGTTAGGTAGTTACATTTACGTGGAAGAGCCATGCTGCAGTAATGTTACTGGTATAGTTGTAGTACGAATGGGTCGGCTCGACCGGGGAAGGACCACGCTCTCACAGAATACCGTGAGTGTAGAGAGCCGGAGACCCTTTTTTACTGGAAACGAGATGTTCCATCATAGTCCTCACGTGTGACAACGCATCTGCATTTTGATTCGTCATCGAGCATAGATGTAGATATCTATGGGCCACAACAACCACTTACCATCAGGTGGACTGTGTGCTCGTTTGACACCCTAATTCTATAAAAATGTTAATTGACCGACTCTTATTTCATTGATAACAGAGCTTTTTAAAAGAAGTGTAAGGTTTTTGAAGTAAGAAATTCGATATATATATTTTTGCTTTCAAAGAAGAACAAATATAGCATCAATAATATTCTATTATACGCTTTCAAAAGTCTACTAATGTACATAGGTCTCTATCACACATTGCCTCATACGAGGGATATTTGCCACAGTAGCCACACTTTTCAAGGTTGACACACGCAGTTCTTTATAATTTTAAGTTGTTTTTAGGAAAATTCTGCTGCCTATCAACTGTTTCATTTCCCTCTATTACCTTTTACGACACCCAATGGATTTTTTATAAAAACGTTACCCCCACACTAGGATTTTCTCCTGTATCGCGGAGGCAGTTTACAAACACAAATTGCACAAGGACAAACATCCAGATCCGGAACAATTATTTGTAGGCCGTACAAATACTTGTTCCGTGCGGGATTCGAACCCGCGGCCCCCAGCGTTGCAACTCATTGCTAAGCCACTACGCCACGGAGTCGTCAAATTATTTTGAAAAGATTATATGGGCTAGTGGATTTTCTTTGTGATCAGAACACATTTACTTTATAACCATATAAGCACAACGTATAAAATGAAACAGCACTAATATTTTTATATACAGAAGCACTGAGAGTATTTTATTTATCTGTGACGATGTTTGGATATCCAGTAACTACACAAAATCATAAAGCCGGCTGTAAAATATAATTTGCAAACTGGCTAAAACCATTCAGAGACTTAATTGCAGTCAATACGGAGCGGGAATATGCATGAGCGATATCGATTTCCACTGATACCCTTATGGCAACTTGGGTGTTTGATTGTTTTTACGCTACGGAATCGTATTGTTTTCCGTTTTAAAAATTTATAATTTGTTTTTAATAATTTTTTTAAGTTCGCAACGTTATTCACTTGAGTTTCATTCACTCTTTTTTAATCGAAAAGTGTGACAAACGAGCAACAAACGAGCGAAAAAGTCCACCTGCTGATAAATGAATAATGTGGCCCATAGACATCTACATCTATTCTCAATTAAGAATCAAAATGCAGATGCGTTGCCATACCTGAGGACTGAGATGGAATGCCTCGTTAACAGTAAAAGGTCCTCCGGTTCTTTACATTCACCTTACGAAACACAACAACATTGAGCTGCTATTTTAATCTACTATTCTGTGAGTTCATGATCCTTCACCATTCGAGCAGACTCATTCGTTCTACAACCATAATATAGGTGTAATATAATAGGATTTACTAAAATAAATAAATATCTAAATTATCACCAATACATCAGTAGTTAAAATGATCACCGACCATGAACATCTGCAACACCTTAAAGTTTTAAGGTTTTTTTTACACTAAGGCAGCAATTGATCGAACGGTGTGTAACCTGATGGTAAGTGGTTACTTTTATCCATGAACACCTGTAATTAACTTCAAGGAAAGAAGACTACAGATTACAGCATTATTACCTCTAAAAACTAAGATGGAATGCCTACAGCCTGTAATCATACTGGTTCTCTAGATCCCTCAGACCGGACCACAGAAGTGCAAGTACTATTTTTTGGTGGCAGACATAGGTAAGTGGGTTGTACCTACTTAGACGGAATGCTAGACAGGAAACGACTACCTATTAGGTGCTGGATTTTAAGAATATCTTATAAATGTGCCGTTAAAATAAAATCGGGTACGTTAAAATCGGGTACCATACCCGATTTTTACCCAATTTCCAACTTTTGTGTATGGGTTTACACCCATAAAGTTGGCCCTACAATATATAATATATAATTTTTACATAACTTGCAATCAAGTAGTGCAGTAGCATCATTCGTAACATTTTTTATCTTTAAAATTTATGTGTTGGAAACATTTGGACGGAACTAAATTTATAGCCAAATTTAAATTTTACAGCCTATCTTGTACAATATAATAACATGGACTAGTAAAGGATTTAAATGTAGTTGATGTCTTTAAATTACATAAATAATTAGTTATAACTTGCAATATATGTTATAGTTACGGTTATGGCACACTGTGTAGTGGTGTTGTAAAAATAACCAATATCCCATTTTACACCGTGGGTGTCGTAAGAGGCGACAAATGGAAACAAATAAGGAGATGTGTAGCAGCGTCTTCCTAATAACGACTAAAAATAAAAAAAAACTTCAGTTGCCAAACCTCTTGCCAAGCGTGGCAACTAAGGCGTTTATCCCCTTATAAGGCAATCTAGGACGATATCAGTACTAGACCTCAATAGGCGGTAACGGTAACGGTTGCGATATATAATTACAATGATGTCGGTCGTCTTAAATCCATAAACATCATATTTAAAAAGAATTACGTTGAATTTTACGGCTATATAAGCGATGAATGGCAATGAAGTCAGTGTCTTCTTTGTCATTTATCGTACACTCTGTCATTTCCGTGAAAACGATGACGTTGAAATATGAGAAGACGCCACAATCGAGCGGCCATTTTTATACGTCACCGCAATATCCAATTTGGTAAATGTCAAGTACAGAGCAAGTTGTTTTAATACTTTTTAATATAAATTTTGGACTTCAGCTTTAAAAAATCTGTCATAATTCATCTTTACACACCTTCACAAGGCCACTGCTGAACATAGGCCTCCCCCAAGGAATGCCACAAAGCACGGTCCTGAGCCACCTGCATCCATCGACTGTCATGTCTTACCAGGTCACCACTCCATCTAGTGGGGGACGCCCTACACTTCGTCCACCGGTACGAGGCTGCCTCTCGAGAACTTTTTCACCAGAACCGTTTTTCCCCAAGAATCTTTTTTCCCAAAAAAATATCTGTATATAGATTTAAATGATTTTTTTTGTCTTTAAGTGAATTCTAGACTTTGAATAAAACAAATTTAATAGATTTTGTCGCATTTAATTAAATACAAACCCAAGCTTACTACTCCAAGACTACATGATACTGTAAGCTACGTTCTACGTTCAGCATAGATTGGATTAAAAATTAATATTCAAAAGCTGATTCAGGACGTCATACACCTCAGTCCCTCCGTGATACGTATACGTGGTAGAGCCATGCTGCAGCTATATTAGTAGTATAGTTGTAGTACGAATGGGTCGGCTCGACCGGGGTAGGACCACGCTCTCAATGAATACCAGCGTAAAATGGCAGCTTGACACTGCTGTGTTTCGTATGGTGAGTGTAGAGATACAGAGATCCATTTTACTGGAAAAGAGGCATTACATCTTAGTCCTCACGGGTGACGACGCATCTGCATTTTGATTCTTTATTGAGGATAAATGTAAATGTCTATGAGTTACAGCAACCATTTCCCATCAGGTGGACTGTGAGCTCGTTTGTCACCCTATCCTAAAAAAAAATCATGGGTGCTGTAAAGTGCCTGTGTGAGGGATTAAAAAGTTAAAATTGAACGCGCAAAAATCCGTAAAAATTGTTTTATTAAAATTAATGTTAGTATTTCTTATTTATTTTAAGTAACACTCTTTATAAGAATGATTACAAGCTATATACTTTATTCTCTATAACAAGGCCTTATCGCGCAATAGCAATTTCTTCCAGGCAAACCCTTAATGAAGGGACCTATTGAATAAAACTAATGTTACGTGTTTTATCACGTTTAATTTTGTTATCGAAGTTTTTGGTGCTTTGCAACATGTAGTCACGAGTGGAACTAGCGTGTTGCACGTCCTGGTAGTTACCAAAGGTTACCTTCAGCTTTAAAATAAAAATCTAAAATTAGGATGTTTTTCTTTTTACTTCAATAGATTCCCAAATCATCATTTTGTAAGAATCGTTGATCTTTCGCGAGAAATTGTGGTCGATCAAATCTGATGTCATAATGGGGAAGATACTGTTCATGTTCGCGAAGTAAAATTATACGCAATAAGTTCGTTAAAATAGGTAAACATATATTTTAGGTTTCTTGAAAATAAAAACTCATATTTTTTATAGAATAAAGATTGCTGCGGATGCTGTGGCCTATAGACATCTACATCTATCTGTCAAATTAATAAAATTGTAATGTCTGTTTGTAACGTCATAAATAAATTGCATATGAAAGTATATACGGTACTAATAACAAAAAAAAATTGTTTCGGCCAATCCCTGAAGCATCTAGATCAATTTTGACGGGATTTTGATAGGCACATAGCTGATGTTATAAGGGGTAACTTAGGCTACTTTTTACAGCTAATTCTTAATAAAATAAAAATAGAAAAATAGAAGTTGAAGCGAAAATCGGTAGGACAAAAAGGCTATCGAGTGACAGTTTCGTACCAAAAGCGAAACGTTGGGTGGCCGTCTCACTCACTAGATCCAGCGAGGATCTGGTAAGAGATGCAGAAAGTCGATGGATGCATGTAACTCAGGGTCGTGATTTGCGGCATTCCTTGGGGGAGGCCTATGATCAACATTAGACTTTTGACAGACTGTAATGATGACGAATGTTCATTAATGATATGAGGTAATCAACTAATCTTGAATGATTTAGCACCCACGAATTTTAATTTCTCTTTTAGATACTTTGATACTTTCGGATTATACCTAAAAAAACAGTACTGAAGCGACAAAATGTGAGTTATGCCGACGAATTCCGATAGGGAGCCACTTCAACATATATTTAACATTCATAAACTCTAATGCCTATCACGCAAAGGCGTAAACAGATACTACGGACTGCCATTTGACATGGTCCTGATACAATTTTTTTACCTTCTTTCTCATCCACATATCTACGCATTTATTTACATTCTAAAAAAAAGCCGACAACGCACCTGCATTTCCTCCGGTGTTTAAATTGGTGAGCAGAATGCTCGTTTCCTCTCTTATATAAAAATATGCTAGTAAGGTAATTATTTTAAATAAACTCAACCCAAAGAACCGTGGTAAATTAGGTAAAAGCTAATATTAGCGCTCACCATAAAATATATCACCGTATAATACGAGAGCATCCTGCGTTCTATCCGGCACAAACTAAATTGTCAATTGCAATATTCAGCGCTAATTTATCACATACTTGGCGGTGAGTGACAACATTTTGAAGAAACGTGCATGACTGAAAATTTAAAAAAAATACGTTTAGCGCCATAACGCATTAGGGTAACGCAGCGGACAATTTCTTCCTGTTAAACCTCCTCATAAATGAGAGGTCTTTGCCCGAAAGTGGAACGTGTAGCAACTTAACCTATTTAAAAATCTATCACTAAGAATAACGCAAATAAGTAGAGTAAAAAAAAAACAACACATTATTCGCTATAGGGACGACGAAAATCGATATAACTCATACATATTCAGTTCGTCGACGCAATTAACTCACTCTATAGTTTTAGGCGGACCGTCAATTAAATTTCAAAAGGACTGGAAGTGTTTTTTTCTCATTATTGCAACGAAATAGTAAAAATATACTTCAGTTATTTATATCTCTTTTCTTCTTCATCGTCTTCCCGTAAAAGTTCAATGGTACACATGATTCTCTGCCGTTATAGGATATTGTTATAGGATTTTCTACAATTTTGCTAAAGACCCAGATTTCGCAGTTGATAATCTCATATCTAACTATTGAAAGTTGGCATACATTGACATTATAACGTCGTTTACAGTTAACAGTTATAGTAATAATAATAATATTAATTGGGTAATAAGTACATTATAAATTGATACAGCGTTATAGTTGCGACCTTTTTTAAAGTATTTAAAATACTTATGCCAGAAGGCCACACGCTACCATAGCCTTATATTATGAACTTATTACCAATAATTTATTTCTTCTTTAATAACGATCGTATTTTGGAGTATTGACTGGGATAGTCATCATAATTTTACTGTAAAACGTAACGCTGCTCTTTGCTATTCATGAGGTTCCTTATTTCGAATCCCATGCCAGGCCAAAATCAATTATTACATTTTCATTCGATAAATTCTCAGAAGCAGCCCAGAGTCAAGAAGTTGGCCGTGCTACATCATCATAGCTCGAAACGCAAGTAAAGCTGTTTCTCCTGCGCCTGGTATATATCCGGTCGTTTCGGCTTAACGTTCATTGAGATGAGAATATAACTTTGCTAGTGCATACACTGTAACATTATAATTCTACCATGTGCAGATGGCTGGTCTCCGTCAAGGGTCTGCAAAACCTTTCAGCTGTAAAACATTCAAATGGATGAGATCCTTTCTCATACTTTACACAGACAAGACAAAGTGGTAGATTTTACTCTCCGGCCTTCTGTAAAATTTTCTGAAGTTGTTTCTGTGCAATTTTTATTCGAAGAACTTCATCAAATCACAAAGATTATTATTGTATTTACGTAGACAGATATTAAATTACTTCTTTCTCGTGTTACAAAATATACTTTACGTAAAATTGCTATCTTCTTGCTTAAGCTCGCAATTTCATGCAATCCGCGTAAAATGTTCGTTAATGCATGACATATGCACATATTTGCTTTGCATTTAAGTAGGTCTCTATTACTCAGATATGAGCTATGTTGGATTTCGCGAATACAATTGAACGAGTAAAATTAAAAATTAACCTACTTTCATTTATGTTCCTACTGGCTTCTAAGTAATTAAAACATTAGCTGTATTAAAAAAGCCTTTATCTTTGTTCGTTCTATTTCAATGTCCAGTTAGACATAGAATACAACAAGTAGGTAGCTCAAGCCCAAATATAAATGCACTCGTAAGTCTTTGTCTTTATATATAATTTTCCTGTCCTTGTGTATGTAACTGAACTCCTCTTATACGACTGGACCAATTTTGATGAAATTTTGTGTGTGATTAAGTTGAGTCGGTTTAGATTCACCATTAGACCCTGTTAGTCGCGCTGTTGTTGAGACCCAGAAATAATCCGTGTGAATATACTCGTATTATACACATAACGCAATCAGGGGTAAATACAGGTTTATCTGAGATGACTTAAATAACTCAATCATTTAACCGAGAAACAGAAACTTTTTTATTCAATATAGATTATAAGTAAATAATACTTATTGAAAGTCACTCTTTTGTTTAACTACCACTGGTTCGAAAAAAACCTCTTTCCTGGGAAGAACCATCAAGAAACCCAGCGGGACTTTTTTTTTAAATAACAGCTTACAATCATGTATGTTACACAAATTAACAACACAAAAAATTAGAAATAGCTTGGTAGCAATCACCTTATTTCCAGGGGTTGTTATCATCTATAAATTCTTTAATAGTATAATAACCCTTCTTATACCAACTTAGTTTAATAAAGTTTTTGAACTTTGAGCAGGTATAATTTTGTATATTTTCTGGAATTTTGTTGTAAAAGCGTATACATCGCCCCAAGAATGAATTACTGACTCGATGGAGTCGAGTATCTGGTACTACTAGCTTGTGTCATCTATTGAACACAGTCTCTTGATAAAACTTTAAAGTCACAAACAAATATTCCACAGTAAGTGCACGCATACTTTAGCCCATGGGCACGTTCAATCAAATTCAAAAAGCCACTGAATAGGTTGTTACACCTTAGCCCTGAGACTGAATGCTCTAAAGCCCCTAATTAATATTAGCGTTGTCGGTCTACCTGCCAAGTGTGGCAACTATGGTAAATATCCGATATAATAATGTATGAAACTATAGGAGTGGCTTATGTTCAGCATTGGACTTTTGATAAATTCTCATTAATGACGAAAATGCTTCAGTTCAATCAACTTTATAAATTATTTCTTTAAAAAGGTTGGTAAATTTTAGATTTTCCCAAGTTTTTTTTTTTGACTTCTATGGAGCACAAAAATGTTAGCTGCGCTACGCACCTGCGAAGTGCCGTACTTTCTGTTTTATTTTTCACTGTACTTCACGTGAAATACAAACTTGTGATGAACTATTTTAGTACACTGGGGAAGACCGGACTCACATTCGCTCATATGATATTAAAATTTTAGAATAAGCTCCCGGACCTTGAAGTATTAGAGCTGTGTTGGGTTAAAACTGTGATTATTAGATGTAGTAGGTTATTGAAACAATATAGTTAAAAATATATAGGACAAATTTATTGTGTGATTGAGTACAATGTTATACTAAAACGTATACATTTGAAATTTCTAAAGTTATATCTACATTGAACTTTATTCGTAGTCCAAGTAAGGACATGCCAACAAATATATCGTATACATCTATGATTTATTTTGTTGTTTGAAATGTTAAATTAATGATCTCAGTTCCTTTATATAAACATTTATATATTCAATCAATAAAAATTTATGTCTGCCATACATTATCTGTTTATTTGCATGCAGAATTATATTACATGTGGTTCGAAAACCATTATATTAATCTATGAATAAATTAAAAATGTATCAATTAATTATTGTTTTAACATTTTATTAGTTTTCTTTGACAGTATCTTTCGTCACTATTGCTCAGTAATTCTTATCGCGTACAAATTATTATTTTCAAAATGTCAGTTAAAGAACATATTCCATTTCTATTGTTTTAAAAAACTATGATGTGCCTAGTAACCTTTGTGCTGTTAATCGAACATTCCATTTCAAATTATCAGCTATAAAACTATAAAGCTTTAATCGGTGAGTTAAACACTGGAACCTATAATATCTACAATAATCACTTATGGTATTGAAATAAATACATCATATAAATTAATACCCGTATCTCAAATATGCGATGTTATTAGTTTTCATTATCAGCGACCACTGAAATAATGTAGTGGTGAATATAATATTTACAGTCTGTGGTACTATCCATTTTAATTTTCTGTAAAATTATATTAATTACATTTACGTGGGAAACATGTAACGAACACTTTTTACCACTAGGTACTTTTACTAATTATTTTACACACATAAGAAACATCACTTGAATTATATCTATAGGAAAAGTTACAGTACTTTACATGAAATACCTTACATACTTAAAATTGTATCACTATTTATATAATACTGTGTACAAACTCATCAGCTTTGATCAATGACAACATTTTCTTTTTATATTTTGATCTCACTATCATTTTCAATGACATCATAAATCATTATCAAATATGAAACAAACAATAATCAAATACTCGCTATCACTAAGTTTGAAGAATCAAAATAAATAAGGGATCCCCCAATAATTTAGTTCTTGAGTATTTTAGAACCCACATGTTATTAATAACTTCGTAGCTATCTTTGTATGAATGTTACAATTCATATAATATATTCTATAAATGTGTATGTGTTCATCTTCGTATATATGAATGGAGGTAGTTATAAATCTATTTTTGTTTCTTTGGATTCTATTAATTTTTCTATTTATTCCTATTAAATGCGTATCAAAGCACGTAGTATATATAAAAGATTTCATTAACTCTTAAATATCATTCTGTGCACTTTTCACAAATTTTCACCACACTCAGTTTTGACTAATAAGTGCAATAAGCCCGGCTTTGTATATTTTATTTCGATGAGGTATATTATAGGGTATAAATAAATAAACAATTCAAAAAGATTTTCATAATTTTCAATTAAAATATAATCCCTTTGGGGTCCGTGTTCCCATGTCGATAAAATAATACAATTCTTTTGACGTAATAATTTGCACAGAATATTTTTTTTAAATATCCACGAAAAAACGTAATTGAAAAAGGATACTAACATGAAAATAAAATACACAGAAGTAAATTATGCTTACATGCGTAACTACAAACCCTCACTACCTTGACACGAAAAGGCGTAAAGCTCTCGAAATAAGATTTTTGATAAAAGAAGCATTAGTTTACTAATGAATAAAATTTTAGAATTTGAATTCTAGAAGGAAGAAATCAATAAGAAAGAAAGCATAATACTACGTAGAAGTTTGTGGAAACACTAAGTGAAGACACTCATTAACGCCGCACGTGCCGCCGAACGCTCTCCACTCAAGTCAGTGGTCACTCAGTTTCAACACATAGACTAAGGATATGGTAATAATGATCATGCTAATTAAAATATCCAGTCCCCTAATTTTTAAAACACAATTGACAACACCAATTGACCTCGAATTCCAAACAAATATTTTAAGCATAATTAAAAATATAATTTTGTTTTTACAGTTCGTTTAACTTCAAATATAAATGTGAAAATAATTCTTGGTAAGTACCGTAAAACGCTCCAATATTTTTATTGTTTTGAAATTACTGGGACAAGACAGATGTACTAAGATTTTTTAAGAGTTGTAAATATTTATTATAATATTTAGAGAGTAGCTTCGAGCATTTTTCGATGGTTGTTCGCTCAAGCCAGTTTTAGTTATCTTCACAGTCTTCTTTTCCCAAAGATTGTAGTTACGACACTTGACTGAATTTTACCTTATTGAAGGCCTTTTCCATATTATTGATCTCGGTTTCACTTTTTATTACGTTATAATTTATTATTTAGCTACCTTTCGATCGCATCTGCAACTAGACCGCAGTATGTTTCTTGCCTTGTGACCTAGTTTATAATCTAACTCTTAGAGTTAACTGTTTACGTATTTCTTACTGCTGCTACACTTTTTCTCGCTCTACATGTACTCGTCTTGCTTCTGAATTTGTTTTGTATTGGTTTTTGTGTGTTGGACAATACAATAATTATGACTTCGGACTAGGTATAAATTATTTTCTTAACATTCTTACTTCTACGACGACCTTACTGCACCAACCCACATTCGGTGTTGTCAGAACACTAGTGAAATATTGTACAAGAACTTAAAGAAAGTTTCCTGACTCATTATTTACAAAGTAGCTTGACGATGTTAAATTATATCATCATAATATTCAATTATCTGTCTGTGTTTCCATATCACCAACGTTACTTGTTAGTTCTGTCTCTTGATGATCTCCATCACTTTGACTGGAATCTGTATCACCTGCAATACATATTACATATTATTTATTAATATAATTTCTCCTGACTGAATACGTAGTTTTCTATAATTGTATTGTGATAAATAATATACTGCTTTACTTGAGAATTAAATGTATATGAAAATGGAAATATATTTCTTTGACGCTTCTAAATATATTTATTTATTTTATAATATTTACCATGTTGTCTTGTCTCTAGTGCTAGTACTGCCAGTGGAGTGTCATCTAATACTCCAGACCATCGTGCAGCAAGAACTCTTGATCCTCTATGGCCACGAACTACTACAGTAGGCATTATGCTTGGTGATATTGAAGAACCACCATACATTGATACGCCTACATTTCTTCGTAAGATTGTGCTGAAGTGAAAATTTAAGAATAAATTAAGGACAACTCCGCTTTCATGGTCAAAATTTTTTGACGTTATCAAAACAATTTTAGTATAGTAGAAAAAAACTGTTTCATATAATTTATCATACATCGTGCAGAGGCGGTGTTACATTCATCACATCATATGGTCCATATCCATGGGGGATGACGAAATAGGCGTCGATGTATTCCTAATAACAAATCGAATAAAAACTGCGGTTGGCAATACGCCTCCCAAACGAAGCAACTTAGGCAAATATCCCTCTTATGAGGCAATTTAAGAGAAGATCCTATTTTCAGCAGTAGACTTGATCATCGTGATGATAAAAATGATGAAATTTATCCTTACCTTTCCTCAGGATCACGGCGTGGATGGTTCTTTTTCTTACACATAAGAACTAGTGCCACACAAAGTGTTGTCAATATCGTTAGGAAAACGAGAGACAATGCTGCTCCTATAAGCAGGGCAACACTATTGTCACTGGGTGTAGATTGAGATGGTGGCCCAGGGGTCATAGTTTGTAGAGATCCTGGTCAAACAAAACATTATGTTAATACGTAAGAAGAAAAAGAAATTACATTTGAGTGTACTATGCCATAGATGTGCATAATCGTGTGTATGCTTGAAAGCAGTGGACTTGGTAATTGGATATAGTGGCATTCGTAGTGACAGTAAGCATGCCAAGTCACTGAAGTAGCCCTTTTTTATCAAACAGAGATGCCTAAACAAGCGAGCAAGAACTACTTCAGCAGATAAAATTTCAAATAAAATTAATTCAACTTGGTACTGCTTTTGAATTTAAGATACATCATGCCCTATCCCCAGTACCTTGCCACAGATCAAGAATTTTTTCCAACAAAATTTCATATTATTGTTCTTTGATTGTTGTACTTTCAATGTCGTTATAAATGTATAAACCTTTTTTTACTTACCAGGCCTATCTAGATCATCAGCTGTGCGTATAGGGATACTGTGTAATGCAGCAGGTCGTTGTGATCTACCCCGAGGAGTTTCCGAGTACACGAGAAACGTATAGCGCCCAGGACTTAAAGCATCAAGTGGGAATTGTGGAATCACATCATTGCTAGCTCTATATACTGCTTCTGTAATACCTCGGCCCGAAATACCCTAGAACAAACAAAAAAAAAAAACAATATGTTTAGGCATGAAAATGTTGAATTCTAAATTTACCACTCTCTGAAAAGTGATGACTGAGTTAGTGAATGATATTTTATAATTTCACCTGATGGTTGTTGGATAATATGGCCCTAAGAATCGCAATTAACTTCAATTAAGAAATAAAATGCAAAAGCGTTGTTACTCTTGAAGCCTAAGATGTACACTTCCTTACATTTAAAAAAGGGTGCACGAACAAATCGGTATTATTTTGATAAGTAACGCTGGTTTTCTGTGAGAGCGTAGTACTTCCCCGCAGCGCTATTACGTATCTTGCAGAAGGCTAGCGATAGCGAAATTAGTACAATAATTGCAGATAAATCGCAAATTCGTATTATGTATTAGCGATAACCAAGCCAATCAAACTAGCGACAGCACTGTCTCTGTCGAACAATCGGTAAACTAAATATGCATTCAACAGTCTTTAACAAGTGAAGTTCGCGCCAGTTTTCATATTACGTGCGCCTTTTAGGAGCATGAAGATAGCAATCAGCGAGCATTTTAACTGTCATACCATCTGTTTAGCATTCCATTTACAATAAATACGTCCAGTCTCACTACATAGCATAGCGAACGTTAAGCAAGCGATCGGTTACGTAATACGAAACTTTTTTTAAACAAAGCGATTGATTGCACATCTACTTCTACTTTTGTTTCTTTTTTTTATATAGGATAGGGTGACAAACGAGCACACAGTCCACCAGATGGTAAGTGGTTGCTGTGGTCCATAGACATCTACATTTATCCTCGTTTGCGCATCAAAATGCAGATGCGTTGTCACCCGTGAGGACTAAGATGGAATGCCTCTTTTCCAGTAAAAAGTTAAACCGGTTCTCTACACTCACCATACGAAACACAGCAGCATTAAGCTGCTATTTTACGCTGGTATTCTGTGAGAGCATGGTCCTTCTCCGGTCGAGCCGACCCATTCGTGCTACAACTATACTACTAATATAGCTGCAGCATGGCTCTACCACGTGTAAAACTGATTACTGCGCGATTGATCCTAATTGTTAATTTTTACATAATAGCACTGCCGGTCGAGCCGATCCATTTGTGGTGCAATAATAATCCAGTTGGAACGCGGCACTTATTTAAAAATTATCTCTGTTGAATTGTACCAAATTAAATTATAAATTTTTATCAAATTTCGTACCTCTAGAAACAATTTGGCTTTAATTATAATCGTCAGCTTGGTAAAGTCAAAAATTTTGTATACCTTATACGGTATATGAAATTTAGTACAACAAACGACAAATGACATTCCAATTCAACTACGTGTAGGTTATTACTACCATGATATTATGTAACATGTGTTTTTCAACAACAACTTTTGTTTGTCAAAAGTTTAAAAAAAAACGCTATTCCAATGAACGTTTATTGATTTTACTCTTAAAGTAAGCATAAGCAAGTTTTCACAAGTCTTGGTTTCCTCGTGATATTTATTTATATATTTACCGAGTACATAATAAACTATAAAATAAAATTTATAAGTGTATATGTGTGTATGCATTAGCAAAGCTGTGGTAGAGCCATGTTGCAGCTATATTAGTAGTATAGTTGTAGCACGAATGGGTCGGCTCTACCGGGGAAGGAGCACGCTCTCACAGAACGCTCTCACAGAATACCAGCGTAAATAGTAGCTCAACGCTGCGCTGCTGTGTTTCGTATGGTAAGTATAGAGAACCGGAGACCCAATTTACTGGAAAGAGGCATTCCATCTTAGTCCTAACGAGTGACAACGCATCTGCATTTTGATTCGTAATCGAGGATAAACGTATTATGGGCCACAACAACCACTTACCAACAGGTGGACGGTGTGCTTGTTTGTCACCCTTATCCTATAAAATAGCCGGCTCAAAAAGTTCAATTCTGGTTTCATAATATAAAATTGAAGACAAACGATCGACTCCCGAATTCTAATGGCCAGTTTTATGATATAGGCTTTTAAATCGATTTAATTTAAAAAAAAAAAAGAAACATGTGTGCAGTTCACACGCGGTAAAAGTGAAACCTTATTTACTTTTTATAAATTAAAAAATATTATTAATTCATCTATGGAGTTTATTGGAGCTTACTCCTTAAGAATCGTTTCATACATAGAGCATTGTATAAAAAATATATGGGTAGTAAAAATCAAGCGTGTACAAAAAGTGAAGCCGTTATGGATTTCCATTGCGGTTATTCTCGCACATCTCAGTGAATAATGTAATATATGTCATATATTTTTACGTAATATAATTTACTTAGAATATGATGCTATCAAATCACTTCAAATAAATATATGGCTTCTATTTGTACTTCATTTGTATATATTTTAAGAAAATCGCTTTGCAGGAGTAAACTCCAGTCACGCGTCAGAGATGACACGCACAATTTTTTTATTATTAATTTATTGCGAACGAGATAATTGGAAACACTGTATACTGTATTCTATGTTAAATCACAACGATTCTAAAGAAGTTTTTACTACAAAAATTTGTCTGCCTCGTTGATCTATTGATAAAATCAGTTAGTAAATTTATCTGTCAAGAAATTTTCAGTAGCAGCCCTGAATCAAGAAGTTGGCGGTGTTTCACTCCCGTGTCCCAGAAAACACGTAAAGCTGTTTGTTCTGTGCCTGATATATTTTCGGTTGTATCGGTTTGCCGTTCCATAGGACTATGAAAGTGAGGGAATAGAGAGTGCAACTGAGCATGAGCATACATTCGGGCACTATAATCCTGTCCTGCGTAGATGTGTAGTCCCTGTTGGGACTGGTCGTCGTGATCGAAGTTATAAATTATTAAATAAACCTAAATTTTTAAGATTTTTTTATCTATTATATTTTACACCGAACGTATTAAACTAGGTCACATCGAAGACACTAAGCACGGCAACATTCAATCACGCCGCGCTCACCTGATCACTCATGGAGTCACTGTCGAATTCACTCTGCTCCGGTTCGCTGTGATGCCGTACCTCCAGCGCTTCCAATATGAACCGCTGCGGTAGACCCCCGTCATGACCTGGATCGCAGCGGAGAATCTCATCTTCTATTTCGCAATTACTCGGCGGCTCCGGAAGGGCTAATTAACATAAAATTTTAATGAAAATTAACTACCTACTAACAGCAGGGTTCTTTTAACGAAAGAAATAGCAGGGTGCCTAACGCTGTTATGAATTGTAATCAAGTTAAAACATGCCAAGAATACTGGAAAATTTTACAACTATAATGATAAGAACTGGAAGAAAGGGGAAATATTACGAAATTTTAACTTTCTCATGATGTACTTATATTTTTCAAATTCTATTTGTTTTAATTTAAATTTGAAAAAATATTTCTTTTCAAATACACAATCAATTTTTTTTCACTCTAATATCTCTAATTTAGGTTTTGTAAAAACTAAAAACGGAACATTTTATAAATAATACTTAATTTTTAGTAACTAACTTACTTTAATGCAAGAGGACAGCCTACATAGTACATCCCATTCCTAAGCAAACGCGTCTTGTGTAGAACTGTGTGACCAGTAATTAGACGTATGTGAGAGGGTTTTTTTTGGGCAAAGGACTGACTTATTGCTTACTATATTATTTATTATGAGCTTGAATACTATAGCCTAGGTTATAAAGGATTGCCATAATATCACTATGCCTTATATATGGCATAGTGATATTATGGCAAAGAATAAAGGACCGCAGACAACTTATAAGTTGATTTTGAAGATAATTAAGCGAAAAAAAAACAAGACTGAACATACCAGCGGGCATTATTCGAAATAGGCAGGGCTCTCTTTGATTTCCCACGTCATTACTTGCCCAGCAAGCCAACCAGCCTAAATCGTCATCGCCAATTTTGGGTAGACCATGTATAACAGTGCTGCTTGACCCCATTATGGTTATGTTTGAAGCCGGTATCTGTCAACAATATTTATTTTAATTTTATTTATTTATCAACAAGGTACAAATAACATCTTATAATAAAGCAAAGTCTTAGATCTTACCACCTCAACATAACGTTACATATTTAAGTGAAGAGCTTCATCATCATCATCATCATTACAGCCTTTCATAAATCCACTGCTGAACATAGGCCTCCCCCAAGGAATGCCACAAAGCACGGTCCTGAGCCACCTGCATCCATCGACTTCCTGCATGTCTTACCAGGTCGTCACTCCATCTCGTGGGGGGTCGCCCTACACTTCGCCTACCGGTACGAGGCTGCCACTCGAGAACCTTTCCTCCCCATCGGTTGTCGGTTCTTCGAGCTATATGGCCGGCCCACTGCCACTTCAGCTTACTAATCCGTTGGGCTATGTCGGTTACTCTGGTTCTACTGCGGATATCCTCATTCCTAAGTTTATCACGCAGAGAAACTCCGAGCATAGCCCTCTCCATAGCTCGCTGAGCGACCTTGAGCTTCCTCATACGGCCAGCAGTGAAGGACCACGTCTGAGTAAGTGAAGAGCTTATACAAATCCGAATTTAAATGAGGTAAACAAAAATACATTGAGAGTTATGATAATATTGTTACAGAAAAGTTAATGTTCTACACTCCGTACTAGTTTGCACTGTATTACGGCAGGCGTAGTCATTTTCCTCAAGGGCAACTTAACTCAAATTATGAAAGAAAGAAAGAATAATAAGTTTTGACTCACAACCATATACTAATTTCTTTACTCTATTAAAAACAATAACATAAGAGTTTAAAATACTGAAATAACTTATATTGAGCATGAGCTCTGATAATACTATGTAATTATTGTATTTTATGCTGGTAATCCTAATTAGGATACGAGGAAAATGTTATTAAATTTTTATATTGTCATCGGTTGTTGTTATCGTTGGTGAGAATAGCAATTAAAAAATACCGTTACATAGATTTTTTAATAAATTTGGCTTTTTAAAGGCATGCATCTTTACGTGGTAGAGCCATGCTGCAGCTATATTAGTGGTATATTTGTAGCACGAATGGGTCGGCTCGACCGGGGAAGGACCACACTCTCACAAAATACCAGCGTCAAATAGCAGCTCAACACTGCTGTGTTTCGTATGGTGAGTGTAGAGAACCGGAGACCCTTTTTACTGGAAACGAGGCATTCCATCTCAGTCCTCACGGGTGGCAACGCATCCGCATTTTGATTCGCAAACGAGGATAAATGTAGATGTCTATGGGCCACAATAAGCACTTACCATCAGGTGGACTGTGTGCTCGTTTGTCACCCTATACTATAAAAAAAAAGTTCATCGTTCAGCATGAATTGTGGCGAAACCACATCGCTGATTTTTTGTTGTCTTCAACTAATTTACCTATTTGCTTTAGACTGCGCAACAACTTTGTTCTTTTCTTAAGACAATGTATAGTGCAAAGAAGAAAGTTTTAAATTCTATATAAAATAAAAGTTATCAAATAATAATTCTACGTTGCCTGGTGCCATTTGGTGGTGATATAAGAAATTATAGCACGCCATTTTGTCCAGTTTTTATTGCTTTCGATAAATGATTTAGGCATCTCTTTTGCATCAGACGTAAAATATCCAAACCAGCGAGGGGCAGCAGAATCAAAGGTGCGAGATTTTTGGCACTGGACTATCAATTCGCTTGCCAAGTAGCGTGATTAAGACAAATCCTTCTTACAACGGGAGATGGCAGTCCAGTAGTGGACTTTTTGTCGCTGACGATGAAGAAGAAGAAGAAGAAAAACTGACACTCTTACGTTAATTATTCCATAAACCGAGCTTAATCTCAGAGGTTTCACCATCGCACATCGCGACAAAACTCGCGATACCATCCAAACCATCTGGATGATTGGCGGTCCACCACTGTGCGATTTAGAAGATGTTTTCTTCCTCGCACAACTTCCTTGTGGAATCGATTACCACCAGCAATTTTTCCGGACCGATACGACTTAGAGACCTTCAAGAAAAGAGCCTACTCCTTTTTAAAAGGCCGGAAACACATCTGCAATTCCCTGGTGTTGCAGTTGTTCATGGGCGGTGGTAGTCACTTACCATCAGGTGAGCCGCATGCTCGTTTGCCCCCACTAATATAAAAAAAAGGTTCGCTGCGAAAAAAGTAATGAAATAAATTATTAGAATGAGGGCATCCGCGACATTTTCATATTCACAGCGCGGTGCCACTTGGAAATGAGGTGAAATATTTGATAGATTTCATAGCGGTGGAACTTATATTTTATATTGTTTAGATTAGACATGGATAAACTAAATAACGAATATTCCTTAAACTCACCATTCATCGTGTTAGATAATAAAAAAAAATGTTAAGAGGACTGTTAAATCTACCAACCCAAGTTACAATAAAATAACACTGAAGGTACATATTAAAATAATAAATCATGGATCACAGAGCTTTTTTTCGTTTCGTTCTTTGATTATTTTTTCATTTGGGCAAATAAACAGTGTCAGAATATAATACTTCAAAGCACATTACTACAATTACATAAGTTTTTTTTTTTATAGAATATGAGTGACAAACGAGCACACAGTCCACCTGAAGGTAAATGGTTGCTGTGGCCCATAGACATCTAAATCTATCCTCGATTACGAATCATAATGCAGATGCGTCGTCACCTGTGAGGACTAAGATGGAATGCGTCGTTTCCAGTAAAAAAAAAGTATTCGCGTCTCTACTCTCGCCATACGAAACACAGCAGCGTTATGCTGCTATTTTACGCTGGTATTCTGTGAGAGCGTGGTCCTTCCCCGGTCGAGCCGACCCATTCGTGCTGCAACTATACTACTAATATAGCTACAGCATGGCTCTACCACGTAAAAACCAATTGTGACACTAGCACCATTTTCATTATTATATACATTGACTCATAGGATGAGTTTTGCCATAGTTACACACTTGGCACTCTAGTATTTTTTAAGGAAAGCTGGTTGACAACGGCAGCTTTTTATAATTTTAAATAATTATAGGTTTGTTTCCCTTTGTCGTCTTTTATGACACCCACGGGACGATATGGGGTAGTCAATATTCTTACACCGCCACTACACGTCAAAGCACTTATACCTTATACCACAAACAAATGATGAAAAGTATTTTTAAGTATATATGCAAATGGAACTGGTAAAATATAAAAAACCTTAATTAATATATAAGGCGAACTGCATTCGTGGTCTTAATAATGTAACTTGTAAACTTACTTTGTTTATTCTGACTTTCACTTACCGGCAAAACGTCTTTGGTGCTGTTATATGTCCAGTAAAATCTTAAAGGTCCCGCATCGCGTGTGGAGGGTGCTGTAACTGAGCATCGAGCTCGAACTTCACCGCCAGGCGCGCCAGCAAGCTGCTGGACGACACTACCGGCCGAGCATTCAGGACGAGCTGGAAAAAATATGTTTTAAGAAACAAGTTTTTTTTTAAATGAAAGTGATATATAAACTTACAGTTGGAAAGTGCCTACTTTAGTCCATGGACATCTGCAGCCGACTTCAAACAAAGAAAGCTACAGAAGTGTAGTCACCTCTGAGGACTACAATTGATTGCTATTCATTTCAGGCCGGACTATAGCAGTGTTAGCATTCCTATTTGGCGTCACAAATAGGTAAAAGGATTGTAACTACCCAGAGAGACTCTTAGGCAGAAAAAGTGTAGTTGGTACCTACACCACTACATGGTTAACTGCACTGCCCTCACATTATAAAAGCCTATTCACGCTTGCCTTGACGACACTCAGATTGTAATCGGACATAAAGACAGACGCCGGCAGATTAGTCACTCCTTTGCTTTGGCCAGAGGTGGTAATCTTAATGTATCAATGTGCCAATGTTCTAAAAAAATGTTGAATGAGGCCATAGACGTGCCGTAAAATAAATACGAAAGCCACAGCAAACCATTTCTTTTTTCGAATTCGAATGCGTGGGATATCGACAACAGAGGGTGAGGACGTCCGATAGCCTGGTTGTGCACAATGTGCAAAGGGGAGGGAGTGTCCTTGCTGTTAGCAAACATTTCATGCAACACAAAGTACTAGTTTTGCATCAATCACCATACAAATATGGTGAGTGATGCAAACCAAAGATTTTTTTTCCTGATAGAAAATTATGAAAGTACTACTTTTACAAATAATGTATAGAAAATAATTTAATAAATTTTCATTCAATATCTACCATTTTCTTTCCCAATAATTGAACATGGTTTCTTTTTTTTTCATTTGATTTTTTTACCTATTTAGTAACATAATTTACTTAAATTATTTCTCATTTTATTGCATTGATTGTGTTTTCCTACCTCAAATTAATTCTAAATTAAGTTGCACGACTCAATCTGTAAATGTTATGTACACTTGTAATTATAGCGTTCGGAAAATTACGAAACATCTTTTCGTTATACATACATTAAAACCTAAAAACGAAATTGTATAATCAGTGCGTATCGCCAGTGATGACTTATGGATCTGAGACGTGGTCCTTCACTGCTGGCCGTATGAGGAAGCTCAAGGTCGCTCTGCGAGCTATGGAGAGGGCTATGCTCGGGGTTTCTCCGCGTGATAAACTTAGAAATGAGGATATCCGCAGTAGAACCAGAGTAACCGACATAGCCCAACGGATTAGTATGCTGAAGTGACAGTGAGCCGGCCATATAGCTCGAAGAACCGACCGATGGGGAAGAAAGGTTCTCGAGTGGCAGCCTCATACCGGAAGGTGAAGTGTAGGGCGATCCCCCTCTAGATGAAGTGACGACCTGGTAAGACATGCAGGAAGTAGATGGATACAGGTGCACTAGCACCGTGCTTTGTGGCATTCCTTGGAGGAGGCGCATGTTCAGTAGTGGACTTATGAAGGGCTGTAATGATGACGTGTGATGCTGTGTTTTGCATGGTGAGTGTAGAGAACCGGAGGACATTTCTACTGGAAAAGAGGCATTCTATCTTAGTCCTCACGGCTCACAACGCATCTGCATTTTAATTCGCAAACGAAGACAGATGTAGATGTTTATTCCATACTCCGGGCTGCTACAGAGTTTTTTTTTTATAGGACAGGGTGACAAATGAGCACACAGTCCACCTGATGGTAAGTGCTTGCTGTGACCTATAGACATCTATATTTATCGTCAATAAAGAATCAAAATGCGGATGAGTCGTCACCCGTGAGGACTAAGATAGATTGCCTCTTTTCCAGTAAAATGTGTCTCTGGTTCTCTACACTCACTATACGAAACACAGCAGTGTCAAGCTGCCTTTTTGCCATACTATTAATATAGCTGCAGCATGACTCCACTACGTAAAGTTTGCGGTGTTTTACCGCCGTGCCTCTGAAAAGCACGTTCTGTGCCTGATCTCTCTCCGGTGAGATGAGATTCGATGAGATCCGATGGATTCCCATCGGTCTATAAGTGTGATGGAATAGAGGGTGCACCTGTGCTTGCGCATACACTTGGGCACTATAATCCTGTCCTGCGGCGATGAGTAGTCTACATTGAAACTGGCCCTTTTGACCGAAATTCGTTCTGGAGGACATTATTATTAATTTTGGTACAAGTGAGAGGTTTCAACGATTATCAAGTGTGGTCCTACCCTGGTCGAGCCAACCCATTCGTGCTACAACCATAATATAGCTGCACCGTGGCTCTACCACGCAAAAGAATGTTATAATATATATATTTTTTATTATAATAAGTTTGCATGCAAAATACCAAACAGAATAAATGCCGAAATATTTAGATTATTTTGTACCAAATGTCATTACAGTTTACTTAATTAAGTCACCTAATATATGCGGTCAGTTAGTGAAATTGGAACATGGTAAATAAATTGACTTTCCTCCGTTTAAGAACTCAGTATAACTGAAAACATTTTAAAGAATATCGTTTTAAAGTCTACCACGGAATAAAGTTACGTTATTTTATTTTTTAAAGGAAAACTTATTTCCACTTGAAATGAACCAGGAAATACTTACATAGCACATTCAAAGTAAGCGGTTCACTTAATCCGCTACCTTCAGAATTTCTCGCTCTACACCGGTATCTTTCAGAATGATGTCTTCGCAGACCTCTTAATATCAGTTTATTTCCCTCCACGGAGATGCCTCCAACTGGATCGTCGTGAATGAGATGGTCCTAGTGAATTTTAAATAAAATGCTAAATTATTTTCAGCTCTCTTCCTTTACAATTATATTTTAACTAGAGACCCGCCCCGACTTCACGTGTGGCGTAATTTAGATTTAAAATAATCATGAAACACCATTTAATCTATTTCTTAAAAAATCTTCACGATTTACTGATAGAATATATCTGAATATGTATATTCTAGATAAGTGCATTGCTCTCTATCTGATCGTAAAGCTTTATTACAATTTATTCAGTCATTCTAAAGATTTGCCTAAACATACAAGGGGACAATTATTTTTAAACGGTTATTCATACTTAAAGTCATGCATATAACCTAACTGTTACTTCGGTATTACAGACAGACACTTCATTCTTTATAGGTATGTGTAAACAATCACGTGATTTATTAATTAAAGTTACCGGCCAAGTTAGATTCAGTGGTTCTCCTCTTGATCAAAGATTGACTAATAGGACATTTAATTCAGAAAATACTATATAAATCTCACAATAGATAAACTTTTTACTATATGTTGTTATATTGACCTATGTAATTAAAACAACAGTAGGAATTAATTATAGTTGCGAACATTTAAACTGACGTCATGACGTCTTCCTAGCAAAACATGTGATCAGGTACTTCTAATCGATTTCGATAGCTGTGATATCTTATTAATATAGCCTAAATCATCAAGTACGAAGAAGATTTCGGTAAGAATGGTTCTCGAGTTGCAAGCGTTAAGTTGGACGACGAACCACTAGATAGAGTGATGATCTGATACAGAGATCTCAGGAACAAGCTTTGTGGCTACCTTTGGGGTAGGTCTACGTTCAACAGTGGACTGGTGATGGGCTATAATGATACTGATGATAGTAGTGGATCTTATCATTATTTTAACAAGAAATGAACCATAAAAAGGTACATTAATGATATCAATGTTGGATTAAATGATATTACCTCTAAACCCTTGTAGAAACTAAAGTTGGTTGAAGGTGGCGCAGCATCAGAGGAACAGAGTAAGGTAGCATCTTCGTCTTCGCGAAGTAAGTGTGGCTCCTTTGGTTCAATAAGAGATATCTGAGCAACCGGTGGATCTTTAACAAAGTGATTTAAAATTTTTGTAATTTGCATTATCATTATTCAGCGCGATATCAATAAAATGTTTGTAATTGACGTGTACTGTAAAAATGTAAGCAAAAAATTCAATAGTTGTATTGTATTGTATTCTATTCTATTCCATTCCATTGCATTCAATTCCATTCCATATCATCGTATCCCATCCCATGCCATCCTGTTCCATACCGTCCCATTTCATTCAATTTTTATTCCATTCTATAACTATATTATGTATTTTTACTGCTACTTTTACTTTACTAATATACTACTATTATAGTCATATTTTTGGTGTTATAGTAACTTTTTTAGTTTAGATTTTGCAACCCTTGTTTATTACTTATTATATAAACAAAATGTACTATGTTTGTCGATTGTTTGTTGTGTGTTGTTGCTTAGTGCTAATAAGTATAATACTCCAGACCAGAATCCAAAGCTAGGTAGAAAAAATTATAAAATCTTGTTCAATTTATAGGACGTTCGGAAAAAAAAAACGAAGTACATAAATAATTCTTACATAACACGTCTAAAGACACGGAGTCTTCTAAAGTGTAAGCCGGAAACCATGGATTGGAAACACGGCACACAAGCTGTCTGCCGCTATCTTCTCGTCGGATTCGCCACGTTAAGACGCTTCTTGTGACCTCACCATCCACATCCATCTGTAAGACAGGGTACTCATTTAAATTGAATAATATATATAAGGGACAAATCGTCACTTAACGGGAGAGCCAAAAACCGTGTCTTTTTTTTTTACAACAAATCACTTTATTTTCTCAATTTAACGTCTGTTGTTTGTAAAGGTTTAAAAGTATACTTGGTGTACATTTGTTAGGTTATTACTAAGGGTATAATACAATTTGATGTAGATTGTTTACTGGCGAAAGATATGCCCTTACGCCGGATTTAATAACAACTATCACTCAGCAAGCTATGGAGAGGGCTTTTCGTAACCAAGGCATCCGCTGTAGAACTGGACTAAATGATATCAATACGTAAGCTAACGGATCCGTAAACTGAATTGCAAAGGAACGATCATACAGCTTAAGGAACTGAACCTGCAAGCGAAGTTTTTTTTTTATAAATAAACGAACACCCCCCATCAAATTAAGCGACGACCTGGTACAACATATTTTTAGGAAGTCAATGGTGCAGCTGGTTCAGGACCGTGTTTGAATAATATTAGCACTATTAAATAAAATATGCATGGAAATAATAACAATTTAAACATCATAAAAGACAAAAAAATCTTGTAGCTTCAGACTTGTAACAATGAAAATTAGTTACGTGTTCTTTTAATGACACATACATAGGAAAATGTAAAATGTGGATTATATATCGTAGTAAATATCATCTCAAATTAATTGAGTGTTTGAATATTGAAAAGATTGTACTGGAAAACTAAAAATGTGAACATTTATGACGACGTTAAATTTGACATTTGAAATACAGTAAACGGTTTAAAAGTATATATTATATATGGGACTAATTGTATTGTAGATGACCTCCTTTATTTTAAAAACTTGTTCCTTATTTCGACTTTTACTAATTAGACATCAAATAAGTTTTATTTAATTGTATTTATAAGTTAACTAACTCCTAATTATTAGTGCCTAAGGTAATTTGATTCGAAGATGAAATTATTTCTTTTATACCAAACGATAGAACTCGAAGAGTTAGTTAAGTCGAGTGGTATATAAATATAACTCATTTTAATGTAGTCTTAATAAGTTATGAAATGAAATCCAGATAGCTTTGAGTTGAGACGCTGAGGGCTGCGGGTTCGAATCCCGCACGGATAAAGTAATTCTATGGTCTGCACATGTTTGTTCTGGATGTGGTATTGGGCCTTATTACATTTTACGTATGTAACTGCCTTCACGATACGGGAGCAAAATTCTAGGGAGGATAAAGTCTTTTTTAAAGGATAGGGTGACAAACGAGCGTACAGACCACCAGTGTAAGTGGTTGCTGTGACCCATAGACATCTAGATCTATCCTCAATAAAGAAACAAAATGCAGATGCGTTGCCACCTGTGAGGACTAAGATGGAATGCCTCTTTTCCAGTAAAAAGGGTCTCCGGTTCTCTACACTCACCATACGAAACACATTAGTGTTAAGCTGCTATTTTACGCTGGTATTCTGTGATAAGCGTGGTCTTTCCCCGGTCGAGCCGACCCATTTGTGCTACAACTATACTACTAATATAGCTGCAGCATGGCTCTGCCACGTTTATAGAAGAGCAAAAAAAACTCATTACTTCACAAATTAATAAATTAAAATTTCTGTTATCAAACGTCATGTCTTCATTATACTAACGTTTTAAAATGAGTTTCCTCAGGCTAGAGAAGAAACAGAAAATGAAACTCTATTAATAATATAATGCGATAGTAGCAATGTTCGATATAAGCATATTAGACCCATTAGTAGCGTGCCTTGCAGTGGCGACGTAAAATAATCTACTACCCCATATCATCCTGTGGATGTCCCGAGAGATGATACAAGGAATAAAACAGGAGGTGAACTGCAGCATCTGCCTGATATAATTACCTCAAGATACAGATTTATCTTAGTTTGGGTCCAACGGATATTATTTGTATATATTTTCTTGAACACTGTTATTGCATATATACGTAACACCAATAAAGCATATTATTTATTTATTCGTCAACTCAAAAATAATAAAAAAGTGCGATCGCTAACTCTCCTGCCAATCATGGCCACTATGTCGTGCTTAACATTACTATGCATGGATTAGTCTTAATATAATTATCTCTAGTAACGTTTGTAATCCACAAAAGGAACAATTAATAAATTTGTAGGCTTTACACTTTACGTCTGGCATAATTCTATTTTTTTTTTTATAGGATAGGGTGACAAATGAGCACACAGTCCACCTGATTGTAAGTGGTTACTGTGACCCATAGACATTTACATTTATCCTCAATGACGACACAAGATACAGATGCGTTGTCACCCGTGAGGACTAAGATGGAATGCCTCTTTTCCAGTAAAAAGGGTCTCCGGTTCTCTACACTCACCACACGAAACACAGCAGTGTTAAGCTGCTATTTAACGCTGGTATTCTGTGAGAGCGTGGTCCTTCCCCGGTCGAGCCGACCCATTTGTGCTACAACTATACTACTAATATAGCTGCAGCATGCTCTACCACGTAAAGATTAGAAGCCATAGTTTATTTTTGGCATTTTCGTGGTAGTCAGAGTCATTAATATATTTTATATAATAAGGGTGACAAATGAGTATACAGTCCACCTGATGGTAAATGGACGTTGTAGCCCACAGACATCTACATCTAACCTCCATTAAGAATCAAAATGCAGTTGAATTGGCAATCCTGAGTACTAAGATGGAATGCCTAGTTTCCAGTAAAAAGTCATTTCAAGTCGTTATATAAATTCACCATACGAAATTAAGCATTAAGCTGCTATGTAACGTTGATGTTCTGTGAGAGCATAGTCCTTCCCCGGGCGAGCCGACCCAATCATGCCACAACCATGATACAGCTGCAGCATGGCTCTACCACGTAAAACATATTTTGTATTGTAAATTCCTTTCTAAACATTCTTAGATCTACGACTGTGCGAGAACCAACTCACATTCGATGTTATCATAACATTAGCTAAAGGTTGTACAAGAACTTAAAGAAAGTTTTCTGATTAATTATCTATAAAATAGCAAAACTACGCATTATCATCATCAATTAATAATGCGACGTTGTTAGATTACGTCATCATAACATTGAACTTCTAAATATTCTTACATACATGATATAGCTACGTCGTATCACATATAGATATATAGTATACAAATTTTATTACAATCATAAATTGGTTTATATAAATTTAGCTCTAAGATTTACTTATTTTTAATGTGCTTACTTACCTCAGTCATAGATGAGTCGATGCGCTGAGAGTTAATAAACCAATCGATATTTGGTGGTGGTTTAGAACCTCGTGTGGTACAGACGAAAGATCGCTCATGACCGGCCCTCGTTGCACCACTGCCCGTGACCCGAACGAACTGAGGTTTCACTGGATAACGTTCAAAATAAAATCAATACGAAAAAATAATCTTTAAAAATTCATCTAATTAATTTCAGGTATTTACTCTCGAAGTTTTCTGTAAAAGCTGCAGTAATTCAAGGAATAAGCGAATGCTATATACATTTGATATATTAACTAGTGATCCGCTCCGGCTTCACCTGGATAGAATCTAATAATATGGCGTTATTAAAATTTAAGATAATCATGAACGACCATATTTTTTTTTTTCAAAAAAAAATTTATTTTATTTTACATATATATATCAAAGTTCTTCAGATGAAATATAGCCTAGATCAGTTCTGTCATTAGTATCTATCTGTTCATGAACTTTCAGTAATCAGTAATTTTGAAGACTAATCCGAACAAACAGACAGACAAAAATAAAAATGGTTATTCTTGTCGTAATGGCAAGCAAACTAATACTCACAGCTCAAGAAAGTGCAGTTATTTCCATATTACAAAGATACACTTCAATTTTATTGTATGCACAGATTAGAGTAAGTACGCAAAGTTCGATTCCCAACAAACATAGAGATCTACATGAGCTATCAGCATATTAAATTGAGTTAGTTCATGTTTCATCAGGTGTTCTTTTAGAATAGAATAGAATAGAACTTTTTTTTCACTATTGATTAATACATAATACTTATTTCAAGTCATTTATATATTTTATAGTTCATTCTATCTTACTAGGGTTGCATTTCTCTATAACATGGTAGGTTCACATTAGTAATGCTAGTAATAAATAAAATGAAAATACTCACAAAATAATTTAATTGTAACATCTCTATAGTATGCTTTCAAAAGTGGCGGTTCCACTCTACACTGTAAAGTTGTACCAGCAAATTCTCTGGAAAGTCTTTGTAAGTGGAGCTGACAAACTGATCCTCCTTTTGTAACAGCTAAGCGCTCTTGGCCTCTATACCAAGAGATATCTGGTGGCGGTTTCCCTGTTAAAAAAGATAGCATATTATATTACAAAATATATTATACATACTAGCTGTTTCCCACGACTTTGCTCGCGTGTTAGGGTTTTTTATGTTTTTGCGCGAAACCCTTATTCTTTTTCTAAAATAAAAGTAGCCTAAGTTACTCCTTATGAAATCAGATATCTGCCAGTGAAAATCGGTCCAACCATTTCGGAGATTACCCGGAACAAGCAGACAGACAGACAGACAAACATTTTAAAAATTGTATTTTAATTATAAGTACCGTATTTACTTTTTATGCAACAGACACTCCAATTTAATTATTTGTATAGATTCTAATCTAGATAAAACACATATTATCTATATTTATTTATAAAATGCTCTTAAATATTAAATACGGTTACCGTCATTGTTACAGCCTATTAAAGTCTACTGCTGAACATAAGCCTATCCTATAGATTGCCTTGTAGGGGGGATATTTGGCATAGTTTCCACGCTTGACTAGCGGGTTGAAAACCGCGTTTTTTATATTTAGTCGTTATTAGGAAAACCCTGCTGCCTATGTCCTGATTTGTTTTGCCCTGTCGCCTCTTACGACACACACATGACGATATGGGGTAGTGGATATTCTTACACTGCGCCGCCACTAAACGGCAAAATAAATATAGCTTAACTATTCTCTGTCACATAAGATAGGGCTAAGTGGTGCGCCTCGGGAGAGGCCTATGTCCAGCAGTGGACTGCCGCAGGCTGATGATGATAATGATGATTCTCACTTAAAATAAATGAATATTTCCAGCATGAAGAGAAAAAAAAATAAGGTAGCCTATTAAGAAAAATATTTTTTTATTTCAGTTTAAGGAAGACTGATAAAACTCTTTACTTCTCTTTTTATGCAAATTTCTCTTTCTTTTCACGTGTTACGAGCAACGAGAGCGGATCTAGAAAGTTGATTTACTTAGTGCTTTTTGGGTATATTCCGAATAATTTGTAAATTATTTGAAAATGTATCCGTATTAGTTTCTACTAAGAAGGTTAAATTATGTATCGCTAATTAATCTTCCGCCGCTTATGTAATAATATTACTTTACGTAATATGTTCACATATTTTTGTGAAATATAAGAGAAGTCATAGTTATTTTAATTATGGCTTTAATTCTTATGGCATTACCGTAACATTAAGTTTATATTATCTATAGTATTTGAGATACGCAAACTCTTTACCTCCAGCTGCTTGACAGGACAATAATAGGTTTGATCCTTCCCGAAAAGGCCCAGCAATCGAACCAGTGATCTCTTGACCGTCAGAATCGTAAATCCGAGGTGATTCCGGTGGTACTATAAAAATAAATTGTTAATATAGTAAAAACAACGATAAACGCACAATAAGATGAAACCCTACTACATTGGATGACAATTTGATGTGATATTCAGAGAGATGATGACAATACACGCAGTTGTCTAAAAACGGCATTTTCAGGCTATACTTGAGTAAGGTACAACATAACCCGTTCTTGTTCCCGCGAGTCGGGTATGCGTAAGCATTTCCCCCTGTAAAAAATGTTCAGAACTAAACTTGTAACGGGGTGTAATGATTGAAATTCTTCAATTTCATCAAACAGGAACAATTTGATGATATCTTCAACAGTGCCACTCAAATTACTCACTGTAATTTTGAGTACTGAATATATGTATATGTGTGTTTCATTTGCTCTTATCAAAAAGATGCTGCTGCCCATATTCTGTCTCAGTTTCCCTCTGTCGTTTCTTACGACACCCACGGGAAGATATGAGATTGATGGGTATTCTTACCAGTCACTACACCCCCGTGTAGTGACTGGTAAGAATACATTCATTCACTGTGTCAGTGAATGAATGTGAATATATGTGTGCTTACAGCGAATAAATTTTAAAACAGACGACGAGGAGCAGTCAGTGGAAATGGTATGACATATTTTATGCTGCGTTTATCAATCCACCTGCAAAACGTGACGCTTAAGGCAAATTCACTTATTTTCAGTGCCAAATAAAAAAGAAGATATACCATGAGTGTGGCTGTTAATACAAAACTTCTATGCATTCAGAATTTATACGTGATAAACCCATACTGGAAATATGGTATGTTTGTAGCATGAACGGGCCGACTCATCCAAAGAAGAACCACATTCTCACAAAATGCCAGCGTAAAATAGCAGTTTTATACTGCCCTGTTTCGTACGGTGAGTCTAGAGAACCGAATACCCTTTTTATCGGAAACGGTGCATTAAAACTTAGTCTTCAGAGATGACAGCAGTTTCTGCGTTTTAATTCTTAACTGTGGATTGATATAGATGTCTCTAGGCCACAGTTTTCATTTACGATCAGGGTAACTGTGCGCTCATTGCCTGTTTGTTACTACTTTGTTGTAGAAAGAATGTATTATTTTCATAGAATAATAACACAAAGATCACAACATAGTTTTCTCGCTTGTTATTTAGGCAGATATTAGTAATAAAACTAGGCGACTGTGTCAATTTATGAATGTGAATATATTATACAAAAAAATAAAAGTAAAGTTCCAATCTATATTTGTCACAATGCTGGTTGCAGGCCTCTTATTTGTATGCGCTCTGGAGTAATTAGTGCGTCGTGTTGCCGGTACGTGTTGGTGGACTTACATGTATACTTAATATTTTATTCTTTAGACATGTAGACTTTCTCGCGTAGTTTTCCTTTACACCGCTAATTATGTAGCGAATCAGCACTCAAATTAGCAAATAACAATACCATTGGTGACGGCGAGAGTCAAATCAGGGAAGCTCATAATATATTGTGAAGCTTATCGCGAGATTTTCGATAAGTAATAAGAGGGCTGGTTCTTTTCTCGCTCAAAGGCTAAGTATAGCAATTCAGCGAGGAAACGCAGCCAGTTTTCTTAGCACGATACCACGGGGAGTAGGACTGTATGACAATTTAGGTTTTAAGTTTTAGTTTTTTTTTATTATTGTTTAATTTTTTATGTTTAATATATAAATATATGTTTAAAAAATTAATAAAGATATAATACCAAATAATAATGACCTACCTATTACAGTTAAATTGACCTTGTAATTTCTAGTTGGTGAATCGACATAGTCGATTCGACATCGATAAATTCCTTCATCGTATCGAGCAACCTTTTCCACGGCAAGGTGTGCTGATGACGGATCAGATTCGTTGAGTACGAAATGACTGCGGGCGCCGAACTCCCCAGCTACTGCCCAATGTACTGGTGGTCCATTTCTGAAGTCCACGCTGAAAAAAATTCAAATGTTAAGAATGAGGGCACATAGAAAATAAAAGTAAATATGACAAAGTGTGGGAAGAACTCAAAACTTCCAGTCTTTCGCGCAGAATTAAGATGGCTTAGACGATTAGCTTTTATTTTACTGGGCGGTAAGACACCTATTTCCTGTTTCGGTCTGAAAAGTATAGAGAACTATATATTTACAATAAATGCAAGGTCTGAGGAATTATAGGTTAGTCTTCAGAGGTGACAACTCATCTGTAGCTTTCTTTGTAATATCCCACGGACAGAATTTCGGTCACGATGTCAGTCTTATAGTAGACAGAATTATAGTGCACGAGTGTCACAGGTACAATGTCTATTTCCTCTCTTTCATAGTCCAATGGGACGGAAATCTGTACACGACCGCAGATAGATCAGGTGCAGGGTCTATGTTTTTAACTGTTTTTTTTTATTTTTAATAGCATTTTTAGTGTTGATTTACTATGCTTACGAATCTTAATGGAAACGTCATGCATAATCCTGCAATATAGAAATAAATAAATAAATAAACGTCTTTGTTTGAAGCTACATAATACATAATTCCACTACATGAATGTATAAAACATGATCATAAAAAAACAAATAGGCAGTGTTATAACCAGCGCCTTTGGTTTATCTGAGAAATAAAAAATATATATCGTAAGACACATGAAGTCCGCCAACACGCATTAGGGCAACGTTTTGCTGGCTTTTTGTTAATCATTTGCTGATACTCATGGGTTGATGTACAATAACAAAAAGAGTGCATACCCAGTCTTAAAGGCTGGTAATAGACCACGCGATTGTATTCCCCCGATCAAGCTTTAGGGGTACGCCAATTCAAGTACCTAGGTCACATTGCCACAAAAAACCAAAAGAATGATGCTAACATAGAGGGCGCTGGGCGTTTTTGGTCAGAGTGAACTGTTGGCTCGCAGATTTTCCCGTTGCTCAACACCTGAAGTTTTTTAAGCCTACTGTACTTCATTTTACTCGAGCAGTCTGTGGGTTAACTATACTCAAAAGTTGTATAACGCCCTACGTATACAATACAATAATGCATTGTTGTGGCTGCCACGATACTGCAGTGCCTCTAGCATCTTCGCACATGCAGGAGTCGACAGTTTCCCGGCCATACTGCGAAATTAAACTCACTCTCACTTAACTTAGGCTCACTCTTACGGCGAGCCGCAATAATGTTCTAAAGACAATCGCCGATAGTGGGGATTGTCCACTTGTCTGTCGAGCACCTACGCAGGCTCACTAAATCACTCTTAGTTATTAGGTACTAACATTAGCTTGAGTTTTTTTTTAATTTACTAAAACTAATGGATTCTTGTTGTCCGAGAAATAAGTTTATTTATTTGTTCTAAACACATCCTCTCAAAAATGAAAGAAGGCCATACCCAGTAGTAAATAATCTGTAACTAAGTTAATAGTATATACTTCCTTGTTAATCATTTTACGTATTCATGTGTAAGACTGAGAAATTCTACATTGAAATGTCACGAATTCGTTATTAATTGCCACAGGCACTGCACCCGACGTCCGACGTCTGACGTTCATGATTAATGAACCGCGCTGAGGATCGACGCAGCTTGTCTACGCGCTCTCAATTACTGTTAATTGAGATACAACTTATAATATTCCTGTGTATTTCTTAAGTGCTCGTTATTTATATTAATTTAATTGTTTATGCTTTATTGTAAGATCATTTGACGGTTAAATGGACTGACTAAATGTTTTTTTTTTTCGGACAATATGAAGGAATAAGAAAAAAACATTGTCATGAGTACATATATACGTCAAGAAACAATATATTATATATTAATACATTTATATAGTATTATCCATACCAATATAATTTCTGATACGAAGTCGAATCGTGAACAAAGGCCTCCCCCAAAGATTGCTTCATAAGAACGATATCATAATATATATATTTGGAAACCGGGTTGTCAACCGCAGTTTTTGAAGTTATACTTCTTTTGGGGCATTTGGGAAAATTATGAGAGTAAATTTTTTACGATGCGCGCACACACTGACAACTAAAAACGACTCCACGAAGTTGTTTTGATGCGCGCGCACACTGACACCTTAAAGCGACATCTTCATTGGGTAAGTCTCTCATATTTTCGTGGGAACTGGTAACTATATTTAAGGTAGTTGTTTTTAGTTATTTTTATTTTATTACGCTAAAGAAGTATAACATACTACGTGCGTACATAAGTACACACACACACACACACACACACACACACACACACACACACACACACGTTTTTTTTACTATTTTGCGTTGATATTAGGAAGATTGGCTATTCAACAAATTAACAAAAAGCCCACGTTAAATTGCTATTAACGATAATATTTAGCCTTTGGTCGAGAAGAGTCTTTTTATGTCCAGTGGCGACGCCCAGTTGCGAATACAGTTATTTTTTATAGAATACGGGTGACAATTAACCCAGATCTTTGTCACTCTTTCTTCCTGCGTGAAATAATTACCTTCAATCGCGAGGCGCCCCCGGGGCAGCACGCAGTCGGGGCATTAACTACTAAAAATTTAACATTCAATCATCTAAACTAACGCATTCTAGATGATTGAATGTTAAAGTTTTTTAACACTGTTTACGTAAATAGTTTTCGTAAATACTTGTTAAAATACTTATTGAAATAGTTTTTGTTCAGTGTTTAGTATATTTAATTGTAGGATAAAATAGTTGAAAAAGATTTAATGTAAATTAAGAATAATATATATGTATATTACCTATCTATTAATAAATTATAATGGTAAAACGTCGTTCCTACTATATTTATTGAGTGGATAGATGCTTAATGAGCAAATGAAAGGATTCAGATGAATAATTTGTAAGTTGCCGAAGGATAATGACAAGTGAATTTAATCCATTTTTTTGTTAGATAGGTACTTATAGCGAAAACAGAATTAAGTAATAATTGAACTACAGAAATAATACCTAAGTACTTTATAACAAAACTTAGTTGAAATTTACTTCACTACACAAGTGCCTACTTACTTACCTATACTTATCTTTTGTAATTAAAATATTTTAAGTTATAATAACACAAAATACTGAAATGAAAACTTTGTTTACAAGATTGATAACTAAGTAGAATACGATCACATTTCTGTTAGGAATCGTATTTCGGGTTTATTTGTTGTTTACACTATCTACCTATGTCTTACGAGCCAAGCACCGCGATCCCCGACCATTCGCCTTACTTACAATTTCACAATGTATTGTTTTTCCATATTAACAGCCCTTAGTAACCACTGGCTAAAATGATGCAAAGTAGTACGGACACTCGTGCGCAGCGGTAAAGTTTTATTTAGCCTGCATGCGCGATTTATCTGATTAATAACTATGTAGGCTATTTAATCGTCGGCAAGCAGTCAACATCAAAGGAGTGCAACTTCTGTACGTAGTACTATTATTTATTCTGTGATCAAGAATATATATTAAACAGAATACCTGATGGTAAGTTGATGCTGTGGCCCATATGCTACATTTATCCTCAATCAAGAATCCAAATACAGATGGGATCCAAATACAAATGCAGAAGCATTCCATTTTTGTCCGCAGGATATGATATGATAGCCCTGAGGACTAAAATGGAATGCTTCTCTTCTAGTAAAAAGGGTCTCCGGTTCTCTACACTCACCATTAAAAACACAGCAGCATTAAGCTGCAATTTCACGCTGGTATTCTGTGAGGGCGTGGTCCTATCCCTGTCGAGCCGATACATTCATACAACAACCATAATATAGCTGCAGGCTGCAGCGTTGCTGCACCACGTATATTACAATTTAGAAACTTAACCTGCGTAGAACGAATGTAGATATAATCATCTCCCAGAGACTCGTATTTGCGTCATACACTCAGTTCCACAGCCTCTAATTGCACTTCGAGTCTTGACAAGGTAACCCCATGAAAAGAGGCCGCCAAAGTACCCACACTAATATCATGTGTGCAGTTCACTCGCGGTAGAAACGAAATCTTCTGAAAATGAGGTTGAGATAATAGGAAACACTGTATACATTATTCTATCTCATTCCCTCGCAGGTTAAGTCCTACAGATGTACATGTTTGTCTCCTTTCAGTGTCGCTTTTTTGTTTTATCAAGTTTGAAATTAGAACGATTCTAAAGAATTTTTCACTTCAACATTAAAGTTTTAATATAATTGAAATATATTATTATAAAAGTTTATTATTTGAGTCTTTTGAATGGACCAGGAATACACATTACCAGGTAACAACTAGAATATCGTCTAAATAGTTATATTATAAATATCGTTCCCTATTTATTCACCCTTAAGAGTAAAATTACTGTTTCCATTGAAAAGCACAATTATTTAATAAAAAAATATATAAAATTGGTTTACCTAGAACGAAAATATCACGTTAGTTACAGTCGGCAAAACAAGAACCAGTCACCTAATGTGCAAACTGTGTTATAATTACTCTTCTTTTTTTTTTAAAACGTTACCCCCACACTAGGATTTTCTCCTGTGTCGTGGAGGCAGTTTACAAACAGACCCGGAACAATTATTTGTAATTAATCCGTGTAGTGGCGGTCAAGAATACCACTACCCCATATCCTCCCGTGGGTGTCGTAAAAGGCGACAAAGGGAAACAGGCAGGAGATGGGCAGCAGTATCTTCCTGATAACAGCCAAAATTATAATAAAAAAACTGCGGTTGCCAACCCGCTCGCCAAGCGTGGCAACTATGGCAAATACCCCCCTATGAATGTAACAAAGAGACGGCCCCCAGTCCCCGGCGGCTATTCCTGGCTACGGTGGCGACCATGGTAACGGCGGGGCAGGGGGTGCTAAGAATCTCCGGTGGAGGTTCGGTTGCCACCTTAGACGACTCGACCTGGCAACGTACAACGCACGCACCCTGAGGACTGACGAGAAGATCGTGGAGCTGGAAGAAGAGATAGACAAGTTGCGCTGGCATATTATAGGATTATCCGAAGTCCGAAGAGAGGGGGAGGACACGGTAATCCTCGAATCCGGCAACTTGCTCTATCACCGGGAGGGCGACCATCTGTCCCAAGGAGGTGTCGGATTTATCGTCCACAAGTCTCTCGTTAACAACGTTGTAAAGATCGGGAGTGTGTCGACGAGGGTTGCGTACCTTATACTCAGAATCACCAAACGGTATTCGCTGAAGGTCATACAGGTTTACGCACCAACCTCGGCACACCCCGATCAGGAGGTGGAGGAAATGTATAAGGATATCTCTAGAGCCATGCATTCCTCCAAAACCCAATATACGGTGTTAATGGGAGACTTCAATGCAAAACTAGGCACAAGAGAGAACGGTGAGCTGAAAGTAGGGAAATTTGGAATAGGGCAACGGAACCCAAGGGGCCAGCAGCTGGCCGACTTCATGGAGAAAGAGGGACTCTTTATGATGAACTCTTTCTTCCAGAAGCGGCCCCACAGGAAGTGGACCTGGTCGAGCCCCGACGGTTCGACAAAAAATGAGATTGACTTCATTATGACGACCAGACGACAACTGTTCAGTGATGTCTCCGTGATCGCGAGGGTGAAAACTGGTAGCGATCACCGAATGGTTACCCAAAACCGCCGCAAAAGAACACAAAAACTCTCCGATCACACTCTTAATCTCATGGCTGTTAGACGGGAGATGAAGCTACATTCTTCAACAGACTTGACAGCATACAGGCATCTGAACAGACAGATCTCCAAATGCATGCGGCGGGACTTACGCAACTTCAATACAGCTCGTATTGAAGAAGCGATCGAGCGGAACCAAGGCTCCAAAGTCTTTGCCAGAGATCTGTCTGCCAGAAAGAGCCACCTGTCAAAGCTGAAGACAGAATGTGGCAGCATCGTTTCCGGGACACCTGAGATTTTGAGTGAGATTGAGAGGTTCTATGGGCAGCTGTACACGTCATCGTTGGAGCCACACGCAAGTGTGAGTAACGATCCAAGAGCGAGTCTCATCCGACACTATTCCGAAGATATCCCGGCCGTCAGTCTGAGCGAGATTAGAATGGCTCTCCAGCACCTTAAAAACGGTAAGGCCACAGGCGAGCATGGAATTACAGCGGAGCTTCTGAAAACGGGTGGAAAACCGGTACTTGAAGTCCTTCAGAAGCTTTTTAATTCCGTCCTCCATGGTGGCATTACACCGGAGGCGTGGAGCAGAAGTGCGGTGGTCTTGTTCTTCAAGAAAGGTGACAACGCTCTCTTGAAGAACAAAAGACCGATTTCCCTTCTGAGCCGCGTCTACGTGCTGTTTTCGAGAGTCATTACGAATCGTCTCGCGCGCAGACTTGACGACTTCCAGCCTCCCGAACAAGCCGGTTTCCGAAAGGGCTTTAGCACCATAGACCACATACATACCCTTCGGCAAATTGTACAGAAGTCCGAAGAGTACAATTTGCCACTATGTCTGGCGTATGTGGACTATGAGAAAGCCTTTGATTCCGTCGAAATTTGGGCAGTGCTGCAGTCCCTTCAGCGGTGCCAAGTTGACTGTCGGTATATCGAAGTGTTGAAGTGCTTGTACAGTAGGGCTACGATGGCTATCCGAGTACAGAACCAGAGTACGAAACCTTTCCAATTGCAGAGAGGTGTAAGGCAGGGTGACGTCATATCCCCGAAACTCTTCACCGCTGGATTGGAAGACGTTTTCAAGCTTCTGGACTGGAAAGGATACGGTATCAACATCAATGGCGAGTACATCACTCACCTTCGATTTGTCGACGATATAGTCCTTATGGCAGAATCGCTGGAGGACCTAAGCACTATGCTCAATGACCTCGATAGTGTTTCCCAACGGATAGGTCTTAAGATGAACATGGACAAAACAAAGATCATGTTCAATGTCCATGTCACACCTATGCCGGTAGTTGTTGGGAGCACTAAGCTCGAAGTTGTTGACGATTATGTTTACCTGGGACAAACAGTCCGACTAGGTAAGTCCAACTTCGACCGAGAGGTCAATCGACGGATTTAACTCGGCTGGGCAGCGTTCGGGAAGCTACGACACATCTTCTCGTCAGACATACCTCAAAATCTGAAAACGAAATTGTACAACCAGTGCGTGTTGCCAGTGATGACTTATGGAACTGAGACGTGGTCCTTCACTGCTGGCCGTATGAGGAAGCTCAAGGTCGCTCAGCGAGCTATGGAGAGGGCTATGCTCGGAGTTTCTCTGCGTGATAAACTTAGGAATGAGGATATCCGCAGTAGAACCAGAGTAACCGACATAGCCCAACGGATTAGTAAGCTGAAGTGGCAGTGGGCCGGCCATATAGCTCGAAGAACCGACAACCGATGGGGAAGAAAGGTTCTCGAGTGGCAGCCTCGTACCGGTAGGCGAAGTGTAGGGCGTCCCCCCACGAGATGGAGTGACGACCTGGTAAGACATGCAGGAAGTCGATGGATGCAGGTGGCTCAGGACCGTGCTTTGTGGCATTCTTTGGGGGAGGCCTATGTTCAGCAGTGGACTTGTGAAGGGCTGTAATGATGATGATGATGATGATGAATTATTTGTAGGCCATACAAATACTTGTTCCGTGCGGGATTCGAACCCGCGGCCCCCAGCGCAACAACTGATTGCTAAGCCACTGCGCCACGGAGCCGTCAACTGTATTATGTATTATGATAGTATCAATCAATCTCGAGCAATACTACACTGTCAGGTGCTATGAACTATATAGAATGTGTCACTGTCTCACAATTGCACATGCAAACATGAAAACTTAAACTAATGTATCCGTGCCTTAATGAAACTCTTATGCCATTGATAGAGCTCCTTTAGCCGAATCAAAAAAAAGGAGCTCAATAACTCAACTATTTTTTCTAGGTATATCATCTTCGTCAATTTTAAACAAATTTTGATGAAATTTGTTTTTAAATAGGTGGATACTCAGGGGTAGAGTCTCCTATAATTTTTGTTAATGCATCAGCATCTTGATTCTTAATAGAGGATTTAAATGTAGATCACACACAGCTTCCACTTACCTTCAGGTGGACTGTGTGTCCGTTCGTCATCCTAAGTCTATAAAAAAAAATTCCAGAAAAAACCATCATGAAGGGTGTCGAAATAGAGGCAATTTTTTAAATTTAGACATCTACTCAAGAGGGTCCTAAATTAGATATTTAATAAAACGACTTAGAATATTATAAATAAGTTTACAAGCTGAAGTTAAGGCTTTAAGTCTTCTATACAGTAGACCTGGCCTTTTAGGTCAAGAGTACCCTAAACCGTAGAGCATGTATGAAGGGAATAATGAAAGTGGACGAAGCAAAACAAGTATGCAAGGATCGTAGCAAGTGGAAAGAACTGGTCTCTGCCTACCCCCACGGGAAAGAGGCGTGATTATATGTATATATGTATGTATGTATACAGTAGATTTTAGCGCCGACTTCAGAATGTTAAATTGTTTTATTCTTTTTAGGTTTATTCGTTGTCTCGACTCCAACGAGTCTGTAATTCCTTCATGGGGCAATATACGCTAAAACAGTTTTACAATAAAGTCACAGAAAATATGTAGAAGGCCTATAAATCTATCCAATGTTTAAAAATTTTATTAAGGAAATATTGTTAAGTAAGGGTTATTATATTACTAAAGAGCACATTATTGCTAATAGCTCCTGGGAATGAGATGATCGCTACCATGCTGTTTCATAATTTTTTTTAAATAATTAATTTTAATAATTTTTTTTAATAATTGTGTAAAATATCATATATTGTAATTATTTTTTTAAAAGTCCCGCTAGGTTTCTTGCTGGTTCTTTCCAGGACAGAGGTTTTTTCGGAAGCAGTGGTAAAGCTTAAGTGTATTCTATTTTATTCAACAGTTGTATAATTTTTTTTAATTTATGTTCTACTTCTCCATGCAGTTTAGTTTCTGGTGAATAATAAAATAGGTAGTTCATTTATTTTTGTTTTATATGTCACTTTGTTGGATGTGATCTTCTAAAAGCTGTTTGTGACGTATCCCAATCCGTCTTAATAATATTTCTACCTTAAAGCAAACACACTGCGGATGTTATTGATCCGAGGGAAACACTCCACGGTGGATCTAAACAAATATTTCTCTTTTGATTCAGTGCTCGGAGCCTGGAGTGCTTCCAAAACGGAAGATGGGCGGAATCTTTTACTGAATTGCTTCCTTCCTTTTACTTAAGGAGTTGTTTTAAAATGTGTGAGTCAATTTAACGGAAGCTGCTACAATTTCGCGATGAGTACTATATAAAATAATAGAAATTTTTAATAAAAGATACTCCTTTCTTAAATTTGTTTTACTTATTTGTTTATTTTATATAAGTTTATTTGTTTTAATTCGTTTTACTTTATTTTGACGTCGTATAGTTCAAAACGATTTCAAATAAACAAGCTTAAAGGTTAAAACAGTGATTAAAACTACGTTAAAAGCATACTGAGAAGAAAATAAATATAGCCTGCCACTTCCACAATTAAAAGGAATCTAATGATACCTCATATGTAAAAATCTATCAAACCGTTTAGACTACAGAGCGTGCCCAAAAATGTGCATACATACATTCTCTCGAAAATTATTACCTTCCTGGGGCAGTTGCGTAGTAAATAAGGGACTAGATTATCTATTTTAGTGTGCCTCACCAAAATCAGCAAAATTAAAAACTTAAGAAATCTCTTCAATGTAATATAGCACAAAACACTTACTTGTTCTCATGCACTGGATCAAAAAAAAGTTTTAAGAAATTTCGGATTAAATACAGTTAAAAACTACTGCTACAAGCAAGGATTTTTAATTCTACTGTTGGGAAAAGGCCTTTCCAAAGATACCTAAGCTTGCTAGCAAATAATCTATAGCCAGGAACTCCATACACATCACGCAGGGTAGACTTGTTGGTCAGAATATGTGTTATTTTACTTCGTTTCTTGCTGAGTCATCTTAAAACAGAACTATTTAAACCCCTCTGTGTGTGTGTCTGTCTTTTTATTTAAAAGCGAATTTTCTAGCGGAACTTCTTAGACTTGTTTTTATCAAAATCGTTTTAGCCGTTTCAAGGTCATCAGCAGTTTGTTAGCTGCGGTGGGGTTCTTTTCAGAGGTTTTTAAAATGTTCAATTAATTTCCTAACCAATTAAATAAAAAATTACCTTACATTAAATACAACTAATTTTACGGATTTTTTGTTTGATTTGATAAGTGAAATCTTACGCAATAACATCCATAAAATTAGTTTTATTCTATGTGTAGTGTATGCCAACGAGTATCGACTTATTTTAGAATTACTCGAAAAGAAATTTATGTGTTGTTTTTGCGTAAATATAAGAAGTCATTTAATTAACTTTTAAAGAACCAACAACCAATGGGGTACACTACAGTAACTACCTGGTAAGAGCGGCAGAAGGATGATAATTTCAGGTGGCTCAGGATCGTGCTTTGTGACACTCCTTGGGGGAGACTTATGTAGCAGCAAACTTGTGAAGGAAGGGCTTTCATGATGACAATAATGTAGAAATAAGCGTATTATTAATTAACATGCATTTTCTCAACGTTAAAAACAAAAACCGCCTTATCATACCTTACACGGTAATAGCGCTATAGCTATGGCTAAGGTCTCCTAGCTAACTGCCTATATTATAAAACAATATAATATGTACAAACATACGAACGCTGGCTCCATGTTGTATGTATGTACAACTGTCTATAAAAGTCAACTGCTCAACATAGGTGGTTCGGCTAGTTTAATAAGCAGCCGAAATTTCTTTGTTTATTTTGCTCTGAATACTCGCAACTGTTACACCAATGTTACTTTGGTTTGGATGTCCGTGTATTTCGCGGGTCGATGTGATTCTTGCGTACTATTGGTCCGTTAAAATTATGGACATCTTCCCGTCACGTGATCACATACTGTCAACGCCGCGCGTCGTGAGAAATGGCACGTTTTTTCGCTGCTCCCTAATATATGTTCCGCCGCAAGTTATTCCTCGAATTGGATAATCGTGAGTGACCGAAATCCGTGTAGCTGGGATCCCCGAAGAAGCGCACGAGAGCAGGAGCATCCGCCTTCGTATATTCAGGTACGTCCGACCTTAGTAATATTGTCTAGTTAACGGTATCGAGTAGAATCAGCCAGCGTCTATGCAAATTACAGTCCATTTACCATTTTCAACCAAAAATTGGTCCATCTCCCCGGATGACATTCGGGTTGGAACTATTAAATAGGTAAATCCGATTGTGATTCGACTCTTCGACGTAATTGATACTGAACCTTATTGTGGCATACTTGGGTGGATGTCGACTATTTATACTGTTAGTTGTCGACTTGTAAATACTACTTAATATTGATGTATTTTCCGCATCGCATACAGCCGTTTACAAGATCGATTTTATATGTTTATTACTAAGAAACATTCTTATTAATCGCATCGACTTTTAGACAGCTGTCGCATTTAATTTACTTAATCGCATTTAATATTATTATCATATCGCTCCGTAAATATTTAAATCGGTTCGATTTAATTTACCTAGTGGGTAGAAATAACCGCCGCGCCTCGCCGCCAGCCATTGTGCAGTTTATCTAAGTACCGTATCGCACCTTTTTCTTAGTTTGGTACATATGCAGCGCATGACATATATTAAAACTGATTTGAATTTCTAGTGGAGTTCGCAAACTTTGTATACTATAAATACAGTTAAATTACTTAAATACTTATTAACTAACCTGCTCATTTATATTTCTTCAATCACGCATGAAAATTTATTTACATTTAATTCGTAAAAACAAGGATAATTTACTCACTTTGGGGTAATATAATTGTGTTCTAATAAATATATTTACAATGACGGAAAAGGGTGCAGGAAAAGATAGACGCCTTATGCAAATTAAATTGTTAGAAGCTAAGCGTCAATTGTATTTCTCTCAAATAAATAAGACCTTTCAACTATCATCGAAAACAGATGAAAAATCACGGCATAATTTCTTATCACAAGCTCGCGCCGTCGATCAATTACGTAAAGAGTTTGTAACTTTGGTTGATGATATAAATTTATTAAATTTGGAAGTAGATCCCGATTATAGTATTAATTACCAGCCGTTATCAGCTTTTGACGACTTATATTATTTTATTAAGGATATCCTGAATAGTATGGAGAGACCAAACCCACAATCGCAAGCCGTCACACATGCAATTAATCAGGAACATACTATTAAGATTCCTCGTATTGAATTGCCTATTTTCGATGGTGAATTACAAAACTTTCCTTATTTTTACGAAACGTTTAAACGTGTTATACACGAAAATAAAACGTTAACGGATTCGGAACGTATTCACTATTTAATGAGCCACCTTTCCGGAAAAGCAAAACATATATGTGCTGGTATAATCCCGGCGGCAGATAATTACGTAATTATTTGGCAAACTTTACAAGACAAATACAAGGATAACAGAGCTTTAGCTACGACATATCTAAATCAGTTATTTGCATTAAAGAATATTAACGGTCCCTCTGCAATAAATTTAGAAAATTTGGTAGATAAATACGCGGCCACGATCGCAGCACTCAAACAACTTAATATAGATAATTTAAGTGACTTTATTTTTGTTTACATGGGCCTAAAGCTTGTAGATTCCGATACTGCGAAGTGTTTCGAAACAACAGTTCGTAGTCAAACGGACATGCCTAAATACGACGATTTTGTTAAGTTCTTACGAGAACAGGTAAAAATTTTGTATCGAACCAGCACTTCATCACAAACTCGTGGCAGTTCCATGGCACCGCATCCCAACTCTGGTAGTCGCCCATCTAGCTCACGGGCTTTAACCGTGCCGCCACGCGTCTTAGTCTCCACGCAGCAGACCCAAGGTCGTACTAGGCCATGTAAGCTTTGCAACAACACGGCGCATACGCATCTCTATGCGTGTAAACCCTTTGCTAACCTTTCGGCTGCCGACAAATTTAAATTCGTTAAGGACAATCGTTACTGCGTTAATTGTTTGAGTAACCAACATACCTCTTTTTATTGCAACTCAAACACTTCTTGTCGCAAGTGTAATGCCAGGCATCACACGTTGCTTCATTTTGGAAATGAACCATTTGCGGCGCAGTCTTGCACCGCTACTGTAGCCGTGAACGAGGAACATGATACTAGTGAAATACTGAGCTCACTAGAACTTGAAGAAGAGTCCTCCTCCGATCAAGTGCGTGACGGTTATTTGGTTGGAGAAGGAAATCCAAAAGTGTCGTATTGCTCGTTGTCTTCTACAAAATGCGATTCATCATCAACAACGCAAGTTCTCGCAACCGCAAAGGTTTATGCCACCGGTCGCGATGGTCGCGATGTAATAGTTTGATGTTTACTGGATCCTGGTTCCCAGAAACATTATATAACAACAAAATGTTGTTCAAAACTACAGCTAAAGGTCGAATCTAATTCGCCTATAACGGTGAAGGGAATAGGTGGCTCATCACAGATAGTCAAGGGGGCGGCAAATATTTCTTTTCGATCTCGATTCAATAATACAAAATTTAATATTCAGGCTCTAGTGTTAAATCGAATCACTAGTAATGTACCAACGTGTAATATCGATACTAGATTCCTTGAAAATCTACGTAGTATTCCCATGGCGGACGATGGCTGGGGTATGCCAGGAGAAATAGATTTATTAATCGGTGTTAGTCTTTTTGCAGAGATGCTACGACCTGGTAAAATTATCGGGGAACCCGGTTCTCCGGATGCGCTTGAGACCGTTTTAGGATACATCGTTCTAGGAGATGCTCCAGCGGTTATCCAGGCTCAAGCCCCAGCAGTCGTAGCTTTTCATGCTATTTCCACATCTGAGGTCGAGACTCTAGTTAGGAAAATGTGGGAACTCGACGAAATTGATCCTAAGCATATCTTTAGTGCTGATGATAAAATATGCGAAGAAAATTATAGCAAGACTGTCACGCGTGCTACTTCCGGACGCTACGAAGTAGCATTACCTTTCAAATTCAGTCCAGATCTTCTTGGTAATTCTTTGGAAGTTGCTGGGCGTAGATTTTTGCATTTAGAGCGTAGGTTTACTGCTCAGCCCGCTCTAAGAGAGGCGTACGATAGTGTAATCAAGGATTATATATATCAAGGTTATTTGTCTCCTATTGATACAGCTGATAAAGATCCTCTGCACTTTTACATGCCCCACCACGCTGTTCTTAGGGAAGATAAATTATCGACACGGATTCGACCTGTCCTGGATGCAAGTGCTAAGTCTAGTAGCGGATTTTCTTTAAATGATCTTTTATATGCCGGTCCCAATCTTCAACGCGACCTTTTTACAATCCTAATGAATATGAGACTATTACCTGTTGCCATCACAGCTGAGGTGAGGCAGATGTATCTTAGGATAGGCGTCCGTAAGCAGGATCGACGTTTTCAGCGTATCTTATATCGCTTCAGTCGGAATGACAATTTAGGAGGTGGTTCAGATATTCAAATTCCAATAAAATCATTAGAATTCAATAGAGTAGCCTTTGGACTAAAGTGTAGCCCATTTTTAGCTCTTCGCACTGTCTCGCAACTAGTACAGGATGAGGGTCACCGTTTTCCTATAGGTAAAGAAGTCGTGCAGAGAGATCTTTACATGGACGATATAGCTAGCTCACTGATGAATTCCGATCGAGCTATTTCTGCCTTTCAAGAGTTAATCGGGCTATTTAAGGCTGGGGGCTTCGATCTAGTCAAATGGAGTAGCAATAACACAAGGGTACTTGAATATATTCCTGAAGATTATCGCTTGTCGCAAAATGTCGGATTTCACAAGGACGATACCTTGAAAATATTAGGTCTTTACTGGCGTCCTCATGATGATGAGTTCGCCTTCAAGGTAATTTCAGATGATCGCCCTTGCACTAAAAGAAACATTTTGTCCTCTGTCGCACGTTTGTTTGATGTTTTGGGCCTGGTAGCACCTGTAATTTTGTATGCCAAGCTTTTAATCAAGGAGCTTTGGATTGCTAAAATAGACTGGGACGCTGATCCCCCACAACGAATTACACGACTGTGGAATGAATTCCGACGGGAACTTCCCCTGCTTGCCCAGATGAAATTTCCTCGGCACCTTGGAGTGGTTCATGGCTGTTCGGTGACAATTCTGGGTTTCGCTGACGCGAGTGAAAAGGCTTATGGCGCCGCAGTTTATATTCGAGTAGACGTCAAACAAATTCAGACAACTGTCATTTTGTCATGCGCAAAGTCAAAGGTTGCGCCCTTGAAGGTTGTTTCATTAGCACGTCTGGAATTATGTGCAGCCTTGTTGCTTTCTAAATTAATAAAAAAGGTTTTTGAAATATATTCGAGTAGATACCCAATTGATTCGGTGTTAGCATTTTCAGACTCGACCGTAGTGTTAAATTGGATTCACTCTTCTCCGCACCGATGGCACACGTTTGTTGCCAATAGAGTCTCCAAAATCCAGGACAACTTACCATCGGATCACTTTTACCACATCAAGGGTAACGAAAACCCGTGCGATTGTTTGTCCCGTGGATTAACTCCTACACAACTTATGAATCACCCCCTGGGCTACAGGGGCCTCCTTGGGCCCATTTACAAAAAACCGAATGGCCAATAAAAACATTTGTGCCAAAGGAATCTTCCGACGCGCCGGAGCTTAAGTCTATTTCCCTAGTAATAATAAAACCAATCGAAGAACCTTTTCTTTATAAGCTAGCACGTAATTACTCTTCGTGGCAACGGTTCCTTAACGTGGCAAGCTACATATACAAGTTTATAAGGAAGCTACCTCTGGGACCCATAGTTGAGTCAGATTTGGAATTTACGGAATTAGAAATTATGAAGGTAATACAGTCAATACATTTTAGTGATGACCTTCAACGTTTAGAGAAAGGGGGATGTCGTTCTCCATCTATTAAAAAATTAAAGCCATTTCTTAAGGATGGCGTATTACGCGTAGGTGGCCGTTTGGCAAACTCAGAGGAGAGTTTTGATTTTAAACATCCTATTCTCCTTCCTTGTAAGGATCATGTGGTAGACTTGCTCATACGCTCATACCACTGCAAATATTTACATACAGGACCAGGGTTGCTATCTTCTGTACTCCGTGTTAAATACTGGATACTATCTGCTAGACGTGCAATTAGAGCCATTATATCTAAATGCAACGTATGTTTTCGATCTAAGCCTCAACCTGGGTTCCCTATGATGGCTGACCTCCCTGAACCTCGAGTGAGAGCGGTTGTCAAAGCCTTCGTCCATACTGGATGCGATTATGCCGGCCCAGTCTTAGTAACACCATATCGTGGTAAGGGTATAAAAAGCCGTAAGGCTTACACCTGCCTGTTTACATGCCTTACTACACGAGCGGTGCATATTGAGCTCGCAAGCGATCTCAGCACAGCTTGCTTCTTGGCAGCCATGAAACGATTCCTAGCTAGACGGGGATCGGTTCAATGTTTTTATACCGATAACGGAACTAATTTTATTGGTGCCCGATCTTATCTTCGCGATTTGTACGCTTTTCTAAAGAATGAATATAAACCAGTGTGGGAAAAGCAGTTAGCAGAAAGTCGTATCCAATGGAAACTGATTCCTCCTAATGCTCCACACTTCGGTGGTTGCTGGGAAAGTAACATCAAGTGCATAAAAACCCATTTATATAGGGTCATCGGCCAACAAATTCTAACCTTTGAGGAGCTTCAAACAGTTTTAAGCCAGATTGAATCCATATTGAATTCACGACCACTTACAGTTCTCAGCTCTGATCCTTCAGATCCAGCAGCTTTGACGCCAGCTCATTTTTTACATACCGTCCCGCTTGATTTCCTGCCAGCACCTGATATCGATGATTCGATTCCGCATCTTCTAACTCGATATGAACTCTTAGACAAGTTGGTACAGTCATTCTGGATGCGATGGAGGAGAGAATATCTTCATAGCCTACAAGCCCGCCAGAAGTGGAACTCACCATCCTTCCCAGTTAAGGAAGGAACGATGTTGTAGTAATACAGGATAACATCACGCCCTTACATTGGCCCTTAGGCATTATAACACAAACCTTTAAAGGTAAGGACGACGTTATACGTGTAGCAATGGTAAGGACTAAGCACGGTACTTACCAAAGACCAGTGGTTAAATTGTGCCCATTACCAACTCAGTAAAATTCACAAATTATTTAGGTAAAGGGTAGATTAGCCTCTAGATAATAAGTCATAGATAAGTTAGTGGGATTAAGTAGATATAAGTAGTTAACAAACATTCTTTAGTATGTTGTAATAAGGTTCATGGAAGTGAGAATAAATTAATTTGGTCGATAAAGATGATTACACCTTTGAAAGCTTCCCTTTCAAGGCCGGGAGGAATGGTTCGGCTAGTTTAATAAGCAGCCGAAATTTCTTTGTTTATTTTGCTCTGAATACTCGCAACTGTTACACCAATGTTACTTTGGTTTGGATGTCCGTGTATTTCGCGGGTCGATGTGATTCTTGCGTACTATTGGTCCGTTAAAATTATGGACATCTTCCCGTCACGTGATCACATACTGTCAACGCCGCGCGTCGTGAGAAATGGCACGTTTTTTCGCTGCTCCCTAATATATGTTCCGCCGCAAGTTATTCCTCGAATTGGATAATCGTGAGTGACCGAAATCCGTGTAGCTGGGATCCCCGAAGAAGCGCACGAGAGCAGGAGCATCCGCCTTCGTATATTCAGGTACGTCCGACCTTAGTAATATTGTCTAGTTAACGGTATCGAGTAGAATCAGCCAGCGTCTATGCAAATTACAGTCCATTTACCATTTTCAACCAATAGGCCTAGCCCATAGATTTATTCATGGGGGTATTTGCCATAGTTGCCATGCTTGACAGGTAGGTTAGCAACCGCAGTTTTTTTTAATTCTTTTTTTATAGAATAAGGGTGACAAACGAGCACACAGTCCACCTAATGGTAAGTGGTTACTGTGGCCCATAGACATCTACATCTATCTTCGTTTGCGAATTAAAATGCAGATCCGTTGTCAGCCGTGAGGACTAAGATAAAAGGCCTCTTTTCCAGTAAAAAGGGTTTCCGGTTCTCTACACTCACCATACGAAACACAGCAGCATTAAGCTGCTATTTTACGCTGGTATTCTGTGAGAGCGTGGTCCTTCCCCGGTCGAGCCGACCCATTCGTGCTACAACTATACTATTAATATACCTGCAGCATGGCTCTACCACGTAAAAAAAAATATATTCAGCTGTTATAAGGAAGATTCTGCTCCCTATAACCTATTATAGTTTCCCTGTATCACCTCTTACTAATTAAACCCAAGGTTTAGCTTTGCGCCACAATCTGTTCACGTAATGATAATAGCACCATTTCACTGTAAGGTTTAATTTTGTCACGCTTTAATTGTGCCTTCTTCGAAATCTAACGTAACTTTAGCAGCCCTCCACTCTGGAATTTGGGACGCAATTAAATGAAATAAAATTGAGTAAGTTTTTGGTCCTGTGACTCACGACAACGTACACTAAAGGGATCACATTCATGTTATTTGTGCCAACGTCCCCGTGAATAGTGAAAAGTTATTGATTAGATTTTGGACATGATTTAAAGGTCCAATCTATAAAAATGTGTCTTCGTTTTTTCATAATTTCTCGGGCATAACTTGAACAAAACACTAATATTCTAAATATTATCAAAGGTTTATATTTGTACACATAATATGTTTGTACATCTGTACCACATTCTTGATCAAAAACATAATTGAAAAAAAATTTTTCTATCTTGTATATCTCAACAAGCTTAACCAGAAATAAAAAAAATGTATGTTTATTTGTGTAATGATCATTAGTGAAAGATCAAATTGAAAACATCTAAATTACAATTATATATAATTAGAAACCTAGAAAAACAATCTCGTAACTTTGATGGAACATATTTTATCTGTCTTACTTAAACATAAAGAGAAAGAACTATGAATATATTTAGTATTCCATCACGTATATTTGTATGTAATATAAATATATTGTATTATATTTATCTAATAATAAAATAAAAAAATAATACATAATACATAAACACTCACGCCTATCACCCAGAGGGGTCGGCAGAGATTATGGACTTCCATTTGGCACGATCCTGACACATCTCTCTCGCTTCCTCCACATCCATATACCTACGCATACACGCTCGTCGGTTAAAGGTACTCTTGGTTTGGCCCATTTTTAATATATCGCCAATTGGCGATAAAAAAATAATGTCATAATGAAATATTAAATGTAACTAATTACCACAATTTTTCTAAAAAATGCCCAACACTAATTTGTCCGCATGCATTTGAGCATCTATATAAATAAAATGATAGAGGTTTGCAGTTGTGCGCGTATCACGGAAAAAAACCATTGGATTGATTTCAATTAGATTTTTTAAATTTTATTTCTTGGACACTTGGCTCTATCCAAAAAGATATTGCGATATCTTTATTTAATACAAAGTTATTAAGGTTTTAAGAAACAACGATTTTTATAAGCAGTACGTGGATACTACGTGATGTGTTTTCTTGATCAAGCAATCGTCATTGAATAAATTAATGTTTCTCCTTTTAGAACGTTCGTTTGATGTGAGGTCTCAGGAGAATATTATTTCGATATGAAGACAATATATGATCATCTTGTAAAATATGCGATATTTGCAATTAAACCTATTGCAAATATCGCATATTTTACAAGATGGCCTTTCGTTACAAAGTTATTTATCTTTGTACTGTTTTATATGTTCGGTGGCTTTCGCCATAAGCCGAACCAATTCTATGATAATCATTCTTCATCCAGTAATTTTCAAAATAATCTTTATACTTCATCATTCACACAACTACATCAATTTCCTATTATTTCATTTTGAACATACATCCATCCCGAAATAATTTCATTTGTTGAAAGCAATGCCAAGATAGCGCATAGTGAAATTGTTCTTCTGTTGCGTTTGTTTTCAAGACACCCACGGGATGATATGAGGTATTGGGTATTCTTACACTGTTACTACACGCTTGTATGTATGTATGCATGTATGTATAATAGAATATAAATTATCTATATCATTCTATTCTTAATCAAACACGGAAGTATTGTCCTTTTTCCGTTTTGATTGTTAATCAAATAGTGTTTTAAAATTAAATTGTGATTTTACTTTGTAAGATAGTTTCCTTATTGCATTTCATGTCATGTCTAAAAACACGCCAGAATAATATGAAAAGCATAAACATTACAGGGCGGTCTCATTAATCCAGGATGTATATACAAATGTAATAACGGAAATATAATGTGTAAATTTATGATCAAGTGGAAACATAAATTTTATATTGCCATCCTTTTGGCAAATGTTATTCATAATGATAATATCTATTATAAGTGTTTTAAAAAAATACACACCACGCATTAATCCTAAAGTTTGTTGATCTTGGTGAGAAAACTAGGCTGCAGCTACGGTTGTAGCACGAATGGGTCGGCTCGACCGGGGTAGGACCATGCTCTCACAGAATACCAGTGTAAAATAGCAGCTTAACGCTGCTGTGTTTCGTATTGTTACGAGCTTGGGGTTCGAGAAAACTAATTTAAAACTGCCGAGTGAATTACCAAAATTGACACCTTAATTACAGATCACTAATTAGAATTTAGAACCACACTAATAATAAACACATTTGTACTACTGATCGCTTTAGTTGCAGTTATATCTCTTCCAAGTATTCGCTTATATCGCCAATTCAATACTAACTCGGTCGTGGTCTATACCGGCTTCATATAGGGCCTCAGATAGTTTCCAGAACCCGCTACTATAGAATCATTTAGAATGTTCGAGTACACATCGGTCCCGATATTTCTAGAAGGATCTTGACTCTCCTAGTTCTGCTACTCGATACTAGAGGGCGCTAGTGGTAACTGTTGCCCTGTGCAAGACATTAATAGTGGCGCGCAACACTGCCCCCTCCTAAGACATGCTCGTCCCGAGCATTATTGGCCCCATAATAACGCGCCAGTCCATGCCAGTTTCCCTGCTGCTGTTGGACGGTGCTGTTAGCTAGACTACCCTCTCGAGATTGGTCATCTCGCCTTTCTACAGTTCGCTTAGGGTAGATGGATCGAAGATGGCCCCTTTCCCACAGCCGTAGCACCTAGGGTTGTATCCTTTATTGCGGTCGCGAACTGTAGCTGCTGGAACCTCCCTGACGCGATGGGAACGATGATCCTGCCGCCCGGCTTCCACCTCCAGTGCATGGACCAACGCGTCCCTAAGCATGTCGTGATGCCCGAGCCTCACAGCAGCTCTTATCTTCAAGGTCACGGATGCCGTCGATGAATGTCTGCACCAAGTTCCCTAAAATGAGTGCAAGTACAGACTGGTATGCTTTCCGAACTAGCTTCTCCACCTCAAGGGCCCACTGCTGCAGGTTTTCGTAGCTGCTTCGCACGCCATCTTTGAGCTGCGCACCAAAGACGTGTTCCAGGTGAGCGGCGCCATATCTCACCTCCAATGCCTCAAGGAGCTGCTCGTAAGTCACTTCCTTACCGAGAGCTACCAGAACGGTTAAGGGCTGGTCGCGCAGACCTCGGTTGAGAGCAGTCATGGCCTGACTTTTATTCCAACCGTTCGCATTCATGACAGCCTCGAACTGGATTTTGTAGGCCGACCAGGAAGAAGTCCCGTCGAACGGTGGTACATTGAATCCACGTAGCGAAGGTGTTGTAGCTACCACGGGAGTTGTAATTCCATCCCCAAGTTTGAGGTCGTCCAGCGTTTTCTTCACGTCAGCCATCACGTTGTCAACCCGATGGTACACTTGGTCGATTCGGGTTTCAGCTTCCGACAGGCGGTTATCATGTTGAGCAACCCTATCCTTCACCTCTCTTATCTCTTTCCCGAAAGTAGCCTGAAGGTCCTTCCGAAGGAGCATCTACTCTTCCATACCGCGCTGGAGCTGCTCTTCCAACCGACGGGCCCGTTCCTCCTGTCAGCGGGCCTGATCCTGCAGCATCATCATCAGAGCACCTAAGTCAGTTGCTGCAGATGCAGGAGTTGCTGACTGACCGGTCTCCGTGGTCGGCAGCTGGCCCTCCGACGTCTGCTACGTTGCACCACCAAATCGTCTCTGGTTTGTCTCCTGTTGGCGTTCACTTCCGGTACGGACTTACCGTTTCGTCTTTAGGTAAAATCGGCATATTTGATCCCACTTCTGACAGTATGTTGTGTGTAGAGAACCGGAGATCCTTTTTACTGGAAACGAGGCATTCCATCTAAGTCCTCAGGGATGACAACGGATCTCAATTTTGATTCTTAATTGAGTATAAATGTCTATGGGCTACACTATCCACTTATCATCAGGTTGATTGTGTTTGTCACGCTCTTCTATAAAAAAATATTATAAAATTATTGTTTTGTCGCCGGTACATAATAGGTCTGGAATATTTCAGATTATTCAATTATCTGGAAGTGGGTGAAAACTGAATTATAAAATTCCATTGTATTCATTCATAGATAAATAGACAAGTTCATGCAGTTCGAGATAATATAAATCATGTAAAAAGGAATATTAACCAAATTCTAAAAATCAGCACATGGATATACCATTGAAGTAGTAAATTAATCAGAATAAAATTTTGTCATGTCTATGCATACATTAATTTAACGGGTAAGAAAAACCTGCATGCCGTTGATCTCTTTTATATCAAGACAAGTACACTTAAGACACTTTTAAACAGGTGACCCGCAACCCTCGTTTGCCTCCTCTTCTATAAAAAAAAAAAAGAAAAGTCTTTGACGATCTTACAGTCCTTTGGCTCACAATCAGTGCGTAATAATCCGTAGTAAGTAATTGAATTACCTCCTTTTCTTTTTCTTACATTGTAAATATCTTTTATTAATTAAAAGTCTTTTATTTTATTTTAAATTAAAGCTGTAGTTTTCTGTGAAGAATAATATTAAATAAAATCAAATAACTTTTGTGAAAAAAGATATTTTTTACAAAACTTATGTGACAAACCAAATTACTGGCCACCTAGGTAAATGACTACTGTAGTCCATGGACACCTGCAGTCAATTTCAAACAAAAAAGGCTACAGATGCGTTGTCACCTCTTAGAATTAAGATGGAATGCCTGACAGTCTGTAATTATACTGCCTTTCTATTTACCCTTATCCCATTGACCGAAACACAGCAGTGCCAAATTACTGTGTTAGCACTAGCACTGCTATTTAGTGTTGTGCTTGAAACTGCATTAATGTGCTTGCAGTTCCTGTATGCACGGAGTTCTATATTAAAACCAAAATTAATATGTCGAACACAACCATCTTTTTTTGAGTTCGAACCTTGGACTCGAGACGCACGGTACCAGTAGGCCATGTAGCTGTAGGCAATGGAATAATACATTATAATTATCAGTCCACTATCTACTGAATCCAATCCAATTTGACAAGTAGGATCAATATCGCCGCGCATGTATTGCCAGTACATTGTCAGGAAATGATTAAGCCATTCAAATACGAAACAATGGGCTTATTACCGATACCAGCACAGTGATAAGGATTCGCGATAACTGTAACGCGGTTACTGAACGCAATATTAATAAATTTGAAGCCTATAACAAATTCTAGTTTTAATAGTTTGCAGCTGAAAGCTTTGTGTTATAATACGTTTCTGTAAACGTTTTCAGCTGCATAGAATCGACGATCTTAATACAATCTCTTTTAATCTAACTCAAAGTCCTGAAAATTTTCAGCTCGAGTTACAAAATCATTTTCTGTGTCTAGAAGACTGAATTGCAGGGGAGCGTATGAGTGACAAGCTCGTGGGAACTGTCCCTGCGGTCAGAGCTAAGTTTTGAAAGACCCGTCGCAGAAGAGATCAAAAACTCTCCGACCACACTCTTAATCTCAATACTGTCAGATGGGAAATAAAGCTGTAGTTTTTAGCAGATTTGACAGAATACAGGCAACTGATCATACAGATTTGCAAAATAATGCGGCGGGATTTACGCAACTTCAATACAGCTCGTACTAAAGAAGCTATTGAGCTGAACTAGGTCGCCAAAGTCTTTGCCAGAAATCTGTCTGCAAAATAAACCTACTGTCAAAGCTGAAGACCGAATGTGAAAGCATCGTTTCCGAGACACCTGAGATTTTGAGTTACATTGAGAGATTATATGGGCAGATGTACACGTCAACGTTGGAGCCACACGCAAGTGTGAGTAACGATCTGAGAGTAAGTATTAGCCGACACTATTCCGATGATATCCCAGACGTCAGTTTCAGCAACATTAGAATGGCTTTTTTATACATTAAAAACGGAAAGGTCCCATTTAGATGAAATTACAGCAGAGCTTTTGAAAGTGAGTAGAGTATTAGTACTTGACGCCCTTCAGAGCTCTTTAATTCCGTCATCCATGGTAGAGCAGGAGATAAGGCTCTCTTGAAAAACTACAGACCGATTTCCCTTCTAAGCCGCATATATGTGTTGTTTTCGATAGTCATTGTGTATCGTCTCACACGCAGACTCGACGATTTCCAGCCTCCTGAATAAGCCGGTTTCCGAAAAGGCTTTAATAGTATAGACCAATGCATACCCTTTGGCAAATTGTACAGAAGACTGAAGAGTACAATCTGTCACTTTGTCTTCCGTATGTCGACTATAAGAAAACCTTTTATTCCGTTGAAATTTGGATGGTGCTGCAGTCCCTCCAGCGGTGCTAAGTTAACTGTCGGTATATCGAAGTGCCGCAATGTTTGCACAGTTGGGCTCCGATGGCTATCCTAGTACAGATTACAAAATCTATCCAACTTCAGAGAGGTGTAATAAAGGGAGATATTATTTCCCCGAAACTCTTCACCACTGCATTGGAAGACGTTTTCAAGCTACTGGACTGGAAAGAATACGGTTATAACAGCAATAGCTAGATATCACATCAATCATAGTAGTATTACTTAACTTCGATTTACCGACGACATAGTCCTTATGACGAAATCGCTAGAGGACCTAAGCACTATGCTCATTAACCTAACCTAACCTAAATAGTGCCTCCAAACGGATAAGTCTTAAGATGAACATGGATAAAACAAAGATCATTTGTAACTTCATGTCACACCTATGCCGGTAGTTGTTGGGAGCACTAAGATCGAAGTTATTGAGGAGTTTGAGGAGTACCTGAAACAAATACGCCGACTACGTAATTCAAACTTCGAGTTAGTGGTCAACCAACGGATTCAACTCGGCATGGGCAGCGTTCGGAAAATTACAACACATCTTCTCGTCTATACCCGACGCGAAGATGTCTATGGCTCAGCGAGCTATGGAGAAGGCAATGCTCAGGGTTTCTCTGCGTTATAAACTGATACTGTCGATGGGAAAGAAATGTTCTCGAGTCAACCTCATAGCGGTAGACGGCATGTGGGGCTATCCCCCACTAGATGGAGTGAGACGATTTGGTAAAGCATGTCGGATATCGATGGATCCAGGTGGCTCCAGTCCGGCCTTTGTGGAATTCCCTTGGGGGAGGCCTATGTTCAGTGGCGGGCTTGTGAAGAGCTGTAATGACGAAATGATAATGGATATCCATTAAGGGCGTAGCATTTTGTATATAAAAGTAGGTCTTAAATTATAAATCAGTTTTAAGTCAGTAAAATCAGTGAGATAAATTTGGTTGAAACTTCACAAACTCTGTAGCGTTAAACGTTCTAAAAGGGAGGAAGAGAGATTTGGCATATTTAACTCCAGCATTTTCGAGTCCATAATACTTCACTGCATAGTTTTTACAATTTATAAGAAAAAAAAAGCTGTATTAGGCGTTAAATAAGTTAAAATCAATGAAAATAATATCACGGCGGCTTATATTAAGGTGACGTTGCAGTATCTTTTAATTTTTTTAACATGTATAATGCTAAATTTAAATTTATTATTACGAAAGTCGAGAACTGGGTAATTTTTAACAGACTTCAAAAAAAAAGGAGAAGGTTCTCAATTCGATTGTATTTATTTAATGTGTGTTACCTCAGAACTTTTTTCAATGTAAACTGATTTCGATGATTCTTTTTTATATGAAAATTGGTTCTTCTCATGTCGTTCCATATAAATTTAATCAAGATCCGAGAAGTAGTTTTTTGAATTATCCCTAATAATGCGTATATGATAATTAAGTTTTTAGTTTTAGTTTTTTTTTTATTATCATAGTTTTTAATACTGTAGATCAAATTAAGTATTATATAGAATTTTATCCTATCTTAATAAATATTGCTAAATAAAATAAATTATAACTGTCCAAATTAAAAGAATCCAATCAATGCGTATTTTATATATATATATATATATATATATATATATATATATATATATATATATATATATATATATATATATTATAGTATTGGGTGACAAACGAGCACACAGTCCACCTGATGGTAAATGATTGCTGTGGCCCATAGACATCTACATTTATCCTCGTTTGCGAATCAAAATGCAGATGCGTTGTCACCCGTGAGGACGAAGATGGAATGCCTCTTTTCCAGTAAAAAGGGTCTCCGGTTCTCTACACTCACCATACGAAACACAGCAGTGTTAAGCTGATATTTTACGCTGGTATTCTGTGAGAGCGTGGACCTTCCCCGGTCAAGCCGATCCATTCGTGCTACAACTATACTACTAATATAGCTGCAGCATGGTTCTACCACGTAAAAAAATGATGATTGTCTCAATTTATTTATATTAAAGTTGGTAGTACAGAATTTTCGTTTTACTTCTTGTACTGGTAGCGAATCATTCAATAATAGTCCTCAGGGATGACATTGCATGTGTGGAAGATATTTAAATTATCTTTGGGCTAAAGCATTCACTTACCATCAGGTGTATTGTGATCTAATTTCAAATGACAGTACCGTTATGTAAGTCGTCCAGCTTCGTAAATATTTACCATAGAACTCACGTGTATATGGGCATCCTGTCGCCATCCTTGAACCATAACATCATTGCAACATCCCGAGCTGGAGCAGCAAGGTCGCATGGCAGACGCGTCATACCCCCTGGCGCCGACCATACTTGAATTACATCTGTGAAAAGGAAAATTATAATTTTATATCATCAATGTGTAACTCCTCTGTAATTTAAGCATATACGTGTATATATAGGTAGCGACTTCTTAGAAAATAGTGTTCCCTACAGTTAAATCAAGTTTCTCAAGTTTTGGAAATTAGAAGCAATTGCTTTTCTGCATTTTATTATTGTTATACGTTTACACTGGCCATGAACTAAAATTGATTCATAGATTTTCTAACGATCTCATGACTCCAGTTTGTGGTTTTGAAAATTGTTATCAAAAAGAAAAAATTAATAAGCAGAGCCAAGATAGCCCGTATATCTCCTGTTTATCTATAAATAGAACTATATAGTTTTTTATGCGTACAGTGTAGCAGTGGAAGGGGTTTGCCAGCATCTGTCTTTTCATCCGATTATAATGTGGTTATGCTCAAGGCACAGATGAGGCAAGAGTCAATAGACATCAATTTAAATTTAATTTAAGAAAGTCAATATTTTTTATCATCTTGAACTACATTAAAACTTACATATATGTAAGAGTATGCAATTACACGCTTTAATTCCTCCCTCTCCTCCCCACCATCGGATGACCAGGCGGTCGGCGGGTCTTCAACCCTTTGTTGCCAATATTCCATGCATTGGAACCAAACGGTTTGCTTCAACTTTTGTAATGTGTACAGCAAAGGAGTGGAATAATTTGCCGGCATCTATCTTTCCATCCTTATACAATCTGGGCGTCTTCAAGGCAAAAGTGAATAGGCTTTTGTTATGTTAAGACAGTGCGATTTACCATCCATGGCTGCATCACCACTTACCACCAGGTAGGATTGTGATAAAGCACTGGCTTATAATAATTAAAAAAAGCACTGAAGTCATGCACTGTATATAAAAGGTAAAAAATATACAGAATTAACATGTGTTCAATATCTAATATGGCCGATTTTTAAATTTTTAATTACAAATTTTAAGTAATGAACTGTCGTCGAACATCGTTACGGATATACATAATTGAGAAATTGAATTCGCAAATAGTGTCTGAAATTTGGCATACATTGAGACAACACATTCGACTCTTTCTTGCCCAAAACTCTTTAAAAATTAGATGAAGCAACTGTCCAAAATAACTTTCGAAATAGAATATTGCTACAAGTCGACTTTTTGCCATTTTGATCACAAGCAACGTAATAAAGCATGTTTTAGATATATATAATGCAGACATCTTTCATTTACTAAATTTAACATATAATGTAAGATTATCAGATTAAATTAACGGTCACATGAGTTAATAGTACAATTATTCGTTCCTCACAACAATCCCTTATATGAATTGGAATGAAAGCAATTTAATTCGCATATCAAATTGGGACGCGTAAACAAAATCCACTAGAGGGATATATTATGGTGATGACCAATTAAAACTTAATCAAAAACGATGTGTATTAATTAGTCATGGTATGTCGTGGCACGATCATCCGTCAGCGGGCAACAATGTCGGAGTATTAAACATCCAAGGGCTCGCTGTATCACGCGTATAGAATTTCATTGATATGACTAATAAAAACATCACTTATGAACTTTTTGCATCCCTAAATATTATTATAAACTAATTTAACCTTAACAGAAATGTTCACATTTATAAATATAAATTTTTCTTCACTTAAAATCAATCTTGATATCATAAAGACTAATTAACAAAATCAGGCGTCACTTTGCGAAATTTCATTACATTAAAGATGTTAAAAAATTATTACCTCAGATCCGCGAAATAATATAGAACGATGAGTCTTCCCTAGTTGGAAGAGCATCTCCTATCCTGATACCGCAAAGTCTATTTTACCTGAGGATGCCAAACACGTGTCGTATTATCGACGGTTGTGTGTCTTTCCTAGTGTAGTGGAGTTGGGATTAGTGGCGCTGGGATTAGTGTTGACTAGGATAGTGCGGTAGGAGCTCTTCAAACTTAGTAAAACACATAATTTTATTTTATTATGCGAATCTTAGCGAATATTTTTTAACACATTTAATTTTTTATCATAGATTGTTGCATGCCTTAAGCGTAAAGCGCGTAGGTATGTTTTATTAGCGCCTAAAAATCAAGATTCCAACGTTTTGTCGCATGAATTTAATACATACTCGACCAAGGTTATTGTTTTTATAATGGCATATTTTTATTACAATATTTTGTTTTCGCTAAAAGTACATAGGATTTATATAAAATATACTTATACCTCTAGGACTTCATGGAGTAACCTGTAGGTGTACTTCGGTATCTACTACCTCGAAGCGTAGAACTATGTGTGCCGAGTTTGGCCTCGTTTTGTTAGTTATGATGAGACCTTACCTCTGGACTTGATAGAGTGACCTGAAGGTGTACTTAAGTGAATGTTACTAGATCTCCTCGAAGAGTTAGAACTATGTGTGCCGAGTTTGACCTCGTCTTTTAGTTACGATGATACCTTACCTCCGGACTTGACAGAGTGACCTGAAAGCAATGACAATATATTCCTCTATGCCTGAAAGTGTACTTCGGTGAACGCTACTGGAACTCCTCGAAGAGTAGTACTAGGTGTGCCGAGTTTGGCTGCGTTTTGTTAGTTATGAATAGACCTTACCTCCGGACTAGATGGAGTGATTTGAAGGTGTACTTCGGTGACTGCTACTGGAACTCTTTGACGAATAGAACTACAATTTACAACTTTTTTTTTAATTTTTTCGAGATCTTATGAGTCCTGCAATTTTGGATTTTCCAAGCTTTTTTTAATTGATATTTGACATATAATTATCGGATAATTTGAAGTATAGTAATAATTATGAGGATTTTAGTGAAAACTTGTGTGTAATTAAACTCCTTTAAAAATGTACGTATGATCATGTTACAAGTAATTTTTTTAATGCAGTTAAGGCACGCACTATTGGATTTAGCAACAGTTTTGTTATGTACATGAATTCCCAGATAAGTGGTACGTTTCGCATGAAGGATCTGAAATCAGTTTGGATGTGTAGATCAGTTTAAAAAGGTGTTACTTTTAATTAAATGTGTGTTTAGTGCCATATTTTTATACCGAAATTTACTTTATTAAAATTCTAGAATAAAAAAGGACTTGATAATAGATTATTTTTTACTCGTATTAAATTTTTAAAAGTTTATGAGTTCAAAATTAATTTTTAATTTGGAATTATATAACTGTGTAATTAACTCAATAGCTATTATCATTTAATTTATATAAGTTCATTAAATACCACATTATGCATCTGAAACAATATTTGAACATTCTTCATTGGGTAATCTAGATAAAGACAAGTGCTTATCGAGCTTATCGAATGCATATTAATATAATTCATCATCATTACAGCCCTTCACAAGTCCACTGCTGGACATAGGCCTTCCCCATAGGTTGCCTCATAGGGGGGATATTTGTCATATATGGCACGCTTGTCAAGGTGGTTGGCAATCGAAGTCTTTTATTTTTAGTCGTAATTAGAGAGACATTGCTTCCCATCTCCTTATTTGTTTTGCCTGTGTTTTACTGTCTACGGCTACATCGTCAACTCTATCATGTTGGCATCAACTCAATTGCTGTACTGAGGTTCCACTGCTGTGAACATTTCTCCTTAAATTTCTGACAGTTTTATGGAGCATTTAGCTCGACGCGCAGCTTTTGTTAGTGTTGGCGGACTTCTTATGATATCATAAGAAGTCCGCCAACACTACACTATACTTTTGTACGTGGTAGAGCCATACTGCAGCTATATTATGGTTGTAGCACGAATGGGTCGGCTCAACCGGGGAAGGACCACACTCTCACAGAAAACCAGCGTAAAATAGCAGCGTAACGCTGCTGTGTTTCGTATGGTGAGTGTAGAGAACCGAAGACCCTTTTTACTGGCAAAGAGGCATTCCATCTTAGTCCTCACGGGTGACAACGCATCTGCATCTTGAGTCTTTATTGAGGATAGATGTAGATGTCTATGGGTCACAGCAACCACTTACCATCAGATGGACTGTGTGCTCGTTTGTCACCCGATCCTATAAAAAAAAATCATCATTGCTTGGAGATGAAGGTTTCCTAGTGTTGTTTTCTTTAACTATGTAATACGTGGTAAATTGACTTAAAATTGCAACCACGTGTTTTAACAGAATTTTATTAGTACATTTAATTAATTTAAAAATTAGGTTTCAAATGTGTGCGGTATATTATAATAAACAAAATAAAACAAACTCAAATAATCATCCATTTGTAGTGTTGGAGTTGAAATATTCGCTAACACATATGTATTATCCTGTGGAAGTCTTAGAGGCGACACAAGAATAATGAAACTGGAAACGTGCAACAGCATCTTCCTGATAACATAAAAAAAACTTTCAAGTTGCCTGTCAATCGTGATATCTATGACAAATACACCCATTATGAGACTATCCATGGGTAGGCCTTTTAATTTATCTGTAAAGAAAAATATAAATAAAATGTAATAATTATAATATTAATACTTGCAAATGCATATCATCTCTCATAAAATGTGACAGAAGGATATCAAATAAAAGATTGCAGCAGCATCTTTCTGATAATAACTGAAAATAATAAAAACTGCAATTTACAACACACTCTCCTTAAAATATACTGAAAACATAATGTAAAGTCCGCAAATACTCATAAGGCGCAGCGGGTAGTTCCTTGCTCTATCACCCAATCAGAAATGAGAGTAGGCCTGTGTCTAGCAGTAGGATATATACATACATACATATAATCACGCCTCTTTCCCGTAGGTGTAGGCAGAGACCAGTTCTTTCCACTTGCTACGATCTTTACATACTTGTTTTGCTTCGTCCACTTTCATTATTCCCTTCATACATGCTCTACGGTTTAGGGTACTCTTGACCTGGCCTTTTGGATGTATATAGGATGTAAAATTAACTTTCCTTAACTTTTATCACGAAAAATTCAACTTGATATGTAGTATCGATGCAGTAATTCCATGCTCATCGAAGCTACACTCTCTTTGCATTCAGTACTGCAACATTCATTTTTACTGCACTTAAGTAGAACGTTTCGATGAAATGATGTTGGAGCGATGTATCGATTTGTTTTGTTTGAAATGCAGCGTTTGTTTACGCTTGACGCTTCGTGTTCCGCTTTGCTATTGAAAAGTTTGAAAAGGCTCTCACTACAATACAGGTTTATTGTCGTTTTAATAATAAAGAATATCTGAATTCGCGAAAGCAGTTAAAAATAACCTTTAATGTTTACTGGAGGTTGGACTTCTTTTCCGCTCAGAAGTTCGTCTTTGTAGATATCACCTCCTTACTATTTCTGATGTCAAATAACAGTTCTTATATTGTTCTGTTCCAGTTATAAGGTCACAGAGAGCCATTATATACATATATATTACATACCTATATTATATACGCAGTAGAGTCACGTTGCAGTTACATTATGGTAAGGACCACCCTCTCATAGAATACCAGCGTGAAAAAGCTGCTGTGTTTCGTAATATGTTGAGTGTAGAAAACCGGAGATTTTTTACTGGAATTAAGGTATTCTATCTAAATCCTCAGGGGTGACAACGCATCTGCATTTTGATACTCATAGAGGATAAATAGATGTCTATGTTCCACAACATACACATACCATCAAGTAGACTGTGTGTTCGTTTGTTACTCTATTCTATAAAAAAATATTGTAGGCTATGAAACATTATATTCAGATGTGACCAATCCTTATTTGTTAGAAGTTGGCTGCGCGAGTCCATGTAGTAGCCAATTACTATCGTATGGACTATAGGACGTTCGTTACTTCCGTTTTATTGAAAAATCACATCACAAAAGCCTAGAGGTCATACTTTAAGCGTAGACCATACTCGACAGTGTCAATTTGGGTTTAAACCCGTTTTTTTTTAAATACCGGGATGTATATCAGGAAATTAACTATTTTTTTTAATATATTAGGTCACTGTCTAGTAATTGTCAAGAAAAAAAAATCCAAAAATTTATCACATCTAAAAGAAATGTAAATTTATTATTAAATATCTTATATCTGTAGATAGATAGAGTATAGGACCATGCTCTCACAGAATACCAGCATAAAATAGGAACTTAAAGCTGTTGTTTTTCGTATTGTGATTATAGAGAACTGGAGGCCGTTTTTACTGGAAACAAGGCATTCCATTTTAGTCCTCAGGAGTGACAACGCATATGCATTTTGATTCTTGATTAAATGTTGATGTCTATGGGCCACAGCATCCACTTACCATCATATGGACTCTGTGCTCATCACCCTTATTCTATAAAAAGATCTCACTGGAACACCACGCTGACGTCATTGGCAATGTAGCAATGACTGCCTCTGCTAAGCGAGAGTTGCCAGTTAGTTTCGTATTCGTAGTTAGTTAAGTTGAATGCAACTGAGTTCGCAAAATGTATGAATTATATAAGCCTTTAAATTTAATTTAAAAAATTGCCTTAATTGTCACTCATGGCAGGTGTATTAATGATCTTATGTATGACGCTGCTGCCCGTTACCGGTCTGGATATTTATCGTTAATGAGATGGCAATATCGCCTATCTATCGAAAGCCATAAGATATTTCTATGTCTACTTTACAATTTGGAGAAAAACTTATATCAGATTGTCAGATCGTACTTATATTCGCTGTCTCACAGCATGTTTATGAAAATAAAATGGTAGCTATTTTATTTTACCTAATCTTCTGAGAAAAGACGTCCTTAAAATTGTTCAATTAAAAACAATTACAAACGTCATCACCTAAATGCAAGTATCTAAGCGGAATAGTGACGAGACAAAATATTAGTCACACGGTCATTCCATACCATGAGTAAGACTACCATTTTGTACACAGTAATTGAACGTAGTTACGCAAAAATTATTAAAACATATTTTCACATTAACACCGAATTCGGTTATTGCTTTTTATTAAAAGGTACTAATTTTTCTTTATAGTTTTTCCTCCCTTCCATATTACACCACCCCCCTCCTCACCCTCTCACCACACGCCGCGAAAGGGTTCCTGCCGTAGAAGGAGGGCTTAGGAGTTGTGGCTTTGTCATCCACGGTGAACGACGAGGAACCCACATGAGTTTGCCCGGAGTGGGCTTGATGATCCCGCTTCAGATTTATATTGTTAGATTGTGGCGAGGCGGGGGTCCACTCTCCCTACTGCCGTCGCCACGGAGGATTCGCGATGGCGATGCCTCTCGTATTATCTTCTGCGACTCTGGATGAGCCGCAACGCTAATGCTGTTGCATTAATCACAATGTACCACACTCCTTACAAATGATGGTCTGAGACATGGCCCTTCACTGCTGGCCATATGAGGACGCTCATAGTCACTCAGCGAGCTATGCAGAATGATATGCTTGGGGGTTTCTCTGCGTGGTAAACTTAGAAATGAGAATATACGCGGTAGAACCAGAGAGACCGACATAGCCCAACGGATTAGTAAGCTGAAGTGGCAATGGGCCGGCCATATAGCTCGAAAAACTGATTGGAAAAAAGGTTCTCGAGTGGCAGGCTCGTACTGGTAGGCCCTCAGGTGGCTCAGAACCGTGCTTTTTGGCATTCCTTGGGGGAGGCCTATGTTGAGCAGTGGACTTGTCAAGGGCTGTAATAACAATGATGATGTCGACCCTCTACTTTCCGCGACCGGAGCGTAGTCGGCGGTGGAGCCATAGACTAGATCCGCCATTGGCGTCAGGAAGGCAAGTGCTTCTGAGTACTCGTTTTTCTTCGTCCCATGGCCTCCGCACGTCGTACTCGGGATACCCGTTACGCAGGTGGTGTTGGAGACCACGGAGGAAGGCGCGCCTTATGCTAATGAGCACCTTACTTGAGAAGAAAATGGGAGAGCTGTACGCTCTCAAAGAAGCTGTGAGCAAAGCTGGAACACCGTGGGGTTATAGTCGGTGCGTATCCGACATAACCCTTTCTAAACCTCATGTAAAAAAAAGAAAGTTACTTGCGCTTTGTGAACCCGTTATGTTCATTATAACCACCGAAATTTTTGTTATTTTAAATTTTTATTTAACACAATATCGTAGGTTACGTATACTTGACTGTTTTTACTTATTATTATCCCTCTTGGTATTAAACATTATGAATCCCATGATAAATTGACTTTCTTAGCATAACAAAAGGCACTAGCACTATTGCATAATAGCTACTATAATGTACAGTTTAATGTTCTTACTAAACCACAAAAATAAACGAACTATGTTAGTAATGATCTAGACTATATTTCATGCGCAAAACGTGTTAATTTTTGTTTTAACAAACGTAATCGTTTTTGATTACCTCAAATCTTAATAATGCCAGATTAAGTCGGGTTGCCAGTATTAATAACAAGAACATACATTAATATTATAGTTACCACATATATATATATATACACATATATATATATATATATATATATATATATATATATATATATATCATACATTATAAAATTGAAGAAAAATCTTTTTGCTTGTACTATTTGTATCTGGCTGGTTTTAATATCACAATATATATAGGACATTAGGAAAAATAGAAAAATGTAAATAAATAGTAAAAAAACACTTTCCCGCCATTTTTAAATTGTTTTTCTTTCCGCCAAAATGAGTGAATTTAACGAAGAAATTAGATACATTCTGAAGTTGTATTACAAAAAGGGAAAAATGCGACTTAAGCCGCAAAAAAAATTTGTCGTTTATGGACCTAATGCAGTGTCAGTTTGAGTAGCACAAAGTTGGTTCAAGCGTTTACTGCAGGGATTGAAAACGGTTCCAAAATACCGGTATAGAAACGGTATTTAGGGGTTTCAGTACCTATACCGGAACAGGAACCAGAACCTAAATTAGAACCTTTAAGAACCTTTATTTTACCGGTTCCTAAGCAAAGCGAAAGCGAGTTAAAACTTTTTTGAGGTGCGGTCGGGTGGAGGAGAGGGGAGTTTTTAAAACATCACTTTTGTATTGGTGGATCTTCTGTTGCTTATCAACGCAGCGTTGCCAACTCTACGGATTTTTCCGTAGATCTACGGAATTTTGTCATCATCTAAGGAACTACGGAATTTGAGGTCGCAATCTACGGAATTTTTATAAACTTAACAAGAATTTTTTTATCATGAGTGTGAACTTGCCGACAATGTCATTCTCTCTCTCTTCTTCTATGTTGTCTGTATTAAATTATATTTAATAATTAATTCTATGCTATCTGTATTAAAATAAAACCATTTTTGCTCACAAATATCAAATTTTGTGAGGTTAATCGATTTCAAATTTTAATAGCTCAGATATTTTGCATTAAGTTACGTTTATTTAGAATTTAGAACACTTCTTGGAAAATAGGCAGTTAATATAAGCGCTTATAATTTTTTATAGATGATTGAATTATCACTTATGTCTCAAATTTTTCTAATCTATGCTGTCCTAATTGATTTTACAATTATTAAAAAAAAATATGCCGAATAAGTCTTCGCTTTTTCTCGATCTTTTTTTTTTTGAATTTTTCAAAGTTTTTAGTTGAATAGTTTTTCATTTTTACATAAATGACCCGAGTCTGAAACACCGTAATATATCAAATAAACTAACAAAAACCATATAATAAAATCTATGTTAATAAGTCATTATAATCAAGTTTGTAACGTATTTTTTAGTATAACTGTCCACAAATATTAAAATGTGTATATAGTTATTTTATTTATTTTTTACTAAAAATTATTTAATTAAAAGTAAACAGTTAATTTTTAATAAATTTTTATGGTACTTATTCTTATATGTGCAGCTTGATTCGATGTTATACTACAATTAAACTTACAACAAGAATTATTCATGACAAAAATAATATTTTTGAAAAGATTGATCACTGGTGATAAAAACTGGATCACTTGAGACAAAATCGTGTCAAAAAGATCATGGTCAAAGGCTAGTCAAGCTCCACAGACTGTAGCGAAACTCGGACTAACACGCAATAAGTTACCTTATTGCGTGTTAGTCCACCATACACACAGCAAACGGGAATAACACGCAATAAGCTACCTTATTGCGTGTTAATACAGGTTGCTAAGTGTATGGTGGGATTGGAAGGGCATCGATTATTATGTGCTTTACCGCCGGTCAAAACCATCGATTCGGATATCTACTGCCAACAACTTATGCGACTCAAGCAAGAAATTGAGAAAAAACGGCCGGAATTGATCAATAGGAAAAGAGTGGTCTTTCATTTCATCATGAGATGAATAAGTGGTAATTCATCTCATGATGAAAGACCACTCGAAGATGTGTGTGAAAAAAAAAGAGTTTTTTCCACACATATCTTTGGCTACTCAACGAAAAATGAGAAAGTTCGGTTAGAAAGTGTTTATGTATTCATCATAATATTCCTGACCTTGTACCCCGATATTTTCACCTGTTTCGGTCTCTTCAGAATTCTTTGGATGGTTTTAGGTTAACATCAAGAGGGGACTTTATAAACTACTTGTCGTATTTTTCTATAGAAAGTCTCAAGTCTTCTACAGCAACGGCATTATGTCATTACCTACAAGAGTGAATCAAATTATCGAACAAAATGTTACATATATTATAATTAAGTGTAATTAAAAAAATGTCTTGAATTTGTATATAAAATGCAAATAAACTTTTGTATCGACCTATTATATATTTTTAATATATATGTAAACTTTATATATAAGTATTATGTTTCCATCTGCGAACAATTGTCTTTGGTACCCAGGGTTGACTGGCAGAGAATGCCACATAGCATTATGTCGGCCCTATGTACCCTTTACTTAAAGGGTACATAGGCTACATTTAAGCTTTTTAAATTAAAAAATAACTAATAAATAAAACTAAACAAATGTTAAACCTTTCCAGAAGCTCTCTCCCTTTCTATACTCCTTCTGGAAACAAATGGCATGTACGTAATTAAATGATGGCATTTGAAACATTTCAAGCAAGCACTTAGCCAGATTTTATGCAAACAATTCTAATTTAAAACGATGTGTTTAACACCATACATGTTTGTACACTACAAAGCGCCGGCGCTACGGCTGGAATCCAGATGTTACGTTGGTTTATGGTTTCTAAGAATTTCACTCGTCATAACTCTAATAGTTTTGGACTGCTTCAACAATCAACAATATATCGTTTCTCGAATATATACATAAAAAGAGACTCCGATACCGCGACTAGGCGAACGACTGCATGATTACGTTTTTTTAATGTAATAAGGCTGAAAAATGAGCACACAGTCCACCTGATCGTAAGCGGATACTGTAGCTAATAGACATATACATTTATTCTCGAATAAGAATCGAAATGCAGATGCGAAATTTTAATTTCATACGTTGAAAATCAACAGGTTTAATTAAGTTTTATTCCTTTAATTAAATGTCATTTATATTGTGCTTTATACCTATCTAAAGTTAACACGTTACTATTTTCTTGAAAAGAAATTCCAAAACCCACACAGAGTAATAATACATTATATTATTACTCTGTGTAATATGTTAAAGAGGCGAGGATTAATTTGACAACTTTATTTCAATTACTTAATCTTCTTGTTTCGAGAAGCTTCATTGCAAAAGTCGTTTCAGGAACCGAGCTCCGGTAACTACTTGAACAAAACATATATTAAGTTTCACTGTTTAGTTTTCCATTGTGTATGAAAATTCAACGAAACTTTATTCATTTTCAAGTTACAGAGACAATCCTCGCACTTTAAATTCAAAGCAAATGTGTGCATATGTCATGCATGCGCGAATATTATATGCGGGCTGCATGAATTAGTGAGCTCGAGCGAGATTTGGTAGATGACGTCGTTACCTGCGACGGGCGCTTCTTATATGAATTTCAATTTCTCGTTTTAAACAGTGTGATATATTGTCATATCCAAGTAAGATAATTAGAAGGTGACGTTTGTTTTCTTGTTTAATTTTGTTAAAATAAACTTATAAAGTTTTTTTTTTATAGGATAAGGGTGACAAACAAGCACATAGTCCACCTGATGGTGAGTGGTTGCTGCGGCCCATAGTCATCTACATCTATTCTCTATTATAAATCAAAATGCAGATGCGTTGTCACCGTTGTTGGACTAAGATGGAATGCCTTTTTTCCAGTAAAGAACGTGGTCCTTCCCCGGTCGAGCCGACCCATTCGTGCTACAACTATACTACTAATATAGCTGCAGCATGGCTCTACCACGTATAAAAAGTTGTGACATATAAATAATTTTCCGTATATTTTATATAGTTACTTAAACAGATTTTTATTTGTTGTTTTTCGAAAATGATGTTTTTACGTATTGAAACTATGCTAGAGCTGAGTTATAGTTGCTGCGCGAATAGATTTTATAGGCCTGGAGAGGAACACCTAATGATAAGAAAGCATTCCATCTTAGTCCTGGGGTGATAATACATCTATTTTTGGATTTTCAGTCGAGGATACAGCTGATATACACGTCGTCTATTGGCCACAGCATCCTAACCACGATATGGGTTGTGTGCTCGTTTGTCACCATTACTTGTACGAAAAAAAGTGAAGCCGTATTTTAATTAAATTAAATCTGTATAACCTGTATATCTTATACACGATATAAATAAAATTAAAATGTCTGTCTGTAATATTGAAATGCAAACAATATGGTCTATGCTTAGCCTGGAGGTAGACTAGTAAAGAATGCCATCCTTGAGGACTAAGATGGAATGCCTCGTTTCCTATAAGAAGGGTATTCGGTTCTCTACACTCACCATACGAAATACAGCAACAATTAAATGTTGTATATGTTTTGTTCAAGTAGTTACCGGAGCCCGGTTCGTGACACGGTTTTTGAAATTAAACTTCTGGAAATGAGAAGATTAAGTAATTGAAATAAATTCAAATTAATTCTCGCCTCTTTAACACATCACAGAGAGTAATATAACGTAATATAAGTATTTGCGGTTTTTGGAATTTATTTTCAAAAAAATCATAATGTTTTAATTTTACATAGGTATAATACGTTCGTTATATTCGTGCTACGACTATACTACTAATATAGCTGCAGCATGGCTCTACCACATATAAAAAATAATATAATTAATTACGTAACTCTACATAATTGTACAGTTATGTAATTAATTATATTCGATTTAAGCTATATTGTGACAGATGGTCTTTCACGTAATATGATTGAATAATAACACTATTAATCACACTTTGTATGGGAAATAGACCCATACTAACCGATATTTAAAAGTTGAATCTCATCAGCACTTGTTTTACAGAATTACGAGGGATCTTTGATAGAAATCATCTGGCCACCGAGCTCCAGCACGTCAAGCAAGTAATTCAAGACGACAAGCTTCGGGTCCCGTGCGTCACAGTGAACGAGTGAAGAAAGCCTTAGTCGAGCGTGTGCTTGGTGTACTAAGAAGTCACAGACAAGATTGGTTGCGCCTAGAAGCGATCTTTCATTTAAACCTACTATAAGCTGCCGAAGAGGATTGATAGATTTTTACCATCCGTCAAGTGTAATATCCCTCTACAAGATGTAGGAGTGGACAGCGCCCAAAACGCTGGGAATTAAATATAAAAAAAATTAAAGTGTTAAAATCCGTAACGTTTGGGACAGTTTACCCCAAATTGCTTACAGTAAATGCTTGCTTACTCCAAACTGATGACAAATAATAAAAGGCTCGTTACTCTAGAAAATACACATCCGTTTTTCAAATGTGTTTTTGAGAAATTGAATATTTTGGAGTATGTAAACAAGATATATTACAGAAAAAAGTTGGGATGGAAATGTTTATTATAATAGAATTTATTACATAACTTTAATAAAGCATTATTTTAATGAATAAGGAACATTTAATATATTATATTTTATTAGACGTCTGTATTATTATTATTTTACAATAAACATATTATGCATCTCAGATCGTGGTCTTTCACTGCTGACCATATGAGGAAGCTTAAGGTCCAGAAAATCCCTTTGCTAAGTCCGCAACTGCATATTAGCAGAATGGCAGCAACGCATTATTAACTTCCGGGGCAGTTCTTCTTGACTCCAGGACCCTCAAGTGCTATTACAAAGTCTCGGGACCACATCTGAGACATCGTCCTCCTCGGTGGTTATAAATCTCGACATTCATTAAGATGACCCGATAGTGTAAAGATCAAGATAATGTCAGCTCATTCTACGTAAAGTAGACCAAAAATTAATATTCAAAAACTGAAGGTAGCCGGGCTAACACCTCAGTTCCCCCCGTAACCATGGGTGCTGTAAAGCACCCGAAACGTCGGGAATTAAAATAAGTAAATTAAACGCGATAAAATCCGTAAAAAATTGTTTTATTCAATGACCCGATAATTTTAAATACCCAGTACCTAATATCACGTGTTATGGAGGACAGAAGAGCTTGAGGCAGGCCACTAGTCAAATGGAACAATCAAGTCATTCAAATCACCAAAATGCTACTCACTTGCACGGACATCGCAATTATTTTATCTTTTTTTTTTAATAGGATCGGGTGACAAACGAGCACACAGTTCACCTGATGGTAAGTGGTTACTGTGACCCATAGACATCTACATCTATCCTCAATAAAGACTCAAGATGCAGATGCGTTGTCACCCGCGAGGACTAAGATGGAATGCCTCTTTGCCAGTAAAAAGGGTCTCCGGTTCTCTACACTCACCATACGAAACACAGCAACGCTAAGCTGCTATTTTACGCTGGTTTTCTATGAGAGCGTGGTCCTTCCCCGGTCAAGCCGACCCATTCGTGCTACAACCATAATATAGCTGCAGCATGGCTCTACCACGTAGAAAAATCTGCCTCTAAATCTAGTTGTAGACTGAAACAAGCTCAAAGTAAACCGACCCTTTAGCGATGTAAATCTCGTATCTTAAATTTGTCGTCATAGCTTTTCATTTGAACGGTCTCATATTAAGGCGAGGATTTCCTGCGTTAAAAGGCTTCTAGCGCTCCCTTCTGAAGCAAGCGTGCGACATTCGGTGGTTACCTCATTTGTAACGTTTTTATTTATTATCAGGTAATAAAGAATCTTAATAAAAATTGCTTACAGTTTTATTAATAGTTTATTTAATTTTTATAAAGAATTTAATTCAATAATTTGCCTTTAATATTATCGGAAAATATTATGTGGTTATCGTTTTAAAAACGAAAACTCGAACGTTAAAGGTATTACCGGTCGATTAAATTACAATATTCTTTCTTTCTTAGTATAAAGTATTTAAAATGACATTCGATATCGAATTTAATAATTGAGTATTTCATGTAATATGAATATATTTTCCGAGCATAAACTATTTCAAAGTATTAAAAAATACGAAAATTTTTGTCCAACCTGCCCTTAAAATTGCAGACATGTCAAACAGCGCGTTTAACTTGTGTTCCCGCAATTTAGAGAAAACACGCGACGAAATAACGTTTCTCTTATTTGCCGGAGGTTCAAAAAACCCAAGCTAATATCGGGGAGCGGTCGTTATTGTAGGGTGGTCGCGGTACGCCGCATACATAAAACATGGCCGCCTCTTTGCCGCATCGCGGTGACTATGATCTAATAACGCGTTGCGTAGTTTGTTGTATGTTGCCACTATTTAGGACGGTACGATGACGTTTTTGTTAAGTGGTTTGTAACTATAGGTAGTTATATTATAGTTTACACGTTGACAGGCTAGTACTTTTGCAATGAGTTTTTTTATATAGAATAATAGTGACAAACAAGCACACAGTCCAGAGTCCACCAGATGGTAAGTGGATACTGTGGCCCATAGACGTCTAAATAATCCTGGACTATAAATGCAGATGCGTTGTCACACCTGAGAACTATAATGGAATGCCTCTTTTCCAGTAAGAAGTATCTCTACACTTACCACACGAAAAGCAGCGGCATTTAGGTGCTATTTTATGGTAGTGTTTTGTGAGGCGTGGTCCTACATCGGTCCTACAACCATAATATAGCTGCAGCGTGGTTGTACCATGTTAAAGAGCTGTGGCGCTGATGGCCGCAGGTTACAATCCCGCACGGCGACAAGTATCTGTGTAACCAAAAAATAATGTTTGCTCTTGTGTAATTTACGTATGTAAACTGCTTCCATTGGGTCAATATATTCGCTTTTACAACAATGTCCCTGAAAATATACAAGGACTCTCTATTATCAGGTTTTATATTTTTATTAGTTTTTTATTTTTAATATTTCATTTGGGGTTCCAACTGGGTTATTATATTCAACTTGTATATTATTATCTGTAAGAAAGCTATATCTTTCAGACTATATTAAGAATGCATAAAAATATAAACCATGACTCTAAAGTAACTAATAAAGAAATAAATTATCTTGTTGCTACTACAGTAGGCACTAATACCGCATTTGCTACCTGTAGTTGTCATTTAAAAAAAATTATTAGAAAACAATCCGTTCTTCTATACATAAAATAAAATAAATGAAAATCTAGGCGTTTTCCATATGAGTTATTATGAATGTATAGCACATACAAAACCCTCGGTTTATATCTAAGCGATTATTATTATTTTTTTAAACAAACACTTATTTTTTAGGTTATTATAAAATATACATGAACATATGGATACTAATAACCCACTGGAAATGAAGTGATCGCTTTCAAAATATTTTTAAATAAGTTTGTATTTATCTTTATTTATATTATAGTGCTTTTGGATATAGGTGGAGCTGTTGTCGAGATCGAAAAATCACCAATCCAAAGCCGGGGTAGATCTCGAGTATTGTATTAATTTATATTGAAAAAAGAAAGTCCCGCTGGATTACTTTATGATTTTTTCCAGAACAGAAAGTCTTTTTCCGAACCTGTAATAATATGTTATGTACGATAAATAAAATTGTTCTACTCTATTCTCAGGGCCTTGGTATACTTAACCTATTTAAGGAATCATAAACTTGCTCATGGATGGAATGCAATGGAACACCCATTGCATTCCATCCATGCATTCTAAAGTTAAACGCATGTCTCAGTGTTATAACGAATTTATCGACTGATAAGGATTTCTTATATTTACGGGACACTACACATTGAATAAAACTATTTTTTACTCTCTCTGGTCTGGTCTCTCTTACATAAGACAAACAAAAAGATCCATTAAAACCCGCGTGAAAGAACATATAGCTGACGTGAAGCACCGACGCTCTGGGAAGTCTGCAGTCTGTGAACATGTTTAAGATCATCCCCGCCATTACATCAGATTTGATAGACCACAAAAAGTATACCGATTCCTACCAAGGATGATACGCGAGGGTATTGAAATTAGGATGTTAATTTCAATAGCCTCGCGTAATAGAAGATGGATGGGTACTGCCATCTGCTTGGGATCCTATTATAATTAACAAAATTAAATCCAAACCCAAGCATACCACTGCAAGACTTCAAGATACTGTAACTTCATTCTGCGTAAATCGAACCAAAAAGACGCCAAACATCTCAGTCCCCCCGTGACCATGGGTTGCTGTAAAGCACCCGAAACGTCGGGAATTAAAATAGTAAATTAAACGCGATAAAATCCGTAAAAAATAGTTTTATTCATCGACTCATTTTAAGATTTTTATAAGAGTCTTTCTCGCATTAACATTGATTAAAGGAAGGGATCCTCGTTAAAACCACAATAACAATGGAAACGCGTTAACTAGCCCAATTCGCAGAGCTCTTCTCTTTTGATATAACGGTGTCTTGAGCCTCGGCCTTTTACGTGAAGCATGCCATGTAATGCCTTTAACTTTATATAGTTCATCGGTTTACCTATTCCTTTTGACCAATGTATAAAGTAAAAAATACGAAAGTATTTGTCTTTGTACGTAGAAGAAATACCAATAAAGATCATTTACTCAGCATGAGTTGTAGTGAAACCACAACGCTGATTATCACAGTAATGATCAAAAAAAACTTGGAGAATAATAATGTTCTATAAATTGAATTTCGTACCCAAGGGAGACTAGTCATCGACGCAGGACAAGATTATAGTGCCCAAATTTATGCGCAAGCACAGGTGCACTCTCTATTTCCGCACTATCATAGTCCGATGGGACGGTAAACCGACACGACCGGAGAGAGATCAGGCGCAGGACCAAGGGCTTTACGTGCTTTCCGATGCAAGGAGATGAGAATTTCTTGATGGAAAAGCTCAATAACTGATTCTTTGGCCCGACCCGGGATTCGAACCCGGGACCTCATGATCAACAGTTGCACAGCTACAATCACTAGATCAACGAGGCAGTCACTTTAGAAAATACGGCTTCGAGAGTTAATAAGGACAAAAAAATTAATTTAGAAAGAAAAAAAAACAAGCATTAATTACTCGGAACTGTATCCACCGAACCTATATACATCGAGTACATTCAACTTATAACATACACAGTTATCAGAAAACATTAAGGTTTTTGTTATAGGATAGGGTGACAAACGAGCACACAGTCCAGCTGATGGCAAGTGGTTGCTGTGACCCATAGACATCTAAATCTATCCTTAATAAAGAATCAAAATGAAGGTGCGTTGTCACCTGTGAGGACTAAGATAGAATGCCTCTTTTCCAGTAAAAAGGGTCGCCGGTTCTCTACACTCACCACTCGAAACACGGCAGCGTTAAGCTGCTATTTTACGCTGGTATTCTGTGAGAGCGTGGTCCTTCCCCGGTCGAGCCGACCCATTCTGCTACAACTATACTATTAATATAGCTGCAGCATGGCTCTTCCACGAATAAGTGTAATGTATTCACTATTTATCTGTATGTATATATATATATATATTTGCATGTAGTCTTCGATATAATATATAAATTTTCATCATCATCATCATCGTCGTTATTACTGTATTACTAACTAGCTGTGCCCCGTGGTTTCACTCACGTATATCACGTGTCTGAGCAGCTCGACACGACACCTCGCTTTTATAACCTTTCTCTGTTGGTTTCTCTCCGTTCTTATCCGGCGGCTAGGGTTATGCGTAGTTCGCGTACCGAGCCAAGTGTTGAATTATTTTACATTTTTTATTATCTCTTAAACTATTCGTGCAAATAACATGCCTATCAAAGTTTATCTTCATAAAATGGTTTTGATGATCTGTTAACTTTCGTTCGTAAGGTCATGCCTATCTAATAATATCACTCATAAATCACTTTTTCATTTTTAATATTTTTTGTCACGAAATACCATGATGCGGCTTATAATATTTTTTTATAAAAGAGCGGGCAAACTACCATGCTGCTCATATGATATTAGGTGTCAACCCGCCCATAAACAACTACAAAATCTGGGGAATTACAAGTTATATTGACGACAGATAAAATTTAATGTAGGTACCAAGATAATGTAGGTAAAAGGAGTAAGAGAGGTGTGTCAAAATTTTGCCAAATGGAAGTTCGTAGTTTCTGCTTCTCCTCCAGGCGAAACTCCTCTTGGTAGCAGGCGTGAGAAATTATTATTAGATTTATTATGTTATGTATTTTTAAAGCTTAAGGTTCTTTCTCGAGGTTATTTATGGTCTCTAAGTAGTCCGCAACTTGACATAGGCCTGATGAGATTTGTCCATTATCACGCTAGGTTAGCAGTTTTATCGATCGCATTTTCAGACGTTTAGTACATTTAATGATGTATGACTTTGCACTATAGATCAATAATCAAGTACTTTTTTACTTTTTATATTCAATATTAATAAATATATAATTATAGGAAAGTTTTAATCAAAACCTAGCGAACAATTGCAGACTCGTAAATCGCTTAACTCAATCGTGATGATCCATTCTACAACAATATAAGCTGTAGTTATTATGTATGGGTGTATACCTCGAATGTATATGTGTATGTGTATATGTATACTATATATTTGATACTACAGATTTGTTATATTTGAGTGTATATTTGTATAAAGCTTTATACTTTTTTTTGCATGTTAGGAAATAAGAGAGCATTTTTCTTCTGCCAACAAACTGCTGAGCAGTTTGGCAGACAGTAAAACTTTAATAGTGTAAAAAAAAAAATAAAAAAATCACACCTTATAAATTTTACTTTATATGTATCTGTATATTTCACATGTTCAATCCTTTCTTTGGGAGAGCCCTGATAACATGATTAAATTGAAATAAAAACTGGTAATGATTCTTTCGTTTCATTAAAAATGTAGAAATAATTAACTATGTATATTCATAGCGTCATAACTATAATTATTATAAAATTTAGTACTTGTTATTCGATTCATTTTTGAAAATATTTATTAAAAATATTCGAGTACATACCTAAGTGGAACATCTTCTTGTTGAACGAAAAAGAAAACTCCGTCGCCATCTATTTCTGCAACATGGACACAGTTGACATCTAAATATACACCTCTCCCCCATCAAATCTGTCCTAAATGCAGGACTACACTACGTGACATCGGATATTTAGGGATCGCTATTCGTTGGCCAAAAGCCAGAGATCATCGTGATGAAATTAGAAGTTATCCTAAGCGCCATTTCAAAAAAGAAGCTAAAAATCCGTCAAATGAAATAAGAATAGCTGCATCTATATTAATAAAGATCTGTCCTTTGATGCATAAAGAACTCTGTTTAACTAATAATTTATTTAATATTTCTTACTATTTATTTATTAATACCTGTTCGTCCATATTTTCTATTTCAAGTTTTTATTTCTTCTTCTTTTCTTAATTACCAGCCAGCCACAGCTGTATATTGGCCTTTTCAAGTTTCAACAACTGAAACTTCTACTTTCGTAGTTACAAAGTTGAATTTTAAGAACCTTTCTTCACCAACAGTTTTCGATTCTTCCTTATTATATAGTATTTTCCAGCATTATATCGTATAATATGTTCAGGCTTAAAGTCGCAGTGCGGTTACAACTATGCTTAGGCGGCTACACCTAGGTGCAGCCAATTGCGGTTGGTTAAATTTAGGTGTATTCCTAAATTATATATATGTTCAGCAGTGGACTTGTGAAGGGCTGTAATGATATATTTCTCATCATCGTCAAAATGTAAAAAGTCAACTGCTAAACATGACTAATTATCTCCCTAAAATAAAAGGGAATACCAAACTTTATATTTCTCTACAACTCATTGTGGAGATAAATTGAATACTAAATAAGAATAGTGTAGTGATTTTGTGAAATAATCTCAACTATTGGAGAGGCTCCAGCAGTAAACTGGATACAAGCCGATGATGAGTTCGTTGTCACAGGCCAATCTTAAAGCGAACCGAATCAATTGGCTCTTATTTGGCATCAAAATCACCAGGATTAAACATAAAACGCGTTATTAGCGCAGGCATAAAGCAAATACATATTGTTAAAAAAATGTTCATAATATTTTTCTATATTTTTTAAAGACTCAGTAAAGTCTTGTATTATCATTATTATACTCTTATTGAATTCATCTCAGTACCCTCTTCTTGAATTGTCATTATTACACTCTCCTTCAATAGACATTACTGCTGACTTTATTTATATTTTTATTGCGTTTTTATGCAAATTTATTAGGTTGTAGATATTCGTTGGTAACGCTCTCTTACCCAATTTTTGTCAATAGACAACGGTGCACCTACTTCTGTATTTGGTTAGAAGGTTTAAGAGAGCCAGCATAGCTACAGACTGTGAGGCATTCCATTACAGTCCACAGAAGTGAAAATGCTCCTCTAGCCTTCTTTGGTCTATGTTTTCTACAGTTATCCATGAACTGCCTCTCATCTTCAAGTAAATTGTAACCTTGTTTAGAACTGCAATATTTTATTTCTTTTCTCCGATCATTTACCGAGATAACAGAACAGAGCCAGTGTTCTTGACACTACACCGCCTACACCGTTAGTAAGACTGCACGATAATTTAAGTTTCTAGTTTTGATTAATTTATGGTAATATTATTTTATACTTTATGTTATAGTAATAAATTTAATAATATTAAAGAAAAATATATCGGATGATATTTTATTATCGAGAAATATTTTATATTGAGAAATATCATATAATAGGAGGCTGCAAAATAGTTTAATACCCGCACGTTTTTCTATACGATGCAATGATAAAAACGTGGTGTAGTAAAATTCTGCTACGTATAACAGAAATATATATCCTCAATCTTGCCCAATTTCCGGGTAAAACGGTTAGCATGAATTTCGTGACATGATTTATATAAGGAAAGAAGTCCCAATATTAAATTGTATATGTGTTAGAGCCATGCTGCGGCTATATTATAGTTGTGCACAAATGGCTTGTTTTGACCGGACAAGGACCACGGTACTACATAATACCAGAATAAAATAGCAGCTTAATGCTGTTATGTTTTGTATGGTAAGTGTAGAGAATTGGCAACCCTTTTTATTACTAAGGAGACATTCCATCTTAGTCCTCAGGTGTGACAACGCATCTGCATTTTGATTCTTAATTGAGAATAGATGTAGGTGTTTAAGGGTCACAGCATCCACATACAATGAGTTGGACTGTGTGCTTGTTTGTCAACCTCATTCTATTGAAAATATTTCTCTTTTGAATATATCTGTTACTAGAAGCAAGGCTCCTCTTCTCCTAAAAGGTCTGTCTGAATTAGTTCCCAGTATAAGTAGTGCATACAATAGTTTACAGACCATAGTTTCCGAAACAACTAAGCCAGAGAGCTACCGGCACCAATGAAATTGTTAATCGCAATTTTAAGTGCCTATTTACCACGTGCTCAGCAGTGAAGGAAAACATCTTGAGGATTTTTTTTTATCTGAGAAATGAAAAAAATATTTCGAAAACATGTTGTGTGAAGACTTCCAACACGCATTGGGGCATCGCGGTGGACATACGGGTTAGGGTATTGCATAGAGCGTGACACGTTTAAAAAAAAAGTTAAAATTAAACACGATGAAAACTGCAAAATTAGTTTTGTTGTATTATATATGCTTTATTTATTTATTAAAAAATCTATAATGTACATAAAGTGTACAGTTGGCGGACTTATTGCCTTTAGGCATTCTCTATCAGTCGGCCATAAGCTAAGCTGGAAAAATTATGTAGATGCCATAAAAATATGAAAAAGTTTTATTGTTATTATCTTAATATAAATAAGAGGGATGCAAAGAGTGGGGGTGGAATAGACTTAATTAGGCCTCCCCAAAGATCGTCTCATATTTGTTATACTTGGCTGGCGGGTTGGCAACTGCGGCTTTTTTTTTAGTTGTCATTTGGAAAACGCTACTGCCCTTTCCCCTTGTTTGTTCCCCCTGTTTCCTCTACGACACCTACGGGACGATATGAGGTAGCGCATATTCTTAAGGCCTTAACAGTGGTTGAAATGCCTAAATCTTGGGTATTTAAGTAAAAAAATCTTAATAACTGTTCATTTAATCCACAAAGAAAAAATACAGAGTAATAGAAGAAGATTTGGTAAATGTTTTTAATTTAACAAAATTGTTGTTGTGTGTGTACCCCTTATTAGAAAAAAAATCCCCAAAGAGTACCTATCTTTGTCATATTTTGCAAAATTTCTCCAAACCGGCACAAGCTTTTTAAATAGTTCTTACACTAAAAAAAAAAGGTCTTAAAAATATTAATATTTTTAATTGAGAGTTTTATTTTTATTACCCGTTTTATAAGAGAATATATCATTTTTCCCTGAAATTGAATAAATTTACGCGAGCGCGCATGCTCCGTTGCCATGTAAGCTCTGTCACAGTCCGTTTTCGGACATCGTCGAGGGTGGACCGCACGTCGGTGTTGGAGCGACTTCGTTCAAATACATATTAGTTTTTTAAAAGTTTATACTCAATTATAAATATTTTTATGACTAGAAATACTTAATTTAGTTAATATCTGTACACTGGTAACTGTAAATGTTATTTTCTAAATAAATGAATTTTTAAAGTGCCCAAAGAAGAAGAAATTTTGGCGGCGACGTTTATTAGTGAAATTGAAAAATGCATTTTTATATAATTTAGATGTGGAACGACGAACATGCTCTCGTTACTTAGATTTCGATAGTTTTTAATACCTATGTAATTTTATTGTTGCATATTTTTATTAATTAGTTGATACTAAATTTTATAATTATGTATTACAATAAAACGCTGTTTTTATGAGTATGACTTTATAAAATATTATTGGGGAGGGAAATAAAGTTATAGATACTTACATTTAGGTACACTGTTATCAAATTAAATCAAACAATTTAAATAAATAAAAGAATGGTGCTTACCTAAGTATAAATAACTATAAAAAGACATTCTTGGGTTTATGTTTTTTTTTTTATGTTAGACAAACTATCATCTAAAAAATGTAAAAATTATAAATTGGAAAGGGGTTTCCCTACGTGATAAAGTTAGAAATGAAGATATTTACATTAGAACCAGAGTAACTGACATAGCCCAACGGAATATTACAGTGAAATGGTAATGGGCTAGCTATATAACTTGGAAAACAGATAAAAAATAGTAAGAAAGGTCCTTGAGTGGCAACCTCGTACAGGTAAGCGAATTAGTACTCAACCTTTATTCCTCTTCACGTATTCTCATACGCTTTTCTTCACACACACACACACACACACACACACACACACACACACACACACACACACACACACACACACACACTCACAAATAGGTCGCAAATAATACTTACCTAGTACTATTAGGCAAGAGTGAATAGGTTTTTGTTAAGTCAGTGCAATTCACCATCTTAGACTACATAACCACTTACCGATGGGATTGTAGTTGCTATACTACTTGCTGGGTAAAAATAGTAAAAAAAAAATTTAGCCTGTGAAAGTTTGCATTTAGATATAATTTTTCTAACTAACCATAAAAATATGATGAGAATATGTATATAAATATAATGGTTGCCTCACACGGGACAGTAATAATATAATATTATATCTTCCATTATCTACGCATGAAAACTTTTAAAATCTCTTAATCCCGAGGTATGTTCATATTAAGAGGCTGAATAGAGCCACATTGAATGGGAATCGTTTTGTAATTTCACGTCATTCTCGAAAAAAAATTGTACGTATTTCAGGTAGCGGTTTGCAAAACACGATTCCACAAAAATTTACTCAATAGAAAATAATTGCAAAGTTGCTTCTAAAAATACTAAAATTTTCAACGTCAATTTTTTCTTACGTGGTAGAGCCATGCTGCAGCTATATTAGTAGTAGGTATAGTTGTAGCACGAATGGGTCGGCTCGACAGGGGAAGGGCCTCGCTCTCACGGAATAACATGTAAAATAGCAGTTTAACCCTGCTCTGTTTCGTATGGTGAGTGTAGAGAACCGGAGAACCTTTTTACTGGAAACGAGGCATTACATCTTCGTCCTCACGGGTGACAACGCATCTACATTTTGATACGTAATCGAGAATAGATGTAGATGTGTATGGGCCGTAGCAACCACTTACCATCAGGTGGACTGTGTGCTCGTTTGTCACCCTTATTCTATTAAAAAAAACTTTCATTGAGATTTCATTAAAATAATGTTAAGTATTGTAAGCACTCGTACAATTATGTCTCATGTTAATAAAACTATTGGGCTATTTTGATTTGTAATAAAGTGATTTTACTTTATAGGTTAAATAATTTATTTACCTTTCTATATCAAGAACCGTTTTTTCTGTCACTCCTATTGAATTTAACAGTGCTTGCTGAAATTTAGAATCTTTAGATGGATCAGAATCAAGCGCTGATCCGGCTGTTACATATTGCAAAAATAATCGAAAATATTAATTTTTAATTTCATGCCGAAGACTACCTTGTTTTATTTTATTACGGTCAAATAATATTGATTAGGTTATAAAGCAAGTATTTTTGTAAATGTTTTGTATTTAAATGTAAATGTTTTCATTATTTTGTTATTCTATTGTTTACAGTTATTATCACGTCTAAGCTTTACACCAAGAATTACATTAGAAATTCTTGATGGGATGCGATGTAACGTGCATACATTATTTTCATCAAGAACTATAAGATATATAATTGTTTTTTTTTTACCAGTTGAGTTTCAACAAAATCTTAAAAAAGTTCAATGAATTTAAAAAAATGCCAATAATTATATAATTTCTAGTCAGTGTTTTACATTTAAAGATCAGTTATAAAGAGCCAAAGTTATTATTTTCATTTTAATTAATTTAATTCGAGACTAAAATAAATGTGAAAGGCCTTTTATCTGCAATAATAATTTTCATCAAAAATAACATAGACTTATAAAAGTCATATACACGGTCAATCACACTGAAGATTATCTATCAATTGTACTACAAAATATTTAAAAGACTATTTCCAGTATAATGACCCGAATATCATCATTAATGTTTGACTGGCACACTTAAAAGTTTTATCACATGGCTAAATGATTGACTTTTATATTATGATAAAGTCATGCTTTTCTATAAAAAGTTGCAAGAAATTTTAAATCACGGCCCTATTGGTTTGTTTTACTTTTTACTTAATTAGTGAAAAATAAGATCTAAAATTTACTTTCTTGTGTAAAAAGTGCTATTTAGAATTTTATGCAAATGATAATTAAAGTTTCTATGTAAATAAGTCAGCTATCCATATTTGCAAAGCCAGCATCATTTTCTGTACAGAAACCGGCAAAGTTTTGCTCAAGGCACTATAAACAAAGCAGCTGATAAAATGTTACACTCATAACTGTTAACAAAAACTGTTTCCGCAAATGGTCTTATAGATAATAATAACTATTCCGCCGTGTTAGGTGCAGGAGCTATTATTAGAAGGAGAAGAGGTAAAATTTTGTTTTAGAAATGAGCAATCAATATTGTTTTTCTGCAATTAAGCATAAAATAAAAAATAACTTCAGCCAAAGAGCATTACTGGCATTATACTCAGGCCCATCAATTGGTATGAAAAAAAATAATTTTCCAAGGTATCAAAAAATCAATCAAAATTCAAAAAAACATAAATATTAAAATCAAAAATGTATATATGTATGTCTATAAATACATATGATGATTTATGGCCGCTTAGTAACTGACGGTGACTCACTATAACATCCTACAGTCACGCCGAAACTAAGAGGAGAGAATCGCTGTAGAAAAGGTAATAATTTATTGCGGAAATTTTGTGATAAAGTTAAAAAAATTATAAACTTATCCAAGTTAATCTAACTTAGTCTAACTTATCCTTATGCGTTAGAAAAAAAACAAATAATAAAATAGTGAGATGGCGTCAGTTTTTAAGAAGATATAACAAAAATAAACAAAAAAATAAATTTCAAAAAAGTTCAGTATTTAATTGATTATATACCGCTGAAATTTAATCACGCTTTTCGAAACCACGCCAGTTGTAAACAATAATTGTGTGAAAAGACAAAATCTTCTTTTCAAATTTCCGCCGAGTTGTAAGTAGAAGGCCAAATAGGTCACGTGTCAATTTTAATTAAATATATTTTATATGAAGTGATCTTGACTACGTTTCATCAATTAACCATTGGTAAAAATTAAAACAGGAATTTTACGATTGTGTTTACAAAAAACATTATTATTTGAACCTTGCAGCTTGTTCATTATTTTTATTATAAATACCTATAAATGTATATATTATTAATAAATAGTTCCCATAATATTTTGGATTATTTTTTATTTTGCCCTATCTGCAATGTTCTACGCTCTATAGAAAATGTGGCGTATGACATGACTGACAATCTTTCGAACGTTATAGATAATAGGTACAAAGATGTTTTACGTTTTCGTCGCCTCCACGTGATATTTTTGTCAGCATAAGGTACCCTTCTATATCTGAAACGAATATAAATATTGCTACAAAGTAAAACAATAGGCTATACAAGTCCCTCTACTGGGCACAGGACTCTTTTTTTTATTTCTGAGAAGGTTTTTGGGCAAGGAAATGCCCGCCGTGCTTCCCCAATGCGTGTTGACGAAAATTGCAATTACAAATTTCATTCGTGCTGTCGGGGATCAAACCCGGGAAAATTTACAGCGAATGCCTTGACCCAGATCTATTAATACGATACAAATAAATACGATTTAACATATATAATAAAAAAACTCTTACGTACTTGAAACTTGAACACTTGATAGCTCGTGACGCCTACCGGAAAAAGCACAATGTAATTGAAGATGCGTAACCGCGACATAATTCTCAGTAATGCGCAAGCATAACAGGCAGTATGTAACTTATATATTTGTCATATCTGCAGTCTATTAATCTTTGCACTTTTATAAGTAATACAGAACGTAGTTGCTAGACGGTGTTGACATCGGCTAAAATCTCTGCGATCGCCGTTTCGTCAAGGTCATTCAGGCTAGTTAAAGCCTTAAAATGCCACTACACAGTCAATCCTGTCAAATCAACCATAGGCGGGGTGAATTGTAATGATAGGTAAAAGAAGTTAAAGAATAGATTTGCAATAAATGAAGAACACAATTTGTGTTGTATTTGCGTAAATATTATAAGAAATCATCTACATATATACATCTATTCAAATAAATAAAATTGAAGTGCGTGTTTGCAGTGACAAAATAACAGCTTTTTACTAAACACGTATGAAAGTGTACACGATAATTATAAGAAAAACACAATTTTTGTCATGTTGTTTGTTTATACCGGCTGTCTGTTTGTCTCGGCTGATGTTACAAGGAGTAGTTTAGGCTACTTTTATTTCAGAAAAATAATTAATGTTCAGCGCAAAAATAAAATTAAACGCGGGCAAATTCGCGGGAAACAGCAAGTTACACATACAATGAGTCCAGTTGAAACTAGCCCCATTCATGGAAAAGTTTTTTTTTTATTTTTTTTTATAAGATAAGGGTGACAAACGAGCACACAGTCCACCTGATGGGAAGTGGCTGCTGCGGCCCATAGACATCTACATCTATCCTCTGTTACAAATCAAAATGTAGATGCGTTGTCACCCGTGAGGACTAAGATGGAATGCCTCATTTCCACTAAAAAGGGCCTCCGGCCACCTGCACTCACCAAGCGAAACGCAGAGGTAAACCTCTACTTCACGCTGGTTTTCTGTGAGGTCGTGGTACTACCCCGGTTCGAGCCGGCCCATCCGTGCGACAGCAAAAGCTGCCGCGTGGCTCTACCACATATAAATTTGTTGAGGTTGAGGAGTGCGCGTAAAATTTGTTTCATCTTACGCGTAAAAATAGATTCTACGATGACTACCATGGAAGTCACTCTCTCGCAGAGTCTATATGCTCTTCAAAGCAAGTTAGACACATCACTTTTATTTATCAAACGGAACTAAGATAATTAATTTTAAATCTAACATTATGGATTTCCACAAAGTAACGCCCTAATCTATTATTTGTTGTAAGATCAGTGTAAAAAAAAACCCGACTGCGTTAAACGTTTACTGAAAAGAGAAAACAATTTACCTTTGTCACTTGCACAACTAAGACTAATCTAACGACACACAAATCTTAAAATCCATCAAGCCGTTTAGAATACAGAGCGTGCCAAAGAAATAGACTCGAAAAACATTACCCTTTTTCTGGGGCAGTTGGGTAAAAATTAAAACATATGTGAACTACACGCGGTAGAAATGAAACCTTCAGAAAACTTGACGAATCCAGATTATCTGTAGGATATTTGTAGGGTTTATTTATTTAAATATTGTTATAAAAAAAAATAATACGAGTAGGCTACGAAGAATCATATAAAGAGGAGTTCGAGATAATAGGAAAAACTTTATACTGTATCATTGTAGAATTGTACATGGTCATTGTAGAAGCGTGCTCGTCGCGACCCCTGCCAGCCCTTTTCAGGGCTGCAATTCTACTCAGCTGCGCACCCATGCCAACGAGGGTTAGGGCGTCCCCCCAAGGCGACGCACACCAGCTCGTCCCCGTTGGTGTGGAATGTAGCGCGCAAAACGGCGATGGAGACCGCCACCCGTCACGCACAGCCCGACACGGCGGAAGGTGGAGGACAGAGTGCAGAGTTGGCACGTGGAATGTTAGAGGAGGCATGAGAGATAAGACGAATGAGTTGATCGAAATAATGAAAGAAAGAGAATTAGATGTCGTGTGTATGTCGGAGACCAAACGGAAGGGCAGTGGTACTGAAGAGCTCCCTGGCGGGGCGTTTGCTCTATGGTCCGGAGTCCCGGAGAGTGAGAACGCCTGCCAGGGAGTTGGGGGTGCTGCTGTCTTCTCGGTTGGTCGATGTTATGACTGAATATAAGTTTGTGAACTCAAGACTTCTCTGGGCTCGGTTTAAATTGGGACTGACGAAGTTATTCCTTTTGGCTGTTTATGCGCCGGTAGCTTCGTCATCCAGGGCTGAGCTGGAGGAGTTTTGGGAGAATGTAAGAGAAGTTCTAGATTTGGCTAGGGGAAACGAAAGAATTGTTGTATGTGGTGATTTGAATGGATGGGTTGGTACCGCTCGACCAGGGTACGAGTCGGTACTTGGAAAGTTTGGCGATAAAAGGGTTAATGATGCTGGCAAGCTTATACTGGCGGTATGCAAGGAAAAGGGTCTTCTTGTGACAAACACTATGTTTAATCACAAGAAAATCCATATGTATACTAGAGAAAGAAAGAATGAGAGAAGTATGATCGATTTGTTCCTGGTGGATGACCGACTGCGAAAACGGGTTATGGATACGCGAGTGTTCAGGGGTGCTGACCTGGGAACGGATCACTATCTAGTGATTACTAGATTTAGGGGTCTGTTCGCGGGTTGGCGCTACCGGACGGCGGTGACAGAACCACAGTCGGTCTGTCGCATCCGAAGCTGGAGGCTTCAGGAAGCGGATACTAGGTACAAATATCATGCGAGGGTAGCCAAAAAGCTTGACACCATCGATGGTAGAAACGAATGTGTAGAAAGAACATGGCAGAACCTTAGAGATGGAATGGTAAGTGCAGCGGAAGAAGTGTGTGGAACAATAAAAAGTGGCAGTAGTAAAAGAAGAGATGCATGGTGGAATGATGAAGTGAAAGAAGCTGTAAAGAAGAAGAAGAAAGCATGGTTAGACTACTTGGCCTCTAGTAATGATAAGGATATGAGAGAGAAGATGAAAGAAAGATATAGGCTGCAGAAAGTTCACACGAAAGCATTGATTGAGGAAGTGCGTGAAAGGTGTAGAATGGAAGCGGACGAAAGGTTGTCGCACAACTTTAAGGAGAACTCCAAACTATTCTGGAAAGAAGTTGGAAGGACCCGAAGTGGTGCGACGGCCTTAAGAATGAACAAAGTGCTTTCGAGAACTAATGACGTCCTCTCAGAAACGTCATGCAGCGATGGAGCGAATTTTATAGAGAAATGTATGCGTGTGATGATCTTAGTGAGGGAACCGGGGATGACGCCGTGACTGGTACGCCAGACCCGGACCTCGATGACACTGAGGTCATCAGTATGAAAGAGATTGAACGTGCGATTCGAAGTTTGAAATGTGGTAAGGCTGCGGGACTAGACAGAGTTACTGCTGAAATGGTCAAGTATGGTGGGCCTCGCGTCTGGGACAGCTTTCATCTGCTGTGCAATTTGTGCTGGCGGACGGGGGATGTCCCGGATGATTGGCGATCCGCAGTCATTGTGCCTTTATATAAAGGTAAAGGTTCACATTTTGACTGCGGGTGCTATCGGGCGATCAGCTTGACCAGTTTAGCAAGTAAAGTTTACTCGAAGGTTTTGACACGTAGGATGCAAGAGAAATCGGAAAGATTTATATGGGAGGCACAATGCGGATTTAGACCTGGAAGAGGATGCACGTATCAAATGTTTTCCCTCCGCATGATCACGGAAAAGTTTCTGGCTGCTAACCAGAAGATTTTCTGTGCTTTTGTGGATCTTGAGAAAGCATTTGATAAGGTTGTAAGGAAGAAAATGTGGGAACTGTTGCCGGGGTATGGTGTGGATGGTCGATTGCTAAGGGCTGTGCAGTCTCTTTACTGTGACTGTAAACCCTGTGTGCGGGTAGGGCATGACCTGTCACCCATGTTTAGCGCCCAAACGGGCGTAAGCTGTATCTCGACAGCTGTTTACAAAAGCTGAAAGATAGCTGTTTGGGTGTGAAATTGGGTGACATAAAAGTAAATTGTCTGCTGTATGCTGATGATGCAGTGCTTATTGCACCATCAAAGGCAGAACTGCAGGCATTAGTTACGTGTATGAAAGAGGAATGTGAAATTAAAGGTCTCCGTTTGAACGCAAATAAAACTAAGGTTCTGGTATTTGAAAGGGACGAAGAGAGAACGAAGTGTGAAATATGGGTAAATCAGGAATGTCTAGAACAAGTGAATGAAATTGTATACTTGGGGAGTGCTTTTAGCCGGGATGGAAGATGTGATTTAAATGTGGACAGGCGTGTCGCTGCCGGGAACAAAGTCAATGGTGCCCTGACTGCGTTAGTCAAAAGGCAAGGCGTAGTGAAGAGTGCACGCCTTGCAATACATAACGCAGTGTTGGTACCGACTTTGTTATATGGCAGCGAAACCTGGGTATACCAGAAGAAGCATAAAAGCAAGTTGAATGCAGTGGAGATGCGATCTCTTCGTAAAATGTGCGGCGTTACCATGGCCGACCGAAAGCGAAACGAAGAGATTCGCAATATGGCAGGTTTGAAAGATGACCTTATCACAAAAATTGATAAGGGCGTGCTTCGGTGGTTTGGGCACGTTGAGAGAATGAGTGAAGACCGAATGGTGAAGAAAATATATAGCGCGAAAGTTAATATTAAAAGGTGTCGAGGTAGACCGAGACTAACTTTCGAAGACCATGTGAGCAAATTGCTCAAAGAGGGTAGGGTCAAGAGTACTCGGATACCTAGACGTGCATGTATGAAGAAGATAATGAATCTGAAAGAAGCGAAAGAGGTATGTAAGGATCGTGACACTTGGCGATCTGTTCTCTCTGGCTACCCCGTCAGGGATTGTGCGTGAAGATAAGTAAGTAAGTAAGTTTATACTGTATTCTATCTCATTCTGTCGAATACTAAATTTTCAATAGATGTATATGTTTGTCTCTTTTTATTGTCGCTTTTTCGTTTCATCGAGTTTCAAATCACAACGATTCTAAAGAAGATTTCACTTCAAACGTCATTGTACACTCAAATTGTTAACCTCCTCTTATTTTCAAAGTCATACTAGTGCATTACCGAGCAGTGTGCATATACTTCCTACACTCTATGGGTGCTCCAGATGAGGTTAAGAACAATTAAATTCGTCGCTCTGTTTCTCGATCCGCTTCTACTATACTTGATGGCTTATATAGATGTCTAATAATAATATAGTAATAATATTTTATACTTATGCATTTTACTACATTTATATATATTTATGTATATTTATCATTTTCATTGACACATTTGTACAACCCAACCAGATGAGAAAATTGTAATATCCCAAAACATAATAATAACAAATGTCTATGGGCCACAGTATTCACTTACCATCGAGTTGACTGTGTGCTCGTTTGTAACTCTTATTCTATAAAAAAAAAAAACTTATCGCCTCACTTTACCATTCGTAAAGACGGCCTTATCATACTTCGGAAAAACATTTTCGTGCCTTGTTTCTTATTAAAATCACTTCTGTTTACAACTTTTCAAATAATTCAATAGCATTTGATCAAACGAGTATCGACTCGTTATTCCCTCAACGATATTAAAAATTCAGGTAAGTCTAAAGGATGTCTTTGACGAAATTTATGAAATTCTTTTGTTCAACTATTCCATGTTTTATGACATTTTCAATTTAAGAGTGACATACTATGTAAATCGACTATTTTATTATAAACTTTTCTACTATTGAAATTTTTGTATTCTTTGTGTATATCGTCAAATATATTTTAATCGTTCAACATTTATTCGTTCTTCTTATTCTTCTTCTTCTTCTTCTGGTACCTCTCCAACTAGCGAAAGTTTGCAGTCAGCTTAGTGAACTCCAATCTATTCTTCGCGAGGCGAAACAGTTCGACGGCAATCGCGACCACTGTTCACTATCTGATGTTACATAGCCACTTATTTCTGCGACATCTTTTTCCAGCAACTTTTCCCATCACAATGAGTTTTAGGAGTCTGTACCTCTCGTGCCTGAGTACGTGCCCTAAATATGCGACTTTTCTCATTTTAACAGTTGTTAGTTGTTCTAGAATTATAAAATTTTGTTTTTAATCTACATCGTATTTTAATGCTTTAGCACGAATGCTTCGAATTGAACGGAGAAGAAACACACTAGCACAGAATATTAGCGTAAGAAAAGCAACATAATGCTATTGTGTTTTGTATGATGAGTGATGACACTGCAAATCCGTTAGCGCTACCGGTACGGCCTATCAAAAGTCCACAGGTGAATATTGGCCTACCCATTCATTGCCTTATAGGAGGGATATTTGCCACTGTTACCACGCTTAACAGACGACTGGGCAGTAGCAGTTTTTTTAAGTTATTGGTTGTTATTAGAAAGACGCTGAAGACCATCTCTTGGTTTGTTTCCCTCTGTCCCCTCTTGCGATAACCACGAAACGATATGCATAGTGGATATTCTTAAACGGTCAACCGCAGATCCATCTTTCTTATAATTTGATTCCATATTAGTCTTCAGGTGTAAAAACGAATCTGGATTTTCATTCTTAAATAAAGATATATCTATCTATTTTTAAGTAAAGATGTATCTATGTATTCTTAAGTAATGATCAATCTATATATCTATCTATATATAGGTATCTATGGGCCACAACATCCACTTACTATGAAGTAGAGTATCTGCTATCGTATGCTCTTCCCGTAGTTAGAAATTGTTAAAGTTAACAACGTTATAACGCTAAAAAAAGCTGCATAAAGTTTACTATAATTAGGACTGACATTTTACGTCCTCTTCCTTTAAAGCATTTTTCCATTTTTGTACAGAAAAAAGAAAACAAATTATGACGTACAAATTTAACGTATCACTCTTCACACTGTACGGCGGCTTTTTATCATTTTGCTGTGTATGGTTACTGGCACACTGCCAGATGTTTATTTAACACTTCCTATTTGGTCGTTCAGAGATTTCACATATACACAACCCTATTCTTAATTTTCATAAAACCCTATTCTTCATAAATAAAGTCGGTGTTGATAACACTTAATTTTTTACTAACATCTAATATCTCCTACGGGTTATAATACATATGTACCAGCTATATTACTGCTGCAATACCAATGGATACGCTTGACCTGGGCAGGACCTCACTCTCACAGAATATCGACGTTTGTAGAGAACTGGCGACCCTTTATACCGGTAACGGGGCTTTTCATCTTTGTCCTCTTATCTTGAGGCACAGTATTCACCTACTCTTAAGTGGATTGTGTGCTTGCTTGTCATTCTTACTCTATAAAGAAATCATTGCTTATGACATGGTCCTATATCGCAGGCTGTTGAATATCAAGCTCCACTTGTGCTGGTGGAATTCTTGACTAAAATAAGAACTTCAATATGTAGACTGTATAGGTAATTTATTGGTTGCTATAACAGAGGTAGCCGTAATGCGTGCGTTCGCGACCGGGTTGTTCCGAGCAAGAGAGCGTTGTTGTCGTGCCGCGTTGTGGTGCCATGAAGGTGGTGGCGCCGTGAAGCGCCCGCAGAACCGGTTTGAGGTCCGCCGCCCGACGACACGAGCCGGGGAGAAGAATATGCAGTGACGTCAGGAACACAGGCCAAATGAGGAAACTCGCTCTGCGATATGCAGGGAGGGCGCGAGGAGTTTCTTGGTGTGAAAGACTTCGTATTCAGCCGTACAATAAGAGTAATTGCCACAACCCAAAGGATCAGCAGGTTAGGTGTATTGCAATGGCTCGAAAAACGGACAAATGATAGAAAATAATAGCTTTTAGGAGGCTGCCGTAGGTGGCCGTTAAGGAAGTGTAGGACGGTAAAGGCCCTTCAATAAATAGAGCGAAGACCTGGTAAGAGATCCAGGAAGTCGATGGATGCAGATGGCTCAAGACCATACTTTGTAGCATTCTTTGGAGAAGGTCTACGGTTAGTAGTAGACTTGATAGTCATCAGTGATGTTTTGGCTGTAATGATGACGATGGTGATGATATTATCATATAGAATAGTATATTTATTTCTAAATAGTCGCTATAAAGAATTAGTTAAATATGTTTACAGTATATATAGTTGTAGCTACAGTATCTCGGTCCTGAGTTCGCATAATGTGGTAATGAATAAAGCATTTCTTTCTTTATTTATTGCTTTGTTTCTTTCCCATTTCATCATTTCAATAATATAACAGTAATAGTAGATCAATTTTATTCCTTTTTATAATCCCTTATTATTTTCCATTTTTTTTACACTTAGTGTCATAGAATAAAATTAATGCATGTTGTGATTACCTATAAAATGAAATGCAGTTATCATGAGTGTTCAAATATCATGTACGTATTATAATATGTAATACAGTTGTCATTTCTGGTGATCCTAATCCTAAAAAAAATATTTATTGGCATGTGCTTTCATAATTATCGTAAATATCCACTTTGCAGTTAATTCACATTTCCCGCCGATTTAAACTTTTTGTACAATGTCAAAATAAATTATCTTTAACTTTAAATATTAAAATAAAAGGCAATTTTCAAAAATAATGAAAATATAACGTAAAGTATTCAATAAAATTGGCAACTACTTGACAAAATGACAAGGATAGGGTAATCCCCTTGTATAACATTTGAAAATAGCGAGAAATGATAGAGAAATGATACATTAGTTATTGGCCAACTGCGACCATTTTGTTCAACCGGGCTAATGACCTCTTGGTTGGAGAAGATCCATAATAAGATATCACACACCTGTCGCAACGCAGACGTTATACAATACTATAATAGATATGTAACAATATTATTATACCTCCTTTAAGTGTAGCTTGTTTAGTTCGAGCTAATTGTTTTCATTGTATCGTAAACTTAAAAAAAAGTTTGCTCTATTGACCACCATTGAAATAAATAATAATAATAATATTTCTAATAATAATGGCTATAAGTGGATAAAATGAAAAGGAATTTGACGTGAACTTAAACAGTATTATTTATAGTTGCATAACAAAAAGAGACAAACGTATACTACAAACATTATACTTTGAAACAAGTCGTCACTGGAATGGCAAAATTACTGGAGCAACAAAAAGCCACTTCGAGAAAAAGACATATATTATGTTTTATTTTTAATAAAAAAATCATATCTTTTTAATTTATCATCTGATTTTAATCAAATAACCTTGATATGGAAACCTTTTCCATTTTTTTATTTTTATTCATATTCAGTATGATACTCCAAGGGCCCTTTTAGGAAATAAGTGGTGGATAAGTAATATGACCTCATTTCAGAGTATGTTAAATTTAATTAAACGCCGTCAAGTTAAACTTTCTTTGCCATTTAAGCACACTGATAACACATAACATAAAGAAATGGGAGTACGATAAAATTTATTTTACTATAACTATACTGCTAGGTAAAATTACTTCAAGGACATGTTTTACATATTCACATATCAGCATAAGAACATATGGGGATAATTTACTAAGATCATCAAAATAATCAGATAATTTACTAAGTTAACCACAATCTCTTTAAAGTGAACTACATTAAAAATACTGATGTCTTTAATTAATTTAAAAAGACGGCTATAAATTATATTGAATTGTCTTAAAATAAACAAATTAGATACTTTTAAATTACGTAACAATTATCAATATTAACTAAACGACTTTTTTTTAAGCTCAAAGGTCCCAACACAGGGTTACGTGAAATACCATGCACTTACCACATGCGGCCAACCAGGAGAAACGACTAGCAATAAGTTTGACACGGTTGCGGACATTAAGAATCAGTTTCGCGAAAGTCATTCCGTGGTCGAATGTGACTTCTAGGTATTTGGGTGTTGATTGCCAGTGGATCTGGCGGCCGAATGGGGTGAACTTACTTAACGATTTTTTGGGATTTAGGTTTTGACCATTGAGAGAGGGGTGCCTTTGAAAGTATATTACTACACTTTTCTTTACGATTTACACCGATTTTCCACAAGCGGAACCAATTGGTGGACGGCTGTTTAGAGTATCTTGGTGAGTATACTTTTGTTTTCATGGGCAACGAAAAGTGTCGTGTCATCGGTGAAAAGAGTTGTACTAACTACTGGGTGCTTCGGGATGTCACTCGTGAAGAGTATAAAGAGGAGTGGGAAGAGGACTGAGCCTTGAGAGACTCCAGCCTTTAAAAGGCGTTTCGAAGATAGAGGTTGTAGTGTCTTAGGGCCGTATTTCTTGCTCTGATCAGCTGCCGAATATCTCTCGTAAACTTCGAGTGTTGATTGTTCGAAAACCGAACCTTACGAGAGAATTCTTCGACTACGGAGTAAAAGTGGGCTCATAGCGCGCTAATCACCTCATTGGCTACCTCAGCAGAAAAGAAGAAACTGTTTATCTCCTCGTTTATTTGTTTTGGGATAAGGAGAAGATAATTTTATCTCTTGTCAGTGAATGTATTCGGGGGATAAATTTTTGGTCCCCAGCCCATTCTAGCCGTGATGGGGAGTCTATTTTGTAGTGAATTTTATCTAAGTCGGAGACTCAGGTTTGACCTCAAGCTTACGCTAGTCCAGGATGGTTTTGGTCTGAAGGACCTCACTAGTGACCTAGCTTAGCTGCAACAAGAACGTTGTATAGTCCGAGTCTAGTTCTAAGATCGTCTCGATCGATGATATTGACAACCTGACATATTCGAGTATTGCTAAATTAAGGATGTCCGGTCGTTGGCTGGTAGAGAACGAATAGCAAGTTGGGATCTCAGGCATGATAATATCGAAGTTCAGTCGCTCCGTGAGATCGAACAAAGTTATACCATTTGCCTTATTATAGTTCCAGGAGGAGAACTTGCTGTTTAGGTCTCCAGCTAATATAACACTGGGGCTAAACTTTAGTAAATCTGATGTATCGGACTCTAACAATTCTTTAAGCGGTGGTAGGTACGCTGATACAACGGCTAGAGGTGGATGGCCAAACAGAGCTATCCTACAAATTGACTCTTATATGTATATTAGGGGCGGAGCGTCGATGGGTACACAGTGCAAGGACCTATTGTAGTAGATCAAGGTTACACCTTTGGGACTGGTCAACCTATCGTTTCTAAGATGTAGTTTGCGATCTTAGGATCGCGATGGCTCGGCTTCAAAAAGATATCTTGCACCAGTATAACGTCTACGTCATGGTTTCGCAGAATGAGGGTGATCTCTTCTTTTTGGCTTCTGAGGCCGTTCGCGTTAAACAATGCGGCAGTCTGAGAGCGTGGTATTGTTCTACCTACCTGTTGTACTGCCATTCTGATACTTAAGTGAGGTGATTAGGTGATGCTCAATCGTAGCGTTGAGCTTATGCTGAGGGGTGGTGGCTCTGCGAAGTTTGCAAGTTAGAGAAGATAATTCAGCTAGTGAGATGTCGGCGGCGAAGAGAGAAGAGCCTTGTGGGATGGGATTTGGATTGGGGCCCTGAGGGGGGTGGCAATGGCCGTGAGTCGTTTCACCCAAGCGTTGGGTTTCGACGCGAAAGGCGCGAGCAGGCTTGCACCTTGGCAAAATAATATAAATCAAATCGGCGTTTCCGAGATTTCAGTGATCAAAAAAAAAACAGCAACACACATTTCCACAAATCCTTCCACAATTTGATGTCTGAATTTGTATTTTAAGTCTACAATACACTTAATCTTAGCACACTTCTAATACTAATAAATGGAATATCAATATCTGATTTGAGAATAGTTAAGCTTACATATATTAAATGGTAGTACTCATCCCCCATCCCTCATCTGAACGGGACCTAATTGCAAGTTACTATCTGAGCGGAATAGTGACGATTCACACGGTCATTCCATGCAGAACAATGCGTAAGAATACTATTTTGTACGCAGTAATTGAACGTAGTTAATCAAAAGTTATTAAGAATTATTTTCACTTTATTTTTTGTGTTTAGTTCTTTGAAGACGACATTTACATTTAATGTGTGTGTGTGTGTGTGTGTGTGTGTGTGTGTGTGTGTGTGTGTGTGTGTGAGTGTGTGTGTGTGTGTGTGCGTGTGTGTGTGTGTGTGTGTGTGTGTGTGTGTGTGTGTGTGTGTGTGCATGCTCAAGTGTGCCAGCCATGTCATGGCAGAATAGTTAGTAACCGTGGCTTGTTCACCCATGGTATATATAATGGTATATATATATAAACCTACTCACACGATCTAGCCATGTGTACATTAAACTAGAAGCATTTCAATTTCATATCACCTCTGAAAAAAAAATGTGCATTGCACGATAGCGATAACATGTACATGTGAAATGGATAGCTATCGTGCATTTTAGATAGGTTTCAATCGGGGTTGCCGTGGAAAAAGTCAAAGAATTAAAGGGCCGATCCAAATCTGAAACAATTCCGTGCGAAGCAAACACCACAATTGATCCAGTAGTGAAACAATAAAAATCCCCTGCGATTCGGAAAATCTCCTTTATTTTTTTGTATTCGTATGTAAATTTATAGTGATAAACTTCTGTGAAACTTTTTAAAGGGAATCTTTTCGGACTTTACATGGCCTCTGGTAACCGAAGAGTGTTGGTGTAGAAAAACCCATCAACTTATTACATAACGTGGGTGTCGTAAGAGGTGACTATGAGAAATATTGGAAAAGTCTTACGTCATCACCATCTCTTTAAACGAGTCGTGAACCAGTCAAACCGCGACTGGAGTGATCTGGGATATCTGGTATTGTGATTGTCAATTCTCCTGCTATGTGTGACGATTAAGACAAATCCTCATTGCAACGGGAGAAGCCCAAGTACAGCAGTGGACTTTGACAGGCTTATAAAGAAAAAATTAAAAGAAAGGTTTTATTATTCACAGAAGCAATTTGGTTAAGTTGATTGAAGAGCTGATAGAGCTAATAAAAATCTGCTTCTTCTTCTTCATCTTCAGTAACTAAACAGTCCATAGCCGAAATGTGCTTTTCACATAGTTGAGAGGTATAGCCATAATTATGGCATGGCAGGCGATTACAAACAGCAGTACAAGTCTTTCGTCATGTTTGAGGCTTTTTCCAGTATGAATCAATTAGCAACAGTAGGCAAATGGTTAAAGCTGCGGACTGCATATTCAATAAGCCGTGGGTTCGAATCCGCCATTTACCTACTGTGGTGAAGCACTTTTAACTCAAGTATTTTTTGCTTTTTTGAAGTGCTTGATGATAGTACTAGAAAAAATTACTGACTTCTCCCGGAGCGCGTGAGATCTTCGAAATCTTCCTTAAATCGCCTGAAGTGCTATCATTTTGATGCTATCACCTGCTTTTTGACTATAATTTTAAATAAGTGTGGGAGCAAGCATCCAGAAGGAGTGGATGGCATCGCGAATTTTTTCGTGATGTATGTTATTTGTATGTTGTGTGAAATTCGAAAGCCTTCATTAATCTAAATAATTCAATAAAATTGCCAAGAAATGCACCACGTCTTACACTAGCTCACCAACTAAAGCATGCCAAGCTTTATGAGACCAACTTGGACCTACCTTCAAAATGAATGAAGGTGGTAGGTACTGAACATGATTCGATATGTCGATGCTGAGTATTCCAATGCTGGAAACAGTTCAGGCAATGGATATGAGGAGTTGAACTCGACTAGATTTTATCCTTTCCAATCCTAGACTTTGAAGATCTAAACTTCATAAACATTTTGTGCTGGCTGTATTGGAATGGCCAGTGTAAAACTCGTCATGCGATAACACACAGCTTTGTGAAACACCAGCATTCACAGGTTTGCAATGGCACAGTGGCAAACGAGCACTTAGTTCACCTGGTGTTAGATAGATGCTGAGGCTCATAGAAATCTACATCTATCCTCGATTAAGAATCAAAATGCAAATGCGTTGTCAGCTCTAACTACTATGGTGGAATGCCTCGTTTCTCACTCACTCATCATACGAATCATTAAGCTGCTATTTTACGCAAGTATTCTGTGAAGCATGGCCCTTCTTCGTTCGAGCCAACCATAACATAATTGCAGCATGGTTCTATCATGTATAAAAACTTACTGGTGCATGATATTATAGGAGTCTCATTTTTGAGATGAACATTGAACAAAGGAGCGCTATTCTTGCGTATGTTTAATAGGAATGGAAGCAATTGCATGAAACTACTCGTAACAACGCTTTTAAGTGATATGCATTAAACGGAATAATAAAAAGCTTTTTACTTAAAACTACTTTTATTATCTTACACTTAAGCGTTAGAGTGTTAATTGTTTAAACTTAACCGTTTTCAGAGCAACCGCCATAACTGAAATGAACTGAACTAAACCGACTTAAGTGGCAGTGTACTGTCATATGGCTTGAAGTACCGATAACCAATTGTGAAAAAAGATTCTAGAGCGGCAGCCTCGTACCAGTAAGCCCCAATACATGGTTGTTAAGGAAGTTGATGAATACAGGTGGCAATAAACTTTGCTTTGTGAAATTATTTAGTGAAGACCTATATTCAGCAGTGGACTCTGAAATAATGATGATGATGATGAAACGTTTGACAAAATTTTTCTCCACGTTCATCGTACATGCTGCCGAGACAGAGCGTTAACAAAAGTGTGGGTTTAATGCATAATCATAACATGATAATATCAAAAGAGTGATGTATGTTGCTTGTGCAAACAAAATTGAGAAACTTATTTTTTTAACTAAGGTATAAGGTAACCAATAGGTATCTTTGTTCAAATTAACTTGAATCATTCGTAAGATAGAGAATTAGCTGCATTGTTTTACGCTTTTCCTGAAAGGTTCGCATAATGCGTATCGTTTTAGACGGCTACACCTAATGTTTTCTTTTGCAGAGATGACTTTTATTCTACTTTTTCAGGCCATACACATGACCAATACTCTATTTATAAGTAAATAGTCAACCTCCTTGACAAATCCAAAGAATGAAAAAAAGTAATTTTGTACATAAATTCACAAAAAATTCTCGAAGTAATTTTCTAAACAACAGATCTACACTAGGTCACGTCGCATAGCTCTCACTATCCCACAGCATGTACGTGCTTCTATTGATAAAATGAAAGGCTTTACTCCAAAAAAATTTTGGATATTTTATCGACTTAATATAATATATTTATTATATTAGAACACATTTTTTAGCACAATATTAAATCTACATTTTTGATGTTTTATTTCGATTTTTATCACTTCTCAAATTAAATTAAGTAAAAATGCTAAAATCTACTTAACTAAAAATGGCGCGCGGGTTTCGACTTTAAGCTACTTGATACGTTAAATGTAACAAAACCTACCAAAAATACATGTGAGGTCCGAGTTTTATATTAGGCTATTTAATAAGATACAATGCAGAGAATGATGAAATCATAGGTAAGGAACCTCTTTCGATATAATCAAAGTATTATTAGGACTTATTTATAAAAGTCCTACTGCTAGAATAATCGTAACTGTTGATCATGAGGTCCCAGACCAAAAATCAGGTGCCGTGATTTTCTGTCAAGAAATTCTTAGTAGCAGCTCGAAGTCAGAAAGCTGGTGGTGATTCACTCCCGTGCCTCAGAAAGTACGTAAAGTCGTTAGTTCTGCAGCTGATCTCTCTCTAGTCGTGTCGGATTGCCATCCCATCGGACTTTGAGAGTGAACGAATAGAGAGTGCACCTGTGCTTGCTAGCATACACATGGGCACTATAATCCTGTCCTGCGCAGATGGCTAGTCTCCGTTGAGACTGGCCGCCTTGACCGAAATTCTGTCTGAAGGACATTACTGTTGTTACTGCTTGGCAAAGGCCTCCTCTCATTTCTTGAGTTCGCTGCGTTGCTCAAGTGCCTGTTTACGGACTCCAAAAGGCTTAGAATCAATTTTCTTCCTCAAACATACAGGTTTTCCCTTTATGATTTTCTTCTTTTTTGATGGTAGCGACTTGAAATTGAGGGTATTCCCCGGCGGCCCCGCTATTCCTAGCTACGTTGGCGGCCATGGTAACGGCGGTGCAGATGGTGCTAAGAATCTCCTGTGGAGGTTTGGTTGCCACCTAAAACGACTCGACCTGGCAACATAAAACGCACGCCTAGTGACGACTGACGAGAAGATCCTGGAACTGGAAGAAGGGATAGACAAGTTGCGCTGGGATATTATAGGATTATCTGAGGTCCAAAGAGAGGGAGAGGACACGGTAATCCTCGAATCCGGCAACTTGTTCTATCACCGGGAGGACGACCGAGTGTCGGATTTATCGTCTACAAGTCTCTCGTTAACAACGTGATAAAGATTGTGAGCGTGTCGACGAGGGTTGAGTACCTTATACTCAGAATAACCGAACGGTAATCTTTGAAGGTCATACAGGTTTACGCACCAGCGGCAAATCCCGATGAGGAGGTGAACGAAATGTATGAGGATATCTCTGAAGCAAATAAAAGCTTTTACAAAAATTTACTTCGCAAATATCCGCGTTATAAAATAAAATGATGTGTCTTACCTAGTATGAAGAAGCACCTCCCGCCCTCCCTCAATTGCGTGCACTATCCCCGTCACCACTAATCCCAGCACCGCTACTTCCAACACCACTACACTAGGCAAGACACACCACTGACGATAATACGACACGTGTTTCGCCTCTACACGAGGCATCCTCAGGTGATATAGACTCTACGGTGGCAAACCGCTAAGTAAAGCTTACCACCAGTACCAGCCACCGTAGAGTCTATATCACCTGAGGATGCCTCGTGTAGAGGCGAAACACGTGTCGTATTATCGTCAGTGGTGTGTCTTGCCTAGTGTAGTGGTGTTGGAAGTAGCGGTGCTGGGATTAGTGGTGACGGGGATAGTGCAGGCAATTGAGGGAGGGCGGGAGGTGCTTCTTCATACTAGGTAAGACACATCATTTTATTTTATAACGCGGATATTTGCGAAGTAAAAATTTTTGTAAAAGCTTTTATATAATGGATTTCCGCAAAGTAACGCCTGATTCTATTAATTATATCTGAAGCAAATCATTCCTCCAGAACTCACTACACGGTGTCAATGGGAGACTTGACAATGCAAAACTAGGTACAAGAGAAAACGGTGAGCTGATTGAAGGTAGGGAAATTCGGAATAGGGCAACATAACCAAAGTGGCCAGTAGCTGGCCACTTTCATAAAAAAGCGACTCCTTATGATAAACAATTTCTTCAAGAAAACTGAGATCGACTTCATTATAACGAGTAGACGCCAATTGTTCAGTGATATGTCAGTGATCGCGAGGGTGAAAAATTATAGTGATCACCGAATGGTTAGAGGTACACTGAACTTAAGTGTTAAGTTGGAGAGGTGTCGCCTAATGAAGTCAACGTTCCGTCCCCCTCGTGCTTTAATCCAAAGTCCCGAAACCTTTCGGCTCGAGTTACAAAACCGTTTATGTTGCCTAGAAGATTGCAGTGCAGTGGAAGATATTAATGCGGTCGGAGCTAAATTTTGCAAAAACCGCCGCAGAAGAACACAAAACTTTCCGATTACACTCTTAATCTCATGGCTGTTAGAAATGAAATGAAGCTGCTGTCTTCAGCAGATTTGCCAGCATACAGGCAAATGAACAGACAGATCTTCCATGCGGCGGGACTTACGTAACTTTAATACTGCTCGTATTGAAGAAGCGATCAAATGGAACCAGGGCTCCAAAGTTTTTGAGATATGTCTGCCAAAAAAGCCAACTGTCGAAGCTGAATAGCAAATATGGCAGCATTGTTTTCAGGATATCTAAGATTTTGAGTGAGATTGAGATGTTGTATGGACAGCTGTACACATCGTCGTTAGAGCCATACGCAAGTGTGAGTAACGATCCAAGAGCAAGTCTTATCCAACACTATTCCGATGATATCCCGGACGTCAGTCTGATTGGGATTAGAATAACTATCCAGCACCTAAAAACGGCAAGTGCTCGGGCGAGGATGGAATTACAGCGGAGCTTCTGAAAGCGGGTGGAAAACTGGTACTTAAAGTCCTTCAGAATCCTCCATGGTGGCACTACTCCGGAGACGTGGGGTGGTCTTGTTTTTCAAGAAAGGCAACTACGCTCCCTTGAAGAACTACAGACCGATTTCCCTTCTGAGCCGCGTTCACGTGCTGTTTTCGAGAATCACTACGAATCGTCTCACACGCAGACTCGACGACTTCCAGTCTCCCGAACTATCCGGTATACGAAGAGGCTTTAGCACCATAGACCACATACATACCTTTCGGCAAATTGTACAGAAGATCGAGGAGTACAATCTGCCACTAATTCTTGCATATGTAGACTATGAGAAAGACTTTGATTCCGTCGAAATTTGGGCGGTGCTGCAGTCACGTCAGCGGTGCCAAGTTTACTTTTGGTATATCGACAGTATACAGAAACAGAGTACGAAACCTATATAATCCTATATATATATATATATATATATATATATATATATATATATATATATATATATATATATATATATCCCCTAAACTCTTCACTGCTTCATTGGAAGACGTTTTCAAGCTTCTGGACTGGCTGGAAAGGATACGGATTAATATCAATGGCGAGTACATCACTCACCTTCAATTTGCCGACGATATAGTCCTTATGGCAGAATCGCTGGAGGACCTAAGCACCATGCTCAATGACCTCAATAGTGTCTCCCAATTAATAGATCTTAGGATGAACATGAACAAAACAAAGATCATGTTTAATGTCCATGTCACACCTATGCCGGTAGTTGTTGGGAGCACTAAGCTTGAAGTTGTTGATATTTACCTGGGACAAATAGTCCGACTAGGTAAGTCCAACTTCGACCGAGAGGTCAATCGATGGATTTAACTCGGCTGGGCAGCGTTCGGGAAACTACGACACATCTTCTCGTTAGACATACCTCAAAACCTGAAAACGAAATTGTACAACCAGTGCGTGTTGCCAGTGATGACCTACGGATCTGAGACGTGGTTTTTCACTGCTGGCCATATGAGAAAGCTTAAGGTCACTCAGCGAGCTATGGAGAGGGCTATGCTCGGGGTTTCTCTGCATGATAAACTTAGAAATGAGGATATCCGCAGTAAAATCAGAGTGACCGACATAGCCCAACGGATTACTAAGCTGAAATAGCAATGGGCCGGCCACATAGCTCGAAAAACTTACAACCGATTGGGAAAAAAGGTTCACGACTGGCTGTCTCGTACCGGCAGGTGAAGTGTAGGACGACTCCCAAATAGATGGAGTGAAAACCTGGTAAGACATGTAGGAATTCGATGGATGCAGGTGGCTCAGGGCCGTGCTTTGTGGCATTCCTTGGGGGAGGCTTTTGTTCAGCAGTGGACTTGTGAAGGGCTAGAATGATGATGACAATGACCAAAGACGGTTAGAAACGTCAAAGATGCGGTAATGCTGTTTTATTGCCACTAAAAATTATCTGCGTAAGCAAGAAAGCAAATTGAACATTCGCTGTCACACTTTTACTATTTTTAACAACTAACCTTTCCTGACGTATTGCCGCTAGTTCCAACATATTTAATATACTTAGATTATAAATAATACTTATTGAAACTCACTCTATTGTTTAATTTACCACTGGTTCGAAAAAAATCTCTGTCCTGGGAAGAACCAGGAAGAAACCCAGCGCGACTTTAAAAAAATAACAGCTTACAGTCATGTTTGTTACAAAATAAACAACACAAAACAAATTAGAAATAGCTTGGTAGCGATCACCTCATTCCCAGAAGTTATTATTATTCATAAATTCCTTAATATAATAATAACCCTTTTTATACATACTTTATTATATTTGGGTTTATATAAAGTTTTTGAACTTTGAGCAAGTCTATCTTTGTATATTTTTTTGGGATTTTGTTGTAAAAACGTAATACATCGCCTAAGAATGAATTACTGACTCGGTGGAGTCAAGCATGTGTCTGTTTCTAGTATTTACAGAATGAATATCACTTATTTTTGTAAAACCACTTTTATTTTTGTGTACGTACATTGCATTTTCATAAGTGTGTTGAGAGGCCAAAGTTTTTTTTTAATGTTTGTCTGAATGTCTCTATAGGTTTCAAATTATATATTGCTCTTATGGCCCTCTTCTGTATAATAAATAATTTCAGTGTCATTCGCGTGTCCCCATAGCAAAATACCATACGACATAATGCTATGGAAATAGCTATAGTAAGCTAGTCTAGCTGTTCCAACACTGCACAACAACATATGCTGCAGAACTAAGTCTACTTGCTAGTTTTGATATATGGGGAGTTGCTAGTTACTTCTTTGGAACTCTACTCTTCAAGCACAGAAGAGAAAGTATTTTTATTTATTGGCAGAAAGAATTAAGAGGATGGTTCCAAAACAGGTGTTCCCATAGACAGAGACCACCTTTCGACTACCACCTATTGTATAACTATATTAAACAAGTACAGCCGAAATAGAGTTGGGTACATATGTGTAATATTTCTCTTATCGTAATATTACTGGCAATACCAGAGTGTAATAACAATTAAGTTATTTGAAGTAGGTTCTAGTAATCCAAGACTTACAATTTGAAATATGGCCTAAGTACATTCGGGGTTTTCGGTGACCATAAAGTATTTTAATGTTCGAGATAAACGAGACCCTCGATTTTATACGAGGCAATGCAGCATCGCTTAAGCCAGATAAATAAAATATGCACGGCTGTGCTCCATGAGTAACGTCGGCAATTTGTAATTGCTGCAAATTGGCTCCAGATGTATCATCTCCGTCCATTTATTTCGGGCTACGACACAAATGTTTTAAGAGATTTTTAAGAAGTCTTTTAAAGATTAAGTAATTAAAATATTAAGAGAAATTGCGTTTTTTTTTGTGTTTGTTTTCATGCTATGTGAAGACAACGGAAGGTTTTTTATACGGTTACTCAAAAAGTATGCAAGAATGTAATAATGTATGAAAACAAATTACATACTTAGTTAAAGAAAGAAAGTACATGTTATATATGGTTTTAAGTTCAGCGCTTACATAAAAATCATTTAATTTGAAAACATAACACACGTCTACGATACGAGAAAAGAAGTGAAAATTTTAAAATTCAATTTATCATTCATTTATCAGAATATAGTACAGTAACACAGTCTATCGAATGTCAACTGCTAAATATAGGCCTGCCCGATAAATTGCCTCATAGGAAGAATTTTGTCATAGTTGCCATGCTAGGAAGGCGGGCAAGCGTTTTTTTTTTATTATTTTCGGTTTTTAGTAGAATGATACTGTTGCCCATCTCCATTCTTCTCATATTCTAACCTACCTAAATGTATAAATAGCTTTAGTTTATTGCATAAAAGAAGACATAATAATGTGCCACAGTTAAACTTACTCATACTCAATTCGCAAGAAATCAATTTCAGTATTTGTCATCGTTATTATACAACCGCTCCAATAAAAATTTAAATCTATATCCAGTGACAAGCAGGGAATGTAAAATAAATTTGACTGTTTGACTTAAAAAACTACATTACACAGAAACTGAACTTCTTCTTAAATGATAAATTTATCTAGGTATTGGATATTTGGATTGAAAATCATACACACATACGCACACATCTATGCAATTACGCTTACACACACAAACACACACACACACGCGCGCGCACACGCACGCACGCACACACAATACATACATACACTCACACATTGAAATACATTTTTGTGACTACACGTAAATATATGTCTATGTATATATATATATATATATATATATATATATATATATATATATATATATATGTGTGTGTGTGTGTGTGTGTGTGTGTGTGTGTGTGTGTGTGTGTATAAGTTGTATTTGTTATCTAATTCTTCATTCATACTCGTAAGTACCAGAAATGTAATATGGAAGAGTGCCTCCTTCTGACACAGGTGCAAATGCACGTAAAAGAATGAGTCAACCTATGTTCTAGATTTAAGACAAACCTTGTTAAAGAAATAAACTTTTATTTTATTTTATTTTATTTTTTATTATTTAAAATTGTGTTTTGACTTTTGCTACTTATATTTGTTTCTTTAATGAAAAAAAATGTGCAAAAGCACACACTGTCTGTTTTGGCAACTAAATAATACTGCGTTAGTTTTCGCGTCTTTGTTTCTTCCTCCGATAATAGCACGTCACATTAGCGCTTATGTTTTGACGGACCAGTGCCTCGGTATCTGTGCAATTTCTTGTGCAGTTAGTTTTACAGACACCCACGGGACGAAATAGTGTGATAGAACCTCTTTCCCCGCCAGCAGATGGTAAACTAAGACATTACACAAGTACATTTACTTTACACGTCATCATCATAACAGTCCTTCACAAGTTCACTGCACAAACACGGCTTCTGAGCCAATTGCATCCATTGACTTCCTACATGTTTTACCAGGTCGAAACATAGAGGGACGTTCTAGTAGAGGGCCGCCTAGTACTTCATTTACCCGTTAAAGAAGGACAGATGCCGATATCCGTAGTAGAACAAAACTAACATAATTCAACAAGTCAATAAGCTGAAGTGACAGTTAGCCGACTATATAGCTTAAAGACCCGTTTACCAAACGATCTCGATAACCAATCTCATTTACACATAATCCATTAAAAATTAATCATAAATTAATCGATATTAGTATGAAGCTATACATGACATCCAAACAATATATACTCAATTTATTTTAATGAAATTAAAAAGTGCTATTAAAAACAGATTTTTCTCCATGTCATTTTTCGGATACAGGAACTAAAAACATTCATCTAAACTGAACTGTTGATCAAACTAACGATCCGTCATCTACGAGGCACGTATGACAGAGTCATGTGTCAGGGAACGTCCAACATTCATCCATTCAATTTGGCCGAAAGCCAGAAAAAAATTCGAGCGAACGTGACGCAGTTGGGCCAAATTTGTAAAATTCGTCTGTTTGTGTTTAGAGGCCAACTTGATTACGAATAAACGATTTAGGAAGGAAACATGGCCGTTATAAATGTATTTCGTTCTATGTCGTTATTTAGTTCATTGTAAATAATAGTGTGAAAATCAATTTTTATATTATTTGTAACATTCCACCAACCTAGATGGGAATAATTTAAATATAGAACATTCCTAAAATAAAATATTTTATTGCTATTAAATGACAATCATGACAATCGATTCTTATTCACAAGAGTGTAAAACCAGAGTATGTTGCCAGTGATGACATAATAAACTGAGACGTGTTTTTTCACTCCTGGTTTTATGAACATGATTGAAGTCGCTCAGCGAACTATGACATTTTCCAAAAATTTCTGCATGATAGAATCCGTAATAATGATATACGCAGTAGAACCAGAGTAACCAAAATAGCCCAATAGACGACATAGTAAATTAAAGTAGAAATGAGCGAGCCAAATAGCTCGAAGAACCGACAATGGATGGAGGATCTCGAGTGGCAGGCAGCCTCGTACCGGTAAACGATGTGTAGAAGATATACAGGAAGAGAAAAGAGAGGCAGTCTATGAATGAAGATTGTCAGCATCGAGTTTTGTGACACTTTTGGGGGACACATATGAAAGGTTAAAGGGATGATGATGATGATACATTTGTGTAACCGACTATGCAAAAACACTAATTGCTTATTTTCGGGTTTTGTAATGCTAATGGCTCCGTTCCTTTTCTAATATTGCATTTTAGCCTAGGTTTTATCTAGTACAAGATCTAGGCTAAAATAACACTGGGCGTGGTTAAGATAAAAATGTATGCATCTGAAACGGCGAAATCATCAGCGTTATCTCTACGCTGAAAATTTTATTGCTGGTACCAGACTTTCACTGATTTTCTTTAAAAAAAACTCTCTTCTAGCTCTCTGATGGTTCCATATAAAGTAAATTATGTAAATTGTTTAGGCCCAAAAAAGGTAATTTGTACGACATCCAATCACGTTCGACTTCGTGAATCGCCCGATGGTGCCAGGTGTCGCGCGGGTCGCGATGCGGTTGCGTACCGGCTCCGGTGATTCCGGCACTGGGCTAAGAGATAGTAGCTCGACGGCGGCTAGGCAGTTAATTGGTGTCTTTCGATGCCCGCCGCTGAGGTTTCGCGAGACCGGTTTTTTTGGATTAGGGTCTAGAATTTTGGAAATTGTGCGCGTGACTTAGCTACGTAATTGTGTTTCGTGAAAACCGCCTCGTTTTAGGTTGTCTAGGGTCTAAGTTCTTGACATGAGGCTTGTATTGTGTTTGACTGATTAAAGTAACTTCTTTGAAAGTAATTGTGAAAATCAGATAGTGAATGCGTGTTGAAGTGCATTTTGTAATATTTAACTTGCTCGTGTGACGTGGAATTGCGCGTGCACCGATTAGAGATACTGTTTAGAATTTGGACAGCGCATTCCTTTTTCGGGAGCGTCGCCGGTTGACTGTTTTGGAGATCATTGTAATTGTGCCGTCGCGTTAAGTGCCCTTTTTTTTGTGTTGACTGTTTTGTTAGTTTTACGTGTCAACGAGGCAGATTTTGAATTCTTATCGCGGCGTAGTATTTGATATCGAACGAAGGAATTTAGTTGTGTTTGTAACGCTGAACCGTGTGACTCATGAAGAGATCGCGTTAGCTCACTATTAGTAATTTGGTGATAAATGAATCCGGGACATTGAATGTTGAACTTTGAACTACTGTCTGTTACTGTGTCGGGTAGCACGTGTTCGATTCTACGATCAATGAGGAATTAACTATAAGATGTTGTTAGGTTAGCTGATTACGTAATAACTTAAGACAGAAGGACTCTTAAGTAGGGTCTGAATAAATTAACCGACTTGGTATTACATGGATCTCACAACGTTTTACGGTAGAAGAACTCAGTTACGAGACTTGGCTTTTTTTACAAGTTATGTTTTTGATGGCATCTCATTTCTTTTTGTAGATAGTTATATCTATGTACCTAACTACACCTATTATTCCATTATATTATACATATATAGGTACACTGATTCATTCACTGCAAATGTAACTCTGTAATCCTATATATTTATATGGGATTACAAAGTTATTTATGCAGTTGGTGTATCTCGAAAATTGGACTAAAATTACAAAATATTTTAATTTTTCTTGATTTATATACTAAAGAATAATTTTATTCCAAATTTGAAGCTTCTATGTCTGCTAGAAGTGCCTTAGAGTTTTGATGATCGGTCAGTCAGTGAGTGACAAAATTAAGAAACTTTGACTAGTTATAATTCTTAAACTACTGGTTCAAATTTTATGAAATTTGAATTATACCGAGCTTATACAATGCCTACTTAGTTCAGGCTTCTAGTCTTATCCAAAACAAAGTTATAGGGTTTCTAAAATTGCCTGAACTGCTTCGAGAAAAGAATGGTACGGCCGTGCCGCTTTTTTGCTCGACTTGGCGGGGGCACTGCCGTGCCCCCAGATTTTGTAATCAAAAATGTGATAGAATAGAATAGAATAGAATAGAATAGAATCATTTTTATTCACTATAGATTACAGTACATAATACTTATTGAAAGTAATTTGTTTTTTTTTTACTTTTACCACTTGTTCTCAAAAGAAAACCTCTGTCCTGGGAAGAACCAGCAAGAAACGCAGTGGGATTTATTTTTTAAAAAGTATAATTTACAATAGTAGCATACCCTTACTAGACAATTTTTCTTAATAAATAATTTAAACCTTTTGATAGAAAAGGTCTGCATATTTTTTGGGACTTTTTTGTAAAGCGTATACATTGCCCCGTGAAGTAATTACTGACTCTTTGCAGTCGAATAACTGTTATAACTAATTTGTGCTAGTTCCTAGTATTTATTATTCTGTATTTATATGATAGAACTGCATATTAACAATTGTCGGATTTTTTCCTTTACTTGTGCGTTAAGACCTTTCTTATTGACAAATAACATGCATTCTATTTCAACGGGTAAAATATGAAAAATAAATAAATGCCTTTAGTGCATTCTTGAAAAGGTTTTTTTCCTTTAATATTCTCTAGGTTTTGTGTGAAATGATTGACTCGTAAACATCTGCTCAAGCCCGAAACAGTTCTCTTAGCAACGGATGCAGGAAGGCTTTGATTTTGGCCAGGAAAAACAATAAAATATTTTTTAAACGTTACCCCTACACTGGGATTTTCTCCTGTATCGTGGAGGCAGTTTACAAACAAAATTGCACAAGGACAAACATCCAAACCCGGAACAATTATTTGTAGGCCATACAAATACTTTTTCCGTGCGGGATTAGAGCCCGCGGCCCCCAGCGCTGCAACTCATTGTTAAGCCACTGCGCCACGGAGCCGTCAAATATTATTATGTGTATAATGCAACACCTCACTCAAATATATATATTTTGTGCGATATTCTTTTTATTATACGAGTATTTAACAACAATAATAATTATCTAAAGTTATTTATTAATAGGTAATATTACTTTTCAATAAATTAGAAAAAAAAAAACTATCAAATCTTGTTGAATATCGTGACGTCTTCAATTGAATAGCACAAAATTATTAGTATAAATTAAAATATCATCATTTATATTACTTACTGGAATCGATGATCTCTAAACTCGTCCTGATAAATGTTTGAATAACAATCAACTTCACCAGAACACACAAATTCATATCTCTCGCCATTTTCACCACCACAGTCGTCTAACGTCCGAACTGCCACAGATATCACTTCATTGATCCCATTCGTTTGAAATGTTTCGTTCCATTTGGGACACATTGATGTCGGCTTCTATTTCAGATGATTTATTTTCATTTACTCCAGCGGTACAAATTTTCGCTATTTCCTCATAGGTTTCCCAAAATATGATTCTATTTTTAACGATTCAAAGTGTCATAACGTTTGGAAGCAATCCAAGTTATTTTGTTCTCCTGCAGTGAAAATTTTGCGGGCAGACGGAGCGCTGGAAATCTGGAAAGAGGTAATATTTTTATAATAATATATTACGTGGTAGAGCCATGCTGCATCTATTACTAGTTGTAGCACGAATGGGTAGCCTCGACAGGGAAGGACCACGCTTTCGCATAATACCAGCGTAAAATTGCTATTTTAAGCTGCTGTTTAACGCTACTGCGTCTCGTATGGTGAGTGTACAGAACCGGAGACCCTTTTTACTGGATATGAGATATTCCATCTTAGTCCTCACAGGTGGCAACGCATCTGCATTTTCATTCTTTATTGAGGATAGATCTAGATGTCTATGGGTCACAGCAACCACCCACCATCAGGTGAACTATGTGCTCGTTTGTCACCCTTAATCTATAAAAAAATCTGTACTATTTATTGGAAGATTTGCGTAGTTGAATGTGGATATATTTTAAAGATGTTAGTGAACATATAAACTTTATATCGTGCTTAGCATAAACCGAGTGTAAAATAATGATTTCTCATATTTACGCGAACACTATACATTGAATAAAACTACTTTTACGGGTTCTATCGCATTTAATTAACTTACTTTTTATTAATTCGCGACTTTTCGGGTACTTTACAGCACCCATGGTCACGGAGGACCATCAACGACAGGAATTAATAAAAAATAAGTAAATTAAACGTGATAGAATTCGTAAAAGTAGTTTTATCGAATGTAAAATGTTATAAGTCATCTTATAGCATTTGTATATTGATATAATATAAAACATATTGTATTTATATAAGTATTATCAAAAAAAAACGTAAATATTATTAGGAACTTCACTTTGCTTTAGCTCATCACTAGCCAACTGCTGGACATAGACCTGCCCACAGATATTTATTTATATAAAATATTGTTTACAGTAAAAAATTCACTTCAAGGTAATTATCATCATGATATGCTTTGTTTCAACTAATATATATAAACTTGCTAATTGAATTACACGTATGAGTTATTAATTACATTGTTGTCATTGATAATTATTTCGAACACGGCGAACGTTACGAGTATTGTATTTAATTTCAAAGTAGGTCTGAAAATTAACAACTGCCTTAGACGTCCCTACAATACTATAATATATAGGAAGTGTATTATAATATACGAAAGTTTACGTAGATAATATAGCAATGTTACAACTATTTTCACAGATTCTATCTCGATTTATAAAATAGTATTCGCCTAAATATAAAAAAGATCATTATAAAGTGCTGCTAGCTGGTATTAGACTACTTTGACAACTTATGACATTTTTTCTGCCGACTTCCAAAAAGGAGACGGTACTCAATTCGGCTGTATGTTTTTTTTTAATGTGTGTTACCTCATAACTTTTTACTGGTTGAACCGATTTGGATGATTCTTTTTTTTATTTGAAAGCTGGTACTTCTCGTGTGGTCCCATATGAATTTGATCAAGGTCAGACCAATAGTTTTTGAGTTATTCTTAATAACTTATATTGAAGTCGGCTGTACAAAATTTTTTATTTTTAATTATTATTAAACTGAAGTGACAAACGAACTTACAATCCAACTGATAACTAATGGCTACTTCAGGCCATGAGTACTTACAACTGACATCAAATAAATAAAAAAACGTAAAATATGTGTCGTCAACACTGTGGACTAAGAAGGAACGTCTCACCCTAAATACGTCATACTCGCTCTAAAATGGCAATACGAAAGTCAGGTAATTACCCGACTTGCATTCAGTCGGGCACGCTCTCGCGCCGCGGCTATACCTTCGCTACATTGCGTAAATCTTCTTATTATTCGTGGCAAAAATGCCTTCCTATGTTTTTAGGTTTTGCACAAATAATACGGCAACTATTAGAGACAAGAAAGACGTCTCATTAATATTTTGAATTTATATGTTTTGTTCATAATTGGTTTTATTATTTTAACACTAACCGCTATTGTAAGCTTTGACGCTAGCTAGTGTGTTAATTTTCCATATCGGTATGTCACGCGCTCGCACCAACGAGCGCTCGGTATCAATCAATACGCAACTAATGATGTATATTCATCTTTTTCTAACGAGAGGTATGATATGATTTGTCTCTTTTTCTTAGCGCAACCTGTCATTATAAATAACTTTTCATAGATATAGTACTACCTGCGCCACTTTAAAATACAATAATGTTAGTGCGTAACCCGTCTATCTTTTTTAATACGTCTTTACTCACAGTCTGTAATTATACCAGTATAAATACCCTTTAAACCGAAACACAACAGTGCAAGGACTGCTAATTGGCGGCAGAAATAAGTAAGACGGTCCTTTACCTAAAGAAACTAATCGACTAACTTAAAACAACGTTATTTTACTGCTGAACTATGAAAAAGATAAGTAATGTAAATAATAATGTATTGTCAGAGACACATAGACAACCACATCATATCCACATCAGATATAAAAGTTACAGTTAGATATGCGAACGAAGAATTTACAAAAAATTACAAAAGGGTGCATTCAAGACTCGATTGGTGGTCCAATATTTTGGAACTTGCTATTAGATCCGTTGCGTAATAAACTAGAAGAGCGTGGAGTGTACTGCCAAGCCTTCGCCGACGATATCGTTCTGATGTTCTCGGGTCACGTGACAAGCGATATTAAAATAAATGTAGATCAAACTCTTTCACACGTATATGAATGGGGATTAAAAAATAAATTTAAATTTGCCCCACAAAAAACTTATGGTATGATAGTAACGAATAAATTGAAGTATGAAACCCCACAATTGTTCATGGGAGTTAAAGAAATAAAACTAGTAGATGAGATAAAAATATTAGGCCAAGTCTTCGATAAAAAATTAAAATTTAATAGTCATGTTTCCTATATTTATCAAAAATCCATAAATATTTATAAACTACTGGCTCGTGCAGCAAAAATTTCATGGTGACTTAAACCCGAGGTAATCAGAAGGATTTACGTATCAGTTACTGAACCAGTTGTAATGTATGCCGCAAGCGTTTGGGAACCAGCAGTACACAAAATAACAATCAAAAACCAGCTAAACGCAGTGCAGAGGAGATTTGCACAAAAAATTTGTAAACCGTATCGTTCGGTCTCACTAAACGCAGCTTTGATACTCTCAGGACTACTACCTTTAGATCTAAGGTTACGTGAAGCTGCATATATTGTATGAAGCAAAACGCGGTAAACCAGATGATAACCTACTTAAAGACAGAGAGATCGAAGAAAAAGTAAGTTTTTTGAAAATGCTGCATCCGGCCTGCGAAGAAAAAATCAACTTTGAAATAATAGAGAATACAACATCAGAAAAATTAGAGGAACCACATACAAGTAGCGTACAAATATTCACCGATGGAAGTAAAATTGAGGGCAAGTTTGGAGCTGCAATCTCTATTTTGAGGAATAAACAAGAAATAGATTATAAAAAATTCAAATTAGATTCATTCTGCACTGTCTTTCAGGCTCAACTTTACGCAATGCATCAAGCAATTCAAAAAACAAAGAATTACCAAAGTAGTTACATATACAGTGATTCAAAATCTGCATTGGAACTTGTCCAAAATCAATCAGCATATCAACCGTTGGCTTTCGAAATTAGGCGAGATATCGCTAAATTAAGAAGTCAAAATAGGAGGATAGGGCTGTATTGGGTTAAAGCACATTTAGATATTCCCGGAAATGAACGCGCAGATGAACTCGCAAAGAAAGCAGCTTTAAAATTAAAAACAAAATTAAATTACGCAAAATGTCCAATTTCGTTCATAAAGAACCAAATTAGACATAAAACAATGAAGGAATGGGATGAGAGATATTTAATAGAAGAAAAAGCCGAAATTACAAAGGTATTTTTTCCAGACGTAGAAGCAGCATATCGCATCCTAAAACACATTAATTTAACGCCAGTATTAGTACAAGTTTTCACCGGTCATGGAGGCTTTGCAGATTATTTGTTCCGTTTTAAAATTAAATCTAGACCAGACTGTACGTGTGACAACAACCAACGGCAATCTTCTCTGCATTTAATTATAGACTGCCCTCAATTTTGCAAAAATAGAGCAGATGTGGAACTGCAGATAGGATTAAAATTGACAAAAGAAAGTATACACAAAATAATGGAAGACAAACGCGGTAGAAACATTTTCACAAAATATTGTATAACCGTAGCAAATAAAATCATAAAAACTAATAAAAGTGCCTAAACAAGAACAAGATAAAATTAATTTAGAATATAGAATAAGATACTTTAAACAAAAAGCACAATAAAACACTTGGTAAAAAGGGATATAAAAAAAAAGACAAGAGAGTAAGAAAACGATATACTCGTAATTAGACATATGAGTACATAATATGTCCTAATATTATATAAAATAAGAATGCCACAGAAAAAAAAAGAAGAGAATTTAATTAGAAATAGTGTAGAGTACTGAAAAAAAGAACTAATATAATAAGAATTAACCACAGTTGGAAAAAGGAAAAGTGAGAATAAAATAAAATGTACTTAATAAAAAAAACTTAGTTCATAGAATACACAGAATAACGGGGAAAAAAAGAAAAAAAAAGGAAATCAAGTAAAAACAATATAAAAATAATGTGAAATTAAAATAAACTTATATATAAAACAGCAATCAGCTACACAAGGTCTCCGATCAACATGTCGGAGGATAATAGAATAAAAAAAACCACATCACATCCAGACCAAACCAAATTATCTGTATTTCGGAAGAACGTTGGTCGTAGTTTTTGGACAGAGTAGATTCCGGGTTGATTTACATTAAAAAGTCAAGCCACTGCCACTTGTTTGCTGTATGAATGATTCAGATCTATTTTATATACCTATACTCATAGTGTTAGCGACAAAAAGGTTTGAAATTGAAGTATATTATATTATTTATATATATTTCTTCTTTATTTTTTATCAAATATATGTATTGTCAATTTATTGAATAATACAATTTATACAACTAATACAGTATTTTCATTTTTATGGAGTATTTATGCACCTTATCCAAAACGTAGAAAGAAATTAAAAAGGAATGGCATATCAAACGGCACTTTATCGACCAAATCAACGATATATTGAAGATGGGTCAAATTTAGAAAGAGGATGCTTAATCGATGAGCATGTTATATTATGCTTAGTTATACTGTGTGGCGATTAGGTTATCACATTAAATAACACAACGTTAAATACAAGTTCATATTTGTCTGTTAAAATAATAAAATAAGCAATTCTACCAAAAATAAAATATACATCTTTCAAACAAAATAAAAAGCGTAAAAATTTACACAAAGTAAATCACCTTGATAATATTAGTTTCCTGACCTGAAGTGACCTGTGAAAGCGGCAACGGTGCGGCAGGTACGCAGTGCTCACGCGGCATCGACATAGGTAATTATTTACCTACATATTTCCAAGCATAGGTAATTAGGCAAAAACAACAAGAAGGCAAAAAACAAGAAAGCTACCGCGACTAGAATTTTAATTGTTATATATTTTATTAGTTGTGTATGTTCAAGGATCGTTAAGTAGGATAAGTCTTTCCATTTAATGTGATAACTTTATTGCCACCTCGTATGAATGTAAAGGAAACGAGAAAACTGCGTCTACATCATGCCAATGGAAGTCCGTAGCCTCTACATATCACTATGGGTGACGGGCTCACTCATGTAATAAATAATATAATATAATATTATGCAAAAATATTTATTACTGCTAATTCTCTTTTTGAATTCTCATAGTAATATAAATTCACCATCTACAATAAAACATGTATAATATAAACATGTTATTATATATTATGTATATAATAACATGATTATATTATGTAGTAAATACTAGCGATCCGCCCCGGCTTCGCACGGGTGATTAATCTCGACAACAGCGCCACCTACCGGGTCCAATTGTGAATCGTTTAGATAATCCATAGACCCACTCAAACACACACAAAAAATTACATCTAGATCGGTCCAGCTGTTTTCGAGTTTTAGCGAAACTAACGGACCATAATTTACTATAATATTTAGAGATATACATAATTACTAAATATAAACATATTATAATATTATTGTAGAATATTATGTTAAAAAATCTCGCTGGGTTTCTTTCTGGTTTTACTAAAGACAGAGGCGTTTTCGAACCAGTGATAAAGAACTTCGTTCCAATAATAAAAAAAATGACTTACTATGTACTTAATTATGATCCACTTTATATGGGACCACATAAGAAGCACGATCTTTCAAATAAAAATAAGAGTTATCAAAATCGGTTGACCTAGATAAAAGTTCTGAGTACATTAAGCAATAACACACATTAAAAAATACAGTTGAATTGAGAACCTCTTCCTTTTTTGAGGTCAGTTAAGAAGGCACAACAAAAACTGTAAGAAAAGTAGGAGTATTTATATTTATTTCACAATTCCATACAAACTTCGCACTTAACAATTGTTTGCGAGTGTTGTTGAAAAGGTTCTTGACAGCAAAACTACTTCAAAAGTTAACTTAGTATAATCTTCAATACTTGCGGAAATAAATACTTGATTTCTTTTATAAATAATAAGTTTCATACTTCGTAATATCTATTATTATGTGTATAAGATAATTTTCAATGTTCTATATACAACGGGCATGTTTTGAATTCAAAAAATGGGAAGATTCTAAAATATATGCGATGCATATTTTTTTTTTATATCTTCACCGATTTCTCTAAAACGGCTGAACCGATTTTAATAATACTTCTTATATTATATAATTTTAACTCAAGCAATGGCCACATATAAATTAAAGAAAAAAAAATTCACCAGGGTGGGAAAATAGGTGATATTCCAGTTCTTAAATTGAATTTGTGATATTTATAATTAATAAAAACCGACTTCAAAAACAAATATTATACGATAATTTCCACATATGCTTCTGAAGTCAGAGCTTTAATTAAAGGAATACAGCAGAGCAGAGGAATACAGCAGAGCAGAGCACTGCTCTGCTGTATTCCTTTTTTTTTCCATTTTCCATTCCAAGTAGCAACTTGGTGGCAGAAATAAGTGAGAGGATGATACTTTTTTTATAAAACAGAAGTGACAAACGAACTTACACTATCCTCTACCTAGTGCTAAGTGAATACTACAGTCCATGGACACCTATAGATACGTTGTCAGGACTTAGGACTAATATGGAGTGCGTCATAGTTTGTAATTATCCTGGGCTGTCTATATCCTTCAGACAAGTTTGCAAGCACTTCTATTTGGCGACAGAAATAGGTAAGAGGGTACCTACTCAGATGTCCATCTGAGTAGGTACCCTCTAGGAAGAAAAGGAAATCCTATGTATCATAAGTTTTGTTCTTTTATAGAAAAAGTACTATATTATAACATTACACAAAACCTGTAGTTAATATAATGTTTTATCCATAACTCATATATACGTGGTAGAGCCATGCTGCAGCTATATTAGTAGTATAGTTGGGACACGAATGGGTCAACTCGACCGGGGAAGGACCACACTCTCACAGAATACCAGCGTAAAATAGCAGCTTAATGTTGCTGTGTTTCGTATGGTGAGTGTAGAGAACCGGAGACCCTTTTTAATGGAAAAGAGGTATTCCAATTCTCACGGGTGACAACGCATCTACATTTTGATTCGCGGGCGAGGATAGATGTAGATGTCTATGGGCCACAGCAACCACTTACCGTCAGGTGGACTGTGTGCTCGCTTGTCACCCTATCCTATAAAAAAAAGAATACCAGCATAAAATAGCAGCTTAATACTGCTGTGTTTCGTATGGTGAGTGTAGAGAACCGGAGACCCTTTTTAATGGAAAAGAGGCATTCCATCTAAGTCCTTACGGGTAACAACGCATCTGCATTTTGATTCTTTATTGATGATAAATGTAGATGTCTATGGGTCACAGCTGCGACTTACCATCAGGTGGACTGTGTGCTCATTTGTCACTCTATCCTATAAAAAACAAACTCAAACTGAAATTCCAGAAAATCTCACAATTAACGTCATAGTAAAAATCTTCAAATATAATAATAATAATAAAAACTCTAATATAACTGTGCGCAACTCAAAGTATAACTTTTAATTAGCACTTCAGAAAGTTTATCGCGTTTATTAAATTATTTGTATATTTACACATTGATCAGCATGTGGCTACCTCTCCATTCCTTTTCTCAAATAGAAATAAGCATATCGATGTGGGCTCAAAACATTTCGGTCACACACCCCACGTCACGTTTCCGTTCGTCTAATAATAATCGTCGTCCCTCACGGATGCGCCACTTCCTCTGCCTTGAAAATTTTAATCAACTGATTCAATTAACCTTAGTTCGTTTAATGAAAGAATAAAATGAAATGAGTTTTATCAACTGGTATTTTATGTTATCATCCAGGCAAAGGGACCACATTTTTAAATTTGTGTGTCTATTACTAATCGTCGTTTAGTTTTAAACATCCGTCTACACTTTGTAAACAATTTTGTTAAATGGCATGTGAATAATATCGTGTTATTACGGAAAATTTAATTATAAAAGTAAATTATACGCATTGAATAAATATTTTAACTTATTTTAAACATCCGACAATTTGATTTCTTTTATTTTACGAGTAAATCCAAACCCAAGCGCTCCACTGCAACATTTTATGATAGAGTAGGCTAAAGCTGCCTAGATCAGATTAAAGCTGAAAATTAAAAGCTAAACACCTCAGCGGCAAAGAGGTTTATAACACTCGAAACAGAATCATCCCGAAAAAGAGAATCGATAGAATCTTGAATTTAAATAGCCTTATCTGAACCAAATATAATTTGAGTGGTTTAAGGTCAAACATACACGTTGTAAAGAAACTAGATCAAAGTTATTCCACAAGTTAGCTTCTGATAAGTTGTCACAGCTATCGATAGCGACTGAGGTGAAACTGCACAAGACCGTGAGTAGTAGGACGTTTTTATTTCCGAAGATACGAAGGTAAATACGCACTTTAGGGCGGTGAGCGGTCCTATGACGACGTTGAAGTAAGTATAATTTAATTTTTTTTTACAGGCGACTTTAATATGATTTATTAAGAATAACTCAAAAAGTATTGGTATGACCATAATCAAATTCATATGGGACTACACGAGAAGTACCAGCTTTCAAATAAAAAAAGAATCATCCAAATCGGTTCGCCCAGTAAAAAGTTATGAGGTAACACACATAAAAAAAAACATACAGTCGAACTGAGTACCGTATCCTTTTTGGAAGTCGGCAGAAAATAGTATTGTAATACAGCATAGTGTTTGTAAACACAATTCAAAAATGACTATTTAAATATATAGTAAAAGTTACATTCTAGTGATTCTATTATATTAATTACATTGTCTTGTTGCAGTTAAAAAGGCTACAAAACAGTTTGCCTCAGTTATAATTAAATACAAGTGAAACCTTGTCGCATAATTCAGGCTTTTCAAATTATAATTCAGGCGTAGTTTCCAGTGTGGCGTTGCAGCGCAACAATCGTTTGCAGAATTGCCATCCAGCCGGTTGCTCTAACAAAGGACGACATAATTACGACAGTAAACGTGTCGGGTTCGACAGAGCGGCTAAAAATATGGAGTAATATTAAATTTCAAGTCTTCTTTAAAACTATATAAAATTACAAGATGTGGAGAAAACTTTTTTTTAAGTTTTAGTGAAATATTAATAAGTAATAATAATAAAGTTCTTCAGTCCGAATTTCGGTCACGGCGGCCAGCCTCAACAGGCACTAGCCATCGGCGCAGGACAGGATTATAGTGCACAAGTTTATGCGCACGCACAGGTGCACTCTCTATTCCCTCACGCTCATAGTCCGATGGGACGGTAAACCGACACGACCGGAGAGAGACCAGGCGCAAGACCAACGGCTTTACATGCTTTCTGAGGCACGGGAGTAAGACACCGCCAACTTCCTGACTCTGGGCAGCTACTGAGAAATCGTTGATGGAAAACTAAATCAATGATTTTTTTGGTCCGACCCGGGCGGGATTCGAACCCGGTCATGATCAGCAGTCGCACCACTACAACCACTAGACGAACAAGTCAGTCAAAATAAAGTACATAATATACTTATATATTATATACTATTGAGCAAATTTATATCGGGCAGATGTGTTAAAACTCGTTAATTCAGTATTCATTTATTTACAACCTATAAAAAATCCAACTGCTGCAACATAAGCTTTCCCATAGATTGCGTCATTGGGAAGGATTTTGCCATAGATATCACGCTTGGTGGGCGAGTTGGAAACTGCAGGTTTTTGTATTATGTTTATTTGTTATCAGGAAGATGCTTCCCATCCACTCTTTCGGCTTTATTAAAATTTTCTTTTAAAATATGATTATGTACCTATCTTTTACTTTACTTTACTTATCTTCACGCACAATCCCTGACGGGGTAGCCAGAGAGAACAGATCGCCAAGTGTCACGATCCTTACATACCTCTTTCGCTTCTTTCAGATTCATTATCTTCTTCATACATGCACGTCTAGGTATCCGAGTACTCTTGACCCTACCCTCTTCGAGCAATTTGCTCACATGGTCTTCGAAAGTTAGTCTCGGTCTACCTCGACACCTTTTAATATTAACTTTCGCGCTATATATTTTCTTCCCCATTCGGTCTTCACTCATTCGCTCAACGTGCCCAAACCACCGAAGCACGCCCTTATCAATTTTTGTGATAAGGTCATCTTTCAAACCTGCCATATTGCGAATCTCTTCGTTTCGTTTCGTTGTACCTATATTTATATATAAAAAATACGTGTCACGTTGTTAGTCCGCGATGGACTCCTAAACTACTGAACTGATTTCAATGAAATTTTGCACACTGTGTGCATTTTGGTCCAAATTGAGAGATTTTTATCCCGCTAAATAACCCGCAAAATTTTTTATTACAAATTTAAAGTTTTTTTTTTTTATGGGAAGGTTCGTCGGAAAGGACAGAACAACGTCTGCCTAGCCAGCTAGTTAAAGTATATAACAAAATTGAGGATATAGTTAAACTTCTAGAAAATGTTTTTCTAAACACAGATTTCTTAAAAAAATAATTAATTGATTTTTGTTTTTACAAACATATGGCGTGAAAATAAAAATTAAAAGCCTCTTTTTGTCATGATTTGTTAGTTTAATTTCATTTTAATTTTTCTGTCTACGTCTTCAAGAGCTCTAACCCAGACAAGTACCAAAGTACGTTACAAACATTATAAATTATTTTGATCTACTTTGCCACCTACGTATAATTTTGACACGCCTATTTTAAAGTGTGCTCTTGGCACAAGTGGCATTTACACGTATCAACATAACCACTGTCGTTTTACGAATGTGCGCAGCTGTTAGGAATATTCTGAAAGCGCGTCTACTAGCTACAATTAGTTCAGACCTGAATATTTTTGTTTCGCATCCTCGGCACAGGCTTTAGTACGCATGAGAAGTACTACTTGTTCTGTTTAATTAACTGTACAGCACTTTACCTGTATAAATATGCCTATTTTATATACACTTTGCTATGCTTTGTTTTCGTGTAGTTGGAAAATGTGCAAAAAAATGGTTTTCTTTAAACATTTTGCTTATTTATTATTTTACTATTTGCTACTATTTATTTACAAATATTTATTTTGAAGTAATTTATAAATAAATATAATTTTGAAATTAGGAGATGGGCAGCGGCGTCTTCCTAAAAATGAATAAAAATACAAAACTGCGTTTGCCAACCCACTTGCAAGCATGGCAACTATGTTAATTTTTTTGTAGGATAAGGTTGTCTAGAAAAAAATAAATCCTTTAGTGGAATTTAAAGGGCTTTAACGGTAACAACACACATTTCACAAAAAAAAAAAAACATTTGGAACCCATGAAAATATGAATATTACTATGCATTGAAATATTGTAAATGTTTGTATTATATTTAGTCCATAATAATTTGTTATAAGAACTTTAACGCTTGCGTTATACTTATATCACAATATTAACATTTTTTTATAGAATAAGGATTACGTGGTAGAGCCATGCTGCAGCTATATTTTCCGCTGGTATTCTGTGAGAGCATGGTTCTCCCCCGGTCGAGCCGACCCATTCGCGCTACAACCATAATATAGCTGTAGCATGGCTCTACCACGTAAAAGAAGTTACAAAAGGAATAGAAAAATAAACATACATAGATATATCTAGAGGAAGGGTGCCAATAACTTTTCTTATTTAGCCATGATACGGCAAATAATGTATTGCTTTCCAGTGTTTAATATGTAAAGCATAACAAGTAATAGTCTTAGATTTAATTGTCTAATCATGTAAGATAAATATGAAATGTATGGGCACCCTTTGTCCTTTTTTGTATGAATGTTTGTCGATGGATACAGGTGTCTCAGGATCGCTCTTTGTGACATTCGTTTGGGGAACAGCAGTAGACTTGTGAAGGGCTGTAATGATGATGACGGTGAATATTTGTGACAAAATAAATGGAAAAGAAAAAACTCGATACATACGGTAGCGTGCATATATATATATATATATATACCTCGTTTCGCACCACTTTCAATCCCCCAGAACGCAAAAGTTATATGGACCTACACACTTGTTTTGTGTACCTGATAAGCAATTGCTTCAATCATAGGATCTATATGACTTGGAAGATCCATGGAATTTGGTGCACGTTTAGATTTCAACTCTTTTATCAGCGAAGCTGACATCTACAAACGTCGTTATACAGAATTCGTTTTTCATTTAGCATTTATGCTTTTGATGGAATACAGACACACACACACACGTACGCCCGGAAAACAAAACTCTTCTTTTGGGGCTATTAAGCAAAAATAATTACTATTGACAACATAAATGGCATAGGAAAACCTGCATGGCGAAGGATTATATTATTCAAAGAATGCTAACTGACCTAGCGCATAACAAAGCATGTCAGTGGACTACACTCCACTGACCTACAATAATAGCTCCAGGTTATCGAGATATCGGCATTGATATAGATATTCACATATAATTTAATTTTTATATTACAGATTAATAAGAATAGTATAATAGTAAACTATAGTCAACAATAGAGTAGCAGATTAATTGTTCCATAAACCTCGCAGAACCGCAAGGAGGCTCAGCCTTGTGCTCCAAGGATGGGCACAAGCTTCCTTGCGTATATAGTCTGTAACTTTTTGGAAATGCATTAACTTTACTGCAATACAAAATTACGTAATGATAAGGGGTTTTTCTAGCAGAATAATTTTTTACCAAATTATTTTTTTTTATACTCTCGTGCTGGTAAGGTTTCGTCATGTTACATAAAAAATTTCAAATCTGATTTTTGGTATTATATGTCATGCATCTATTAGCTTCTACTGTAGATTTCAAAGTTTTTTTTTTATAGAATAATAGTGACTAATAAGTACACATTCTATCTGATGGTAAATGAATGTTGTAGCCCGTAGACACGTCCGTTTATAAATCCTTGTTGTAAACATCTTTAACTAGGGGTTGCTAAGGGCGAACTTAATGCCCTATGCAATTCTCTACCAGTCAACCCTGTTAAATTCTTGATTTTGAATGAAAATCCAGATGCGTTGTCACGCCTGAGGACTGCTTTGTTTCCAGTAAAAAAGTCTCCGGTTCTCTACACTCATCGTCCAAAACGCAGCAACACTAAGCTACTATTTTACCTTGGTATTCTGTGACAACGTGGTCTTTCCCTCGTCGTGGCGACCATTTAGTGATATTACTATAATATAGGGTGGAAGATGGCTCTACCAATTAAAAAACAACACGTTATCTCAAGTCATTTGTGTTAAGTCTGTGTGCGTTAACAAGATCACAAGTTTTGTTATAATGTTAACAAAACTCCTTGACAATAATGATAATCCCTGAGAATCTTTTGACGATTGTTCTTTCATTTGATAAACATACAGCTGCTGTGTGGCTCTACCACGTATAAAACACCGATGTTTATTTTAATAATACACGTTGAACACAATATATATTCATAAATGATCCGTAGTATGTTGGACCGTTTGCTATTTAAAGTATGTCGTTCCTACAAGCCCGTCCTTGTTACCCTGACTTATCGCTGTCATCGCTTACAAAAGGTTTGCGTTACGCGGTAATTGGTCGCTGATCATTATAATGCTTGAGATACGTATCGTGAGGGTGCATTGTCGGTCCGTGGTTTATGGCCACTGATATTATCGCAAATGTAATTAGAGGGATGGGAATAAGCATGTTTTAATTTAAGTTTATAAATGTTGTTGTTTCTGTGTTTATATTTTTAACGTGTGGTTTTTTTTTAATTAACACAATAAACACATCTGGTGGAGGGATTAAAAAAAATATGTATTAAACTTTTAATAAATAGAACGAACTAACTAGCGAGTAATTTCTATCTCAAATCGAGGCATTAATTCTCTCTTCGATATACTTTGTAATAACACAGACTACAGAAACCATAAAGTTGACATTTTTTTATTTAATATTGTAGTCGGTTTGTAATTTTCATTAAGAAGTTTGCATTTCAAATACATTTTTTCAAATTCAGTTTTTTTTCACCGACTTTATAAATAGGAGGAGGTATATACATTAAATATATATACAATATAGGACTATATTAAGTTTTATGTTTTTTGTACATTCTGAAGGCGGGGTTTTAATACTTCTATATACCATACCTTCGCCTGCGTTGACTTTAGAATGTGAAGTTGTTTTTTTAGTACTTGAAGTTGGATTTACATTTTAATTAAACTATTTTATATATTATGTTATTTCTAAATTTGTTAACAATTAATATCATATATTTAGTTATATTACTTATTACATATTCACATAGCTTTTCATAGAAAATGTGCAATAATTATTAAAAAAATTATGAGCGCGAAAACCATTGTTATGAGCCGCGAAACCACTAAATCTGTTTCACTGTTTTAATAGCTATACCATTTATGAACATTCTCTAAATAACATAACAAAAACATTTTAGCATCTTTCAGTGTCTGTAATTAACTGTCGATTCTAATTTACATCAATATGTCACAGTAAAATGTACATAATCGCAAAATTTCTCTGTTGTGACAATGACTGACATTCCATTCGCCTCCGTCATCATTTCAGATTCATAATTGCTTCGGCGCCAACAACGCCCTCTGTATTTAAATCGTCCCGACATTCACTCGGTGTTTTGTGACTTGTGATATATGGAAAAAAGGAAATAGTCAATGGATATAAAGAAGATGCCGCTCCCTGTGGACTGCCCAAAAATAAACACGCGACATTAAAATGAACTTTATGGGTGGCTCATTACGTTTACGCGGCCCGTCGTAAAAAAGAACAACAAAACGATAATTATGGGATCCGTACGCTATGAGACTTTCTGGAAGTGTTTAAAAGCACGTGTGACATTAATTTTTTAATGTGGTTATAAATATTGAAGCGTCAGATTAGAAAGCCCGCGTATAATTGCCGGGTATGAATTCCAGGAATGAAATAAAATTTAACGGAAATGAAATTAAAACTTATTATTTAACGAAGTAAGAACTTAAAATTTCGATTGTCAAATGGCAACCATGTTTCTTAATCTACTTAGTTGTCGGGCCAAAATCAGTTATTGCGTTTATATGTATGGAAATTTTATAGCATAGTCTTGAAGTCAAAAATCTGGCGGATTTTCAGCACCGTTCCCCGAAAAACATGTAAATTGGTTCGTTCGTTGGCCTGTTCTCTCTTCGTTCGTTTCGGATCGCCATTCCGCCTGTCGCAGAGATAACACGAGTGCCTGCACAAATGTCTGGTCTTCATTGAGACTTGCCGGCGCGACCGAAATTCGATCTGGAGGTAAAACTGTTAATCACTTCTCTTATGAAATAACTAACATTAGACTATTTCATTTACTGTGGAATGGTAACATTTGTGAATTTATAAAAAAGTTAAATTGTCACATCAGCGATAGGGATAGGGTAGCGTGTTTTGTGTAGAGATGTGTGCGAGGATATTAATTTATACCAAATTTGGATATAATATGATATTATGCGTAATATTCCAGCAATAGCATTAATTTACCTTTGAACCATCTTTCAATTAGAAAGTTATATTTTCTTCAAACCATTATAAAAACACACATTTCTTTCCTTAATCTACTCCAGTACTATAACTTGTAGGAATAATAACGTAGCTGTATTAGCAAAAGTCAAAACGACTTTCGCTAAAAGACAATATACAAGACAATCGTATCACAGAAAAAAGGCCCTCGCAGAATGGTGAATAACTAAAAACTACGAAGAATTGAACTACATACTACAAACAATCCTATAATTGATAACCACATAACATACCTATTTATTCGGTGGAAGGTGTTGCAGTCCAGCGTTATTCGACCCCAAGAAAATTCTATATTTATACACCAAAATAACTCATATTCTCTATGTATGTATAATGGTTTAGTTGCAAAAAAAACACTAAATTTCGACCCCATAATCGCTATGGTTGAGTTATAACAAAATTTATATTTATATTGTAAGAAGTTCGAAATGAATTTGAAGTAAAATTCAGTGAGCTGCGCCACCTACAAAAAAAGGGCGTCTGCAGTTTTGCCTAGATATATTGTGTTGCTACAACGTCGAAATGAAAACCCTTTCCATATTTTTGTATATTTATAGAACAGGAATGCATCATATTCAAACATATTTCCAAAGAACCCTCATAATTCTCCTAAAATAAACATCACCCCTCGTCTTTTCCCACGTCATTAACATTACCTACTAATTTTTTTCTTATAATTAACCATACAGTAACTTCAACAATGCGTGGTACATCATTGTCGACCACTGAAAGTGCCACCAACCGAAGCAAATCATCTACAGTTTACAGTACGTCACCTACATCAAAGCAGCTTACTTCAAACGCCACTCTGATATTCGACAAAGTAATTTCTTCATCCTAAAACTCACTTATCACAACAAATTTAGGTTCAGTTTCCTTTGCAGTGACATAAGGACATGTTAACATCAGAGTCACGTCGTCAGGATTTATTTTGTCTCATTTTGAGTTGATGACAAACGTGGATTCACTTTTAAATCTCATCCCTAATGAGATGTTTGTACATCTTTTTGAAATAAATGTAAGGCTATTTTAAATTAGCTTTATGCTTTCTGTTTTGATGTTTTTATAGTGTTTAAGCACTTAGCAACTTAGATTTCCTTTTATACTTTGAGATTGATCATTGACAGTAAAATACTTCTTATTTTTATATTATTATTGGCCTTTTAAATAGCAATAGGCTCTTTTTTTATTGTCAAATTATAGGTGTCGGTACGAAAAAATCACTGTGTGTAGGCAATTACACAAAAAATTCGTGTGAGGAAAAAATCTTTTAATAAATCACACTGTGGTGCACCGCCAAATTTGTGTGTCCAAAAAGTTACATATCAAATATTATATTACATAAAATCGCATTTCTTTTAGCATAAATCCTAACAAAAAACACCACGTGGAGGCAAGATCCCTCCACAAGGTCTCAGCGTGAGCTCCTCTTAGTTTGCCGAGGTTAATCCAGCTATCTGAGCTTCTGTCGCGGCAAGATTGAAACCTGTTTAGATTTGAAAGGAGCAGCGTGTATTGAAACATCGCTTTGTATAAAAATAATATGAAATAAATATATTTATTTATCTGCTATGTATTGGTTTTGTGCATAAGTTTTGGCAAAACTAGAACACTAAAATTCTATGTATTTATTTATTTAGCAAGGTAATCGCCTTCTGAACACATGACCCTCCTCCATAGAATAGAAAGAGTAGGAATTCTATGACGATAAATATATTATATATAGACTTAAAGAATATGCTCACGCTGTGTTCAATAAAAACAAAAATAATATTGCAGCGATCAGAAAAGATAAAAATCAGTGTGGTCGGATGTGATTAAAAGTTACAGTTACGTCCCCGCAGTGGGAGCTTCCTCTCATTTCCGAGAGGGTTTTAGAAGGAAATGTCCGCCGCACTGCCCCTAAGCGCAGTGGCAGACTTCACATGCCTTCGAAATATTTTTTTTAAATATATTCCTCATACAAATCTTACTTAAATTAAATCAGCGCTTAAAGTTGTAGTTAACAATTTCATTGGTGCCGGTGGGGCCGGGTTATGTATATATATATATATATATATATATATATATATATATATATATATATATATATATATAATTCCGTCACCCGTAATTTTATGAAATTTTTTAAATTATTGTTCTTGATATATTTTAAATAATAAGTATAGCTTAAAATATGTTTTAAACATACTCGTATTTAAAATTTACAAAACATGTTATTCACTTCGCTAAAAGAAAACTTTGATTCAAAAGGTAATTAGATGTAACGTCGTCAAAAAGTATTGCTTCTAAAGTTTTTGTTTTTTCTGTCGCACATATTAACCTTGCGTTAGTTTTTCTACACCATTACGGACGAAACCTTGTTTGTTATTTAAGAATTCTTTTCTAATGATAATATCCATTTTCGTCAATTGTCAGCTTAAGTCGGTCGGCTTCTGTATGCATACATAATAATGACAGTGAAGTTAGTTTCTAGGTCTTGCTGTTCATAAATACTGTTAGTTTTGTATTGTACCTTTGAATAATCTTGAATACGATATAATTACAATGTAATTTACATACACATACAGTATAAAAGTGAACTTAGGAAAGCTCATGTACGACAAAACGTTTTTGAAGCGGAAGGTAGTATTATATTATTAAATTATATTGTATTACACGTGGTAGAGCCATGCTGCAGCAATATTAGTAGTATAGTTGGGGACCGAATGGGTCGGCTCGACCGGGGAAGGACCACGCTCTCACAGAATACCAGCGTTAAATAGCAGCTTAACACTGCTGTGTTTCGTATGGTAGTGTAGAGAACCGGAGACCCTTTTTACTGGAAAAGAGGCATTCCACCTTAGTCTTCACGGGTGACAACGCATTTGCATTTTGATTCGCAAACGAGGGTAGATGTAGATGTCCATGGGCCATAGCAACCACTCACCATCAGGTGGACTGTGTACTCGTTTGTCACCCTATCCTATAAACAAAAAAAGTAAAACGATGCAGCTATGTTATGGTTGTAGCACAAATGGGTCGGCTTGACCGGGGAAAATAGCAGCTTAATACTGTTGTGTTTTGAATGGTGAGTGCAGAGAACTGGAAACCAAGCATTTTAGTCCACAGGGGCGATAACGCATCTGCATTTTGATTTTTAATTGAGGATACATGTAGGTGTCTATGGACCACAGCATCCACTTACCATCAGGTAAACTGTGTGCTTGTTTGTCACCTTTATTCTAGGGTAGAGCGAAAATTGATTGAGGTAGTTGATGTGTTTGTATATTTAGGAGGTGTGTTTATGAGGAACGGTAGATATGATAAATATTTGGAAAAAAGTGTGAATGCAGGGCATAGAGTAAATCGGGCTCTTCAGTCTATTTCGGGAAGTCAGAATATGTCAAAAAGGCTCGTATGGCAATGCACAATTCTGTGTTAATCTCGACATGTATAAAGTATGGTACGAAAGTTAAGTATAGCAGAAGAAGCTTCAGAGTAAAATTAATACTGTAGAAATGCGGTCGTTGCGAAGTAAATTAAGGTGAGAATTATTTGTGGTGAGGATTAAAGTTACAGCTTATATACGTCCCACAGCTGGGCACAGGCCTTCCCTTTGTGAGAGGATTTTAGGGCAAGGAAATGTCCGCCACGCTGCGTCAATGCGTGTTGGCGAACTTCACGTGTCTTTGAAATTTTTTTTTGTTATTTCTCAGAAATGCGTCTCAAAAACTGTACGTGGTAAAATACTAGAATTAAAAAAGAGATACGTCGATTGTTTGGACATGGAGAACGAGGAAAAAGTGACAATGTAATTATTTTTGTTGCATGGGATCCCCTAGGCGGAGGTTGATTGACAAAATTGGCGGTTTATTTAAGAATCTATTGAAGATCTATGAAATTAAAAGTACTTTGACGAGCATATATACGTAGATATGGATGTAAAAGAAGCGATCGTAAATAAAAAGCCGTAGTATCGCCTATCCCCCTGCGTGAAGAGTTTATATTTTTATGTTTTTAATGTTCATGTCAAAACAGCATTTTATATCAAATACCTTAATATTGCTTTATCAAACCAATTGACACCGTACGTAATGATTAATTTACAAAATACTCTCACCTAATTAGTTTGTGTCGCAGTCAATTCCAAACTGTTAACGCTAAAAGTGAATTTCACATTCAAAATACGAACACACCAGCACTAGCCTAATAAGCGGTTGTAAACGCGCGGGTCCGCAATTAAACGGATAGTTGATTATTATCTGATAATTGAGGATAATGTTTAGAACTCGAATCCCCTTAATTTAACTCTAGCTTTGTGTTTGTTGTAATAATATATCTATAACAACTTCCGCGTTTATAATATATATTTTTTTGTTATTTTAGTGGTGACGGCGTAAGATAATCCCATGAGTACCAGTTCATGCCGTGGGTTTCGTAAGAGGCGGCTAATTCCATTTCTTAATCGTCTTAATAAAACCTGAATATTTTCAATTATGTTCACTTAATAAGAAAATAGGTTTTTGTCGTAAAACATTTAAGTGTGTTTTTCTTATAGAGTAAAGGTGACACGCGAGCACACAGTACATTCATGGAAAGTGGATACTATGGGCCAAAGACATATATATTTATCCTCGTTTATGAATTCAAATGCACATGCGTCGTCATAGTTATTTTCGTTCACCACAAGAAACAGAGCAGCATTAAGCTGCTATTTTATGTTGGTAAATTGTGAAAGCGTGATTTTTCCCTCATCGAACCGCCTCATTCGCGCTACAACCAAAATATAACTGCAGCATGGCTCTATCACGTAAAACGTAATGCGATGTAGCACTAATTTGATTTCTATATAAACGATACATTGTAGAGTATAATTAGGTCAGCTAATTTGCACACTGAAAAATGTGCCTTAGTGAGGAAATTGACAAATTAATCGTACTAAATTTCTCTTCAAAATTCCATTTCAATTAACTGCAATGTATTGTTTTAAGTGGCCGAATTTTTTTGCTAAAGAATTTTAATAAAAATAAAGAAGGAAAAAAATACTATTTAGCTAGTAATTAAAATTCCACAATTACCTATCTAAACAAGCACAAAGTATTTTTATACTTACTTATTTTTAGACGAACTTAATAATAATAATAACGTTTAATTCAGACCGGGACTCGACGGACAAAAAAAAGTTTCAAGAGGCTCTCGGCCAAAAGTCACTCCCGAGCCTCTTCACTACTGGGATCACTCATTTGGTTCCTAAAGACCGCGATTCCACAGACCCGAGCAAATACCGCCCCATAACGTGTCTACCTACCATAAACAAGACACTAACATCCATTTTGAGCGCGAGAATCACTCGTCACCTGTACTGAAATCAGGTGATGTCGCGCGCTCAAAATTGATGTCGGGGCGGTAATCGTGGAACCAAGGAACCACTCCTCATTGACGTGGTCATTGGCAAGGTGGGTTAACGCAACCATTGGAACCTCTCCGCCGCCTGGATAGACTACAAAAAGGTATTCGACTTGGTGCCTTATACATGGCTCAAGAGGGTCCTCGAGCTGTACAAGGTTGACTGTACAATTCGAGACTTCCTCGGGCAGTGTATGGGTCACAGGAATACGATCCTTTCTCATCTAGGCGGATAACGGCTGCGGATAACCATATAAGGATAAGAAGGGGTGTCTTCCAGGGCAATTTTTGGAGTCCTTTGTCTGAACCCTCTCAGTACCTTACTGGAGGGTTCCGGGAGGGGATTTCAGCTTCGAAAAGGAGGTACAAAATTGACCCACATTTTCTATATGTATAATCTCAAGTTATTAGCCTCCAGTCGCTCTCATCTTATGGAATTGCTAAACATCACTTGTGATTTTAACAATTCTATTAGACTAGAGCTGGAGACGGATAAGTGTGTGGTCCTCCATGTCGAAAGGGGTAGGGTTGCTAACTCTGAGGGCATAGACTTATCTATGCCCATCAATATAAAGACCGTATCCGAAGCTGAAACATACCGATACATGGGTATGTCACAGAATAACAGTATATAATAGTGGTAGAGCCATGCGGCAGCTTTTGCTGTCGCACGGATGGGCCGGCTCGAACCGGGGTAGTACCACGACCTCACAGAAAACCAGCGTGAAGTAGAGGTTTACCTCTGCATTTCGCTTGGTGAGTGCAGGTGGCCGGAGGCCCTTTTTACTGGAAATGAGGCATTCCATCTTAGTCCTCACGGGTGACAACGCATCTACATTTTGATTTGTAATAGAGGATAGATGTAGATGTCTATGGGCCGCAGCAACCACTTACCATCAGGTGGACTGTGTGCTCGTTTGTCACCCTTATCCTATAAAAAAAAAGAACATAGTTATCGATGAGGGGGACATGAAACAGTCAGTTTGCGATGTTTTTATGCACGCTTGACAAAAGTGCTTAACAGTCTTTTGTCGGGCGTTAATAAGACACACGCATATAACGGTTGAATCATGCCTGTTCTCATGTATACCTTTGGCATACTCAGGTGGACTCAGACCAAACTGAACGCTCTGGACATAAAAGTTCGCACTATTATGACGTACCACAGGATGCATCATCGAAATCGTCAGTAATGAGGCTGTACTTGCCGCGGAAGCATGGTGGGCGCGGCTTTTTAAGCGCGCTTACCATGCATAATCGCGAAGTGTGCAGCCTCCGTAATTGCTTTCTGACGAGAGCAAATGATCCATTCTATGGGGACGTTATTTCCTGTGATAAAGGACTTACTCATCTATCCTTAGCCAACGGGCAATAGTAAGACCCGACAGTACAGAGCTTTTCTGACCGGGAGACCGTATGGAAGGAGAAGGAGCTCCACAAGAGGATCTACAGGGCTCTACATGAGTCTTTCGTAGACACAGATGCCTCCCTCCACTGGCTACGTTTTGGTGACTTCTTCGGGGAAACCGAGGATTTTGTCTGTGCAATACAGGATCAGGTTATTAAGATCAACAACTATCGGAGATACGTCCTAAGGGATGGCTCTGTCCACATTTGTTGACCTTTTCGCCATCCCGGTGAATCACTTAGTCATGTCATCTCCACGCTTCTCTTACCAATACATTATTTGAAAAAAAAATCAATTTTTCATCGACTACACCATATCGTCCCGTGGGTGTGGTTAGAGAAAACTGAGGCAAACAAACTAGGAGATGGATAGCAGCGTATTTTGACACCAGCTAAAAAATAAAAGAACCGTGGTTACTAAGCTGCCTGCCAGGCAAAGCAACTTTAAGCAGAAACAGAAACAGAAACTTTTTTATTCAATATAGATTATAAATAATACTTATTGAAATTCACTCTTTTGTTTAATTACCACTGCTTCGGAAAAAAAACCTCTGTCCTGGGAAGAACCAGCAAGAAACCCAGCGGGACTTTTTTTTAAATAACAGCTTACAATCATGTATGTTACACAATTTAACAGCCAGTAACCCCCTTGTGAGAAAATCTGTAGGCAGGTCTATGTTCAGCCGTGGACTTTAAAAGGATGTAATGATGAGGATGATTGTGATTCAAAGCAAATTTATATTGCAAAAGTGAATAGCAGAGTTGACAAGGGATACCATAAACGAAAGTTTATCGACTAAACAGGTATTATATGAAGATGGGCCAAATTAAAATTACCCTTATATACGACGAACACGTAGTAGATAAACGGACGTGGAGAAAGCGATAGAAGTGTGGCCGGATCATGCCAAATGGAAGACGTAGTCTCTGTTTACCTTTCTGGGTAGTTCGATCTATTACTCTTTATATCTTAACGAAATCTTTTAAAATCCGACTACAAAAAATCCTAAAAGACAAATTAATTTCGTATTATGAAGCCGGTACTAAGACATATAGTATAGAAGAATTAAATAAAAAAGAAAAAAGTAAAGAAAAAGAAGCAGACTTCACACAATGAAATTATTGTATTCTTTTTAATTCTTTGAAGTCATCTTTTACTTTATTTTTATTTTTTTTCTACCCTCTTGAACGAACTAAGGAACTTCACCCTTTCAAGAAAAGGTAACGTTCAAAACTTCATCCCTATTTTGACACCCTTAGACATGAATTTTTTTCTGAAGATTTATATAAAACCACCCCTGAACTTACTAAATAAAATAAAATTCATTAAAATTTGTTCACAATTGACAAAGATATCCCGTAACATACATACAAAAAAAAAGAGGAACACAGAGTCGAATTGTAATATCTCCTCCTTTCTTGAAGTCGGCTCAAAATAAACAATTTGTTTACTCAATGAGGAAATACATTTATACTGAATCAAAATTTATATTTTACCCAATTAATAACAATAAAGGCGGTCAAACTACAACGGAAATGCAGGGCAAGCTAAACAAAATGATTAATGTTCGAACGTCCAATATATTTGTAATGGACCTTCCATTCATGACAAATGTACCCCCGCTGAGCGTAGATGGAACCTTTATGGTGTTCGACGCAGCCAAAGGGATAAAATGCTATTGACAGTCGTGAAACAATTTGTTCTGACCCGAGCTTCTATTGTTTTCGCATCGATGTACATTTCAGAAAGTAAGGTGTATGATGTTTGATTGTTAACAATATAATAAAAATTGTTCATTAATAATAAAAATAAATAACATATAGTATATTTTATTTATCATTTATTATAAAGCTCAACCATATGAGAATACTATTTCAATAATAATAAATAGCCCAACTCAATAATAATAACAACCCAACATAATGATAACACTATACATAATATTACTCAATATTAATAATATTTAATTTACTTTCTCTAATATATATTTATTATTCTCTTTTATTTAGCCCAACCAGATGAGAAAACTATATTAATAGTCCATAATAATAACTAATCTTTAATTCTGATTTCTAAGACTCATAACAGTTTTACGTATTAATAAAAATAAAATTAAAAGAGTAGAAACTTAAATAAAAACTTAAAGGAATTAGATAATAATCGGGTATCATTAGTTTATTTTTAAATTACCGACGTCTCGAGTAATTTACAGCAACCATAGTCACGGGGAACCTGAGGTGCTTAATGTCTCTATATCAGAGTTAAGCACGGCTACGTTTAACTTATAGCCTTATACATTAAAAAATAATTCAATAAAAAAACAACAATTCCGTGTAGAATAGTATCAAAACAGATGTAAGCTCTTTTCATCGCGTTTCTTTTTTTTCTTTTTTTTTATAGGATAAGGGTGACAATCGAGCACACAGTCCACCTGATGGTAAGTGGTTGCTGTGGCCCATAGACATCTACATCTATCTTCGATCAAGAATCAAAATGCAGATGCGTTGTCACCCGTGAGGACTTCTTAGTCCTGGATGGAATGCCTCGTTTCCAGTAAAAAGGGTCTCCGGTTCTCTACACTCACCATACGAAACACAGCAGCGTTAAGCTGCTATTTTACGCTGGTATTCTGTGAGAGCGTGGTCCTTCCCCGGTCGAGCCGATCCATTCGTGCTACAACCATATTATAGCTGCAACATGGCTCTACCATTTCTCATCATATTTTGCCACACTTCCAGTTTTATTCCACTGTCTGCTTCTCGGACATTCTGTTTTAAGTGTTGAAGCGTCATCGGCTTGTTAGCATAGACAATAAGTCCCTTTAGATATTATCACAGAAAAATGTCAGGAGCCGTCAACTCAGGTTACCTTGAGGGCCAATCAAGTTCACCATTTCTTGAAATTAATAGGCCTTAAACCATTCTTCCCTGTTTCAGTTGTGTCACGTGCCGTGTGAGTCATCTTCTTGGAACCACATTTTTTTTACTTCCTACTGATTAATTTGATGACTAAAACAATGGTTGTTCATCTCACGGTAACGATCTCTACTTACTGTAGCGTCTTCAAAGAAGTATGGTCCAAATACTTCTCCTGACTAGATTCAACGAATACTGTTCTTTGCCTCAATTGCATGAATTTTGTTTATTATTAAATCCACTGAGTTCAAAATTGGCTTCACCACTCATAATGGTTTTTTTTTTAAATCTGGGTCGTTTTCCAATTTGGTTAGATAAAACTGCTGAAGTTACGACGGCGTTCACAATCTTTAGGCGCACCTGCTTGAGTTATCTGAACCTTAAATGGAAACAGACCCAGGTTTTTTTTTTCATAATATTCTGTAGAAAGTTTCTCTTAATTTTAAGTTGTTGAAAACGTCGCCTGGTAGTAAATATCAGATCTTTGTTATACTTTTATGAACACTTTTAATATTCTGCTCCTTACGAGCTCTTCTGGCATAATGACAAACTGGTTTATTTGTTACAATGTCATGCTTTTCAAATGTATCCACCAAAACGAGTTATTTCAACCGCAAAGGTTAGTGACTTTTTTACAGGATAAGGGTGATAAACGAGCATACAGTCCACCTAATAGTAAGTGGTTCCTGTGGCCCATAGATATCTAAATTTATCCTCGATTATGAATCAAAATACAGTGCGTTGTCACCCGTAAGGACTAAGATTCAATGCCTCCTTTTCAGTAAAAAGGGTATCTGATTCTCTACACCATACAGAACATCGCATTATTTAGCTGCTATTTCACTCTGGTAGTAGGGCATCTGGGCGTAGCCCTTCCTCGGTCGAGCCAAGTCATGCGTGCTACAACTATACTACAAATAAAGCTGCAACATGGCTCTACTACGTACAAAAGATTGATTTGAGTAGAAAGTTTAGACGTAGTGAAGAGCTACCTGAAGGCTAGGCGTCGATTGCGTGCCGATCTGAATGTTGAATAAGTGTTATTTTTCAATTTCTCTTGAATCATGCGTCCAAATAACATGCTATAAGGAGCAAAGTTTATCTCTTAAATTAAAACTGTCTTGATGATGTAGTAACTTTCGTTCGTAAAGATTAATACACCATGCCTAATAATTGCAAGCGGAGCAATAAGACCAAGGCGACCCCTTTCACGCTATCCGCGAATTTTTGCAATATCAGGGGACTTCATTCCAATCTGTTATTACTATCTAGAGACGAAGAAGCCGGCCTTGCTCTTTTTAACCGAGACTCAGGTGTCCTCTCCTGCTGATACTTCATATCTCTCCTACCCGGGGTACAAATTCGTACACTCCTTTGTGCCCCGGGCTGGAGTTTGCGTATACGTCAGAGAGGACGTCTGTTTTCGACGCCTCGGCAGTCTTGAAGGTACGAACCTGTCCATCCTATGGCTGCGCGTAGACAGCGACGACCATCCCCGCGTCTACGGGTGCCTCTATAGGTCCCATAGCGGTAATGCCGACACAGACAGACTCATCGACCACGTCCAAATGGCTGCAGACTCTGTGCTACAACAGGTCCCATCCGCAGAGATCGTGATACTCGGTGATTTTAACGCCCACCACGCTGAATGGCTTGGTTCCCGTTTAACCAATCATGCGGGTAGATCTGTGTATGAATTTGCCTTGGCATATGGTCTAACACAACTGGTTACTTCGCCTACGCGGATCCCAGATGTGAAGGATTGTGTACCTTCCCTGTTGGACCTTCTGCTGACCTCTCATCCGGACGGATATCAGGTCTCCGTCGATGCCCCTCTGGGCTCTTCGGACCATTATCTGATCCAGAGTATGGTGCCACTCACGCTTCTATCGCATTTGCGATCTGCAGCTTGCCGCCGATTTTGGCACTATGGCCACTCGGAGGCAGATCCCAGCCATGGTTTGTCGCTCCTGTAAAATAGCATCACGCTATAAGCAGGAGTGCTACCGGGCCTAGGCTGACGCATCAACGTCCCGGGATGTAAACACCAGCGCTCTTAAGAAGAAGTATAATTTCGCCTCCAGGTCCTTCAAAAGTGTCATTGCCAAGGCAAAGTCAGAGCACATCGGCAGAATTGGCGAGAAACTAGTTCGCCTCCCTTCGGGAACACGTGCATTCTGGTCTCTCGCCAAGGCTGTCCAAGGGAACGTTTATCAGCCCTCTCTGCTATCTCTGCACAGGGTGGAAGACTCACTGGCCCATGACGCAAGGGAGAAAGCGGATCTGCTAGATTCTCTTTTTGCTTCCAAATCGACTCTTGATGACGGGGGGAAAACACCGCCGACCATCCTGTGGTGTGAGTGCTCCATGCGGGAAGTGCTGTTTACACAGCGCTCGGTGCGTAAAGCACTCCTCTCCCTTGACGTCAACAAGTCGAGTGGGCCTGATGGAGTCCCGCCTATTGTGATGAAGACGTGTGTTCTGGAGTTGGCACCGGTTTTAACGCGTCTTTTTCAGTACTTCTACTCCCTAGGCGTAGTCCCGAGCTCATGGAAGACAGCTTTGGTGCACCCGATTCCTAAAAAAGGCGACCGCTCAGATCCGTCCAACTACAGGCCTATCGCTATCACCTCCTTGTTCTCCAAAGTAATGGAAACCATTATTAACAGCCAGCTCATGCAGTACCTTGAGGATCACCAGCTGATTAGTCACCGCCAGTACGGTTTCCGTCGAGGTCGCTCAGCTGGTGATCTTCAAGGTTACCTAACTCATAGATGGGCGGAGGCAGTGGAGTCCAAGGGGGAGGCGTTGGCCGTTAGTTTGGACATAGCGAAGGCTTTCGATCGGGTTTGGCACAAATAGCTTTTTTCGAAGCTGCCTTCCTATGGGCTTCCCGAGAAATTGTGTAATTGGATCACCAGTTTTCTTGCAGATCGGAGCATCAAGGTCGTCGTAGACGGTGTATGCTCCGATTACAAGCCCATTAACGCTGGTGCTCCACAAGGCTGCATGCTATCACCAACGCTGTTTCTTCTTCATATCAATGATATGTTGCAAACCAATAATATTCATTGCTATGCAGACGACAGCACTGGTGATACTTTATACACCGGCCGTGCCAATATTTCTCGGGAAAACGTCACCGAGTACCGTAACGAACTTGTGTCTGAAACTGAGACTTTGTTGAACAAAGTCTCAGACTGGGGCGACTAAATCTAGTCCAGTTCAATCCCCAAAAGACACAAATTTGCGCGTTTACCGCTAAAAAGAATCCCTTTGTCGAACTTCCTCAGTTTCAAGGCACTCCCCTTGTTGCCTCAGCCAGTATCGGTATCCTCGGTGTCGACATATCGAGTGACGTGCAGTTTCGTGGTCACTTGGAAGAGAAGGCCAAATTGGCCTCTAAAAAGCTTGGCGTGCTCAGCAGAGCGGGACAGTATTTCATGCGGGCACACCGCTTGCAAATTTATAAGGCGCAAGTTCGGCCTTACATGGAATACTGTTCCCATCTCTGGGCTGGGGCTCCCCAGTGCCAGCTCCTTTCACTTGACCGCATCCAACGCATAGCGGTTCGAATCGTCGACGACCGAGTTCTTTCTGATCGGCTCGATACACTGGCACTGCGTAGAGATGTTGCATCTCTTTGCGTATTTTATCGTATCTATCACGGGGAGTGCTCTGAGGAATTGTTCGGACTAATTCCAGCCGCTCAATTTCACCATCACACATCGGGACAAAACTCGCGATACCATCCATATCATCTGGATGATTGACGGTCCACCACTGTGCGATTTAAAAGAAGTTTTCTCCCTCGCACAACTTTCTTGTGGAATTAATTACCACCAGCGATTTTTCCGGACCGATACGACTTAGGAACCTTCAAGAAAAGAGCCTACTCCTTTTTAAAAGGCCGGCAACGCATCTGCGATTCCCCTGATTTTGCAGTTGTTCATGGGCGGCGGTAGTCACTTACCATCAGGTGAGCCGCATGCTCGTTTGGCCCTCTCCTATAAAAAAAAATAATAACGCTCAGAAATTATTTTTTAATTTTCAATATTTTTATCACACCTTATTGTGGCTTATGTATAAGTGAAAGGTCTATGGTATTACGGATTTTCTTTAGATGGAGTAAAACTTTATATTTTTATAGAACACTGTAGGTATCACTAACCATTACGCCAATGCACGCGGCTAAAGCTGTTTTTAGCGCTTTTTCTTCCGACTTGCTTAATAAAAAATTATATTTACGGCTAGCTGAAATGTGTAGCCTAATGCTAGTCTATACTATTTTTCATAAATCTTATTATTATATACAAAAAGAATTAATGAAATCGGACGGTAGTTCCTGAGATTTGAGTGTTTAAACAAACAAAAAACCTCTTCCGCTTTATTATATTAAAGTATATAGATTCTCTGTCTAGATAGAATCTTTGATAGTCGTTGAAGTTGTGACGTTTGACACAAAATGATTGTTACAGAGCAACTGTCAATTTGCCGTTTAAGTAAAATGATGGCTAAAAGTTATACTTTGGCCATCCTGTATTTTTAAAATGTTGATGATATTCTGATATGAACTATTTTCTCTACAGAAAAAAAATATGAATCGGCCAAGTCATTCAGAAGTTACATAATTACTTAGACGTAAATACAATTTAACATATAATTAAAAAAGACAATCTATTTAACATATCCATAAAAAATATTATTTTAAAAGCTATATCTACATTTTAAATTTAGAATTTGGTGTTAATTTGCAAATAAAATAAGAACTACGGCAGAAATAAAATGTTATTTTTGCACGAAGTGTTACTACTAGCTCTTCATGATAATTTTTATTATATTTACAAACGCATTTATGAAATGCCTCTCCGGTGAAGCGGTAATTTTTGATATTTGTGAATAGCGTTCAGTACTTTGATCTGTTGCACGAATTCGTGCTCAAAACATTTTTTTCTGCAATTTACGCAATAAACATTTAGGAGAGAAGCAACGTAGACGCCTGATTATAAACAGAATATTTGTTTCTCTTTGATATTGTACATCAAAAGTAAATGTTAATTCGGACATTCCATTAGCGAATAAGTCTGCAAGGACGCCACCACGAAAGAATCTATTTAAGGGCTGCACACAATGAAGCTCGCTTAAATCCAGAACAAAAAGTATCAAATATAAAAAAATAAAAGTTTGAATGTTCTTTTTATTAATTGTTTTTAAATCAATACTGTTTTAATTGTTTTTAATATTTAGACTTCTTTGAGTGGACTAAGCAAATATACAAGCTCAATATAACAACTAGAAAGTCGTTTTAGCAGTTTCATTAAAAACAGTCTAAATGAGAACCCTCTTTTACGAAGTTGGCTAAAGACATAATTACACCCGAGTGAAAACGGACTGGGATGCTAGTTAAAAATATTTGATTTACTTTCTTATCTTATTTCAATAGATAATATAAGCTCAATAGAAAAGATTATTAATAATGCCAAGTTTAGACAAAAACAACAACAACAAATAGTTGTAGAAGAACATATGGAAAGGTGAGTGGAATTTCGAGTAGTAGTTAGCAGACTGACAACATAAATCGGAATCATAATCTAATTGAATATTAGCTCGATCGACAAGATCAGTAATTAGGTCATACGTATTTATATAATAACGACAACTACCATTAATTATTGTACAAGAAAACGCGGAGATGAAATTCATAGTTTTGAGAAAAGTGTGTTTTGTGGAATAAAAGGTAAAGCAAAAGTGGCAAAAGTCCCCTGTGACCACGGGTGCTGGAAAGCACCCGAAACATCAGGAATATAAAAAATAAGTTAATATAGGCGATAAAATCCGTAAAATTAGTTTTATTTAAATAAAAGGTAAAGTTTAATGGTAGAATCCCGACCAGTATTTTTTTTATTGAAGCTTAAAATCAATTTCATACTCTTCAAGCGGCTCTCTTTTTAACCGAATTCAAAAATAGAGGTTCTAAATATAACTGATTTTTTATGTATATCTCGCGATATTATTGCCAATTAAAGCAATTTCATTATTTTTTTATTTAGTGGTATTTATATTACTTAAAGGCTGATCCCATTTATATTTGTAGAAAAAAAATCAAACATCAAGGACTAAGAAATAGAGGATGAAATTTTTAATGTAATTAAACTATGGACTATGTACTTTCTATCATCTTGAGTTCGTGTTATTGTTTAGTCTGCTCAAAAGGGTCAAACAATTAAGCTTTGTAAAATGTAATAAAAAAAACGTCGTCTCTCATTTTAGGGATGGTCAAAGCAAGGAAAAATCCGCAACCATGCCTCATTGTGCTTAGCCTTTGCGCTACCGCGGCTCTTTCAAAGATTATTAGTGATTATTTTGCCAATGAAAATAATATAACTAACTGATAAAACAGGAAAATTAACTGGTGCACATCGCCTAGGCGTCGTTTTACAAGTAAATAAAAAGTTTGACCATTTTAAACGGAGAAGTGTGACAAATCTTTAAAAGCCGCCTAATCTCGCTCCGCATCAGTCAAATTTACAATTCTACCAAATAGCTTATTCGTTTTAGTATTTTCATTTAAAACACAAAGCCTTGTTTCAGAGACCATTATTGAAATCGCATTACAAAAAGGGAAAAAATTAAACGCCTGAAAACATCGATGGTTTGTCATTTGGCAGTAATTTTGTGATTTAATTTGGTATGCATATATTACGATAGAATTTTAAAATGATTATATTGTAGGGAATGAGGGTAAAAAAATAAAAGGAAATACGAACAGATGATGGTGAAATGGTAATCTCCCACTTGTTTTAGCAGTATAAAGTATTGCACAGGTGACTACGAGGCATCCGTCTGTAATTCTAAGAGTCCCAATGTTGTTACTATGACCGTTGGGGTATTTTACCAGTGTAGGCAAGGAAGGTCATGTTGTTGAGGCTGTTCTGTGTTTCATTTAGATGGGCAGTGATGCTGTTGGTTTGCATACTTTGGTGTTATCGTGTAATTGGGTCCTAAAAGTATGCAGTATTGGTTACCGAGGAGTATTCTTTTATTTAAATACTTTTGAAGATAATTTCTAACATCAGAAGTGTAATAGTTTCTAACAATATATATATAATTCTTCTATACGTATGTTGGTTACTAAACTGTTTCAGCTTGAAGTTGAAGTGTCCAGCTGTTTGGACCGATTTTGATAATTTTTTGAGTGTGTTGAGTTGATTTTGTGTCACAATTGGGCCCGTTAGGTGGCGCTGTTGACGAGATCCAGGAATTACGCCTGCGAAGAAGCCGGGGCGAATCGCTAGTAGAATAGAGTTTTTGGGGGCGACGTACTGTCATCCAGTGGTTGTCGTAAGATATGCTGTTATATTAATATGCGTGATATTAATGGTATAATTGTATCACGAATGGGTCGGCTCAACCGGGGAAGGACCACGCTCTCACAGAATATCAGTGTAAAATAGCAGCTTAACGCTGCTGCGTTTCGTATAGTGAGTGTAGAGAACCGGAGACCCTTTTTACTGCAAAAGAGGTGTTCCATCATAATCCTCACGGGTGACAACGCATCTGCATTTTGATTCCTTATCGAGGATAGATGTAGATGTCTATGGGTTACAGCAACCACTTACCATCAATGGACTGTGTGCTCGTTTGTCACCCTATCCTATAAAAAAAGAGGGAAACAAATCAGGAGAAGGGCAGCAGCATCTTCTTAATAACGACTAGAAATAAAAAAACTGCGTTTTCCATCCCGCTTTATAAGCGTGGCAACTATGGCAAATATCTCCCTTATGAGGCAATCTATGGGGGGAATGTTTAGCAGTGGACTTTTATAGTTTGTAATAAATAGAGGGAGGAATCCAACAACATAATATCCAACATATAGCCGCTACCATTTCTTCTCATCTAATTTTATGTCTGCCATTGTTCTTTTTATTCAGTCGTATTAATATGTAGTATATTATAGTCTTATATTATATATATATATACGTAAGAGTTAAATGCAGCAAATGTAGTTAGGTTTTTTAAGAACTATTTCGTCATATTACCTGTTGTCACAAATAAAAATAAATATGAATTTAAAGTTTTCTTCCTCGCCCAACTTACTTGATAAATTGACTACCACCAACAAATTTTCTACTACGCTCTTAAGGGCCAGTAATGCACCTGCCATTCCCCTAGTGTATCAGCTGAACCGCACGCTCGTAATATATGTATAAAATTAATATTGTTACGGTTTTGTACTGTCAACTAGCAGCCATATAACATCACGATAACAGAACTGTATAGGAAAATTTTCTCGTCATTATTTACATTCAATATCAGCCTGCAATATTTACGCAGCCGCCATCCATCCATCCATTACAGCCTATAAAAGTCCACTGCATAGGCCTCTCCCATAGATTGCCTCACAGAGGTGATTTCTTGTTTCATTTTCATACTGTCGCCTCTTATCCGCTGCCCTATATCGTATTAAAAATATCCACTACCCTATATCGTTCTGTAAGTTTCCTTACAGAACGATATAGCGTAGTGGATATTCTTACACCGCCCTATACAGTAAATTACTTCTCTCAAATTATATGGTCAGGTATCTTTTCGATTCTAATGTGTTCTTTGTTATCCACTGTTTTATCACCAGAAGAAAAAGTTGACGACTACGTGGTGCAGTCACTTCGTAATAAGTTGCAGCGCTAAGTGCCGCAGGAACGATCAAGCACTATACGGATCTAGGTGTTTGTCCTTGTGAATTTTATATATGTAAACTCTCCCCATGATACAGGAGAAATGCCTAATATGAAGGTACCATTGAAAAAAAGAATCAAAAATAAATCAAGATAGAAAGAATAAAAAGATGTTGTGAGGGATTATCTAGGATGCAACTGCATGTCATGCTGATTGCTTTAGACATTTATTTATTCATTTTTTTTTATTAAAAGAGAATACAAAAGGAGGACTTAATGCCATTAGGCACTCTCTACCAGTCAACCCATAGAAGGGTGAGAAATTGACATAGATGTAGTAATAAAGAGAATTAAGGATAAACCAAAACGATTTTTGAAAACAACTACATGAAATTATAAGTTTAATTACATGAAATGATAAGTGAATTACGAGAAATGATAAGTTTAATTATCATTTCATGTAATTGTAGATATGCATAGAAATGTGTTTTAAATTTTAAGAAAGTAATTCCAATAAATGTTGAAAGAGTTTTGGTTTGTACACATCTGAGAAGATCTTTTATTTGTATTTATAAAAATGTAGGACATATGTATATAAATTAAATGTTTATTTTCATAGTATCAAATCGACCGCCAATAGAATCCGGGTCGCACGCAGCGCGTAGGGGGACCTACCTGATCAATTTGATACATCCTCTCGTTAAACTATTTCCACCTACTGACGATGAATATTCGCACAAGTTATTAAATATTTTGCGCTCCTTAAATTCTACCACAGACTATCAAAGCAGGCAGAAATTAAGATAATCTCTTAACCGTACCGTAGTGGCGGTGTAAGATTATCCACTATACTATGTGGATATCGTTTAAGGTGACAGGGGAAAACAAACCATGAATGTATAGCAGCGTCTTACTATTAACAACTTAAAAAAAAACTCCTTTTGCCAATCCGTATCCGTATACTTGGTAGAGCCACGCAACGATAATATGTTTGTAGCACGATTGGATCGGCTCGACCGGGGAAAATAGCAGCTTATTACTGCTGTGTTTCGTATGGTGAGTATACAGAACTGGAGACCCTTTTTACTGGAAACGAGGCATTCCATCTTAGTTCTCAGGGTGACAAAGCATCAGCATTTTGATTCTTAATCGAGGATATATTTAGATATCTATGGGCCACAGCATGCGCTTACCATTAGGTGGACTCTATGCAGCAATCTATGGGGCAATCCTAAATTCAGCAGTGGACTTTTGATAGGCTGTAACGGTAATATAGCTTCTATATTGTATTCAAGTACTTTGATTAAAAGGCTTTCATCCAAGTCCATTAATAAATAGAAATAAAGTAATTACCTATATATATCCTTGGCACAGACCTTTCATTTCTGAAAGGGTTATGATACAATAAGTCCGATGTGCTGCTCCAGTATGTGTTTGCGGACTTCACATGTCCTTGTAATATTTTATTCATAGACATGCATACAAATACACATTCACATATATTTTAAAATACACATTCACATATATGTTACAAATACACATTCACATATATGTTACAAATACACATTCACATACATGTTACAAAAACACATTCACATAATATGTTACAAAATACACATTCACACCTTCTAAGCACTTCGTATGGTATTCTTCACATTCCACTTAGGCTTATCACGGTCGATGGTCAACAATACTCTAACTATCCCGATGCATATATCTACATACTACTAAGATTCCTTTACAGTATCATCAATTACTCTTTCGTTTAGCCTTCCACGAGATTTAAAATAAGTGTCCTCAATAAACACATTTAAACGTAAGGTTACCTATTTAAAACTACTTGATAAATATTATTGGTTAATATATTATAATGCCCTTTACTAGCCTATAAGTATTTTATCGTCTTTTTATTTATATTAGAATATTTATGTATATCTAAAATATTAAAAAAAAACAATAAAATGATATTACTGTTTTTTATTAAATATTCATTACATGCAATTAAAAGTCATTTTTAACTTTTATCACTGGTTCGGCAAAAAATCTATGCCTGGGAAGAACTAACAAGAAACCCAGTGGGACTTTTTTTAAAGCATAACTTAGAATAAAATATTTATACAGTTGTTGTGAAAACATTCAGAAACAGCATGGTAGCGACCACCACATTCCCAAGGGGTTATTATGATTCATGTACTCTTTACTAAACAATTTTTGCTTAATAAATATTTAAAACCTTTTGATAGATAAGGTAAAAGGTATTTGATGAGCCAGATTATGAGTACCCTTAACCGACAAGCATGTATGCGTCGGTATATTGATGTAAAGGAAACGAGAGAGGTCAATATTGTGCCAAATGGATATCCGTAGTCTCTGCCTATCCTTCTGGGTGAAAGGCTCGAGTGTTTATGTTTTATGTATGATATTTATCTCATGTTATATTTATTTTTTCTTTATTCTTTATAATATGAAATAAAATTTTCTTAGCTTCTTATTTTCTTTCAATTGTAAGGTATGGGTTTTAAAAATAACGTCTACATCAAAAATAAACCGTGGAAATTAGAAGCCACGTTGCGGTGACGCAATAAATCACCGAATCCCATTCTACGATAGTTGAAAAGCATTTACCATTATGTCAGTCTGCACTTTTATTGAGTCCGTTATGAGCGACTCTATCACACATGATATATCGCTCACAGTTACTCGAACGCAATTGACCGTAAAAATTTAATAATAATATTTATAATATTTTTAATATCAGTATATTTTTTATGCGTTTTAGTGAATATTTTAAGGACAGTACTAGATGGAGTGACGACGTGGTAAGAAATGTAGGAAGTCGATGGATGCAGACGGCTCTGTCTTTTGGCATTCCTTGGGGAGGCCCTTGTTTAGAAGTGGACTTTAGAAGGGCTGGAATGACGAAGATGATGATTTACAGCCACGCTGCAAATGTTGATAATTTTCATTTTATTTTATTTTATCTTTCAAAATACGCAGGTTACAGTTGTTAGATTTTTAATGTAAAATACTAAACAATAGATTACATATAACATATAGTAATAGTATATAATTATTATATAACATGGGACATATTATTACTGCTATTCGTCAAGGTGTCACCTCATTTGTATTCTGTAATAAATAGATAAATGAGGACTGATTATGATGATGAAATAAATTCCGTTTCTTATCTATATTGAGTTTGGTATTACAAGTACGATCTAGAATGTTTAGTAGTAATGTATTTATAAGACTCAGACGTTCACGATAAGCCATTAAAAATCTGGTTAACTTGTTAATCATCATGATCATTAAAAATAACTACTTAATATACCACTTCTCCAGATACTACTTCGAATGAAATTTTGAAGGAAAACTTCCAAGAAAATCTTTGTCTGAATTAAAATTTCAAATGAGCCGGTCAATTTGTAAGCCATGTAGATAAATTATTTATTATCATAAAATCCCATATTGTTTTGACTTAAAATATTGTCTTTTACATACTTACTCTACTCGAGTCCAGTCTGAAAAATTCGGATAATTTAATAGTTATGGAAAATATATTTTAAAATAGCTATACAAACTGTATACACTTTGTCTTACAAACCAATTTATCTTTGAATACAGCCTTTACTCAAGCTATTTTACCTATTAAATTTGAACTCAGTAGTAAACGCAATCTTCCTTACTTCCGTGCAGTGTCACTGATTTATGTTACAAAATTTAACTAATAAAGTAGACCTGTGCTTTTCAGCAGAGGCAAGGCAGACATGACAAACACTGTCCCATTGAGAATGTTTCATTGCTACGAAGTGCGTAGGAAAATTAGTTTTATAAGTTCCATAGTGATTAATATCAAGAACGACTTCTGGCTAATTTGGCTAAGAATAAAGCAAAGCCCTAGCGTGGGATGCTACATGCGTAGACACTTTGGCAACCTTGGTTTTTTATAGAATAAGGGTGACAAACGAGCATACAGTCTACCTGATGGTAAGTGGTTGCTGTGGCCCATAAACATCTACATCTTTTTTTTTTACAGGATAAGGGTGACAAACGAGTCACAGTCCACCTGATGGTAAGTGGTTGCTGCGGCCCATAGACATCTACATCTATCCTCTGTTACAAATCAAAATGTAGATTCGTTGTCACCCGTGAGGACTAAGATGGAATGCCTCATTTCCAGTAAAAAGGGCCTCCGGCCACCTGCACTCACCAAGCGAAACGCAGAGGTAAATCTCTACTTCACGCTGGTTTTCTGTGAGGTTGTGGTACTACCCCGGTTCGAGCCGGCTCATCCGTGCGACAGCAAAAGCTGCCGCGTGGCTCTACCACTGTTTTCGTTTGCAAATTAAAATACAGATGCGTTGTCAGCCTCCGGTTCTCTACACTCACCATACGAAACACATTTAACGCTAGTATTCTGTGAGAGCGTGGTCCTTCCCCGGTCGAGCCGACCCATTCTTGCTACAACTATACTCTTAATATAGCTGCAGCATGACTCTACCACGTAATGCTTGGAGCCGGAGCGGTATCGGAAGCGGCCGAACTGAGTAAGGCTCCATTTACATTGCGGCGGAATGGAATGGAAGAGAATTTTTGTAACGAAATTGTACATAGTAAAATGAATTTTATTTTAATTGTGTAACGTGCAAACTAGGTATTTTTTACTTAGTAAGAGTTTAATTAGTAGTTTTTAATTACTAAGTTACAAGTACTAGTATTAATATACGTATAACTACATATTTGTGCCAATTGCTGTAGAGACTGTCAATCCACATACGGTAATGTTCACAAAGGAACTGTGAACTGAACTGACTTTGTTGTTGGTGATAGGAGGGCTGGGTCTTTCCTCGCTCAAAGGCTAAGTATAGCTATTCGGCGAGGAAACGCCGCCATTCTTGGTACTATCCCGGGGGGACTGTATAATACTTAAAGTTTTTCTTTTTAGTTCCTTTTATTATGGTAACAAATGAAATGGGTTAATTAAATTAATTAAATATTTCGAAAAGTGTATAAATATTTTAATGATATGTACTATATATGTAATTAAAACATATTTTATCAACTATTTTCAGGTGCATCATCATCATCATCATCATCATTACAAGATTTCACAATGCACACCCACTCTAAAGTTCATTGATAAAAAATACGTAAATGTAAATTGATGATGTTGTTAACAAATTGTACATTTAAAATATTGATGGTAAATTTTAAGCCTCGTTTATTAAGAGAAACTAAAATTATTTGAACAAATCTGTTGTAGAATAATCAGTGACAATACAATATGATATTTTGTATATTATGAAAACCATCATCACCATCATCACAGTCCTTCACAAGTCCATTGCACATAGACATCCTCAAAACTATAAAAACTCGTTACTAAGCATCGTTTATTCATCGCCGTTTTATATACCTTAACCAGGACGTCAATTACTCAAGGTATTTTAATAATTATATACAATATATGAAAGAGAACTATTTAGGTTAGGTATTTATATTAGGAATAGATGACCCGTAAACGTTGTTCTGGCCTTTCTGGTATATTTTTTATAGGATAGGGTGACAAACGTGTACACAGTCCACCTGATGGTAAGTGGCTGCTGTGACCCAATAGGCATTTACAGATATCCTCAATAAAGAATCAAAATGCAGATGTGTTTTTACCCGTGAAGACTAAGATGGGATAATTTTTTCAGTAAAAAGGGTTCCCGGTTCTCTATACTGTGATTAACTGCTATTTTACGCTGATATTCTGTGAGGGCGTGGTCCTTGCCCGGTCAAGCAGACCCACATTACACATTACAATTATACTACTAATTTAGCTGTGGCATGGCTCTACCACGTATATGGCGCGATGAGTTTAATTTTCACTTATACACATTTTTCTATAGATTTATTACATGTATAGCATAAACATACGTTCAAAAACTCTACGTTGTCCTCTTTATGACTAAAGAAACCATACGAATCCATTATAAAAATACACTTAAACAAGTGGTAAAATTAAAAATTTTGTAGAACCGACTTCAATATAGATATAATTTATTGTTGATTTTTTTTTAAAACCGTTCGACTGATTTCGAATAAATTTAAATGAGACCACCTGTAAACTATACATTTTGAAAAAAAAAGAATTTTCCAAAACGGTTTAGGCGTCTTCGAGTAATCGGTGAACATACATAAAAAAAAGATTCCGACGAATTGTAAACCTCCTCCTTTTTGAAGTCGGTTGAAAAAGGAGAACATAGGGAGAAGTGTTAGTGCAAGGACTTGGACCTGTGTTACGGACGCATATTTGCCATAGTTTGCACGCGTGGTTTTTATTTTAAGTCGTTATTAGTTAGACGCTGCTGTCCATCTCCTGATTTGTTTCCCTCTGTCGCCTCTTACGACACCCACGGGGGTAGTGAATATTTTTACATCCTTACTACACGGTAATACATATTGTAAAAACAGGAAATCAAATAGAGTTTCATGTATATATATATATTAAAACTCGACTTGACGGAGCGCTAAAACCAATAAAATACTCGTAGCTTCTGAAGTAAATGCTTAGGTACAGTGTATAGATGAATTTAGGCCCTGACTTCAGAAGCTACTATGTGACGATTGTTTCAATACTTTACTTAGTCCTGCGTTTTTGACAGACGGGTTTTCTTTATTTTACGTATTTTGACAGTTTTGAGTGAACTAAAGAATACTACAAGCTTAAGGCAACAACAAAAAGTCTAAATAGTTACACTAAAAATTTCATCCCCTATTTTATCACCATTAGGTGAGAAATTTTTCAAAAAATTTTTACAGAGATGATACCTATTAATAAAAACAATCACTCAATCAGTTAATTTGGTTCAGTAATTTCCGAGAATTCGGTGAATATTCATAAGAAAAGAACATAATATGCATTGATAATTGAGCTCCCTCTATTTTCAAACTCGGTTAAAAATAGCAGTTTATTCTACTAACGAATTAATATATTTCACGTAATAAATTAGTACTTACCTTTTAACGATTTTTTTACGTCGCCACTACTTGGTGGTCGGAATACACGGCCATAATTATCATGATCTCGTGTTTATCGTTAGAGGCGACAGGGCAAATTTAAACAAGAGATGGGCAGCAGCATCTTCCTGATAACAGCTTAAAATAATTAAAACTACGGCTGCCAACCCATTTCCCCTATGAAGAACTTTATGAAAGAGGTCTATGTTCAGTGGTGAACATTTTGATGGGCTGTAAAGAAAAAAAACTAAAAGAAACACACTTTTGGTTGATCAAATAGAAAATTACCTTAAATTTTCAACCGAATCAGAAATCAAAGCACACATACACACAGTCACAAGTATACACATTTGCAAAATCACATCGAACAAAAGTCAAAATTGAATCGAGAAATAAATCGGGACCGCATATTTCACGTTCCGATTGTCGACATCACTAAACTCACAAAGCGCGGGAAGGCGCGAGCGCGCGCGCCGGTTCATACGTCTCAACTACTGAATCCTTATTTACGATAACACGACGCGCTAACTATAAATAAATTGTGCGCTTTGCTCCCATATTCCTTACGCCGCTGTGCGGTGAATAAATATGTTTATTGCGTCCTTTTTGCTTATTAAACTCTAATAAACTAGTGGTCATGATGTAAAATTTGAGGTTAAACATACTGTAGGAGAGGAAGTACAACAGTTTCTTTTTTTTCTGAAAATGTTTAGTTTTGCGATAAGTTTTAAAACAAATCAATCTAATAATATCTGCTATGTAATATACAGGTAAAGTTGACAATCAAATACAAAGTCCACGTTATGTAAAGTATATGCCGTGCTTAAATCTTTCCTCGATTGAAAATCAAAATGCGTATTCGTTGTCACCCTTAAGTAACTTATAGATGGAATGCCCAGTAAAATACAAAAATATACTGGTATTTAAAGCTAGTATTCCGTGAGAACGTAGTACAAGTATTTCCCTGATTGGTCAATATACAACTGCAGCTCGGCTCCACCAGAGAAGATTCTTCAGGATTTCTACGTCACTCACGTTTTTCCTTGTTTATCCCAGCAATTCTAGTCGACAGCTCCGTGGCGCAGTGGCTTAGCAATGAGTTGCTGCGCTAGGGGGCGCGGGTTCGAATCCGGTACGGAACAAGTATTTGTATGGCCTACAAATAATTGTTCCATGTCTGGATGTTTGTCCTTGTGCAATTTGTGTTTCTAAACTGCCTCCACGATACAGGAGAAAATCCTAGTGTGAGGGTAACGTTTTAAAAAAATATACCTCCATCATTCTATTACAGCCTTTGTATAGGCTTCTGAACATAGGCCACTTTTATAGATTGCCCCAAAGTTTACGCCATAGTTGCGCCATTTGGTATGCGGGCTGGAACCGCAGTTTTTTTTACTATTTTGGGTTGTTACCATGAAGATGCTGCTGCCCATCTCCCTTCAGTTTCCCTCTGTCGCCTCTTGTAATACTCACGGGACGATATGGGGTAGTGGATATTCTAACACCGCCACTACACGGTGGGCAATTATAAATATTGCAATTATACCTATTGTATTCATTTTTACTAGGTTACTGGCAGGATTGCTTTTCTACCTAAGAGTCTATCGAGTAAGGTATCAGTATCTTTACTGTGTCTGCTCTCAAGCAGCAATACGTGCATTGCTTTCTTCCATTATAAATACGGGGTGTGGCTTTCGATTTATTCTTCAGTTTAACAACGTATACGTAGTCTTCTTTGTTTAAAATTGATTGCAGGTGTTTACGAGATGTATATAAAGTTTAAATTACAGACTATATACATCCCACTGACAGGCACAGGTCTCTTCTCATATTTGCGATGGTTTTAGGGCAAGGAAGTATCCGTCGTACTGCCTCAATGCGTGTTGGTTGACTTCACATGTTTTTGAATTATCTGTTTTACTTTTCAGTTATGCTGGTTTCCTAATTGTTTTCCGTCACTGCCGAGCACGTGGTGAATGATCAGTTAAAATTGCAATAAACAATTTCATTGGTGACGGAGAGGTTCGAACGCGGATTCCTCGCATACTGTGTAAATTACGACGGGTATTTAGCACCTGAGCTACCACGTCTCGTGGTAATGTATATTTGAGATGATAATATATAACTTATGGTAAATATATATATGGCTATCTGTCGGAGGGCATGAGATATTTCGAGCATTTTCCTTAGTTGCCTGTGAAGGAACCCGTGCAACCATTTAGTGGCGGTGTAAGAATATCCACATTCCCATTATATCACCCCGATGGTATCGTAAAAGATGACAGAGAGAAACCAAAACAGGAACTGGGCAGCATCATCTTCCTGATAACAACATAAAATTATAAGAACTGCGGTTGCGGTGCGGTGTAAAAATTCCCTCAAAATTCCCCCTTTGAGGCAGTCCATCAGAGGTACTATGTTCGACAGTGTACTTTTATGGCTTGATAGAATGGGAGAACCCTTGTAATAAGATGGGAGTGGTGTATTCAATTACGTCCAACCATTAGATAATTCACTCTTCTTAACACTATTCGAATTAAATTATTATTTTCTCTAGTCCACGTTTATTACAAAACCGTAGATAAATCACGATTCTATGAATATGGAAATTGAATAATAATGAAAGCCAATATCTTAGTCAATTATAATAATAGAGTGAATTTATATTAAATATTTGCGAACCTAACACTTTCCTTTAATTGATCATATAATGTTTATGAGGCGTAAATTTTCTTTTATATTAATTATTATCTGCCTTCCATCATTATCCGTAACTGCAGAATCGCAGTAGATGACATAACATAAAATTATGCTAATGGTCATCCAGTGGTTGAAATTCTACGGTAATTCATTAATTTTTTAACTATGTGCGTTATACAAGCTGTATTTTATTTTTAACTACTACTTTTGACTTTTAATTATTTACGTCTTCAATTGTACATTAATGTGTATAACACAGATATTATATAAAATACAAAATAAACGCATTTTTCCCTTGACGTACAACAACACAGACTATTGAAAAAGGAACATTAGAAATAACACGAAGTCATAGCTCATTCAAGTTTGTTGGCAACATTTTAAATTTATTTCTTCTTTCTTTCCATCGTGACTAAATTCTGTCTTATTATGTTGATAAAGTTATACCACAATCTATCGGAGACCATGAGATGTATCTGGCATTTCCCAGAGTTGCCTATATTATACCCAAAGGTGTAGAATTCTCTTATACCGTCGTCTTCTCTTATTTGGTTCTTTTTATAGGATAAGGTTGTATAAAAGGTACTATTACATTCATTAGTAACTCTAGTACTTTACTATTATGCATATGATCTTGTGTGCTATTGTAAGCTATTGATTTTCGTAGAGTAACCTTTAAGCTCTTTTTGAGTAAATTATATCTTTAAGTATGATGTCGTGGAAACTATTTATGATTTTTGTTGTTTTTTTTTGAATTATAATAGTTTTCAAGGCAGATAATGTCTTAAGAGAATAGAAGACGAGATTGTAAATCAAAGAATACATTAAGTTTTAACGTGGTAGAACCATGTGTTACTGGTATAGTTGTAGCACGAATGGGTCGGCTCAACCGTGGAAGGACAACGCTCTCACAGAATATCAGCGTACAATAGCAGCATAACGCTGCTGTGTTTCGTATGGTGAGCGTAGAGAACCGGAGAAACTTTTTAATGGATACGAAAAATTTCAGCATAGTCATCACTGGTGACACCGCGTCTGCATTTTGATTCGTAATCGAATATAGATGTAGATGTCTATGGGCCACAGCAACCACTTACCATCAGGTGGATTGTGTGCTCGTTTGTCACCTTTATATTATAAAAAAAGTGAAAAGAGAATGCACAAAATGTCTTTGTATTATTTTGTAAAAAGTAATGCAATAAAGAATGATTAAAAAGAAAAGTGTATAGGCTTTTGGCCACTAAAGCAGTTCGGTGGACTAACTGCTCTATGACCCTCCCTAGAAACCTGTTGTATTTGTGTCCTATTTTAATTCAGAAAAAAGGATTGTGTAATATATTACAACGCGAATGATGAAAATGCGACATCAGCATTGTGTTCTTAAGTGTCGGATGTGAAAATTACGAGGATCATTCACAACACCCAAAGTTTTTATATCCTGCCTCAAATCGCTTCTGCCCATTTTATGCAGTAACATTTGCCATGATATAGTAAAGTTGACTATGGGACGCCATAAATAATTCCTTTAACGATGTCATTCGCATGCCCGCTGTGAATTTTTCACACTGCAGGGTTTGAGGCCTCTACTCGCATAGCTTTTATAGAATCATTTGAAATACTATTGATTTGAATTTTACATTTATGTATTTTTTACTCACCGTCGCGACTAACTAAATCTCTTTTAACATGTTTCACTACAAACTATTTTAACAATTTCAAATATTTTGAGTACTTTATAGAAACCGTAGTCACTGATTTTTTTTATAGGATAAGGGTGACAAACGAGCACACTGTCCACCTGATGGTAAGTGGTTGCTGCGGCCCATAGACATCCACATCCATCCTTTATTCCAAATCAAAATATAGATGCGTTGTCACCCGTGAGGACTAAGATATAATGCCTCATTTCCAGTAAAAAGGGCCTCCGGCCACCTGCACTCACCAAGCGAAACGCAGAGGTAAACCTCTACTTCACGCTGGTTTTCTGTGAGGTCGTGTTACCACCCCGGTTCGAGCCGGCCCATCCGTGCGACAGCAAAAGCTGCCGCGTGGCTCTACCACTGTTAGAATAGACAGCCATCTAAACCTATCTTCGTTAGCGAATCAAAATGCAGATGCGTTGTCACCCGTCAGGACTAAGATGGAATGCCTCTTTTCCAGTAAAATGGGTCTCCAGTTCTCTACACTCACCATACGAAACACAGCTGTAATAAGCTGCTATTTTGCGCTGGTATTCTGTAAGAGCGTGGTCCTGCCCCGGTCAAGCCGACCCATCCGTGTTACAACTATACTATTAATATAGCTGCAGCATGGCTCTACCACGTATAAGTTAAGTTAAACGCATTATAATCTGTAAAACTTGGTTTATTTCATCTATATATTTATTTTTATGTATTCGTAGTAAATTAATTAAACAGATAATGTGACTATAATTAAAATAAAATACGACATTATATTATGTGACAAACATAAGGGATTTAGGAAAAATAGAACAATATAGACAGAACAATGGCCGCTCTTCTTGATGAAAAATATTATGTCGTTACATTTGTCTATACAAGTAGAACGAATAAATCATTTAGTATATTTTAAAAGTACAGAAGATCACGTATTCATGCTATGTTTTTGAGGCTATGTGGTATATTATTAATCTTTAGTATTTTCAAGTGTTTTTTTCTCACACCGCAAACGCTCGGAATAATTACAATATAGCTCTAATCTTTTCTTCTTTTACTTATTATAAGCAAGTGCTTGACCACAATCCCACCTGGTGGTAAGTGCACTGTCTTAGCGTAACAAAAGCCTATTCATTCTTGCCATTAAGACGCCCTGATTGTATTCGGACGGAAAGATAGACTCCGGCAAATTATTCCGCTCCTTTACTGTACGCATTACAAAAGACGAAGCAAACCTTTTAGTTTTAGGCCAGCCACATACAAACGGAATTCCGTTTCGATATTCCGATTCGGGATTCCGAACGCAGCAAGTCCATATAAAATCTATGACGCGCCACACACGTACGGTAGTTTTCCGTTCGAAATTTTGCGGGTTAAACGGGATTCCGTATGCGTGTGGCCGACTCATTCGTAATTGCAAAACGGAATCCCGAAACGGAATTCCGTATGTATGTGGCCGGTCTTAATGCGTGGAGTATCGACAATAGTGGGGTGAAGACCCGCGGACCGCTGCCTTGTTTATGAAAAGTGTGCAATAGTTCGTAATGTTTCTGTTCATATTATTTAAATTATTATTTACCACTTACTAACATCAAATTCTGTTGGTGGCATATCACTTTAGAAAAAGTATGGACTTGAATAGGAACGTAAATAATTACGGATGCGTTCAAAAATAAGATAAAGGAAACTATACTTTTAATCATATAATAAATAGATTTAGCCATTGTTATTCCTTACTTACATGAATGGTTTACCAAAATTCGTTGGGTAACATTATTCTTTTATTTGCTGGTGACAGTAGCGTAATGATAAAATGATACGATCGAAATGAATGTGACGGCGCTATCGTCGCACTACAAGCGAAAACACACCGAAGAATAAATCGCGCTATCAACGTTCCGAAGTAAGCGCTGTATACCTATATAGAATAGCTCCTAACTAACACTCGGAGCGCCTGCCGCTCCCCGGGCTTAAGACCTTGCCCGGCGGGAGGTCTCACCTATTCCTTCCTCAGCCACAGTGGTGACCAACTGACGTGATATTAACACGTAACCCAACCTTTGGAAAATTTCAACTTCGAGCTTTTCGTCATTGTTTTTAAGAACCCCTTCCATTCGCTCCCGAGCAGATATTGTCTGCAGTCTTCACATACTGCAAGCCATCTAGCTTTACAAAGGTTTATCGCAGCACTATAATAATGCTTTCTGTTCCTTCTAGCCAGATCTGGGCCTTACTGCTCGCCTCTGTTTCACGGCATTCTCGCAGACTACTTGCCTTCTTCTCGACTCACCGCAGACTACAAGGCAATCCCTGGCACTTGCACATTCGTCGACATCTAGACTTAACTATCGGCCTCCGGTCTGAGTAAGGGACTGCGATGTGGCGGCGCTGTCGTCGCGCCACAAGCAAAAATGCACTGAAGCCTAAATCGCGCAAATTCCGAAGTAAAAGCATATATTTTTATTTTTTTAACAGTGGTAGAGCTACGCGGCAGCTTTTGCTGTCGCACGGATGGGCCGGCTCGAACCGGGGTGGTACCATGACCTCACAGAAAACCAGCGTGAAGTGGAGGTTTACCTCTGCGTTTCGCTTGGTGAGTGCAGGTAGCCGGACCCTTTTTACTGGAAATGAGGCATTCCATCTTAGTCCTCACGGGTGACAACACATCTACATTTTGATTTGTAATAGAAGATAGATGTAGATGTCTATGGGCCGCAGCAACCACTTACCATCAGGTGGACTGTGTGCTCATTTGTCACCCTTATCCTATAAAAAAAAATATAGAGTAGCTCCGAACTACCACTCGGAGCGTTGGCTGCACCCCGGACAGAACACCTTGCCCGGCGGGAGATCTCCCCTTTTCCTTCCTCGGCCAAAAAATAACAAAAATTAAGTTTAAAACATTATTATACAATAATATACGTCCCACTGCTGGGCACAGGCCTCTTCTCATTTCTGAGAGTTTTAGAACAAGGAAATGTCCGCCGCGCTGCCCCAATGCGTATTGGCGAACTTTAAATGTCTTCGAAATATTTTTTTCTTGTTTCTTAGTCATACCGGGTTCCTCATGATGTTTTCCTTCACCGCCGAGCACGTGGTAAATCAGCACTTAACGAACGAACCCAGGTTGCTCGCGTATTCTGAAACTTACAGCGAGCGCTAACTATGTGAGCTACCACGGCTCTTGCTTGATATAATATATTATATTAAAATAGTTAACAATAATTTGAAATTTTAAAATTTTGTACAACTGACATCAATGTAGATTAGATTATTAATCAAACTAAACCCGAAAAAAAATCTATTGGTCAAATCTTGATCAATTTTATATGTGATTACTTGAGAAGCACCAGCTTTCAAATAAAAAAGAATCATCGAAATGGGTTTACCCAGAAAAATGTTATGAGGTAATACACATAAAAGAAAACATACAGTCGAATTGAGTACCGCCTCCTTTTTGAAGTCTGTAGAAAAACTAAAACTGTGCACTTTTACAAAAAAATCTAATTTTAAATCTTTTTATTAACTATAATTGACAAAATTGTAGAAATACAAACTACAAATGTTAAAAACTAAGTAAATCAGCCGACTCGCTATTCACATTATCCAAAAACTCAAATGGGAACTAACTTTAGTAGGTTATCAAGATTTAGTAACACAGTTTAGGTGTAGTATTTTGGGGTAACTCATGAGAAAAATATGAAATCTATAAAACTCAGAAAAGATGTTTAAAATCAATGGGCTAAGTAAAAAAAAAAACTAACTAAAACACTTCTGGTAAGCTTAAAATGCTAGTGTTAGAAGTGGTTCAATTTTCTAAATTGCGAATTCGAACCCACGACCTTTCGAGTACGCGGTCCGCGCCCTGGCATTAGGCTACTGATGCTTATAATATATTATTATTGATAAACGTATTATATTATTGGTTAATAAATACAAATAAATGAATTACTAGCGTCTATTAAAATGAAGTGTCACTTAAAATAAAATAATATTTTCTTACAAGATAAGAAAAAGTGCGAGGGAGATAGATATTATTCTGTCTCGCTTCCTTATAGCCGCCAAGGCCGTCTACACTACGTCAGAAGGGGCCGTGACGGAAAAAATCTTCTTTCCAAAGAACTTCGCTCCAAAACTAGAGATAGCTGTGTACTTGTGGGTGATACCTACCTTTAAATTATTAACCTTAACATATTAGAAATTTTCAAACTTTCTGTTTTCAAAACTATATTAATCAAAAAAGAGAGTAGAATGAATTAGTTAAAAATAACTTAACAATTAAAGTTAACAACTGGTGGGCACAAAACTGCTGCATGCTCACGTAAGGTGAACTTCACGTACATCATCCAAGCCTTCCTTGCCAACCGCTTGTTTCGATATCAAGTAGAGGAAACCCCTCAGGACCAGGGTCCTACAAAGCTGCATCCTCTCCCCACTCCTTTTCAAATTCTACACGAGTGACATCCCGAAGGACGCAGTAGGTAACACTGCTCTCTTCGCCGATGACATGGCACTTTTTGTCGCTGAATACAATAAAAAATTTCTCACCAATACGCTCTGAAGAGCTGCAAACCGCTTTGGCGAATGGCGGCTCGTAGCAATGGAAATGTAGAAATATACTTTCAAATGTAACCCTTCCTCAATCTTCGAAACTTAAATCGGAAGAGATCGTTTGGCGCGATACTCTATCAGACGCCCTATGCCCTTAAAATCGATGGCCTACCTAAGGGTATAAGTTTTATCAAGCTAAATTTTTTGCTAGCTGCTTCCATTCGCTAGTTAACAGTAAGACCAAACTGTCTTTAAGACACACGCTTCATGTCTATAAAACATGCGTAAGACGCACCCAAGCGTAGCCTTCGCAAACGTGGCCAAATATAGCTTTCACGACCTACAAGTCGTTTGGAGCCACCTGCTACCGGTGGTATCAGCGTAACTCCAACAATAAATGAATTTGATTTGATTTTATTTCATTCATAAGGAACTTTCAAGGCCAATTACTATTAAAAGTTATTAAGGAATTTCGATCATGGCGACCAGTCTCAATGGAGACTAACCATCTGTGTAGGACGGGATTATTGTACACTAGTAAGTACGAAAGTACAGGAGCACCCTCCAGTTCCTTACGCTCATAATAATAATGTCTTCCAGACCGAATTTCAGTCACGGCGGCCAGCCGCAACGGAGACTAGCCATCGATGCAGGATGCGCTTTCCGAGGCACGGGAATGAGACACCGCCAACTTCCTGACTCCAGGCATTTATTGATGGAAAATCTCAATAATTGAAATTTTTTGTCCACACCCGGGATGTGAACCCGGGACCTCATGGTCAGCAGTTGCAATACTACAACCACTATTTCAACGAGGCAGTCTTTGACATAAACTTTCATGATAAGACGGCAACCCTACATAAGCGGAGAGAGAATAGAAGCAGGACCAGCGGCACAATCTAGTGTGGAGGTAACGTTTTTTAAAAAGATCAAAAAGATCAAAAAAAAAAAAACAATCTCAACCACACGACGAAAACACCACCAATTTCCTGACTACAGGCTGCTTATAAGTATTTCTTGACAGATGAATCCCATAATTAAGATCCAACCTGAGATTCGAACTCGGGACCACGTGATTTGCAGTTACATTTAAGGCGACTAATTTTTAAACTAGAAACTTTTCTTATGATTGGCTAATCGATAATGTCGACCTCCCAAAACTTGCACATTTTGGCGGGAAAATAGGTGTGTATAATAAACGTGAACATGGGCTCGAAACTTCTAAATTATGTCGTAGTACAACCTCCATACTGTCGAAACCGCGGGTAAAGACTAGTAACAAATATATTTCAACAATATAACATTATCTTGTAGCGTAACTTGTATGTAAAACGATACTCTCATTATTCTCTAGTTTAATAAAGTCTCGTTCAACAAAAGCTCGTAATATTAACATGTTGTACAATACTCGAGTCTCTTTCGAGATGTACATTATATAATGCGATACGTAAAATATTCATTACGAAACTTTGCAATTTGAGCTTTTGAATTAATTGTCTCTGAAATTTATTACTTGAAATATTTTAATGTTAAGAATATTATTTTATCATGCCAATATCTTAAAAAGTTTACTAATTGATAGAAATCCCTTTCTGTTTAGGGTTCGTTGGGGAAAAAACGAGCATACAGTCTACCTAATGGTAAGTGGTTGCTGTAGCCCATAGACATCTACATCTATCCTCGATTACGAATCAAAATGCATATGTGTCGTCACCCGTGAGAACTCAAGTGGAATGCCTCGGTTCCAGTAAAAATGGTCTCCGGTTCTCTACACTCACCATACGAAACAAAGCAGTGTTAAGCTGCTATTTTATGCTGGTATTCTGTGAAAGCGTGGTCCTTCCCCGGTCTATCCGACCCATTCGTGCTACAACTATACTACTTATATAGCTACAGCATGGCTCTACCACGTCAAAATATAAAAATTTCCACGTAAAAATAATCACCGCCAAATAGCTGTTGGTGTTCCGTTTTGAAGGTTATGGACTGTAATATAATTACAGGCAATGGGGTATTCCATCTTCGTCCTCAAAAGTGACAACACATCATATCGTCCTTCTTTGTTTGAAGTAAGCAGCGCCTGCAAGACTCCATGGACTGCAGTGCCACTTAACGTCGGGTGGACTTTAAGTTAATTTGTTACTTCAAAAATACGCGAGCATATAATATAAATTTAACTACATTAAATGTGCTTAGTGTACGACGGCTCTCCGAGAGTTCCATGCAGAAAGTCAATGTATTCAGGTGTTCCAGGACCGTATTTTGTTGGAAACTTTGCGAGTGGTCAATGATTAACTGACGATGACGAAACGCTATTTTTTAATATGTATGGCATGCAGCCGGTACTTGACTACCATTTACTCTGATGATAGATTAAGATGTAGCCGATGGTAAAGCGGCATCCCACAGCTTAGCAAAAGCCTATCAAATCATGCCTTAAAGCCGTTTATACATTACAACCCATAAAAAGGTCACCGCTGAACATCGGCCTTCTCTACAAGTTGCCTCATATTTGTTATATCACAAGGGACGATATGGGGTAGTGAATATTCTTACACAGTCAATACACGGCGGCCGGGCGGCGGTGATTTAAACATGGATCTCAAAGGCATCCACATTTTCATAGGCTAGAAAGACAGAAGCTGGGAAATTTGTGCTTAGTAATCATCATTATTACAGCCATTCACAAGTCTACTGCTGAAGATAGAATTCCTCCAAGGAATGTCACGGTCCCGAGTCACCTGCATCCATTGACTTCCTGTATGTCTTACCAAGTCATCACTCCATCTAGTGGGGGGTCGCCCAACATTTCGCCTACTGGTACAAGTCTGCTACTCGTGAACCGTTTATTCCCATCGGTTGTCGGTTCTTCGAGCTATATGACCGGCCCAATGCTACTTTAATGATCCGTTGGGCTACGTCAGTCACTCTGGTTCCACTGTGGATATCCTTATTTCTAAGTATATCTAGTGTCGGATAAGACTTGTTTTTGGATCGTTATTTCAATTAAGATGTGTACAGCTGTCCGTAGAACCTCTCAAACTCACTTAAAATCTCAGGTGTCCCGGAAATGACACTCGATCTTCAGCTTTGACAGTTGGCTCTTTCTGGCAGACAGACCTTTAGAAAAGACTTTAAAGCCCTGGTTCCGCACGATCGCGTCTTCAGTACGAACAATATTTAAGTTGCCGCCGCATGCATTTGGAGGTCTGTCTTTTCAGTAATTTTTTTTATAGGAAAGGGTGACAAACGAGCACACAGTCCACCTGATGATAAGTGGTTGCTGTGACCCGTAGACATCTACATTTATCCTCGATTACGAATCAAAATGCAGATGCGTTCTCTAAAATGCAGTCACCCGTGAGGACTAAGATGGAATGCCTGGTTTCCAGTAAAAAGGGTCTGCGGTTCTCTACACTCACCATACGTAACACAGCAGCATTAAGCTGCTATTTTTCGCTGGTTTTCTGTGAGAGCGTGGTCCTTCCTCAGTCGAGCCGACACATTCGTGTTACAACTATAACAAAAATATAGCTGCAGCATGGCTCTACCACGTACAAATCACAGCCTGTATGCTGTCAAATCTACTGAAGACTGCAGCTTCATTTCCCGTCTAACAGCCATGAGATTAAGAGTATGATCGGAGAGTTTTTGTGTTCTTTTGCGGTGGGTATTGCAAACCATAGCTCGGAAATTATGGATAGTTTCCACGAACTTGTCATTCATATTTTTCACTGCATAAGCAACTAAAACGGTTTTGTAATTCGAGCTTAAAGTTTTTGGGACTTTGGATTAGAGCACGAGGGGAACGGAGCGTTGAATTCATTAGACGTGACCTCTCTACTTTAACGTTTAGGTGCAGTGTGCCTCTCACCATTCGATGATCACTGTCGCGATCACTGAGACATCACTGAACTTTTCGTCTGCTCGTCATAATGAAGTCAATCTCATTTTTTGTCGAAACTTCGGGGCTCGACGAAGTCAACTTCCTGTGGGCCGTTTCTGGAACAAAGAGTTCATAATAAAGACTCCTTCCTTCTTTAAGAAGTCGGCCAGGAGCTGTCCCCTTGAGTTCCGTTGTCCTATTCCAAATTTCTCTACCTTCAGCTCACCGTTCTCTGTGCCTAGTTTTACACAGAAGTCTCCCATTAGCACCGTATAGTGGGTTCTGAAAGAATTCTTGGCTGAATATATCCTCATTTATTTCCTCCACCTCCTCATCGGGATGTGCTGAGGTTGGTGCGTAAACCTTTATGACCTTCAACGAATACTGTTTGGATATTCTGAGTATAAGGTACACAACCCTCGTCGACACACTCTCAATCTTTACAGCGTTGTTAACGAGAGACATGTGGACGATAATTCCGACACCTCGTTGTGACTGATCATCGCATTCCCGGTGATAGAACAAATTGCCGGATTCGAGGATTTCCGTGTCCTCTCCCTCTCTTCGGACCTCGGATAACCCTATAATATTCCAGCGCAACTTTTCTATCTCTTTTTTCAGCTTAGGATCTTCTCCTCAGTCCTCAGGAAGTATGCGTTATAAGTTGCCACCGAACCTCCATCGGAGATTCTTAGCACCCCCTGCCCCGACGTTACCATGGACGCCCATAATGGAAGTGGCGGGTAAGAATACCCACTACCCTATATCTTCCCATGGGTATTGTAAGAGGCAAATTGAGGCAGAATATGGGTGACAGCATATTTCTGATAACAGCAAAACAACAATAAAAAACTGCGGTGGCCAAACCGCTGGCCAAGCGTGGCAAATATGGCAATATACCCCTCATGACTAAATTTACGAAGAGACGGCCCCCAGTCCCCGGTGGCTCCGCTACTTCTTAGTGGAATGATACCACCAAAATATATCAGTTTCTAATATCTAGTTTAAAGAATGGCCTCCCTTCTTTTAGCTCCCATATATCCTTGAACTACTACTTCTACCATCAAACACCACCACCACAATAATAAACGCCATAACTCTGAGATAAGATAATATACATCGCCAAAGTTCTGTTTTCCAACTCGTAACGAGATAGTAGACAGTATAATCTACTGAATGTTTCTCTTTCCAATCAAAATAAATAAATCGAACCATGATGCGTGGGTCGAACTCATTCGACGTAATATCTCACATCATTTAATATTACGGTAATTTGTTTTGCTTACTGTATTTATATTAACTTATCATAGTTATGCAAATCAATGTCCAATTAATTAACTGTAGTCCGAACTATCCTTTGATTAAAAGCAATTTAATATATTGCGTGATCTAAATTGCAATTGCAAAATTTGCATGCATATTGTATTGTGACAGTATTGCATTTTTTATACCTTGTCCTTATTTTTATATATAAAATTCAGACTCAGAAAATTCAGGTAAATTTAAAATCCTATAGTTTTAGGTGTTAGAATTTCTACAAAATTTAAATTTTGACCATCATTGAGACCATGATCAAATCAATCGCAAGAAACCTAGATAAACTTTCAACGGCAGTGGTGCTTCATGCTAGGACAGGTTCATATTTTATATAAAGCGCAAGTTCGAGTACTATTGTTATGGTGATGGTGGTATAAGCGTGGTATGATTTCCCAGAGACTGTTTTCCGTTTACGAATTCTTGGCTTAAATCTCAGATGAAGGCAACATAACATAGTAAACCCATTAATGATTAAGTATAGTTGTATTGGTAGTTCTATCTAGATGAGAGTTTCGTACATGATTCTGTTAACAGTGCGTCAATTTCTTGCACCATTTTACTTCCTCTTCTTTCTATCCAGTCCATGTCCAAAACTTGACTGCTGAACAGAGGCTTGTAAAAAGTAATTCAATTAATGGCCACGCTTTCCAAGCGGATAAGGCATCCTAATGCCAAATTTAGTGCACCGTTAACGATGATCCCCATCGACGATCATCGCTTGACATAAATGTGATGGTACAAGCAATCTTCATGTGATGGTACAAGCAATCTTCATTAGATCATTGCAATCCAGTTGTGAACGTGGGTCTCTCCCATTTTAGAAATCTTTTACTGATTTCACCAACCTTTACGGGTTTGTTAGCGATTTGAGTACCAGATATCTCATACCTTATACCAATCATGTTTTTGCAAATAAACTACATTTCCTTACATTCGATTTTATTTCATTTCATTTGACGCTGCTTCCTATCGCTGGATATCAACTGACATTAAACGTAATGGTTATACCACCTTTTGTCGGAATGAGATGAAATAAATCTTCGTGATATTTTCCACAGTCGTCTCTAACGACAACTCCGGAAAAAATGGACTGATGGGTTCTTTTATATTAAACTCAATAACAAACGGATCATTAGACAATAAGCCGGCCACAAATATAGTTCGAAGACCCAACAACCAATGGAGATAAAAGGTTCTCGTAAAACAGCCGCGTACCTGTGAGGGGAGCGTAGGGAAAACTCCAACTACATGGAGATGAAACATTGTAAGACATATTTTCATTATTTTTGAAGGTCTGTAATGATGATGATGATGATGGCGATGATGATTATGAATCTCTTAAAATAGATTTATATTTAAGCATAAATATATTTTTTCACCCGTTTTATCACAAACAATAAACGTTAATTAATCGCCCCTATTATTTCAGTCACAAAGAAAATAGATATGCGATCTGTGTTTAGCGATATCAATTTGGGTAAGCTCGCACAATAGTCCATTAATCTCTGACTGTGAGATTATTACGGCTGACGAAACATACGTGCAAAAGAACATTTAAATAAATAAATCCTTATAATAATAATTTCTTTATGTGAAATTTAAGGGAAAAGTGGAAATGTATTTTTAAACAATATAATATTAATATTATGATATGATAGGAGCACAAGTTGCTTGGTAATATACACCCAAAGTGAACTGACCGTATATTTCATTTCGCTTTACCATCTTTGGCTACATGACCCCTCAACATCAGATGAGATAGTAATTAAGAACTGGCAAAAAAAATTAACAAAGGAAAATGGAAAATTAGTATTCCAATTTCAAGGAATGACGTATTTTTTCAATTTCATGAAACATAACACAATTATGAAATAATTAGCCGTATAATTAAACACGTTTCTACTGCAATGTATTTCTTTTGAATATTTTATTCGTTTCCCTTAAATTAATTAGGTTTACGAATGTAAAACACAATCATAATTATAATTACTCTGTGTTGCTAGGAACCATAATTTCTACGTGGATGATTTCTCATGAAAATATTTGCTCATTTTCTTCTATATAACTGTGTAATAAGTGACGTGTTAAGGCTGAATGATCATTCAAATTTCCACTGCTGAACATAGGCATTCCTCCAAGTAATGTCACAAAGCACGGTCCTGAATCATTTCAGTCCATCGACTAGCTGCATATTTTACTGCACCTACCGGTAAGAGGCTGTCACCCGACTTATCAATTCTTTAAGCTGCATGGCTAGCCCGCTGCCACTTGCATACGAGATTTTAAACATTACATACAAACTAAAGAGGCCTCAATCAAGTGCTAACTAAGAAGAATATAATATAATGAAATATAATATAATACAATACAAGCGTCAGTAGCCTAATGGCAGGGCGCGGACCGCGAACTCGAAAGGTCGTAGGTTCGAATCCGCCATTCGACTACTGTCGTGAACCACTTCTAACACAAGCATTTTAAGCTTACCAGAAGTGGTTAAAGGGAATATTAGTAATGTTTAATAACATTACTAGTATTTTTATTTAAAAAAAATACAATATAGGATACTGTATTCGTTCATAATCAACAAGACATATACATATCACCCAACAGTCATCAAACACGCAGCAGTCACCAAGCACAACGGATTCAATAAACACCGCAGACACATCAAATATAAAACATTCACTAAAGATCCAAGATAAACACATACAAAACATGCAACAATCATCAGATACGATGGATGTTTAGGCCAAATCGTAACACTTAAAACTTGCATTCCAAACTCTCGTCTCGCCGATTAACCGGTTTGACGGCTTGGGCCGGCGGGCATTCGTTAGTTGGTCCGAGGCAACCGTGTCCGGGTAACGGTCTGGAACCTACGCCCGGAACGTTAGGTCGCGTTAAGACCGCCTCTGATTGGGTTGTCTGTTTCGTGCGCTTTACGTGACAACGAGGCTTATCTTGAGTTTTGGGTGATTAACTTAACTTCGATTGCCATTGATTTGAATCGACGAGTTGTTTGTGTGGCATTTTAATATAGTAATAAGACATTTGCTTTGTCGGGTAGAACGCTTAAACTTTGTGACCCGAGAGGAGATCGCGTTCTTCTTCGATTATAGTTTTGTGCTAAGTGACGTAAGACTTGAGTTCAGATAAAAGTGAACGCCCACTGGAGTGATCGAACATCGTGGAGAAGAGCAGCGCATGTGGGTCTGCGGGCCCATTACATCGGTGACGTCAGGTTACATTTACAAATACTGCATTTATACTTACATACCACCTACTTGCCCTTGACCTTGTGGTTGTTCCTACCTCCGGAACTCGGTAAGTTTGTGTTTGCTTATCCAGCCATTACATAATAATTATCCATAGGCCATTTGGGCCCGAACCCTCCGGTTGCTCATCGAGTGTGTTACTCATGGGTCCTAGTACAGTCGACTTCTGTCGGGGCAACTGAGGGCTGTAACAACAGACACACAAAAATCATCAAACGCACCATACTGACTAACACAAATCATGCTCCGGAAATACAATAGTCACTAAATTGTAAATTCTCGACAAAAAAGAGGACGAGGGAGGAAAAGCATGAGAACTGTCGAGCAAAGCACAGAAAATATATCTTGAATGACACTTTTAACTTACATAATATTTTTAATTAAATTTCACCATATTATTGATTTTTTTTTAAATTATAAGAAATTGCCGTGTAGTGGCGGTTAAGAATATCTACTACCCCATATCTTCCCGTGGGTGTCGTAAAAGGCGACAAAGGGAAACAGGCAGGAGATGGGCAGCAGTATCTTCCTGATAACAGCAAAATACAATAAAAAAACTGCGGTTGTCAACCCGCTCGCCAATCGAGGCAACTATGGCAAATACCCCCTATGAATGTAACAAAGAGATGGCCCCAGTCCCCGGCGGCCCCGCTATTCCGGGCTACGGTGGCAAACCATGGTGACGGCGGGGCAGGGGGTGCTACAACTCTCCGGTGGAAGTTCGGTTGCCACCTACGACGACTTGACCTGGCAACATACAACGCACGCACCCTAAAGACTGACGAGAATATTGTGGAGCTGGAAGAAGAGATAGACAAGTTACGCTGGCATATTATAGGATTATCCAAAGTCCGAAGAGAGAGGGAGGAAACGGTAATCCTCGAATCCGGCAACTTGCTCTATTACCGGGAGGGCGACCACCTGTCCCAAGGAGGTGTCGGATTTATCGTCCACAAGTCTCTCGTTAACAACGTTGTAAAGATTGAGAGTGTGTCGACGAGGGTTGCGTACCATATACTCAGAATCACCAAATGGTATTCGCTGAAGGTCATACAGGTTTACGCACCGAACTCGGAATACCCCGATGAGGAGATGGAGGAAATGTATGAGGATATCTCTAGAGCCATGCATTCCTTCAAAACCCAATATACGGTGTTAATGGAAAACATCAATGCAAAACAAGGCACAAGAGAGAATGGTAAGCTGAAAGTAGGGAAATTTGGAATAGGGCAACGGAAGCCAAGGGGCCAGCAGCTGGCCGACTTCATGGAGAAAGAGGGACTCTTTATGATGAACTCTTTCTTCCAGAAGCGGCCCCACATGAAGTGGACCTGGTCGAGCCCCGACGGTCCGACAAATAATGAGATTGACTTCATTATGACGACCAAACGACAACTGCTCAGTGATGTCTCAGTGATCGCGAGGGTGAAAGCCGGCAGCGATTACCGAATGGTTAGAGGCGCACTGAACCTAAACGTTAAGTTGGAGAGACCTCGTATAATAAAGTCAACGCTCCGTCCCCCTTATGCTCTAATCCAAAGTCCCGAAACCTGTCAGCTCGACTTACGAAACCGTTTTCAGTGCCTAGAAGACTGCAATGAAGTTGAGGATATGAATGACAAGCTTGTGGAAACTGTCCATGCGGTCGGAGCTAAGTTCTGCCAGACCCGCCGCAGAAGAACACAAAAACTCTCCGATCACACTCTTAATCTCATGGCTGTTAGACGGGAGATGAAGCAACATTCTTCAACAGATTTGACAGCATACAGGCTACTGAACAGACAGATCTCCAAATGCATACGGCGGGACTTACAACTTCAATACAGCTGGTATTGAAGAAGCGATCGAGCGGAAACAAGACTCCAAAGTCTTTGCCAGAGATCTGTCTGCCAGAAAGAGCCAACTGTCAAAGCTGAAGACAGAGTGTGGCAGCATCGTTTCCGGGGCACCTGAGATTTTGAGTAAGATTGAGAGGTTCTATGGGTAGCTGTACACGTCATCGTTGGAGCCACACGCGAGTGTGAGTAACGATCCAAGAGCAATTCTTTTCCAACATTATTCCGATGATATCCCGGACGTCAATCTGAGCGAGATTAGAATGGCTCTCCAGCACCTTAAAAACGGCAAGGCCCTAGGCGAGGATGGAATTACAGCGGAGCTTCTGAAAGCGGGTGGAAAACCGGTACTTGAAGTCCTTCAGAAGCTCTTTAATTCCGTCCTCCATGGTGGCATTACACCGGAGGCGTGGAGCAGAAGTGCGGTGGTCTTGTTCTTCAAGAAAGGTGACAACGCTCTCTTGAAAACTACAGACCGATTTCCCTTCTGAGCCGCGTCTTCGTGCTGTTCTCGAGAGTCATTACGAATCGTCTCGCGCGCAGACTTGACGACTTCCAGCCTCTCGAACAAGCCGGTTTCCGAAAAGTCTTTAGCACCATAGACCACATACATACCCTTCGGCAAATTGTACAAAAGTCAGAGGAATACAATTTGCCACTATGTCTGGCGTATGTGGACTATGAGAAAGCCTTTGATTCCGTCGAAATTTGGGCGGTGCTGCAGTCCCTTCAGCGGTGCCAAGTGGACTGTCGGTATATCGAAGTGCTGAAGTGTTTGTACAGTAGGGCTACGATGGCTATTCGAGTACATAACCAGAGTACGAAACCTATCCAATTGCAGAGAGGTGTAAGACAGGGTGACATCATATCCCCGAAACTCTTCACCACTGCATTGGAAGACGTTTTCAAGCTTTTGGACTGGAAAGGATACGGTATCAACATCAATGGCGTGTACATCACTCACCTTCGATTTGCCGACGATATAGTCCTTGTTTAGGCCAACATTAAATATATTGAGAATTGCGTTATAATCGCTTCTTAACAGTTTCGCACGGTAGCGAGGTCACTTTCCCCCTCCCGCGCCGGCATTCCTTTCCAGTCGACGGACGAGATATGCCTCGAGTCATTGTAAAACGCTTTCGGTAGAAACGGACGTTTTCGGGTATTATCACTTAATTTTTGGTCACGAACGGAGTCAAAACTTACTGCCGCTGTCGTGAGCGGGAACACGTGTTGTTCTTTACGGAATTATAAATTCGGTTAAAGCAATTGTGCAATTTATATATAGAGATTTCGTTGAGGTTCCTTTTTTTGACTGTGCCGTTACGGGAATAGACTAAACAAGTGCCTCAAGAAGGGAATTGTTCCGGGGCTACAAGAGACTACCTTCTCCAAGGACAGCGTCGTGTCATCTCACCCAGGCCACTTACACACAGTCTCACACAAATACCACCTATACTCACTACACTTATCACAGCCGGGCAGATCTTGGTGAGCAGTCTCCGCTCTCGAATCACGTAAGTGCCTTCCTGTTACCTAGTCCCTCCCCCCTTGATTGGGATAGGATATTTCCCAATGGCCTTTAGAGGCCCGTCCTGCGTCTACCCGTAGGATTCCTTCTTGGGCCTGGGATAGCCCACCTTTGAAGGGGTAGCCGTAGGCCGTATCATTTGGTAGCAGAGACGCGGCTGATTGATTTTCAATTACGCCACGGCCGTAACATTAATAATAATAACATAGTAATACGTAATAATAAAATTCGTTCCTTTGTTGCTTGTTTTCTTTGTTTACTCGCGGGTAGAATCGGAATCGGGGAAACGCCCGTAAGTGAACAAGCGGGAGTTTGTTAAGGCTAAGTACTTACCATAGTTGTTAAGGTGAGGTACCTCGACTAGGTAGATAAGGTTGTCACGTAATCGGATAATTTGTTGATCGTACTAGGGCTTGTTACTTGTTAATTTGACTTGTGTTTTTCGTGCTAACTTGTAGTTAATTTAATAAACGGTAACCGTATTTGTGTAATTTCTATTTAACTTGATTTGATACCGTGTAGTGGCGGTCAAGAATACCACTACCCCATATCCTCCCGTGGGTGTCGTAAAAGGCGACAAAGGGAAACAGGCAGGAGATGGGCAGCAGCATCTTCCTGATAATAGCGAAAATTACAATAAAAAAACTGCGGTTGCCAACCCGCTCGCCAAGCGTGACAACTATGGCAAATACCCCCCTATGAATGACAGTAACAAAGAAACGGCCCCCAGTCCCCGGCGGCCCCGCTATTCCTGGCTACGGTGGCGACCATGGTAACGGCGGGGCAGGGGGTGCTAAGAATCTCCGGTGGAGGTTCGGTTGCCTCCTTAGACGACTCGACCTGGCAACGTACAACGCACGCACCCTGAGGACTGACGAGAAGTTCGTGGAGCTGGAAGAAGAGATAGACAAGTTGCGCTGGCATATTATAGGATTATCCGAAGTCCGAAGAGAGGGGGAGGACACGGTAATCCTCGAATCCGGCAACTTGCTCTATCACCGGGAGGGCGACCATCTGTCCCAAGGAGGTGTCGGATTTATCGTCCACAAGTCTCTGGTTAACAACGTTGTAAAGATCGGGAGTGTGTCGACGAGGGTTGCGTACCTTATACTCAGAATCACCAAACGGTATTCGCTGAAGGTCATACAGGTTTACGCACCAACCTCGGCACACCGCGATGGGGAGGTGGAGGAAATGTATGAGGATATCTCCAGAGCCATGCATTCCTCCAAAACCCAATATACGGTGTTAATGGGAGACTTCAATGCAAAACTAGGCACAAGAGAGAACGGTGAGCTGAAAGTAGGGAAATTTGGAATAGGGCAACGGAACCCAAGGGGCCAGCAGCTGGCCGAATTCATGGAGAAAGAGGGACTCTTTATGATGAACTCTTTCGTCCAGAAGCGGCCCCACAGGAAGTGGACCTGGTCGATCCCCGACGGTTCGACAAAAAATGAGGTTGACTTCATTATGACGACCAGACGACAACTGTTCAGTGATGTCTCCGTGATCGCGAGGGTGAAAACTGGTAGCGATCACCGAATGGTTAGAGGCACACTGAACCTAAACGTTAAGTTGGAGAGGTCTCGTCTAATGAAGTCAACGCTCCGTCCCCCTCGTGCTCTGTTGCAAAGTCCCGAAACCTTTCAGCTCGAGTTAGAAAACCGTTTTCAGTGCCTAGAAGACTGCAATGAAGTGGACGATATGAATGACAAGCTCGTGGAAACTGTCCATGCGGTCGGAGCTAAGTTCTGCCAGACCCGCCGCAGAAGAACACAAAAACTCTCCGATCACACTCTTAATCTCATGGCTGTTAGACAGGAGATGAAGCTACATTCTTCAACAGACTTGACAGCATACAGGCATCTGAACAGACAGATCTCCAAATGCATGCGGCGGGACTTACGCAACTTCAATACAGCTCGTATTGAAGAAGCGATCGAGCGGAACCAAGGCTCCAAAGTCTTTGCCAGAGATCTGTCTGCCAGAAAGAGCCACCTGTCAAAGCTGAAGACAGAATGTGGCAGCATCGTTTCCGGGACACCTGAGATTTTGAGTGAGATTGAGAGGTTCTATGGGCAGCTGTACACGTCATCGTTGGAGCCACACGCAAGTGGGAGTAACGATCCAAGAGCGAGTCTCATCCGACACTATTCCGAAGATATTCCGGACGTCAGTCTGAGCGAGATTAGAATGGCTCTCCAGCACCTTAAAAACGGTAAGGCCCCAGGCGAGGATGGAATTACAGCGGAGCTTCTGAAAGCGGGTGGAAGACCGGTACTTGAAGTCCTTCAGAAGCTCTTTAATTCCGTCCTCCATGCTGGCATTACACCGGAGGCGTGGAGCAGAAGTGCGAAGGTCTTGTTCTTCAAGAAAGGTGACAACGCTCTCTTGAAGAACTACAGACCGATTACCCTTCTGAGCCGCGTCTACGTGCTGTTTTCGAGAGTCATTACGAATCGTCTCACGCGCAGACTTGACGACTTCCAGCCTCCCGAACAAGCCGGTTTCCGAAAGGGCTTTAGCACCATAGACCACATACATACCCTTCGGCAAATTGTACAGAAGTCCGGAGAGTACAATTTGCCACTATGTCTGGCGTATGTGGACTATGAGAAAGCCTTTGATTCCGTCGAAATTTGGGCGGTGCTGCAGTCCCTTCAGCGGTGCCAAGTTGACTGTCGGTATATCGAAGTGTTGAAGTGCTTGTACAGTAGGGCTACGATGGCTATCCGAGTACAGAACCAGAGTACGAAACCTATCCAATTGCAGAGAGATGTAAGACAGGGTGACGTCATATCCCCGAAACTCTTCACCGCTGCATTGGAAGACGATTTCAAGCTTCTGGACTGGAAAAGGATACGGTATCAACATCAATGGCGAGTACATCACTCACCTTCGATTTGCCAACGATATAGTCCTTATGGCAGAATCGCTGGAGGACCTAAGCACTATGCTCAATGACCTCGATAGTGTTTCCCAAAAGCTCGAAGTTTTTGACGAGTATGTTTACCTGGGACAAATAGTCCGACTAGGTAAGTCCAACTTCGACCGAGTGGTCAATCGACGGATTCAACTCGGCTGGGCAGCGTTCGGGAAGCTACGACACATCATCTCGTCAGACATACCTCAAAACCTGAAAACGAAATTGTACAACCAGTGCCTGTTGCCAGTGATGACTTATGGAACTGAGACGTGGTCCTTCACTGCTGGCCGTATGAGGAAACTCAAGGTCGCTCAGCGAGCTATGGAGAGGGCTATGCTCGGAGTTTCTCTGCGTGATAAACTTAGGAATGAGGATATCCGCAGTAGAACCAGAGTAACCGACATAGCCCAACGGATTAGTAAGCTGAAGTGGCAGTGGGCCGGCCATATAGCTCGAAGAACCGACAACCGATGGGGAAGAAAGGTTCTCGAGTGGCAGCCTCGTACGGGTAGGCGAAGTGTAGGGCGTCCCCCCACGAGATGGAGTGACGACCTGGTAAGACATGCAGGAAGTCGATGGATGCAGGTGGCTCAGGACCGTGCTTTGTGGCATTCTTTGGGGGAGGCCTATGTTCAGCAGTGGACTTGTGAAGGGCTGTAATGATGATGATGATGATGATTTGATAGGAACGGTATTTTGTTACTCGTTAATTCCTTTTGTATTTATTATTTGTTAATTTGTAATTTTAAAGAATTGAGCCGCGTAGTAATTGTATTTAGTAGTGATGCCATCACACAAGCTATTCGTTGCTTGCGGACTGAGCTGCGCTGGGCTACCAGCGCACATGCCTTGATAGGTCGACCGGATAGGGTCTACAACGTGAGGAATCTACAAGGTGGATGCTCGAAGAGCTGCCGTGTAGGAGGCTTACGCTGAGCTCGAGGACTCGGAAGTGGAAAAGGGAGTCCTGGACTCCTACCGCGCGGACTACGAGCAGTTCCTCGCGCTCACGGACGATTTGATCGAGGCGGGGGCCAAGGACGCGAGGAAGGAGCGTGAAGCTCGGCTGAGTGGCCTGCTCGAGTCCCCTCGGAATCCGCCCATTCAGCCGGAGCTTTTGGGACGACTCCCAACGCTGGACCTGCTGGTACCCGGGGTCATCTCGGAATGGCTGACTTTCGTCGGGCTATTTGACAGCCTGGTGGACGCCCGGAGGGACTTGATCCCCATCCCAAAAATGGGGTACCTCCTGGCATCACTGGAGGGGGAGGCTCTGGGCGTCGTCGGCTACCTTAAGTTGTCGGACGACGCCTACCAAAACGCCACCTCCTGGAAGGTACGCCAACGTCCGGTGGATTGCTGATGATCACGTTCGGAGGCTGCTGAACCTCCCGCTGCTGAAGGACCGGACCAGACTACGTGAGGACATCGTGAATCCAGTCGTGCAACTCGTTGCGGCGGCTGGATTTACCGGTGGACGAGTGGTCCGTTTTGTTACTCCACATCGTACTATCCCGCCTGCCCCTCGACCTTCGGCTTCAGTTTGAGAACGCAGCAGGCGCCGGCGAGTGCCTCCCGGCTGTCGCCCGAGCGGTGCCCAGGGAAAGGCGGAATCCGACGGCCAAGGCATCACCGACCCCCCTGAGGCCGAGCGGAGCCCTCGCGGGAGGTCGCCCCTCCCCTACACTCTTATAGTGGCCTAGCGGCCAGGGAGGCACCCCCCTGCTCTTATTGTCGAGCATCAGACCAACGCGCGATGTCGTGCCCTAAGCTGTTGCGCAAGCCGACTCCGGCGAGGCGAACCATCGCCAGAGAGCGCCGCTGGTGCTACTCGTGCCTGGAGAGGCATTTACAACGAAACTGCCCGCACCAGCGGCCCTGCATGCACTGCCAGGGCAACCATCATATTATTTTGTGCCTGGGTGCGCGCGGCTCTTCCTCCCCGGGCCCTGCCAGCGCCCCCGACTCCCACGGGCGGGGGCGCTCAGCCACGCCCCCTGTCGGGCGACGCTTGGCGCTCGCCGGCTGACCACAGCGCCCCTCGTTCTGAGGGGAGCCCCTCCCCTGACCGTTCTGGGAGTCGTTCCCCCAGGGGCGGGGGGGTCGTCAGCCCCCCCTCAGCGTGTTGAGAGCTCAGCGTGTCTCACCCCCGTTGGCTGAGTGGCCGCGACTGGAACGCCGCCCGCCCCCCTTTGGTTGGCACCGGTATTATCGGGTTCCGGAGACCTCGTTTCGGTCCCGGGCCTCGGGGCCGGGGATCATCGAATTTCCCCAGGTCGGCCCGTTCGGGGAATTCCAGCCAAGGGTCAGCGAGATGCCGTCGGAGGGCCGTTCTCGGGGCCCCCGGTTCGGGTGCCGGTCCGACAGAGGCAGCTCCAGATAGGAGGCTGCCGCCCTAGTTCCCGCCACGGCCGCCTCCACTGAGCCTTTGAGCCATCAGCAGTCCACCAGTCAAACTGTTCTATTGCCGACGGCCTCAGTGAAAGTGTACAACCCGACATTCGGATGATGTTTCGACAATCAGTGGTCCATCGTGATGACCGTTGATATCAGCTGATATTGTGGCGCGAGAAGCCTAGCGATCCGATACAGGTGTTTAAGTTGAACACCACCACCTATGGACTCCGGTCCAGCCCGTATATCGCCATGCGAATCCTCCTTGAACTCACTGAGAGAGAGCGCCTAAGATACGCTCGGGGAGCTTCTATTTTGGAGACTTCGGTCTACATGGACGACATTTGTACGGGTGCCTCCACCGTCGAGAAGGCTCTGGTCTTGCGAGACGAATTAATTGCCATCCTGAAGTCCGGAGGTTATGAGTTGCGCAAGTGGTTGTCGAACTCCCCTCATATTTTGAAGGACCTCCCAGGCGAGGACCAACAAGAACCTCATCTGTTCGAGCAGCCTGAATATCCTAAATTGTTGACTGTGCTGGGCATTCAATATCAGCCTGTTCAGGACACCTTCACGTATCGAGTAAAACTTGATCCATCTCCTAAAGCATGGACCAAGCGCTCCGTGCTGTCTACAGTAGCTCGCACCTTCGATCCAAATGAATGGATCACCCCGGTCATCTTTTCCGCTAATTGCTTTTTTCAGAAGCTCTGGATGTCCGGGTTGGGTTGGGACGAGCCTATTAGCGGAGCCCTCTTGAGAGAGTGGCTCTCCATGGTCTCCTCCCTTCCGGATATTAACCGGGTCTCCATGCCAAGGTGCTTCCTTCCTTCAGGGAAGTGCCGGGATGCTCTACATGGGTTTTGCGACGCCTCCAAGAAAGGCTATGCGGCTGTCGTATATCTGCGGACTGTGAGTTCTTCTGGTCATACTGCAGTCCATCTCGTACTCGCTAAAAGTAAGTTTGCTCCCATTAGGTCCCGATTAAGTATTCCTAAATTGGAACTGTCCGGAGCCGCTCTTCTCAGGCGACTCCTCAACCACGTTCACTCGTCCTTGAAGCCTGTCGTCGACAATACGGACGTCTACGCATGGTCGGACAGTGAGATAATACTTTGTTGGCTCAGAGCTGCACCTCACAACCTTGAGGTCTTTGTGGCGAACCGCGTGTCTGAAATCCAGAGTTCTGAGACTTCTCTATACTGGAGACATGTCCCAGGGGAGTTGAATCCCGCAGACTGCGCTTCTCGCGGCTGTGAGGCCCCCTCGCTGGTTGACCACCAACTGTAGTGGGGTCCCGGTTGGTTATCTGAGTCTCAGTCACTCTGGCTCCAGGGTAATTACTCCGAACCTACCGAATTGCCGGGCCTACGAGTCCGAGTAGGAGTAGGCCAGGACCAGCCCACTCGGGATCTCTCTCTTCTGGAACGGTACAGCTCTCTCGAAAAGCTCTTAGGAGTGACTGCTTGGTTGAGCCGCTTTGTCCGCAATTCGAGAGACCCCTCCAACCGACTCTCTGATTGCGTTTTGTCCCCTAGCGAGCGTCGCGAAGCTTTGATGCATTGGACCCGTATGGTACAAGCGGAGGATTTTGAGCCCGCTCTTGAAAACTTGAAGCGTGGCTCCGTTATCAAGGGCGCTCTGGCCCGCCTGAATCTCTTTCTGGACGACGCTGGGATGCTTCGCGTTGGTGAACGTTTGAGAAATTCTTAACTGCCGTACGGGTCTCGACACCCGTTGCTGCTCCCCAAGGACGGCGCCTTTGTCCGGTTGCTGGTAACCCACCATCATGTTAAGAACGTCCACGCTGGGTGTAACGCTCTTTCGGCTATTTTGCGGTGGGAGTTTTGGATTTTGACTGGCCGACGCACCATTCGGAGCGTCATCTTTAAGTGCATACCATGTTATAAACTAAAGGCCACCATATCGCAGCCTATGATGGGTGACTTACCACCCGACCGCGTCAGGGCCATCCGACCATTCGCTGGAGTCGGAACAGACTTTGCGGGCCCCTTTCTCGTCAAGTCCTCGAACCTTCGTAAAGGCCTATCTGTGCGTTTTCGTGTGCCTCTCCACTAAGGCCGTTCACTTAGAACTGGTAAGTGCCCTCAGCACGGAAGCCTTCTTGGCCACGCTGGGCCGCTTCGTATCGCGGCATGGTTTGCCGGACTTGATTTGGTCGGATTGCGGAACGAATTATAAGGGCACGGATAGGTATCTAAAAGAGGTCGTCAAATTTCTGTCCAGCCACTTTAGGCAATGCGATGTCAAAAAGGGGCATCCAGTGGAAATTCGACCCTCCGGCGTGTCCCCACTGGGGCGGTATTTTTGAGACGGTGGTTAAGATTGCAAAAACGCATCTCCGTCGCGTTATTGGGGAAACCATTTTGACTTTTGAGGAGGTCGTCACTGTATTCTGTAAAATTGAGGCGGTACTCAATTCTCGGCCCCTCTGTCTCCTCTAATCCGATCCAAATGATTTGGAGGTTCTAACCCCGGGACACTTCCTGATTGGCCAGGCGCTTAACGCGCTGCCCGAGTACCCCTTCAGGGAAACGAACTCTTCGCGGTTGAGCAGGTTTGGCCTGCTGCAACAGATGACTCAGAGCTTTTGGCACCGATGGTCTCTGGAGTACCTACATCTATTGCAGCAACGCGTTAAGTGGTCTAACAAGACGGATCCTCCTCGGGTGGGACCTATCCGTTGACCTATCCGTTATCCTAGACCTCGTGTTGGTTAAAGAACCCAACGCTCTGCCTTTGTATTGGCGCCGAGGGCGCATTGTTAAGTTGTCGTATGGATCAGATGGAGTCCCGAGGGTGGCCGAGGTTTTGGTCGGAGATTCGGTCTTGCAACGTGCCGTCGCGAATTTGTCTCGTTTGCCTATCTACTCGCGGACATAATCACTTACGTCCGGGGCAGGGGGTTGTTTAGGCCAACGTTAAATATATTGAGAAGTGCGTTATAATCGCTTGTTAATAGCTTCGCACGATAGCGAGGTCACTTTCCCCCTCCCGCGCCGACATTCCTTTCCAGCCGACGGACGAGATACGCCTCGAGTCATTGTAAAACGCTTTCGGTAGAAACGGATTTTATCACTTAATTTTTGGTCACGAACGGAGTTAAAACCAACTGCCGCTGTCGTGAGCGGGAACACGTGTTGTTCTTTACGGAATTATAAATTCGGTTAAAGCAATTGTGCAATTTATATATAGAGATTTCGTTGAGGTTCCTTTTTTTGACTGTTACGGGAATAGACTAAACTAGTGCCTCAAGAAGGGAATTGTTCCGGGGCTACAAGAGACTACCTTCTCCAAGGTCAGCGTCGTGTCATCTCGCCCAGGCCATTTACACACAGTCTCACACAAATACCTCCTACACTCACTACACTTACCACAGCCAGGCAGATCTTGGTGAGCAGTCTCCGCCCTCGAATCAGGTAAGTGCCTTCCTGTTACCTAGTCCCGCCTCTTGGTTGGGATAGGATATTTCCCAGTGGCCTTTAGAGGCCCGACCTGCGTCTACCCGTAGGATTCCTTCTTGGGCCCGGGATAGCCCACCTTTGAAGGGGTAGCCGTAGGCCGTATCAGTCCTTATGGCAGAATCGCTGGAGGACCTAAGCACTATGCTCAATGACCTCAATAGTGCTTCTAAACGGATAGGTCTTAATATGAACATGGACAAAACAAAGATCATGTTTAATGTCCATGTCACACCTATGCCGGTAGATGTTGGGAACACTAAGCTCGAAGTTGTTGACGAGTATGTTTACCTGGGACAAATAGTCCGACTAGGTAAGTCCAACTTCGACCGAGAGATCAATCGACGGATTCAACTCAGTTGGCCAGCGTTCGGGAAATTACGGCACATCTCCTCGTCAGGTTTACCTCAAAACTTGAAAACAAGACTGTACAACCAGTGCGCGTTGCCAGTGATGACATACGGAACTGAGACGTGGTCCTTCACTGTTGGCCGGATGAGGAAGCTCAAGGTCGCTCAGCGAGCTATGGAGAGGGCTATGCTCGGAGTTTCTTTGCGTGATAAACTCAGAAATGAGGATATCCGCAGTAGAATCAGAGTGACCGCCATAACCCAACGGATTAGTAACCTGAAGTGGCAATGGGCCGGCCATATAGCTCGAAGAACCGACAACCGATGCGGAAGAAAGGTTCTCGAGTGGCAGCCTCGTACCGGCAGGCGAAGTGTTGGGCGTCCCCCCACTAGATGGTGTGACGACCTGGTAAGATATGTGGGGAGTCGATGGATGCAGGTGGCTCAGGACCGTGCTTTGTGGCATTCCTTATGGGAGGCCTATGTTCAGCAGTGGACTTGTGAAGGGCCGTAATGATGATGATGATGATGATGTTATTGAAAAAAGTATCATACAAAACTACAATTTTATATTAGTTTAAAACACATATATGGATATATAAATTTCTTTTTACTATTGTTTACATGACTGGCTATTCATTAAAAAAAATATCAGTTTTAGAAACTATTCCGGAACAGTAGAATAGACAGATATTCGACAGTCCTGATATTAAATTCTATGATGACCATAATGCCCTTATTCTGCAATTCCTTAAAACTCCGAAAACTAAAGAAATATCTATGAGGATAGGGCTACCTTACCAAAGGCCAGATTTTGTAATCAGATTTTCGAAAATTTTAAATAAAATCAATGAAGAAGAAATGTGGGGTGGATTGCCGGCCGAAATTGTACCTGTAGTCGTCTCTGCGAATGGGTTAATTCCAGTCAGCCTCTCGGGTCATCTGAGGTGACTGGGACTCCGTGACAGACCGCACCAAGCTCAAATGCAGAATGCGGTGCTCCTCGATACCGCCCGCATCGTCCGCCGGTTTCTTTTCCTTTCCCCCTAACCCTCGGCCGTTTGATCTCCTCTGCCGAGGGCTTCCATCTGGTTGGGTTTTTATATATTTATGTATCTTTTATGTATTTATATTATTTCATTGATATTTATGTACGCTTACCATGTTTATTTACAATTATATATTTATTATTATTTATTTGATACAGACAACACTGATCCATTACAAAATTAAAATTAAATTTTTACATTATACCTTAAATGTTAATTATAATTATTGGTTAATTAATGATATTATTACATATTATTATTAAGATTTTAATAAACTTGACGTTTTTTTAAGTTTTTGCTGAAAATTTTAGAGTCGAACCAGTCCTTAAGGGAAATAAATTACATGTTTTATGCAACTGCATAAATAGTCACACTGCAAATAAGCAAAAAAAAAATATAACAATGCGGACTAATCTTGCTGCAATAAAATTGAAACAAAATGCACCGTGGAAAGCGAGACTACAGAATTTATTTAGAATAGATTTAGGCAGACTAGTACAAATTCAGAGAGGAAACTATCGTACTAGAAAAATTATAAGAATTAAAAATAATTTAGCTAATAAATATAATATACGAAATTGTCAAGATTTAGATAATGGTGTAGAACTAGTCAAACATAAGATAAAATCACTGTCGGGGCAATTAAAAGGTATAATGATATAAACAGTAGAAATTTACAAAATAAACTATTTAAAAAAAATCTACACAAATTTTTTAGATGTCTTAATGGTCAACAACGAATTCCAACACATATTCTTTTAAAAGAAGATATTCAAAACTTTTGGGAATCCATACAATCTAAACCAGTATTATATTGTAAAAACAAGGCTTGATAGATCAAGGGAATAGAAGAGTCATTGAATGAAATAGTAGAACTCACGTTTAACGAAATAAATGAGGATAAAGCATATAGTGCTATAAGGGTATTACATAATTCGAACGCGCCAGGAATTGATAAAATACATAACTGTTATCTTAAATACCTTACAAGTACACATAAATACATCGCTCAATTATTTGATAGGATTTTGAAAGGAATGGAATCTGTCGAACAATGGTTTACAACTGGAGATGTAATATTAATCCCTAAAAATGAGAACACCCTAGATCCAAAGAACTTGAGACCGATAGAGTGCTTACCTACCATGTACAAACTCTTAACGTCGATAATTTCAAACGAACTTTAGACGCACTGTGATCAAAATAATATTATAACTCCTGAACAACGAGGATGCAGACGTTACGTCAGAGGTTGCAAAAATCATCTCATGATTAACAAGGCTATAATGGAAGATGCACAACAGAATCAGAAAAAATTATGTATGGGTTGGATAGACTACCAAAAAGCCTTTGACAGTATATCACACGAGTGGTTACTAACTGTTCTCAAAATATTTCTCCAGATGGTCATGCCCAAATGGAATATTATCATGAAAGCCTCTGGTGCAAATGGCTTCGTTATTACAAATCCCATATACATTCATCGTGGAATATTCCAAGTAGAGTCACTGTCACCTATTATATTCTGCTTAGGTATTAATCCTGTTCTAAAAAATATGAATCTAAAGGATACAAATTAAAAGACAATACAACGATCAACTACTTATTATATATGGATGATTTAAAAATATATGCTAATAATAAAAACAATCTTAGATTTTTAATAAACAGTATAGATTTTTTTACAAGATGATACTCGGCTTGAATAAATGTAACATTTTGCATTAGCAGGTAAAAGAAGAGACGACGGGTCATATATTACTAAACGGAAACGAATTAGAACACTTGAAAGCAGGAGAACAATATAAATATTTAGGTATAAATAAAGCGGGTAAAATAGACCATAACGAGGCTCAGTAAGTAAGTATAAAAAAATACCTACTTACTTAGAGTAAAATCTCTTACTAAAACTCATCTTAACGCTAGGAATCTACTAAAAGCAATAAATTTATACACAATCCCAGTGCTCCTTTATTCATTCGGTGTTTTAAACCACAAAAATTCTGATTTAAGGAAAATGTATATAAAAATGAGGAAAATTTTAGCAATGAACACGGGCACACCAACCAAAAGCAGAAATTGAAAGACTTTACTACCGATTGAATAACGGGGCTGCGGCTAACTAATAGAGAAATGCTTTATAAAACTCAGAATACAAAATGTTGCAAGTATTTATAATCAAAAAAAAAATATTTTTTTAGAAGCAACAGTACAGCAATAGTAGAAACAACATGATAAGAATAGAGATAAATACTCCATATTTAAAGAAGCACAAAAATACTTAAGTGAAATAGGACTAGGAAACGATGAAAGTTATACAGAAAAGGAAATAAAGAAAGCAATTATTAGAACAAAGATAAGAAATAAGAAATTGAAAAGGTAAACCGCTTTATGGTCAGTTTTATAAGGCTGTGATAGAATGAGAAAATATAAATGTGAAGTTTTCATTCAGATGGCTTTGAATATATATGTACTACCCTTATGTAGTTACATCTGTTTATTTGTATTGCACATTTATGTTTTATGTAATAGTTTCAAAAAATATATATATGTACACATATATATAAGTATGTATGTATTTATCTTTTCTATGTACTACATACCATTTTATAGTACTCCTTCTTTATTACTATTTTATGGTTTATAATATTATTGTTATTTTTGTCGCCAAACCATACACATGTTTTTATTGTTTTCTTGCAATCCTGTCCATCTAAAACTTCCATTTGGAAGAGATCACTCTTAGCGATAACACCGTCCATTGTACCTCATTTCTTTCTCTTCTTTTGATCATATTAATGTTGTTGTCTTTTTCTTCTTTTTTCGGCATACAATGAAGTGTTAGGTATCTATCTACCTACCTCTAATGGATCAGCGTAGTTAGAATAGAGTTGAATGGAATTTAATGATGAAATTAAAACACTACCTTCTGGTAATGATAAAAAATAAAGTGTGAAAGATATATTATATGTACTTTATTAATATACTACTTGGCCCGATATACGGTGCTGTGCTCTTTCTGTTAGCTAGACGATAAGTTTACTCTGAATTCACTACGGACTTTTCACACCGACATTTTAAAACAACATATTATACCTATTGTTATGAGTCATTTTGTTTCATAATTACAGAATTTGTTACACAATCGCTAACAGACGCACTAATGATTTTATTATACATACAGATAACATGAAATTCAAAAACAAAATTCAGTTATGTGCGCGTGTAATGAAAAAAGATGTATACGTGGTAGAACCATGATGCAGGTATATCATTGGCATAGTTGTAGCACAAATGGGTTGGCTCGACCGGTGAAGGACCACACTCTTTTAGAATACAAGCGTTAATTAGCAGCTTAACGCTGCTGTGTTTCGTATGGTGAGTGTAGAGAACCGGAGACCCCTTTTACTGGAAACGAGGCATTCTATCTAAGTCCTCACTGGTCTCAGCGCATCTGTATTTTAATTCGTGGTTGCGGATGGATGTAGATGTCTATGGGTCACAGCAAATACTAACCATCAGGTGGACTGTGTGCTCGTTTGTCACTCTTATCCTATAGAAATATATTATAAAGACTTTATAAATAATTCAAAGACCCTTTGTCCTAACTTATGTATCACTTTGCTTAGTTCAACGGTCGTTCGTAGCTTGATAAGTTCATGTACGAGTACTGTATTGTAATTTAATACATGGTTGTGACTATCTAGTGACAAGTTAAAAATATCTACCACCCCATATGTGGTTGTCGTAAGAGGCGACAGAGGGAAACAAATCAGGAGATGGGCAGATGTGAGATGATGAGATAATGAGAATGTGAGGGATGGAGGAGCCCTATGTTCAGTAGTGAACTTTATTATGCTGTAACGGTCACTGCATAGTATTTTTTGATATAAAGCAAAAAATAGCAATTAACGACTTCTTATATTTTAGGTTGTAATTATCTTTTTTATAATATTAATGAAACAATCAGGCTAACAGGCAGGACTTATGCGCACATTACCTAGGTAATAGCATCAATATGATATTGTACAGACACCGTAAGAGAATCCACTACACCATAATATCACCCCATGGGACGAGACAGGGTAGTTTATATTTTTTCAGCGCTACTACACGGTCAACATTACTTTCATTTCTATTTAATACGCTATGTATTAAATATTTTACCTTAATTTTTTTTTATTTAAACATATTAATAAATAGAAAATACTTATATGTACGTCCGATAATTTTTAAATTAGAAATCTAAATTCAATTATATCATTATAATGTACGTGTTGCGTTATAACGTAAATCGAAACGCAACATTGAGAAACAGCCCGGCACAATCAAAATATACGAATTAAAATAACGGTTCTAGACTTCTTCAAGACACGATAGCATAGTACTTAACACAGTAGTTCACCTTTTATATATATTTTTAATTATCTTTCAATATAAAAATCTTGTGTTCATCCTTTAGTTCTTGAATTATATGCAATTTATACAATTAAAGTCAAGATTTTTATTTTGGGAATTCGACTACATAACCCCAGAGCTCCTGCCGCATCCAGGAACAGGATCTTGGGCAAACAAAACGCGACCCCTCTCCCCCCTGCCACACTTTAACCTTTTGTCACTGATATTGCAAGATTTTTGTAGTAAAAAAAAGTCTAATCAAACTAGTAAGTATTAATATTTAAAAATTATATAACTATACAAGTATTTTATTTTATTCAGTTGTCTAAAATTATCGGACGAATAAAAATAAATAAATCAAACGATGATCGTATAAAAAAGGAGAAACCTAATAGTTCGTTTATCGTATGAATAGACCGTTTTTAACTGCCTCAAATTTTCAAATGAATTTATTCATCTACATTTTTCCCCTCTCCGATTACTTAGAAGGAAGAATTAAGCTTTCTAGGAATCTGTGAGGCTTATGCAAATGAACACGGTCTAATTTATAATATAAAGAAAAGTGAGTTTGTGTTGATTAAAGCTAATAACAAGAGTCCCACGTACATACCACCTATCAGACGCCACAACACTGCTTTATCGAGGGTTTCACAATTCAGATACTTGGGACACTACGTGACCGAGGATATCCGTGATAATATGGACATGGAAAGGGAGCGTAGGGCTTTAGCGACCCGGAGTAATATGTTGGCCCGTAGGTTTGCACAATGCAAAAATAACTTTTTTTAAGGTATACTGCCAGTCTTTATGTTCGTGCTCCCTTTGGGGCAACTACACACAAATGCCGTTAAAATAACTTTTTTTAAGGTATACTGCCAGTCTTTATGTTCGTGCTCCCTTTGGGGCAACTACACACAAAGGCCGTATAAAGCATTAAAGGTGCAATATAACAATGCATTTAGAGTTCTTTTGGGGCTGCCCCGCTTCTGCAGCGCTTCTGGCATGTGTGTGTGTGTGTGTGTGTGTGTGTGTGTGTGTGTGTGTGTGTGTGTGTGTGTGTGTGTGTGTGTGTGTGTGTGTGTGTTGGTGTGCTTGCGTGCGTGAATGCATGGGTGAGTGCATGCGTGTCATTTTATTTCCTCCGTCCACCTAGCTGTATTAATATTAATATTTTGTGATTTTTCTAATAACTGTGATATGGATCTCATTTGTTATCCGAAATAAAGATTTATTATTATTATTATTATTAAAAATCTCATAACGTATGTATGAGCCATTCCTTGTTCTAAAGTATATAGGAAAAAAATGTATCTTAATACTCAAATTAATAATATATAAATTCTACAATTAGCGATGTATTTATGTAAAAGAAATAATTGCAAAAATACTCAAACGTTCATTTCAAATAGGATGAATTATTCTTATAATGAAATATTAATATTTATAAATAAATTCATTATTTTTTTGCTTGAAAAGTATTTTTATGAAAATGTTTTCGAAGCATCTAGAGCAACATGCAACAAGAGGTCACCTTGACGTCTAATGGCGAGTTGTCTGACATTGATTAGACAATAATGAAAACATAATCTTTCTAGACACTGAGCAAGGACATACGGTGCATTGCGTTGGCGGCGCGGTGCCTGGGCGATGCGCTGCTGCGTATTACATACAAATAATTCTTGGCCAAATCGAAATCTTTTCATGTAAGTACATTCTGTCTTAGCCCTCTTTTTTTATAGAATAGGGTGACAAACGAGCACGCAGTCCACCTGATGGTAAGTGGTTGCTGTGGCCCATAGACATCTACATCTATCCTCGTTTGCGAATCAAAATGCAGATGCATTGTCACCCGTGAGGACTAAGATGGAAGCGTGATCCTTCCCCGGTCGAGCTGACCCATTTGTGCTACAAATATACTACTAATATAGCTTCAGCATGGCTTTACCACGTATAAAAATAGGTGACCACGCATTTCATTTTCATTATATACATGACTTAAATTTCAAACCAAATATTTGTAGTTATTTTTTCAACCATTGGGTAATTGAGTTTTTTTTTGGAAATTAGGATACGCTGAGGTAGTTACTCAGATTAATTAGCCTAACGGTTGTCAAATTAATCAAATCAATTATCCGTCATACCTTCATTGGTGCCTTAGGAAGTCACAATACTATTACGTCGTAGGTCTTTGGCTTAGTTATTGGTCAGGTAAAATAAAAATGTACTACTACAGTTTGCATCTTATCACTCACTTTACGAAATATTTTACTAGTAACGGGATATTAAATATTAGTCCTCATCTGCACAACAGCATTTTCTAGTGTATCGTGGATGCAGTTTAAATAACTACATGCATTGCACAAAGCCAAAAATCTAGACCTGAAACAATTATTTGTGTTCCGTGCAATTCAATGCTAAGCTACTACACTATGGAGCTATCAAATCATCATCATCATATTATAATACAGATTTTTAGTAATTTTTTGAGAGACAGTTGCTATCCTACCATATATGAGCATTTATGACGGTAGTTACTTAACCATTATTTTTTTAGATTACAAATAATGCATACCGTTAACGTTACAGCATATTAAAGTCCACTACTGAACGTAGGACTCCCCCATAGATTACATCACAGGGAGGATATTTGCCTTAGTTGCCACCCTTGGCATGCGAGTTGGTAACCACAGTTTATATTTTTATTTCTAGTAGTAATTAGGAAGACGCTACTGCCATCTCCTGATGTGTTTCCCTCTGTAGTCTCTTACGACACCCACGGGATTATATAGGGTAGTGGATATTCTTACATACGTATACGTGGTAGAGCCAAGCTGCAGCTATATTAGTAGTATAGTTGTAGCACGGATGGGTTGACTCGACCGGGGAAAGACCACGCTGTCACAGAATACCAGCGTAAAATAGCAGCTTAACACGGCTGTGTTTCGTATGATGAGTGTAGAGAACCGGAGACCCTTTTTACTGGAAAAGAGGCATTCCATCTTAGTCTTCACGGGTGACAACTCATCTGCATTTTGATTCGTAATCGAGAATAGACGTAGATGTCTATGGGCCGCAGCAATCGCTTACCATCAGGTGAAATGTGTGCTCGTTTGTCACTCCTATCCTATAAAAAAAAACCGCCACTACACGGTAATCTTCATCAAAATCATCATTATCTTATCACAATACAGATTTTAAATCTATTCTTTAATAACGTTTTGAAAGACATTTGCTCGCATTTAACCACATATTTTTAATTACAAAAATATATAAATATGTTTTTGATTTAACATTATCATTCAGAATACAAACTTGACTCCCACTTAAAGAATGCTTGAATTTCAATTAAGCTTATTTTCGGTGCGTGGGTTGATATGAAGAGGAAAATCTAAATTAGATAAATTAAAATGTTATTTCTAGACAGAAGGAGGCGAAATGTTCTCAGGTTGAAGCCTGATTTGAATGAACTCTGTGTAGGATGTACCTGGAGGGAAATAGTCTTATTATACTGTTCTGTTTTTAACAGTGAAAAAAAAAACAAATTTCGGAAAGATATACTAATTGTCAGACATGACTTATATCTTTTTCGTGTTTTTTTTTTTTAACTTGACTTCCGCATTCTTATGAAACTGCCTAAATACTGCAGTGCGTCGAACATGTGTGCCGACGCCGGGGTGCCTGATTACTTCGCCGTTATTAGATTTCGGGTAGCAGCTTTTTGGTCCCGCATCCGTGATTTCGAGAACGAGATCCTCAGGGTGTGCTACGAGTGCCCAGAGAATCCCATACTAAAATATTGGCGTGCCGTGCATCGCGACAATAACTGTAAATAGATAGAACGAAATTATGTCCCGTGCCCTTTTGGTGCCCCCAAAGGGCACGCGACATAATTTTTTTTAATAGGATAGGGTGACAAACGAGCACACAGTCCACCTGATGGTAAGTGGTTGCTGTAGCCCATAGACATCTATATCTATCCTCAATAAAGACTCAAGACGCAGATGCGTTGTCACCCGTAAGGACTAAGATGGAATGCCTCTTTGCCAGTAAAAAGGGTCTCCGGTACTCTACACTCACCATACGAAACACAGCAGCGTTAAGCTGCTATTTTAAGCTGGTTTTCTGTGAGAGCGTGGTCCTTCCCTGGTCGAGCCGACCCATTTGTACTACAACTATACTACAAATATAGCTGCAGCATGGCTCTACCACGTAAAAAAGTAGTATTTTTAGTATTAATCTATGGTTACAGTTGAATTGTCTTTTATCTATCTTATTTATTGTATACTTTTAATTATATTTTCGTTTTGTTTTTAACATTTAACATTTATTAATAATTTTTTTTATAGGAGAGGGGGCAAACGAGCATGCGGCTCACCTGATGGTAAGTGACTACCACCGCCCATGAACAACCGCAACACCAGGGGAATTGCAGATGCGTTGCCGGCCTTTTAAAAAGGAGTAGGCTATTTTCTTGAAGGTCCCTAAGTCGTATCGGTCCGGAAAAATCGCTGGTGTTAAACTATTCCACAAGGAAGTTGTGCGAGGAAGAAAACATATTCTAGATCGCACAGTGGTGGACCGCCAATCATCCAGATGGTGTGGATGGTATCGGGAGTTCTGCCGCGATGTGCGTTCGTGAAATTTGGCGGCTGGGATTAATCCGAACAATTCCTCAGAGCACTCCCGATGGTAAATGCGAAAGAAAATGCAAAGAGATGCAACATCTCTTCGCAGTGCCAATGAGTCGAGCCGATCAGAAAGGACTCGGTCGTCGACGATTCGAGCCACTCTGCGCTGGATGCAGTCAAGTGGAAGGAGCTGGCACTGGGGAGCCCCAGCCCGGAGATGGGAACAATATTCCATGTGAGGCCGAACCTGCGCCTTGTAAAGTTGCAGGCGTTGAGCTGGCATGAAATACTGTCCCGCTCTGCTGAGCACGCCAAGCTTTTTAGAGGCCAATTTTGCCTTCTCTTCCAAGTGACCACGAAACTGCACGTCACTTGATATGTCGACGCCGAGGATTCCAACACTGGCTGAGGCAACAAGGGGAGTGCCTTGAAACTGAGAAGATACGACAAAGGGGTTCTTTTTAGCGGTAAACGCGCAAACTTATGTCTTCTGAGGATTAAACTGGACTAGATTTAGTCGCCCCCAATCCGAGACTTTGTCCAGCAAAGACTCGACTTCAGACACAAGTTTGTTCCGGTTATCGGTGACGTTTTCCCGAGCAATATTGGCACGGCCGGTGTATAGAGCATCACCAGTGCTGTCATCCGCATAGTAATGAATGCCACCGGCTTGCAACATATCATTGATATGCAGAAGAAGCAGCGTTGGTGATAGCACGCAGCCTTGTGGAACACCAGCGTTAATAGGCTTGTAGTTAGAACCGGCGCCAACTCCGGAGCACACGTACTCAGCACAATTGGGGGCATTCCGTCAGGCCCACTCGACTTGTGGATGTCAAGGGAGAGGAGTGCTCTGCGAACCGAGCGCTGTGAGAACCGCATATCCGGCATGGAGCACTCACACCGCGGGATGTTCGGCGGTGTGTTCCCCCCGTCATCAACAGTCGAGTTGGACGCAAAAAGGGAGCCTAAAAGGTCGGCTTTCTCTTTTGCGTCGTGGGCTAGTGAGTCGTCCTCCCTGTGCAGAGATGGTAATGATGGCTTACAGAAGATCCCTTGGACAGCCTTGGCGAGAGACCAGAATGCACGGGTTCTCGAAGGAAGGCGAACTAGTTTCTCGCCAATTCTGCCTATGTGCTCTGACTTTGCCTTGGCAATAACTCTTTTGAAGGACCTGGAGGCGAAGTTATACTTCTTTTTAAGTGTGCTGGTGTTTACATCCCGAGTCGCCGAAGCCGCAGCCCAGGCTTGATAACACTCCTGCTTACTGCGTAATGCAGTCTTACAGGAGCGACCAAACCAAGGCTGAGATATATTTGAAATGGGTGTAAAAAAAGCCTGAAATAAATGACCATTATTATTGACAGTCACAGGATTGTAAGTAGCTACTGCAATTCATAAACATGTGAAACAAATTTCAAACAAAGCAGGCTACAGATGCATTGTCACCTCTAGGATCTTTTTTTATAGAATACGGGTGACAAGCGAACATTGAACTTACCTGACGATAAGTGGATGCTGTGGGCTATAGACATCAACATCTATCCTCGTTTAAAAACCAAAATGCAGATGCGTTGTCACTCCTAAGGATTAAGATAGAATGCCTCGTATCCAGTTAAAAGGGGTATTTGGTTCTATACACTCACTTTACGAAACACAGCAGCATTGAGCTACTATTTAATGCTGGTATTCCATGAAAAGCGTGGTCCTTACCCGATCGAGCCAACCCATTCGTACTACAACCATAATATAGCTGCAGCACGGCTCTACCACATTGAAAACTTTGTTTTTTTTATGGGTGATTCATTCTTTCATTATGTTGCACAATGTGTATTATCCGTTTGAGCCCATAAATGCGCTGCTTGATAAGGCTTACTCCCACATTAGCGAAGACTTGATATAATGATCGTGCTTGGCGGTGGATGGGCGATCGCTGAACCAGACGTCTCGTACATTTGACTGTGCCTTTCGCTTATCTGGGTATTTAAAGTTTGGTTTAAACGAGACGGCAACTATGGCTTCATCACTACATACCAGGTAATATTTGAAGGAAGAGCAAGATTAATGGATGTTGATCATCATTTACCTCTATATTATTTGTCATCTTTTCTATTGTTTCCGCTTGTTCAATTGTCTTGTGTATGTTGTAAAATTTGTTCTGTAATGTGTGTGGGTGTAGGTAGTATATCTTGTAATCCGATGTCGTTTGAATTTGAGTTATCTACAGGTGTGATACCTTCTACTTATAATAATTTAAAAAAAATTGATGTAATGTCATCTATCGGAAGTCATAAGATTTTCTGTAATGTCCCACAGTACCTCTTACAATACCTATAGGATATAATAGGGTGATGGATTCACTTCATTACACGGCCACTTTGTTAATTATTATTGGGAAAAATTAGATAAAAATCGGATGCATACGACCTTACACTCAAAAGAATTGACGTCAATTAAGAAATGTTTGAAGTTGCCCTCTCACTTTTCACTAAATGACAATAGAAAGAGACAAACATATAGATAATTGATATTTAATTCAAGTAAATGATAATAGATGGAGTGACGACCTTATAAGACATGCAGGAAGTCAATAGTGCAGTTGGCTCGGGACCGTGCTTTGTGGCATTTTTTTGTTGTTTTTTCTTTGTGGGGGAGACCTATGCTCAGCAGTGGACTTGTGAAGGGCTGTAATGATGATGATGATGATGACGAAGCGTAAATCAATGATCATCAGTAAGGCGGTTAGTGCTTCGAGTGATATCATGCATACACGCAATTGATATGCAAACACAGCCATTATTGAACCCAAATAAAATGAACTTTATTTAACTCGTTTCTACAAGTATCAAAGTAACATCCAATGGAGTTCTCTTATATATCAAGAACAATACAATCCGTTAGCCCGTAGAATTTTGGTCACAACGAAAAACAAGATAAGCGGTTCAGGTTTAGAGATATCAATAATTATGAACTGGTATAAAGACGCATTATTATGCGGGGCTAATTAATTTAAAACAAGTGACTTGTTTAAAAATTATGTATTATTTTTTCATATACCACTATGGCCGTGGTAGAGAAAGGGGAGATCTCCCGCCAGGCAATGTGTTATGCCCGGGGAGCGGCCTACGCTCCGAGTGGTAGTTTTTTTTTTTTTTGCGCCCGAAGCAATTGGAAAAGGGCTACCCCGAAGGGAGGCAGAAAATGCATTACGCATACCACGATGGCCGGTCCATCGTGGTTATGAGGGACTCACTACCTACAAGGGGAACCTAAGTGATACCCTCTAAAAACTGCCTTTGGGGACTGGCAACCAGCTGTTGAAAGCTTCACATGCCGTATCGTAAAGCGACCCTCTTTTGGGGAAAGAGGGCGCAAGTGGTAGTTCGGAGCTATTCTATATATACTGCTTTTACTTCGGAACTTTGATAGCGTGATTTAGGCTTTGATGTATTTCGCTTGTGGCGCGACGAATGCGCCGCCAAAGCACGTTATTAATAGGGAAGTTAATTTAAAAAATATTATTAAACTTGACCCGAATAGACATACACGAAAACGAGTTAATAAAAACGTGGTAAACTAATTACATTTACGAAGCTTCTAAATTTTATGTGTACAAATTTTAAATTTGTATTGCATTGCTAAGGTAGGGAAATTACTATTTCAGTTCTGGCAACAATGTATATCAGTAGAATTCAAGCCAACGTCACAAATTCTAACCAGCCACCTGCCGATATCCATTTATATTCTATAGCTTCTCGACACCCCTGAGCTCACTCTACCTGCTTAGTGACCTATTTTGATAAACACAAAAAATAAGGCAAAATAATGTAATTTTCATAAAGCTTTGTACTTCTCACTAAGAAATTGTTAATTTCATACTGACTGCCTCACTGACAGGTAATCAAAATGTTAAGGAATTTCTACAAGACCTATTACTGCTTTAATAAAACCATTTTCTTAAATATAATTGACTTTATTTCTTGCAAAGACTTTTATATAAATTTAACTAAGACGTGCGGCTTCTTTTCTGCCTGGGAATACGTCTGGCTTGGTACACTTTTTTATTTATTTCTGTTGCCAATCAGCAATGAACGAATTACCGTGTTTCGGTTTGAATGAAAGGTAATAAAAAATATCGTTGCTGCTGGTGATAAGAGGGCTGGCTCTTTTCTCGCTCAAAGGCTAAGTATACCCATTCAGCGGGGAAACGTAGCCAGTGTTCTTGGCACGATACCGCGGGAAGTAGGGCTGTATGATAATTAAATTACTAGTTTTAGTTTTTTTTTTTTGTAATAGTTTTGATATATATAATATTGTATATAAAAACATTAAAACATAATACATATAATATATTCAAATATAATAGTCATAAGGTCGAATCCCAGCCTACCAACATATATTTCTTTCTTTTCTTTTTTTAAAAAAGTTACCTCCACACTAGGATTTTCTTCTGTATCGTGGGGACAGTTTACATATATACATTTCACAAGGACAAACATCCAAACCCGTAAGGCCATACAAATACTTGTTCCCTGCGAGATTCGAACCCGCGGCCCCTAGCGAAGCAACTCATTGCTAAGCCACTGCGCCACGGAGCTCTTGCGGGAAAATCCTTTAACACACGTTATCTTCAACATTCTTGTTAGTCAGTATATTTCTCACGTTGTATTCTAGCCTAGGTTATAAGCAAGGGCAGGTTAGGACAACTGAGTGCTTCCGTATTCGCGCGGAACCAGCATCTTCACTACACCCTACCGAAAGTTCACTGCTGAACCACATAGATTCCCAAGTAGATTGCCGCATTGCACCAGTGCAAAGTTAGGGACAGTTCCATCCATCCATCCATTAGAGCCTTTAAAATTCCATCGCTGAAACTAGGCTTTCTCCATAGATTGCCCCGTAGGGGGATATTTGCCATAGGTGCTACGCTTGGCAGGCGGGTAAACAAATACATTTTTTTATTACTTTAACTAGCTGTTCTCCCGCGGCTTCGCTTGTGTATAATTTACTACGATTGGATTTCATTTTAATTTTTTTTTGCGCGGAAGCCTAATTATTTTCAAAATTAAAATTAGCCTAGCTTACTCCTTATAACATCAGCTACCTGCCAGTGAAAGTACTGTCAAAATCGGTCCAGCCATTTCGCAGATTTGCCTGAACAAACAGACAGACAGACAGACCGACAAAAATTTAAAAATTGTATTTTTGTTATAGGTATCGTACATACTTTCATATGTATTTAGTAAAAAGCTGTTATTTTGACATTACAAACAGACACTTAAATAAGCCAGTAATTGCCTACTATCCGACGTGATGGTAAACATTTACGTAATGAAGTACTTTAAAGCCGCGGGAGCTAAAATATGAAAGAATCGCGAGAAAGATGTAGTATTCCACAAGTTGAAAACATCAGAAAGGTTATAAAGCACCATTAATGTAACTTTTGGTTAAGGTGTAGTCACCAAGGCATAACTCAAAGTGGTAAACTCTTAGTATAAGTTATAGAATAGCGTTAATATAATTTTTACTACCTTATAACTTACAAATTAATAAACCTAAATAAAGTCCTGGAAATTTACAGCATATTGTAATAAACGAACGCTCAAGATACAAGAGAACATTAAATTAGGCAACGCGATACGACGCAATATTAATTCATCACACAAGTTAACATGAAAGACTCTAGAATTAATTACGTCAATATACCATTCTCATTCTTTGATGTTGATAAAATACACGAGAAGTACATTATTATATAAAGTTATGAAAAATATACGAATTGGAAGAATATTAATGTAATTGAAAGTACTTGTTTTGATTATTTGATCACAATTTTTCGTTCGAGTTAATTAAATGGTTACATACGAGAGTTCTTTTTCATTTTTTGTTTTATTTTTTATGTGTTAGCAAAAAAATACATTTAAAACTTATATAATTTTTTCTTACGTATATATATCCGCAGTGTATTTATACTCGTTAAACATGCAGGAAGTAAAGACTTTGTAAGAACCTCCGAAGAAGACGGAGTTATAGCCGAAATAAGAATTTTTATTTTTTTGTTTTTTGGCGATTTCGACCCCCTAGGAGTGTAATGAGAACTTTTTGCCCCTATTCAACCATGACTCCCATGACATCCTCTATATGATTGGCTATTCAAACTGACTAGGCCTAAATTTCAAGTCACCCCCCCCCCCCAAACTCATTTCTAGTCTTTATTTCCAATTACTTTCTTTAAATATTTAAACTTAAACTCATTTTAAGTTATCGCAGTATCAACAAACGAGATCATAATAAAACTTAAAATAAGTAGCGTTAAACCCTATTCCATATGTTACGTCCTCACTTGGATTGAAGATTTACTATCAGCATCATCATCGGATGGTAAAAGTCCAATGCTGGATTGATAGACTTCAGTAAAAGACATCTTGCACCCTTAAATATATCCAGTTATTATAATTTCAATCACAAAATATTTTTATTGACTTTCCGAAGAGATGTTTTTATAATGGCGGATTATGTTAGAGATTGCAATGTATCTTCACGATTATTTCTTATGTTTAAAAGATAAATAATTTGAATAACACGTATTTTACGGATTTTCAACATCAGCATTATTATAATTGCAGTACATCACATGTGCTGCTGAGCATTGGCATCCTCCAAATCTGCATCCATCGACATCCAACCTATCTGACTCACTTATAGTTTTAATCGGGTTTAACTTAATCACACCACAGTCCACTTAATGGTAAGTAAGTGGTTGCTGTGGCCCATAGACATCTACATCTATCCTCGATTACGAATCAAAATGCAGATGCGTTGTCACCCGTGAGGATTAAGATGGAATGCCTCGCTTCCAGTAAAAAGGGTCTCCAGTTCTCTACACTCACCATAAGATACACAGCAGCGTTAAGCTGCTATTTTACGTTGGTATTCTGTGAGAGCGTAGTCTTTCCTCAGTCGAGCCGACCCATTCGTACTACAACTATACCAGCAATACAGCTGCAGCATGGCTCTACCACGCTAAAAAAAATATAACACAGTTGTATAAACACAGGAGCACTCAACATTCTCTCACTCTCATAGGCCGATGGAACGACAATCCGATCAGGCGGAGAAATAAAGGTTTCACGTATTTTTAAAGGAAGGACGTGAAATACCACCAACTTCTTTACTCCGTACTGCTACTGAGAATTTCTTCTGAATTTGAACTTGGGACCACATGATCGGTTGTCTCGCTCACGATCATAGATCAATGAGGCAGATAAGTAATTTATTGCGTAATGAATCCAACGCGACTAAGTTTTTACTACAACCGATTATGTAAGTTATTAACAAAAAATAATGAACTTACAATAATAGAATTTGCGGATAGTTCATAGTAAAGACAGACACACACACTCACATTTATTTTTTTCTTTTTGATTACAGAAATCGTTCCTTTGTGTTGCATTAATAGTAAACACTTGAAGACGTCTCGGGCCATAAGGTCTTGAACAAAACTAAACTGAATTATAAAGTTCAAATACATGCATACAAAATATAGGTCAAGCTAATATAAAAGTGTTGAAAACCGCATCTAACGCAACTCAAAATGCAGGATTGTAAGCAAACCATCTTTAGATACATTGTATTTTACAGACTTTATACGTCCTTTATAGCCGCTATAAAGAATGTGTATAAAGAATCAAGCATTCATTTTTATGAAGTATCTTAAAAACTGAGAATTATTTGAATATATTCAAAAATATATTCGGGAAATCAAAACACTGAACCTCTGAAACACCTCGATTCCTCACGGTAACAAAAAAGAATCATATTTATATCTGCATTTTATAGTAATTGCGTCATAACTGTTAGATTTATAGAAAACTTTAAACAATACAATACAATACAATACTCTTTAGTGTGCACCAAGAAAAGATAACAACATCAAAAATAAAAAATAACAACTATTGAAAGAAATACAAAGGGCGGTCTTATTGCTACATAGCAATCTCTTCCAGACAACCCAGAAGAAGAAATAAATACAAAATAAGAAAAAGAACGATGGGTAGGTGCACTAAAATAAAAAATAAAAAATATTAAAGACAAATAAAAATAAAATAAAGATACAAACTTATGCATTAAAAAGACAACATCCTTCAGGCAGATCAATGACCATTATTAAGCGGAGGAAGTGAGAGGGGTTAGAGAGACAAATAGTATTCTTTAATCTGTTTCTGGAACACATTTAAGGATTGAGCACTTCTAGTTCCAAAGTCTTACTCCGAGAACTGATTTATCATAATAAGTCGAGGAGTGCACAGGACACTGGAGGGAAAGATTTTCTTTGGATCGTAAGGAAAAATTATGACAGGAGCTGAGAAATTTAAACATTCTTTTAGATAGGAAGGACTAGCTATATTAAATAAGACGCAGTAGAGAGCAGAAAGTATAGGAAACTTTAAACTTCATTAAATATAAATTAAATCATCCAAAGAGTCAGTGAAAACTTTTAGCAAGATGCAATTTTTACTGCATTTAGTATGCAGTAACATTTTTATAAATTATGAAAATTTTGCTTTTTTTACGGAAAAAAGCTTTTTCGCCTTGTTTATGAAGGTTGACAGATCATAACCCTATTAATGCAAACACTACACATACAGTAAAACAATTTTTACGGATTTTTTCGCGTTTATTTTTTACTTATTTTTAAATTAAACTTTTAACTAATGCTTAGGGGATGACTAAAGGTGCTTAGCTCGCTGATGCTATGGACCGTTAAGCATGTGATGCATGAGTACTTAAAACTGAAATTAATAATTTCAGCGGTGTTGGCGGAGATCAAACTCAATGTAATTGCGTGCTAAAATTGACACAGAGTGCTTTAGCTTTCTAGCTATTCATAATATCACAGCTTAGAAAAATATCGTGGGAAACCTAAATGTGTTAAATAAGGTACTTTAATAAGCACCATAATCCTCTCGGAAATAAGAAAAGACTTGTGACCAGTAATGGAACTTTTAGAGACTGTATTTTTGTAATTTAACTTTATCTATATGTTTTAGCTATTCTAAATTACTATTCGCCGCAATTAATATATCTCGTCATTTCACCGTAAATAGTAGCTCGCCCTAAACTTTGGACCCTTTATTGAGTTCAAGGCTGAAGCAGCCGCAATAAAATTGAATGACAGGTTGCCGCTATAGTACATTATGCAAAAATAGCTAACATTACTGAGAGATTACAAAGAGGAATTCTGTTTAATTACTGCTGCCACGTGTGTGCTAGTAATTCAAATTGTACTCTAACATCTTTGAGCTAAAAACGAATTAAGAGACATACCGGTAACTCAAATTTTATTAGCCCCTTTTGCCAGACACAAACACATGTGTACATAAGTGTACATAAGTTCACTTCTCGCCTCTACCTCTCGTAATATTATTTTGAGTGTATTTTTAAGAATATTCCATCTTATTAACTAAGTGATTTTAATCTTCATGTTACAATCTGCAAAAACGAACCACACACAACAGTAGTGACGAGGAGTTTATCGTCATACCAATTAAGTTAATTTCGACTGACTTCGTTAAAGTTAACGATTTGTATCATACCATACTTCAACATTTACCACCAGGTGGAATCGTAGTCTAGTTCTGGCTTAAAATAAGTAGAAACAGTTTAAAAATGATATATTTAATAATAATTTATCAATGTACTCGTAAGTCACTCAATCACACAAATCATATCCAATTGAAATCAAAAAATTGAGCAAACATTTGTCGATTGAAACTTTGAAGCTCCTATCCTTAAGAAACCTAAAATTATACACAACATGTTTCAAATAAAGTCAAGTGATTGAAAGAAAATCGGTAAATATTCGCAAGAAATCATTTGGAGTGGAAACGTATCCAAATATAAGTATGTTCCATAAAATGTCGAGGTTCTTCTGGAAAATTAGAATTTTGTTTTCATATTTTTTATTAAATATAGATGATAAACTGAAAGAGATTTTAACTTCTGGTTTGGAAAATCCCATATCTTGAGAATAACCTGCAGGAAACCCAGGGAGACTTTTCTTCAAAGTAGCTTAAAATAATTTATTTTATATAAAGGAGTTGACAAATAGCAAAGGCATGTTAATACAAACAATAGAAAATACCACGTGTCACCTTAAGTAAGGGCAATGGGAGAGATTATCCTCGCATAACTATTTTGTGGATCAGCCGTCTCTAGCATCATTCATCATTATCATCATTACAGCCCTTCACAAGTCCACTGCTGAACATAGGCCTCCCCCAAAGAATGCCACAAAACACGGTCCTGAGCCACCTGCATCCATCGACTTCCTGCATGTCTTACCAGGTCGTCACTCCATCTCGTGGGGGGACGCCCTACACTTCGCCTACCGGTAGGAGGCTGCCACTCGAGAACCTTTCTTGCCCATCGGTTGTCGGTTCTTCGAGCTATATGGCCGGCCCACTGCCACTTCAGCTTACTAATCCGTTGGGCTATGTCGGTTACTCTGGTTCTACTGCGGATATCCTCATTCCTAAGTTTATCACGCAGAGAAACTCCGAGCATAGCCCTCTCCATAGCTCGCTGAGCGACCTTGAGCTTCCTCATACGGCCAGCAGTGAAGGACCACGTCTCAGTTCCGTAAGTCATCACTGGCAACACGCACTGGTTGTACAATTTCGTTTTAAGGTTTTGAGGTATGTCTGACAAGAAGATGTGTCGTAGCTTCCCGAACGCTGCCCAGCCGAGTTGAATCCGTCGATTGACCTCTCGGTCGAAGTTGGACTTACCCAGTCGGACTATTTGTCCCAGATAAACATACTCGTCAACAACTTCGAGCTTAGTGTTCCCAACAACTACCGGCATAGGTGTGACATGGACATTAAACATGATCTTAGTTTTGTCCATGTTCATCTTAAGACCTATCCGTTGGGAAACACTATTGAGGTCATTGAGCATAGTGCTTAGGTCCTCCAGCGATTCTGCCATAAGGACTATATCGTCGGCAAATCGAAGGTGAGTGATGTACTCGCCATTGATGTTGATACCGTATCCTTTCCAGTCCAGAAGCTTGAAAACGTCTTCCAATGCAGCGGTGAAGAGTTTCGGGGATATGACGTCACCCTGTCTTACACCTCTCTGCAATTGGATAGGTTTCGTACTCTGGTTCTGTACTCGGATAGCCATCGTAGCCCTACTGTACAAGCACTTCAACACTTCGATATACCGACAGTCAACTTGGCACCGCTGAAGGGACTGCAGCACCGCCCAAATTTCGACGGAATCAAAGGCTTTCTCATAGTCCACATACGCCAGACATAGTGGCAAATTGTACTCTTCGGACTTCTGTACAACTTGCCGAAGGGTATGTATGTGGTCTATGGTGCTAAAGCCCTTTGGGAAACCGGCTTGTTCGGGAGGCTGGAAGTCGTCAAGTCTGCGCGCGAGACGATTCGTAATGACTCTCGAAAACAGCACGTAGACGCGGCTCAGAAGGGAAATCGGTCTGTAGTTCTTCAAGAAAGCGTTGTCACCTTTCTTGAAGAACAAGACCACCGCACTTCTGCTCCACGCCTCCGGTGTAATGCCACCATGGAGGACGGAATTAAAGAGCTTCTGAAGGACTTCAAGTACCGGTCTTCCACCCGCTTTCAGAAGCTCCGCTGTAATTCCATCCTCGCCTGGGGCCTTACCGTTTTTAAGGTGCTGGAGAGCCATCCTAATCTCGCTCAGACTGACATCCGGGATATCTTCGGAATAGTGTCGGATGAGACTCGCTCTTGGATCGTTACTCACACTTGCGTGTGGCTCCAACGATGATGTGTACAGCTGCCCATAGAACCTCTCAATCTCACTCAAAATCTCAAGTGTCCCGGAAACGATGCTGCCACACTCTGTCTTCAGCTTTGACAGTTGGCTCTTTCTGGCAGACAGATCTCTGGCAAAGACTTTGGAGCCTTGGTTCCGCTCGATCGCTTCTTCAATACGAGCTGTATTGAAGTTGCGTAAGTCCCGCCGCGTGCATTTGGAGATCTGTCTGTTCAGATGCCTGTATGCTGTCAAGTCTGTTGAAGAATGTAGCTTCATCTCCCGTCTAACAGCCATGAGATTAAGAGTGTGATCGGAGAGTTTTTGTGTTCTTCTGCGGCGGGTCTTGCAGAACTTAGCTCCAACCGCATGGACAGTTTCCACGAGCTTGTCATTCATATCGTCCACTTCATTGCAGTCTTCCAGGCACTGAAAACGGTTTTGTAACTCGAGCTGAAAGGTTTCGGGACTTTGGAACAGAGCACGAGGGGGACGGAGCGTTGACTTCATTAGACGAGACCTCTCCAACTTAACGTTTAGGTTCAGTGTGCCTCTAACCATTCGGTGATCGCTACCAGTTTTCACCCTCGCGATCACAGACATCACTGAACAGTTGTCGTCTGGTCGTCATAATGAAGTCAATCTCATTTTTTGTGGAACCGTCGGGGCTCGACCAGGTCCACTTCCTGTGGGGCCGCTTCTGGAAGAAAGAGTTCATCATAAAGAGTCCCTCTTTCTCCATGAAGTCGGCCAGCTGCTGGCCCCTTGGGTTCCGTTGCCCTATTCCAAATTTCCCTACTTTCAGCTCACCGTTCTCTCTTGTGCCTAGTTTTGCATTGAAGTCTCCCATTAACACCGTATATTGGGTTTTGGAGGAATGCATGGCTCTAGAGATATCCTCATACATTTCCTCCACCTCCTCATCGGGGTGTGCCGAGGTTGGTGCGTAAACCTGTATGACCTTCAGCGAATACCGTTTGGTGATTCTGAGTATAAGGTACGCAACCCTCGTCGACACACTCCCGATTTTTACAACGTTGTTAACGAGAGACTTGTGGACGATAAATCCGACACCTCCTTGGGACAGATGGTCGCCCTCCCGGTGATAGAGCAAGTTGCCGGGTTCGAGGATTACCGTGTCCTCCTCCTCTCTTCGGACTTCGGATAATCCTATAATATGCCAGCGCAACTTGTCTATCTCTTCTTCCAGCTCCACGATCTTCTCGTCAGTCCTCAGGGTGCGTGCGTTGTACGTTGCCAGGTCGAGTCGTCTAAGGTGGCAACCGAACCTCCACCGGAGATTCTTAGCACCCCCTGCCCCGCTGTTACCATGGTCGCCACCGTAGCCAGGAATAGCGGGGCCGCCGGGGACTGGGGGCCGTTTTTTTGTTGCTCTCATCATTGGGGGGTATTTGCCATAGTTGCCACGCTTGGCGAGCGGGTTGGCAACCGCAGTTTTTTTATTGTAATTTGGCTATTATCAGGAAGATGCTGCTGCCCATCTCCTGGCTGTTTCCCTTTGTCGCCTTTTACGACACCCACGGGAGGATATGGGGTAGTGGATATTCTTGACCGCCACTACACGGCAATCTAGCATCATTACTCAAACCCATTTCGAACCAGTGTGTTGTAAATTGTTATTTTACACCAAGAATTTTTAAAACACTTCTTGGTCCTTAAAATTATGAATCATGTTTATTTTTAAGGTGTTATTAATTTGTCAGTTAAAGTAAATATTGAAATAACCCTATGTCAAGATTATTCTTGGTTATCATTATAAAAAGTAGAGGATAAAGTTTCTTCGTATCTTATATACAAATTAAAGACATTTTATTTTCAAAGTTTAGTTGCATTTAATTATAATGCATATGTCCCATTTTGTTCAATAACTTGTCGCTATCTGTAGGTGGTGACATAATCCCGTTGCTGTAGAAATCTTAGGATTATTGATCAAAAAAATTCGACAAGTAGTTTTGACAGTCCTCTCTTGATGTTAACCAAAAACTACGAGACCGAACGAGAGACCGAAACAGGTGAAAATCTGAGGGTGCAAGGTAGAAACTAATGATGGATGCTGTAACACTTCCCAACCACACTCTCTCAATGATTACTGAGTGGTGAAAAATGTGTGTGGTCTGGCGTTATCACGATGAATGGCCACTCCTTTTCTGTTGATCAATTCCGGCCGTTTTTTCTCAAGTTTTTTTCTTGTTGGCAGGAGCGATCCTAATCGATGACATTGCCCGGCAGTAAAGTAGGATAAAATATGTAAAAATATGTACACATGAAAAATAACCACAAACCGCTGTGTTACGTTAACTATTGTACTTTTTTTTAAATAAGATGTTAGATCAATGTTATATAAAAGATACATTTTATTGCATGTGTGTTTAGAATATGATGTATAGATATAGGTACGAGTATAGAACATTTTCATTTTGATGTTTGTTCTTCAATCACGATTGAACGGCTGGACGGATTCTAATTAGACTTTGCATAGATGTCGATGGGAGGTTTTATGGGTATCGTTACGTATATATCTACTAGTTTTTTTTAGATACGTAATGTATACAATACTTTTGTGTGTATCTCAATATTACACATATTTGTTTGAAAAACGATGACTATAATCTACTCGAAACATAAAATCTTTTGACTATTACGTAATATCCAGCCTCCTCTTTTAAAACGGGACCTTTGAGCAGTGTCGTGTGAAATTACAGGCTCCTATTGCGACAGACACTTCAATTTGTGTTACAAGTCACTTTTTTAGTTAAACATTAAATATGTCCATTTATCCAATAACAAAAATGTATCTAAAAGTTACAGCCTATAAATATGGCACTGCTGGGCCTCCTCTCGTTTCTGAGAGAGTTCCAGGGCAAGGAAATGTCCGCTACGCTGCCCCAATGTATGATGGCGAACTTCACGTGTCTTTGAAATATTTTTTTCTTATTTCTCAGTCATGCAGGTTTCCTCACGATGTTTTCCTTCACCACCGAACACATGGTAAATCAGCACTCAAAATTGCAACTAAAAATTTCATTGGTGCCGGCGGAGATCGAACCTGGGTTGCTCGCGTACTGTGAAACTTACAGCGAGCGTTAACCATCTGAGCCACCACGGCTCTAGAAAAAATGTATCTATTTCTAGAAAGTGCAAAGCATCAACTGACTTCCGTTATGAAGAGTCACATCCACACTACTTTGAATATCACTATGATGAAAAGTTATATCATTACCATCATCAGTATAAAATCTCTTCAAAAATCCACTACTCAACATTGGTCTTCCCTAAGGAATGTCACAAAACACGGTCCTGGGCCACCTGCATCCATCGACTTCACGTCCTCACTAGCACGTTGCACTGCTGATGGCCACCCTACACTTAGCTTACCAGTACAAACTGCCACTCGAGATGCTTTCTTCATCAGGTATTGGTTTATAGCTATATGGCGCGCTCATTGCCACTTCATATTAATGATCCGTTGGGCTTTGTCGTACTGGTACTACTGGCACGCACAGACTATACACTCCTTTTTTCATTTTTTGAGGAATACATGACGAAAAACTGTTTTGTAATCTCCCGAAAGCTTTCTAGTCAAGTCGAATCTATCAGTAGGCCTCTTGCTCGCCCCTCCAAACGTCTTCCCGCCTTATTGTGGTGGGGGGACTTAGTAGTCGTGGCCACCAGCGCTGAACAAAGAGGCCCTTGGGTGACCCGTGGTGTAGGGCCGGCTCGAGGTGGCCACACCGAGTGGGCTTAGCGACCCCACTTCAGATGTGTGTCGGTGGACTGCAGCGAGGGGGGTGCTCTCTCCCCCTGCCGCTGCAGCCGAGGTACGGTCGCAGGGAAAGACGAGTATTGGTATGGCGAAGGGTCACTCGCCCTATCCCCTACGATTCTTACGGGACTGCACCGTTGATGCGGTGGTGTTGGGGCCGCGGGGGGAGAGGAGTGGTGATATTGCGAGGTGCCGCTCTTCCTACTCTTCACGGACGAAACTTAGTTGGTGGTGGAATCAAGGATCAGATCCGCCGCTGGGGTCGGGAAAGCGGGTGCTACCGAGCGCTCGATTTTCCTGGCCCCATGGCCTTTGCGTATCGGACTCGACGGGGCCCGTTCGCAGTTAGAGGCCGTGGAGGAAGGTGTACCTTGTGTTCCGGTTGCATCTTACCTGAGAAGGAGAATGGAGAGAAGAAGTCCTCCTCCGAGGAGGGGCTGCCATGAGGCGGCCAGCTCTGGTGGGGCCGCGGATGTGTGCGATAGCATTCCCGTGGCCCTGCAAATATGCGGCGAAGGTGGAAATCCATGGGGTTTTAGTTGATGCGAGTCCGACATAACCCGTCCTTGCCCCCGCGAGGCGGGTATGCGTAGGCATTTCCCCATGTGAAAAAAGGCCTCTTCGTCGTAGTTGGACTTACATAGACAGACACCTACCTAGATTTATGCTAGTTAAACATTTTCTTTAGGTATTCTTGTAATTTATATTGATTGCATGAAAAAATTATTCTATACTACTATATTTTATTACAACACATTCCAACCAATTCCATTCTATTCTATTATATTTCTATTTCTACTCATTCTACTCCATTCTTTTCCATTCCATTTTTTGGCACGATTCATTGGCACTGCGAAGAGATATTGCATCCCTTTGCATTTTCTTTCGCATTTCCCACGGGTAGTGCTCTGAGGAATTGTTCGGATTAATCCCAGCCGCCAAATTTCACGAACGCACATTGCGGCAGAACTCCCGATACCATTCACACCATCTGTATAATTGGTGATCCATCACTGTGCGATTTAGAAGATGTTTTCTTCCTCGCAGGACTTCCTTGTGGAATCGATTACCATCAGCGATTTTTCTGTACCGATACGACTTATTAAAAGGTCGGCAACGCCTCTGCAATTCCCCTGGTTCCCTTGTTTTTCCGTTGTTGATGGTCATAGTCACTTACCATCAGGTGAGCCGCATGCTCGTTTGCCCCCTCTCCTATAAAAAAAATGTTATATTCTATTCCATTTCATAGCGTTGTGTTCTCAACAACCAACGACAGAGATGTGGCTTGTACATTACATGATCTTTGTTTTGTCTTTATCTTAGGAAGACCCTTGGGAGACACTATTGAGGTCATTAAGCATAGCTAAGGTTTTCTAGCGATTTGATACCGTATTTTTTCCAGTCCAGTATCTTAAATATTTTTTCCAATTCAATAGTGAATATATTCAGAGCTTTAAATTCACCATGTCTTACACCCATCTGTAGTTAGATAGGTTTTGTTTAAGTAAATCATCTTAGCGTTACTAAAAAAGACTTTATCATTTCGATATAACGACATTGAAATTGACACTGCTAAAAGGACTGTGCTGTGCTCAAATTTTGATGGAATCATAGATATTCATAATACTTAACAAGTAAAACAAAGTGGTAGATTTTACTCTTCGATATTCGGTACATTATTGGCGGATGAAATTTACACTTGGATCGTTACTCACACTTACGACATGAACGAGCTATGCGTAAAAGAATTCCCGTTTTTAAACCTTAGATAATTCTACAATATCTCTACACAATTTAATGCTTTTTTTCTTCTAACGCCGTGCTTTTCTCGTGAGTCATCAAAGTGCATGCGATATACGTTGCCAGGTCACGTCTTCGTAAGTTCAAAAGTACCTCCGCCAGAGATTCATAACATTAATGTTTTGCTTTAACAACAAAATCCCTGAAGAAGTTCAAAGCTAGTCAATCAACAAGCTTAAAAATATTTCAATACACAAAATCTGTTCAAAAATGGTTATTATATTAAGAAATACATGAATTAAATAATCTCTGGGAATTATTAAAAATAATTTAGTAAAATTTTTTTTGTTGAAAACAATTTCTTACTGGTTTTTGCCAGAACAGAGGTATTTTCCGTGGTAAAATAAATGACTGACTTTCAATAATTATTAGTAGTAACGATCTACATAGAATGAATAATATTTATTTAAGCTTTATTTGCACACATACAAGAAATGTACAAAACGGCGGACTTAATGCCTAAAGGCATTCTCTACCAGTCTACCTTTGGTTTGTGCAGAGAATCTAGTGATGGGTGCAAAACTCATAATTAAAAAAATAATTAAAAAATTAACGGTTTAAGGAAAAAAAATACAAAATTATAATATAATGATAATAAATACAATACACATACATATACATTTACATTACCACTTACATGCATACAATAGTATTTTATACTTGTCTATTTTATTCTAGTCTATTTTATATATATCATGTACTGACGGTATCTCTGTAATTATAATTTTTGTTTTTCAATTCTTTGATCTTTCATACCCTTGGCAAGAGATTTTCTCTATTTTTAGAACTGTTAAATATTGATTTGCACATTTTAAAAAGCATTTAGTAAGTGATTTTTTCAGTTCAGTTTTTATGATATTTACGGGCATTATATAAAAATTAAGGCAAACTGTAAAGCTAACATTTCTTCTCAAAATTGTGGCCTCGAAAATCTACCACGATCAACTGGAATACACCTTTTACCTTCAGTTGCTGGGGCTCCTAAACTTTGGGCAGTTCATTGAATCCAAGGCCAAAGTTGCAAGGAAGTTAGGAATCGTTGTAAAGGTGCGGCGGTACTTCACGCCGAGACAACTGCTTACTCTATATATAGCGCAAGTCAGTTCGTGCATGGCGGAATAATTGCTGTCATATATTTGGCTGGTGATGCTAAATGCCACCTAGCAGCTTCGGACTCAATAGAAACGCGTGATAAGAGGCTTAGTTACCCGAATCTTTAACTTAACCCGTAAGGATAAAACCAATCATACCAACCTTGAACACAGGCGCAAAGTAGCCAACCTTTCGGTTTTGTACAGGAAGCATTTTGAAGAGTGTACGCAGGACTTGCATTACTTAATTCCTCCATTTCCTTTCCATCATCGAACAACTAGACGTCCGACAAGTCTCCGCCCTTTCGTTGTTGACAAACAGTTTACTACGTCGTTCGTCATGCGCAAAGCAGAGGAGTGGAATAAGTTGCCAGCATCTGTCTTTCCATCCGATTACAGTGTGGGCGTCTCCAAGGCATGAGTGCATAGGCTTATGTTAAATCAGTGCGCTTAACCGTCTTAGCTTAGATCACCACTTACCATCAAGTGGGACTGTAGCTAAGCGCTGGCTAAGAATAGTAAAAAAATACCGTACACTAGCTCCTGTTTCACCACTGGTTCGATTACAGTAAAACAGATCGTTACGAAGAATGAAAAGATTTTCTAGATAAAATAATATTATGTTCTCGTGTAAAATAGCCTATAGAAGGTTTTAATGTTAATAAATTATTCAAAAGCAACATTAACGTTCGTGTAAAATTACGAGTATATTTAAATATTACATAAAAATTTACATAAATATAATATAAAATTGTTAACAAAACGAAAAAGTTTATTATAAATAAATATGCACTTATAACACAATATATGTATTCAATTAATATTTATACATATATAATATTACAGTTTTTGTAATCACTACACTTAATTACACTTTGACTAATTCGACGCGTGTTCTCAAAACAGAATGCCTAAGAATCATGATGCACACTATTTTATAACATTTCCCTTTCCACTTCTCTTCTGTTGTGCACGAAGAGGGGCGAACGATGTTGCTAGTAATAAAGTTGCCAACAAAATCTACTTTTCTATATCATAATCAAAATGCAGATGAGTTGCCACCCTTGAGGACTGAAATGGATTGCGTTACACACCATAGGAAACATAACAGCATATTATGTTACAGTTGCTAGTATAGCACCAGAGTCTCATCTAAATAAAATGATTTGTAGATTGAATAATATATAATTTGGAATTGGTATTCATTGGCTATCACTATTCAGTTTTTTTTTATAGAATTAGTAGGGACAAATGAGTACACACTTCACTTGCTTTCTTACGTGCTACGGTCATAATCCACCACAGTGCAGCTTAACCACGTATGTGTTTCATGATAACAAGCTATCACATGTCTGAATAATTTTAAATTTTCAAGACATATCATGAACCGATAGTTTTTGTGAAGTTTGGACTTATTTTCTGCCTAGAATACCGTCGTGGTAGGTACCTCCCTCTTACCCTATTTCTGCACTCAAATAACAGTAGAGAAGAGATTTAGTATAATGGCAGTCTGTGAAGCATTTCATCCTAATTCTCGGACGTAACGACGCATTTGTAGCCCCTTTTTTAAGTGTGTTTCAGTTGTTCATAAGCTGCAATAGCCAGTTACAAACAGGTAGACTGTAAGTGCGTTTGTCACTTCATTTATATAAAAAAAAAACAATGTCAATACAATAACTATGTAATATTCTTACTAGTGTCATCATTAATGCGTGTTATATAAGTTTATTTTTAATTATAATATTTTTAGTAGTTAAATTTCTTTTACTAACGTACAAAGACTTTTTTAGTTTTTCTTGCAAGCTTAAGTAGTAGTAAAATAAATTTAGGCACACAAAGTGTCTACTTCCTTCTGAGCCCGTATTTGCTAAGCAATTAGGGGTTCTTTTCTGAATGATTTAACTGAAGTACAAAGAAGAACAGTTTTTTTCGATGGCGATTATTGAAAATGGGCCAAATCAAGAGCACCTTTAACCGACGAGCGTGTATGCGTAGGTATAGAATAGGGATGTGGAGGAGGCGAGAGAGGTGTGTCAGGATCGTGCCAAATGGAAGTCAATAGTCTCTGCCTACCCCTCTGGGTGACAGGCGTGAGTGTTTATGTTATATTATGATTTAACTGAAGAAAAATCACTCTTAGAAACATTTAGTACAAAAAAAATTTTTATATCAAAAAATATAAACGTAATTGAGGAAACAAAGAGCGTACTTAGTGGCAGCTGCTCTAGTCAATATCACAAGTCTATTTTGAAATTAATTTAATAAAAAATATAAAAAATTACAAAAAGCCCTATAACTCCCGTTATGTGTATTATCAGAATCAGTGTTCACACGTATTGAAATAACTTTACTTCAGAAAACTTGGAAAAAACTTGAAACTGAACCACAGGGTTTTTGTAATATGTTTTATAATATATCTAATACCTTTAAACGAGCAATTCTTGTACATATATAAATAATCGGAATATCGGAAACGGCTCCAACGATTTTCATGAAATTTAGTATGCAGGGGTTTTGGGGGCGATAAATCGATCTAGCTGGGATTCATTTTTAGAAAATGTCATTTTATCCGTGTTTTCAGGCAATGATAAACTACTACAATATTTTTATTTTTACATTAAAATACGAAGGTAAATTTCACCACTTGGAAAAAACTACAAGTTTATAATAGCTCAGGTAGTAAATCGGGCGGTTTTATTTCGGTATAACAATTGATAGCCTTATTGAGGATGTACGAAATGACCTCAATCTTTTACACAGGTGGTTCCAATCTAATATACTTACTACTAATATCTATAAAACTAGCAATATCGTATTTAGTGCTAAAAATAAAAATAAAACATAATTATTTGCCTTTAAACTGAACCGGATAATACATAAAACTGAAAGTGAGAAATATCTAGGTTTGATTCTTGGTGAAAATTTGACATGAAAACCACATCTCGAAAAAATACGCAGTAAATTATCATCATTGTCAGGAATATTGGAAAGAAATACTTGATGACTTCCATATGATGTTCGCCACATTATATATAGAATAAGGGTGACAAAGGAACCCACATTCCACCTGATGGTAAGGGGTTCCTGTGGCCCATAAACAACTATATCTATCTTCGTTTGCGAATGAAAATGCAGATGCGTTGTCAGCCGTGAGGACTAAGATAGAATGCCTTTTTTCCAGGAAAATAGGTCTCCGGTTCTCTACACTCACACGAAACCATTAATCTGCTATTTTACGCTGGTATTCTGTGAAAGCGTTGTCCTTCCCATGGTGAGCCAACCCATTCGTGCCACAACCATACTACTAATATAGCTGCAGCATGGTTTTACTACGTAAAAATATATAATTCACTTATCAAGCCGCATTTAGATTAGTAAATTGAAGTATGGGGTTTAGATGCAAGGACAAACTTGGAAGCTATACAAATTGCCCAAAACAACATTTTAAAAACACTATTTATTTATGATTTTACAAAGCCAACAAGTGAAATATATAAAGAAACAAAAATACCTAATATAACACAAAACTTTAAATATAATAATTGTCTTTTAAAATTTAAAATTTAATGTAAAATGATACTTACTCAAATAACCTTTAACTTAAAGTACACGATCATATATTTATTTTAAGAAACGCACGACACGTATTTCAAGTGCTCCGCGAACAAATTATGGGAAAAAAGACTATAATGTTTGAGCAAGAACGATAAGAGTACCAAAGCAAATAATGGAGGCAAAACCAATAAGCTTTTAAAAATCTTTTAAAACAATTTTTCCCATAAATACTTTGTACTGCGCTCACGTAATGATTTTAGTACAATATTCTGTAGATATGTGTCTTTCCCTTACATCAGTTACATTTACTCACATTTGATGTACGATTGTAATATTGTATTAGCAAAATAATAACACCCAATGTACATTGTAAAAGTTATAATAGTGTGAATATCAAATATAAAATAAGTTTAAGAAAAAAAAACCTGGTATATTAGATTATAGAGACAATAAGTGTTAGAATTACAATACTATATTACGTTTTACGATCACTGGATTATGTGCATGAACTTTATAGCAATGTAAATTTCTCATGTAAGTAAATGTTTTAATTATTTAGAGTAATAGATTACTTTGAAACCGGAATTCTGTAATAATAGATAAGATTGGCTTGAACCAAATACCCTTTAGGATCTAAGTGGTAACCCGATATCTTTTCTTACTTTGATAATGGTAGTAAAATTTTATTTACAATATAATGTCACAAAAATAAAAATATAACTTTTAAATTACAAAACTATAGTTTCACAATTCTAACAAACCACTCAGTCGTTTATTGGAAGTTACGTCAAGCAATTGACAATTAAAATTATTACACATAACCTTATTATTTTTGATTCTAACGATGGACGGACAGTACCACAATCAAATTTGTAGACATGCAATACGCTCGTTTACAGACACACCCATGCCCTCTACAATAAATGAATTCGTGTTCGTTAATCTCTTCAAATGATAGTGTAAATTGTTAACGATTTTTTACTGAAGCTCCAATTAAATTTTGTGATTTTTGTATTATTTCCTTAATAATTTTACATAGAAACTGTTGACTTGTGAAAAAAATATAGGTAAAAAAATATTTTTTTCTGTGCGATAAAATCCGTAAATAGATACAGTACAACCAGGGTAACTGACACAGTCCAAATTATCAGTAAGCTGAAGTGGTAATGGGGCGGCCATATAGCTTGGCAAACCGAAAATCGATGTTAAGGAAAGATTCTCAAGTACCAGCCTCGTACCAGTAACAGAAGTTAGGACAGCCTAGATGGAATGAAGACGGCTCTGGATTGTGTTTTTTGGAATTCCTTGGGCCTACATGTAATGGGGAGGCAAATATAAAGTCAATAAGGATCATCTGTGGGTGTGTTGTGAAGGGGCGCCATCCGTATGGTTGATGCTTATTGCTACTAAGATAGCGCGTCGTAGGCGCGCGATATTGCGTCTTGTGATGGATCTGCGAGTGTGCTGCGCCTGATTCGACACATCTTGTGGTTCTGGTCGATGGAACCTTGGGATGGTGTAAGCCGCCGATAGCCGTATTTATGCTTTTTGCATTCTGCAGCATTGCGTCTCTGCGATGATTTTTTTGCGAGTTGCTAATCTCAATGGCGCTTTCTGAGTCTTGGCTTGATTCACATCCTAAGTACTTAGGATGTGAATGAAGCCCGTAAGTCAGGTCCCTTCATTACGGGCCTGCAGACTGTCTGACCTCCATGATGTTTTATATTACAACATGTTATTATATATCTGTAAATTTCCCACCTTTTAATGACGAAGGCAACTTTTGTAATAAAATAAATGTATACTCAACGTCAGCATATACTCAACGTCATACATTTACATTATGAAGGGCTGTACTGACGGTTATGATAAATAAATATTACGGTCAAGATTTGAAACTCAAAAATAAGATTTGAAAATCTCCTAAAAATCTATTTTGACAGGTGAACTGTGATATAAAAAATAGGTCGCTATCACGTTAGAGAACCTTGCGGCAGGTTCAGTCGAGTGCTTTTATGTCAAGGCTATTACTCTTCTGATGATGACAATTTTATTTCTACGTAATTGCGGTCTGTCCAAAGTTCTGTTTAATGAAGCTAATAAAAGTAAAGAAGGTCACGTCATCTGTATACGTAAACTATTTCTAATTTTGAACTACATAAACATTAGGATGAAACACGTCCTACACCAGAGTATTGCTTTGATTTAATACTACTGATGTTTACTTTTGCGTGACCTCGTGTAAATCTGATCGGATAAAATTATCGTAACTTCCTCCGAGATTTGTGACGGTACTGTAAAGATATGTGTCTTTTGATACATACCTTCGGATAATAAATGATCGCTCATGCCGAAGAAACATTGGTGACTAGTATTTCCTGGCCAACTGATAAAGTAATGTTTAATATTAGGTATTTTCCTTTGAAAGGAGAATGCCAGATCGTGCCCCACCTTGTACATAAAGGTAAAAATATGAAAAATAATCTTATGATTTTTGAAGTTTTTTGTGATAAATCGTTTTTTGTACAACATGCGGTAAAATATAATTAAAAAAAATAAGGAATTCAACAATTAATATTTACATTTCCAGTCTTTTGTAAATAACATCTGCGTTTGTACGAATAAGTACATACGTACTCATAAAATATTAAACAAAACACATTTCTATTAAAATATATTATAAGTCTTTGTTATATAAAAATGTTTCATATAACAAAGACTTATAATATATTGTCAATTTTTTATTTCAATTATCATTATAAGTCGATAATAATCATGAATTGCATTGCATTGCATAATTATTGAATAACTATCTTTAATTTTCGTGCATTTTGTGAAATAATATACACACGTCATTGTGTCAATATTGTAAGTACGTATGTCAAATTAATGTCAAATATTTTCACACATTGACTAATTTTTGCTTGTAAAATATATTGATTATTTTACATTTTCCTGCTGACACTTGCGTGTGGCTCCTACGATAACGTGTACAGCTGCCCATACACCCTCTCAATCTCACTTAAAATCTCAGGTGTCCCGGAAACGATGCTGCTACACTCGGTCTTTGACAGTTGGCTCTTTCTGGCAGACGGATTCTGGCAAAGACTTTGGAGCTTTGGTTCCGCTCGATCGATTCTCCAATACAAGCTGTATTGAAGTTGCGTAAGTCCCGCCGCATGCATTTGAAGATCTGTCTGTTCAGTTGCCTGTATGCGGTCAAATCTGTTGAAGAATGTAGCTTCATCTCCCGACTAAAAGCCATGATATTAAGAGTGTGATCGGAGAGTTTTTGTATTCTTCTGCGGCGGGTCTTGCAAAACTTAGCTCCAACCGCATGGACAGTTTCCACGAGCTTGTCATTCATATCGTCCACTTCATTGAAGTCTTCTAGGCACTGAAAACGGTTTTGTAACTCGAGCTGAAAGGTTTCGGGACTTTGCAACAGAGCACAAAGGGGGACGGAGCGTTGACCACATTAGACGAGACCTCTCCAACTTAACGTCTAGGTTCAGTGTACCTCTAACCATCCGGTGACCGCTACCAGTTTTCACCCTCGCGATCACGGAGATATCACTAAACAGCTGTCGTCTGGTCGTCATAATGAAGTAAATCTCATTTTTTGTTGAAGCCTCGGGGCTCGACCAGGTCCACTTCCTGTGAGGCCGCTTCTGGAAGAAAGAGTTCATCATAAAGAGTCCCTCTTTCTTCATGAAGTCGACCAGCTGCTGGCCCCTTGGGTTCCGTTGCCCTATTCAAAATTTCCCTACTTTTAGCTCACCGTTCTCTCTTGTGCCTAGTTTTGCATTGAAGTCTCCCATTAACAACGTATATTGGGTTTTGGAGGAATGCATGGCCCTAGAGATATCCTCATACATTTTCTCCACCTCCTGATCGGGGTGTGCCGAGGTTGGTGCGTAAACCTGTATGACCTTCAGCGAATACCGTTTGGTGATTCTTAGTATAAGGTACGCAACCCTCGTCAACACACCTTCAATCTTTACAACTTTGTTAACGAGAGACTTGTGGACGATAAATCCGACACCTCCTTGGGACAGATGGTCACCCTCCCAGTGATAGAACAAGTTGCCGGATTCGAGGATTACCGTATCCTCCCCCTCTCTTCGGACCTCGGATAATCCTATAATAAGCCAGCGTAACTTGTCTATCTCTTCTTCCAGCTCCACGCTCTTTTTGTCAGTCCTGAGGACTGACAAAAAGAGTTCGTGCGTTATATGCTGCCAGGTGGAGTCGTTTTAGGTGGCAACCGAACCTCCGAGAATTCGACTACATCAATTTATTATATACATAACCCAAGAGCTCCTGCCGCATCCAGGAACAGGATCTTGGGCAAACAGTACGCGACCCCTCTCTCCCCTGCCACACTTTAACCTTTTGTCACTGATATTGCAAGATTTTTGTAGTAAAAAAAAGTAAATAGCCTAATCAAACTAGTAAGTATTAATATTTAAAAATTATATAGCTATACAAGTACTTTAATTTATTCAGTTGTATAAAATTATCGGACGAATAAAAATAAATTAATTAAGCGATGATCGTATAAAAAAGGAGAAACTTAATAATTCGTTTATCCTATGAATAGACCGTTTTTAACTGCCTCAAATTTTCAAATGAATTTATTCATCTACATTTTCCCCTCTCCGATTAATTAGAAGGAAGAATTAAGCTTTCTAGGAATCTGTGAGGCTTATGCAAATGAACACGGTCTAATTTATAATATAAAGAAAAGTGAGTTTGTGTTGTTTAAAGCTAATAACAAGAGTCTCACGTACATACCACCTATCAGACGCCACAACACTGCTTTATCGAGGGTTTCACAATTCAGATACTTGGGACACTACGTGACCGAGGGTATCCGTGATAATATGGACATGGAAAGGGAGCGTAGGGCTTTAGCGACCCGGAGTAATATGTTGGCCCGTAGGTTTGCACGACGCAGTAGTGCCGTTAAAATAACTTTTTTTAAGGCTTACTGCCAGTCTTTCTGTTCGTGCTGCCTTTGGGGCAACTACACACAAAGAGCGTATAAAGCATTAAAGGTACAAAGAGCGTACAATGCATTTAGAGTTCTTTTGGGGCTGCCCCGCTTCTGCAGCGCTTCTGGCATGTGTGTGTGTGTGTGTGTGTGTGTGTGTGTGTGTGTGTGTGTGTGTGTGTGTGTATGTGAGTGTGTGTGTATGTCTGTTGATGTGCTTGCGTGCGTGTGTGCGTGCGTGAATGCATGGGTGAGTGCATGCGTGTCATTTTACTTCCTCCGTCCACCTAGCTGTATTAATATTAATATTTTGTGATTTTTCTAATAACTCTGATATGGATCTCATTTGTTATCCGAAATAAAGATTTATTATTATTATTTGTCTAGGCAGGAAAATTTGCAATAAAAACGCAGGATTTAACGCGCGCTTTTGGCCTCGATATCAAGGACACCTTCCCTCTCCCCCGCCCCCCCGGCCGCCCAACGAGTCGGTGTGGCTCTTCTCGCGAGGTAGTAGGATTTTTCTTGCGAACTATACGGACGTATTTTTTCGCGCCTAAACTTGCTAAAGAAACAATCCGCGTAAATCGTTGCAATAACGGTATCGTTATTAGAACGTACTAACTCGGTGAAATTCGCGCGCAACTATCAAAGTGATTTACATCTGAAGGACTACCAGAGTAGCCGTCCCATTTGGTGACAACCCCTTACGAGTGCCTCCAGAAGGGTGAAGTTCCGGGGATACCAGCGCGTGCCTTCTCCCGGACGTCGTCGAGTCATCCAGATCGGTTCCCGTCAACATACCAGCTCACACAATTACACCTACACTCACAACACCGCATACACCAAGCACAACTTCCATCAGCCGGGCCGGTCTAGGAGAACCGTCTGCGCTCCTGAGGCAGGTAAGTGCATTTCTTCTAGTGACCTTTCCCCTCGCGTGTTCATTAGAAACCTTTGACCCTCGGCGTAGGAACGCCCGACCTGCATCTGCCCGTGGCTCCTTCGTCTATGGGCCGCGAAGGATCCAACTCCTGTTTAGGCAGGGCAGCTGTTGGCCGTAACATTTGGTAGCAGAACGCGGTGCTGGGATCGATTCCCGGTCGATCCACCGACCATAGTATTGGATAAAAATTAAATAATTTGGTGGCAGGAGCGTTGGGTGGATTTGTGGCTACAATCACGCCCGTCCGTAATACGTAAAATACCTTTTTATTATTATACGTAATAATAAAATTCCTTCCTTTGTTAGCTTGCTTTACTGTTAGCGGGTAAAATTGAAAGGTCACACCCGGTTCGCGCGCAAGCGGGAGATTGCGTCATGTAGGTAGATGGTTATTTTTACGTAATCGGTTAATTGTCGTTGTCGGATGGTAGTGTGTTACTTATCGAAGGGTTGATTTCCGAGCAAGGCATTTTTGTTGATGTGTATCTTCGTTACATATCTTTCGTATTGTAAATTGTATTTGAACTAAAGAGTGGTAATTTGTATTTACGTAATTTAAATGAACTTGATTTGATCGTACTAGTATTTGTTATTGTTGATTTGATTTACCTTTTCCTTTGTACTAACTTGTGTTTGATTTAATAATAGCTGTTCTTATTTGTGTACATTCTATCCAACTCGATTTGATAGGAACTGCATTAGTTAGCTGTTAATTTTTTTGTATTTTTTATTTGTTATTGTTGTAATTGTGCTCGAGCCGCGTCGTAATTTGAATTTAGTAGTGATGTCCTCGCCCAAGATGCTAATCCGTTGCCTGCGGACTGAGCTGCGCTGGGCTACCAGCGCACACGCGTTGATAGGCCGACCGGACAGGGTCTACAATCTGAGGAAGAGGCTTGAGCAGGTCGATGCTCGAAGGGCGGCCGTGGAGGAGGCTTACTCTGAGCTCGAGGACTTGGAGGTGGAAAAGGGAGTCCTGGAATCTTGCCGCGCGGACTACGAGCAGTTCCTCGCGCTGACGGACGACCTGATCGAGGCGGGGGCCAAGGATGCGGAGAGGGAGCGCGAAGCTCGGCTGAGTAGCCTTCTCGAGTCCCCGCGGAAGCCGTCTGCCCAGCCAGAGCTGCTAGGACGACTTCCGACGCTGGACCTGCCAAGGTTCTCCGGGGTCCTCTCGGAGTGGATGACCTTCGTCGGCCTGTTTGACAGCCTGGTGGACGCCCGGAGGGACCTGACCCCCTGCCAAAAAATGGGGTACCTCCTGGCTTCACTAGAGGGGGAGGCCCTGAGCGTCGTCGGCCACCTTAAGTTGTCGGACGACGCCTACCAAAACGCCAGGGACCTCCTCGCTGGAAGGTACGCCAACGTCCGGCGGATTGCGGACGATCATGTTCGGAGGCTGCTGAACCTCCCGCTGCTGAAGGACCGGACTAGACTACGTGAAGACATAGTGAATCCAGTCGTCGTAGCGTGCAACTCGTTGCGGCGGCTGGATTTACCTGTGGACGAGTGGTCTTTTCTGCTCCTTCATATAGTGCTGTCCCGCCTGCCCCTCGACCTTCGGCTCCATTTTGAGGAGAGGTTCGGAGGGGATGGCGCCTCTTATATGCCCCCCTTTAGGGACCTGCTGCGGTTCCTGGAAGAGCAGTGCAGGCTGCTGGAGAACGCAGCAGGCGCCGTCGAGGGCCCCCCGGCCTCCTCCCGAGCGGTGCCCAGGGAAAGGCGGAGTCAGCCGGCCAAGGCGGCGCCCACCCCCCTGAGGCCGAGTGTAGCCCCCGCGGGAGGGCGCCCCCCCGTACCCTCCTATAGTGGCCTAGCGGCCCGGGAGGCGCCTCCCTGCTCCTATTGTCGAGCATCCGACCACCGGACGGCGTCGTGCCCGAAGTTGTTGCGCAAGCCGGCTAAGGCGAGGCGAACCATCGCCAGGGAGCGCCGCTGGTGCTTCTCGTGCCTGGAGAGGCATTTACAACGAGACTGCCCGCACCAGCGGCCCTGCACGCACTGCCAGGGCAACCACAACGTCCTCTTGTGCCTGGGTGCGCGCGGCTCGTCCTCGCAGGGCCCTGCCAGCCCCCCGACTCCCACGGGCGGGGGCGCCCAGCCACGCCCACTGTCGGGCGACGCTCGGCGCTCACCGGCGGACCGCAGCGCCCCTCCTTCTGAAGGGAGCCCCTCCCCCGATCGGTCGGGGAGTCGTTCCCCCAGGGGCGGGGGGGTCTTCACCCCCCCTCCCCGAGTTGATAGTGGATTCGCGGCCACTCAGCGGTCAGCTAGACCTTTCTCACCCCCGTTGGCTGAGTGGCCGCGACTGGAACGCCGCCCGCCCCCCTTTGGCCGGTGCCGGTACTACCGGGTTCCGGAGACTGCGTATCGGCCCCGAGCCTTGGAGCCGAGGATCCCCGAGTTTCCCTCGGTCGGCCCGTTCGGGGAATTCCAGTCGGGGGTCATCGAGACGCCGTCGGAGTGCCGCGCTCGGGCCCCCCGGTTCGGGTGCCGGCCTAACAGAGGCAGCTCCAGATAGGAGGCTGCCGCCCTAGCTCCCGCCATGGCCGCCTCCACTGAGCCTATAAGTCGTCAGCAGTCCACCTGTCAAACTGTTCTATTGCCGACAGCCTCAGTGAAGGTTTACAACCCGAGCGGCGACCACTTAACGGTTCGAGCTCTATTGGACTCGGGTTCCCAGCGTAGTGTGGCCTCTACTCGGTTGGTGGGAAGACTGGGGCTCCCCTGGAGCTCTGAATCACGTCCGATGGTAGGTATCGGAGGTGCCGAGCCTCCTGCTCCTAGGGGACAATCGGAGTTGGTGTTCAGCCCTGACAGCGAACACCTTCGTATTTTAGTCAAGGTAAATGTCCTCGACGACATTGTAGGGTTCCTCCCTAACGTTCGTATAAATGACAGCGCTGTGCGCTGTGCGTCGGCTTTGAGACCGGCAGACCCTCGGTGGGCCCAACCGGGGCCGATAGATTTGTTACTGGGGGCCGACACGCTGGGTGCCCTCTTGTTAGGTGAGATACGAGCTCTGCAGCCCAATGGCCTGGCAGCCATTTCCACGATATTTGGGCACAGCTTTTTTGGACCGGTTATGTGGTCTCCTCCCTCTCCGACGGCCGACCCTCTCTCCGTCGTGGGCGTGTCCCTATCGGACGCTGTCCAGCGATTCTGGGACATTGAGGAACCACCCCATGCAGCTCGAGTCGACCCTCTGGACCGTGAGTGTGAGTTGTTCTACCAGAACAATACCGGCCGGCGGGTTGACGGTCGGTTCGTCACTCGCTTACCCTTTCTGGACTCCCGCCCCTCTTTGGGTCAATCCCGTGCTCTGGCCGAGAAGAGGTTGCTTTCCATGGAGCGCCGCATGCGGCGTGACCCAGCCTTTCGCGACAAATATGTCAAGTTCATGCGCGAGTATCAGGAGCTGGGTCACATGTCACCGTCCAACTTCGAATGGCGTTCACATGAGCACTACTTCCTCCCTCACCATGCGGTCTTGAGGACCCCTGAGAGTAAGATTCGGGTAGTCTTTGACGGTTCCGCCCCCACATCAAACGGTGTGTCCCTGAATCAGTGTCTTCACTCGGGTCCTAAACTGATCAAGGACATATCCGACATCCTGACCCAATTCCGTCGACACCAAGTGGTTTTTGTCGCGGACATTCGGATGATGTTTCGCCAATCGGTGGTACATCGTGATGACCGCCGATATCAGCTGATATTGTGGCGCGAGAAGCCCAGCGATCCCATACAGGTATTTGAGTTGAACACCACCACTTATGGACTCCGGTCCAGCCCGTATATCGCCATGCGAACCCTCCTTGAACTCGCTGAGAGAGAGCGCCTGAGATACGCTCGGGGAGCTTCTATCTTAGAGACTTCGGTCTACATGGACGACATTTGTACGGGCGCTTCCACCGTCGAGGAGGCTCTGGTCTTGCGAGACGAATTAATTGCCATCCTGAAGTCTGGAGGCTATGAGTTGCGCAAGTGGCTGTCGAACTCCCCACACATTTTGAGGGACCTCCCAGGAGAGGATCAACAAGATCCTCATCTGTTCGAGCACCCTGAGAATCCTAATTTGCTGACTGTGCTGGGCATTCAATATCAGCCTGTTCAGGACACCTTCACGTATAGAGTAAAACTTGACCCACCTCCCAAAGCATGGACCAAGCGCTCCGTGCTGTCTACAGTAGCTCGCACCTTCGACCCAAATGGATGGATCACCCCGGTCATCTTTTTGGCTAAGTGCTTTCTTCAAAAGCTCTGGATGTCGGGGTTGGGTTGGGACGAGCCTATTAGCGGGGTCCTCTTGCGAGAGTGGCTCTCCATGCTCTCCTCCCTTCCGGACATCAACCGGGTTTCCATGCCAAGGTGCTTCCTACCTCCAGGGAAATGCAGGGCTACCCTACATGGGTTTTGCGACGCCTCTGAGAAGGGCTATGCTGCTGTCGTATATTTGCGGACTGTGAGTTCCTCTGGGCATACTGCAGTTCATCTCGTACTCGCCAAAAGCAAGGTTGCTCCCATTAGATCCCGTTTAACTATCCCTAAATTGGAACTGTCCGGAGCCGCTCTTCTCACGCGGCTCCTCAACCACGTTCACTCGTCCTTGAAGCCTGTAATCGACATTACGGACGTCTACGCATGGTCGGACAGTGAGATAGTACTTTGTTGGCTCCGAGCCGCACCTCACAATCTTGAGGTCTTTGTGGCGAACCGCGTGTCTCAAATCCAGAGTTCTGAGACTTCTCTCCACTGGAGACATGTCCCCGGGGAGTTGAATCCCGCCGACTGCGCTTCCCGCGGCTGTGAGGCCCCCGCGCTGGTTGCCCACTCATTGTGGTGGGGTCCCAGTTGGTTATCTGATCCTCAATCCTTCTGGCCCCAGGGTAATTACTCCGAACCTACTGAGTTGCCGGGCCTACGGGCCCGAGTAGGAGTGGGCAAGGATAAGCCCACTCGGGATCTCTCCCTTCTGGAACGGTACAGCTCTCTCGATAAGCTCTTAGGAGTGACTGCTTGGCTGCGCCGCTTTGTCCACAATTCGAGAGATCCGTCCAACCGACTCTCTGATTGCGTTTTGTCCCCTAGCGAGCGTCGGGAAGCCCTGATGCATTGGATCCGTATGGTCCAGACGGAGCATTTTGAGCCCGTTATCGAACACTTGAAGCGTGGCTCCGTTATCAAGGGCGCTCTGGCCCGCCTGAACCTCTTTCTGGACGACGCTGGGATGCTGCGCGTGGGCGGACGTTTGAAAAACTCTCAACTGCCGTGCGGGGCTCGACACCCGTTGCTGCTCCCTAAGGACGGCGCCCTTGTCCGGTTGCTGGTAACCCACCACCATGTTAGGAATGCCCACGCTGGGTGTAACGCCCTGTCGGCTATTTTGCAGCGGGAGTTTTGGATTTTGTCTGGTCGTCGCACCATTCGGAGCGTCATCTTTAAGTGCATCCCCTGTTATAAACTGAAGGCCCCCATATCGCAGCCTCTTATGGGTGACTTGCCGCCCGACCGCGTCAGGGCCATCCGACCATTCGCTGGGGTCGGAACAGACTTCGCTGGCCCCTTCCTCGTCAAGTCCTCTAACCTTCGTAACGCGCGTTCATGTAAGGCCTATCTTTGCGTCTTCGTGTGCCTCTCCACTAAAGCCGTTCACTTGGAACTGGTGAGCGCCCTCAGCACGGAAGCCTTCTTGGCCACGCTTGGCCGTTTCGTGTCGCGGCGCGGCTTGCCGGACTTGATCCGGTCTGACTGCGGGACGAATTATAAGGGCACGGATAGGTATCTCAAGGAGGTTGTCGAATTTCTGTCCAGCCACCGGACTTATTTAGGAAATGCTATGTCGAAAAGGGGCATCCAGTGGAAATTCGACCCTCCGGCGTGTCCCCACTGGGGCGGTATTTTCGAGGCGGTGGTTAAGGTTGCCAAAACGCATCTCCGTCGCGTTATTGGTGAAGCCATTTTGACGTTTGAGGAGCTCGCCACTGTATTCTGTAAAATTGAGGCGGTACTCAACTCTCGGCCCCTCTGTCCCCTCTCCTCTGACCCGAATGATTTGGAGGTTCTAACCCCGGGACACTTCCTGATTGGCCAGCCTCTTAACGCTCTGCCCGAGTATCCCTTCAGGGAAACGAGTGCTTCACGGCTTAGCAGGTTTGCCCTGCTGCAACAGATGACTCAACGCTTTTGGCACCGATGGTCTCTGGAGTACCTACATCTTTTGCAGCAGCGCGTTAAGTGGTCTGACAAGACGGAGCCTCCTCGGGTGGGAGACCTCGTGTTGATTAAAGAACCAAACGCGCTACCTTTGTATTGGCGCCGTGGGCGCATTGTTAAATTGTCGTATGGAACGGATGGGGTGCCTAGAGTGGCCGAGGTTTTGGTCGGAGATTCGGTCTTGCAACGGGCCGTCGCGACCTTGTCCCGTTTGCCAATCTACTCGCGGACTTAATGCCTTATGTCCGGGGCGGGGGGTTGTCTAGGCAGGAAAATTTGCAATAAAAACGCAGGATTTAACGCGCGCTTTTGGCCTCGATATCAAGGACACCTTCCCTCTCCCCCGCCCCCCCGGCCGCCCAACGATTCGGTGTGGCTCTTCTCGCGAGGTAGTAGGATTTTTCTTGCGAACTATACGGACGTATTTTTTCGCGCCTAAACTTGCTAAAGAAACAATCCGCGTAAATCGTTGCAATAACGGTATCGTTATTAGAACGTACTAACTCGGTGAAATTCGCGCGCAACTATCAAAGTGATTTACATCTGAAGGACTACCAGAGTAGCCGTCCCATTTGGTGACAACCCCTTACGAGTGCCTCCAGAAGGGTGAAGTTCCGGGGATACCAGCGCGTGCCTTCTCCCGGACGTCGTCGAGTCATCCAGATCGGTTCCCGTCAACATACCAGCTCACACAATTACACCTACACTCACAACACCGCATACACCAAGCACAACTTCCATCAGCCGGGCCGGTCTAGGAGAACCGTCTGCGCTCCTGAGGCAGGTAAGTGCATTTCTTCTAGTGACCTTTCCCCTCGCGTGTTCATTAGAAACCTTTGACCCTCGGCGTAGGAACGCCCGACCTGCATCTGCCCGTGGCTCCTTCGTCTATGGGCCGCGAAGGATCCAACTCCTGTTTAGGCAGGGCAGCTGTTGGCCGTAACATTATTATTATTAAAAATCTCATAACGTATGAATGAGCCATTCCTTGTTCTAAAGTATATAGGAAAAAATGTATTTTAATACTCAAATTAATAATATATAAATTCTACTATTAGCGATGTATTTATGTAAAAGAAATAATTGCAAAAATACTCAAACGTTCATTTCAAATAGGATGAATTATTCTTAGAATGAAATATTAATATATAAAAATAAATTAATTATTTTTTTGCTTTAAAAATATTTTTATGAAAATGTTTTCGAAGCAACTAGAGCAACATGCAACAAGAGGTCACCTTGATATCTAATGGTGAGTTGTCTGACATTGGCTTGGACAATAATAAAAACATAATCTTTCTAGACACTGAGCAAGGACATACGTCTCTTGTATATATACAGTAATCTATGGACATACTGTGCATTGCGTTGGCGGCGCGGTGCCTGGGCGATGCGCTGCTGCGTATTACATACAAATAATTCTTGGCCAAATCAAAATCTTTTCATGTAGGTAAGTACATTCCCTCTTAGTCCTCAGAGGTGACCATGCATTTTTTTTTTTCATTATATAGAGTACATACGCATAGTATAACTTAAATTTCAAACCAAACATTTGTGTTTTTTTTTTTCAAACATTGGCTTAATTGAGTTTTTTGGAAATTAGGATACGCTGAGGTAGTTACTCAGATTAATTAGCCTAACGGTCGTCAAATTAATCAAATCAATTATCCGTCAAACATTCATTGGTGCCTTAGAAAGTCGCAATACTATTACGTCGTAGGTCTTTGGCTTAGTTATTGGTCAGGTAAAATAAAAATGTACTACTACAGTTTGCATCTTATCACTCACTTTACGAAATATTTTACTAGTAACGGGATATTAAATTTTAGTCCTCATCTGCCCAACAGCATTTTCTCCTGTATCGTGGATGCAGTTTAAATAACTACATGAATTGCACAAAGCCAAAAATCTAGACCTGTAACAATTATTTGTATTCCGTGCGTGTTCCGTGCAATTCAATGCTAAGCTATGGAGCGGTCAAATCATCATTCAATGCTAAACTATGGAGCGGTCAAATCATCATCATCATATTACAATACAGATTTTTAGTAATTTTTTGAGAGACAGTTGCTATCCTACCATATATGAGCATTTATGACGGTAGTTATTTAACCATTATATTTTTTAGATTACAAATAGTGCATATCATTACCGTTACAGCATATTAAAGTCCACTACTGAACGTAGGAGTCCCCCATAGATTACATCACAGGGAGGATATTTGCCTTAGTTGCCACCCTTGGCAAGCGAGTTGGTAACCACAGTTTTTATTTTTTTTCTAGTCGTAATTAGGAAGACGCTGCTGCCCATCTCGTGATGCGCTTCCCTCTGTAGCCTCTTACGACACCCACGGGATTATATAGAGTAGTGGATATTCTTACATACGTATACGTGTTAGAGCCATGCTGCAGCTATATTAGTAGTATAGTTGTAGCACGAATGGGTTGGCTCGACCGGAGAAGGACCACGCTGTCACAGAATACCAGCGTAAAATAGCAGCTTAACACGGCTGTGTTTCGTATGGTGAGTGTAGAGAACCGGAGACCCTTTTTACTGGAAAAGAGGCATTCCATCTTAGTCGTCACGGGTGGCAACGCATCTGCATTTTGATTCGTAATCGAGAATAGACGTAGATGTCTATGGGCCGCAGCAATCGCTTACCATCAGGTGAACTGTGTGCTCGTTTGTCACTCCTATCCTATAAAAAAAAATCCGTCACTACACGGTAATCTTCATCAAAATCATCATTATCTTATCACAATACAGATTTTAAATCTATTCTTTAATAACATTTTGAAAGACATTTGCTCGTATTTAACCACATAGTTTTAATTACAAAAATATACGAGTATAAATATGTTTTTGATTTTGACATTATTATTCAGAATACAAACTTGACTCCCACTTAAAGAATGCTTGAATTTCAATTAAGCTTATTTTCGGTGCGTGGGTTAATATGAAGAGGGAAATCTAAATTAGATAAATTAAAATGTTATTTCTAGACAGAATGAGGCGAAATGTTCTCAGGTAAGCCTGCTTTGAATGAACTCTGTGTAGGATGTACCTGGAGGGAAATAGTATTATTACACTGTTCTGTTTTTAACAGTGAAGAAAAAAACAAATTTCGTGAAAGATATACTAATTGTCAGACATGGTTTATATCTTTTTCGTGTTTTTTTTTTTAAAATTTGACTTCCGCATTCTTATGAAACTGCCTAAACACTGCAGTGCATCGAACATGTGTGCCGACGCCGGGGTGCCTGATTACTTCGCCGTTATTAGATTTCGGGTAGCAGCTTTTTGGTCGCGCATCCGTGATTCCGAGAACGAGATCCTCAGGGTGTGCTACGAGTGCCCAGAGAATCCCATACTAAAATATTGGCGTGCCGTGCACCGCGACAATAACTGTAAATAGATAGAACGAACTTCCTTTTGGTACCCCAAAAGGGCACGGGACATATTTTTTTAATAGCATAGAGTGACAAACGAGCACACAGTCCACCTGATGGTAAGTGGTTGCTGTAGCCCATAGACATCTATATCTATCCTCAATAAAGGCTCAAGATGCAGATGCGTTGTCACCCGTAAGGACTAAGATGGAACGCCTCTTTGCCAGTAAAAAGGGTCTCCGGTACTCTACACTCACCATACGAAACACAGCAGCGTTAAGCTGCTATTTTAAGTTGGTTTTCTGTGAGAGCGTGGTCCTTCCCTGGTCGAGCCGACCCATTTGTACTACAACTATACTACTAATATAGCTGCAGCATGACTCTACCACGTAAAAAAGTGGTATTTTTAGTATTAATCTATGGTTACAATTGAATTGTCTTTTATCTATCTTATTTATTGTATACTTATAATTTTATTTTCGTTTATTTTAACATTTAACATTTATTAATATTTGAAATGGGTGTAAAAAAAGCCTGAAATAAATGACTATTATTATTAACAGTCGCCGGATCGTAAGTAGCTATTGCAATTCATAAACATGTGCAACAAATTTCAAACAAAGCAGGCTACAGATGCATTGTCACCTCTAGGATCTTTTTTTATAGAATAAGGGTGACAGGCGGGCATTAAACCTACCTGACGATAAGTGGATGCTGTGGACTATAGACATCAACATCTATCCTCGTTTAAAAACCAAAATGCAGATGCTTTGTCACCCCTGAGTACTAAGATAGAATGCCTCGTATCCAGTTAAAAAGGGTATTTGATTCTATACACTCACTTTACGAAACACAGCAGCATTGAGCTACTATTAAATGCTGGTATTCCGTGAAAAGCGCGGTCCTTACCCGATCGAGTCAACCCATTCGTACTACAACCATAATATAGCTGCAGCACGGCTCTACCACATTGAAAACTTGGTTTTTTTATGGGTGATTCATTCTTTCATTATTTTGCACAATGTGTAGTTGCAGTTGGCACTTCATAACTTCTTTGTACTCGTATTATCCGTTTGAGCCCATAAATGCGCTGCTTGATAAGGCTTACTCCCACATTAGCGAGGACTTGATATAATGAAAATGCTTGGGGGTGGATGGACGATCGCTGAATCAGACGTCTCGTACATTTGACTGTGCCTTTCGCTGATCTGGGTATTTAAGGTTTGGTTTAAACGAGACGGCAACTACTAACTACTACTAACGGCTTCATCACTACTTACCAGTTAATATTTGAAGGAAGTGCAAGATTAATGGATGTTGATCATCATTTACTACTATATTATTTGTCATCTTTTCTATTTTTGCTGCTTGTTCAATTTTCTTGTGTATGTTGTAAAATTTGTTCTGTAATGTGCGTGGGTGTAGGTAGTATATCTTGTACTCCGATGTCGTTTGAATTTGAGTTATCTACAGGTGTGATACCTTCTGCTTATAATAATTTAAAAAAATTGATGTAATGCCATCTATCGGTAGTCATAAGATTTTCTGTAATGTCCCACAGTACCTCTTACGATACCTATAGGACATAATAGGGTGATGGATTCACTTCATTACACGGCCACTTAATTTTAATTATAATTGGGAAAAATTAGATAAAAATCGGATGCATACGACCTTACACTCAAAAGAATTGACGTCAATTAAGAAATGTTTGAAGTTGCCTTCTCTCTTTTCACTTAATGACAATAGAAGGAGACAAACATATAGATAATTGATATTTAATTCAAGTAAGTGATAAAAGATGGAGTGACGACCTGATAATACATGCAGGAAGTCAATAGTGCAGTTGGCTCGGGTTCGTGCTTAGTGGCATTCCTTGGGGGAGACCTATGCTCAGCAGTGGACTTGTGAAGGGCTGTAATGATGATGATGATGACGAAGCGTAAATCAACAATCATCAGTAAGGCGGTTAGTCCTTCCAGTGATATCATGCACACACGCACTTGATATGCAAACACAGCCATTATTGAACCCAAATAAAATAAACTTTATTTAACTCGTTTCTACAAGTATCAAAGTAACATCCAATGGAGTTCTCTTATATATCAAAAACAATACAATCTGTTAGCCCGTAGAATTTTGGTCACAACGAAAAACAAGATAAGCGGTTCGGGTTTAGAGATATCAAAAATTATGAACTGGTATAAAGACGCATTATTATGCGGGGCTTATTAATTTAAAACAAGTGACTTGTTTAAAATTATGTATTATTTTTTCATATACCACTATAGCTGTGGTAGAAAAAGATCTCCCGCCAGGCAATGTGTTATGTCCGGGGAGCGGCCTACGCTCCGAGTGGTAGTTCGGAGCTATTCTTTATATACTGCTTTTACTTCGGAACTTTGATAGCTTGATTTAGCCTTTGATGTATTTCGCTTGTGGCGCGACGACAGCGCCGCCAAAGCACGTTATTAATAGGGGAGTTAATTTAAAATATACCCGAATAGACAAACAAGAAAACGAGTTAATAAAAACGTGGTAAACTAAGAACATTTACGAAGTTTCTAAATTTTATGTGTACAAATTTTAAATTTGTATTGCATTGCTAAGGTAGGGAAATTATTATTTTAGTTCTGGCAAGAATGTATATCAGTAGAATTTAAGTCAACGTCACAAATTCTAACCAGCCACCTGCCGATATCCATGTATATTCAATAGCTTCCCGACACCCCTGAGCTCACTCTACCTGCTTAGTGACCTATTTTGATAAACACAAAAAATAAGGCAAAATAATGTAATTTTCATAAAGCTTTGTACTTCTCACTAAGAAATTGTTAATTTCATACTGACTGCCTCACTGACAGGTAATCAAAATGTTAAGGTATTTCTAAAAGACCTACCTACTGCTTTAATAAAACCATTTTCTTAAATATAATTGACTTTATTTCTTGCAAAGACTTTTATATAAATTTAACTACGACGTGCGGCTTCTTTTCTGCCTGGGAATACGTCTGGCTTGGTACACTTTTTTATTTATTTCTGTTGCCAATCAGCAATGAACGAATTACTGTGTTTAGGTTTGAATGTACTTTGAATGAATTGAATGGTAATAAAAAATATCGCTGCTGCTGGTGATAAGATGGCTGGCTCTTTTCTCGCTCAAAGGCTAAGTATAGCTATTCAGCGGGCAAACGTAGCCAGTGTTCTTGGCACGATACCGCGGGAAGTAGGACTGTATGATATTTAAATTACTAGTTTTAGTTTTTTTTTCTTTATAATAGTTTTGATATATATAATATTGTATATAAAAACATTAAAAGATAATACATATAATATATTCAAATATAATAGTCATAAGGTCGAATCCCAGCCTACCAACATATACTTCTTTCTTTTCTATTTTTAAAAAAATTACCTCCACACTAGGATTTTTTCTGTATCGTGGGGATAGTTTACATATATACATTTCACAAGGACAAACATCCATACCCGTAAGGCCATACAAATACTTGTTCCCTGCGAGATTCGAACCCGCGGCCCCTAGCGAAGCAACTCGTTGCTAAGCCACTGCGCCACGGAGCTCTTGCGGGAAAATCCTTTAACACACGTTATCTTCAACCTTCTTGTTAGTCAGTATATTTCTCACATTGTATTCTAGCCTAGGTTATAAACAAGGGCAGGTTAGGACAACTTAATGCTTCCGTATTCGCGCGGAACCAGCATCATCACTACACCCTAGCGAAAGTTCACTGCTGAACCACATAGATTCCCAAATAGATTGCCGCATTGCACCAGTGCAAAGTTAGGGACAGTTCCATCCATCCATCCATTAGAGCCTTTAAAATTCCATCGCTTAAATTAGGCTTTCTCCATAGATTGAGGTGGTTATTTGCCATAGGTGCTACGCTTGGCAGGCGGGTAAACAAATGCATTTTTTATTACTTTAACTAGCTGTTCTCCCGCGGCTTCGCTTGCGTCTAATTAACTACGATTGGATTTCATTTTTATTTTTATTGCGCGGAAGCCTAATTATTTTTCAAAAATAAAATTAACCTATCTTACTCCTTATAACATCAGCTACCTGCCAGTGAAAGTCCCGTCAAAATCGGTCCAGCCATTTCGGAGATTTGCCGGAACAAACAGAGAGACAGACAGACCGACAAAAATTTTAAAAATTGTATTTTTGTTATAGGTATCGTACATACTTTCATATGTATTTAGTAAAAAGCTGTTATTTTGACATTACAAACAGACACTTAAATAAGCCAGTAATTGCCTACTATCCGACGTGATGGTAAACATTTACGAAATGAAGTACTTTAAAGCCGCGGGATCTAAAATATGAAAGAATCGCGAGAAAGATGTAGTATTCCACAATTTGAAAACATCAGAAAGGTTATTAAGCACTATTAATGTAACTTTTCTAATATCCATACCTTCTTTGTTGTCATCAGTGATTTCAACTAAAGAGGTTAAGGTGTAGTCACCAAGGCATAACCCAAAGTAGTAAACTCTTAGTGTAAGTTATAGAATAGCGTTAATATAATTTTTACTGCCTTATAACTTACAAATTAATAAACCTAAATAAAGTCATGAAAATTTACAGCATATTGTAATAAACGAACGCTCAAGATACAAGAGAACATTAAATTAGGCAACGCGATACGACGCAATATTAATTCATCACACAAGTTAACATGAAAGACTCTAGAATTAATTACGTCAATATACCATTCTCATTCTTTGATGTTGATAAAATACACGAGAAGTACATTATTATATAAAGTTATGAAAAATATTCGAATTGGAAGAATATTAATGTAATTGAATGTACTTGTTTTGATTATTTGATCACAATTTTTCGTTCGATGTAATTAAATGGTTACATGCGAGAGTTCTTTTTTAATTTTTTGATTTATTTTTTTCTGTGTTAGCAAAAAAATAAATTTAAAAGTTATATAATTTTTTCTTACGTATATATCCGCAGTGTATTTATACTCGTTAAACATGCGGGAAGTATAGACTGCGTAAGAACCTCCGAAGAAGGCGGAGTTATAGCCGAAATAAGAATTTTTATTTTTTTGTTTTTTGGCGATTTTGACCGCCTAGGAGTGTAATGAGAACTTTTTGCCCCTATTCAACCATGACTCCCATGACATCCTCTACATGATAGGCTATTCAAACTGACTAGGCCTAAAGTTCGAGTCCCCCCCCCCCCCCCCCCCGCCTCATCTCATTTCTAGTCTTTACTTCCAATTACTTCCAAAAAAAATTCTAATAACTTAAACTCATTTTAAGTTATTTTAAGCGCAGTATCAACAAAGGAGATCATAATAAAAATTTAAAATAAGTAGCGTTAAACCCTATTCCATATGTGACGTCCTCGCTTGGATTGAAGATTTACTATCAGCATCATCATCGGAGTGTAAAAGTCCCACTGCTGGATTGATGAACTTCAGTAAAAGACATCTTGCACCCTTAAATATATCCAGTTATTATAATTTCAATCACAAAATATTTTTATTCACTTTCCGAAGAGATGTTTTTATAATTGCGGATTATGTTAGACATTGCAACGTATCTTCACGATTATTTCTTATGTTTAAAAGATAAACAATTTGAATAACACGTATTTTACGGATTTTCAACATCAGCATTATTATAATTGCAGTACATCACATGTGCTGCTTAGTATTGGCATTCTCCAAATCTGCATCCATCGACATCCAACCTATCTGACTTACTTATAGTTTTAATTGGGTGTAACTTAATCACACCACAGTCCACCTAATGGTAAGTGGTTGCTGTGGTCCATAGACATCTACATCTATCCTCGATTACGAATCAAAATGCAGATGCGTTGTCACCCGTGAGGATTAAGATGGAATGCCTCGCTTCCAGTAAAAAGGGTCTCCAGTTCTCTACACTCACCATAAGAAACACAGCAGCGTTAAGCTGCTATTTTACGTTGGTATTCTGTGAGAGCGTAGTCTTTCCCCAGTCGAGCCGACCCATTGGTACTACAACTATACCAGTAATACAGCTGCAGCATGGCTCTACTATGTTAAAAAAATATAACACAGTTGTATAAACACAGGTGCACTCAACATTCTCTCACTCTCATAGGCCGATGGAATGACAATCCGATACGATCAGAGAGAGAAATAAAGGTTTCACGTACTTTTAAAGGAAGGGCGTGAAATACCACCAACTTCTTTACTCCGTACTGCTACTGAGAATTACTTCCGAATTTGAACTTGGGACCACATGATCGGCTGTCGCGCTCACGATCATAGACCAATGAGGCAGATAAGTAAACTATTGCGTAATGAATTCAACGCGACTAAGTTTTTACTACAACCGATTCTGTAGGTTATTAACAAAAAAATATTGAACTCACAATAATACAATTTGCGGACAGTTCATAGTAAAGACAGACACACACTCACATTTATTTTTTTCTTTTTGGTTATAGAAATCGTTCCTTTGTATTGCATTAATATTAAACACTTCAAGACGTCTCGGGCCATAAGGACTTGAACAAAACTAAACTGAATTATAAAGTTCAAATACATGCATACAAAATACAGGTCAAGCTTACATAAAAGTGTTGAAAACCGCATTTAACGCAACTCAAAATGCAGGATTGTAAGCAAACCATCTTTAGATACATTGTATTTTACAGACTTTATACGTCCTTTATAGCCGCTATAAAGAATGTGTATAAAGAATCAAGCATAAATTTTTATGAAGTATCTTAAAAACTGAGACTTCCTTGAATATATTCAAAAATATATTCGGGAAATCAAAACACTGAACCTCTGAAACACCTCGATTCCTCACGGTAACAAAAAAGAATCTTATTTATATCTGCATTTTATAGTAATTGCGTCATAACTGGTAGATTTATAGAAAACTTTAAACAATACAATACAATACAATATAATACAATACTCTTTAGTGTACACCAAGAAAAGTTAACAACATCAAAAATAAAAAATAGCAATTATTGAGGGAAATACAAAGGGCGGTCTTATTGCTACATAGCAATCTCTTCCAGACAACCGAGAAGAAGAAATAAATACAAAATAAGAAAGAGAACGATGGGTAGGGTTCACTAAAATAAAAAATTTAAAAAATAATAAAGACAAATAAAAATAAAATAAAGATACAAACTTATGCATTAAAAAGACAACATCCTTCAGGCAGATCAATGACCATAATTAAGCGGAGGAAGTGAGAGGGGTTAGAGAGACAAATAGTATTCTTTAATCTGTTTCTGGAACACATTTAAGGATTGAGCACTTCTAATTGACTGGGGTAAGGAGTTCCAAAGTTTTACTCCAAGAACAGAGAATGATTTATCATAATAAGTCGAGGAGTGCACAGGACATTGGAGGGAAAGATTTTCTTTGGATCGTAAGGAAAAATTATGACAGGAGCTGAGAAATTTAAAACGTTCTTTTAGATAGGAAGGACTAGCTGTATTAAATAAGACGCAGTAGAGAGCAGAAAGTATAGGAAACTTTAAACTTCATTAAATATAAATTAAATCATCCAAAGAGCAGTGAAAACTTTTAGCAAGATGCAATTTTTACTGCATTTAGTATGCAGTAACATTTTTTTTTATATAGGAGAGGGGGCAAACGAGCATGCGGCTCACCTGATGGTGAGTGACTACCGCCGCCCATGAACAACCGCAACACCAGGGGAATTTCAGATGCGTTGCCGGCCTTTTATCGCTGGTGGTAAACTATTCCACAAGGAAGTTGTGCGATGAAGAAAACATCTTCTAAATCGCACAGTGATGGACCGGCAATCATCCAGATGGTGTGGATGGTATCGGGAGTTCTGCCGCGATGTGCGTTCGTGAAATTTGGCGGCTGGGATTAATCCGAACAATTCCTCAGAGCACTTCCCATAGTAAATGCGAAAGAAAATGCTAAGAGATGCAATATCTCTTCGCAATGCCAATGAGTCGAGCCGATGGGAAAGGACTCGGTCGTCGACGATTCGAGCCGCTCTGCGCTGGATGCGGTCAAGTGGAAGAAGCTGGCACTGGGGAGCCCCAGCCCAGAGATGGGAACAGTATTCCATGTGAGGCCGAACCTGCGCCTTGTAAAGTTGCAGGCGTTGAGCCGGCATGAAATACTGTCCCGCTCTGCTGAGCACGCCAAGCTTTTTAGAGGCCAATTTGGCCTTCTCTTCCAAGTGAGTATGTCGACGCCGAGGATTCCGATACTGGCTGAGGCAACAAGGGGAGTACCTTGAAACTGAGGAGATACGACAAAGGGGTTCTTTTTAGCGGTAAACGCGCAAACTTGTGTCTTCTGAAGATTAAACTGGACTAGATTTAGTCGCCCCCAATCCGAGACTTTGTCCAGCAAAGTCTTGACTTCAGACACAAGTTTATTCCAGTACTCGGTGACGTTTTTCCGAGAAATATTGGCACGGCCGGTGTATAGAGCATCACCAGTGCTGTCATCCGCATAGCAATGAATGCTACCGGCTTGCAACATATCATTGATATGCAGAAGAAACAGCGTTGGTGATAGCACGCAGCCTTGTGGAACACCAGCGTTGATAGGCTTGTAGTCGGAGCATGCACCGTCTACAATGACCTTGATGCTCCGATCTGCAAGAAAGCTGGTGATCCAATTGCATAATTTCTCGGGAAGCCCATAGGAAGGGAGCTTCAAAAGAAGCGCTTTGTGCCAAACCCGATCGAAGGCCTTCGCAATGTCCAAACTAACGGCCAATGCCTCCCCCTTGGACTCTACTGCCAACGCCCATCTATGAGTTAAGTAGACCAGAAAATCACCAGCTGATCGACCCCGACGAAAACCGTACTGGCGGTCACTAATCAGCTGGTGATCCTCAAGGTACCGCATGAGGTGGCAGTTTACAACGGATTCCATTATTTTGGAGAACAAGGTGGTGATGGCGATAGGCCTGTAGTTGGACGGGGCCTTTTTTAGGGATCGGGTGGACAAAAGCTGTCTTCCATGATTTCGGGACTACGCCTAGGGAGTAGGAGTACCGGAAAAGACGCGTTAGAACCGGTGCCAACTCCGGAGCACACGTCCTCAGCACAATTGGGGGGATTCCGTCAGGCCCACTCGACTTGTGGATGTCAAGGGAGAGGAGTGCTTTGCGAACCGAGCGCTGTGAGAACCGCACATCCGGCATGGAGCACTCACACCGCGGGATGGTCGGCGGTGTGTTCCCCCCGTCATGGATAGTCGAGTTGGACGCAAAAAGGGAGCCTAAAAGGTCGGCCTTCTCTTTTGCGTCGTGGGCCAGTGAGTCGTCCTCCCTGTGCAGAAATGGTAGTGATGGCTTACAGAAATTCCCTTGGACAGCCTTGGCGAGAGACCAGAATGCACGGGCTCCCGAAGGAAGGCGAACTAGTTTCTCGCCAATTCCGCCTATGTGCTCTGACTTTGCCTTGGCAATAACTCTTTTGACGGACCTGGAGGCGAAGTTATACTTCTTTATAAGTGTGCTGGTGTTTACATCCCGAGTCACCGAAGCCGCAGCCCAGGCTTGATAACACTCCTGCTTACTGCGTAATGCAGTCTTACAGGAGTGACCAAACCAAGGCTGAGATCTGCCTCCGATGGGTACCACAGATGATGGAATAAATAGTTCCATTCCCTGTAGCACCACATCAGTGACAGAGTCAGCAACAGCGCTGGGATCATCCGGCGAGAAGCAAACCCGCCCCCATGGGTAGGAAGCAAAGAAAGACCGCATTCCGTCCCAATCCGCCGACCTGTAATGCCAAACACGGCGGCAACCTGCAGAACGCAACCGCGAGAGGAGCGTGAGTGGCACCACACTCCGGATCAGACAATGGTCCGAAGAGCCAAGAGGGGCATCAACGGAAACCTGATATCCGTCCGGATGAGAGGTCAGCAGAAGGTCCAACAGGGAAGGTGTATGATCCTCAACATCTGGAATCCGCGTAGGCGATGTAACCAGTTGTGTCAGACCATATGCCAAGGCAAAGTCATAAACAGATCTCCCCGCATGATCGGTTAAACGTGAACCGAGCCATTCGGCGTGGTGGGCGTTAAAATCGCCAAGGATCACGATCTCTGCGGATGGGACCTGTTGTAGCAAGGAATCTGTAGCCATTTGGACGTGGTCGATGAGTCGGTCTGTTTCGGCATTACCGCTATGGGACCTATAGAGGCACACGTAGACGCGCGGATGGTCGTCGCTGTCTACGCGTAGCCAAAGGATGGACAGGTCCGAACCTTCAAGACTGCCGAGGCGTCGAGAACAGATGTCCTCTCTGACATACACGCAAACTCCAGCCCGAGGCACAAAGGAGTGCTCCAATTTGTACCCCGGGCAGGAGAGATACGAAGTATCAGCCGGAGAGGACACCTGCGTCTCGGTCAGAAAGAGCAAGGCCGGCTTCGCCGTCTCAATATGGTAGTGGACGGCGTTTAGATTCGAGTGAAGTCCCCTGATGTTGCAGAAATTTACGGATAGCATGGCAGGGGTCGCCTTGGTCTTGTTGCTCAGTTTGCCCCGAGCAGTTATTGTGTTGAGTGGAATTTTGCCCCCCCCCCCCCAGAATACGCGGGGCAGCCTGAGCACCCACGCTCAGGAGTGGAATAGCATGGTCGTGGATGCTCAGCGAGGGATTCTCCAGGGGTACTGGTACCCTCCTGGGGTAGTTTATGACGTAATTCCGCTATGTTGATGGGGGGGGGGGGGGGAATTGGGCCTCCGGTCACCTGCACTCACCAGACGAAACGCGGAAGCAGAGCTTCCACTTCACGCCGGTATTCTGTGAGGTCGTGGTACTAACCCGGCTCGAGCCGGCCCATACGTGCAACAGCAAAAGCTGCTGCGTGGCTCTACCACAGTGACATTTTTATAAATTATAAAAATTTTACGTTTTTTACGTAAAAAAACTTTTTCGCCTTGTTTATGAAGGTTTACAGATCATAACCCTATTAATAGAAACACTACACATACAGTAAAACAATTTTCATGGATTTTTTCGCGTTTATTTTTTACTTATTTTTAACTTAAACTTTTAACTAATGCTTAGGGGATGACTAAAGGTGCTTAGCTCGCTGATGCTATTGACCGTTAAGCATGTGATGCATGAGTACTTAAAACTGAAATTAATAATTTCAGCGGTGTTGGCGGAGATCAAACTCAATGTAATTGCGTGCTAAAATTGACACAGAGTGCTTTAGCTTCCTAGCTATTTATAATATCACAGATTAGAAAAACATCGTGGGAAACCTAAATGTGTTAAATAAGGACCTTAAAAAGCACCATAATCCTCTCGGAAATAAGAAAAGACCTGTGACCAGTAATGGAAGTTTTATAGACTGCATTTTGGTAATTTAACTTTATCTATATGATTTAGCTATTCTAAATTACTATTCGCCGCAATTAATATATCTCGTCATTTCACCGTAAATAGTAGCTTGCCCTAAACTTTGGGCCGTTTATTGAGTCCAAGGTAGAAGCTGCCGTAATAAAATTGAATAACAGGTTGCCGCTGTAGTACATTATGCAAAAATAGCTATCATTACTGAGAGATTACAAAGAGGAATTCTGTTAAATTACTGCTGCCACGTGTGTGCTAGTAATTCAAATTGTACTCTAACATCTTTGAGCTAAAAACCTATTAAGAGACATACCGGTAACTCAAATTTTATTAGCCCCTCTTGTCAGACACAAACACATGTGTACATAAGTGTACATAAGTTCACTTCTCGCCTCTACCTCTCGTAATATTATTTGGAGTGTATTTTTAAGAATATTCCATCTTATTAACTAAGTGATTTTAATCTTCATGTTACAATCTGCAAAAACGATTTGTGAACGACGGTGACGAGGAGTTTATCGTCATACCAATTAAGTTAATTTCGACTTACTTCGTTAAAGTTAACGATTTGTATCATACTATACTTCAACATTTACCACCAGGATGAATCGTAGTCTATTTCTGGCTTAAAATAAGTAGAAACAGTTTAAAAAGGATATATTTAATAATAATTTATCAATGTACTCGTAAGTCACTCAATCACACAAATCATATCCAATTGAAATCAAAAAATTGAGCAAACATTTGTCGATTGAAACTTTGAAGCTCCTGTCCTTAAGGAACCTAAAATTATACACAACATGTTTCAAATAAAGTCAAGTGATTGAAAGAAAATTTATTTATTTATTTATTTATTCTTTATTGCATTCCTTAAAACAAAAGAATACAAAGGGCGGACTTAATGCCTTGAGGCATTCTCTACCAGTCAACCCATCGGTAAATATTCGCAAGAAATCATTTGGGTGGAAACGTATCGAAATATAAGTATGTTCCATAAAATGTCGACGTTCTTCTGGAAAATTAGAATTTTGTTTTCATATTTTTTATCAAATATAGATGATAAACTGAAAGAGATTTTAACTTCTGGTTTGGAAAATCCCATATCTTGAGAATAACCTGCAGGAAACCCAGGGAGACTTTTCTACAAAGTAGCTTAAAATAATTTATTTTATATAAAGGAGTTGACAAATAGCAAAGGCATGTTAATACAAACAATAGAAAATACAACGTGTCACCTTAATTAAGGGCAATGCCTATACAATCGAGATTATCCTCGCATGACTATTTTGTGGATCAGCCGTCTCTAGCATCATTACTCAAACCCATTACGAACCAGTGCGTTGTAAATTGTTATTTTACACCAAGAATTTTTAAAACACTTCTTGGTCCTTAACATTATGAATCATGTTTATTTTTACGGTGTTATTAATTTGTCAGTTAAAGTAAATTTTGAAATTAACCCTATTATACTTATTATCTTATTCTTGATAATCATTATAAAAAGTCGGGGATAAAGTTTCTTCGTATCTTATATACAAATATTAAAGACTTTTATTTCAAAGTTTAGTTACATTTAATTATAATGTATATGTACCATTTTGTTCAATAACTTGTTGCTATCTTGTAGGTGGTGACATAATCCCGTTGCTGTAGAAATCTTAGGATTTTTGATCAAAAAAATTCGACAAGTAGTTTTGACAGTCCTCTCTTGATGTTAACCACAAACTACGAAACCGAACGAGAGACCGAAACAGATGAAAATCTGAGAGTACAAGGTAGAAACTAATGATGGATGCTGTAACACTTCCCAACCACACTCTCTTAATGATTACTGAATGGTGAAAGATGTGTGTGCTCTGGCGTTATCATGATGAAAGGCCACTCCTTTTCTGTTGATCAATTCCGGCCGTTATTTCTCAAGTTTTTTGCTTGAGTCTCATTAGTTGTTAACAGAAGCGATCCTAATCGATGACATTGCCCGGCAGTAAAGTAGGATAAAATATGTAAAAATATGTACACACCTCTACATGAAAAATAACCACAAACCGCTTTGTAACGTTAACTATTGTACTTTTTTTTAAAAATAAGATGTTAGATCAATGTAAGAACGACACCTCCAATTTACATTTTATTGCATGTGTGTTTAGAATATGATGTATAGATATAGGTATAGAACATTTTCATTTGGATGTTTGTTCTTCAATCACGATTGAACGGCTGGACGGATTCTAATTAGACTTTGCATAGAAGTCGATGTCGATGAGAGGGTTTATGGGTATCGTTACGTATATATCTACTAGTTTTTTTTTCGTTACCAATCCTTTTGTGTGTGTCTCAATATTACACAAATTTGTTTGAAAAACGGTGACTAGAATCTACTCGAAACATAAAATCTTTTGACTATTACGTAATATCCAGCCTCCACTTATAAAACGGGACCTTTGAGCAGTGTCGTGTGAAATTACAGGTTCCTGTTGCGACAGACACTCCAATTTGTGTTAGAAGTCATTTTTTTGGTTAAACATTAAATATGTCCATTTATCCGATAACAAAAATGTATCTGAAAGTTACAGCCTATAAATATGTCCCTGCTGGGCCTCCTCTCGTTTCTGAGAGGGTTTTAGGGCAAGGAAAAGTCCGCTACGCTGCCCCAATGTATGATGGCGAACTTCACGTGTCTTCGAAATATTTTTTCTTATTTCTCAGTGATGCAGGTTTCGTCACGATGTTTTCCTTCATCACCGAACACATGGTAAATCAGCACTCAAAATTGCAACTAAAAATTTCATTGGTGCCGGCGGAGATCTAACCTGGGTTGCTCGCGTACTGTGAAACTTACAGCGAGCGTTAACTATCTGAGCTACCACGGCTCTAGAAAAAAATGTATCTATTTCTAGAAAATGCAAAGCATCAACTGACTTCTGTTATTAAGAGTCACATCCACACTACTTTGAATATCACTATGATGGAAAGTTATATCATTACAAAATACATCTCTTAAAATCTCTTCAAAAATCCACTACTCAACATTGGTCTTCCCTAAGGAATGCCACGAAAGACGGTCCTGGGCCACCTGCATCCATCGACGTCACGTCCTCACTAGCACGTTGCACTGCTGATGGCCACCCTACACTTAGCTTACCAGTACGAAACTGCCACTCGAGATGCTTTCTTCATCAGGTATTGGTTTATAGCTATATAGCTCGCTCATTGCCACTTCATATTAATGATCCGTTGGGCTTTATGGTACTAGTACTACTGGCAGGCACAGACTATACTCTCCTTTTTTAATTTTTAGGAATACATGACGAAAAAATGTTTTGTAATCTCCCGAACGCTTTCTAGTCAAGTCGAATCTATCAGTAGGCCTCTTGCTCGCCCCTCCAAACGTCTTCCCGCCTTGTCGTGGTGGGGGGACTTAGTAGCCGTGGCCACCAGCGCTGAACAAAGAGGCCCTTGGGTGACCCGAGGTGTAGGGCCGGCTCGAGGTGGCCACACCGATTGGGCTTAGCGACCCCACTTCAGATGTGTGTCGGTGGACTGCAGCGAGAGGGGTGTTCTCTCCCCCTGCCGCTGCAGCCGAGGTGCGGTCGCAGGGAAAGACGAGTATTGGTATGGCGAATTGTCACGCGCCCTATCCCCTACGATTCTGACGGGACTGCACTGTTGATGCGGTGGTGTTGGGGCCGCAGGGGGAGAGGAGTGGTGATATTGCGAGGCGCCGCTCTTCCTACTCTTCACGGACGAAACTTAGTTGGTGGTGGAATCAAGGATCAGATCCGCCGCTGGGGTCGGGAAAGCGGGTGCTACCGAGCGCTCGATTTTCCTGGCCCCATGGCCTTCGCGTATCGGACTCGACGGGGTCCGTTCGCAGTTAGAGGCCGTGGAGGAAGGTGTACCTTGTGTTCCAGTTGCATCTTACCTGAGAAGGAGAATGGAGAGAAGAAGTCCTCTACCGAGGAGGGGCTGCCATGAGGCGGCCAGCTCTGGTGGGGCCGCGGATGTGTGCGATAGCGTTCCCGTGGCCCTGCCAATATGCGGCGAAGGTGGAAAACCATGGGGTTTTAGTTGATGCGAGTCCGACATAACCCGTCCTTGCCCCCGCGAGGCGGGTATGCGTAGGCATTTCCCCATGTGAAAAAGGCCTCTTCGTCGTAGTTGGACTTACATAGACAGACACCTACCTAGATTTATGCTAGTGAAACATTTTCTTTAGGTATTCTTGTAATTTATATTGATTGTATGAAAAAATTATTCTATTCTGCTATATTTTATTTCAACACATTCCACTCAATTCCATTCCATTCTATTATATTTCTATTTCTACTTATTCTACTCCATTCCTTTCCATTCCATTTTTTGGCTCGATTCATTGGCACTGCGAAGAGATATTGCATTCCTTTGCATTTTCTTTCGCATTTACCACGGGGAGTGCTCTGAGGAATTGTTCGGATAAATCCCAGCCGCCAAATTTCACGAACGCACATTGCGGCAGACCTCCCGATACCATCCACACCATCTGGATGATTGGCGATTCACCACTGTGCGATTTAGAAGATGTTTTCTTCCTCGCAGGACTTCCTTGTGGAATCGATTACCATCAGCGATTTTTCCGGACCGATACGACTTAGGGACCTTTAAGAAAAGAGCCTACTCCTTTTTAAAAGGTCGGCAACGCCTTTGCAATTCCCCTGGTTCCCCTGGTGTTGCAGTTGTTCATGGTCATAGTTACTTACCATCAGGTGAACTGCATGCTCGTTTGCCCCCTCTCCTATAAAAAAAAATATTATATTCTATTCCATTTCATAGCGTTGTGTTCTCAACAACCAACGACAGAGATGTGGCTTACACATGACCTTTGTTTTGTCTTTATCTTAGGAAGACCCTTGGGAGACACTATTGAGGTCATTAAGCATAGAGCTAAGGTTTTCTTGCGATTTGATACCGTATTTTTCCAGTCCAGTATCTTAAATCTTTTTTCCAATTCAACAGTGAATATATTCAGAGCTTTAAATTCACCATGTCTTACACCCATGTGTAGTTAGATAGGTTTCGTTTAAGTAAATCATCTTAGACTTACTAAAAAAGACTTCATCACTTCGATATAACGACATTGAAATTGACACTGCTAAAAGGACTGTATTAGTGCTCAAATTTTGATTTTGAATCATATATATTCATAACACTTAGTAAAACAAAGTGGTAGATTTTACTCTTCGATATTCGGTACAATATTGGCGGATGAAATTTACACTTGGATCGTTACTCACACTTACGACATGAACGAGCTATGCGTAAAAGAATTCCCGTTATTAAACCTCAGATAATTCTACAATATCTCTACACGATATCAAGTTTTTTTTTCTTCCATCGCCGTGCTTTTCTCGTGAGTCATCAAAGTGCATGCGATATACGTTGCCAGGTCACGTCTTCGTAAGTTCAAAAGTACCTCCGCCAGAGATTCATAACATTAATGTTTTGCTTTAACAACAAAATCCCTGAAGAAATTCAAAGCTAGTCAATCAACAAGTTTAAAAATGTTTCAATACACAAAATCTGTTCAAAAATGGTTATTATATTAAGAAATACATGAATTAAATAATCTCTGGGAATTATTAAAAATAATTTAGTAAATTTTTTTGTTGAAAATTATTTCTTACTGGTGTTTGCTAGAACAGAGGTATTTTCCGTGGTAAAATAAATGACTGACTTTCAATAATTATTAGTAACGATCTGCATTGAATGAATAATATTCTAGTCTATTTTATATATATCATGTACTGACGGTATCTCTGTAATTATAATTTTTGTTTTTCAATTCTTTGATCTTTCATACCCTTGGCAAGAGATTTTCTCTATTTTTAGAACTGTTAAATATTGGTTTGCACGTTTTAAAAAGCATTCAGTAAGTGATTTTTTCAGTTCAGTTTTTATGATATTTACGGGCATTATATAAAAATTAAGGCAAACTGTAAAGCTAACTTTTCTTCTCAAAATTGTGGCCCCGAAAATCTACCACGATCAACTAGAATACACCTATTGCCTTCAGTTGCTGGGGCTCCTAAATTTTGGGCAGTTCATTGAATCCAAGGCCAAAGTAGCTGCAAGGAAGTTAGGAGTCGTTGTAAAGGTGCGGCGGTACTTCACGCCGGGACAACTGCTTATTCTATATATAGCGCAAGTCAGTTCATGCATGGAGGAATAATTGCTGTCATATATTTGGCTGGTGATGCCAAAAGCCACCTAGCAGCTTCAGACTCAATAGAAACGCGTGATAAGAGGCTTAGTTACCCGAATGTTATACTTAACCCGTAAGGTTAAAACCAATCATACCAACCTTGAACACAGGCGCAAATTAGCCAACCTTTCGGTTTTGTACAGGATGCATTTTGAAGAGTGTACGCAGGAATTGCATTACTTAATTCCTCCATTTCCTTTCCATCATCGGACAACTAGACGTCCAACAAGTCTCCGCCCTTTCGTTGTTGACAAACAGTTTACTACATCGTTCGTCATGCGCACAGCAGAGGATTGGAATAAGTTGCCAGCATCTGGCTTTCCATCCGATTACAGTGTGGGCGTCTCCAAGGCATGAGTGCATAGGCTTATCTTAAATCAGTGCGCTTAACCGTCTTGGCTTAGATCACCACTTACCACCAAGTGGGACTGTAGCTAATCGCTGGCTAAGAATAGTAAAAAAATACCGTACACTAGCCCCTGTTTCACCACTGGTTCGCTTACAGTAAAACAGATCGTTACGAAGAACGAAAAGATTTTCTAGATAAAATAATATAATGTTCTCGTGTAAAATAGCCTACAGAATGTTTTAATGTTAATAAATTATTCAAAAGCAACATTAACGTTCGCGTAGAATTACGAGTATATTCAAATATTACATAAATATAACTGTAGATATTTCTGTATTAAAATTGTTAACTAAACGAAAAAGTTTATTATAAAGAAATATGCACTTATAACACAATATATGTATTCAATTAATATTTATAAACATAACATAACATAAACACTCACGCCTGTCACCCAGAGGGGTAGGCAGAGACTACGGACTTCCATTTGGCGCGATCCTGACACACCTCTCTCGCCTCTTTTACATCCATATATCTACGCATACACGCTCGTCGGTTAAGGGTACTCCTAATCTGGCCCATTTTTAATGTATCGCCGATTTGGTCAATAAACCTTCGTCTAGGGCGTCCCTTCCCGACCCTGCCGTTCACTTCTGCAACATAAATTTGCTTTGTCACTCTTTCATCGTTCATTCTTTTTACATGACCAAACCACCGAAGCATTCCTTTCTTAATCCTTGTCACAACGTCATCTTGCAAACCACACTTTTCTCTTATCACACTATTTCTCACCCTGTCATTCAGATTCAGCCCTAGCATACTCCTTAAGGAACGCATTTCTACAGCATTTATTCTACTCTCATGCTTCTTCTGCCAGACCCAACTTTCACTACCATACATTAAAGTAGGGACTAACACAGCATTATGAATTGCCATACGTGCCTTAGTTGACACATTCTGAGTCCTCATAATAGCGTGTAGAGCCCCATTCACTCTATTTCCTGCGTTCATTCGTCGTTCTATATCCTTCTCATATCTACCACCCCTGCTAAATAAACATCCCAAATATACAAACTCATCCACTTGCTAAATCAACTCCCCTTCTATTCTTATTTCACATAAAGTTTTACTTTCTTCTCTTTCAAAAACCATCACTTTCGTCTTACTTGCGTTTACTTTCATACCCCTTTCTTTCAATGACCAATTCATTAAAGTAACCATCATTTGCAACTCGGCCGCCGACGATGCAAATATGACTTGATCATCGGCGTACAAAAGGCATTTGACGGTTGACTCACCCATTCTCAACCCACATTTTTCAACTTTCAAAGTTTGCAAACAACTGTCCATAAATAGGTTAAACAGCCACTGGGAAGCCACACATCCCTGTCTGACACCTTTATGAATGCCAAACCAGTCCGAGTAGACCCCGTTGATCCTGACACAAGCACTAGAGTCCCTATAAAGAGACCTTAATGCCTGTATCAAGCCAGCGCTCAACCCAAATGAGTTCAGTGTTTGCCATAACACATTCCTGTCCACTCTGTCATAAGCCTTTTCCAAGTCCATGAACGCACAAAAAACTTTCTGGTTTTTGGCCAAAAACTTCTCCGCTATCATGCGCATGGAAAAGACTTGATCCGTACACCCCATCCCCTTTCTAAATCCAGCTTGCACATCCCAAATTTTTCCATCAGTTTCTTCCATAACTCTTTCAATTAACACCTTAGCATACAGTTTACCCACAATGCTAAGCAAGCTGATACCACGGTAGTTTTTACAGTCCTGCTGCGACCCCTTTCCCTTATATATTGGGACTATAACGGCTTTGCACCAGTCTTCCGGTACCCGTTTCAGTTTCCAACATAAATTAAACAAGGTGTGCAGCAGGCCTGCAACCACACCCTCACCAGCCCTTAGTATTTCGGGTGATACTCTATCACATCCGGCTGCCTTACCTGCTTTCATGCTTTTCATTGCTTTCATGCCCTACCTTTCTCCACTTCTTCCGGAATTTCTATTTCACTTATTTCAGACGACTCTTCACTCTTATACACGCTTTCAAAGTATTCCTTCCATCTCTTTAAATTCGAAACTTCATCATTCAGCATGCAGCCATTCTCGTCTCGTATAGCATTCATTCTAGGCTGTTTTGAATTTCCCCTGACAGTTCTTACGAGCTTCCAGAACATTTTAATATTTGCCTGGAAGTTATCCGATATTCTTCTATCATTCTTATCCGTTCTTTCTTGCTTTTTCCTTTCAACAACTTCTTTTACTCTCTTATTTATACGTCTAAAATCTGCCTTTTTTCTTTCAATCTCATCATTCATACCACCAGAATTACCAGCTTTAGTTGCTATTAAATCTAGCCATGCTCTCTTCTTTGCTTCAACTTCCATCCGTACCTCATCATCCCACCACAACGTTTTACTTTTCCTTTCATTCGTTCTCTTTCTTACACCGCATACTTCGGTGGCTGCATCCACCAAAACTTTCTTAATATTATTCCATACATTCTTCAATTCTAAATCATTCATACATATTTCATTCAACCCACTTATATTTTCCCTCAGTCTGCATTTATACTTCTCTTTCACACCTTCATCTTGTAACCTCTCTATTCTTATACGCTGTAACGCAGTGGTAGACACCGATGTCCGATGCCGCCAACGTCTGAATAGACCATTAATTCGGCATAAGACCAAGTAATGATCCGTCCCTACGCTGGACCCCCGGTAAACCCTTGTATCTACCACTGCGCTCCTCATTCTTTCATCCACAATTATAAAATCTATCATGCTTCTATCATCCCCTCTTTCCCATGTATACATGTGAATCCTCTTATGGCGAAAGAAAGTGTTCGCCACAAAAAGATTCTTTTCCACACATACGGTGAGGAGGTCTTCACCATTCTCATTTATTCTTTCATCGCCAAACGTTCCAAATATCCTTTCATAACCAGACCTCTTCACCCCAATCCTTCCATTAAAATCTCCTAACATAATAATATTTTCATTTTCCTTACATTTCATCAACACCAGCCTTACCATGTCCCAAAACTGCTCTCGGATATAAGTGGGCTTAGACATATCTGGGGCGTACACCCCTAGCACAAACAACTTCTTTAAGCCCACTTTCATTCGTATCCATAGCAGCCTTGGGCTAACACATTCATACTCTTTCACACATTGACCCATTCTTTCTGAAAGGATGACACCGACTCCCTGGCATGCCCTCTCGGTCTCGTCTACTCCAGACCAGTAAGCAGTGACATCTCTTCCCTTTCGTTTCGTCTCGTTCACACATAACACATCTATTCCTGTATCATTCATCATTTCGCATACTTCATCCATCTTATCATTCATTGCTCCACATACATTCAGCGTAGCCAGACGGGCCTCCGCAATCCACTTTTCGCCCCTCCGGGAGACAGGACGTGACGGGTGGCGAACCTCGTCGCCGGTTTTTCTCCCGGAGATTCTTCGCACCCCTGCCCCATTAAAGGGGCGCCGGGAACTCGGGGCCATTTCTTTTTGTTTTTGGCTCATGGTGCGAACTAAGGGGTGGTAGATTTTACGCCGCTACCATACGGCGAGGAGCCGAGTCTGTCGTTTCGGCTTTGTCGCTCGTTTAGCACCACCCGGGGGACACGTGTAGGGTGGGCCTAGGATTAGGTGGTCGAAGCCTACGGACGCGAGCGACTCATCCCCCTTAATATTTATACATATATAATATTACTGTTTTTGTAATCACTACACTTAATTACACTTTGACTAATTCGACGAGTGTTCTCAAAACAGAATGCCTAAGAATCATGGTGCAGACTATTTTATAACATTTCCCTTTCCACTTCTCTTCTGTTGTGCACGAAGAGGGGCGGACGATGTTGCTAGTAATAAAGTTGCCAACAAAATCTACTTTTCTATATCATATACAAAATGCAGATTAGTTGCCCCCTTGAGGACTGAAATGGATTGCGTTACACACCATAGGAAACATAAAAGCATATTATGTTACAGTTTCTAGTATACCACACAGAGTCTCATCTAAATAAAATGATTTGTAGATTGAATAATATATAATTTGGAATTTGTATTCATTGGCTATCACTATTCAGTTTTTTATAGAATTAGGAGGGACAAATGAGTACACACTTCACTTGCTTTCTTACGTGCTACGGTCATAATCTACCGCAGTGCAGCTTAACCACGTATGTGTTTCATGATAACAAGCTATCACATGTCTGAATAATTTTAAATTTTCAAGACATATTATGAACCCATAGTTTTTGTGAAGTTTGGACTTATTTTCTGCCTAGAAAACCGTCGTGGTAGGTACCTCCCTCTTACCCTATTTCTGCACTCAAATAACATTAGAGAAGAGATTTAGTATAATAGCAGTCTGTGAAGCATTTCATCCTAATTCTCGGACGTAACGACGCATTTGTAGCCCCTTTTTTTTAAGTGTGTTTCAGTTGTTCATAAGCTGCCAGTTACAACCAGGTTTTTTTTTTTTAGGATCGGGTGACCAACGAGTACACAGTCCACCTGATGGTAAGTGGTTACTGTGACCCATAGACATCTACATCTATCCTCAATAAAGACTCAAGATGCAGATGCGTTGTCACCCGTGAGGACTAAGATGGAATGCCTCTTTGCCAGTAAAAAGGGTCTCCGGTTCTCTACACTCACCAAACGAAACACAGCAGCGTTAAGCTGCTATTTTACGCTGGTTTTCTGTGGTAGACTGTAAGTGCGTTTGTCACTTCATTTATAAAAATGAATCATACAATAACTATGTAATATTCTTACTAGGGTCATCATCAATGCGTGTTATATAAGTTTATTTTTAATTATAATATTTTTAGTAGTTTAATTTCTTTTACTAACGTACAAAGACCTTTTTAGTTTTTCTTGCAAGCTTAAGTAGTAGTTAAATAAATTTAGGCACACAAAGTGTCTACTTCCTTCTGAGCCCGTATTTGCTAAGCAATTAGGGATTCTTTTCTGAATGATTTAACTGAAGTACAAAGAAGAACAGTTTTTTTCGATGGCGATATATTGAAAATGGGCCAATTCAAGAGCACCTTTAACCGACGAGCGTGTATGCGTAGGTATATGGATGTGGAGGAGGCGAGAGAGGTGTGTCATGATCGTGCCAAACGAAAGTCCATAGTCTCTGTCTACCCCTCTGGGTGACAGGCGTGAGTGTTTATGTTATATTATGATTTAACTGAAGAAAAATCACTCTTAGAAACAATTAGTACTATTTTTTTATATCAAATATATAACCGTAAGTGAGGAAACAAAGAGCGTACTTAGTGGCAGCTGCTCTAGTCAATATCACAAGTCTATTTTGAAATTAATTTAATAAAAAATATAAAAAATTACACAAAGACCTATAACTCCCGTTATGTGTGTTATCAGAATCAGTATTCACACGTATAGAAATAACTTTAGTTCAGAAAACTTGGAACAAACTTGAAACTGAACCACAGGGTTTTTGTTATTTGTTTTATAATATATCTAATTCCTTTAAACGAGCAATTCTTGTACATATATTAATAATCGGAATATCGGAATCGGCTCCAACGATTTTTATGAAATTTTGTATGCAGGGGTTTTGGGGACGATAAATCGATCTAGCTAGGACTCATTTTTAGAAAATGTCATTTTATCCATGTTTTCAGGCAATGAAAAACTACTACAATATTTTTATTTTTACATTAAATTACAAAGGTAAATTTCACCACTTGGACAAAACTACAAGGTTATAATAGCTCAGGTAGTAAATCGGGCGGTTTTATTTCGGTATAACAATTGATAGCATTATTGAGGATGTACGAAATGACCTCAATCTTTTACACATGTGGTTCCAATCTAATATACTTACTACTAATATCTATAAAACTAGCAATATCGTATTTTGTGCTAAAAATAAAAATAAAACATAATTATGTGCCTTTAAACTGAACCGGATAATACATAAAACTGAAAGTGAGAAATATCTTAGTTTGATTCTTGATGAAAATTTGACATGAAAACCACATCTCGAAAAAATACGCAGTAAATTATCATCATTGTCAGGAATATTGGAAAGAATTACTTGATGACTTCCATATGATGTTCGCCACATTATATATAGAATAAGGGTGACAAAGGAGCACACATTCAACCTGATGGTAAGGGGTTGCTGTGGCCCATAAACATCTATATCTATCTTCGTTTGCGAATGAAAATGCAGATGCGTTGTCAGCCGTGAGGACTAAGATAGAATGACTCTTTCCCAGTAAAATAGGTCTCCGGTTTTCTACACTCACCATACGAAACCATTAAGCTGCTATTTTACGCTGGTATTCCGTAAAAGCGTTGTCCTTCCCATGGTGAGCCAACCCATTCGTGCCACAACCATACTACTAATATAGCTGCAGCATGGCTTTACTACGTAAAAATATATAATTCACTTATCAAGCCGCATTTAAATTAGTAAATTGAAGTATGGGGTTTAGATGCAAGGACAAACTTGGAAGCTATACAAATTGCCCAGAACAACATTTTAAAAACACTATTTAATTATGATTTTACAAAGCCAACATAAGTAAACAACACAGAAATATATAAAGAAAGAAAAATACCTAATATAACACAAAACTTTAAATATAATACTTGCCTTTTAAAATTTAAAATTTAATGTAAAATGATACTTATTTTTAAATAAAACTAAAAGAAAAAAAAACCCGTGGTCATGGGGACTGTCCCCCGTGACCACGGGTGCTGGAAAGCACCCGAAACGTCGGGAATATAAAAATAAGTTAATATACGCGATAAAATCCGTAAAATTAGTTTTATTTAAAAATGTGTAGTGTTCGCGTAAATATAAGAAATCAAAATGATACTTACTCAAATAACCTTTAACTTAAAGTACACGCTACAGAAACAATATTTATTTTAAGAAACGCACGAAACTTATTTCAAGTGCTCCGCGAACAAATTACGGGGAATAAATACTATAATGTTTGAGCAAGAACGATAAGAGTACCAAAGCAAATAATGGAGGCAAAACCAATAAGCTTTTAAAAATCTATTAAAACAATTTTTCCTATAAATACTTTGTAACTGCGCTCACATAATTATTCTAGTGCAATATTCTGTAGATCTGTCTCTTTCCATTACACCAGTTACATTTACTCACATTTGATGTACGATTATAATATTGTATTAGCAATATAATAACACCCAATGTACATTGTAAAAGTTATAATAGCGTGAATATCAAATATGAAATAATTTTAAGAAAAAAAAACCTGGTATATTAGATTATAGAGACAATAAGTGTTAGAATTACAATACTATATTACGTTTTACGATCACTGGATTATGTGCATAAACTTTATAGCAATGTAAATTTCTCATGTAAGTAAATGTTTTAATTATTTAGAGTAATAGATTACTTTGTGCTAAGAATCTCCGGTGGAGGTTCGGTTGCCACCTACAACGACTCGACCTGGCAACATACAACGCACGCACCCTGAGGACTGACGAGAAGATTGTGGAGCTGGAAGAAGAGATAGACAAGTTACGCTGGCATATTATAGGATTATCCGAAGTCCGAAGAGAGGGGGAGGACACGGTAATCCTTGAATCCGGCAACTTGCTCTATCACCGGGAGGGCGACCATCTGTCCCAAGGAGGTGTCGGATTTATCGTCCACAAGTCTCTCGTTAACAACGTTGTAAAGATTGAGAGTGTGTCGACGAGGGTTGCGTACCTTATACTCAGAATCACCAAACGGTATTCGCTGAAGGTCATACAGGTTTACGCACCAACCTCGGCACACCCCGATCAGGAGGTGGAGGAAATGTATGAGGATATCTCTAGAGCCATGCATTCCTCCAAAACCCAATATACGGTGTTAATGGGAGACTTCAATGCAAAACTAGGCACAAGAGAGAACGGTGAGCTGAAAGTGGGGAAATTTGGAATAGGGCAACGGAACCCAAGGGGCCAGCAGTTGGCCGACTTCATGGAGAAAGAGGGACTCTTTATGATGAACTCTTTCTTCCAGAAGCGGCCCCACAGGAAGTGGACCTGGTCGAGCCCCGACGGTTCGACAAAAAATGAGATTGACTTCATTATGACGACCAGACGACAACTGTTCAGTGATGTCTCAGTGATCGCGAGGGTGAAAACCGGCAGCGATCACCGAATGGTTAGAGGCACACTGAACCTAAACGTTAAGTTGGAGAGGTCTCGTCTAATGAAGTCAACGCTCCGTCCCCCTCGTGCTCTAATCCAAAGTCCCGAAACCTTTCAGCTCGAGTTGCAAAACCGTTTTCAGTGCCTAGAAGACTGCAATGAAGTGGACGATTTGAATGACAAGCTCGTGGAAACTGTCCATGCGGTCGGAGCTAAGTTCTGCAAGACCCGCCGCAGAAGAACACAAAAACTCTCCGATCACACTCTTAATCTCATGGCTGTTAGACGGGAGATGAAGCTACATTCTTCAACAGATTTGACAGCATACAGGCAACTGAACAGACAGATCTCCAAATGCATGCGGCGGGACTTACGCAACTTCAATACAGCTCGTATTGAAGAAGCGATCGAGCGGAACCAAGGCTCCAAAGTCTTTGCCAGAGATCTGTCTGCCAGAAAGAGCCAACTGTCAAAGCTGAAGACCGAATGTGGCAGCATCGTTTCCGGGGCACCTGAGATTTTGAGTGAGATTGAGAGGTTCTATGGGCAGCTGTACACGTCATCGTTGGAGCCACACGCAAGTGTGAGTAACGATCCAAGAGCGAGTCTTATCCGACATTATTCCGATGATATCCCGGACGTCAGTCTGAGCGAGATTAGAATGGCTCTCCAGCACCTTAAAAACGGCAAGGCCCCAGGCCAGGATGGAATTACAGCGGAGCTTCTGAAAGCGGGTGGAAAACCGGTACTTGAAGTCCTTCAGAAGCTCTTTAATTCCGTCCTCCATGGTGGCATTACACCGGAGGCGTGGAGCAGAAGTGCGGTGGTCTTGTTCTTCAAGAAAGGCGACAACGCTCTCTTGAAGAACTACAGACCGATTTCCCTTCTGAGCCGCGTCTACGTGCTGTTTTCGAGAGTCATTACGAATCGTCTCGCGCGCAGACTTGACGACTTCCAGCCTCCCGAACAAGCCGGTTTCCGAAAAGGCTTTAGCACCTTAGACCACATACATACCCTTCGGCAAATTGTACAGAAGTCCGAGGAGTACAATTTGCCACTATGTCTGGCGTATGTGGACTATGAGAAAGCCTTTGATTCCGTCGAAATTTGGGCGGTGCTGCAGTCCCTTCAGCGATGCCAAGTTGACTGTCGGTATATCGAAGTGTTGAAGTGCTTGTACAGTAGGGCTACGATGGCTATCCGAGTACAGAACCAGAGTACGAAACCTATCCAATTGCAGAGAGGTGTAAGACAGGGTGACGTCATATCCCCGAAACTCTTCACCGCTGCATTGGAAGATGTTTTCAAGCTTCTGGACTGGAAAGGATACGGTATCAACATCAATGGCGAGTACATCACTCACCTTCGATTTGCCGACGATATAGTCCTTATGGCAGAATCGCTGGAGGACCTAAGCACTATGCTCAATGACCTCAATAGTGTTTCCCAACGGATAGGTCTTAAGATGAACATGGACAAAACAAAGATCATGTTTAATGTCCATGTCACACCTATGCCGGTAGTTGTTGGGAACACTAAGCTCGAAGTTGTTGACGAGTATGTTTACCTGGGACAAATAGTCCGACTAGGTAAGTCCAACTTCGACCGAGAGGTCAATCGACGGATTCAACTCGGTTGGGCAGCGTTCGGGAAATTACGGCACATCTTCTCGTCAGGTATACCTCAAAACTTGAAAACGAGACTGTACACCCAGTGCGTGTTGCCAGTGATGACATACGGAACTGAGACGTGGTCCTTCACTGCTGGCCGGATGAGGAAGCTCAAGGTCGCTCAGCGAGCTATGGAGAGGGCTATGCTCGGAGTTTCTCTGCGTGATAAACTCAGAAATGAGGATATCCGCAGTAGAACCAGAGTGACCGACATAGCCCAACGGATTAGTAAGCTGAAGTGGCAATGGGCCGGCCATATAGCTCGAAGAACCGACAACCGATGGGGAAGAAAGGTTCTCGAGTGGCAGCCTCGTACCGGCAGGCGAAGTGTAGGGCGTCCCCCCACTAGATGGAGTGACGACCTGGTAAGATTTGCAGGAAGTCGATGGATGCAGGTGGCTCGGGACCGTGCTTTGTGGCATTCTTTGGGGGAGGCCTATGTTCAGCAGTGGACTTGTGAAGGGCTGTAATGATGAATAGATTACTTTGAAACCGGAATTCTGTAATAATAGATAAGATTGGCTTGAACTAAATACCCTTTAGGATCTAAGTGCTAACCCGATATCTTTTCTTACTTTGATAATGGTAGTAAAATTTTATTTACAATATAATGTCACAAAAATAAAAATATAACTTTTAAATTACAAAACTATAGTTTCACAATTCTAACAAACCACTCAGTCGTTTATTGGAAGTTACGTCAAGCAATTGACAATTAAAATTATTACACATAACCTTATTATTTTTGATCCTAACGATGGACGGACAGTACCACAATCAAATTTGTAGACATGCAATATGCTCGTTTACAGACACACCCATGCCCTCTACAATAAATGAATTCGTGTTCGTTAATCTCTTCAAATGAAAGTGTGAATTGTAAACGATTTTTTACTGAAGCTCCAATTAAATTTTGTGATTTTTGTATTATATACTTAACAATTTTACATAGAAACTGTTGGCTAGTGAAAAAAAAACATGTAAAATTTTTTTTTCTGTGCGATAAAATCCGTAAATAGATACAGTACAACCAGGGTAACTGACATAGTCCAAATTATCAGTAAGCTGAAGTGGTAATGGGGCGGCCATATAGCTTGGCAAACCGAAAATCGATGTTAAGGAGAGATTCTCAAGTAGCAACCACGTACCAGTAACAGAAGTTAGGACAGCCTAGATGGAATGAAGACGGCTCTGGATTGTGTTTTTTGGAATTCCTTGGGGAGGCCTACATGTAATGGGGAGGCAAATATAAAGTCAATAAGGATCATCTGTGGGTGTGTTGTGAAGGGGCGCCATCCGTATGGTTGATGCTTATTGCTACTAAGATACGATATTGCGTCTTGTGATGGATCTGCGAGTCTGCTGCGCCTGATTCGACACATCTTGTGGTTCTGGTCGATGGAACCTTGGGATGGTGTAAGCCGCCGATAGCCGTATTTATGCTTTTTGCATTCTGCAGCATTGCGTCGCTGCGATGATTTTTTTGCGAGTCGCTAATCTCAATGGCACTTTCTGCGTCTTGGCTTGATTCACATTCTAAGTAGCTTTGCCTAAGTCGGGTCTCTGCAGTACGGGGCTGCAGACAGTCTGACCTCCATGATGTTTTATATTACAACATGTTATTATATATCTGTAAATTTCCCACCTTTTAATGACGAAGGCAACTTTTTGGTGGGTGAGACAAACATGATCAAGAAATGCATGAAATGTATACTCAACGTCAGCATATACTCAACGTCATACATTTACATTATAAAGGGCTGTACTGACGGTTATGATAAATAAATATTACGGTCAAGATTTGAAACTCAAAAATAAGATCTCCTAAAACTCTATTTTGACAGGTGAACTGTGATATAAAAAATAGGTCGCTATCACGTTAGAGAACCTTGCGGCAGGTTCAGTCGAGTACTTTTATGTCAAGGCTATTACTCTTCTGATGATGACAATTTTTTTTTCTACGTAATTGCGGTCTGTCCAAAGTTCTGTTTAATGAAGCTAATAAAAGTAAAGAAGGTCACGTCATCTGTAAACGTAAACTATTTCTAATTTTGAACTACATAAACATTAGGATGAAACACGTCCTACACCAGAGTATTGCTTTGATTTAATACTACTGATGTTTACTTTTGCGTGACCTCGTGTAAATCTGATCGGATAAAATTATCGTAACTTCCTCCGAGATTTGTGACGGTACTGTAAAGATATGTGTCTTTTGATACATACCTTCGAATGATCGCTCATGCCGAAGAAACATTGGTGACTAGTATTTCCTGGCCAACTGATAAAGTAATGTTTAATATTAGGTATTTTTCTTTGAAAGGAGAATGCCAGATCGTGCCCCACCTTGTACATAAAGGTAAAAATATGAAAAATAATCTTATGATTTTTGAAGATTTTTGTGATAAATCGTTATTTTGTACAACATGCGGTAAAATATAATTAAAAAAAAAAGGAATTCAACAATTAATATTTACATTTCCAGTCTTTTGTAAATAACATCTGCGTTTGTACGAATAAGTCTTTGTTATATAAAAATGTTTCATATAACAAAGACTTATAATATATTGTCAATTTTTTATTTTCAATTATCATTATAAGTTGATAATAATCATGAATTGCATTAGATAATTATTGAATAGCTATCTTTAATTTTCGTGCATTTTGTGAAATAATACACACACGTCATAGTGTCAATATCGTAAGTACGTATGTCAAATATTTTCACACATTGACTAATTTTTGCTTGTAAAATATATTGATTATTTTACATTTTCCCGCTCACACTTGCGTGTGGCTCCAACGATAACGTGTACAGCTGCCCATACAACCTCTCAATCTCACTTAAAATCTCAGGTGTCCCGGAAACGATGCTGCCACACTCGGTCTTTGACATTTGGCTCTTTCTGGCAGACGGATCTCTGGCAAAGACTTTGGAGCTTTGGTTCCGCTCGATCGCTTATCCAATACAAGCTGTATTGAAGTTGCGTAAGTCCCGCCGCATGCATTTGAAGATCTGTCTGTTCAGTTGCCTGCATGCTGTCAAATCTGTTGAAGAATGTAGCTTCATCTCCCGTCTAAAAGCCATGATATTAAGAGTGTGATCGGAGAGTTTTTGTATTCTTCTGCGGCGGGTCTTGCAAAACTTAGCTCCAACCGCATGGACAGTTTCCACGAGCTTGTCATTCATATCGTCCACTTCATTGAAGTCTTCTAGGCACTGAAAACGGTTTTGTAACTCGAGCTGAAAGGTTTCGGGACTTTGCAACAGAGCACAAAGGGGGACGGAGCGTTGACCACATTAGACGAGACCTCTCCAACTTAACGTCTAGGTTCAGTGTGCCTCTAACCATCCGGTGACCGCTACCAGTTTTCACCCTCGCGATCACGGAGATATCACTGAAAAGCTGTCGTCTGGTAGTCATAATGAAGTCAATCTCATTTTTTGTTGAAGCCTCGGGGCTCGACCAGGTCCACTTCCTGTGAGGCCGCTTCTGGAAGAAAGAGTTCATCATAAAGAGTCCCTCTTTCTTCATGAAGTCGACCAGCTGCTGGCCCCTTGGGTTCCGTTGCCCTATTCAAAATTTCCCTACTTTTAGCTCACCGTTCTCTCTTGTGCCTAGTTTTGCATTGAAGTCTCCCATTAACAACGTATATTGGGTTTTGGAGGAATGCATGGCCCTAGAGATATCCTCATACATTTTCTCCACCTCCTGATCGGGGTATGCCGAGGTTGGTGCGTAAACCTGTATGACCTTCAGCGAATACCGTTTGGTGATTCTTAGTATAAGGTACGCAACCCTCGTCAACACACCTTCAATCTTTACAACTTTGTTAACGAGAGACTTGTGGACGATAAATCCGACACCTCCTTGGGACAGATGGTTGCCCTCCCAGTGATAGAAAAAGTTGCCGGATTCGAGGATTACCGTATCCTCCCCCTCTCTTCGGACCTCGGATAATCCTATAATAAGCCAGCGTAACTTGTCTATCTCTTCTTCCAGCTCCACGCTCTTCTCGTCAGTCCTCAGGGTTCGTGCCTTATATGTTGCCAGGTCGAGTCGTTTTAGGTGGCAACCGAACCTCCACCGGAGATTCTTAGTACCCCCTGCCCCCATGGTCGCCACTGTAGCCAGGAATAGCGGGGCCGCCGGGGACTGGGGGCCGTCTTTTTGTTGCTCTCTTCATTGGGGGGTATTTGCCATAGTTGCCACGATTGGCGAGCGGGTTGGCAACCGCAGTTTTTTTTATTGTTATTTTGCTGTTATCAGGAAGATGCTGCTGCCCATCTCCTGCCTGTTTCCCATTGTCGCCTTTTTCGACATCTACGGGAAGATATGGGGTAGTGGATATTCTTAACCGCCAAAACACGGCAAATTAAATTCGCCTCAAGTGGCATGCAATATCAATGACGTATACTGACCTAGCGCTATTAACAAGCTGTGCGTTATTGGTTCAATCAAAAAGAAATTTTGACCTCACAAATGAATATGGAGGTCGTTTAGAAAAGAAGGCATATACACTTTGATTATGGTATCTACTAAGTTTTATATTGTGCTACTGGAATGCAAGTTTTTCCAAACCAGCCTCCACAGATATCTATAGACCACAGTTTGCATTTAACATCAGATGAACTGTGTGCCCGTTTGTCACCCTTATCTATACAAATAAATAAAATTGAGGTGTCTGTTTGTAATGTCGAAATAACAGCTTTTAACTATATGCATATGGAAGTATATATGGTAATTATAACAAAAACACGATTTTTTAAAATTTTGTCTGTCTGTCTTTCTGTCTGTCTGTCTGTTTGTTCCGGCTAATCTCTGAAACTGCTGAATCGATTTTGACCGAACTTTCACTGGCAGATAGCTGATTTTATAAGAAGTAACTTACGATACTTTCATCTTAAAAAAAGAATTAGGGTTCCGCGCAAAAAAAATTAAAACCCATGAAATCCAATCGTAGTAAATTACGCGCGAGCAAAGTCGCGGGGGACAGCTAGTTCTATATAAAAATACAATAGTCTTTGGTGTGCACCTTCAGTCCTGCCAGATGTAAAAGTTCTCAAGTTCTTACAAATGACCACTGAAAAGTAGAGACAGCAAAGGGGTTTTGAACTAATACCCAACCATGCTCTATGCCGCAAGTCCCCGGGAAAAAACTAACATTGTTCTCCATTAGATACCACACAGCAATTTGAAAATAAATGTAAAAAATATTGTTGGTTCATCACTGAGAAAATTTTAATATCATAGTAACTGAGGTCAATAAAATGTTTGGGTATTTCTTTGGCATGTTTAGCTATCATTGTTTGATTTTACATTAAGAAGAAAATTTTATAAACACCACATTTCTTTTACCAGAAGAAATTTAATGGCACGAAGACTAACTGAAATAGAATATTAAAAAAAAATAAGATGTGTGAAAATTCTGAAACGCAATTCCAAACATTTTTTAAATTAGGAAGCACAGGCGGCTGAATTTCACTGACAATACGTAAATTGCTCTTCTTTAGTGCTATTAATATAGCAAAACTAATGCAGTTCTTTTGTACTGTGTCCATTTTAATCAAAATTTTAGAATAAAACAAAGGCGAATAACTTCGTCGACTGAAATTAAATTGAACTTCTGATTTTACAAATTTGATAGACAAAGTGCCCTTAACCGCTGACCTGACGCTTAATATATACTTAACTTTTTTGTTTATTATAATTTTGTGGTGTATATTAGATCAACTAACTGTACATTTAAAAGAAGATTTTTATATAATGCCAGCTGGTCCCGGCACGTGGCTACCGCAGACGAAATAATTGTGGAAGTATCGTTTTAAATTTGGAAGAGTTATATTACTTAATTAGGTAAATTCCTTGAAATTGAATGATATTAAACTGTCAAATAAATTTTGAAGCCATGCTGCTACTATATTAATAGTATAGTTGTAGCACGAATGGGCCTGCTCGACCGGGGAAGGACCACGCTTTCACAGATACCAGCGTAAAATAGCAGCTTAATGCTGCTGTGTTTAGTGCAGTGAGTGTAGAGACCCGGAGACCGTTTTTACTGGAAAAAAGCATTCTATCTTAGTCCTCACGGCTGACAATGCATCTGCATTTTTATTCGCAAACGGAGATAGATGTAGATGTCTATAGGCCACAGCAACCACTTACCATTAGGTGGACTGTGTGCTCGTTTGTCACCCATATTCTATTAAAAAAATGGTATGCCTGCGCATAAAATACGACCAAACAAATATATATTTATATTATCTTATATTATATATACTTTTTAATATTATCAGATTAAGACGAAAAAAAATAACTTCATTTAATGATAAGGGGTCATGCAACCTATCACCTATGGGCCTACAACAAATAAAGGAACAAAAAAACATTAAACAAAAGAGGCCACAGATTCGATATCACCCCTGAGATCTAAAATTGATTATCTACAGCCTAAAATTATACCTATTTATCTCTCAAATCATCCTATTTATCTATCAAAGCGGAACACAGGATCACTGTTGCATGGCGCCGGGAATAGGTTTCTCACATTCCCTTGGTATCGTCCCCTTTAATCTAAGTACTAGGTATTCGAACAACAATAAATGGTCCGTTTGTTTTGTGTTGATGTAAACAGAGATCATTTATGGACTCGTTAGTTTACAGACGCCTCTGGTTGGATCGTTTTATGTTAGCCATGTGTTATTTATATGATTATATCGTTCGATTGAAAACGATAGTACGTACTGTACTATCGTAACGAGAAAATTCGCATTGCTCAGGGCGTGAATATATTTATGAATGAAATCACCATTTAGAGTGAAATACAAGGCGAAACATATTTTTGTGTTCATCAGCAACATTGATTTGATTTTTACGTGGTAGAGCCATGCTGCAGCTATATTATAGTTGTAGCACGAATGGGTCGGCTCGACCGGGGAAGGACCACGCTCTCACAGAATACCAGCGTAAAATAGCAGCTTAACGCTGCTGTGTTTCGTATGGTGAGTGTAAAGACCCGGAGACCCTTTTTACTGGAAACGAGGCATTCCATCTTAGTCCTCACGGGTGACAACGCATCTGCATTTTGATTCTTAATCGAAGATAGATGTAGATGTTTATGGGCCACAGTAACCACTTACCATCAGGTGGACTGTGTGCTCGTTTGTCACCCTCATTCTATAAAAAAAATTGACTGCATAGTTATATGTCCTGGGTTAATATTGTACATAAAACTTCTAGACCAAATTTCGGTCACGGTGGCCAATCTCGACGGCTGCTAGCCTCTGCGCAGGACAGGAAAAAGTGTCCGAATGTGTGCGCGAACTCATTTGCTCTCTATTCCCTCATTCTCATAGGATGGGATGGGATGGTATTCTAACACGATCGGAGAGAGATCAGACGCATAAACAACAGTTTTACGGGCTTTCCCTACAATTGCATTAGATAATGTTGCATATTATCCGTATGCATTGTTTTTACACATGAATAATTTATTTAGTTCACTAGCGTTACTCGTACCTTTAGGGCAAATCTCGTAGGGTAAACTTCGTACGTGTAAAGGTTTTGTAAATTATAATAAAAATGTTAATATATCAACGGCTAAGTAACTTTCTAATAAGCTCATTTGTAGGAATTTAGTAGAATCGACAACTCCCCCATCGTTAATGTATACGACTTTTGTATCGACCAAAATAAATCACTGACGATGTACATTAATTGTCTTTTATGCCTGAACATTTCGTCCCCGATATAAACACAGCAACTCACGTCGAAATCCCAAAATACCTAAATAAATAACGGTTTAAAAGGTATTTCTTTGTACGGATACAGTACCGACTGATTTGTGAAGGGTTTGAAGTCTGGTCAAAGATGAGAGCGGGGGTATTCGTAGAAAGGATATTTTTAAATAGTTTTAATTTACCACCTAAGAAAATTCGTTATTTCTCAAGAAAAATTAGCGTGAATATTGATAGATTAAAATAATATGCCATTGACATACTATCTAGCGATTTAAAAATAAAACTACTTTATTTTTAAACTTGCTTTATCTTTAAATATATATCAATAGCAGCTATTTTGGCTCACCGCTCACTTAACAGTCAGCAACCGTAAAGTCTACTTCTCAGGTGAGGTCGATGCCTCGTGTGGAGGCGAAACACGTGTCGTATTATCGACGATAGTGTGTCTTTCCTAGTTTAGTGGTGTTGTGAGTAGTGGTGCTGGGATTAGCGTTGACGGAGATAGTGCACACAATTGAGGGAGTGCAGGAGGTGCTCTTCAAACGAGGTAAGACACATCATTTTATTTTATCGCGCGGATTTATAATGGGTTTCCGTAAAGTTACGCCTGATTCTATTATGCAGGCCTTTTTCTAAATTAAGATAACTATCTTTTTTATTAATTATAATAATAATAATAAGTTCTTTATTTCCAAAAGGTAGTAAAACCAGATATTTGCTTAACATTTAATAAAGCTAAATTGGTACATATATTTGAAACATAGCATCTGCAGCCGAACTAGGAGACCTGTGCATCAGCTGTCAGCGCCATATCCCCACCGTTAATTACATAAATATTAGGATGCAAGCAAAAGTTAATTAATTACTATTATCTGACGAGTTTGTACCTTATGCTAACATAACCTAGGTACAATGAAATTTAATGGATCATATGTTATATTCCATATGCTAAGTTATTACTTATACCAAGGCACAAACAAGAACATAATTTAAACTGATAATGTCTTAAGATGTGTAATGTATGACTGTAAGAAGTATTTGTGTAATGAGTGTAATGTGTGTGAGCAATTTAAGGAGAGGAGTCTGTAAAATGTGTGTGTGTGTGTGTGTGTGTGTGTGTGTGTGTGCGTGCGTGCGTGCGTGCGTGCGTGCGTGCGTGTGTGCGTGTGTGTGTGTGTGTGTGTGTGTGTGGGTGTGTGTGTGTGTGTGTGTGTGTGTGTGTGTGTGTGTGTGTGTGTGTGTGTGTGTGTGTGTGTCTGTGTGGGTGTATGTGTGTGTGTCTGTTTGTGTGTGTGTGTGTGCATGCGCGTGCGCGTGCGCGCGCGCTTGTGCGTGCGCGTGCGCGTTCGCGTTTGCGCGTGCGCGTTCGCGTTTGCGCGTGCGCGTTCGCCTTTGCGCGTGCGCGCGTGTGCGCGTGTGCGCTAGTGCGCGTGTGCGCGTGTGCGCGTGTGTGTGTGTCTGGATGTTATTACTTTTATAAGGGTAGCTTTGCGTGTGAGTTATCTTAGAATTTATGTTTAATTCTGAATACTAAAAGATTTTCAGTTTCATTATAATTTTTATCATTAACACAACACAATTTATAACAATATTAAAAATTATACAGAGACTTTTATGTAAGTATATCATTTTTCATAATATTTAAAAAAATCACTTTAATAAAAATCTGTTGCAAGTTAGCGTGTTTTAGTTTTACCAGTGCAAACTTATCGGAATTATGTTTGCTCATTCGCCTGCACAACGGGGCCATATAAACATTTTTCACTCAAGGAATACGTCGATTCGTGCGTTCTTGAAAATAACTAGCAGTGGATTCGTTTGTGTTTGTGAGTTTTTTATATTTGGTAGAGCCACGCTGCAGCTAATATATTGTGGTTGTATCACAAATTTGGCTCCGTGGCGCAGTGACTTAGCAATGAGTTGCTGCGCTGGGGGGCGCGGGTTCAAATCCCGCACGGAACAAGTATTTGTATGGCCTACAAATGATTGTTCCGGGTCTGGATGTTTGTCCTTGTGAAATTTGTGTTTGTAAACTGCCTCCACGATACAGGAGAAAATCCTAGTGTGGGGGTAACGTTTTTTTTAAAATTTAAAAAAAAATAATGGGTCGACTCGACCGGGGTTGGACAACGCCTTCACAGAATACCATCGTGAAATAGCAGTTTCATGCTGTGTTTCGTATGATTAGCTTATAGAAGAGACTAGAAACGAGACATTCCATCTCAGACAGAAATTTAGATGTCTATGGGCAACAGCATTCACTTAAGAACAGGTGGACTTTGTGGTCGTTTGTTACCTTTATTATATAAAAAAACCAAAATTTTTACAATAAATAAACTGATGGCCCGGCTCCCTTAGAACTAAACAAAGTCTTTATGTTTACCATTAAATTTGCAAATGTCGATTCCGTATTTGTAAACAATCTTTGACCTGGCACCGTACACTTATATTAGGAATGCATTTCAAACACGCTTCTCGAATATAATTGGCACGCTCCGTCGTGCACACTGAGGAGTGTCCTTGACTACTCTATTTTGTAGTGAAAGTATCGCAGTCGTGATTATGAATTTTTAACCACACACAGTATTGACAATGGACTCCTATGATTCCTGGAATTCTTCCTGAGGAACTAAATGAAGGAATATGAGTGCTGTTTTATCGCCATGCTGTTTTAAATCATGTAAAGTAAAGGTCTATCTATTTTAAAATGTCGAAACTAAATTGAGCAATCTGGCGATGGGAAACTGTACCACACCAGTGCAAGAGTATCGAATCTGCGATGTATTTGCTTGATTCTCACCTTAATGAACCTACCCAGCGTTGTGAGTTTAACAAATCTTTCAAATAACGAAGATAGCTTTATGTTTTCTTGAAAATGCACATCCAGCAGTGGATCGATAATAGCCGTAAAAAAAAAGAAGTTTGTGTGTTTTTAATGGGTTAAATTATTTAACAAGTAATGTCACCATCTGTTATTTTATTAAGGGATTTAAAGTTTTAGGTGTCAAATATATTTAAAAGAGTGTTAAGTGCACTATTATTTTAGCTATTGGCCGTTGTTCTGATCGCCAAAAGTTGGCGGTATATCCATTTAAAAATGCCGAATTCAAACCTATTGACTCTGAAGCTACTCCCCCGGTCAGCACGGAAAGTATGACCAAATCCTTTAAGTAATGCAGTCCAGATGGCGCCTTTTCGAATAAGAAGACGAAAGCTACTGTGAGAATTTCAAACATTTTAGGATTTAAAAAAAAAATAGTGCTATAATATAGAGTTATCTTTTAAAGAGTAATAAAATTTTAAGCTTAATTTCAAATAAATAAATAATAAAATGCATTTACTGTAGGTTTTGAAAGTACAAGTAAATAAGGCTTCTACTTTTATTTGAAACTAGCTCTTCTCCACGAATTTCATGGGTTTTAATTTTTTTCGCGAAACCCTAATTCCTTTTCTAAAATAAAAGAAGTCTTACTTACTCCTTATAACATTAGCTATCTGCCCGTGATAGTCCCATCAAAATCGGTTCAGCCGTTTCGGAGATTAGCCGAAACAAACAGACAGACAGGCAGACAAAAATTCTAAAAATTGTGTTTTTGTTATAAGTAAAGTACTCGTACCCTTTCATATGCATTTAGTAAAAAGCTGTTATTTTGACATTACAAACAGACACTTCGATTTTATTTATTTGTATAGATATATGATTACGGACAACAACTACGCGTACGCGCGCTCCTCTGTGTGCGATTCAATACACAACGTTTTTGCCGACCGATAGGCCTTTGTGAATGTGTGCGTGCGTAGTAAAATAGTAGGCGTTAGATATTTCTGAATGAAAATCAGTTAACATAATTCATTACCACGCATTTTGAATTTAAAAGATAAAAAGGAAGGAATGTTTGAGATTTTTTATATTCATTTTTATTCAGCATTTACAAATTTGGCCGGTTATTACAAAATAACCCTGTATATTAAACCTATTTCACGTCATATCAGGCGAAAGAGGGAAATATATCAAAGGATAGGCAGCAGCCTCTGCCTAATAAAAACTAAATATATAA